>OW569403.1:87396889-88724389 GCA_937654795.1 Cistogaster globosa
GAATTTTTCAATCCACTGTCACCTTATTATTTACTTTTTATTGGAATTAATTTACTAAACTAGATCTACTTACACGGTGAAGGGTATATAAGATTTGGCATAGCCAAATATAGCACTCTTACTTGTTTCTAATCACATAATATTTACTAAAATGTCACGTTACTACTTATTGTCATAACATAGCTCACAGATCAAACTAAATAAATTGCAACAGTTGTAACAAACGCAAAGTTTAGAAATTTAACTTTATGTTTACATATTGATTTGCTGATATAAATAAATAAATTGTACCAAACGGTTGTTCACTCTACGACTTTCCTCTTTACTTTTTAGATATTTGAATTAACCTAAAAGAAAAGCCTTGTTTTCGGTAAACTTAAAATTGAGTTTGTTGACAAGATATGCATGTTGCTAGTCCTACGTAGAAGGATCCTAACTCGATTAATTGTTATCTTGCAGGAGAAGGTAAAAACATAATAAAAACTGTAATAGAAACGTAATATTTGAAATGCAAATGCTTATAAAACCGTTATTTTTGATACTTCTGCATTAAAATTCTATGACGATAGCTATCTGTGAATTGAAAAAATCTATTTCAAAAAAATTCGAGTTATTACCTTTCTGCATGGGACTAGTGCTATGTACATGTAAACAAATAATAAATGGGGATTTATTGGAAACTACATATATAAGCTAAAGTTAAAAGAAGCATAAAAAATAACACAAATGTTTTTCCACTTTTCTGTGTGGGCACCTTACAGAGACCAACAAAAATACCAATTGACTGGGAAAAGTGTCCGTTTGTACCTAGGCCATCTTTGATTGCTGATCCAATTACAGCTTTTGGCCGACTTTATTCTATACGTGGAGAGGTTAAGAGTTCAATTTTGGATTCAGTTAATAAAGCAGAAATTAAACCAAGATATAAAGTCCTCAACAAGCCGATTAAGCCATACGTTGCAGTCCGTGATAAAAATCGGGAGCTTATTTTATCTATAGTACGCCAACATATTGAGAATGTTGAAGTTGGCGACAATGCAGCTGGTAGAAAACCACGTGACCTGAACAGACCTTACAATAAAACAACCATTTGAAGATAGGAATTTATTGTACGGTTTAAAGTTCTGGGGCCCAACCGTAATGTCAAAATTAAACGCAAAACTTGTCAAATGCTTCAACAAATCTTCAATTGCTTTTTGTGACCATTAAATACTTACGTGAACTAGGAAGCTAAATGTACGCAGTTAAAAGTATGTTTGCTAGTATAATTTTATTCAAGAAAAAATTTAAAACAAATACAAAAATATAAATGTGCATTATTTAGTTTTAAAACATTATTTAAATAAAATCAGACCTGTTCTATAAACCAAATTCGCATGTTTTTCGATTTCAAGACAAATTAACTTCTTATGGGGTTTTTGTAAATTAAAACACCTCTAGTTTACTTTCTTTGAAGGAAAAAACCAATAAAATATATAATATAATAATAATATAATATAATATAATATAATATAAGTATAATATAATATAATATAATATAATATAATATAATATAATATAATATAATATAATATAATATCATATAATATAAATATAATAATAATATAATATAATATAATATAATATATAATAATATAATATAATATATAATATAATATAATATAATTAATTAATAATATAATATAATATAATATAATATAATATAATATAATATAATATAACATAATATAATAATAATATAAATATAATATAATAAAATATAAATATAATATATAATATAAATAATATAATATAATATAATATAATATAATATAATATAATATAATATAAATAATAATATAATATAATATAATATAAATATAATATAATATAACATAATATAATATAATATAATATAATATAATAAATATAATATAATATATAAATATAATAATAATATAATATTAATATAATATAATATAATATAATATAATATAATATAATATAAAATAAATATAATATAATATAAATATAATATAATATAATATAATATAATATAATTATAATATAATATAATATAATATAATATAATATAATATAATATAATATATAATATAATATAATATAATATAATAAATATAATATAATATAAATAATAATATAATATAAATTAATAAATATAATATAATATAATATAATATAATATAATATAATATAATATAATATAATATAATTATAATATAATATAATATAATATAATAAAATATAATATATATAATATAATATATAATATAATATAATATAATATAATATAATATAATATAATATAATATAATATAATATAATATAATATAATATAATATAATATAATATAATATAATATAATAATATATAATAAAATATAATATAATTAATATAATATAATATAATTATATATTAATATATAATATAATATAATATAATAATATAATATAATATAATAATATTAATATAATATAATATAATATAATATAATAGATATATAAATAATATAATATAATATAATATAATATAATATAATATAATAATATAATATAATATAATATAATATAATATAATATAATATAATATAATATAATATAATATAATATAATATAATATAATATAATATAATATAATATATATAATATAATAAAATATAATATAATATAATATTATATAATATAATATAATATAATATAATATAATATAATATAATATAATATAATTAGAATATAATAATATATATATTCATTCCTACGTTCAGCTTACAAAGAATGAATGCAAAATATCATCAGTTTATTAGGTAAAAATTCCTTGTCGTTTACTAGGTTTTTACTTTTTATGATTGGAACGGTAAGAGTAAATTAATTTTCAAATAGAGGAAATAAATAATGATATACTTTCGAAGTATTACAATGTACACATTCAGTTTCTGATATAAATTTAATATACTAGGAAGGGGACCTGTAAGTTATAATAATATATATATATTGCTGTAGTTTAACACTACAGCATTCTTCCTATCAAGCAAACTT
Organism: Cistogaster globosa; assembly: GCA_937654795.1. Lineage (NCBI taxonomy): Eukaryota > Metazoa > Arthropoda > Insecta > Diptera > Tachinidae > Cistogaster > Cistogaster globosa. Next base: position 87,399,925 of record OW569403.1, read on the forward strand.
GATGAGGTCTGTTTATGGGAAACTGTCAGAGTAAATTAGAATAACCTAATCCCATGTAGCATCCTTTATCATATAAGATTTAAATCAAAGAAATCTTATGAAAATATTTAAGCCTTAGAGGTAGATATTACCAATAATTGTTATTGACCAATTTGTTTTTAATATAACTGTAGCTACAAGAGATGATAAATATTATAACAAAAACTAGAAGATAACAAAGGCGAAATTCCTAATTTCTTCTTTTTCAACGCGAATATATTAATTATGCTAAGGATTGCCCATATTCAAAAACTTTGGCGAGGCATCATTTAAGTTGCTTTTCAAAATATTTCTGTGCAAAAAAGATAAAAAAACGCAATAGCATTTTGCGAAACTCGTACGTGACGATATTGTAAACTTTGAACACTAACGTCAGTAACAGAATCATCAATATGAATGTAAAAGCTTTGTCGTATTTCTTTGTATCATCCGATAAAAATTTTCAAGAAACACTTTTAATTAAGTAATTATATTGTAATTTCATTCTTGCCAAGGTTATTTTTCACATTTTGTTTTCCTATGCACTATACTCTTAAAATTTTTTTGTTATTATTATTATTCATTTATTTAAGAGAATTAGGTCTTATACTAAATAAGATTTTATTAGCATTAGCAACGCAGGCAATCGGCTGTAAAATTTTTTTTTTAATTATTACTTATTTGTTCAAAGCAAAATAAAAACCTTGCCAGGGCGTTTAAAAATGTGCTCTTCTGTTTCGTAGTATTAGATGCGTGCGCAACATTTTAAAATTTGTATAAATATCTTTTCATTATGGAGCATGGCAAAACCAATAAAATGGTTGGTAATCACAAGCAAATTGTTATAAACATTTTTGTTATATATATATATATATATATATATATATATATATATATATATATATATATATATATATATATATATATAATATATATATTATATATATATATATATATATATATATATATTATATATATATATATATATATATATATTATATATATATTATATATATATATATATGGGGCGATAGAGAATAAGAAGAATTAGAGAAGTATGAGGAAAAAAATCAAGTGAAAGGATTTGCGACTGCCCATATTTTCCGAGTTATTGGCCTCTGAACTGTTCATAGAAAAGTACAACGGTGTACCATATATTTTAAGATATTAAAACAGAAATATTTAAATTTAAAAAAATGCTTAACTCATTAAGAGTCGATGACATTTTGAAAAAAAATTTTTTAATTCACTGTCACCTCAATATTTAGTTTTTGATTGGACTTAATTCACTAAACTAGATCTACGGACATGGTGAAGGGTATATAAGATTTGGCATAGCCGAATATAGCACTCTTACTTGTTTCTTATCACATAATATTTACTAAAATGTCACGTTACTACTTACTGTCATAACATAGCTCACAGATCAAACTAAATAAATTGCAACAGTTGCAACAAACGCAAAGTTTTGAAATTTAACTTTATGCTTACAAATTGATTTGCTGATATAAATAAATAAATTGCACCAAATGGTTGTTCATTCTACAATTTTCCTCTTCACTTTTTAGATATTTGAATTAACCTAAAAGAAAAGCCTTTTTTTCGGTAAACTTAAAATTGAGTTTATTGACATGATATGCGATTGAAGGATCCTAACTCGATAACAGAAGAAGCAGAAGAAGCTAAAAACATAATAAAAACTGTAATAGACACATAATAAATGAAATGCAAATGATTATAAAATTGTTATTTTTGATACTTCTGCATTAAAATTCTGTGACGAAGGCTATCTGTGAATTGAAAAATATATATTTCATTAAAATTCGACTTAGGGCCTTTCCGTAAAAATTCGAGTTATTACCTTTCTGCATGAGACCAGTAGTATGTACATGTAAACAAATAATAAATGGGGATTTATTGGAAACTGCATATTAAGCTAAAGTTAAAAGAAGAATGAAAAATAACACAAATGTGTTTCCACTTTTCTGTGTGGGCACCTTACAGAGACCTACACAAATACCAATTGACTTGAAAAAGTATCCGTTTATGCCTAGGCCATCTTTGATTGCTGATCCAATTACAGCTTTTGGACGACTTTATTATATACATGGAGAGGTTAAGAGTTCAATTTTGAATTCAATTAATAAAGCAGACATTAAACCAAGCTATAAAGTCCTCAACAAGCCGATGAAGCCATACGTTGCAGTCCGTGATAAAAATTGGGAGCGTATTTTATATTTTTGGGATATAAATGTACGCAGTTAAAAGTATGTTTGTTAGTATAACTTTATTTTAGAAAAAATTTAAAATAAATACAAAAATATGAATGTGCATTTTAAATAAAGTATAGAGTATTTAAGCAAAATAACAAAAATTTTAATAATTCCCTACAATGGAAAATCTGTCCTTTTTTCGCTACGCTTCAAAATTAAAAAAAAATCCCCACAAAAATTTAAAATTCCCTATATCAGACATCGCTTACTGAGAGAGCTCTTTAAATCACCGTTTCTGTAAATAGTGATCTTGATCACTTCTTGTTTGATGAACAAGGCCTGGTCAAAAAAAAGCTTCACTTTCAAATATAATTAATTTAAAAAGAACGTGTCAATTTAACATGACATTGTTACTATTTTGGTACTCTATTACAGGTGTGGTACGAAACCTTAACCAGCTTATTCTATACTGGAGATTTAGAATTTTAAGAAGTACGATATATGAAAATTAATATTTTAGAACGGACTCTAATGCATGTGCATAAATGTTAGAATAATTTGACTACTTTCCTTTTTTCACCTAATTATCCCATATTCCCACAGGGATATTTTAAGTTACCCCAGAAACCACATGATTTGAGAGAAATATTATAATAAGCTTACCGAGCCAAACAGCTTTAGCAAAGATTTCAGAATGTACTGCAAAAGGCTGTCGTAACTATTGCAGCAAAATCAAAACTTTGTATAGAAAAGCTTATTGAACATTTTAAAAATGTATATTAGACTGGCTTACAAATTTTGTTTTAAAAATATTTAAGGTGTGTTGAATTTTCTTGAATAAATAGCGGGTGCTGATTATAAAAAAAGTTATATTTTTTTTGTCGTTGAACATATAATCGTACATTTGTGTCTTTTGGTATTTACTCTTCCGTAAAAGCCATCGAGCGTCGGTATCGCATAAAAAATAAAAATGTTGTAAGAAACTAAAGAAAACAGCATATAAATTTATTATTAAATTCGCATTAAAATTAAGGCTTATAATTGCTTGTTTTGTTTATTATATTTCGTTTTTTATTACAACATTTTTGTTTTTTATCCCAAATGGCTTAAAACTTTTGAAATCAAATAAAACATTTAGAAAAAATATAAAATTTAAGGTTTGGTTATTAATTGCTTAACAATTATCTTCTAAAATAACAAAGTTTTTGAAAATTAATCTTCGATCCACTATATTTCAATCATGTTTTATCCGAGCATTTATTCGAGGCATATTTTAGTAGCTTTTATGACCTGTTAAAGAAAAGTATATATCTTAAATCATTTACTACTAAATTTATACTATTCTTAAATTTTTATTTTCCAAATTTGAATAAAATAGGGCCAAAGCGCAAAAAAGCGTGAGGCCGCTGTCCTAAGTCAAAGGCTCCGAAGCCATTCTAGAAGGCCAACAACAATAGATATAAATTTTTTTTCCGATATGGAAGACGACAATTCCAATGGAGAAGATGGTGAATTATTGTTGACAACTGTCCAATTATTGTTGAAAACTGTCACAGTTTTTTTTTTATAAAATTCGTAGTTTCCAGCTCAAAGTATAAAAGAATTTCCATTTGGACTAAAGTTATGCCAAACTCGTATACCTTCAAAGAGGGGAAAAATTTAGGCTCATACTAGTTGGATTACCACAACTTGGAACAAAAACAATAATTGAATAATTCAAAAAAAACCCTCAACATAGATCCTCTTAAAGTAACTGAGATCAAATATTTTAGAGAAAATATTTAAAATATTTAAACAAAATTTTAATAAAGTTTTTATTTGACCTTTTTAATTATTATATTTTATTTTATTTCTAAGCGATAGGTCTTTTATTTTTCATTTATATTTTCAATATTTCGCTACTCTGTTGTGTTGCATCATCAGGAAAACAAACATTTATGTTGTTTGAATAAATACTTGTTTTCCTGATTGCTTACAAATTAAATAAAATATTTAAACAAAATATTTGAAATATTTTAGACAAAATATTTGAAATATTTTAGACAAAATATAATTCTATGAAGATTGAACAAATCTACAGAAGAACACGATGTCTTAAGCAATGATCAGTTTGGTTTTAGAAACCACCACTCAGCAATACATTAGGTAAAACTAATTACAAAGATGATCATCAACATCAGAAATTTTCGCAAAAGCACGGTCATAGTTTTTCTTGATATTGAAAAAGCCTTCGACTCAATAAGACAAAATGGGATTATATTTGAGCTTAATAAATTTAAATACCATTTTTACCTATAAAAAGTTATAAAAACTTTCTGACAGATCGAAAATTTAATATTTTTATAGATAATGTTTTTTCAACACAAAGAGATATTTTAGCTCAATTTTATCTCCCTTACTCCACTCAATATATACTGCAGACTTTAGAGCTCAAAAAAACGACGGCACAACCTTTTACGCAGATGACACTGTAATAATCACCTTTGGAAAAGTTTTCAATGCAATCATTAAAAATATGGGGAAAGGACTCATTCGTGGTGATAAATATTTAAAAAAATGGAGAATAAAAACTAACGAGGGAAAAACACAAGCGACTATTTTCCCTTTTAACAGATCACTAAAAATAATACATTAAACCACAATAACAATACAAGAATCTACAATTACACTCACAGATAACGTAAAATATCTTAGAGTTGTTTTTGATAATTTTTTTGGCATTTAAACAGCACATTTTTTAATCTTGTGAAAAGGTATTGAAATGTAGCAAAGCCTTTTACTTTATTTTAAATAAGAAATCAAAATTATCACAAAACAGCAAGCTTATGTTATACAAAACGTGTATTCATCCCGTAATGATATATGGCTGCCAAGTATGGTCTACTAGATGCGTCAAAACTTATTTTAAAAAAAACCACAAATCATTCAAAATAAATCTCTTAAAGCCGTTTTTAATCTATCTAGAAGATACCCCACTATTCTATTACATACAAGTTTTAACCAAGAAATGTTTAAATTTGTTATTGATTAATTAACTACAAGATATGAAGTCAGAAATAGTTCTTCTTATATCGAAACATTAAGAAATTTGTAAAATTGTTTGCTTTTTCAGTAACTTCGATAAAGAAGATGTATGAACTAGAAAACAGGACAAAAAAATTCTTAAAACTTTAAGAGGTTTTTCCCTATCTGTTAATAAAATATCAAATAATTAAGTAAACTATTCGTTGCAATACTTAAAGTAAATTCTCAAACTATATAGATATAATATACCAGCAAAAAAACTATTTAGTAATGAGAAATCGTTTTCGCAACTGTTTACAATTTGACTGGAAGAACTAATTATTTTTGCTCTGGATGTCGTTAAAAGAACCCTTTACAAATTAAGTAATCATAACCCAAAAAATAAGCCATTTTTTTAGTACTTATATAAATTCTAACAGTCCACCCTAAATACGGGCGTTAGGCACGACGTAATTTAGCGTCTAGTTTTTACGCTGTAATGAGTAACTTAAATACGAGCGCCAACGTTGTGAAACGAACAGTATTGTTTACTTATCTTACTTGCTAAAAACCACAAAATTAAAATAATTAAGAGAGATAAAATCGCGAAATTGACCTTAAAGTAGCTGTAATGTCATTACTGTTGGAAATACTTTTGTATATACCACAAAAAAAAAACAATAACAACACTTCTTTTGCAGCCAACTTCACTTTTTACGCGCGTCAAAATTGGATTTTTCAATTGTTCAACGTAAGCGTCGCGCTATTTGGGTTGGTCTCATACATTTTGTATGGGCATGAGAATTTTTGACAGTTAAATAACGTCTTACGCTCGTATTTAGGGTGGACTGTAAAAGTCATGACTTTACTTTTTAAAAGTCATGTTATTTTTATAAAAGATATGCAATAGGAGCATTAAGCTTACAGCTCCTATAGCTATTTTGAGTAACGATTTTTATCAGAGCTGCATTTAAATGCATTAAAATTTAAATTATCTTTACAGCAATATGTTGGCATAATCCACCGTATGTTTAGAAAAGTTTGCTTACATCTTACACAAAAAACACATGACTTGTAAAAATTATAACGTTAACCTGGATATATTAGTACAGTTTAATATTTTAGATTTAAAAAAAGATATCTAGTACAAAGGAAAACATAATTCTTCGTTTTTAGACTAATAAATTATTTTTTACGACCCATAAATAAAGCTACAAAGTAATGCATTGCGGAAGTTCTTCTCATTAAAGTTGTGACTAAAAATTTTGCTGGGATATTTATATTTAAATATTTTATTTTTTATTTTTTTATCTTAAAAGAAGTGTACCATTATCTGGTCAGTGGCCAAAAGGAACAAAAAATATTTTTGTGATGGGCATCCTTTAATTAATTTAGAAAAATTTGTTAGGCGCTTAAAATATTTTTATAGCAAATCAGTATGTTTAGTGTTGTACATAATAAATATATTATTATTTTAATTTGATTTAAACATTTTATCTTATGTTTAGTTTTATTTTTAGTTTTCTTGCTGCTTTTGGGGTTTTCGCGAGCTGAAAGAATGTCTGGGTGTCCTAAATAAATTGTTCATTTGTAATACTAACTGATGAAACTACATTATACTTTGCATTGTTTAAGTTTTTATTTTTTTTTATTTTTTATTTGTTCTCAATATGTTGAAAACGTCTATCTGCTTAAACTCAAAAGTTGTCTCTACACGATAAAAATGTTTAACCAGCATTTTAAATGTATTAATGTATGGGATTATCAGATGAATCTGGATGAAAAATAAAAAATTTTGATAGTGTCACACTTTAATGTGTGTATTTTGTTTGTTTTTAAGCACTTATAATTTATTTTTTCATTAAAACAAATTTTAAATTGTGCAGTTCTGAAATATGTCGAAAGAAACAAATTAAAAACTGTAATTTTTTAAAACTTACCAGTCATTGAATGCACTTCTGAGATTTAATAAAAACATTAATGTGCTGCGTACTACTTTTAAGAAATATTTTTAAATAAAAACCAATTTTATTACTCTTTCGTTTATAAATACTTTTTCCAAAATTTTTAATTTTTATTTTTTTTGTTGTTTTGTAAATAATAGCGATGTATGGTATTAAGTTAATCGGGCTTATTCCGCCAGTAAATATTATACTGTTGTCTTACCTTTCGGTGTATATCGTCGTCACTGGCTGTTTATTTGGTACGTTTGGCGAGCGCTTTCGATATGAGGACATTATTTTCAAGCCGCGTTTTGATAAGTACTGGTTAGATAGTGTAAGATGTTTATTGCATAGATAGTGGTAGGTTCAGGTAGTTTTGTTGCGCGATGTTAGCAGCACAAACTAAAAAAAATTGCGATGGTCATACATCACGTGTACATCTAAGCATCTAACAAACAAATTTAACATGCAGCTTTTTGACCGTTTATAGACCGCTAAAAATGACTACCGATTTTTTAAAAACTACTAAAGGCCTCATTGCTCTTAGGTAAACGTACACATTGCGAATCAGCTGTTCCGTTTTTCTTACCTAGGTTGTGTGTAAATATGTACTAGACTTGTGCCACATAGTTCAATTTAGTGATCGCTCTTTTTAGTTCAAAGTATGAAAATGAATTAGTTCAAAGGCTCTCTTTAGTTCAAAATCTCTCTTAGTTCAAATGATCTGTTGATATATTGTTCGCACTTTCAACTTTTAGTTCAAACGCTTTTTTTAGTTCAAAAGCTCTTTTAGTTCAAAAGTTATTTTCAAAATATAATGGCAACAATACCATAGCATTGCCGTAATGAATGTTAAATATAACGCGTGGTAGCACTAATTTCATGTCGTAAATAGTCAACAAGGAAACACAGTTATGTATTTTAGTTTATCTTGTCTGGTAGTTTAATTACAAATTATAGTTCAAAAATGAACTAGGTGTACTTAAAAGTATTAACTATTTAACTTAGTTCAATCGTTGGAATCATTTAAATAAACTAGTTCGTTTATGAACTACACAAGTCTAATATGTACTCTTACATAAGCGTGATGTTGCGTTCCGAAAGATGGTGTTAGGAATTAAAATTTCTCTATGTTTTTACGTAACAGCTGCTATAAATTTTTTGTCTTTTCACAAGCAGTGATGTCAACAAATTTTAAAAATGAAGAAGTGGAAAAAGGGTACATTAAGTTTGTTTTTCCATTTGAAGTTTCTACAATATACATTTTGGACCCCTGTCCGTCCTATAAGCGGATATAAGGTATATGTAAATCCAGTTTAGTGATATAGCTCAGACAGACAAATATAGGGCGACAGAAAATAAAAAATAAGTAGGATATATTATTTTACATAAAAATGTCATCGGTACTTAATGGTACTTAATTTTTAAAAATTTTAGTATTTCGTGAATGTTCTCTTAAAAATATATGAACGATTGGCGTATTTTAATTTTTTACATTTCCGTTTATGCCTATATATGTACATATGTATGTAAGTTAGTAAAAAAATATACATATAAATATTTCAAATTAATAAGAATATGTTCCACTATATTTAATCATAATCAAATTGGTATTGATACAAATAAATTCTTATACGTGCACTAAAAAAAGGATTGTGATATTATTTTTTATAATGCTTTAAAAAGCGCTAATAGAACTGTTTGCCTGAGATGTGTAAAACAAATAGGTGGAACCAATTCCCTTAACATAAAAAAGCGTTACAAACTCGTCCATAAGAAAGTATTACTTAAAATACAAATGTATGTAAGTGATGATGAATGTGCAGCAACAAAAACAAGGAAAACTGAAGAGATCGTAAAAATTAATATTGACACGAGCCAGTTTTTTAAATGTTGTGTGGGCCTGGCGGCAGTTGAAAATTTACCTTTTGCCTTAACTATTGGATATTTAAAACATTTAAAGAATTTGCATTCAAATTATTTTCACCTAATTCTAACAAAAAAATTTTGTCTTTTTCAATGAGTTTCTACTTGTTCTTAATACATTGTTTAAAACCAGAATAAAAGAAAACAAACCCTTTTGCCTATGCGTATGTTATTGCACGAAAAACTGCCAGAAACTATATACATAAAATGTTCGCACATTAATTGTCCATAGTGTTTGAAAAAAAAACACTTAAGTACCCTACATAAATAAATTTATTTTCTACAAAAAAAAAGCATAAAATTTTCTTAGTGCTTATGCATGCGTACACAAACAAAATACCGATGACCAAAAACACTACGATAACGTACTGATCTATATTTTAGAGTACCTTTGTGTACTGATCTTAAAGAGTTAACATAGTTAACTTTAGTGATCTTTAGAATATTTTTAGTAAACTTTAGTGTACTTTTAGTGTTTTTTATAGAAGTCTTAATTGTAAATTATTTTTAGTGTTCTTTAGAGTATTTTAGTTAACTTTAGAGTACTTTTTAGTGATCTTTAACCCTTTGAGTACATTTCACGAGTGACACTCGTCATGTGTTTACTTGGGCGAAGTTACTGTGGACGAGTCTGTCTCGTCATCTGAATTTGATAAGCAGGCGTTGATTTTTGCGACACCTCCGCTAGTTGGCGTTGATCGCAAACAATTGCCTAACGTTTTTTTTTGACATCTTACAGTTGCAAATAAGGTTAATTCCATTTATTATTATTTATCCCTGTTTTTTTTTTGATACGCTATTCATATTAATCAATCAAATAATTCAGTAGTCAAAGGGTAAATGTTTTTCATAGTTTTTTTGCTTGTAAAGTCACAATTGAATATTTGATAAATACAAAAAAAGTTATCTTTTAATTTATATTTTATCTAAGTTTCAACATTCAATATAGTTAACCGACAAAAACTGTTATATAAATTAAAGTTTTGGTTAATAAATTGAATTTATAAATACTTCTATTATAAAACAAATATACAGGAATGAAACCACTTTCAAATTTCAAAGCGGAATTTAGTTTCTTTGAATTTTTTTTATTTACGTTTCTTAAATTTACTTTAATGAGGTGTTTTAGTTAGATTAGCCTTGTTGTTTATCTTGGTGTGCAACATATTGTCACATTTAAATCAAATAGTGGAAATTGAATAGTTTTCAAGAATAAACAAAATGGATCGAAATCTGAAAAAGGTAAAACAAAATCGATCAAATTTTTAATACGGAATTAAAACCATTCCGATCGAAATGTGTGACATGCTTGATAGAAATAGGTATTAATAAAAGTTAAAGTAAATATATACAAAATCACTTTATTTGTAAGAATTATTTCTTATTTCATAAAAAAACGAACAAATTTCGAACAAAAGTTTATACAATTCAAGATGCCGCTGAATATGATGCCGATTCCATACCTGGCCGGGATGGTATTAAACATTTTTTGCGTACCCACGAGAATGGCTTTTTTTTTACCAATGTACTCGATGAAAACCAAAATAAAAAATAAAATGCTCGAATCTTTATTGAGAATTAGGCCCTTATTATGAGTTGCATTCGATTTTCGATCTTCGGTGGCTAACGAAAATTGAATATCTATTCTAAAATTCGTATTATGAGTTGGTAGCACTGTCGAAAATTTCGTTATGCAACCTATTTTCAATCGAACACAATTTTGCTTTCGATAGTTTGTGTCAGTTTGTAAAACTTATTGAAAATGTAAGAATTTGTGAATTTTTGTTGTTTTTTACATATGGCGGCAATAAATTATTTTAATTCCATGCAGGTCTAAGGTTGTAAGTACAAAACAACAATTAGAAAAGCTCGTTTCTCTAATGAAACAAAATCCACAGCTGACAAAAGGAATATGCACAAAAGTTCAACCGGCAAAAAAATCGGAAGAAATAATACAGGAGCTAAATAATCGAACCATAATTCCGTCGCGTTTTAAATTTTCGTTTATAAATTAGTAAAACAATATTTCTCTAGAGTGACAGCTGATAAACATGTACTACTGTGATAAATCCAATTGAGTAAAATTTACAATACCACTGTTTTTATAGAATGTGCGCCATAATACCAAATGAAAATTTCTTCGATTAGCTCTTTCGACTACAGTCGAAGATCAAAAGTTGCTCATAATAGGCACATTAACAAAAAATTCTAAAATAATAAAATTGGTTGTGACACTTTCGTTCCATCTTCAGAAATGTTTAATTTCAAGAATATACATATACAAAAAATTGATTAGACAACGATTTAAAAAATTTTAATTCAGAATATATGTATATGTACATATATGTCAATACCTAAATTGAATTAAAAAGAAATGGTATGCGCAGAGGACTGATGCCTTGCTTATTTAATGCGCCACTCACAAAATCGGCACCAGGCAGGCGTGGTGTTTTGCCCACTGCTTCGAAGGATATGCACCGATCTTGCTGAATTTCAATATCAAAATTTATAAAACTATATCTGGTCGATTGGCATATAATAATTTAATAAAAACTCTCTCTAGCTCATCTAATGACTTGACAAAGTTGACTTCAACACTAGCAGGGACGAACAGACGAATAGACATATACATAGATTTGAGGCAACATTGCTTAAAAATCAAAACAATTTATTTTCAACCATAATAAGCTAAAAAAGTCGTGTTTTTTTACTTGTTGGGGCAAAATTAATCATTTTTTAGTAAAGTTATGTTAAATAGTTTTTGCATCATTTCGAAAATCAATCACTTTGAGACAGACGTCTGTGTCATCAAAGAGTTTGAATTAATATATTCAATCAAATTGATTTATTTTTAATTTATTTAAATCTATAAGCAATATGTTCTTTAGGTTTATTAAAAATATAAAAGTTTGTATTTAAATAGTTTTTATAAGTAAGTCAAATTGAGGTATACGCTACATACAGTATGCATTTACTATGAAACTTCTAAAAATTATGCATACACCAGCTAATTGATTTAGTTTTGTGTGTTTATCCTTTTCCGATTTTTTAAACTTTAAATATATAAATTATTGGATTATATGCAAATGAATTAAATAAGCGATACCCATATGGATAAAAAGAAGAAAAAACGCTGTATGAAAAAGTAAAAATTTCTAATTTCAACTTCTTATATCCTATTTCTCCTAAATGGGTTTATAGATAGATAGGAGTGCGTTTATACCGCGCTAAAAAGTACATTTTATTTAGCTGTATTTAACATTAATTGTTTTCTTTACAGTTAATTAAAATTCATACTATGTTTTACTCTCTATAATTTTTTTCACCTAAGAAGTCATCCATATTTTATTTGATACTTTAGAACAGAGTTCGTATTTGCGCATGACCTACTGCTGGGAACACAATTGGGACGAACGACGAATTTTTCGTTGCGCATATTCGCCGTCAAAAATAAAACACATTGGTGTATATGAAAATTAACACAACACCGCCGTCGACGAAATTCGTCGTGCGTGACGAACTCTCCGATAGATTTATTTCTATTTCTTACGCCGACGAACGACGACTAAATTGGAACAGGGTTGCCGTTTCTCCTTTCAGCTTTTAAATATATTAGTAAATAAAGTTATTTTTACATTAATTATTGTTTATTTCTTAATATACATCATTAAGTTAAACATCCACAATTATTTTCCATAAAATTGCTTTCTAATGGCTTTTTCTTAATGCTTAATTTTTTGTATAACTATTTTTTGTTCTATGGTAACACTTTTTTGTTATAGACAGTAAACAATGTTGCTGATTATAACAGCTGTAACTTTTTCGTCCTAATTGTGCGCCACATTGCGAATTTACGCAGCGAACTTTTACAGATGAATTCGTCGTGCAAGACGAAATTCGTCGTTCGTTCCAATTGTGTTCCCAGCATAAGTCGATAAATAAATTATAGCGCACGCGTGCAGACATGCTCTTTAACACAAAAAGTAAAGAACAGGGTACATCTAAGCTTGTCATTCCGTTGTTAATTCTTACAATATTTATTTCCGATCCCATAGAGTATATATATTCTTAGTCCTTGTGCATAGCGAAGACGGCTGAGCTATGTCCGGCTGCCCGTCCGTATTAGTGTTAACATCAACTTTGCCAAGGTACTAAAGAAGTTACAGAAAATTTAAATCGATCAGACACACTTTCGAAAGTTTTGCTATTGAAAATCAGCAAGTTTGGTCTATGTTCTTTGCGGCAGCGGGTAAAAGACCACACCTGCTTTAATTTTTCCATATAATTTGGAACAATGAAGTAAATCCAATAAAAAAGAAACAAATATATGGGTCGATAGAGAATTAACAAATAAAAAGAGCATTAAGTGAAAGAATTGGTTAGGGTATCATTTACGTCCTTTTGAAGATATTTTTTTATAAAATACAAAAAAAAAAAAAAATCAAAATGCCTTAGCCATTAAGAACCGATGATACTTTTATTTATTTTTTAATTTTCAAATTTCTTATTTTTCTGTCAACCCAATATTTATTTTTTTGTTTTGATTGGAGTTACTTCACTAGACTAGATTTACATAAATGGTGAGGGTATATAAACAAACAATTTTGCCAGTTATTCAATTTATCAAAAAAAAAAAAAAAAAACAATATTATGAACATTGTTAAATTTTTTTTTAAATATAATAATTTTATTTTACATTTTCCTTCTATTTCTAAAGTTTTAATTTAAAACAGTAACGGGATCATTTCTGTACAAGAGATATTTTTGGAAAATTTTGGTGTCGGTGTAGAAAGTAATCAAAATATACAAAACACCTATTTTAGGAATTTTTGTCTGTCTCTCCGTCTGTCTGTCTGTTTTCATGTGAAGTCACCCAATTTATCGGCTTCATGGTATTAAGGCAATTGTCAGCACATTTTATTTTTATATTAAATATTTTTTAATTTGGTCCCAGCCAGGGGTTAAACCGGTGATTTTCATAAATCAATTAAAATTTACTTTTTCGGCTTTGGTTCAGTCTTTAATTTAAACTTTTATAAGGAAAAATTATTTTTCAAATGTACGCGGACGTTTTCCAAAGAAAACAAGAAAAATTAAACGCTGGCATGATGTAGTGCCGCATTTTCAGGAAGTCAAATCCATCATCAGCATTCTTCGCATCCATTACCTTGAGTTGCGTATATTGTAAATATCGTCCATTTAACCAATTTATCAATATTAATTTTGTTAGACGAAATTCACACCCAACTCAAAGCATTTCTTTGTTGTCTTCTCTACAACACGTCTTGTACATTTGTTGCAATTTTTACTACACCTTCGGTATAGTCACGAAATGCAAATTTTATTTTTAATCATTCTTACTTGTTTCCTCACAACATTATAGATGCTGTTCCAGTATCATATCAACTGTTGATGAGTTAGGTATGAATGTTTATGCGCTATGTCTTGCCTGTTTTTAAATTATTTTTTTAATTTTTCCCCAGCCAGGGGTTGAACCGGTGATTTTTATAGGTTGCAGGTACAAGTAAGTCTGTATACTCCGCTGTTGTTAAAATCATCGCTTATTTTTGTTGATGTCTTGAGATTGTTTCGTAGAGTGTTGCTCCTCTTTAGTGCTGTCTGTAAACCTTCTTTCTGAAAAAGGTTAGTTGATCTATATATTTCTGGTCCTGTGTAAGTAAAAATGTGTCGTCGTTTTATATCGATTGTCTCCTTGTTTTCTTCCTTCATGTTTTTAGTATTGTATTGTCTAAGTAGTTTATCGATATTAGTGCGGTTGTAACCGTTATTTTTAGCTATAGTGTAAATTGTGTCGAGTCCTTTGTTATATTTGTCTGGAAAAGGGGGACTCTCTTAAGTCTGTGAATCATATGTCTAAATGCTGCGAGTTTATGTTGGGTGGAATGGTTTGAGAAACTGTTGATAGTTGGGTCTGTTGTGGTTGGTTTTCTGTATATGTCCTCGTGCTATTGTTATGTCAAGATAATGTAAAGTTGCGTCTTGCTCTTTTTCCATTGTGTATGTGATTTTGTTATGTATTATATTCAAATACGTCAGAATTTCTTTAGCGTTGTCTTTTCTTAGGATGCATATTATGTCGTGTAGTTGTTCTAAATGTTGCATAAAAATCTCTGTGAAAATTGCTGTTGTCGGGTTTCCCATGCCGAGTCCATCAGGTAATTTGTAAAAGTTGTTGTTAAATATAAAATAGTTTTGTTTTAGTATCGGTTTTGCAATATCCATTATTTCGTTAATATATTGATTGTCGTGTAAGTTGGAAAGTATGTTACGTAGAAGAGTTAACGTTTCTTGCGTGGGTATTGATGTATATAAGTCCTTAAAGTCGAAGGAACGAGTCTCGTGTTTTCGGTAATTTTGATGTCCTTAAGTTTATTGATAAGGTCTTGTGTATTCTGCAACATGTATATGTTCGGCAAATTTATTTTCTCTTTTAATAATATGGTGAGGTGCTTAGCCAAGTTATATGCAGGTGCAGGTTTAAAATTTACTATAGGTCTGATCGGTATATTTTCCTTATGGATTTTGGGTTATGCACTAAGTGGAGGGGTCCTGGATTCATGTTCATGTATAAGTATAGTTTACCGTCAGTCAACGTTTTACAGCGTTTTAGTAAGCTGCATATTTCCTGTTGGAATGAATCGGTTGGGTCACTTTTAAATTTCGTGCATTTTGCCTATTGAGTGAATTGTTGTGTTATGTCTATTTAATCTTTTTTGTACATTATTACAGTTGTGTTACCTTTGTCCGCTTTAGTAAGTAATAGATCGTTATTTCGCACGTGGGTAAAATTCTGTGCTTGTGCGTTTGTCAGTCTGTTTTATAAATTTTGTAAACTTTCTTTCCATTCGCTTGTATTTGTCAGTCATCTGATTTTGTATCCTTTCATCTAAGTAGTGTAAAAATGTGGGAAATGTATGGTAAAGATTTTGTCGTGTTGACAGGTCTGTTTCTTCTAGATGAATATCGTAAATTTCTTTACTATGTTTGTCTTTTTTAATGTAAAAAGAAAGTATCTCAGTCTTAATCCATGTCAACTGGGCTACACCCTTTGCGTGTTGGAAAGCGTATGTTTGGGTCGTAATGTTAATTGTTTTGTAATGTTGTTTATAAGACATTGTTTGTTGTACCGTATGTTTGCTATTGTTTTGTGTAGTTATAGTGTCCTGTTAGTAAGTCTAGTTAACAGTACCTTAGCTTGACTAGATATGTTTGGTATTAAGTTAATCGGATTTATTTCAACAGTAAATATTATACTGTTGTCATAATAATACCCACAGATGGTCACACTTAATTACCCAATAATAAAAGACTGAAATATTAAAATTATATATCTTCAATAAACATTACAGATATCAACAATCTACCTGCATAATAACATTTAAATAGACACCATCCTAACGGACAAAAATACCTGAACCCACCACTCTCTATGCAGAAACACACCTTACACTATCTAACCAGTAGAGTTGTGCCTGGTCGTTCTTTTCAGTGACCGGTCTTTTCCGGTCATTTATTCAGGACTGATTCGTTCGTTCAATTGCTCAATTTGATCGATTGAACGAATTGAGATAACAATCCTTATTATATGTGATTTTCTTGTCTTTTTATCAAAACCACAAGTAACAGAGGTAAAACCCTTTCCACATAGAAAACAATATAATCAGATTTTCTGTAGGTTCTCAAATATAGTGCTTTTTACTATGAAGAAAACACAAAGCACAAAAAGTCTTTTTCCACAAAAGGAGTAATTATTTTACGTAAAAATAAGGAATTTAATTATTAAATTGCATAAATATTTCATATACTGTGATTTTAAGAGATATTTCCAGCATATGCAAGTAAAAACGTCCTTAAATATGCAGTTTTTTTTTTAATGCAGTAATTGTGCTCTGTGGCAGAAATGCACCATTATTGTTTATGTGTTAACACACCTAATATTGCAAAATTTAGATTTTCTCTATCCTCAATAAAATGCAATTAAATTATGCTGCTTTTTCTCTGTAACATTTTATTAGTTTATTCATAATCGCTTTTTTATTAATTTAAATATTACAATCAAGCCTACGCTGCCACCTGGTAAATTGATTCGCCTTGATTACAACTTTTTCATTAAAAAGAAACACTATATAAGAAAACTATTCTTTTTGAAAAGAGTTTGTTAATTCAAATAAAAATGAAATATGTACTTACAAACGTATATGTACATGCACAGAAACTGCTTCTAATACACAAAAAATCAACTGAAATAAAACAACATGACAAAAACAAAAAAAAACGAGAACTAACACCTGAACAAAAGTGGCCCATACACGATATTATAATCCGTATACTATTGAACGAAAGGAGCCGGATAAAGTCTCGCTCATTCCGTTCACTTATATCATTCGTACAATTTAACTCGTACACTATTGAACGAATAGACCGCAGTTAAAAGACCGGATCATTCCGTTCACATGAGTGATTCGTTCCATTTAATCCGTTCGTTCGCGAACGACACAGCTCTACTAACCAGTACTAATCAAAACGCGGCTTGAAAATGATATCCTCGACGGTCTCCACCGAAAGGTATGACAACAAATATAAAACATCTTGCACTGGTTTTTATTTGTGTGTCTTTTTAGCTCATAATGAGTGCGCAAATGCTAACTCTGCTTTAAGCTATAACACATTTGCCACAGCAGGCTACGCGAACACTGACAACAATTGCTCCTAACTACGTTTGCCGCCATATAGCCAGCCACACAATTATTTTGAACGCAGTAGCCACATAAAAATGTGATTTTATTGTATTTCAGTGATATCACTTGAATATTTTTTAGCATTTTGTAAAGAGGCAGTTCTGGTTTATGATTTACGAAATATTTAGATTATTGTGTAAGAGGCTAATAGAAGACTTAAACAATATTTTTTAAGAGCACATCAATTTTTCGTTTGGCTTGCCTTTAAAATTAAAAATATATTGAAGTATTTCTCAGAAGCATTAAATAGTACTATTTCTCCCAAAAAAAAAAAAAAAAAAAACAAGTTAGTTGTCCACTGCAATAACTAAATACTAAAAACACAAAATGTTGAAAGCTATACAACTCTATGATATCTAACAAAATAACAATCATGTTAAAAATAAACAAGTGTCCCTACTTATAAACATAGACAAATTAAAGTTGTCATAAGAAAAAAGTAAATATTTATGTATATCTAACTAAAGGTTGTCTACACAATTTCGTTTTCCAGTTGTGAACATTAATTTTCATATGCCAATTAAGGTGTGTTCTTTAATTTTCACGTAAATTTCGTAGGTTTCGATTAATTTGTGCTATATATTTATCAGCATGATATACAACAACATAATTATAAAAAGGAATGAATTTATCTATTTGATTGAGATTAGGGTTGCTATTCGTACTGATTTTACTAGTTTATTCATAACACCCAAATCAGTACGCAAATGTACTGTTTTTTTTTTTTTTAATTTTGCCTCCAAGTAATTTATTTGTTTAAAATTGGTTATCTTCTCTTATTACTTTTAGTTTGTTATGAATCACCCAGTTAAAATTCAGTCCTACATTTTATTATTGTTTACTCTTATAATTTGTATTCAAATAAACAGAAGTGTCATTAGAGCTTTTCAAAAGAAAATGCTGCTGTTGCAAAAAGAGAAGAATATAAAAACACTCGCAGGATTGTTTCTTCGCCTGTCTTCGTTTTGCACAACTGCCAACGGTAACACTTTTTTGTTGTATTCTGTGATTCAAACAAAACGAAAAAGAACGTAAAATGATTGTTTTGTGTTCCAACGTTGTTTGTGTTTTTGTTTTTAAATAATTTCGTTGATGTAAAAGAAAACAGTCAACAAATTAAACCTACATATAATTTGGTATTGGTAAGTAAATTATCATACTTAAAGTAATTATTTAATTTGGCTTAAGAACATTTTAGGCCGTACCTTAACAATGGAAAGAAACGAGGAGTTGCCGGAGGAATTTAACGTTGAAGAAATTAACATCCCTTCAACAAGCCAAGGCAAGAAAATGTAAAGAGAAGAAGAACAAAATTTCAAGACTCATGAAAATATAAACTTGTATGGATTCTTAAGATGAAAGACGAATCTATTGCAAAATGTGCAGTTTGTGGTTTCACAATTTGTATAGCAAATGGAGGAATAACAGATGTAAAACGGCATATGCAAATAGCTAGGCATAAGTGAAATATATCAAGGAGTCATCAAAAAACAGTATCTTCATTTCGAATGCAAAGACCAAATGTGAATGATGCAAGTCGCAATAATAGTGCCGCTGCTGAAGCCGCTTCTGCATATGACACAGTAACATGGCCACAGCTACGCTTTAGCTGATTGTAGCAGCAATCTTTTCAAATAAATCTTCCCTGATTCAAAAGTTGCTTCCAGTTTTAGTTGCGGAAGAAGTAAGTGTTCTAAAGTTGCAACCAAATTATTGGCTTAGTATTCTATAGATGCATTAGTGAAAGAATTAGGCAGAATAAGGGTACAGTTGTAACGAATTTTATAATTTTTTAATGACTGAAAATGACATGAGGCATATTTTATTTTTTTTATTTTTGATAATTTAATATTCTGGGATTTGAATTGAAATTTTGTAAAATGCTTTCATGTGATATTTTTTATTTTCTTTCTTTTTTGTTTATTTTGTCTTGATATTTTGTTGTTTTGCTTACATTGTTTTTTCTGAATCTCTTCTATCAGTTGTTTTTTGGTTTTGTATAAGACATTTAATCCATACATTTTAAATTATTTATCATACACTTTTTTATTTTTAATAAAAAAATTTATTTAAAATTGTTGGTCTTGGCGTTAAAAAAATTTCTTATTATAATATTTTTTTCTCTTATCTATTTTATTTTAAAGCATTTTTTCGTTTAAAATTCAAAAACAAAAAATTTCAAGTGGATTTAAAATTATGGCTAGATGGGGGACCTCATTATATTAGGTCTGTCTGCGTACACATATTTTGCATCATTTTTTGCAAAATGTTGCAAAATGTTGTCTGCGTACTCCAAATCTCTTGCAGCGAGAGAGCCAAAAAGAGAATTTTTTGACAGTTGGCAGTTAGAGAACTTGCAAAATGTTGCTGGAGAAATTTCTGTTTGCAAGATTTTGCAACTAGTTTGAACAGCTGTTTTTATTTACTTTTTTAATGAAATAATTTTTGTTGAAAAAATAAAAATTGAAATTTAACAATCGCAGAGGTAAGTAGTTAGAATTGTGTTGATTTTTAATGTTTATAATAAATAATAATAAACAGAACATTTTATTTTATGCTAGAAACGTCCAAATATACAGTGCGACTGTGATGTTAATGAATTGGAGATGGCAGAACCGTGTAATAAACAAGTGTAATAAACAAGTTTTTTTTTCTTGATTTCCAACACTTTTTAGGCGCACTTTAATTAATAATTTTTTAAATTACCGCGAAAATTCACTTTTGTGCATTTCTTTTGTTTTGTTATTTTAATTGTTTACACACCAATCAGCTGTTTTCTTGCAAGATTTTACTGGATACTGTCTGCGTACTTTTTGATATATTTTCAGCCGACAGAGTAAAATTGGTCTTACTCTCCCAAAAAAAATTACTGAGTATTAGCTACTGGAAAAGTACCCAGACAGACCTATTGACAATAATTTATGAATTTACATGACATTACTTCTAGCTTCTTTTAATAATTTGACGCAAGGTACATTTATTTTACTCGGTAAAAGCGGTTCTACAACAAATACAACATTTGTAAAAACAACATGGCATTTTATTGTTGCTTTGTGAGTGGAAATGTCAAAAATAGAAAAATAAAACAAAAGAGAATTATTCTAAAAACAAACGCTCTCTGTTCTGCATATGCTTGTTGTTAGTGTTTTTTGAAATTCGTAAACAAAAGTAGGAAAATATAAAAAACTTTTGACATGTCCAACTATAACCAGCTGGGCGGACGACACTACCTAGTAAAATAAATAATATTTCTCTTACGATGTACTGATTTTTTCAATTTCAAAAATGGCCACCCTTATTGAGATGATCTAAAATGAAAAGATTATATAAAATAGGAGAGCTTACAGTTCCCTGTTAAGGACCGTCAATACTACTAAAAGTTTTCGTGCATCCTTGTCTCCTTTGGTTATATAAATACTTTTGCTATTTTCCAATATTTAGGGAAATATGAGTTATTTTACATATTGTTAAATATGTTTCAATTGTAAAAAATCAATTTTTGAGAAATTTTTCTGAATACAATATTCGGTATATTGTCTATATCTGAAGAGAGTTTATCCCTAGCTTTCTGACAAGATTTTGTTTTGCATGCGGTAAAGCAAAATATTTATAAATGTAAAAATTTATTTTAAGCTCCCTTTTATCATAGATAATATACTCACAAATAACGGAGAAGTATTATGGTGCAATCTCGACTGTAAATGTTTGTTTTTGCTTTATAACCTCATTACAGTTATGTTTTGATAGCAAATAACATAATAATAATGTTAATGATTATTAGGATTCATATTTGGTTGGAAATAAAGGTATGCATATTTAAGTGCTCCTTCTCACTTATATTGTGCGTTAAAGAGTACTTAGAAAAAGCCCTATTGTTGGCTGCTTGTATGAGCCTTTTTCGGAGTAATCACAAAATGGTCAGCTGGATATGAAACCGTTGAAATATGTATGTATAAACTTATAGAGCATTTCCATTAACGTGATTTCGTCCAAAACACTTGATTTGTTAGACCAAGTGTTTTACTGTTCATGTTACCAAACCACTTAAAGATCAGTTTTGGTAAACATTTTCGTTTTTAAATTGTCTTGTTGTAAAAATGTATTTTAAAATAACATAATTAAAAATGTACAATAGCAAAAAACAAATGAAGAATAAAAAATTTTTTTCACAAAAATCATATAGAGGTTGTTTTTATTTTACGGATAACTTGCCAATGTATCTTCAAAAATAGGAATATTCCAAAAAAAAACCTAAGCTCAGTGGAAACCATCCAAAGTATTTTCCTTAAATTTAGTTGTTTTTAACTCAGTGGAAATGCAGAATTAATGATATTGCCTGTTTTGTTGTTTTTACGCCTTTACCACAAAAAGCGGAAAAGGTATAAAAAGCTTCTTATTTCGTTTTTATTTTGGGCAATATCCACTTTCGACCCGATAAAGTATATATATATTGGATGACAGAGAATCAAAAAATAAGAAAAAAAAATATAATTGCCTTAATTGTATAATTTTACATAAAAATTTCATAGGCCCTTAATGGGTTAAGGATTAAAAAAATAAGTATTTCCTTAAAGATCTCTTTAAAAGCTTAAAATGATACCCGTATTGATGTATTAAAAAATTTGAAAATTTCTTACACCCATCAAAAAACAAAAATATGGAGCGATAGAAAATTAAAAAATAAAAAAGAACATCAAGTTATGGGCCTCTGAAATTGTCATAAAAAATCAAAATGGTCACTTTGAGTATAATTTAAAAGCTTTTGAAGTGATCTTTCAGGAATACTGAAGTTTTTTAAAATGCTTAACTCATTAAGAGCCGGTGAAATTTTTATATAAAATTAGATATCTTATTTAATTTTTTTCTTACTGCTATAAATTAGACTTCACTGTATCCTTTAATATATATATATAAGATTAGCATTCGTGAAATTAATACTTGAATTGTCATTATTATTTTTACATTTGAATTGTAATTATCTCTTGTCACTCTGAAATAAACAGTCTCTTGAAATACATGAAATATAGCAGATTGGAGACGAGGATGAATAAAGGTGTGTGTAAGACATGAGCAATGAAAATGATGTATTAAAGAAGATGTTGATCCAGCAACAAGCTTGGACGACTAAGATGCCTACGGAACAGAAGCAGTGGATGCAGACTGTTTTAGGGGGTTCCCAAGCTGGACCTTCAAATGTACTGCTAGTGTGCCAACTTTTCATTCTTTTAATAAAGAGATTTAACCTTGGGATTCATATGTAGAACAATTGGAACAACATTTTGCAGCTTACTCTGTACAAAGTGCAGAAAAGAAGAAATCATTTTTTTAGCTTGGAGTGGCGAAACAATATTTGAGCTGATAAAAAATTTATTTGGTGGGCAAAATTTGCAAAACAAAACTTATGATGAGTTAAAAGAAAAGTTAACGGAACATGTTTTGCCAAAAGTACATACTGTGGCTGCACGATACGAATTCAATAAGTTGGTGATGAAACCAAATGAAACATATAGAGAGTGGGTAGCTGCGCTGCGTGAAATTGCGTGAAACTGCAATTTTACTTGTTGTTTGAGCAGCTGCGCTAAAGAGTATACCGACGAGATGATACGTGACATGATAATTTTACATACTCTACACGATGCCGTACGCATCTCTGCTATGCAAAGGCTGCAGCCAACACTAGCAGAAGTTCTACTAATTGCAGAATCGTACGAAGCGACAACAAAAAGCGTACAAATGATCAAAGAAAAAAAGGAAGAGCGTGCAGAGGGGTTTTCGGATTTAAATGTTGTACATAAACAAGAAGTTCTAAAGAAGAACGAAAGAAAAGAGTATAAGTCATGTGCTGGTTGCGGGGTATCTCATGAAAGGGAGAACTGCCGATTTCGTTTTGTTGTTTGTCATCAGTGTAATAGAAAAGGAAACATAGCTGCTGTCTGTTTGTCAATTTTGAATAAAAAGAAAACCAAAAGCATTGCAAACAATAACATTGAAACTGAAAAAGCAACCGATCAAATCTTAAGTATAACGGACTTAATAAAAAATGAAAAAATGATATGTTTATTGATGTTCAAATATCCAACAAAATTATTAAATTTCAATTAGATTTCGCTGCGTCAACGTCAGTAATCACTAAGAAAACATATGAAATGTTGAAAAAACTTAAAACTACAAAAAATCGCTTTTTGGGGACGGTCATACTCGTTTAAACATTCTTGGGCAAATAATAACAAAAATTAAATGTGGTGAAAAGGAGAAACTAGTACCATTAGTTGTTACTGATGTCGAAATTGTCACCAATTTGTTTGGAGCAGATCTTTTTGAAAAATTTGGTTTTACAATTGAGCAAATCGCAAACTTAGAGATGGATTATGCCGATGAAAAATCTAATCAGCTTTGTAAGAAATATGAACATGTATTTGAAGAGGGCATTGGCACTATAAAATCGTTTATAATCGTTTATAAAATCGTTTATAGTTTTAAAAGAAAACGCGGTACCAAAATTTTACAAAGGTAGGTCCGTTCCTTTTGCTCAACTGCAAACATTTAAAAAGGAATATTTAGTTTTTTTCTGACCTTTTTCGTTTTATTTAATTTCTGTTCTTTTAAGTTCTTTTTGAAATTTCAGGCTTTCAAGGTCAATTTTAGAAAATAAAAATTTTTTTTATTTATTTATTCCGACGTTTCGTTGGATAATCCCAACTTGATCAGAAAAATTTTATTTTGTATAATATTTTAATTTTAACACAACAAAAATTATTCAATATATTTAACATTTAAAACGACAAATAATTTTTTTTAAATAAACAAAATTTAGACATCAAATAAAATAATATAAACATAATAGCACACCACTGTTCTTAAAGTTAATATCACAGTTTACAGTATACAGTATAAAAGAACAGAAATTTAAAAAGGAAGCTGAACGAACGATTACAGCCGGTATTTGGAAACCAATCCAGGGGGCAAATTACGGCACTGGATATCGATCAAAATTTCAATAGAATTTAAATACAAATTTCGATCGATATCGAATGCCGTAATTTGCCCCCAGTTTAGCGATTGGGCTTCACCAATAGTGCTTATTACAAAACCAGGCGGTTTCCTTCGAGTCTGTGGTGATTTTAAAGCAGCGGTAAATAATCAAATTGATATAGAAAAGTATCCATTACCAACTCGTGAATATTTGCTTCACAAAATTCGTTATGGCAAAATATTTTTTAAAATTGATTTAAGAGAAGCATATCTTCAAAAGGAGATTGACGAGTCATCCAAACGCATTTTAGTAGTGAATACACCAGCTGGGTTATTCCAGTATCAGCGCATTCCTTATGGTATAGCAAGTGCACCCGCTATATTTCAAAAATACTTAGAGCAATTGTTACAGGGAATTGAAGGATGCGGCAATTACTTGGATGATATAATCATATCTGCTCCAAACATAGAAGAACATATGAAGTCCAAGTGCGAGTTTTTAAAAACAAAAATAGAATATCTGGGAAGACAGGTTAGCGCAAAAGGGATCCTGCCAGATGAAGCAGGGGTTCGTGCGGTAAAGGAGCTTCGATCTCCTCGTAATATCAAAGAAGTGGAAGCTTTTATTGGAAAGATTAATTACTACAATAACTTTATACCAATTATCTCCCAAATTTCAGCACCCATAAATCAACTTCGTAAAAAGAATGCCAAATTTATCTGGAAAAAAGAACAACAGGCAGCTTTTCAGACTCTAAAGAGCCATATCGTACATGCTGCAGAGTTGGGCCATTTCCAAGAACATTTGCCTATTGTTCTAGCAACTGATGCATCTTCTCATGGGATAGGTGCCGTTATTTCTCATTTGCTTCCCGATGGAACAGAGCAGCCTATAGCTTTTGCCTCGAAAACTTTTGACATACACCCGCAGAAATATAGTCAAATTGAAAAAGAGGCATTAGCCATTAGTTTTGGGGTGCAACGTTTTCATATTTATTTGTATGGACGAAAATTTATACTTCTAATGGATCATAAGCTTTTGGTAGCGATTTTTGGTCACAACAAACAATTGCCTACAATGACAGCCCATAGAATTCAACGTTGGGCCATTATATTAATGGCATATCAGTTTGAAATTAGGTACAGGAGCAGCTTAGAAAATGCTAATGCGGATGCATTCTCGCGTCTACCGATTGGGCCTGACCCTGAATTCGATAAGAACGAGTATTGCAATTCGATAATAGAAGTCAAGATTCCAATAAATATTGATATTGTCAAAGAACATACTGCTAAAGATCCCATTCTAAGCAGAGTAAAATTATACGTGGAAAAGGGATGGCCTACGTTCATCGGGACCGAAGAAAAAATTTTAACTCCATATTTTAACAAAACATTCAGTCTTATCGTCAAAAATAACGTCATACTTTGGGAGTCATCAAATTGTTCTCCCGCTGTAGTGCCAACAACATTCCAAAAAGAAGTATGAAATTGTTGCATGAAGGTCATTGGGGAATCATAAAAATGAAAAGATTGGCTAGACAACATTGTTGGTGGGTAGGCATGGATAAAGAAATTGAAAGAATGGCATCAGCATGTGAAATTTTTAGTTTATATAGTGCGAGCCCATCGCAAGAGTACTGCAATTGGTCCTCCGTGATACGTCCGTGGCAAAGAGTTCATATTGATTTTGCTGGTCCAATTTTTGGCTAATTTGTGTCAACAACATCTTCAGCTATTATATCGTTGTTATCAACAATTTTTTCTATTGAAGGGTTGCCAGAAACCTTAGTAAGTGATAACGGTCCGCAACTTACATCTGAAGATTTTAAACAGTTTTGCTTAACTAACGGTATACAACATTTAACAACAGCTCCTTTTCACCCCGCCTCTAATGGCTTAGCTGAACGTTTAAACGTACTTTTAAAACATCAGTAGCCAAGAATATTGAAGATGGATTAGCTGTTAAAGAGGCTGTTTTAAAATATCTAACAACTTATCGTAATATACCGAATTCGGAAGGAAAAACCCTATCGGAATTACTTCACGGACGTAAAAACGAACACTGTTAACTCAATTGCAGAAAAAACCTCCAAAAGAAGAGCTTGAAACTGAAGACAAGAGTACCAAATAATGATCCTGTTTTCTTTCGGAATTTTTCGAGAGGAGCAAAGTGGATTAAAGGAAAAGTTGAAAAGGTCATCGGAAAAATGGTGTACATAGTAAAAACAGATTTTCATAGTTATAAAAGACATCAAAATCAACTAAAGTCTAGAGTTGTTAAAAACGAAACAACGAATCCTTTTTTACATCCAGTTAAAAGTTGTACGGATGACGAAACCAGCACCCAAGGGAGCGCAGATCAACGGAAATCGCCTGAAAGAAACTCTACTCCACCGCAAGCGATATAACCAGAACTGAGAAGAAGTCAGAGAACTCTCACTGCTGTGGCTCGCTTGACTCCGGATGACTTTTGGGAAAAAAAGGAGGGATAATGCTATAAATTAGACTTCACTATATCCTTTAATATATACATAAGATTAGCATTCGTGAAATTAATACTTGATATATATATACTTATTTTTACATTTGAATTTTAATTATCTCTTGTCACTCTGAAATAAACAGTCTCTTGAAATACATGAAATATAGCACTTACTTTTAAATCTCTGTCACCGTTTATTTGATTTTTGATAAGAGCTTCTTCACTTACTTAGATTTACATAAATGGTGAAGGGTATATAAATTTCGGCTTAGCCGAATATAGAAAGTACACTTACCTGTTTTTTCTTGTTTTTTTAATTCTCTGAACCCCAATATTTGTTTCTTAATTGGAATTGCTTTACTAAACTAGATTTACATACATGGCGAAGGGCATATAAGATTCGGCATACCAGAATATAGCACTTTTGCTTGTTTTTATTTTAATTCAAATCTGTTTCAATTCATTTAAACTTAGTGTAGTTTTCCACTTAGAGTTTGAGTTTATAGTCATATTGGTGTATTTTTTTTTTTTTTTAATTTATTTAATTATATATATGTATTTATATGTAATAGGCAGCTTTAAAATAGTTAGATACTTTTAGGAGTTAGTTTTTAAAAAATTGTTTTCAATAAAAAAATTCTTTTGTAAATGTTTTTTGATGAAAATTCGCAGACTCCTCGTTTGGACCTTTGCAGCTCCGCTCCTGGCACTCATCGTACTCGTAGCTCTAACGAAAGTTCCTACTTGTACAAGTCTACAGTAAATAAAACCAGTTATGACTCCAGAAATCCCTATTCTAAGCCTGAACGTTCTACATATGAGTCTACATATGAATCATCATCTCGCAGTGGCCCTGATGGATCAAGCTACAGAACCGATCGCACAAGAACTACAGGTGGAGGTCCCAATGGCTACAGTTACTCTTCCACCACCTCTGGAAGTTTGCCTGGTGGTACTCGTTATCGTCATTTCTCTTACCGTGTCTAAATAGCAAAACAAAAATTCTATATGAGTGAAGTTGAACTTTATGGAATCGAAAAAGCCAGCAATAATAGTGAATACTAACACCTTATTTTCTTAAATTTCTAGTATAACGATTTGTACGCATTCATACTTTTTTTAACAAATTAATTATTAGCATTGGTCACGTATTTTTCTCTACTATACTACTAAAACATACATGTTTAATCAATTTTTTTAATAAAGTATATATTCAAATTATTTGCTTTTTGAATACAAATGATTTCAACAAATACAATTTCTGCCGCTAAGTAAGCAAGGGCAAAGAGATGTTTATGTTAAAGTTTACCTTAATTTTAGTTTTTGAATAAACAGAAACAGGAAAACGCAAAAAGCTTTGCAATACTACAATTTAATTTGCGTTTTTCTATTCCGATCATTAGGTATTTTTAAAAAGTTTCAATAAAGTCGTTATTTTTTTATTTGGTTTTTAACTTTCAGCATCAAGCTTTAACCAAGGCTTCTCGGGTAAGTATTCGCCTATAATTCTTGGAGATTAGTTTCAATTAATTTTAACTCTTAATTTACGTATGTTCGTCCATTCTTTGTATTCAATATCTACCAAATAAATACTTCAATTGCATTTCATAAAAAAAAACATCATAATCAGACCTGTTGATTGTAAATTAAATTTTGTATAGAATTAAATATGCAATCACAAGTAATTTTATTTAAAAGTAACTAATAGAATTGATTGTAATTTGTAATTTTAAAATTTCATTTGACTGCAGGTTGAACAGCAAAGCAAAACTATTGCAGATAAGATTAGACAATCCAATGCTTAATCGCCTGTAAGGTAAAAATGTTAGATATAAAAAAAGGGATGCATTAAATTAGTTTTCATCATTTTTTCGGAAGGAAAAACGTGCTTCAAATCCTTTTTTGTTAAATTGTGTAAATTTAAAATGTGCACGATTTCCAAAATCGAGTGTCTCTAAAAGGGTTTACAATTAAATAATGCTTATAAATTAAACTAAGACATATACAACTTTTTTATACCAAATTTTTTTAATAATGTTTAAACCGTTAAGAGCAGGTGACATGTTTATGTATTCTTATTTATAATTCTCTTTCTCCTTTTTAGTTGCTTTTTGATTGGATTTACGTAATAAACTCGTTTTACATACATGGTAAGACGTACCTAAAATTTGGCATAGCCGAATACAGTACTCTTACTTGTTTAATTCTCTATAACCACAATACTGGCTTTTTGGGTGAAGGGTATATAAGATTCGGCATAACCTAATATAGCACTCTTACTTGGTTTTTATTGTTTTTAAATTAAAATATTAATGAACTTATGTTTGTATTTGTCAGAAACACGATTTAAACAGCTTTTTGAAAAGTTTTATGCATATATCTTTTAATATTGCCTTCGTTAGTTATTAGTATTAATCAATTCCAACACTTGAATTTTAACCGTATTAGTTTTTTTTTTATTGTTTTATCTTTAAGCACTTATAACTTGAAGACAATGAATCAGAAAATTAAACACTCAAGATTTATTTTGGGACTGACAAAAATTTTAATTTTATTACGCTACTTATACCAAATTAATAATAATAAAAAACTGCTGAGCTAATGTCTAAAGAAACTTAAAATTTATGAGAAATTAACCAATCGAAATAAAATTGGAATTAATGTAATTTAATACGTTTAATATTTTGCTTAAAACAAAACTGTAATTAATGTAATTAATACGTTTAATATTTTGCTTTGGTTGTACAAATTCAATTAATATTAGCATTAGGTGTGTTTTAACGCGTTTTTTCTTTGCTGTTGATTCGAATATTATACTTAAACTAAATTTTATATAATCATTATTAATTACGATATTTTTTATTTATAACTAGCAGTGCCAAGACTTCGTCCGCGTGTCATTTCTAATTTTCTTAAAATACGAATTTAGAAGGATGTGTTTTGCAATATTTATTGCAAAGTTCTGTGAACAGTTCCAAAATTTTTCCTTTTACAAAAATAAAATATGCTAGCAACTGTTTAAGTACCATTGTTTTTTTAATACGCTTGACGTCCAAATTATAAGTCAATATATATCCAACCTAATGCAGAAAGGAAAAAATATGTTTTGTATTACCTTTAATGTTGCTACTGAAGTTTCTTTATTGGAAGGAAAATGTTCTCGTGTTTTCTAAGCGTTTGCAAATAAATGTCTCGATGTGATAGCTTAATTACCCTCATAAATACCAAGAGGTAACATCTTTTTTCGTCAACAAATTAACTGCGATTTAATTAAAATGATGTGGATTATAAGCAAAACATTTTCCATAAAATCTTTTTAAGTGTATAAAATGTAAGTTTTATTTAGACCTGGGGGATGTCAATTACAATTTGTAATTAATTACACATGTAATTACAAATTACATGTTATTGTAATTGAATTTTTTAATTACAATTACATTTAAAATTTGTAATTGAAATTGAGTTTTTTAAAATTACAATTACTTTTAATTTGTAATTGAAAAATCCAATTACGCATTACATGTAATTGTAATTGAACAAATTCAATTACATACTTACATAATTGATATAAAATTATGTTATAAATACCTTTTTAATTACTTATAGGCAAAATATATTTAATTACAAAAATTATCAATTAATTAATTAACATGCAAAAAATAATGAAAACCCCATTAAAAAAAAATAAATTAGGCGTTATATCTAAAAACAAAAAGCACTTTGAAGCAAATAATGCAAAGGAAAATATAACACATATATACGTATGATACATAACATACCGAAAAAAGTGCAAATTTTAACAAAATTTTTATTTGCTTTAAATAAAACCATTTTTTTAAAATTTTGATCTGTTAAGCTTTGTCGCCTAGGTGTTAAAATAATACTAGCGAATGAAAAGAACTTTTCAACTGGCACTGAAGATGTGAAGGGAGTATTTGATCGTAGAAAAGCCTTTAGTATTGTAAGATAATTCTTGAGGCACTAAAAGGATTAATTCAGATCACGCAAGTAAAGGTTAAGTTCAAATTTTAAACAACTCTCTTCTTTACAATCAAATGTATTAATGACTATGGAATATAAAATGAAAAAATATATAAACGAAATCAAAGTTTTTAATTTTTCGTAAGCGAATTTTAGTCCTCACTGTAATATTCTTCTGAGCTTTAATATAAATTTTAATAAACTTACTGAAATTATCCGAAACGTTTTAGAAGTTCAATTTTAGAATTTTTAGTTAAACTTAATGTTTTAAGGAATATAATTGAATTTTGTTCAAGTACAAGTAATAATTATTGCCTAGGACTTTAGTCCCTGATTTCAATTACAAATACTTGTAATTTGTAATTGAAAATATTCAATTACACATTACGTGTAATTGTAATTGAAATGTTATTGAATCCCCCCAGGTCTGGTTTTATTTAACTGTTTTTCAGTTAACATGCACTGCGATAAAAATAAAACTTTGCACTTACATATTTATTAGGAAAAACACTTGATATTTATAAACTTCACATAAACACGCCCATCTATATATAACAAGGGTCCTTACTAATAACAAAAAAACCAAACGGAAATAAATTTTTCGGACTTATCAAAGTTTGAAAAGACAAATGCACAAAAGTTTGTCTAATAAAAGAAAACAAAATTTCACATAAAAATGTAAAAGAACAATGATTAATAAATTTAGTCACTGTGGTGACCAATGATTTTTCGCCAAGTTTGATAAGCTAGTATTTTCTAAGAAAATCTAGAAGCTGAAATAAAACAATATAGGTTTGCTATTATTTAGATCGGACTGGGCTTTATTTAAGTGTGTATATTAACCTAACTTTGAGATAATGAGCACTTGAGTTTACAAGTTTATTTAGAATTGGTTTAGGGAACATATGTTTTTTAATATATATCTATATTGTGTTTTAAATGTCAGAGTCTTTTTTTACCTTTATAACTAATTTTCTTTTCTAATTTTTTTAAAGCACTAGTTTACTTTTTTTTTAAATACAAATATTGTTTATTTTTGACCTAAGAATCTATATAAACTGTAAAAATGTAGAGATTAGCTGACACATATTTGCGAGATTAAGATTGTGGTTGATTATTATTTAAGACGAGCTAAGACGGGATAATGGAAGCCGTTTAATCCACTAGCAAGCAGTCAATTATAGGTTTCGGGTGCACCTAACCGTCCGCCCTTCTCATATAATCCTGTAACAAAAATACTTTTATATACTCCAGAGCTAATTTTTGTTTTTAGAACTGATAATCTAAGCTAGCTTATATTGTCTTGTCTTAAACTACCCGCACCAACCCTGAGTTTAGGTTAGAGGCGAGCTGACTAAGAAGAAATAAGACACATTGTGATGCTTCGACCACTTCTCGCAAAACCTATGACGCCAGTCAGTATTGCATCTCTTAAACAGTGTAGGTCATAGAAAATCTTTGGCCAAAATGGTTTATCCTGTGTTCCTGCAGAGCTAGAAGGTTTTAAACTAAATTTTTTCCTCGTCCCAACAGGTTCTGAACCGCTTACTATGGAAATTGTCACACATTCCAATATACATCCAAACATACAGAGCACCGTTATGATGCCTACTACAAGCGATATCGAGTTCCTTCCCAGAACGAGTTGAGCTCTTATTCTATCCCTGTTGCGTGGAGGCCGAAGGACTTTGTACAATCTACGTCTGAAGACATGTCCAACATGGTATATCTTAAATCGCCTGACTTCCTTAGCCTTACGGCTGACTTGGCAGATCTAACATTGAACCAAGAATATGCTATGTACAATGAGCGGTTCTCCATATCCTGCCAGAGGTCCTTTTGTACGCGTAGAATGTACATATGGACATCTTCATCCTGTTTTCAGCAATACGCTTCTAAAAAAGCCACTTTCATGCCGCGGGACTCTTTGCCTCTTTCGAGGATTATACGGCCAGGCTCTCAGAGCCATTTCCAACAGATTTAGCCAACCCACACTAGTCTTTACCTCTCTTTAATACAGTTGAAACTCCTCTAGCACTTGACGAACCATCTGTATTCCGCGGAGGTCACAGTCTGTTAAGGACGGCCATGCAGCACGGTTCTTACATGCCTCACATCCCTGTTCTGGTTGGTTACTTGACTTTCAAAAAGCACCATGTTAGGTATAAACCCTTATACTATGTTTCCATTGACTTGAAATCAACTAGTTTTGAGGAAAACACTTCGAAGTGTTTCCATTGAGCAAAACTGTTTTGTATATTCGAATTAATGACACAACACTGACACTTTTCTCCGTTATTGAAAAACATCCCTTATTTTATTTTTGTAAAAAATCGAGTTCGTGCTTTTGTTTGTTTTTGCTTTTACAAATATTTAATTATATGTTCTTTTAAACACAATTCTTGTACTAAGCAGTATATAATTTTAAGAAACTTTAAAATAAATGTCACTTTTTCGATAAAAACATCCAATATGAATAGATAACACGGAGCTAGACTTGAATATCCCAGACACACCACAGTGTTGCAAAGACAAAATCAGTTCGAAAAAATACATTTTCGACATGATTTGAAAGAAATCAAGTGATTTAAGTGGTTTTGGTAGCATGAAAAATGTATGGGAAATCAAGTAGCAAAACGCTTGATTTGAGCAAATCAAGTGTTTTAGACAAATTCACGTAAATGGAAACGCACTATTAAGCTGATTAGAATTAGAACGAACAGCATAACTCAAAATGTGGCCTTCATATGGCTACTCATGTTATTACCTTTGGAGAACTTAGCATCCTAAACCAAGAACACAGGGTTATTACTTTCATTGTTCATTTCATAAGAACAAACTGAGTTTTTTTTTAGAGACAAATGCTTGTTAAGGAGCTACTCAATATGAGCCAGACACATTTTGGATTTGGAAACTTACATCTAAGCGACCCAACAGGGAACAGGCAAAGGGCTGCCCTGGTACGTTTGTGAACAGACTCTATCAGAGCTGACCTGGCCAACCAAATCAACCAGAAGAGGTTCACATTTCCACGTCAGCCGCGAACCTGGAGAACAGTGCATTAATTGCCGATGACAAAGAAAGAGGTGCAAAATGTATGTATATGTATGTGCTGCAAAATAAATATTAAATTATAAAAATTTGTTTCAACGCAGTCGCTAATTGTTGTAAGCAGCAAGCTAAACAAATATTTATTGTTTGTTTTAATGTTTTTTGTTTAGTAAATTTTTGGTTACATATTAGTATCATATAATCCTGAAGATGGTATTTAATAAATGTCGAAATATTAGCTTATCTTGTTATTTATTAAATAAGAATTCGAACCTCGAGGGTAATTAAAATTTATTATTATTAAAACTGAAAACCAAATAAAATTGGTATTATAAATCGTATTTTATTTTGTGCCGTTACATACACTTAATTTTGCGAAAAACATGTGATATCAGATGCTTTCCAACATCCAAATAATCTTGCTTCAAATCATATGTACTTCGAAATAACATATGTTATTGTATAAAGATGTTCAAAAGATATGCTCAATTTTACTATTTGGAAAAGTGACTGTCTATATGACAAATACATGTCGTCTGCACACACTTTAATATCGGATTACTGATTTTTTTGCATATGTACATTCAAGTAGGTCGAATTATGTATATGATAAGTACACTAAAATTTATGTTTTTAATTAAAAGTCAATGCCTATTATTGTATTAGTTAAAATAAATTTACTTTCAACTTTTTCTCTTTCTCACTTTCTCCGAAGTAAGGTTCATATGCGAACTAGAGTTAATGAGCATTCGAAAATCTGCTGAACTTAATTCAGCTGCTGTTATTTTTACTCTTGCAGTTACAAGCATTACATAATACCTTACTGATGATAAGGCACCTGCAAAAGTGGTAGTTCACTGTTCGAGGCTGATGTGTTAGCATCCTAGACTTCTGGAATTAATTTTTTTTTTCGATATGTAAGAATGCATTTTGTTTCTTGCTGCATTTTCTTTACGAGCTTGATAAATGGTTTTTGCGGTTATATATCCCTTCTGTCTCTGATAAGGTTAAGAACTTTTTGCAGTGATATAACGCGTGGTTTCCAATATTACATAAACTGTACCTAATTTTTCTGTTGGCTATAATTGTTGGCCGATTTTTCCCTGGTTTGAAATCCAGAAAGCGTGAAGTTCTTCGACTGCTGGTAATTCACTAATTCGTTCGATTGGATAAAAGATGTTGGTAAAAGATGGTCCATAAATTATATGTGGTCTCAATCCTAATGTTGTATAATTGCTAGGGTCCATCGCTGTTCACTCCTGAAATCGGAATTTCAGGAGTGACCTTTTCAATGCTGACATCAGAGCAGATAATTTGCCCATTAAACCATATGATAATCTTTGAACCCATGGTTCTTGCCACTAAGCATTGGTGCAATCCTCTCCGATGGCTACGCGATAAGATCATGTTGAGTTGATTGCAGATTTCTAAACTCTTATTTTTTGAGACGTACTAATTCAAATTAAAAAAGGTAAATGTACTGTTGAGCCAATGACCGTATCTTTTAAGAATATTTTGTTTCAAAGTAGTCTACTTCAGACTAAGTTTCAACTCCCTTCATTTGTCTGAGATATGGCGAAAGTGTTTATAAAAATATATAATGTTAATTTTCCTCATAGCAGAGTCCTTTTTGAAGTTACGTATAGTCATGGATTAAAGAAGATCTTTCATATGGTTTAATGGGCAAATTGGCCGCTCGGATATCAGCATTAATGAGGTTATTGATCGGAATTTCAGAAGTGACGAGCGATGAACCCCAGCAATTCTATAACATTAGGATTGAGACAACATATAATTTGTGAACCCAAATCGAAGAGCTATATGATCAGGTATGGGATTGATGCTTAAACCCCTAAGCATAAGGCCGAGAATAGGAGGAAATATACGAATCCGACTTTCTCTTGGAGCTTTTAAGACCGGTCTAGCTAAAAGTTTTAGCTTCATGCCCACTTTAATTTTAAAGAAGAATGAAATGCTTACTCAGTTATATCTTAAAAATATATTTCTTACAAAATCGCGCATTGCATGGCAAATATTAAATAAAAAAAACATCATTTGCAAGCAAGAAATCCAAAATTTTTCCCACTATATAATGGGACCATCGAGGAAATTAAAAAATTAATCATAAATTAAATATTAATTATTATATATTAACACCATTGACAACCTAAAATTTTCGTATATTGCTTCATAGAGCTTCTCAAATATAAATGTCAATTTTTCTCTTGCTGTTTAAACAGAAGCAATATGAACACAAAAATTTGCTTAATCAATTAATACAAAACTTAACAATTAATTAAAATTGTACATAGATGGTTCTGTAATGAATCTAACA
Source organism: Cistogaster globosa (assembly GCA_937654795.1). Lineage (NCBI taxonomy): Eukaryota > Metazoa > Arthropoda > Insecta > Diptera > Tachinidae > Cistogaster > Cistogaster globosa. The sequence goes on from OW569403.1 coordinate 87,436,608, forward strand.
TCTGGTTATGCAGTGTGTGGCGAAAACACAGCAAAACGTATTCATAACTACTAATTTTTTTACACAAGCGAATTATGTCCAATCAATACATTTATATAATACTCTATCTAATTCGCTTATTATGTCCGACAGCAAAAGTGAAATAGAAGGTTTAACAAATGTTTTTAGTAATAATAAAATAAGAAAATCGATTTCTTCCATCCCTTAGAATCAGATTCATTTTCTATGGGTTCAGAGTCATGTTAGTATTTCAGGAAAGTAAAAAGTGGACCAAATAGAAAAAGACTCTTTATTAGCAAGCACCTGTTCAGAAGCTAAATTACAATACCCAGACTATAGACGCTTAATAGCAAAATATTTACATAATACTTGGGAAGATTTGTGGAAGAGCAACACTGGCGTTAAATTATGCAAAGTCAAAAAAGTATTAATAATGCATTTAGAGTTCCTGCTATACATTAAACTGTCTCTATCAATCTTACTTTCACATAAACACATTATATTAAAGAAACCACCTTCGTTGCGCATTTGTGACGAAATTTTGAGTGTAGCTATGTATTTACTGATTGCAGACTGTTATAAAAAAATTACTAATGTAGAAAATAAATGGGCCTGAAAGCCTTGCAAATGAGAATGAATTTAAAAGAATAAAAGATATTTGACACAAATAAAATTATATAATACGGTTTGAATCTTATTACCAAAACTTAAAAATAAACGTAAGCTAGTTTAAACTAATTGTATAGAATAATTACATCTACAATTTAAAAATATATTTTGTTGTTGTGTTGGGGCCTTTCATATCTCAAATAAACAAATAAATCCGGCGAAACCTTATATTTTCGGAATTACGAACTCCTAAAGGTTCTATATAAAACTACAAATATTTTAAGGGGGAATGGAATAATATGGATATCGTAGGAAAGCTTCTTATATAAACCATCAAGATTCTTACAAAATTATGCTGAAAATTGTTAGCCCAAATAAATGTTATTTAACTTTTTATACCCAATATCATGTTAAGCGAAAAAAGAGTATAACTAAGTTTGTCATTCCGTTTGTAATTTCTACAATATCCATTTCCGACCCCATAAAGTATAAATATTCTAAGTTCTATTTTATAGCCAAGTCGATTGAGCGATGTACATCTGTCCGATCGTGCTAGTGTTGAAATCAAGTTTGCCAAGGCACTAGATGAGTTAAAGATAATTTAAATGTGCCAATCGATCAGACACAGTGTGGAGAGAGGAAATCTGCAAAATCGGTCCATGCCCTTCAAGGCAGCGCGCAAAATACTACACCTATCTCTTTTTTTCTATATCGTTTGGAACAATGAAGTAGGATAGGTTAGACAGGCAGTCCTGTTGCCACATCCCATTTGGGTCCATTAATTGATCTCTGCTGTTAGAAGGGAAAGAGAAAAAGAAGAAAAAAAGCATAGATAGAAAAGTTAAGTAAGGCAATGCATTGGAATAAGAAATGGAAGATGAGGAAAAGAAAGAAACCACGCGTATGAAAGGTCCAGAGAAGAGCTGTGATAGAAGCAGAGAGGGATCCCGCTGGGTAGGGCCAGCTGGCCAAAAAGTGCGCTCATCATGTTGACTGAGACGCAGTGTCCGTCAGCGGGCCAGTAAACCACCCACTGCACCTTAAAAAGGAACTGATCCTGCCTGGACTCAATGATGACCCTCCAGTCTCCTTCAGAAATCATTAATTGGGAGACCCATTCTACTAGCATGGGCCATAAAAAAGCAGTGCCTAGTAACCACAGCCATCAGGGCGCGCAATCGTCTCCTCGGTATCTGTAGTAGCGCAGCCGCCTTGCCCGGTCCAAAGAGGGCTACATCGAGCATGTCAGTTCGTTAGATCATCTGAACTGGGCCAGATTGTAGAGTGCAGCGTCGATTGGATATTTAAAATTCCTCAATATATACTCCATCTCCAACTCTCGTCCCTCTCTTAGAGCCATCCGTGTACACGCAAACAATAAAGTAACTCCAATAAAAAGAAAACAAATATATAGAGCGACAGAGAATTAAAAAACAAAAAAAAAAAAAATTTAGTAAAAAAATTTGTGCTCGCCCATATATATCGATTTACGGGCCTTTGAAATTTTCAAAAATTTTTAAAATATCAATATGGATATCATTTAAAAGCTTTTGAAGAAATCTTTTCCTTTAAGAAAATTTTTTAATTTTTTTTTTTATTTTTAATTTTTTAAAAATCACTGTTGCTTTCTATTATTAATTTTGCGAATATGTACTATAACCTTGGTAAACAAAATTTGCTCTTTTTTGTGTTTATTTCGGAATACTTAATTAAATTAGATTTATGGGCTACTTGTTCATTTTTAATGCTTAAGGATCTTATTAGTTTATAATGAGTTAAAATTTGTTTGGCGCCTAAAGGATATTCTATGATACCCATATTGTCCTCTTTCGAAACAAAGTATTTAAGATATTAGAAAATAATTTTGGGTTACCAACGATTTTCTCATTTAACATTTTCTTCTCAAAATTACTTTTTCTGCCCAAGACAAACTTTTATTAAAAAATATCTTATAACAAAATTCATTTTGAAATAATCTTATTTCGAAGATTATAATAGTTGTTCATTTAGAACAATTCCAACGAAAGAAAACTAAATTTCTTCTTAGTAAAGTGTTCTGACAATTCTACAACCAGTTACAAATTTAACCCGTCCGGTATTCTTACTGGGCAAAGCTTAGTTTGCTTTGAAGGTAGAAAGCAGAATGAATTTATTCCAGCAAATGCAGCTGCTTATATACTAAATTTAAACAGAGTTGAACTCATAAAGTATTATAGATTACAATGAAATAAACGTTGAATTTAAAAATAATACATAAACATAAGGTTGAACTCAAAAGTATTATAGTTCACATAGGGTTGTACTTCAAGGTATTATGTTCTATATGAAATGAACGTTAGATTTAAAAACATATTTAAAAATATTATATAAACATAGAGTTGTATTCAAAAAGTATTATAGTTCACACAGAGTTGTACTGCAAGATATTATGAAATAAACGTTAAATTCAAAAATAGATTTAAAAAATATTATATAAACATAGTTGTATTCTAGGGATATTTCGAAGTAATGTTTAAATTCAAATAATAAAAATAATAAAAAAAAATGTAAAAAATTATGGGCTGCTTCAGTCTCCCCCTTTGACGCTGAGAACGACTCGGTGAGGCGTCAACAAAACGTCATTTCTTTGGGTAGCCTCTAGGTCTCAGCCTTCTTACTGGATTCTCAGTTTGATTGGTTGCGTCTGCCACTGGGGTCAAAGCTGAAGCATGGTAAGTATCCAATGGCACGTTAAGGTCATCCTCGTGAGCAATCACGTATGCAGTGGTTTCTTTCTTTGCTATTATTTGATAAGGGCCATCTCTTTTAGGAACAAATTTAGAGGTAACACCTCTATCACTATTGCTCACAACGTGAGTTGTTACCAACACCTTTGAACCTATTTCCAATGGAGGTAGTTGTCGTCTGTGTTTATTGCTGTTCTGCTTGTTGTGATCCTGTTGCTTGTACACGTTTTCTTTGGCATTCCTTAAAACATTGACCAAGTTATTTAGATATGATGTAATTTCAGTTAAGAAATTCTCGGATGAAACAACTGATTTTAGATCATGTTGTACATCGTCAAAAGTTCGAAGTTCTCGCCCAAATGTTAGGAAGGCTGCTGTGTATTTTGTGCTTTGGCATAGTGTTGTGTTCATTGCAAACCGAATACTATGCAACTTTTCATCCCAAGACTGATGATCATTTCCACCTAAAATAGCAAGTTGAGTCTTCATGTCTCGGTTTTTACGTTCAACCGAATTCGCCTCAGGATGATAAACAGGCGTTAGTAAGTGTTCAATGTTGAAACAGTAAATTACTTTCTGCATAACAGGCGAAATAAATTGAACATCGTTGTCGCTAATAGCTTTTCTAGGTACTCCATAGTGCAAAAATATTTCGTTGATTAAAGTTTTGGCGCAGACCTCAGCTGTAGCAATTTTCAAAGGAAATAACTCCACCCATCTGCTAGCAATATCTTCTATTATGAAGATCCACTGAGATCCTCTAGAAGTAATGGGCAGAGGACCAAAAAGGTCAATGGAAATCACCTCAAATCTTTGGTTGGATGACAAATTTCGCGGGAGCACCTTCAATATATCCGCGATATTTTTGGACAGCGCAGACAATGGCAAAAGCTTCGCATTCAATTGTGGAATAGTTGCGTTCTGCCCTCGATAAAAGCCTGCTGGCGTATTCGATTAGGTGTTCATCCTTGCCCTCCCCCTGGAGCAAAACTGCCCCCGAGTATAACCACTGACATCTGTTTTCAGGATGAATGGTTTATCATCAGTAGCTTGTTTCAATATCGGTGCTGATGTTAATAAGGTCTTCAATTGTTGAAAAGATTTCTGTGTTTCCGGTCCCCAACACCATACAGCATTCTTTTTCGTCAAGGCAGATAGTGGCTTAGATATATCGGCAAAGGATGGTATAAATCGCCTGTACCATAAGCATGCTTGCAAAAGCGATAACAATTCTTTTACATTTTCAGGTTCTCTACGGGAATAAAATGCTGAGACTTCTTCGGGATCTATGTGTATACCCTGTGAAGTAAGAACATGACCCAGGTATTTAACTTCATTGCATGCAAAACGACACTTCGCCAGATTCGCTTTTAGGCCGAATTCTTTAAGTTTTTTGAAATTTCTGTCCAGATCGCAAAGATGTTGCTCAAAACTAGATGAACAGGATATAATATTATCCAGATACGCTAGTAATATAGTTTCGCTCAGAGAAGTCTTCAAACGATCAATAAGCCGTTGGAACGTCGCCGGAGCATTCCGTAATCCAAAAGGCATGCGGGTAAATTTATACATCCCAAAGGGTGTGACAAAAGCAGTTTTATCTTGGTCAGATCAAATCTTGGTCAGCAAATCAATTTTTGACATAAATTTCGTAACCTTGGCCTCATGAAGTATATCATCCACTCTTGGTAGCGGATATCTGTCAGGTTTCGTAATGGCATTAAGTTGCCGATAATCAATACATACTCGCATCCTTCCGGTTTTCTCACGAACGATAAAAACAGGAGCAGCCCAAGCAGACTGACATTCCACGATGAACCCGGAATCAAGCATTTTGGTCATTACATTCTTCAGAGCAGTCTTCATTATCAGCGATAAACGATATGGGGGCACAGCAATTGGTTCGCGGTCCCCGGTATGGATTCGATGAATAGCGTAAGGTGTAACACTGTTAGGTTCGCCGAATATAGCCTTATTCTCGGTGAGGACAGCATCTAGTTTCTTCTTCTCCTCATTGGCCAGATTAATACCATCGGACTCGTTTAATATTTTGAGGTCCAATGAGAACAATGGGACAAAGTAGTAATCTGGAGTTTCTTCAGTTTTTCAAGTTTTGGCTGGTGGTTATTGAGTTGTGGTTGTGTTAACGGTTTCCTTCTTCGTGTCTCTAAATATTGGTTGTATATAATGTGGAGAATAATTAGTGGATGTTGAGCGTGCTCCGGGTGATGAAAATAAATTATCAAGCCATTCATCTTCAGACATGTTACCTCGCAGCAGCAATTGATGTTCGAAATAGGGGTCTAGTGCTTTATTACTGCTAGTGTACGAGGGTGTTTTTGGCAATTTCGAAGAGTTATTCCTTCTAGCTGTAGATTTTGGTGTTTGGTGTAAAGGTGAAACAGCTGTTATTCCCTCGGCAAATTTAATAAACCGCGACATCTCTGTCATAACTCTTCCACATGGTGAAACTGTGTTGCCAACTTGAACTGAGAAAATACTCTCCTCTGTCAAGCTTGCTACAAAGTTAATTTTCCTTCTTGGCTCATTCTCGAAATACTAATACCTCTGGGCCATGTTGAGAACAATACCAGCTTGCTCAAGAAAGTCTGTACCCAGAAGCGTTCTGTTCTTAGTCGCATTTGGTAGGTATATAAATCTAATTCTACGTACCCTGTTGCCGATTTTGATATTGCAAATGGTAGACATAACCTTACCTGTAGTTAATGAGCCATCCGCCAGGGTAACCTCAGCGCGAACTTCCTAAAGTACGCAATTGTTGGTATCGAGTATTTTCCTCAATTCCTGACTCGCAACACTGGTCTTGGCTCCACAATCGAATATGGCTTCACCCTTGAGCCCAAAAACCTCAATTAAGGTAGCTGGTAATGAATGTCCAATAGCCGTGGACATTATTGAATTAAATGACAGATGCTGTGGACTAGCTGCGACATTTGGGTTCTTCGTGCAGGTTTGGCAGTTTGACCTATAAGCCCCCGGTGCCCCACATCAATAACAAAGAAAATTGGCTTTCTTATCATCTCGGGTTTTTGCGTAGGTGGGTTGGTTGAAGTATTTTGTTGTTCTAATGCTTTCTTCTTTTTAAAGCATTTATCGAAAGAATGGCCCTTTATTCTACAGAAACTGCAGCGATTCACATTAGCACGTTCTCTTCCTTCATCTGTCGTTGTCACGGGTTGAGATTCTAGCAGCAACATTTCTGCTTCTCGGCTGGCAGAAATCAACTCTTCAAAGGTGTTTATGTCCTCTCGTCGAACTCGATCTCTAATTTTTAGATTTAGCAGGCCGTATACCATGTTGAGCTGAATGGCTTCGCTTGGAGGTAGCTTCAGTTGGGACAGAAGAAGTCTTTTCTTGCAGATAAAGCTGTCTGTAGGCTACTTTTTTCTGTGGTTTTTCTTCAAATAACGATGAAAATACGCGCCAGTCGGGAACGGGAGGAGCAAATGTACTTCGTATGAGGGAAACAGCCTGCTCAAACGTGCTCACCGTGTCCTAAACGCCAGTCCACTATGAAGCAGCGTAATCTTCTATTAAAAGATGCATACCTTTCAATGCAACACTATCGGAAATTTTTTCGATATCTATAAGTACAGTTATCGCCGATAAAAATTCCTCTACAGCGGCTGGATCTCTGCGTCCTTTAAAGCGAGCTGTGCACTGTGTGAAAGAGCTAGATTTTGCATTGCCACTCATTGCAGCCAGAATTCGCTCAAATTGCTCTGTAGAAAACGTAGCCATCTCTGAAGGCGTTCAATTTTCCTCGTCAGCTATGTGGTCTTCTGGTGTGGTATCTTCCGAAGCCCCACGTTGGGCGCCAATGAAATAATCTTATTTCGAAGATTATAATAGTTGTTCATTAGAACAATTCCAACGAAACAAAACTCAATTTCTTCTTATTAAAGTATTCTGACAATTCTACAACCAATTACAAATTTAACCCGTCCGGTATTCTTACTGGACAAAGCTTAGCTTGCTTTGAAGGTAGAAAGCTCAATGAATTTATTCAAGCAAATGCAGCTGCTTATATACTAAATTTAAACAGAGTTGTTCCAATAAAGTATTATAGATTACAATGAAATAAACGTTGAATTTAAAAATAATACACAAACATAAGGTTGTACTCAATAGTATATATTATAGAGTTGTACTTCAAGGTATTATGTTCTATAATGAAATGAACGTTAGATTTAAAAATATATTTAAAAATATTACATAAATATAGAGTTGTATTCAAAAAGTATTATAGTTTACATAGAGTTGTACTTCAAGATATTATGATATAAACGTTAAATTCAAAAATAGATTTAAAAAATATTATATAAACATAGTTGTATTTTAGGGATATTTCGAAGTATTATTTAAATTCATATAATAAAAATAATAAAAAAAAATTTAAATAATTATGGGCTGCTTCAATTTTATTTTTTTTAAGGGAATAGAGGCTACAATATAAAGCTGAAATTCATTTGAGGTTTAATATGGTATAAAAGGTTTATGAATACATTAATAAATTAGGCTGTTAAAATATTTAACTACCATTAAGTTTTAATGATTTTATTTTATTTAAAATTGCTTTTACTAATGGTTATCAAATTTTACATAATCGTTCATTTATCAATTGCACTTAAATCAAAAATAATTGCTTTTATGAAACATGAATTCTTGATCGCAGAAGCCTAAAAAACTATGTACTCTTGTAGATGGATCTATATTTGAATGTTTTAATACTTTAAAATTTTTGAGTAATACATATGTAAAACATGATTTCTGAGATCTTAAGTGACTGAGCCTCAGCTAGCTATTACACAGAGAAAAACCAAAGTTCCTATAGTGTTTTATAGGAGAATGTTAATTGTTTTCTGGGAATGGTAAATTGATAGAAAGTTTTTTTTAAATAATACTCTTGCATACTTCTTAATTCCAATAAGAATTGATGCATTTTCATTCGCACAATAACAAAATATATATCGTTACCTTGCCAAAATACATTTCGTTACATTTGCCCTTCTTTGCAGGAAAAGGAAAAACTTGATAAACAGTACAGTTTTGTAGATGGAATTTTTTTTATAAACGCATTGTGTATTAATACTGTAACAACTTTTTTAATCTTTCAGTGGTGAGTTAGAGAATCATTTATGGGAATATGTATAAAATTTGAATAAAAAAAAATTGGGTAACGATATGATTTCCCTACTGCAACACAGCCGATCAATTTGTGTTGAACATAAAATGTGTTTAAAAATGGTTGCTAATTTAGCACAAAACTTTTTTCCTTATTACTGCGGCAGAAATATCTTTGTAGTTATTTTTGATATACCACCGTCCTAGCACGCATATATTTAAATTATTTGGGAAGGAAGAAAACTTTGTACTTTAAATGATTCAATGATGAGGACAGGCCCAATGGAATTTATTAATAATCATCGAGAACTATTACCAGACCTATGTGATTGCTTTTGCTTCTGAGACAGGATCTTAAAATACCGATGTATAAACATTGAAACGGTTTTGTTGAAGATGTTAAAATATTGAGTGGGCATTTAGTTTTCTTACATATCTTCACGGATATATTTTTTTTATGTTTTTCTTTTAGGATTTATAAATAACATCTTAAATATATATAAGGTACAATAGTATAAGAGTTTACATAAATATATTACAAGAATTACAGACTATTTTATTAAATATAACTTAAAAAAAAGACAGTGTTAAGAAAAAGTTTAATAAATGTATAAACTTAAAAGTTGTAATGAAATTTGATTAATCAATCACCAGCTTAGATTATTTCCTTCCAAAAGAATCTTAGTGATTGCTTGTAAATTTCTTATAGTTTCAAAATTAGACGATGTGCATTTTTCAGTAAATGACAGCGTCAAGTTCGTTATAAATGAACTAATCATTTTATGTTTAAAGTCTCTAATATTTGTAGTTGTTTAGTACGGAATCAACAGGGAATGTAGTTTATAATTTTTAAGTTTTTATTCTGAATAATTTGAAGATACTTTGTATGTGTTTTAGCGGTTTTGCTATACCAGACTTGGCAACCATAATCCAATATCAGTCGAATACAATATTTTTTTTTTTTAGTTTATGACTTGTTTTCCTGTTTAGTAATTGACTTGTCACTTACGTATTTAAAATGCTATTTAAGTACAAATTTTGATAATTTTTAATTTTTGAATCGTGGATATTTTAAATGAAATAGAATTTTACTTTTTCGACTTAAGGTATATTTTTAATTTAATTTCTAAGCATTTTTAGAAAGAAAAAGTTTATTTACAAATGTATGCGGACGTTTTCCAAAAAAAAAAAAAAAAACAAGAAAAAATAGACGCTGGCAGAATGTTGTGCCGCATTTTCAGGACCGCCAACTCCATCATCAGCATTTTTCACATCTATCACCTTAGTTTGTGTACATTTTAAATGTCGTCTATTTAACCAACTAATTTTTAAATAAGAATACGAGGGGTATTCCTATCAACATTAATTTGATTAGACGAAGTCGACACACAAACCAAAGTATTTTTTCACTGTTCTCTTTGTAATTTGTCCCGTACATTTGTTGTTGCAATTGTATCAGCCATCAGATGATCACGAATAAAATTTTTTATTCATTCTTACTTGTTTACTTCACAACATTATAGATGCTGTTCTAGTATTATATTGACTGGTGTTAAGTTAAATATGAACGTATAAGCGCCGTGCCTTGTGTATTTTTATAATTTTTTCCCAACTAGGATTTGAACCGTCGATATTTTAAATGAAATAGAATTATACTATTTCGGCTTAAGGTTCATTTTTAATTTAATTTCTAAAAATTTTTAGAAAGAAAATTATTTACAAATGTATGCGGACGTTTTCTAAAGAAAACAAGAAAAATAAGGCGCTGGCAAAATGTAATGCCGCATTTTCAGGACCGCCAAATCCATCATCAGCATTCTTCGCATCTATCTATCTTAGGTTGTGTACATTGTAAACACCATCTAATTAACCAACTAATTTTGTAAATAAGAATACGAGGAGTATTCATATCAACATTAATTTAAATAGACGAAGTCGACACACAAACCAAAGTATTTCTTCACTGTTTTCTTTGTAATATGTCCCGTACATTTGTTGTTGCAATTGTATCAGCCATCAGATGATCACGAAAGCAATTCTTTCTTTTTTATTCATTCTTACTTGTTTACTTCACAACATTATAAATGCTGTTCCAGTATCATATTGACTGTTGTTAAGTTAAGTATAAATGTATAAGCGCCGTGCCTTGCGTATTTTTATAATTTTTAATTTTTTCCCAACTGGGATTTGAACCGGGGATACTTTGAAATAGAATTTTACTTTTTCTGCTTAAGGTTCATTTTTAATTTAATTTCTAAATATTTAATATTTCCTTGGGAGAAAAGTTTTTTGACGGTATTTTCCATTTATTGAAATATTGTTGGCCTGCATTTAGGGTGTGTTGCATTATCTTGGCTTTTGCGTTTGAAACCTTGCTGTAATGTAAGAAAGCACTGTCGTCCGCATTAAAAGCTGCTTCTTGTTTTCTGCAAATATTTATATCCGAGGTATATAAAGAATTTAGTGTGTGTGGTACTACCACAATTTCTATCGGTAAAGACGACAAATGAAAGCTTTTTACTATTTTGTAAATAAATAGAAAAATTAAAACTATTAAGTTTGAATAACAAACTATTATGCCAGATAGAATCAAATGCTTTTTCAATTTCAAGGCGCTGACGTTTGTTTTTTTTTAATATATTTGATTAGTAGTAGAGTCTTCCTTGCGAAATCCAAACTGTTGGTTAACTATGATCTTGTTAAGTTCGAGAAATCTACTTTTCTTTTGTAAATGATATTTTCAAAAACTTTGACTAATAGGCTTAGAATAGTAACTGATATATAACTGGTTGGTATTTTAGGTTTTTTTCTAGCTTTTAGTATTGGCATTACTTTGGCCTTTTTAAAACTTTGAGAAAATTAGCTAATACTTATACAAATGTTAAATATTACACTCAGTATTGCCAGTTGTTTTTTCGAGCTTTTTTGCCAAATGGCTTGTCAAGTATCGCCAATATATAAAAGTATGTGATATTAGTTATAGAAACATTTTTTTTACTTACTTCTTTCATCATAAAACATAAAAATTGCATTGCTTTGTTATGTGAATATATTTGTTTTATTTTCAAATTATATTTGATTAACAAACACCTTAGTCTCATTAAAAACTATAACGAATGTGTCAGAAAACATAATTGAAAGGCAATGAATGAATGTAAACTAGATTAAAAAGGCAAGGGTATTTATATATTAATCACTACAATCTCGGCCGACCTGACATCACAATCGACCTGATTGTGTCTCAGAACCTTATCAACACTTCGTTCCCTACACATCTAAACATTCATCTTCTATATTTAATACTGTACAGTTATTGGTATTGTCTTCGGAGCCTGGTAAGGGAGCAATTATGCCACTGTAAGGCATTTGAGTTACCTAACAATTATTTACGTCACTTATCTCAAAACTATCATTACCAATACTCTTTCGAATGATATAAGGTCCACGATATTTTTGAACTAACTTTTAATTAGAACCAGCAGTAGTATCAACGTTCTTAATGACAACTAACTCCCAGACCTGGAATGTTTTGGGAGCACAGTGAAGTTTTTCAAAATGTTTTATATTATTTTCCTAAAACTTACTAATTGTTTTTGATGCTAATGTACGTATCTTTGCAAGATCAAATGTTCTATAAGTTCATTTAAAACTTCACCTAGTCGCTTCACTCCAAATAGCATTACACTTGGAGACTATTTAGTTGAATTGTGCACTGTATGATTAATACAGAATTCTACTTGCGTAAGTTTACTAACCTAATTAGCTTGCTGTATTGGCTATGTCAACTTTGCTAACATTGCCCTTTAGTCTTGGTTTACCCTTTCTACTTGCCCATTCGACTGTGGTGATGCTACCGACACTTTTACATGAATAATATTGCGTTCCGATAAAAAATTCGCGAACTCATTAAAAGTGAAGCAAGAATCTTGGCCGCTAATAATCCATCTGGGCCTGCTATAACGTTCAAAATACTTCATTAGAGAGCAACACACTTCTTTAGTACCCGTAGAATTTACAGCATATAACTTAACAAATTTCGTGAACAAATCTACTACCCCTAATACATGTCTTCTTTTAGAATTTATTGCTAGTAAAGGGCACAGTTAGGCACAGAAAAATAAATGCAGTTCGAACAATTCCGAGTAAGCTTATAAGTTTTGACCTCATATTAGGAAACCAGTAGTGCTTCTGTATCTGATTAGCAGCCTTCTCTATTCCAATATGGCCATTTTTTCGTGTGTTAGCCTCATTATATTCTCCTCCATTTCCTTTAATACAAATAACTGGTTTTGTCCTTGAGCACCTCTTTTAAGAACTAAATCATTTTCCAAGAAAAACCCTTCAAATTCTCCCTTTTCAAACTCTTCTCTGGTTGCCAGAACTTTCTGAATATTAAAATCACATCAGACCTATCTGTAATAACTGCAACTGAAATTCCACTCAGGGCATCAACATGCGCCATCTTCTCCCTCGTTCAGTGGCCCAACGAACAATACGTGAATTTATAAACTTTTTTTCTATTGTAAGTGCGAAAGAATTACAATCAGTTATTATTGTAAACTGTATACCCTCAAAAACATCCTAAATCTTCTTAGTGCATTTATAATCAAAGGTTGATTCAGGTTCGGTTGCAGACTTCGAATGATAAGCAACAGGATGAAATTTTCCGTCATTCTACTTTTGCAAAAGAACAGATCCAATTGACCATGTGCTGGCATCGGTATGCAGTAGCGTTTCACGAAAAGGGCTATATACTGAAAATATGGGAGCTTCAATCAATTTTCTTTTTAACCAAAAAAAAACCTCCATACAAATTTGTCCACTTAAAAATAATTCCCTTTTTTGTAAGATCTGTATGTGGTCTGGCTACTCTCGAGAAATTTGGCACAAATATCCTAAAGTATGAAAATAAACCCAAACACCTCTGAACTTCTTTTGAATTCGTAGGAACTGGGTAATCCTATATCGTTTTTATATGACTCCATTAGGTCGTACACCCAGTTCGTTCACACAATATCCTAAATAGTAGAGTTCACTATATCCAAATTTGTACTTACTCCAATTCAAAACTGGTCCATATTTTATCAGTAATTGCAAAACAGTGTGTAACTCCTCCGCATACTTCTTAATAGTACTATTCGCTAAATTAATATCATCTATATAAACAACAATTCTCCTTTCCTTAATTAGTTCTTTAAATACCATACTTATAAATAGTTGAAATATTGCGGGAGCATTTCGCAAACCAAACGGCATAAAACAGTACTACTCAACCCAACTCCGCGAAATGGTGAAACGGATTTCTCACTACCAATGCAAAGGGAACTAACGATTTTTGAATGCTGCTAACCGTGCTGCCCGAATCGAAAAGAGAAGTATAAAATTTCGCTTGAGTCCACTTATCTTCAACAATAAAGGCAAAACCTACCACCTGGAAATCATTAACTGGCTCCACTTCATCTCTATTGTTTACCATGGCTGCTACAGTGCGACACCGCTTTGGACACTCCTGCCAATAATGGCCCACCTCTTCACAAATAAAGCATGAATTTAACGGTCTAATTGGCTTAGGGCATCTGCTCCTTTAATGTTCTATCTGCGAACAGTTGAAGCATCGTATAATATCTTCAGTCGGCTTACAAGAGTTATCTTGAATAATTGAACTAACTTTGAATTTAGCATTTTGTTCGTCACCACTTCCAATTTTCTTTGAATTCGCAATAAATTGCCGGCGTTTCTGCTCAAAACGATCCAAATGACGAACGAACTTATCAATAGAACTAGCACCATATAAAATTTACATGTGACTTCCCATATCAGAAATATCCTCAATAATTATATCTACTAACTCTTCTTTCTCAATGTTAGACTGATTTGCAATCGATTGCATATCTGTTATATAACTTATAGTTTACGGCTCTGAAGTTGACGATACACTCCTTGTCTGGTAACGGTCCGTTTAAATGCTCTTATTAAACTTGACTTCATGACAATGTAACCCATCGAACCGAAATTAAATATATGATTTTTTGCTGTTCCCTTTAATAGACGCCATAAACCAGGACACCGGCCCCTATTAGTGTAACTAAATAACTCTGAGTATTCCTCAAATTGAGAAAACCACTTGCCAATATCGTAGAAATCATCACCGCTGAATGATGGTATAACTGTATCAATTTCACTTACGTCAATATTTCTTCGCTGACCTATTGCTCTATTACCCGCTCTTTCTACCATGGCTTGAATTTCCTCTTGTGCTCGAAGAATTCGAACTCGCAATTCCAGAGCTTTTAACTATTTTTCTAATGATTCAGACGGAATGATACCTTCAACAGGAACATCAAGTTTTTTAGTTTGTTCGGCAGTTGACACAGATAACAGAAGAGCGGCAATAGGTAATGAAAAATTTGGCTACAATACGGCAGTGGATGCAGAATAAACTGGCTGCATGACAGCAGAATCGGATCCAAATTGATTTGAATTTTTGGCAGCATTTTTCTGCCTAGCAGACGTCAGAGTGAAACATTGAGTTTTAACTTCCAGAAAATTATTCTCTGAGTTGCTTGGCCACAACTCTGCAGCAGGTTCTGCAACAAGATCTGTTACTTTATTAGCGGCACATATTGGCATTGCACTATTATCAACGCTTGTTCTCGATGAGCAAACATTTGAAGTATTTCTGTTATCGGCAGTTACCTTGCTTTTTAACTGCAAATAAAGTGTTCGTAACTGAGTGATGGAGGAGGATGGCGGAAAATCAACCGCCTTTTCAGAAATAAAATCTAACATTTCTTAGCGTGTTAAACGTGAATTCATATTTTTAAGGGCAAACGTGTACGTTCCCTACACCTGGGTTTGTAATGTGAAAATATTTGTTTAATTTCCAAATAATTTTTTAACAAACATCTTTTCTCATTAAAGACTACAATGAATGTATCAGAACACAATTGAAAAGCACGGAATGAATGTTAACTAGATAAAAAGGGTATATATGTATTAATCATTACAGCTTATAGCAATCTAAAAAAGTTTTAATTTAAAAACAT
Source organism: Cistogaster globosa (assembly GCA_937654795.1). Classification (NCBI taxonomy): domain Eukaryota; kingdom Metazoa; phylum Arthropoda; class Insecta; order Diptera; family Tachinidae; genus Cistogaster; species Cistogaster globosa. Next base: position 87,452,134 of record OW569403.1, read on the forward strand.
GAAAATAAAAACCAAAACTTAATAAACATAAAATAAATAGTTTCGTTTAAAAAAGGGAGGTCAATCAATGTTTAGTAGGAGTAAGTAAGTGGATCATAGTGGTTTATTACAATATTTTAATAAATGTAAAAATTACAAATTGATTTAAGATCAAGATATTAATTCAAAACGTTCATACTTATTTTGCTTAATGTTATTACTGTCTTCTGTATCCTTACTGCAATACATTTCATTTGTATTATTCATTCCGTAGGCATAAATGTGTTACAACTATCTTATTTGCATTAATGTATTATATTACTACTAGTAAATAATTAAGAAGTTCATATTGCATTTTATTGCCCAACTTATTCTTCAAAGAATTCATTACAGAAAAATTCTTTCGACACAAGAATTACTTGTGGGAACAATTAGCTTACTAAGAACGGCCATCGACAATTCCAATTTATAAAAAACACCTTCTTCCCACTGTGTTTCGTAAATAGCAAAATCTCTTAAAAATCTCTTAAAAACATCTCGAACTGTCGAAAATTTAATCTGAGATACAGAGTAACAGCATTTTGAAAATGAAAATTGACAATAAACATCAAAAATGTACATGTTTTCTAGAAGCCGATCAAGCATTTTTTCAGTAACTTTTTAAATAAAGAAAACAACTTTCATGTAAAATCGACTTATAAGTTACATTTTAAGGCATCTTGCTGAAATTAGTTTGTATTTTTGTGCCTGTTCGTGAATGCATCACTGCGCTGCATAATATGATTATTCTGCACTGCCATTTGTCACTTAATTCAAACAACTTTGATTTTTGTATCTCACTGTCGTTTTCTAAAGCGCTTTAAACATTTGATATTTAATTCAAAAAGTTTAAAGATTAAAGGGTTAAGGTTCATAGCTGAATCAGACATCAAATTTTACGTTTGATACAGAGTAAAAGAGAATTAATTATGAGAAGTCGTAAAGATAAGTTGTAGTCAGTTGCTCGTGTATCATAATCCAGTTGTTTTTTTTTTTTTTTGTTAAGATGCAAAAAGATTGTTAAAATCGAAGTAAAGTCTTTTAAAATTATTAAATTAAGAGTAAAGTTATTTAAAGGTACTTAAAACTATATTATTATTTACTTATATCAATAATAAATAATAATAAATAATAAGTAATTTAAAACCTAATAATTATTATACTCGTATATACCAATAAAATACTTTACATATGTATAAAATAAATTTTAAACAAATGAAATAAATTTAAATAAAGCACTAATTTTGTTATTACATTTTAATTAAAAATTTACATACATTTGTATATACAAGACAGATAAAAAAGTATGTCAAGAAGTCAAAGAATTTTTAGTCAACCTTAAACATATATAGTTGATAGGCTTTTTATCTTTTCTTATATGCAATTTTATTGTAGAGAAAATTAAAAGAATAGCCGAAAGTTCGCCAAGTGTTTTAAATGCCTCCAGATTTCTCGCCTCTCACCATTTTAAAATTTTTAACGCCAAAAAGGATTTTTTCTTGTCGTAACTGACAACACTGATCTCATTTAATGCTTAAAAAAAGGCATATTTTTGAGAACAGTGTCATAAATTCTAAGTCTAAACCTGTGTCTTTATTATTTTTTAATTTAATGGCATCACTTTATACTATATTACCACCACTGTGCAAGAACTCACAGACATTTCAAGTAATCTGCACTGCAAATATCCGTAGTTTATAAATTACTTATAGTTATGGCGAAGACTATAAATATATAAAGATGTGTCACTGCCGTACATTGTACAGTCAGTGCATAATTTGTCGATGTACTTAAGCCTTAAGGACATCGACAAATTAAGTCTTAAGGCCATTGCCACTATGAGAGTAAAACCACAAAGAGAGATTATTTTTCTCAGCAAACTCATTATTCTCCTCTTACAGAATTTCATTTATATATGCGTAAATGCATTACAAAAAAACCTACCTAAACCAATGTTTCCGGTTGTTTGGTAACAATATATATTTTATTATTGTACAAAAGTAGTTATGTCGATTCGCACCGAATATAAAATGCTTTGATTGTCTAAATTTAACTACTACATTTATAAATTAAACAGCATAATTAATGTTAATATTTGTTTAAATAAACGTAAACATTTATTTTTTATTAAATTTAATATTATTCTACGAAAAATATTAGTTTAGTGTTCCAGTTTAAGTTAATTATAGACAAAAATTAAAATTCTAGTGCAATGTTCAGTTAAACGCTTTAATTAACTTGATAAATTCAAAATGAACCAAATGAGTGAAACAATAGTCAAAGGTCCTTATTATGAATTGCATTCGATTTTCGATCTTTGCTGGCCAGCGAAAATCGAATATCGATTAGCAACTTCGTATTATGAGTTGGTAGCACTGTCGAAAATTTCGTTATGCAGCGAATTTTCAATCGAACACAATTTTGCTTTCGATGGTTTGTGTCAGTTTGTAAAACTTATTGAAAATGTAAGTATTTGTGAATTTTTTGTTTTTTCCAATGGTGGCAATAAATTATTTTAATTCTATGCAGGTCTAAGATTGTAAGTACGAAACAACAATTAGAAAAGCTTGTTTCTCTAATGAAACAAAATCCAAGCTGGCAAAAGGAATATGCACAAAAGTTTAAGCGGCAAAAAAATGAGAAAAAATTACACAGAAGCAAAATCATCGAACTATAATTCCGTCGTAGTCATTTTAGTTAATAATTTTTTTTAATTTTTCGTTTAGTAATAAGTTAAACAATATTTCTTTAGAGCGAAAGCTGATAAACATGTCTTTCGTTTTCCATATTCTTAAAGCATTTTGCTTAAAGCGTGAGGTGCAACTAATGTAAAATATTATTCCCAAAAAACTGCTTTTTAATTGCAAGTTCTTGTGCAAAAAGCTCTGGCATGCTACACAACAAACAAATGGACCTGCGCAATGCCCAATCTTGTTTTCTTTATTTATGTGTTAAATGTGTGTTTCTTTCCTCTCAATACTTCTCATTAACAAAACGTTTCTTTTGAAAATCCACTCGCATTTATAAACGCATATGTGTATGAATCTGTTCATGTTTATCAATTTGTGCTCTCTTTAATTTTACTGCACTTACGGAATATTTTCTCTCTTGTCCCTTACCCCCGCTATCTACAAAAGCGCACAATTTCTGCCTTTTTAAATGTTCAAAATAAAATACCTTTATAAACTTGTTGTCTTTGGTTATGGTGCGAGAATTAGCAAATGCATCGGCAATTGCATTTGCTTAATCTACACCAGTTTTTAGAATGTCATCTTTTACATTCAGATCAGAAAGTTGTAAGTGCTTGCCTTTAAGTGCTTCAATAAGCTTCCGGATGGCAAATTAGAAAGACATATTGGACGTGATTTATTTTTATCCCTGTTTATGTAAAAATCGACAAGACTGTTTAACTGCTTTGGTATACTAATTAATTGGGTTTTTTAGTTTTCGTCTTTACAGCTCTGTAATTTGAGCATAAATTTATTTCTTTGCAGTATTAACATTTAAAATTGGAGATTTCTCTCCGCCATGGATTTTTTCTGCAACTGGAACCAAATCAAAAAGCCGTTTGACAATAGAACATAATTGGTTTATTGATATATCTAAGTTATAAGAGTTATGTTCTACTCGATCAATGTCGTGGCGCCTAAGTTCGTTCTGTACCCAGTCTCTAATGATAAATCAATCAGCTTCATTGAACAAAGGAGCAAAAATTGTTCTTATTTGAAAATTTAATTGATTAAACAAATAGTCTGAATACAAATATTTTAATGAGATTCTAAGGCCGATAAAGACATACATTTACGGATATAAGTTTTGATATTTGTAACTAAGCCAAGCCAGTTGAACTTGCGTTGGATTAACTCCTGTGGTTTAGCCACACCGAAAAACTCCAATTACCTGACCCCTTGTTTTTGTTCATCTACCGTAAAATACTGTGTATGAATGTGTACGTACATATCTGGAAATTTGGACTAGTTTTTATAATTCTGTATGAACTTTAATTTATTTTACAGTCAGCGTATTCAACTGCAGTTTTTTATTCCCTATATATTCGGATAAGGACATCCTGAACAACATGGATTTTTTCGTTTTTGAGGACTAATAAAAAAGTTGACGGGTTGTTATTTGAAAACCTATCTTTCGTCCTGTCTGGTTTTATTACGTCAGTAACCAAATTAATGATGAAAGATCTGTGATTACGTCAAAGTCCTGTAAACGATTCATCCAATTCCGTGACCACTAGAACCTTTCAAGAATTTTTCGATAATTCGTTTATACCAGCCTTAGGTAAGATTAGGTTTACGAAATAGTTCCGTATCGCTAACTATGATTTCTAAGTAGAGGTAAAAATTTTCTGAAACCATTGCTAAGTTATCCAGGTAGCCAAATATCAAGTTTCTTAGGTCCGCAGTTATAAGTAGGGTCATAAATTAGCGCGAAGACTGAGGAGACGTAAAAGTTCTTATTGTGAATGTATACAGAGGCCTTTTAGCAATTGTTCTGCCGATTTGTCGATAAGCATTTTTAAAAATCAATATCTAAACCCTGTTTGCCGTAGTAGTTTTAAAAAAAGTTTCTTCTTTACTCAGGAGTGTATTAGCGTCCATTTTTTACTTCATTGACGTTTTTGGAGTCCAAGTATAAATGACTAACCGGCTTGGCATTGCCATAATCAATTTGATCTTTGATTAAACTAGTCCATCGCAACTTAATAGATTGTTACTTTATTGGGTATCCCTGATAAATTTTCAGAGCAATCAACGAAAATATGGGCAATGACAGATAATACAAATGGGATTTCAGGCAATGGAACCCGGACAGAGAAATCCGATATTAGTGCTTATTTAAAAATACCTGCAGCCAGTTGGAAAGCTAACATAAAGTTTCATCTTAAAATTAAGTGCTGCAAAAGGGAAGGTACAATCTAAGTTTGAGCTTTTTTTCTTGAACTTTATAAAGCACTGCTGTATTAAACAATTTCAATGTTTTTTATTTTTGGCTTTCAGCCATTCTACCGAAAATACGAATAGGCTTTAAGCCCGAAAATTCCAACACATTTTTCATGCAAAACACTTCTTTCATTTAAAAATTTCTTCTAATGGTCTCCACAATTCCAACAAGTAAAAATTAAAGAACTGGATCTAAACGCCTCGACTGACGGCTCTACTTTTGCCACCGATAGCTCCGCGTTACTTTTTGGGAAGCCTATTTCGAATATATTCCTTTTTAATACGTTTTAGTTCAGTTTTTTTTTAAGACTCATCGCTGAGTCTTAAGGGTTGAGTAGATTTTAGTCATAGAAGTTCTTCACCTATCTAACATAGAGCAAACCGATTCATAAAACGGCTGAAAGCTTTCCTTAGACTTTATTTTGCCATCTCTGACATCATTATATTGATATCTAACGGCAGAATAAAGTTCTGGCCAAGCAATCTGCTCGATCTGTTTATGTTTTTTCCAAAAGCCCGCTTTTACTGTCAATAACATTTTTAAATTAAATCACCATTAAAACTATTTGCCATAAAAGACCTAACTCTGTGCAAACATTCCCCAACATTCAGTCCATTAAACTCTACGTTCAAATTCTGAATTATGTAGGTAATTCTTTCAGATATAAAAGGTATGAGATATTTACACAACATAATTATTTTAAAGCTTTTCCCACACCATAATGTTTTAAATTAAACCCACTTATGAACAAATACAATAACAATTAAGAGTGCTATATTCTGATATGCCAAATCTTAATCAACTCTCACCTATTATCTTAATCTAGTTTAATGAAATAACTCCAATGATAAAAGCAAATATAGAGGTGACAGAGAATAAAAAATTAAAAAAAAAATACATACAAATGCTATTGGCTCTTAATGGGTTCAGCATTTTTAAAAAACCTTACTATTTCCTTAAAGATCTCTTTAAAAGCTTTAAAATGGCACTCATAGTTATATTTTAAGACGGAAAATATGGGCGAGCGCCAATTTTTTGACTTGATGTTTTTTTCTTATTTTTTAATTCTCTATCGCCCCATATATTTGTTTTTTTTTTTTTTATTGGAGTTACTTCATTGCTCCAAATTATATAGAAAAATTTTAAGTTGGCGTGGTGATTTTCCCGCTGCGTCGAAGGTATTGGACTGATCTCGCAGATTTCCAACAGCACCTCTTTCGACACTATGACTAATCGATTGGCGTATTTAAATTTTTTTAGCTCATCTAGTGCCTCGGCAAGCTAGATTTCAACGCTAACACGGACGGGCAAACGGACATCGCTCCATCGACTTCGCAAAATGACAAAATTAGTTATCACCTTTTTCCACTTTTAGTGGTGAAGGGTATAAAAAGTTGGTTTTTATGCTTCCCTGGTGTTTCTTACAAAACAAAACTTAGATCCAATAAACTTTTTAAGAAAATTAATATGAGCTATGAGAACGACCATACATCGACAACCGGCAGTTAAAACTGGCTATTCAACTGCGTTCTGCCAAGTTATTTTAAGTCAGGATATTCATAGGGTGCTGCTACTTAATTCATAAACTTAATATTAATACATATGATCAAACAAAAATAATTTAGATACCTTAAAAATTTTCAACTCAATCATTGGTTGAATATTTGATCCGAAATATTATCTAGAGCAAAAGAACTTTTCAGGTTTAAAAAATTATCAAAACTTATTGGTTTATGTGGTTGTTTTTGTATGTTTTGCAACTCCATCTCCAGCCGACTAGCTTCTTAATCGAAGTCGATAGAAAAACATATCTTCCATTAAAAGGGAAAGCTTTTTGCTCGAAATAGCTTGTGACCGACTGAGTGGCGATTAATATCCCAAGAGGCACCACAGATACGTGCTTCTTTGAAGAAAATCTTGAACGCTCAAAAGTTTACGTTTCAGGATGAATGAAAGTCGCTATATATCAATCCCTTATAACTCGGTAATTTTTTTATTAAAGTAAGACTGACAAATGGCAAAACTTGAAAGTACTTCACTACCAGCTTGCGATTCGGTGGAAAACAAAGTACTTTATATACTTTATAAAATAATAAAGCAATTTTAAATATTTAATTATTTATAAAAGTTTCGAAAATTATGTTAAAAACGGTCTTGAGGAAAGCAAATATATTAAATGTGCATTTATCTTTTTAATAATCAAGCAGATCAAATAAAATTTTCTGTACATTTTTAGTTGGTCAAACATTACCAATATTAAAATAAAGGTAAGCCCACTATTCCCAAAATAAGGACCAAAAGTCACAAAATTTGAGCTCTTTACTCTTTTGCCGATACAGTTCACTCATGTACTAGGCTCATGAAATTATTCAGGAACGATTCGGAGTATATATAGCTTTATTGCATCGGTCATCATTTTCCGATCTCAGCTTTGGACGGACAGACGGACGTCGCTGAATCGACATCGCTTTGCATAAGATAACGGAATATATGTACATACTTTATAGGCTCGAAAATGAATATTGTAGAAATTACAAACGGAATGATAATCTTAAATATACCCATTTCCTAATTTTTGTGGGTATAAGAAAGTACACATTAGGATGTATCTAATTGTTTTTAATGTTTTTGTCGAAATTCTCTCGTGTCAATAAATTTGCATTATGTTTTCTGAAATTTTTTGAAGTAACTTGAATGTTTATTAGGCAAATTATATTTACATACATATATAGGTTAAGTGATATTCATATATACATAGGGTTCAAGAGTATGTCTTTTTCTTCTAAATTATTAAGTGTAATTTATAAAATATATAATTTTATCAATACATATTGTTACGTTTGTTTAAATTTATAAACGTTTATTTAATTGAGTTCTTTTATTGCAAATTGAATATACACAATTAATTTACTACTTTAATTAAATTACACTTTAATTAGACGACTATTTACTTATTCGCGGTTAGTACACAAAAATACGCGATGGCAACTTCACCACTGTTGAACACAAGATCTTCACTGGTTGATGTTTTCACTAAGAATGAATTAGATTTGTGTAGTTCATAAACGAACTAGTTTATTTAAACGATTTCAACAATTGATCTAAGTTAACTAGTTCATACTTTTAAGTACACCTAGTCCATGCTTGACTATAATTTGTAATTAAACTACCAGACAAGATAAACTAGAATACATAACTGTGTTTGTTGACTATTTAACACATGCTACCACGCGTTTTATTAACATTAATTACGGCAATGCTATGGTATTGTTGCCATTATATTTTGAAAAGAACTTTTGAACTGAAAGAGCTTTTGAACTAAAGAAAGCGTTTGAACTAAAAGTTGAAAGTGCTAACGATATGTCAACAGATCATTTGAACTAAGAGAGATTTTGAACTAAAGAGAGCCTCTGATCTAAATTTAAAACTAGTTCATTTTCATAATTTGAACTAAAAAGAGCGATCACTAAAATGAACTATGTGGCACAAGTCTAGAATGAATTCAGCCTGTATGGCCGCTGCGTTTAAATACCCAATTTTAAGGCTCTTGAATATACCAGAACTTACTCCATCTGTTGGTAGAATATTTTTTTACTACGCATTTATTATTTGAGACACATGATGACTGTTATTTGATTCCAGAACCTTTCATTATTATTTTGAATTTTATTATACATGCTCTCCATTTTTATTAGTGCCATCCCTAAATTAGCGCGTAAGACGCGACGCAAAATAACGCATGGCTTTTACGCTGCAATGACATACCTAAATAAAAGCGCAACGTTTTGTTGTGAACAGTAATGTTAACCTATCACTTTTAATTAAACCCTATAAAATGAAACGCAAAACAGTGATAAAAACGCTATATAAGCCCGAAAAAAGCAAAAATGTCATTACTGTTTTGTAACGTTCTCTAAATACTACAAAAAAATATGTAAACAACAGTAGCTTGCAAGCAACTGCATTACCTTACGCGCTGTAAAAATTGGATTTTCCAATTGCTAAACGTTGACGCCGCACGGTGGCTGAAAATCGTTTTTCGTTGTCCAAAATTCTGTAACTTTTGAACCGATCAAAATATTGAAACAATTTTTTTTAATGGATAGATATTTAGTTCAGCTTGATTCAGTTTCAATTACATTAAAATTGATTGAGGACTTTTTAAGGAATTCGAGGTCAAAGTTGAACATTTTAATTTTTTTAACTTTCAGAGTGAAATATGGGTTTATTCTGTGTGTAACATAGTAAAATATCCCTCTAAGATCCAAAAAAGTATATATATTCTTGATCAGTGATGAAATCTAAGACGATATAGCTATGTCCGTCTGTCCATACGTCCGTCCGTCCATCCGGCCGTCCGTCCATTCGCCTGTCTGTATGAACACGATTCAGTCTAAACGAAAAGAGCTAGATCCTTGAAATTTGGTACATATATATCTTGAAGGATAGGGCAGGCTAAGTTCGTAAATGGGCCAAGTCGGACCAGGGGGAAAAAATTCCCCTAAGAAGAACTAAACCAGCCCCTGAAAAACTACACATTTTTACAAGTTTTTTTGTAAATTTGTTAAGCAAATGAAACATTTTTTTTTGTGGGCGTTTATATAGCTTATTATATGAAAAATAGTGTCAATAATTAACAAATTGTATTACCTAAGCCTAGATTGCATAAAAAATTAATTTTTAAGCTTTCATGACGAATGGAAAATGTACTCGGATCTTCTGCGCTACCTTCACCTCACCCCCCCAAAAAAAAAATTTTTTTTTTTGGTTAAGCAACAAGAAAATATAATTTGATCTTCTACGCTACCTTAACCTCACCACCCCCTTACCCCTCCATCATCCTATATAGTTGGAAGGTATTTAAGATTCGACTCGGTCGAATATAACGTTTTAACTTATTTTTTACTAATACAATGTTTTCCGTACTTAAAGAATAATGAAAGGCAATTATAATTTTTATTCGTTTGACTTAAATATTAATTGCAAATATTCCATATTTTGTGCTGTGCTATTTCTGTTCTTTAGCAGTTTTTTGGCTTCTTCATCTAAATCCCGATGGTCCACTTTCCATTGATTTCGAATACTGGATATGAACGGATCTGACGTTGCCAATAATATATTAAATAGATCTTCATTTGTTGAATTCCGTGAAATTTTCCTAGTATTGTGCTCTCAATAAAATATGTAATCCTTGTTCCTTTTTTCCTGAGCCTCCTCTGATAGATCTCCAAGTGGCACCAAATGATATTTAATGACATCTTCACCATGATAAAGGATTTTGTGAACTGTTGCAGACATATTTCTCCATGGGTAGTTAGTTGTATATATTTTTGCAGTTTCCTTAGCATAATCTCCAAATTTTCTACAGTCAATTTTTTCATTGCACGCAAGTACTTCTAGTATTATTTTAAATCTGAAAATAAGGTTAAAATCCACTCCTGTTATTTCAGATGCTGTTTCTGGATCTGAAAAGAAGCTTCTTGCGGTATTGCCATCATTTGTATTGCCTGATCTTGTTTTGGCAGATCTATAATCAGTCCACGTTTGCGATATTCATCTTGAACATGTTTCTTTTTTGAACTTCTTAACTCTTTGTTGGTCTCGTTGTTTCTTATTGATCCTGAAGACCCGAAATCCAAATCATAACTGATTTTTAGTATGTGTTCCATAAGTCGTATTCTTGCGTGTAGTGGTGATAATCCAAATTCATATGCATCGGTATTATCTAATGATTTTGCTGGGACTTGGTTTAATTGGGTTGATGTTGCTTGGCATATAATGCAGCTGGATGCAGCCTTCGTGTTAGTCAAAGCCTGACCCACCTTTCTATCTATCATTGTCAGGACTAACTGGTAGCTTACTTCAATTTGCTGCCCATCTAACTGTAATTGTAATGGCTGTAGTGTTGTAATTTGGGCCTTGATATCACTAATTTCTTTATTAATAACATCATTTGTTTCTTGTTTGAATTGAAATTTGATTAGCCTGCAGTAATTCGTAGAAGATGGTGTCTCATTTTTCCAAATATCCATTGTTTGCGTTGTACTAGTCGAAGGCTCTGAATCTTCCAAAATCTTTTTCAATCGCAATGGTACAAATGATACCATGAACTTATCTGAGTCAGAAATATTTCCACATACAGCTTGCTTATATTGTTTTTGTCCCGAAGAACCATCACATCCCCATTTACAAAAAAGAATTAACTTTGTGTTTTCGTATTTCTTCAACTCATTTCCTGTTATTGATTGCAGCAAGCGTTCGGCTGTGTGATCAAGTAGAGATTGTAGTTGTACCTCTGCCGAAATTTGTGTGATTGCAATAGTGTCCTTTGATGGCAAACAGTCCATTTTAGCAGCGGTTATGTGATGATATGCTGGATATATATTTGAGCCTTTTTCAATCGCACGCTGTCTGAGTTTAATATATTGCTGTTTTGTTAATTTTAAATCCAGAAATAATGCTAATGCCTCCTCATTTGTGTCTTGTATTGCATCATTCGGAGTTGGTATACTTTTAAGAATCCGTTTTGTTCTCGGTGGACTAGCTTTAACAACTTTTTCAATGATATCCACTTTTGTAAATTGGTTCTGTGATCGTAATTGATGTAGGAAAGATTCTTTTATATTTGTAGAACCAAAGGCATCGTTAATATCTTTAAGCTTCCGCCTCTTAGATCTATCGCTGCAATTGTCCACTAATGATTTGCGTGGTCTTCCAGCCGTATCTTGCTTTGCTGTTTCTGCAGCGACAGTAAGTTGACCTTCTAACCACTTTGCACTTTTTATATAAAATTTTTGTTTACTGTACATAACTTCTTTTAGCGTTGTTTAGTGCTTTGACGAAATTATATAATTGCTCTTGCATTTTGGTGCTACACGAATTTAAGTTTAATTTTATTTTAACGTAACTAAGAACATCTTCCTGATTTTTGTTTCTAAAACACACTTCGGCCAGTTCTTTATAACTGAAGCTCTCCATTTTCTTCTGAATATTTTTATTTGCGTTTGTTATGTTTTATCCGTACACTTAAAAGATTAAGTTATTACTGAGTAATCCCTTAACGAATCCGTACTTTTATAAATTTTAAGATACATGTTCTTCAGGCACTGATCTTTAATTTCATAGCAGGTAGCGCTTAAATTGAACAAAACTGCACTCATGCGTCAATATGGGGTTGTTCTTTTACTTTAGTGGTTTAATGTCGCAATTATTGTTATAAAATTGTTTATGACTTTGGTTGACCCTAACATTTGATAACAGGTAAATTTGGAAAGAGATCATATGCTTCCTGTAGAGCCCATTGTGATAATTTTATAACTTATTTTTTGCTGATCAAAACAAAGCCATTAAACCCTTTCGAAGGTATTATATTTATTTTTTTTAATTATACGTAGCCTAAACTAAAAAAAAAAATAAACTTTTAGGCAAAAAAATGAAAATTTAATACACCATTGTATATGAATTTTTTTCGAGTAATTTCATTACAATGAAAAAAGTGTTCTACAGGCGGCTCGTGGCGTGTGCAAAAGTATATATAGCCTTAAAGAGGACACTTTCACCTTTCTCGTGGTTGTATACGTTTCTTGTTCCCTTTTGTTCCCTAGAAGTTCTATTCCACTAAAGTTTAAATTTGAGGAAAATATAGTAGTTTCATAAATATTTCATAACGCCCCTAATATTAAACGCTAGAGCTGTGCCTACTTACAACAACTAAAGACAATAATCCTACCAACATTATAAAAAAAACCGCAGCCCATTATCGATGATAGCTTGCGAATAGTAACCGTTTAATTTTGGTAAAAAACCAAAGAAAAACACCTTTTTCTGAAATTAAAAAAAAAAGTTGAGTTTGACAGCATGCCACGCCCAGAATTATCAATATTTTAACATAATTTTTTGGCTACCTTAATTTGGATATATTAACTACAAAATGACGTAAAAATTTTAAAAATCGGTGACAAAAAAAAAATTTACTTTTGGCCAACGAAAAACGATTTTCAGCCATTGTGCGCCGTGCTATTTAGGGAAGCTTCATACATTTTGTATGTACATGAGAAATTTTGAAAGTTATCTTGCGTTTTACGCAGTTAGTCGTTATGTAGGTGTGTATGTAGTTGTGTGTTGCGTTTATTTTTATTGCTTTATGTTAGTTGTTTTTGTTTTGTGATTAAGAAGTTTTTGTAGAAACTTCTGGCTTTGTAAACAGACACAATAAGTCATTTCGTTTTACTTTGTTGGTGACAATTATTTTTATTTCTTTTTATGACCTAAATAACGCATCTTTGCAACAATATATATATACAAATTGGAGGAAAAAATTTAACAAAAACCTTTTTGAAAATTCTTGATATAACTTCTCTACAACTTAATTACTACCTTACCACCAACCATTGATATGCTCATAATCTGATTTTAAACAACGGAGATAAAAGCTATGTGAAAGTCGATCTATTTTGGTTTCCACTTATTCTATATGTGCAATGTCATGAAGCCCGGGGGTAGAAAAATGCCAAGGAAAATTGAAAATCATCTCTAATAATTTATTCAGGTGCTGCGTATAACATAACCGCATGAAAAATCGATTTCAGTATAATCATTGAGTTTCTATTTATAAAAGCATAGAATAGACGGATTTATATATTTATTTTATTTGTCACATATGGAATGTGGTCTTTAAATTTTAATTTTGAATCGAGTATAACACCAGGAAATTTAACTTTCTGTTCCCATTGAGTTAAGGTATTGTTTAGTTCAATTCTTGTTTGGGGAACACAGCAATGTTTTTTCTTCGTAGTAAAATATATTGCCTGTGTCCTTTTTGGCACACTAGCGTTGATACTTAGATTGTTTTTTTTAAGTTTTGAAAATTTATAAGAATGTATATGTTAAAAAATTTAAATTTTTTATCTCTTCGTTTTTTGAGTTTGCTTAACAAATATTTTCAAAATATTGTGTTTGAAAAAAAAAACTAATTGTTAATATTATTGTTTCTTGTTCTAATTTAAAAATAAAAAGCAATATCCTTATTTTATAAAACTGGTCAAAAAACATTAATACTGAATTAATATATTATTTTATAAAATTTATATTTTATTGTGTTTCTAAAAAAAATGGTAGAATCTATTAATAAGCTAACTGAACACTATAGTGACCATATAAAATGTATGCTTTCTTCGCAGTAAATCATTTTATATTTATTTGGTTTTGTTAATAAATACGAAAAAACAAGGAAAATAAAAATGATTCAAAACTTCATTTTCACAAAAAACCTGTAATTAAATTTACTAAATTTGAACAATACCGTGATTGTTTCTTTTTTGACATGCTTTATTGCTTGCTTTTACGATTACGCTTTTCAGCTTAGTGATTGTAGACATCTTCTTTTTTCTTTAAATTGAAATTGAGTAGCATCTTCAACAAATAAACGAAAAACCCAAAAGATTAAAGACATGTGAGTTCAAACAAGTCACGATTATGTGTTTATCTTTAAAATGTTTATTTACACACAATAAACGTTTTTCCTATATGCAAGTATGGAGTATGGCAATAAAGCAGCTAACTATCTTATATACCCTTCGCCATGTATGTAAATGTAATTTAGTGAAGTAACTCAAAAAATAAAAAGGAATATACATATATAAAAATGTTATCAGTTCTTAAAACTTTAAGCATTTTTAAAAACTTTTAATATTTTCTAAAAGATTTTTTCAAAAGCTCTTAAATGATACGCCTATTGACATGATGTATTCTAAAATGCTGTACATAATTGAATTTTTTATATAAAGTTCAGAGACCCATAACTCTGAAAATATGGAAGAGCGCTAATATATTTTTTCTCTTATTTTTAAATTTTCTATCGCCCCATATATTTATTTTTTTATTGGAGTTACTTCATTGTTTCAAATGACGTGGAAAATTAGAGGCAGGCGTGGTGTTTTGCCCGCTGCCGCAAAGGATATAGACCGATTTTCAATAGCAAAATTTTCGAAACTATGTGTGATCGATCGGCTTATACAAAATTTCCCTACCTTATCTAGTCCATTGTGGCAAAGTTGATTTCAACATTAACTCGGACGGACAGACGGACATCGCTCAATCTACTTCGCTATGCATAAGGATTCGGGATATATATATATTTTATGGGGTCGGAAATGGATATTGTGGAAATTACAAACGGAATGACAAATTTAGATATACTCTTTTTCCACTTTTTGTTCTAAGGGGTAAAAAATAATTTGTTAAATAGATAAAAGTAGATTATAATCTAAGATTCGGCATACATGTAAGAAGCACTCTTACTTGTTTTCAGTTATAATTGTTTTTTACGAACTTTTTTATAAGCGCGTACAAATTTTTATTTTCTGTAACATAAATTAATAAAAGTGAGACATAAGCTGCAACATTTTTTAATTTCTGTTGTTGATCTCTGAAATTTTCGATAAATTATGGTAAAAACGGTCCAATTTGAGCAAAATATAAATTAAGCAAATCAAATAAAGTTTCTTGTGCGTATGTAGGCATCCCTCAAGTCACAAAACAAGAACCTAAAATCCCAAAACTGGAACAGGTACCTAACTTTGAGACAACATAGCGCCAAACCTTGAGCTCAAATATTCCTCAGCTATGCTCTTGTAAAATTTTAGATCAATCGGTCTTGCCGTTTGCAAATGACTGAGTTATTTTTAAAATATTTTGATTCTGTCCATCCCAATGTGCAATGTCCAACATGTTAAACGACAATATGAAAGATACATACGAAAAATCAATAACAAATTCGAAAAACCGCAAAAGCCGAATACAAAATCCTTGGATAAATGACAATTTAATAAAGGGTATGAAAACAGGTATAACCTTTACAAAAAATGGTTATTATATAAAAATAGTAATGAAGTTTTATAAAAAAGTTCAACATAAAAAGTATAGAAATATGCTTAATAAATATTTAAAGTGCTCTAAAACAACTTCTATAAAAATAAGTTTTTTGAAAACAGAAATAAAATGCGTGTAACATTGCAGTTGAGGTAACAATACACAAAAGGAAATACATATGTAATTCTTTTGATATCTATCTTAAGCAAAATGTACAAAAAATAAATACTTTTATTTCCAGTAGTGCGATTCACTATGCTTTTTAAACCACAATTGTTTCGTTTAAAAATGTTAATCACAAAATTAACCATTTTGCTATTCACTAACACTTTAAACGATATTTATTGGTGTTTAAAGCAAGCTGCTTCAGTCAGCTGTTATTTTTAGCAAAACAAATTTTGGTTTATTAACAGCAGCATTTTTTGTGTGGTTTAATCTGTTTAAAAAAGTGTTTATTTATTATGTATATGTATTGAGTTTATAACATTTTATTTATATGCCTCTTTTATTAAATATAACCCTTTTTTAATGATTTTGTAAAATAAAACAACTTTATTCATTTATTTGTTTATTATTGAAAAAAAAAGTTGTACACTGGCAGTGGATAACGTTAAAAAATTAAAAATTCAATCAAAAGATAAAGCATTCAATGAAATAAAAAAAAAAATATAAATAAAACTAATAAAGTACAACGCAAAAAAAATTCATTAAAAAATAATTAAAATAAAAAAGCCACTGGTTGACCGCTTTAACCGCGCCACCAAGACTATTTAGCTTTTCGGACAATTCGCTCCACTTCTTGTCGCACTCCAATTTTCCATGGAGATTTTTAAATTTACCGCCAGCAAGTCCCATTCGACTTGAAAATTTAAAAGCATTTACTAAATGAATAAAATAGTAATATATTATAATTTTGTACTCAGTTTGCACAAAACTATTTAAAATTTAGTAATCACAAGGTTTTTGTTTTGTTTTTTTGTACTCTTCTTTGTTATTTTCTCTTATTTTAACATTTCTCTTGGCAGAGTTGCCGTGTAATATCAATTTGAATAGAGAGAAATATAAAACTGTTTACCATGGTTATAAATAAGTTAGTGAATCACATAGTGGTTAGTGCAAACAACAAAATGTGTGGTTAAAGGTAACAACTTTAAAAGTGTTAAAAGTTAGTGAATCGCACTACAGAAAGGGAAAAATATAAAAAAATTGCTCGGCAACTTCTAGAAATATATCGACAGTTAAGTAAAAAATCACCACTTTTTGAATTTGTTTATTCATTTCGGCAAGGCGTTTGACAGACTCTTACATTAAAAAATAGGAATACTCGGTATCTGCATAATATTTGTTTTAAATTGATATATGCATACTAAAAAATAAAATAATAAAGCAAATTTAAATATTTAATTATTTATAAAAGTTTCAAAAATTATGGTGAAAACGATTCAATCTGAGGAAAGTAAATATATTAAATGTGCAGTAACCTTTTTAATAATCAAGTAGATCAAATAAAATTCTCTTTACATTTTTAGTTGGTCAAACATTATCAATAATAAAATAAAGGTAAGCCCACTATTCCCAAAATAAAAAATAAAAGTCACAAAATTTGAACTTTTTACACTTTTGCCGATACAGTTCGCTCATGGACTAGGCTCATGAAATAATTTCAGCAACGATTCGGAGTATATATAGCTTTATTGCATCGGTCATCATTTTCCGATCTTAGCTTTGGGTTCTTATAACATGTAGGCTAAAATAAAAATTTCGATGCAAAATAGTTCAAATTGATGGACCTCCACCTTTTACAAGAATGATCAATTTTATACGTAATTAAGTTAAAACGTGCACACATATAGTTAGCTTAAACAAATATAAAAAAATTATATACTGCTTAAGAAAAGTGGTTTTTATGAAAAAATTATGGCCCTTTTTATGCTAAAATACACATAAATGCAACAATTTTGATTTTTTTTAATAAAATCAACCTTTAGACGCATTTATAACCTCCTTTTCCTGAAGCTGAGTAAAATGCAAACTTTTAATGTGTCTTGTAATTATGCATTTTATATAAATATAAGAATATCTCGCATAGTACTGCTTTGAAACTTTTAAAAAACAAATTTGTTCTTGAAAAAATTGTTAATAATATGATTAATATGATTTTTGGTATCTTTAATTTATTATTAAACATTAAATTTTTGGTTGTTATCTTTTGTTATAAAAACAAGAGATTTTCAGTATTTTTCTTTGATTTTTGGTATCTTAATAAAACATACGGCACGTGTCAAAAAGTCTTGTAGTCTCAGCTAAAATACTTCATTGTATGGTGTGCCACAAGGCTTTAAATTAGGCAAAATTATATATACATAAAATATATTTAAGAAAGTAGATAAGCACCCTCAACAGCAGCGAGACATATGCAGATGATAAAACTATATTCGTTGCTCATTAAAACTTAGCTGCCTTAAAAGTTATGCGGATCCAACGGAAAATTGCTGAAAGATAGTACCATGATCATGGGCTACTAATTATCGCTTTAAAAATAAATCTTATGCATACCAAGCTACCTAATTTTCGATACGTTCATGTACATCCCAAGTTTCACTGCTTAGAGTGCTTACACGATGCAGATATAATCAGCATCAACTATGATGAAGATCAATGCAACACAACGGTTAGAGTTGTAAATACTTAAATACCTTAGATTGTTTGTAGAACATGTTTGTAGAACATGTAAGCTCCTATTCATTCTACAGGCTTTAAAAAGATTGGGGTGTTTTACTTTAATTGCATTTTCCACTGACTCAGACAACAAATTATTATTTTCCTACTTCCCTCCAGAAGAAGTGATTCCTAAATTATACAACAAATTTGCTTTTCCTTGTCTTATCTACCGCAAATGCGCGCGATACAAAAACTCGCAAATGCTTGAGTGATGGCTTGCGATTTTTCCAAATTTTAAACGGTGTTTTTTCGTCTAAAGCTTTTGTTGGGCACCTATTAAGAAGATAAACTGCAGTGCTTACTACTTCGGCCCACAAAAATTCTTCCAATTTTGCATGAATTAGAATTGACTTAGACATTTCGACAATGGTGCGATTTGCGCGTTTAGCTACACCATTTTGCTGATGGGTGTAAGGAACCGTCAGCTGTCTCTTTATACCGCACTTGTTCAAATAGTCTCTAAATTCATTGTTGATATATTCCTTGCCGTTGTCACTGCGCAAGGCTTTTATCTTTTTTCCTAAATTTAACAACAAATATTTGTCCTATTATACCGGATTGAAAGAATGAAGGCATAAAATTATACTGGAATTTCGCTGAAATTAAATTGGATTCTTTTGAAAGCATACATGCAAATATACCGACATATTCTCTTTGTTCAAAAAAGAAGGAGGTTATCAATTCGACTGAATGTTGCTTTTTTTACGTTTGTGCCTGCAGAACTCAGTCATTTTTGAACCGATTTTGAAATTTTTTGTAATTAAATAGATTATGCTTAAAGATTGGTCCCGTTTAAAAAACAGTTCATAATATTAAAAATTAAATGGTGTCTCTATACAACATTAATTAGGGCTAAAATAATTGTGGGTTTGGACAGGAAAGGTTTTTCTTTCTCAGTGATAATATTTCAGATAGGCTTCTGTAGTACCGCTGACCGAAGTATCTCAGTCTCATATACCTCAGCACGGGGGAAATACAAAGGAGGTGTTTCACCGTTTTTTAAGCTTTTTACACTAACAAACATCTCGCCGAAACGCATGAATGATGTAAAAAATGTGAAACATTCGTTTACATTGACAACATTTAACATCTAACATCTACCATCAATTCAGCTGTCAAAAACATATAATTAAACGACGCATAATTTTTAGTAATAAAAATAAGATTTAAAAAATTGATTTCGAGGACACATTATTAATAAGAATAATTGCGACATTGAAAGAACAAACTAATTAATTATTATTAATACGATGGATTGAAATAGTAAAAAACCATCCTAAAAGAAGAAGATGAAGAAAAGTTTTTAGTGGACACATAAGTCTGCTTTTAGGTCGCAATATACTGGATTAAGGCCTCATTAGTCTTTATTTTGTTGTTCTGTTCCATGACATTTGCTTTTAAAATTTTTGTAATTATTTTTTCTGTAACAACATATCAGCTGTTTATAATAAACAAAGAAACAACAATACATAACACAACAAAATATAAACTACAATACAATGACAAAAATGGTTTGTTTACAATTTGGCACTCACACTACCAAACAACTTCCAAGTAACTTAACTATGAATTCTATTTTCTACTGATTAGAACGGAACAGAACAGAACGGCAAAGTAATAACAAACCATAAATACATATTTTCCATTTAATAGAAACTGATCAGCTGATTTATCACGGAACGGAAAGTAAAGACTAATTCTGCCTTTATGAATTTTTATTTCAGTAAATACTTATATTTTTAAGAGCCGCTATGGAACATCTTGAGAGAAAGATGTCCAAAATAAATTAAAAATATAAAATAAAAACATTTTTTTATTACTTGATTTTTAATTCACCGTTTTAATTTAATTAAAACCAAATAATAAATATTTCTTTTCTTGTTTGTGTTTTTTCAATACCTTGGTACATCTTTCGGTAAATTCTACAGAAAAAAGGAAAATGTATTATTTTTATTAATATGTTTTTCAAATTATAAATTCCAATTTATAAATTTAAAAATCTTTTCAGTATAAACAATATTCTTTTTCTATTTTAAAAAAGTCTACCCAAAGATCTTCCAAAATATTGAAAAAACATCATCATTCGATGCGAAAACTGGTTTTTTCCTTTATTAAGAACACAAACTTTATTGTATTCAAATTTAAAAACAAAAACTAACGTGTGCCGCTATTTTCGTTTAAAAATATTTATTTATATTTTCAACGTCCCTTATCTATGATGCAACCAGAATAGCGAGATTACTGTAACTTTTCTAGTGATTATGTTTCCAAAGGAGAGGCAAATTGACTTATGTGCGTCAATCTTTTGAATCGTTATAGACAAACGCTTTCGAATTGGACAGGAAGTCGATTACTATGACCGTTATAATAACAAGTATAAACATAAAAAATTATAAGTTAAAGGCTGTACAAATAGCTGATGTATGTATATGGCCAAACTATTGTGTTGCTAAGTCCGCTATGACAACAGGTATAAAATTTAAATTTAGAAATTAAAAGGTGTTCCCATGTTTGAAGTAAATTGATTTATATGGCACTATCGTTTGAACCGTTATATACAAACACTTGAAAATTAAGTAGAATGTTCACTACTTTTTCTGGTATATTACGAAGTTTTAATATTTCAAATTATTAATTAAAGGATGTTACGATAGTTGCTGTTGTTTGATGTATATGACCAAACTTTATTTCTAAGTCAATTTCAACAATTAGCAATCTCGAAATAAGAAATTAAACGGTGTCCCTATAACTGATGTAATTTGACCTATAAGGCAATATCTTTGAAACCATTACAGACAAACTCTTGAAAATCATACAGAATATCCATTACTATATAAAGTATAATAAAAAGTATAAATATTTAAAGTTAGAAATTAAATGGTGCCCTAATGGTTGTAATTTGATGTGTTTAGCCAAATTTTTGAACAGTTATAGACTAATGCTTAGAATTTATACAAATTCTTTTTTACTGTGTGAGCAATAAAAACTGTAAAAAATAAAATATGACCGAACTGCCGAATTTTATTATTTAAACTGCATTTATATTTTGTTCTATGAAAAATAAAAAATCCTGACGCAATCTATCTCTTTCTTAAAATATATAATACAATATAATATAATATAATATAATATAATATAATATAATATAATATAATATAATATAATATAATAAAATATAATAATATAATATAATATAATATAATATAATATAATATAATATAATATAATATAATATAATATAATATCATATAATATAATATATATAATATAATATAATATAATATAATATAATATAATATAATATAATATAATATAATATAATATAATATAATATAATATAATATAATATAAATAATATAATATAATATAATATAATATAATATAATATAATATAATATAATATAATATAATATAATATAATATAATACAATATAATATAATATGATATAATATAATATAATATAATATAATATAATATAATATAATATAATATAATATAATATAATATAATATAATATAATATAATATAATATAATATAATATAATATAATATAATATAATATAGTATAATATAATATAATATAATATAATATAATATAATATAATATAATATAATATAATATAATATAATATAATATAATATAATATAATATAATATAATATAATATAATATAATATAATATAATATAATATAATATAATGTAATATAATATAATATAATATAATATAATATAATATAATATAATATAATATAATATAATATAATATAATATAATATAATATAATATAATATAATATAATACAATATAATATAGTAAAATATAATAAAATAAAATATAATATAATATAATATAATATAATATAATATAATATAATATAATATAATATAATATAATATATGATAATATAATACAATATAATATAGTAAAATATAATAAAATAAAATATAATATAATATAATATAATATAATATAATATAATATAATATAATATAATATAATATAATATAATATAATATAATATAATATAATATAATATAATATAATATAATATAATAAAATATAATATAATATAATATAATATAATATAATATAATATAATATAATATAATATAATATAATATAATATAATATAATTTAAGATAATGTTGTTGGGACTTACTTGTAATCTTCGCCGAGCAAAAGACGTGTTATTCGTTTTAGGTTTTATTCAGAACTACTTAAGTACATGTAAAGGAACATAAAAAAGGAGTAAAAAAAATGAGATCATTTACAATAACCGAATGATGCCAGATTATCGTGTTTAGCTTACAACAGAAACAAAGGAATTTCAACACTTCTTCTTAAAGTAAATATTATAATCATTTTGTTATTGTTTGTTTACTTCAAACCGATCATTTTAACAAATTCATTGTGTTTTTGCTTGCATAAACATTTGGTAAAAACATCGGAAATATTTTTATCCGTTGGTACACATTTTAATTGAATTTCATTTGACTTAACTTTTTCTCTTATGAAATGGTATTTGATATCTATGTGTTTTGTGCGCTTGTAGTGAACTGGGTTACGAGCTATACTCTGAGCGCTGATATTGTCCCCAGATTGTAATTGGTTAAGGGCTGGACCATTCTATTTCGGCAAGTAGTCGGCGTAAATAGATGGCTTCCTTGGCAGCTACAGATAAAGCAACATATTCAGCTTCTGTGCTGCCTAATGCGACGACACTTTCCTTCGATGATTCCCACGAAAAAGCAGTGCTTCCCAAAATAAATGCATAGCCAGAGTAGGATTTTCGATCCACCTGGACATAAGCCCAATCTGCAAACCCCTTCACTGGTTCGTTATATTTTTGATACACTATACTCAAATTTATGGTTCCGGCGAGGTATCGTAAAACATGCTTAGCGGCAGTCTCGTGTTCGATATGTGGGTCTGTATTTCGTTGTGACAATTTGCTTATAGCGTGCATAATGTCAGGTCGACTCAAAACTGCTAAATACATAAGAGAGCCAATTAGCGATTGATATTCTGTCACACTCACCTTAACACATGTATCGTTGAGACAGCCTATTTGGAAACCTGGATCAAGTGGCGTTGCGACCGTGTGACAGTGTTGCATACCATAGTTGTCCAAAAGTTTTTTGATGTATTTCTTTTGACTCAAGTAAACGGCGCCTTTTTTACCTTCTCGATGTATTTCCTTGCCCAGGAAGTGGTTTAGCTGACCGCCATCTTGCATCTCAAACTTGGAAGCCATCTCTTCTTTAATTTCTCTAATTTCATCTTCGGTTGGCCTAATGATGATTAGGTCGTCGACGTAGACTGCAATATAACTAAACTCTTGTTGATATTGCTTTGTGTACAAACAGGCTTCATTTTTGCATATTTTGAAGCCCATGGTATGAATAACGTCATCAAGCGTGTTGTTCCAAGATTGTTTTAATCCGTATATTGCCTTCTGAAGTTTCAGGACTTTGTTTGGGTACTGTTCATTAACAAAGTGCTCCGGTTGTTTCATGTATACGTCTTCTTCTAATTTGCTGTTTAAATATGTATTTGAAATGTCCACGTGATGCATATGTAACAGTTTTTCTACAGCTATGGCCAACAACATTCGTATGGTTTCATAACGAATAACAGGTTAAAAAGATTCCCAACAGCTAATGCCGAACTCTTGTCCACAGCCTTTTGCAACAAGTCTCGATTTAAACTTTTCGATTTCATTCTCTTTGTTTCTCTTGATGCGAAACACCCACTTGGAGTCAATGGCCTTTTTCCCCGGTGGTAAATTGACTAACGTCCATGTCTCATTTGCCAATAGTGCGCTGTATTCCTTTTGCATTGAAGATTGCCAATTTTTTGCGTATTGGCCGTTTAACGCATCTGATACTGATTGTGGTGCTTCGATGTCTTCCTCGCTGTTCAGGTTACTGAGGATTTGACGCTGTTTATCAGCTGGTATTCGAATGGATTTTCGTCTAGTTGGTAGAACTTCTTTTGCTTTGTTCTGCCTCTTTTCAACTTCTTCTGTTTCTTCGTTTATTTCAGCTTCTTCTTCTTCGCTTTTAGCTGCTCCTGACGTCGGTGTTTGTGGCCTGCTTTGTTCGTTCGAGTCCCTGGCTTGGACAAACCCTTCCTTCTCCTCGTTTGAGTCGGTATTCTCGCTGCTGCTGGTACGTTTCAGTTTTAAGGGATGTTTTTTTGTTCTGGAAAATTAACTTTTGACTCAAGTGAAATGATGTTTGTCATGAAGTCTTCGTTTCTATCGGAAATTTTGCATGTTTTCGTTAATTTTGGGTTAAAATCGCGTTCCACGAATTTGACATCTCGCCGCTCAATTATTTTTCGTCTTTGTCGATCATATAGGCGGTAGGCTTTGCCAGTAGAGGAGTATCGAAAAAATATGTACTCCTTTGCCTTGGGCTGGAATTTGCTTTTCCTTGTCTTATCTACCGCAAACACGCGCGATACAAAAACTCGCAAATGCTTGAGTGATGGCTTGCGATTTTTCCAAATTTCAAACGGTGTTTTTTCGTCTAAAGCTTTTGTTGGGCACCTATTAAGAAGATAAACTGCAGTGCTTACTACTTCGGCCCACAAAAATTCTTCCAATTTTGCTTGAATTAGAATTGACTTAGACATTTCGACAATGGTGCGATTTGCGCGTTTAGCTACACCATTTTGCTGATGGTTGTAAGGAACCGTCAGCTGTCTCTTTATACCGCACTTGTTCAAATAGTCTCAATAGTCATTGTTGATATATTCCTTGCCGTTGTCACTGCGCAAGGCTTTTATCTTTTTTCCAGTTTGGCACTCTACATATGATTTAAAAATCTTAAACTTTTTAAAAACCTCATTTTTGGTACGCATAAAGTATATGTATATTTATTGTCTGCCGCTAGCATAATTGTTGTTTTATTGTCAGCAAATGATGAGAACACACTTCTGTCACAGCATATGTGAAGTTGTGCCGCTGTCTATTCACCATGTATTTTTTCATTGCTCAGTGACACTGCAGTGCATCAAACAATTTGACTGCTCTTCTCTTGAGTTTCTTTTGTTAAACCGTTTGTTTGTGCATTCTGACACACTATGCCCTTGCTTCCCACACATTAAACATTTTCCCTAAATTCGGCGTTCCTTTTATTACCATCTTCACGACGTTCGCTGCTTTGATGTGATCTTTTGTGTGTGTTTGAGTGAATTTTTGTGTGTGCATATACTTCTTGCACAAAACAATTGCGATCTTCTCTTTCTTGTTTTCGAGCTCCCCCTTCCAGAATTTTCAGCTTTGCCGTTTCAAATAACGGGAGTTCATTTCGCGTCTCAATTATAACAACAAAATGTTCAAACGAGTCTGGCAAACTAGATAATAGCATGATTGTTTTCAACTCATCAGTTATTGTGATGTCAAGTTCTGCTAACTTTTCTATAATTTCAATAAAAGAATTCATATATTGAGCTACACTTTCATCCTGTTTCATGTAAACGCGTAAAAGTTTTTGATAAAGTTGAACTTTGCGAACTGGCCCGACAGACAAATGCATATCACGTAATTTTTTCCAAGCTTCTGAAGAAGTTTTGCACGCCTTTAGGTGTTGCAGCTGTGAGAGCTTTACGTTCAATGTAATGCACTTTTGATCTATTGAAGACCATTTTTCCGCTTCTTCACTTGAAGATTTTTTAAGAATCACATATTTACCGCACACGACATTCCACAAGTCTGTAGTACCGTTTTTTTTTTGTGGAATTTCAACAAATATAATATAATAAAAATATCGCGTTTTGAACAAGAAATCGGTTCAAAAGAAACCTTTTAAAATATACTTGATTTCCAAAAATATTGAATAAAACAAGAAAAAGAAAATATAAATAGGAAAGCTGACAAAAAGAGTTTACAAACGATTGAGTGCTTGAGAAAATAAAACGATAATAAATAAGGCCAAAAAACGCAAACTCAAGTTACTAAAATTTCATCAGAACCAACAATATTTCCGTAAGTGATTTTTTTCGTATGTTGTATATTTTTGTCCTTAAAGAATTAAAAACTTATTATTTAGTATTTTCTTGTCGGCTAAGAGGCGTGTTTACGTTGTAGGGTGCAATTCGTCTTTTCCCGAGTTTTTTAACTGCATTTATTTCAGCACTTTATTTAATGTATGTAT
Organism: Cistogaster globosa; assembly: GCA_937654795.1. NCBI lineage: Eukaryota > Metazoa > Arthropoda > Insecta > Diptera > Tachinidae > Cistogaster > Cistogaster globosa. The sequence goes on from OW569403.1 coordinate 87,478,859, forward strand.
TTATGTTATTATATTATTTCTTTGTAAAAGTTATTTGCATTACTTTTTTTTCGTTATCTTAACTCTTTACAAATAATTTACTCTATACTTACTTTCGTTTGGTGGTTGTTTTTGATCACTTTACTTGTGCATTCCAAACAAAGGGCGTGTGTCTCCATCTCCCGGTTTTGCAGGTAAAGTACATAGGTGTTGTTGATACTTACATCAACATAATTGCTATTCCTTTTATTTAATTTTTTTTTTAACAAAAACAATTACCTAATTATTTTACTTTATGACCTAATTTAGTTTCAAGTTCGTTAACCATTGTTGTTTACAAAAGAGCAATTCATAGTTTTAATCTTAAGTTTATAATAAAAACAGAAAAATATTTAAATTCTGTATTTACGCAAAACTTTGTTTATGTTAATTTTCGCACAATTCAAGGAAAACAAAGCAAACTAATTGTGTTGTTTCTTTCGAAAAGATTACATAAGTAATGTTTTTTGGATTCGCTCAGGTTAACTAGCAGTTTTATCATGGACAAGAATGTAGTGTTCAATAATTATTAATTGCAAATAAATCCGCACTTACGGAAAAATTTGTGATTGCTTGGTTTTATCTTCTTTTCATATAATTAAATTGAAAGTATGTCGCTAGACCAGTTCTTTCAATTATCTGAAGGGATTATTAAATTTGAGACTGGCCTGAACGGCAACCATCATGACATTGATGTTCATCGCTACGAATGGATTCCTATTAAGCAGGCTTACGAAAAATTCATATTTCGAGCCGAAAAAGAGGCTAGCACATACATCACCTACAGAAAATGTTTAACGAGATTGTAGGAGATGTCTGATGAGCTTCAGGTACAGATAACTTCGAGTCGAAATTCTGCATCTCGTCACGATATTGATACAGAGCTTTCAACAGTTCGGACCCCACCGTTTAACAAGGTCTTCACTTGCCACCAATCGAAATCGAAACGTTCAATGGTGATTATGCTTCCTGGCCTACCTTTTTGGGTTACATTCACCGCTGTGGTGTCTCAGTCCAGAGCTAGTAATGTCGAAAATTATTTTATTTGACACAAAAGACTAAAGGTGAGGTTAGAGAAATAGTTCAAAAAGTCCGCTTACCAATGAAGGACTCAAAACAGCGTGGAAATTATTTGATAAGTTTCTCACTAATCGGTAGAGACCTCTGGAGACTGTTTCAGAAATTCATAATTTAAATATCTACCATTCTAAGGTCAATGCCGCCAAATTTGGAGTTCAATTAAATTCCAACTCCAAGAAGCAGGTTCATAGCTAACAGCAAACGTTTCTAGTCCAAAAACTCAACTATGTCCCAAAGAGAATCATACTATCATGCCCGGAGTTTTTGAATATGGATTTTAATAAAAAAATACATGAAACTAGAGAAGAATGCTTATGCTGATATTGTTTTTCCAAAACTCATAGCGCCAGATACTGTAGTAGCAAGCATATTTGCTATAAGTGTATAATATACTTTCCTACAAGGAAACATCAAATTTTTAATTCAGTTCATGATTCTAATTCTGTGTCTTTCATTGCTAGTCAACAGTCCGCTAACTCCTCCAAGTCTGGTAGTTCAATCCTGTTGCGCAACCAATTTCAGAAACGTTCTCTTGGGTACTGCTATCGTAAATATAATACATAAGGGCGTGAGGTACAGTGCACGAGCCTTGACTTACTCAGGAACAGATGGCACATTAATTTGGGAACGTTTCTTTAATTTACTCGGAATATAGAAACTTCATATTTTTCTGAGATGGAGAATATGTCGAGGAAGAACACCATGTCTTCAACCGATCAGACGTGTAAAGATTTGTATGTCCAAACAACGAAAAGCAATTCGGAAGGTCGATATATAGTAAAGCTTCCGTTTAAGAAGGGTTTTCCAGACACTCTCAGTATAGGAGGTTCGAGGCCAAGTGCGTTACCTTAGTTCTTCCGTAACAAGGCCTGATTAATTTCCAATCCAGAACTCAAACTTCAACGCGATAAAGTAGACCAAGAGTGCGAGGAACTTGGTCATATGATCAAAGTTCAGCCTATTCATTTTCAAAAACTTGAATGCTACTATCTGCCACACCATGCCGTGATTAAGGCTGATAGTGCGTCCACAAAAGTTCGTGTGGTGTTCAATGCAAATTAAATTTAAGTTTAAATTCCTTGCTGCTAACCGGGTTGATTTTACAGAACGATTTAATATTATCAATCCTAAAATGACGTTTCATTCGTTTCGTCTAAAATGCGGATATCCAGAAAATATATAGGCAGAATTTTGTAAATCAGAAACATACACCGCATCAGAGAATTCTATTTCGAGATGATCCGAAAAACTCTCTAAGAGAATATGAACTACTAGCTTTTGTTTTCGGGGTAAATTGTGTTCCTTTTTTATCCATTCGCACTTTACTTCAACTAGCTGATGATGTCCAATCTGTTTATCTAGTAGCCAGTTCTATCATTTGGAAGTCAGTGTTAGATGATGATGATCTGGCTGGAGCTCACTGTTAGTCTGAGTCTATTAAAAATAAAAACGAGCTTATCCTGGCTCCTCAATCCGCCTGTTTTGCAATGAGTAAATGGACCTCTAATTATGAAGATTTTCTAGCTGACGTTCCACGTGATTATCTACTGAATGAGCATTTCCTAAAATTTGAAGATACTAATACGGCAAAAACCTTAGGTATTCAACTTAACTCCAGAAATTACGCAAAGTTTTTGATGCTGCTAGACATCCATCACCTTGTGAAATTTTAGCTAAAATACTAATGCACAAGATATGGATGGAAAGAACTGATTGGAATAAAATCCTCTCCCCTGATACGCTTAATTAATGGCAGGTGTTCGAAGCTAGTTATACTACCATTAAATCCATACGTATTCCTCGCTGGATTAAATATATTACAAGTGCTGAAGTATAGTTTCATAGCTTTTATGATGACTCTGAGAAGGCATTCGCCGCAGCACTATATATTAGAATAACTACCAGGAACTTCATACGCACACTATAAATAGCGTCTAAAACTAAAGTTGATCCCATTTAATCGTTGTCTATTTCGAGACTAGGGCTTTGTAGAGCAGTTCCTTTTGTTAAGATGACCGAAATCCATTAGACATCGCAAGCTACAATACATCATATTGAACGGATTCCACTATTATCCTTTCTTATTAAAATGCCTTTTTAATTCCGATTGTATATGGTAACTTATTCTAACAATAGTTTTAAAGTATATTTTTATATATAATGAAATAAATAATCAGCATGAGTAACGTACTCGTGTACATAGTTCGTGATAGATCATATCGCTATAAGTGCTTTTGTACAATATTTTAAATTTGAGCAACCATCTTACTAAACCCATGAATATCAAATGGAAGAATTTTATTCCAAATCCTTGCAGTTCTTACAACAAATAACCGCCTCATGTATAGAGAGGAGTGAACAGGATATATGATGACATTCATCCTAGACGAATATACGAATTTAAATCTTTGATTTATATAAGAGGGTCTTCCTACTTTTATAATTTTATAAAATTCCATAATAATACGTTGAATATTTTTACTTTGAAAATCTGAGCCCAAAGTATTAATGACATAAGCAGAAATATGATTTCTATATCAAAGGCCAGAGATAAGTTGCACAATTCTGTTGAAACAAAGTCGAAGTTTTGTAGTATAGTAAATTGTATAAGCGTCTTAACATAAAAGATTCTCTAAAAATTATACTATTCACTTAATGCATGAAGTCTAGCCTGTTGTCAAGGTAAATTCCATTAACTTTGTTTTACGACACAAACGTAATGGGGTCATCGTTAAGGTATTTCTGAGGTGGTATTAAGCCTTGGACTTAGAAGAATTGATCGACAAAAAGTTGTACTCAGTCCAATCTGCAATAATTTTTAAGTCCTTGTTAAAATTGTTAGCGTGGTAATTTAACCTAACGCACAATCATTCGCCAATAATTGGATATCAACAGCATACGAATAGCATTTACAGAAACATAGTTTACTATATTGATCACTTATGTAGGTCATAAATAACAATGGGCCCAACACTGATCCTTGAGGGATCCCTCTAAGCACTTCCATTAAAGACGATTTTTACCATCCAGTTCATCATAATAAATCCTGCCTTTAACAAATGATGCCATTAGGCAGCACGCTGATTTACTAAATTTAAATTCCTTGTAAAGCTTATGGCATAATAAACCATGATTAAGGCAATTAAAAGCCTTGCTCAGATCAAATGTCAAAAGGATAGAATTATATGACTTGTTCATGTTATGTCATACAGTTTCTAGAGTGTCTAGTACCAGACCAGTAGTGTATTAACTTTTCCTGTAAGCAGACTGCAAAGGAATAATAAAATTACCAGAGTTAAGGTGATCTCGAATTTTATTTTTTAATAATATTTCTAAAACCTTTAAGCTTGGGTTTAGAATACTTATTGGTCGGTGTTTTTAGTTTAAGCACATGTGCAACCCTCTCAAGCTTAAAAAATTTGGGGAAGACTGAATAGGTAAGTGCTGAATTAATCACTTATATAAGGTGCCTAGATATAAATGGAAAGATAAGTTTGAGAAATTTTTATGGTATACAATCCGGAACAATGGAATTATATTTAATACTTTTTAAAGCTCCAAATACTTTGACTTCATCCACATTTCTAAAGAAAAACGTCTTGGTACCAAAAAAATATTACTAAAGCAAGCAGAGTTGTATCGAATGGTTGTTTTTTTACATCAACGAAATCACTTACATAATTATCGCTTAACGCATCTACAGATCTCAACTTTCTCCAGTATTGCGACTGAAAGCATTCGCCGAAGGAGCGTATACTAAATAGCATCCTCCTTTTTTATTATCGCTTTTAGCCTGTTCCTATACTTGCAACAAATTTTGCGATTAACTGCGATTTTAATCATTCAACTGACAGATTTGAATGGCGCATTGCTCCAAATTAATAAAAGAGTTATTATGCAGATATATTGCCAAATATCTGTCATGCTTAGTGAAGGTATATAATTTTAATATTTTATAATTTTATTATTGGGTGGGGTAAGTGTGACCATCTGGGGGTGTTTTCCGTTTGTAAGATTGTTTTAATAATTATTAGTAATATTGTAAATTGTGTCCAGTTCTTTGTTATATTTGTCTGGAGAAAGTGGAACTATCTCAAGTCTGTGAATCATATGTCTAAATGCTGCGAGTTTATGCTGAGTAGGATGATTTGAGGTTTTCTGTAAATCTTAAAGTTTAAGGAATCAATTCCTAATGTTATTTTTATGTCCAGATAATGTTAAGTTCTGTCTTGCTCCTTTTTCATTGTGATTTTGTAATGTATTTTGTTTAAATCCGTCAGAATTTATTTATCGTTGTCCTTTTCTAGGACGCATACTATGTCGCCCACGTATCTATAATAATGAGTTATTTTATATTTTCTCATTACTGTTTTAATGTGTAGTTGTTCTAAATGGTGCATAAAAATCTCTGAAAATTGCGGATGTCGGATTTCCCATACGGAGTCCATCAAGTAATTTATAAAAGTTATTGTCAAACTATTGTTTTAGTATCGAGCTTTCTCCCATGAAAAGAGTACAGCCCGGTATATGAATTTCCACAAGAACCTCTTAGGTCTCCTGTGCACTCAAGGTCCAATTGCCACATGATTTCTTAATGAAACTAGGGAAAATGGGTGATGCCGATAGGATTTTCCGAAGTCTACTCGTCTCGGAAGAACCTTCCACTTCACTGCGGGAGGATCTCCAGGACCTCCGCTTCGCATTTCTTACCTAGTTTTTAAATCTTTTCACTGAGGATTTGTAAGTCGGCCAGTTTCCCGATCTTTAAGCCTAATTGAAAAGCGTGCGAGAAGCGAGAAGGGCACAACCCAAATTTAAGAAGGAAAGTATACCGATCAGACATATAGTAAATTACAAACCTGCACCTGCATACCACTTGGCTAAGAAACTCATTATATTATTAAAAGAGAAAAAAAATTGCAAAACATATACATTAAGGATTTATGTACATCAATACACACACAAAAAACGTTAGTTATTTTACGTAACATACTTCCTAACTTATACGACAATCAATACGTTAACAAAATAATGGATATTACAAAAACGATACTTAAACGAAAATAACTCATTATTATAGATACGTACACGACATAATATGCCTCCCAGTAAAGGACAACGCTGAAGAAATTCTGGAGGATTTAAACAAAATACAAAACAAAATCACATACACAATGGAAAAAGAGCAAGACAGAACCTTACATTATCTTTAAATAACAATATCACGAGGAATTTACTCCTTTAACTTTGACATTTACAGAAAACCAATCAACAACAACTAGCCACAGTTCCTCAATCCAACCCACCCAACATAAACTCGCAGCATTTGATTCATAGACTTAAGATAGTCCCACTTTCTCCAAAAAAATATAACAAAGAACATAACAAAATTTTCACCATAGCTTAAAATAACGGCTACAACTGCTCTACTATCGACAAACTATTTAGACAATACAACACTAAAAACAAGAAGAAAGAAAAAGAGGAGACAATCGATACAACACGACGACACATTTTTACTTACACAGGATCAGAAATATATAGATTAACTCACCTGTTTCAGAAAGAAGGTTTACAGATAGCACTAACAACATCAACAGAAATAACTGATAAATTTAACACCAGCCGAGTATACAGACTTACTTGCATCTGCAACCACACATACATAGGACGAACATTAAAAACAAGGTTCACAGAACACATATGATCATATAAACAGAAAAATGAAGAATCCAACTTCGCAATACACCTTAACACGCATGAACACAAGCCAAGGGATGGTCACACTTACCTACCCCAAAAGAAAAGACTGAACTATTAAAATTATATACCTTCAATAAACATGACAGATATCGAGCAATCTACCTGCATAATACCATTTTAATAAACACCATCCTGACGGACAAAACTACCTGAACCCAACACTATATATGCATCAAACACCCAACACTATCTCCAGTACTAATCAAAACACGGCTTAAAACTGATGCTCTCACATAGAAACCGCTCGCCGAACGTACCAAATAAACAGCCTGTCACGACGGTCTTCACCAAAATGTATGACAACAGTATAATATTTACTGGCGGAACAAATCCGATTGACAAGGTTTATGTTGGAGACCATGAAATAGTCAATTAAGGAAGACGAATTGCGGAATTCATTAGTAGGCAGTTATGAATAATAGATAAATTAGAAGCGGTACAAAACTCTCTTACAATATTTGGCTTCTTGAACAGGCCTGTGTTATAGTCACCCGTTATAATACAATTATCATATCTGATAAAAAGATCCATTATAACGTCTTCCCAAGTTGAAAAATTACCATGTGAGAAGTACACAATTCCCACTAAGCGCTTTATATCATTCAACATAATTTCTACAAACAAAGATTCTAAAATTCCTTCGTTAAAAAAATCACCTACAATACGAATCTGAAATTTATTTGAGACATAAAGACAAACTCCTTCATCTCTTGACCAACAACGATAATTCGAAAAAAATTTTAAAACCATTTATTTATGTCGATCTCCCTGAAACGTAGCTTTTAAGCCAAGTCTCTGTTACCCCAAATACATCATAATTACCTCATTGCAAAACGTTTTTTTTGCTATTAAATTTAATGGAATTATTTTTAGGTACTAGACTTTGAGCGTTAAAGTTGGAAAGATTGAAATCGGTCACATTTGAGTTACAGTTTGGCATAGTATTGTCACGAACTTAAGGTCCTAGCTTATCCAATATAATTATTAATTTTATTCATTATTTGTGCAAAAAAATACTTTTCCTACACACAGATAAAAGACTGGTAAAATTCCATCGATATGTTCAAGATTTAATTACCAATATAATAATTTGAATTTTTGTTTATTAATTATAATCTTGTCTTATTTTTTATATTTAAAGCTAACATTTGATAATTGCCTCTAAATGTTGATTTTAACACCTTTTAAAAAAGTTAACCTGACCGATTAGTATCTTTACTAAAATCTATTCTATTAAATAGAAGATGCAACTAAACTTATTCAGCACATTACTACTGAAAACCAAATTTTGCTAGTTAGAATTATAAAAATCGATTGTATCTTCTGAAAAAAATTTTTTACGTACTAAAAATAAAATTTGTACACATTATACAAGAAATTAACACTATTTTAGTTTACACATACAACGATTTTTTGAAAGTGATAAAAAGTTCTCCAATAATGTTTAGTGATAAGTTCAAAATTATCTCTCAAAAACATGTATAAATTAAGGAAATTTAAAAATGTTTAATACTTTTTACAGAGACAAGAAGTGCCGTATAGGATATATATATATAATATTCTATAGTCACCCAAGAATCATTTAATGACATAGTTGTAAGTGCCATACTCATTCAGTTATTACAACCAAATTTAATATAATAGACACAACCGACAAAGTTCGATTGGCAACGAATTCGGTTTCCACAACATTTCCTACATTATTACTAGTCTGTGCAGCTAACAAAAATAGTCAGTAGATAAAAATTTTATAGATCCCCTTAATATATATATATATATATATATATATATATATATATATATATATATATATATATATATATATATATATATATATATATATATATATATATATACATATATAGACATATGTGTAAATGCCTACGTGTATGTGCACATGTTTACGCATAATTTCATATTTATGTATGTATGTTTATGTGTATATATATATATATATATATATATATATATATATATAAATATATATATATATATATATATATATATATATATATATATGTACATACATATATACTATTTCCTTATTCATGTTAAAATTCTTCTTTGATTGTTTTTTATCGCATAATTACATATTAGGCCTGTTTTTTTGCAACTCTATCTTTACTTAATTTTCTTTTTGTATGAAAAAGTTAAGCGAAGATAGCTTTCTTCGCTTAAAGCTAAGTAATGATAGAAAATAATGATGCCAGATATATGAAAAACAATTTTCTACGAAACTATCGAAAACTGTTCATTTTTTTCACCTATCGCACATCTCAATTGAAAAACGTCACATTTATTTAAAAATGGCTGAGCTAGAAAAAGGGTAAGATTTAAATTATTTATTTTATTTTCAAATAAATTAATAAATACTTTTTAAGCAAGCGTAAAAGGTGGACCAAGGAGGAAACATTGCTTTTCCTGAGGTGCTATTCTGCACGAAAAGATGAATTTTGCCATGCCAGGAAGAAAAAAACAGCGTTTGGCAACGTGTTGGAAGACATGATTTTTCAGGGATTCGAAGTAAACCTTTCATTTACGCCCTTTATTGCCATTTTAACAACTTTTTGACTATAGGACCCAGATGTGTCGGCCACTACTCTTGATGCAAAAATGCGTACTTTGTTGTTGGCCTACAAAACTGCGAAGGACAACAATAGGCAAACAGGGGCAAGTCGGTGCGTTATACCATATTTCAAAGAAATGGACGAAATTTTCGGCGATAAGCCAATAATTTCAAATGTGCACACAGTTAGTTTGAGTGGTAAGCCGATTCAACCATTGGTGGAGCCTTCACATATCCGTGCATCGCCAAATTATGGTATGTTTTAACTTCAATTTTATAAATCAAACATATAAACTAATAAACACTTTTTAGATAAAGATTCTCAGATTGAACCATCACCGACTGCAACGTCGACTTACACTGCTAGTGGCCGCATTCGCAAAACGGCAAAAGATAAGTACCGCAAAGCAAAGTTAGAGCTTAAAAAAGAAAAGATTGAGGTACAGAAAAAGTTTCTTGATGAAGCAAAAACGATGCTACGGGAAAAGTGGCAAAATCAAGAGGAGATTGAGAGGAAAAAAATCAAACTACTTGAAATGACGTTAAATCTCAGAAACGACTAACGAAAGCACAAAGATTCACCACAATGCTTTTTGAAAGTGAAAATATTTGACAATATCTTAATTTTACTTATGAATTTTTTTCAGTTTTTGTTTTTTACACGTGAATTTTGTTTTGTTATATTTTGTAGTTACTAAAGTAACTTCTTTATGAAGTTTACATAAATAAACAAATGAATGTACCATAAAAATAAGCCTTAATTTACATCATTTACTAAAAAAATTGAGTTAACATTTGTTAAAAAATTATATTTTGTTCTTGAAGATAATCGAGCAGCATTTCACGACGATTTGTTCGTAAATATTCTTCATTCAAATCATGATTCACACAGATATTTGATTGTTGTAAGTGATTTGTTTGGTCTTCATCTTCAGATATGTCATCCTTCGTGACACAAATGTTATGTAAAATGCACGCACTAACGATCATATTACTCACTGCACACAAATCCCGATGCTCTGTAAATTTAAGAAGCCTTCGAAACCGCCCTTTCATCAGACCGAATGTATTTTTTACCACCATTCTGGTAGAAGAATGTATTTTATTAAATGCTCGCTGAGCGTTTGTTAGGTACCCATTGCCCTTAAATGGAGGCACTAACCAATTGGTGGAGAAATAGGCAGAATCGCCGATAATGAATGAATTATTGGGAAACATTGTGGAATAATTTGTTTCTGCTTTTCTAAATAAATCACTTCTCCTTAAGACTCTGCTGTCGTGAAATAACCCAGGTTCGCCACAATATATATCTATAAATCTTTTATCTGCATCGACAACAGCTTGTAAAACTAAGCTATAATTTTGTTTTCTATCAAAATAGCATTCTTTGTTGAGCTTAGGGGCATTTATATTAATATGTGTGCAGTCAATGGCACCGACAACACCTGCAATTCCTTTCTTCTGCTCAAACTTTCGAGATATGTTCATTATAGAAGCACTTTCTGGCCACTTAATGTACTCGTGACCAATGGTAATTAACCAAGCCACAACTTCACGTACAGCGCTCCATGCAGATGATTTAATGACACCAAATAGGTTTCCCAGTTGTCTATATGTAATGGAATTGCTGATATACCATATATAGAGGTAGATTTTAGTCTGGCGTGTAATTTTTGGTCTTCCTACATTTGGATATTCCGGCACTGGTGTGGTTTGTGAAAATCTTGCTAAGATCTGAAAAAATAATAACTTCTTACTAAAAAAGCGAAATCAACTCACCAATCAGGTACTCCACAGTGCTTCGCTTTAGTCGCATATGAGACTTAAATTCATTTTCGTTAAATTGCATTATAGTGCCTATAAAATTCTCGCACTTATGTTGTTCTTTTGGCTCAAAATCCGACTCATCAGAGCTTGAAGAGCTGTCATCAATTAACTGCAGAAATTCTTCAATTTCAGCCTCGTCATTTTGCGTGCAGCTTACTGGGGCTAATAAATCGTTGATCTAAAGAATAAATTTAAAAACCAGTTGTATTTGCTATTTTAAACCCTTTCAAAAAATTTTTTACCTGTGTTCTACGTAAGTTTTCCATTGTTTTATTTTATTACAAATGTCACAAGTAAAAATAAATAAAATATATTGCCGTATTTTCCAAAGTTATCTTTTCTTAAGTTTGAATGTTTTTTTATGCCGATAGAAAATTAAGTAATTAGATGTTAAAAAAACAGGACTTTTATTACAAATGTCGCAAGTAAAAATAAATAAAATATATTGCCGTATTTTCCAAAGTTATCTTTTCTTAAGTTTGAATGTTTTTTTATGCCGATAGAAAATTAAGTAATTATAGGTTAAAAAAACAGGACTGTTATATATACATATTTGAAAAAAAAATGGTTAGGAATTTAATTATATTGATGAAATAAAACGGTAGAATGAGTTTCTAAATTATAAGAAATCTGATTTCAAGTGGTTGAGGATGAGGATGTAAGTGATGGTGGTTATCTTATAAAGTTGGGTTCATCGATTATAAAACTTCGAAAAATTTAATTATGAACATGGTTGGGAGGGCAGCATTTTGCTCAAATAACACCATCGAGTAACAATTATTGATGGCTAATACAAATTAAATTTGTGCACATAATAATTTTCTTTTATTCAGTTTCCGATTGTTTTTGATCCAGTATTCATTGTTTATTTTCATTTCAATAGTTAAAAAGCGAACTGTTCCTTTTATTTCGCATGCATATTAAAATAGATGATTCTTGTGTATTTAGTATCAAGGCCCAAGTAGGACTACGAACACCCCCTAATAGCCGACGAGCTAGAGCCGGATTCATGCATGCCTGTACCTAACTTAGCCTTATTAAAATAATTACATGCTACAGAGAATTGATATTTTTGGCGCCCAACGTGGGGCCCACATAAATGCTTATTACTTTACTTTTTTCATCAGTTTGTTTAGTGGGTCCCTAGTGAGCTTTTTGCTTTTCTTATTCCTATTTTTTCACAGTTATCTCCACAAATTCTCCCATGATGTCTATTTTTCCTCTTTTCTACTTTAAATGGAATATAAGAATGTATATAATGTTTTTATACCCTAAAGAATATAAAGTAAATCAATCACTATATTAATTGTTGTGTTTGGAAATAATTTTCTGGAAGACAACATTCTAGTTATTACCAGCATAAAACTTTTCTTTTTCTATTTATGTGTGTTTTTATTTCTGTCATGGAATCTAGACTCTGGGTAATTTTCTGGATCTTGCCGACAGAACACATGCTATGATAGCTTAAACATTTTGAAAATCTTAATTTTTAAGGATTCGTATTAATTAAATAAAAACGTATTCAATATACACCATTAAAATTAGATTTTCATTTGCATTCTTACCTTTTTCTTTGATTTTTTTGAGAGAAATTCCTTTCTTTGCTGATTTTTTTTATTTATTTTTTTTGTGTTTAGCCATCTGTAACACGGCACCACAAAGATCAACCTCACCACGAAGAATTTAAATTACCTTAATTGAATTAAAAAAAAAACAAAAAAAAAACATATACATATACATATACATATATATAATAATAATATATTTATGTATATAAATCCGATTTTGGGCATTTTCAATAAATGCTCTTGATTATTTTTTTTTTCCAATCTTTTAGTTGAGTAGAGTTTTGTACCAGATTTTTAAATATTACTGTTTTAACTGCTTTCTTGTGAGTCAGTCAAATTGTTGCTTAAAATGCCTTTACGACGTAGTAACGAGAATTTGACAGCAATGCCAGGTTCTAGTTTGGCTTGTCCACCTCCTCCACTCTTGCCGTCAGCCACTCCACAGCCCCTTACTTGTGAGGTCTGTAACAATAATATAACAGTTAAAGGAAATTCGATCCGTGCGGTGTGCAACCATGTATTCCATAAATCCTGTTTTTCTAAATCAGCTAATAATAAATCTAGTTGCCCTACTTGTGGTTTGAAAATTTAAATACCTAAAAATACCAAGCTGACTAATCCCAGCTCTATGCTCACTCGACAGCGAACTCGTAATAATACTTTCGACGAAAACAGAACGACTGACCTTTCGATACCTCAAGATGATCAATCTCCTGTTAAAAAGACAAATTTATCAGGATCTACTCAGCGTAGCTCAGAGGATGATAGAAGACTGATAAGGAATTTAGTGACGGCCGCTGTGGGTGCGCAACAGTCTGAAATGCTGTCCTCTTTAAATCAAACTTTAGCCCAATTAGTTGAAACAAATATAGAAACAGGGTTTCGTCGATTAAATTCACAAAATGTGACTAACTTATCCAATATGGCTCCCAATATTAATTTACCAGCGCAGAGTAATAGAAGCCATTCTATTTCAATGGCAAACCAGACACTCAGCCAGCTATTAGGTCTTCGTCCTCCAATCAATAACCAAACAAGCCATAATGCACATATAAATGCAAGTCCAAACTTAAGACAGTTTCGCTCAGGATCAGCTAGTGATTTGTCTTTACGACCTGACAAATTAAGCCAGATAATAAGTAATTGGAAATTAAAATTTTCAGGAAATGTATGCGGATTATCAGGTGATGCTTTTCTTAAAGGGTTGAAGCGCTAACAAATCAGACCTTGGGCGGAAATTTCGATTTGCTTTGCAACAATGCTAGTACACTTTTTGAGGGCAAAGAAAATACCTGGTTTTTGGCGTTAACATCAGTCTGTGCAAGAAATAAGGTGGCCCGATCTTTGCTCCGCTCTACGCAGCCAGTATAGGGATACAAGAACAGATATGGACTATAGGGAAATGATTAGAGATAGGAAACAAAAAGCTGTGGAGAGTTTCGACTCCTTCTATGAGTCTATTGTAGAACTAACAGATCGTCTTGAGCAGACTATAGATGAGCGTTCTCTAGTCGAAATATTGCGTAGAAATTTGAAATATTTGTAGAAAAAAAGAATTTTTCCTACAAGATGTTAGAAAACGAAACAATTTGCATCGAGGCTTAAACTTTCCTAAACGCGTCTCGGAGCTCATAGAACCACTGAGTGAAGAGCATGCTGATGACACCGACTGTGTTGTCTCAGAATTAGGTCTCAGCTGCTGGAATTGCGGTAAAGTAGGACATCGTTATCAAGAATGCATGTCAGAGAAAAATATTTTTTGTTATGGTTGTGGTGCTGCCAATATGAATAAACCTACATGTCGCACAGGCAATTCGTCAAAAAACTTAGCAATTAAGGATACGCAAAACTCCAAACAGGAGAACAATAGATCGTGCTGCGAGCACAGATCTATCTTAATTCTGATAGCAAAGCTGAAATACCAGGCATTGTAGACCATAATTCCCAATTAAGACAACTTAGACCTTTAATACCTTTTCATGTTAGAATGGAGAATTACAAAAATTAAAAGAAACAATATTCAATGTCCCATCAGATCTGAGTTAAACCAGTAGGTCTGTACAGCGTGTGAGAAAATTTTGGAAAAATGTAAAAGAAAGACGTAAAGTGGTATCGATCTGTTTAGTAGGAGGTGGAGATGATGTTCGGCCTTATGCTGAAGTCATAATTTTTGGGGAAAAAGTGTCGGGACTCTTAGACACAGGAGCCTCAATTAGTTGTATAGGAGGTGAATGGCTGCCTAGGTTCTATATTCAGGTAGTTCGTATAAGAAAATAACATCGAAAGTTCGAACTGCTGATGGAATGCCACAAAGCATTGTTGGTTTTATCAAAATAGAAATTATTTTCAGGTTCATAAAAAAAAAGTAAAAACATTTATATAATTCCCTCTCTGTCGCAATCGCTTTATCTCGACATAGATTTTTGGAAATCTTTTAATCTTCTTCCTGAAAATTTTCTTACTGCAATTTCACTGTCATCATATAAAGTGTGTTCTATAGATAGCTCTTTCAAAACATGTATTTTAAACGAGTATCAGCAAAATCTTTTAAATAAAGTAATAGAAAAGTTTCCTTCATTTTCGAAGGAAGGCTTAGGAAGGACTTCTTTAGTTAGTCATTTCATAGATATAGGCGACGCAAAAGCAATAAAACACTACCCAGTCTCACCAGCCATAGAGAAAATGTTGTATGTTGAGGTAGACAGAATGTTAAACTTAGGAATAATAGAAGAATCAAACAGTGCTTGGAGTTCTCCCGTTGTTCTTGTCAGAAAACCAGGAAAATCCGTTTGTGCCTGGACAATCGAAAGCTAAACAAAGTGACAGTAAAGGACGCTTATTCTCTACCTAACATGGAAGGGATTTTAAGCAGACTTCCGAAAGCTCAGTTTATTACCAGCCTGGATCTTAAAGATGCCTTTTGGCAAATTCCTTTAGATCCAGTTTCTAGGGACAAAACAGCATTTACGATTCCGGGGCGTCCATTGTTTTAATACAAAGTAATGCCTTTTGGTCTCTGTAACGCACCCAAAAATATGTCCCGATTGATGGACAAGGTAATACCTGCGCACCTTCGAAATGAAGTGTTTATATACTTAGATCACCTGCTAATAGTTTCAGACAGCTTTGAAAAACATTTAGAATTACTTGTTCAAGTTGCTGATCGCTTACGTAAAGCGGGTTTGACTATAAATGTGGAAAAAAGTTATTTTTGTAGGGAGGAAGTAAAATATCTCGGACACGTGTTAGGAAATGGAGTCATTCGAACTGAACCTGACCAAATTTCTGCAGTAATAGAGTATCCGACGCCCAGGTCAGTTAAAGATGTAAGACGTTTTCTTGGAATGGCTGGGTGGTACAGGAAGTTTATCGGGAACTATGCTTCATTGACGACTCCGCTGACTGATCTTCTTAAAAGTAAGAAAAACTTTGTGTGGAATAGCGATGCTGAGAAATCTTTTGAAGAGTTGAAATGTCTGTTGAGCTCAGCAGCTGTCTTGCATAGCCCAGATTTCGCTAAGCCATTCTATGTACATTGCGATGCTAGCAAGACAGGCATAGAAAGCGTGTTGGTTCAGGTAAATTTGGAGGGTGATGAAGTTCCTGTGGCATTTATGTCAAAGAAGCTTAATAAAGCCCAAAGAAATTAATACGTAACCGAACAAGAATGCTTAGCTGCTATGATAAGTATAAAAAAATTTCGTCCCTACATTGAAGGCCATGAGTTTACTATAGTGATCGATCATGCGTTGCTAAAGTGGCTGATGTCCCAAAATGACTTAAGTTCCAGACTCGCAAGATGGTCGTTAAAACTTCAAGGCTATAACTTTAAAATTTTACACAGAAGAGGCAGCCAAAACATTGTCCCCGATGCACTTTCTCGCACCATTCCAGACGATTCAATTCAATTTCCGTCTGACAGTTCACCGGATTTTGTCATTAGTAGTCTGTCTGATAATGAAGGGGTATTTATAGACTTAAAGTCACCATATTTTTTTACGGAAGAATACAACGAACTTTTTTTTCCAATTATTGTTATTTATTGAAACTTCAATCATTGAATTTACAATAAATAATCAGATCTTAAAATTAATGGCTATCACTAATTCCAGCTAGTGCTGGCAGAAGTGATGGTGTTCACTTATTATCTAGTAAGAGCGCGGACATGTCTCCTCTTCAAACGAACTTATTAAAAATGTTATAAAAAATCAAAACGGTCTCCCCGATTTAAAGATTTTAGACAACTTGGTATACATAAGGACAGAACACGCAAATGGTGAGCAACTTCATGACGATCTCTGTTGGAAGTTATGGGTACCATACCAAATGATCCAGAACATTTTGAGAATGGCACATGATAATCAGTTATCGGCACATTTTGTTATAAACAAAACCTTAGAACGCCTACGAAGATATTATTTTTGGCCTGGATTAGTAAATTCTGTTAAAGAGTACATTAATAACTGTGACATTTGTAAAGGCACGAAACATCCCAACGTTGTTCTTAGATCGCCTATGGGAAAGCCAGCCGTGTCACAGCGTTTATTTCAAAAGTGGTATGTGGACTTTCTTGGTTTCTACTCTCGTTCACGTTCAGGCTACATTGGCATTTTTGTAGTCTTGGACCAATTTTCAAAATATCCCTTTTTACAGCCAGTAAAGAAATTGACAGCAGATGTTATATGTAAATATTTAGAACAAAATATTTTTCACCTATTCGGCGTACCAGAGACTGTAGTCTCTGATAATGGAGCTCAATTCAAATCAAAAAATTTCTAAGAACTTTTGAAAAATTATAACATATATCATACTCTGACCGCAATATATTCACCGCAGGCAAACGCATCTGAGCGCATCAATCGGTCTGTAATTGCAGCGATCCGGGCGTATGTATCTCCAGATCAAAAAAACTGGGACGAAGTCCTTAGTAGTATAGGTTGTGCACTTTGATCAAGCATACACTCTGCAATTGGAGTAGAACCGTATTATATAGCCTTTGGCCAGCACATGATAACGAATGCAGAAACTTATGGATTATGGCGTAAACTTAATATTTTAGAAGATCGAACAGTAAATTTTACAAGAGAGGATTCCATGGAATTGGTTCGAAAGAGAGCGAAACAGCTCATAGACAAACAATTTAAACGTAATAAAAAAATATATAATTATGATCAAGGGAATTATCTTCTAGGGAAGGCCAAGAGATATTTAGACGTAATTTTCAGCAATCGAACTTTGAAAAAGGTTATAATAAGCTTGATCATGCGTTTATTAAAGCTCGTATTAGGAAAAAAGTTGGAAACTGTTCTTATGAAGTTGAAGACCTTCAAAGTAAATTAATTGGAAGATATCACGCGAATGATCTTAAGGCTTAACTTATTTCTTAGCAATAATATTAACAACAAGCAATCCTAAGCCTTTGGATAAATTTTCTTATCCATTGCTTAAAGATTGTAAACGCTCATTAAGATTTTCTGTTAATAAAAGACAAAAAAAAAACACAAAAAACAAAAAAATAAAGCAAGGAGAGAAATTTACTGTCCCATAACATCTTCTGTTATTCAATCGGAAATAATAACTCAAAAATCTACCATTGATGATAAAATAGGCCTCATTTATTCCCTTACAGACCAACTTATATTTATAAATCCCCACTCGCTACAAAATTGTAGCATTCACTACTAATCTATTGTACTTGTATTTGTTAATCACGCCACTCATAATTCAGCCAATAACCCAGTTCTTTAAATAAACTTTAAATAGAAGTAATGTCAAACTTATGGCATCAATTTTTCACGTGGACTTAACCCTTTCACTACCGTACTATAAAAAGTGATTTTTAACAAGCTTAAGTAATTTCTTCGTATAGATGCGATATTCAAAAGCGCAAAAATTTTTTTTTTTAATTCTACTGTCCTTCAGGACAAAGATATGTCCTGGGATTATATGTCCCACTGGGTTTTTAAAGCACCATAAATTGGGACAAAATATCCCATTAGTAGTGTATGTATGAAAAAAAAATGGAACAGTTTTTATTAATTTTTATTAAAACGAAATTCGGTTGACTTATTTATGGAATTTACCAAAACATTCAAAACAAAGCTACTCTTTGCACATTGAACATATATAATATGAACGTTTTTCCTTTTTCAGTGAGCTACATAAAACACAACGTCTACGGTGATCCGTTTTTACTGGCATATGATCTCCAACATTTAACATTTTTTTAGACCTTTTTGACCTAGGACCTTTTGTTGTAGATATCCTTTTGATTTTTGTGTTAGCCCTACCTTGAGTAATGAGCTGTTCTGCAAGTGGAACAATAAAGTTTTTCATTTGCGATTTTTGGTGTACATTTTCCTGATAAAGGATATAAGCATTTACAACGGATGTCATTAGGAGTTTGAAAAAAACTTTACGCCACCATTTTGTCAATTTTCTGTTGTGATCGTAAGTTTTAACTTTTTGATCCGCTAGGTCAACTCCTCCCATGCACTGATTATAAGAAGCTAAGGCTTCAGGACAGTTAACTTGAGCTCTAGAACCATCTTTTTGTGTTCTTAAGACTGTGGAGATTGTAGGCTTGTGACAGTTACTCATAACAATTACTTCACGTGAATCCTGCCATTTTGCTACCATGACACCACCTTCACTAATGCGAAATGCACATTCTCCTCATTTCAATCGTTCACTTATGGTTGGCAAGTTCTTCCTATTTTAATACATGTTCTAACGCAAGCAAATGGTAACGTTTTCATCAGATTGTATGATGTGAAAAACCGATCGAAGACTAAGACCGTGTTTGGATTGCGAATAGTTTTGCTCAGTTTAGTAACGACTCTCTCTCCTAAAGTTCCAACTGGATCAGCGCAGTCATCTTTACCGGCGTAGATATTGAAGTCATAAGTGTATCCTGTTTTTGAATCGCACCTTTGCCAAATTTTTATACCTCTTTTAATCGGCTTTAACGGAAGATACTGTTTTAGGGAGGACCTGCCTTTGAATTTAGCCATTGATTCGTCAATGCTCTGACGCAGACTATCGCTACGAGATTTCATAAAAGTATATTTTAAACAATTGGCAATTTCTTCCATATAATAAAGCTTAGAAGCTGCTTCTGGTTTTTCAGGGGAATTAAAATACAGCTTTGACATTAACATTTGATAACGATTTCGCACCATAGCTTTTTTTACAAATTCATTTCCTAGAGATTCGTTTTGGGACCAATAATCAGAGATTTCTCCAACATCAGAGTCACTGGCATTTATGATAGCAGATACCTCGCTTTCCTTTAGTCTACCAGATTTATTTTTATTCATTGTGAAAACATACAAATTGTTATACTGGTGCATACCAATGGGATAATATGTCCCATTCATGTGAAACAAACAAAACCAATGGGATCTATTATCCCAAATGGAAAAAAACCCACATAAAATAAAATATTTACAAAATATTGTTTCTTACTCACTTAATTACAATATAAAACACCTATATTATTTGCACAAAATATTATATGAAGAAGAAACACTTATGCACTTTGAGAAATTTTCAAAACACGTGCGCGTCTAATGGAAGTTGCTGCCAAATAATGTTTATAAACTTCTCACTTCTCACTAAACACACCTAAAACAGCTGACTATATACAGAAAACACCAGAACCTACCAATGGAATCTTTTCTTATTGAAATAAAGCTGTTTTTGTAATTTTGGTGATATTTTAAATTTCTCTTGGGATGCATGATCCCAATGGTAGTGAAAGGGTTAAAGTATTAAAACTGGTCAGATTCTTTTTATGAAAATAACCTAAAGCGCAACTGTAAATGCCAAATTTTTGTAAAATTCTTAAGAAAAGGTAAATTAAAAAGAAAAAAAAAAAATAATTAAAATTATTTCCACAAATTTCAAATAAATACTCATTTTAGCTTTAAAATCAGGACTATAACTTTAATACATAGTTGTAATATCTATTCGTTCAAATTGGTGCCTAATCCCCAAACGGGTAAGATATTCTTCAGCACACAATATTTCAATTCAACTATAACGTGGAACATTTCCCTACAGGTTCGGCACCAAATACCAAGAGTATTATAGATAATACTTTAGTTTTACTAAAGTTGCAAACGACACTTTTTGCACCTGCAAATTTTATGTTCAGAAGCAATATAATTTGGACTGGGCGAATCCCACGAAATTAAAAAAAAAAAAAAAACAAACAAGCAAAAAAATTTAACAGCTCAAATAATTAACAGCATAAATAATTGAAGTTTTTTTTTTTTTTTTTAATTTCGTGGGATTCGCCCAGTCCAAATTATATTGCTTCTGAACATAAATATATATATATATATAGATATATGCGTGTAAATATAAATATGTATATGAAGGGGTAGGTTGGTATTCACGGATAAATTTTGCCACACAAAGATGCTACACCATGTTGCGGAGTATCAATTTAATATAAACAATTATTGAATGAAAACGTAAAACAAATAGAAAAACATAAAAAAACATTTATCACCAACTTAATATCTCATACTCTCTCTTAGCCCCTCTAACTTACATACGCCCATTCATCGTGGGAGAAGCAAGAGAAAAAAATATGTAAGTCAATTTCTTTTTTTGTTATTCTTACTACACATTTTTGCTTGTAATTGTCACTAATAAGCTTTATAAATTATATAATTATAAAAGTGTACAAAGGAAAAGTGAAGAATATAGAAAAAAACTAAGCTCTAGTTGCTTAAAAATAACCATATTGTTAATCTGAGAGATTGTTCATTTTATAAAAAAACAAAAATAACTCCAAATAAGTGATTTTAACAAAGTTATGGAAAGTGTAAATGAAAGAGAGAAAATTTGAAGAAAAGTTACAAAAATTAAAGTAAAATTTGCAACTGATTAAGGTTTCTTTCATATACAACTTAGTATATAAATCATTTACTTACAGGTTTAAAATATTTAAAATGTATTGATAAATTATTACATGCCTATACATATAATTAGCTACAATTGTTGATTCATACCAATGGTTAGGTATGTTAACTAAACATTTCCGCAAAAGATGGTTGCTAAAAATTGTACACTTGGAATTGATTCCAAAAATTTTAATTCTTAACACTACAAAATTTATGTTTATACCAAAACCTAAATTTTCTCGAAAACCTTATCAATTTTAATGGTTACTATTCGAACTTTTGCTTTTATATTAAAGATTTATGTTGCAGACATCGATTTTAAATCTTCCTATCATTACAAGTACAAAGATTCAAACCTTTTGTATATTTAGTAATACTAACACCCCTGTAAAAACTGATGCTTTTGTGACTATTTAGTGACCAGTGTTATACCTTCACCACTTACTAGTCAAACAACAGTTAACACAAAGGTGCAAGTAAAATAAAATTACAATTACTATAAAAAAAGAGGAAGAAACTAGAAAAAAGGAAAGGTACTATTTGTGGTACAATTCGCATCATAAGGGGTCATAAAAGCCCTGAGCTGGTCACATGCGACCCGTCGTGCCATCACTGTTATTATTATTATGTTTTTTTTTCTTGTGTTGATATGGTTTTTCCTGTGTTGATTTAATATGTATTGTTGTTGTTGTTGGTGGTTTTTTTTTTGTAACTGTTATAAGAATTTATTTTTTGTTTGTTTGCTTTATGTTTTTGATTTTTAATTTAATTATAATTTTTAATTTAATTATTATTGATTAAGTTTCTGTTCTTACATATTTTAATTTTATTTTTTTATATTTTTTAAGAAACAGTTAATTAAAAATTGACACTATATTTAAAAACACAACATAAATTAAAAGAACGACGAAACAAAAACGCGTGCGGACAGGACAAATGACAGAACCCTACTTAATTTTTAATTTGTGTTTCAGAAATATCATTAAGAATAGAAAAACTAAAATTTTAGGTGCTAAATGTAAAATAGTATACAAAACTTAGAATACTTTAAATCGATTATTTAGTAAAACAAAAGGTAGAAAGAAAATGGGATATGTCAAATGTAGTATACAAAATATCTTGTAATGGTAATGATAGTGAGAATTGTAAAAGGTAGAACAAAAAATAAACTAAAAACTAAAATGGTGGAAATAAATCTCAATAAAGTAAGAGTGCTATATTTGGCTATGCTGAATAGTTATAATAACCCCTAATAAAATAATAATATAACACTACATTTTTATTTATAAGATTTTCTTTTATTACGTACAAATACAATAAGTACAGAATTAAATGTTTACAAAAAAAAAAAAAAAAAAGGAATTATAAATTTTAAAATGTTAAAAGCAAACAAACATTCATACTTAAATAAATATACTTACATCCAAATTTACCTTTAATTGCTCCCATTAAAAAAATGATAAACACGCATATTTGTCCACAACACTGTGTACAAACATGCACGCATAAACACTTAAACTATTTTAATTATTCGTTTCCAAGAATACTTGTTTGCATTTTCAAAATATTTTGGGATATTTTGACCCTCTCAAATATTTGGGTAACCTCTCTGAATTCAACGGAGATGGTAAAGAGTTACAAAATTTTATAAACTTAGTGTCACAAGGACTATTCTCTGACCTTATAAAATGCAAATTGAAAGGCAAAGCTAGGGATGTAATAGAAATAAATCTTCAAGCAATTTCCTGGACAGATATTAAGTTAGTATTGCAGAATAACTTTGGTGACAGACTCAGCTGTGACGAGCTTTTCGATTCCCTCAGAGCAGTATTATTTAGGACAACTAGCTTAGATTTTTACGAAGAAATAAATGGTAGACTTCGACGACTTAATAATAAAACATTGTTCATAACGGGACAAGGACAACAGCAAGAAGCATTAAACGCAGTAGCTTTGAATAACTCCCGTACAGCTTTAAAAGTATTTAAGTCAAAAATACCTGAACCAATGAAGACATTATTAGCATGCAGAAACCCAACAACATTGGAAGAAGCTATGAATATTGTTTTCGAAGCAGGATATGCACATCTCCGTGTAGATGTTCAGCAACAAATCTACAACAGACAGGAAAATAAGAATTAAAATCAAAAAGCATATAATTCCAAGCAGACCAAGACATTTTTCGCATCCTTCTCAAAACCAAGGAAGGAACCGCTCATACCAAAATCATGGAAGGAATTTCCCACCACAAAATTCTCAAGGACGTTTTTTCAAATCATTCCGAAACTATGACCGGAACTTTGAACAACCACGCAAATACCCACAAACAAACCCACAAAATCAAATCCCCCAAAATACACCTTTTAATTTGAACACACCGAATTTTAGAAACCATCCTGATCCAATGGACATTGGTAAAGTCGAGGTATCAGAAAATTTTCAGGAATCAGCCTTGGACACAAACTACCACTTATAACAATAAAAACCAAATTAGGATTTATTAGGTTAATAATACACACAGGGGCAACAAATTCCATTCTAAATCCAGGAATTTGTAATCCAAAAAGAATTTACTCAACAAATCCCATTCTTGTAAAAACGCTTCAACATCAAGTTTACGTAAAAGGAAAAGCTATAGTACCTATTTTTGAAGAATTTAGCATTTTACATAATAAAGTTTCACAATTACAATGACATATTGAGATTATTAGAAGCATGCATAGGTTATAAGAATAAGAAAATAACCATCGGCAATAAGACATTACCAATATTTTTTGAAAACGAAGTTATAGAAGAAGTTATGGAAGATTCCAGTATTTCACCATGCTAGATTAAGCGAAAGGATTTCACCAAATAGAAATTAAGGAGGAAGACATTCATAAAACCGCCTTCACTGTAGAAGGAGGACACTATGAATTCCTAAGAATGTCGTTTGGGTTGAAGTCAGCCCCAGCGACCTTTCAAAGGTTAATGGACAATATTCTTAAAGATTACATTAATAAAATTTGCCTTGTTTATTTAGATGATATAATTATCTTTTCCACCTCCCTTCAGGAGCACATTAATTCAATAAATTTAATTTTTAAACGCTTACAAGAAGCAAATCTTAAGGTACAACTAAATAAGTCAGAATTCTTGAAAAAGGAAACCGAATTCCTTGGGCACGTAGTAACCCAGCTAGGAATAAAAGCAAACCCCTAAGACTCCCAAACAAATAAAGCAATTCCTTGGATTAACCGGATACTATAGGAAGTTTATAAAAGATTACTCTATGATCGCTAAGCCCATGACCAAATACCTAAAAAAGGATACGAAAATGAACATTGCTGATCCCCAATACGTAGAAAGTTTCAATTCTAGCATATTTAAACTTTTCCAAGAAATTTACCCTTACGACAGACGCAAGTAAGTTTGCTTTAGGACCAATACTTTCGTAGGACAATCACCCCATTTGCTACGCAAGCCGAACTCTTAACGAACATGAGTGTAATTACAGCACTATTGAAAAGGAGCTTCTAGCCATCGTTTGGGCTACTAGATATTTTCGACCATATCTATTTGGACGTAAGTTCATGATCGCAATTGACCACAAACCACTCACGTGGTTATTTTCCATAAAAGAACCAAATTCAAAATTGGTAAGGTGGAGATTAAAGCTCTCAGAATTCGACTATGAAATTAGGTATAAAAAAGGAAAAAAAAAATATAGTAATGCGGATGCACTTTCAAGAATAGAACTGGATTCTGCCAATATTAATTCTCTAAAAACAGAAGTTCTCAGCATAAAAGCATCGGAATCACCTATAAACATGTTTAAAAATCAAATTATTATTTCTAAGATTTTCTCAGGAGCAGCCAGAATTAAAAACGAAAAAATATTTAAAAACAATAGGAAAGTTATAGGAATCAAGGAACTTGACAGAGAAACTTCAATCTCTTTGCTAAAAAACTATTTCAACCCTAGCCAATTACATGCAAATTTTATAGAAGACGAATTTTTTGACACAATCAAGAATACGTACGAAGAACTATTTTCAACCAACACAAAATTTAGAATTGTAAGATGCACTCGTTTATTAAGAGATGTTAAAGATGAAGAAGAATTAGCAGAAATAATGAAAAAGGAACATTTAAATAAGAACCACCGGGGAATACAAGCCGTTTACGAGGAAATAAAAACAGAAATATACAATCCTCAACTAAAAATGAGAATAACACAATATATGAAATATGCACCATCGAAAAATATGATAGGAAACCGCCCAAAGTACCACTTAAAATAAGCGAAAACCCTTCGAAATATAAGAAAAGTTATACACATAGATGTATTATACACACTAAATAAGAAAGTGTTTATGACAATGATAGATAAATTTTCGAAACACGCAGTTGCTCATAAAATCAACAGCAGAACTTGGATGTAATTCAAAACAAAACTCTTGCAGTACATAAATACACACAGTAAAATAGGAAAAATAATTGTGGATAATGAACTAGAAACTAAAGCCATTCCAATGCAAGATTTTTTTAAGGAGGAAAACATTAATGTACATTTTACTTCAAATAGTAACCACACATCAAATTCGGATATCGAAAGACTACACAATACCATAAATGAACACATTAGACTATTAAGACACGACGAAAAGAACAAAGATGAAACCACTGAAGAAAAAATTTTGAGAATTATAGGATTCTACAATAATACAAACCAAAATCAAGCCAAAGGACTTTTTAAACGGAAAGGTAAATGAAGATAAATACAATGAAATACATGACTTAATGTCTAAGAAAAAGAAAGATTACATAAATAAAATAAACCAAAATAGAAAGGATGTAAAAATAGAAGAAGGTATTAATTACATTAAAGAAATTAGAGGAAGTAAGAACCATCGAAAGTACAGGAAAATTGATTCAAAGAAAATTGATGAAGAACACGTCGAAAACACTAAGACAGCGCACAAATATTATAAAACATACATTAAACAAAATAAACGATTTCAAGATGAAAATAATCCCAAGACAAGAACTATGTAAATAATAAACATTTTTGCACACATATAAACGTAATACCCTTTTTTTTCAGATGACAGCTTGGACATTTCTTTTAACCCTCTTTATGACTACCAACGCATAATTCTTCGACATACAAGACCTAACAAATATCCATGGATAGTTACCAATTAAAATAAAGGACGTAAAGATTATTGACAAATATATTAAAATAATACACGTTATTAATACAACACAATATTTGGAAACAGAAAATATACTACAAGAAAACATTCATAAGCTATCAAATACTTACACGAATATTAGCCCACTTTTTGGACAGCGTGAATAGAAAAGTAAGGACATATGTAAAACAAAAATCAGAAACTTGACACCAAAATTCACACAGAAACGGGGACTAGTAAACGGAATAGTTAAAGGACTAAAATATGTGACAGGGACAATGAACAGCGACGGCGAAAAAGAAATATTCGACAAAATTACACAACTTGAGAAAAGTAACGAAGACACAATGACAGGCATAGAAGAAATTTCATATCTAAGCAATTCTATGTCGGACAAAAAAATATTACAAACCATATAAATAACCAACAAAAAATCGCGCAACATTATGTGAATAAATTCAAGACAGAAGTACAAAATAAAATACTCGACTTAGAAGATGAAACCGTTTTTCTTCAAAATATCTTTCAAATCAATAATGATGTAAACCTATTAATGGATAACGTAAATTAAATCGGACATGTTATATTCAATTCCAAATTGAGAACAGTTCCATCAGACATACTGACGAAAGAAGAATTTAATTTCATAGATGGAATAGGATCTTATCTTTAGACAAAAGTATCCCTAAGGTACAGAGAAAATTTCGTAGTTTTAACATTGAGTGTGCCAAGATTTCTAAATGAACCATTTTCTGAAGTAACATTTGAACCACTTCCTAATAATGAAAATAAAACTTTAATATTAAACACAAACACTGTTCTTATTAACAAAAAACGAGGTATATAAATCAAACACGTTAGAGTGCAAAAACCTTGAAGGTATAAATGATGATTGTTTAACACACATTGTACAAAATATAGAACCTAAATGTAATATGAATATAACAAAAGATCAAAAAGAAAAAGAAATCTACCCTGGTTTACTTATATTTAAACAATACCAAGATAAAATTGAAACCAATTGTAAACACCCGTACCAATTGGAAAATTTTAAGACTTACCTTTTAAAGTTCGAAAATTGTATTGTAAAAATAAAACTAAGAACTTACGAAAATCATAAAATAAAGTAAAAGAAATGTTCTTTTTAGAGAAATTTATTTTAAAAATTAAAGAAAATAATACTTTATTTACTGACTTAGACATTAAAGAAATACATTTCAACGAAACAATAAAAATTGTTAAGCACTTTAATTAATACTGGCAGTAATATAGGAATTTCTGTCATTTTGATTGTTATTTTTATTATAATTTATGTTAGAACATTTAAAACTAAAACCTACATTGTTTCTTCGTCGGAGCCTCACTCTAACGAAGGGGGAGTTATAATAACCCCTAATAAAATAATAATATAACACTACAATTTTATTTATAAGATTTTCTTTTATTGTATTTGTACAATAAGTACAGAAATAAATGCTTATAAATTTTAAAATGTTAAAAGCAAACAAACATTCATACTTAAATAAATATATACTTACATCCAAATTTCCCTTTAATTGCTCCCATTAAAAAAATGATAAACACGCATATTTGTCCACAACACTGAGTACAAACATGCATGCATAAACACTTGAACTGTTTTAATTATTCGTTTCCAAGAATACTTGTTTGCATTTTCAATATATTTTGGGAGACCAATAACTCCTAATTAGATCAATATGAACTTCTTTGGAATTATTGCACTTTCTTTTGTAAACAATTGATTTCCCAATAGTTCATAAGAATCATCAGAAAGCATTTTTGTAACTACATCTAAGTATCTAATTATTATTAATTATTATTTAATTATTCGTTTCCAAGAATACTTGTTTGCATTTTCAATATATTTTCGGAGACCAATAACTCCTAATTAGATCAATATGAACTTCTTTGGAATTATTGCACTTCTTTTGTAAACAATTGATTTCCCAATAGTTCATAAGAATTATCAGAAAGCAATTTTGTAACTACATCTAAGTATTTAAGACTAAAAATTTTAAACAATAAAGGCAGTCATATTTTTGATTCAAGCACACAACGAAGTTGTTTTTTTTTTCTATTTAAGAAAATCAAAACCAAAATTCTGAATCTCATGTACCCTTTACATGTCTAGTTTAATGAAGAAGAAAGAATCAAAAACAAATATTGTGGAGACAAAGATTTAATGGGTTGAGCATTTTTGAAAAGATTTTGTATTTGCTGAAAGAGCTCTTCAAAAGCTTTTAAATAATATCCATATTGATATTGAACAAAATATGGTGCTCAATCGTACTTTTCTATAAAATTTACAAAGGCCCATAACTCGGAAAATGTGGGCGAGCGCCAATTTTTTCACTTGATGTTTTTTATATCCTTCACCGCAAAAAGTGAAAGAAGGTTTAAACATATACATATGTTTGTCATTCCGTTTGTTATTTCTACAATATCCGTTTCCAACTCAATAAAGTGTATATATTCGGTTTTTACCTTTTGTTGTAAATAAAAAATAAATATACTAATAACAAAAATAATAAATAAATAAAATACAACTTTTTGTATCTTAGTAAAACACACGGCACGTTATCGCTAATGTTTCCGATTTGTTTAACATGCGATTTGTAGTTTATGCAGTTATTTAAAGGAAAATAACAAGCACAACTTTGTAAATACGCGTATAGGTTCCAAGTGCTTCGATTAATCCGGTTTCAAACAGTGCGGTGGCGACACATATTGATCTTGAATATTTTTCGCTAAATAATGTAAATAGTTTTTTTTTTGTATCAAATGTATATTGTTACACTATAATTTGATGCATGTGCAAAAAATTTAAGAGAAACAAGTAAAAGTCTTATGTTCGGCTATGTCGAATCTTATTTACCGTTCACCATATATGTAAATATTGGGGTAACAGAGAAACAAAAATAAGAAAGTATAAGTACTTTACTTTTACATAAAAATGTCATCGGTTCTTAATCGTTTAAGTTTTTTTTTAGTTTTATTATTTCCCGAATGAAGGATTTCTTAAAGAGCTTTTAAATGATATCCATATTAATATCTTAAAAAATAACTCGGAAAATATGGGCAAGTTCCAATATTTTCTTATTTTTTTAATTCTCTATCGCCCCATACACATATAAATATTTCTTTTTGATTGGAGTTACTTCATTGTTCCAAATGAAAAAATGGGCCGATTTTGCTGATTTTAAGAAGCAAATCTTTGGAAACTATGTCTTATCGAATGGCGTTTTTAAATTTTCTCTAGCTCATCCAATGCCTTGGAAAAGTTAATTTCAACACTAGCACGGACGGACAGATGGACATAGCTGAATCGACTTCGCTATGCATTAGATTACAGAATATATACACTTTATGGGTTCGGAAATGGATATTACGGAAATTACAAATGGAATTACAAGATTTGCTAAATCCTTTTTCCACTTTTTGTGAATAGTACACATTAAGATGTACATATCTAATTGTTTGTAATATTTTTATCGATAGAATTTATGTGGGTGTATTTGTAAAATGTTTTTTGTAATTTTTTAAAGTAACTTAAATTTTTTATTTTTTGAGTTTTGAAATTTTATAAGAATGTATATGTCAAAAAATTTGATTTTTTTGAGTTTGCTTAAGAAATACTTTCAATTTATTATTGTTTAAAAAAAAAAAAACTAATTAATTATATTCCGGCCACCCAACGGTGTGCCGGAATATTGAAAATTTAAAAATAAAAATAAAAAGCAATATTCTTATTTTATAAAATTAACTTTGTGCTTAATAAATAAAAAAAGAAAAAAAATTAATTATAAATAAAAAAAGCAGTAATACTGAATTTATATAATATTTAAAAAAATTTTAATTCAGTCTTATTAAGGTTGTCGTTGTCGTGTCGAAAATCGTACGAATTTTTTAAATGGTATTACGCACGCCGTTATCGTTAAATAGAATATTAAAATAATAATTCTATTACAAAAACCAGTATTATGTATGTCGCAATCGAGTTTTAATTTTTCAAATATTGTCGTTGAAATTTATGTACACGACAAATGGTTTTTTTTGTAAACTTTTAAAATAAACGGTAACAAAAAAAATTTGTTCTAACTTTAACCTTATGCTTATTGAAATTAATTTTTCTGTTCTCAATTTAAAGTATAAAAATAACAGTCGTTATGCAGCTCAATCTGCTGGTCGATATTATTGAGGGACATTCACACTTAGGTAGAGGCTCCAGTTCCAATGTCAATAAAATTGACGCTTAAGAAAAAAATTGCAAAAAAAAAAATTGATATGCAAACTTAAGTTAATAAATCGTTAAAGGAAATTTAAAAATTTAATAGAAAAAACTAGAGGAAGAAAAATTAATTAGATGTTTACAAAAGAGAGCCTAAAAAACAATATTAATAAGATCATCTTCTAAAGCTAACGTCCGATGAAATCGAATAAAAAAATGTAAAATTGAATTAGAAGAACTGAAAGCCAGTTTCCATTACTACATTTTATACTATGTAATTTACAGTTTTTTCTTACTTTGATATATACATATTTCCATATTTTATACATAAGTATGCAAATTTAATAAGGAGCCAGCCATTTTTGTTTCTTATTATTACCTTTAACTGTTAACTTAAAAAAATTAATGAAATTTCATTTTAAATTACTTTAATTCGGCTTAATTCCTTCAAATACAAATATTTAAATTTATTCTCATGAAATATTTATTATTTTAAACTAAAAAATGAAATGTATTACTGCGGGGAAAGCATATCCATATGGCAATTTCACTCCTGCTCATATAGCTCATCAGTGGATTTTACCCAAATTTTGTAAAGAAAACCCCAGAGTCTTATACCAAAAGACAAATTAATTAAATGAGAACTCCATTGAATCAATAAGGCAAAAAAGGCCATAAAATACTCAAAAATTTTATTACAAAAACACAATAACCATTGAGTAACTATTTTATTTTTTCTTACATTTTTCTACATAAGGGTTGCCATCGGAAACCATTCATAGGTATTTGAAAAATTGAAGCATGTAACGAAGGAAAGTTAGAATTATTTTAATAAGGCTAAGTTAAGTACAGGCATGCATGAATCCGGCTCTAGCTCGTCGGCTATTAGGGGGTGTTCGTAGTCCTACTTGGGCCTTGATACTAAATACACAAGAATCATATATTTTAATATGCATGCGAAATAAAAGGAACAGTTTGTTTTTTAACTATTGAAATGAAAATAAACAATGAATACTGGATCAAAAACATTCGGAAACTAAATAAAAAAAATTATTATGTGCACAAATTTAATTTGTATTAGCCATCAATCATTGTTGCTCGCTGGTGTTATTTGAGCAACATGTTGCCCTCCCAACCATGTTCATAATTAAATTTTCTGAAGTTTTAAAATCGAAGAACCCAACTATATAAGATAACCACCATCACTTACATCCTCATCCTCAACCACTTGAAATCAGATTTCGGATAATATAGAAACTCATTCTACCGTTTTATTTCAACAACATAATTAAATTCCTAACCATTTTTTTTTCAGTTATATATAATATTAGGCAATATTATTCATGTACATAATTTATCAATAATAAGCAATATGAAATCTAGAATAAATATACCCGGGTTGTAAGTAAAAGTTTATATAATTAAATCGGCAAGTTTTTTTTTTTTTTTTTTTTTTTAACATTAAAGTTTCTTTAATAGAAAAGCAAAAGTTCGAATAGTAACCATTTAAATTGATAAGGTTTTCGTGAAAAATTTAGGTTTTGGTATAAAGATAAATTTTGTAGTGTTAAGAATTAAAATTTTTAGAATCAATTCCAAGTGTACAATTTTTAGCAACCATCTTATGCGGAAATGTCTAGTGAACATACCTAACCATTGGTATGAATCAACAATTGTAGCTAATTATATGTATAGGCATGTAATAATTTATCAATACATTTTAAATATTTTAAACCTTTAAGTAAATGATTAGAAACCGAAAAGCAGTTATTACAAATTTTTTTGTTATTTATAAACCTTAATCGGTTGCAAATTTTACTTTAATTTTTGTAACTTTTCTTTAAATTTTGTCTCTTTCATTTACACTTTCCATAACTTTGTTAAAATCACTTACTTGGAGTTTTTTTTTTTTTATAAAAAGAACAATCTCTCACATTAACAATATGGTTATTTTTAAGTAACTAGAGTTTAGTTTTTTTCTATATTCTTCACTTTTCTTTTGTAAACTTTTATAATTATATAATTTATAAATCTTATTAGTGATAATTACAAGCAAAAATGTGTAGTAAGAATAACAAAAAAAGAAATTGACTTACTTTTTTTTCTCTTGCTTCTCCCACGATGAATGTACATTCAGCTAATGGGCGTATGTAAGTTAGAGGGGCTAAGATAGAGTATGAGATATTAAGTTGGTGATCAACGTTATTTTTGTGTTTTTCTATTTGTTTTACGTTTTCATTCAATAAATGTTTATATTATTTTAATACTCCGCAACATGGTTTAGCATCTTTGTGTGGCAAAATTTTCAATGAATATCAACCTACCTCTTCATATACATATATTTACACAAACACAAATATATATATATATATATATATATATATATATATATATATATATATATATATATATATATATATATATATATATATATATATATATATATATATATATATATATATATACATGTATATATACGTATATATATTATATATATACGTATATATATTTTTATTGCTTTGAGCCTATATTTGTGTTTGACTTTAATGATTTATGCGAGTTTTTAACAAAATTTGAGCTATTAAATTTGCAGGTGCAAAAAGTGTCGTTTGCAACTTTAGTAAAACTAAAGTATTATCTTTAATACTTTTGGTATTTGGTGCCGAACCTGTGGGGAGATGGTCCACGTTATAGTTGAATTGAAATATTGTGTGCTGAAGAATATCTTACCCGTTTGGGGATTAGGCACCAATTTGAACGAATAGATATTACAACTATGTATTAATGTTATAGTCCTGATTTTAAAACTAAAATGAGTATTTATTTGAAATTTGTGGAAATAATTTTAATTTTTTTTTTCTTTTTAATTTCCCTTTTCTTAAGAATTTTACAAAAATTTGGCATTTACAGTTGCACTTTAGGTTATTTTCTTAAAAATAATCTGACCAGTTTTAATACTTTAAATCCACGTGAAAAATTGATGCCATAAGTTTGACATTACTTCTATTTAAAGTTTATTTAAAGAACTGGGATATTGGCTGAATTATGAGTGGTGTGATTAACAAATACAAGTACAATAGATTAGGAGTGAATGCTACAATTTTGTAGCGAGTGGGGATTTATAAATATAAGTTGGTCAGTAAGGGAAAAAATGAGGCCTATTTTATCATCAATGGCAGATTTTTGACTTATTATTTCCGATTGAATAACAGAAGATGTTATGGGACAGTAAATTTCTCTCCTTGCTTTATTTTTTTGTTTTTTGTGTTTTTTTTCTTTTGTTAACAGAAAATCTTAATGAGCGTTTACAATCTTTAAGCAATGGATAAGAAAATTTATCCAAAGGCTTAGGATTGCTTGTTGTTAATATTATTGCTAAGAAATAAGTTAAGCCTTAAGATCATTCGCGTGATATCTTCCAATTAATTTACTTTGAAGGTCTTCAACTTCATAAGAACAGTTTCCAACTTTTTTCCTAATACGAGCTTTAATAAACGCATGGTCAAGCTTATTATAACCTTTTTCGAAGTTCGATTGCTGAAAATTACGTCTAAATATCTCTTGGCCTTCCCTAGAAGATAATTCCCTTGATCATAATTATATATTTTTTTATTACGTTTAAATTGTTTGTCTATGAGCTGTTTCGCTCTCTTTCGAACCAATTCCATGGAATCCTCTCTTGTAAAATTTACTGTTCGATCTTCTAAAATATTAAGTTTACGCCATAATCCATAAGTTTCTGCATTCGTTATCATGTGCTGGCCAAAGGCTATATAATACGGTTCTACTCCAATTGCAGAGTGTATGCTTGATCAAAGTGCACAACCTATACTACTAAGGACTTCGTCCCAGTTTTTTTGATCTGGAGATACATACGCCCGGATCGCTGCAATTACAGACCGATTGATGCGCTCGGATGCGTTTGCCTGCGGTGAATATATTGCGGTCAGAGTATGATATATGTTATACTTTTTCAAAAGTTCTTGTAATTTTTTGATTTGAATTGAGCTCCATTATCAGAGACTACAGTCTCTGGTACGCCGAATAGGTGAAAAATATTTTGTTCTAAATATTTACATATAACATCTGCTGTCAATTTCTTTACTGGCTGTAAAAAGGGATATTTTGAAAATTGGTCCAAGACTACAAAAATGCCAATGTAGCCTGAACGTGAACGAGAGTAGAAACCAAGAAAGTCCACATACCACTTTTGAAAAGTATGCTTAAATAAAAAAAAAAAAAATATTTTGTTCTAAATATTTACATATAACATCTGCTGTCAATTTCTTTACTGGCTGTAAAAAGGGATATTTTGAAAATTGGTCCAAGACTACAAAAATGCCAATGTAGCCTGAACGTGAACGAGAGTAGAAACCAAGAAAGTCCACATACCACTTTTGAAATAAACGCTGTGACACGGCTGGCTTTCCCATAGGCGGTCTAAGAACAACGTTGAGATGTTTCGTGCCTTTACAAATGTCACAGTTATTAATGTACTCTTTAACAGAATTTACTAATCCAGGCCAAAAATAATATCTTCGTATGGGTTCTACGGTTTTGTTTATACCAAAATGTGCCGATAACTGATTACCATGTGTCATTCTCAAAATGACCTGGATCATTTTATGTGGTACCCATAACTTCCAACAGAGATCGTCATGTAGTTGCTCACCATTTGCGTGTTCGTTGTATTCTTCCGTAAGAAAATATGGTGACTTTAATTCAGTAAATACCCCTTCATCATCAGACAGACTACTAATGACAAAATCCGGTGAACTGTCAGACGGAAATTGAATTGAATCGTCTGGAATGGTACGAGAAAGTGCATCGGGGACAATGTTTTGGCTGCCTCTTCTGTGTAAAATTTTAAAGTTATAGCCCTGAAGTTTTAACGACCATCTTGCGATTCTTGAACTTAAGTCATTTTGGGACATCAGCCACTTTAGCGGCACATGATCGATCACTATAGTAAACTCATGGCCTTCAATGTAGGGACGAAATTTGTTTATACTTAACATAGCAGCTAAGCATTCTTGTTCGGTTACGAAGTAATTTCTTTGGGCTTTATTAAGCTTCTTTGACATAACTGACGCAGGAACTTCATCACCCTCCAAATTTACCTGAACCAACACGCTTCCTATGCCTGTCGTGCTAGCATCGCAATGTATATAGAATGGCTTAGCGAAATCTGGGCTATGCAAGGCAGGTGCTTAGCTCAGCAGACATTTCAACTCTTCAAAAGATTTGTCAGCATCGCTATTCCACACAAACTTTTTCTTACTTTTAAGAAGATCAGTCAGCAGAGTCGCCAATGAAGCATAGTTCCCGATAAACTTCCTGTACCACCCAGCTATTCCAAGAAAACATCTTACATCTTTAACTGACCTGGGCGTCGGATACTCTATTACTGCAGAAATTTTGTCAGGGTCAGTTCGAATGACTCCATTTCCTAACACGTGTCCGAGATATTTTACTTCCTCCCTACAAAAATAACTTTTTTCCACATTTATAGTCAAACCCGCTTTACGTAAGCGATCAGCAACTTGAGCAAGTACTTCTAAATGTTTTTCAAAGCTGTGTGAAACTATTGGCAGGTCATCTAAGTATATTAACACTTCTTTTCGAAGGTGCGCAGGTATTACCTTGTCCATCAATCGGGACATAGTTTGGGGTGCGTTACAGAGACCAAAAGGCATTACTTTGTATTGATACAATGGACGCCCGGAATCATAAGCCTTGTTTTGTCCCTAGAAACTGGATCTAAAGGGATTTGCCAAAAGGCATCCTTAAGATCCAGGCTGGTAATAAATCGAGCTTTCGGAAGTCTGCTTAAAATGCCTTCAATTTTTTGTAAGGAATAAGCGTCCTTTACTGTCACTTTGTTTAGCTTTCGATTGTCCAGGCTCAAACAAATTTTGCCCGGTTTTCTGACAAGAACAACGGGAGAACTTCAAGCACTGGTTGATTCTTCTATTATTCCTTAGTTTAACATTCTGTCTACCTCAACATATATCAGTTTCTCTATGGCTGGTGAGACTGGGTAGTGACGTTGTTTTATTGCTTTTGCGTCGCCTATATCTATGAAATGACTAGCTAAAGAAGTCCTTCCTAAGCCTTTCTTTAAGAATGAAGAACTCTTTTCTATTACGTTATTTAAAAGATTTTGCTGATACTCGTTTAAAATATATATTTTGAAAGAGCTATCTATAGAACACACTTTATATGATGACACACACTTCGTACATTTCGGACTTTTATATAGAAGCCCAAACGCGGGAAGGGATATCTCTATTTCCGGGTTCTATGCCCCTTCCGATTCCATATCTAGAATCCTAGAAAGCTGTCCGAACAGCGAAATTGTTGTTGCTGGTGATTTCAATGTTCACAACTCGTCTTGGATTCGCTATTCGAACCGTACAACCCTAGATGGCCAATATGTTAAGCTATTCGCCGCGCACAACCACCTCATGCAATTAATTAACGAGCCAACACATATTTCGCGTGTTGAAAGGCAACAACATAATACTCTCGACCATTTCCTTACCTCACACCCTGATAAGTATGAGGTAAGTATTTTTTGCCTCTCGGTAACTCGGATCATTGCACCATATCCGCCTTCTTTTCGGTCGCTAATCTTCACGTTTCAAAAATGGCCACGAAACGTTTAAGATATATGTACGAAAAGGCTCGTTGGGCTGAGCTCAACGAATTTTTTCGGCATTTTAATTGGAAACTTTATTTTCTGGACAATAAAGTCGATGTGATGGCTGAAATGATTGTGAACATTATTTTGCTTGGAATAAAAACTTTTATTCCATCTAAGCAAATCCGTGTTAATCCAAGAAAGAATTCTGGTATAATCGCACGTGCAAAAATGCAGTCAGATCTATAGAGGAAGCATTCAGTATATGGCGGTGTAACAAAAACGCCGTAACTGATTTGCTACGCAAAAAGGCGAGATCTTCGTGTGCCAAAGTACTAAGGCGCGAAAAAGCTTTAAACGAACAGCGCCTTCGTGTTAAAGTTCTTACTACTTCTCGGGGTAGCAAGAGTTTTTGGTCATTCGTTAAAAGAGTGAAGGATAATGTTAGTTCCTCAATTCCGCCTCTTTTAAAGGATGATCAAATATTTAACGACCCGGTTGATAAAGCTAACGTCTTGGCTAAAATTTTTGCATGTAACTCCTACTTGCCGGAAAGCAATCAACCACTACCCGCACTGGAAAGAGAATCAATAACTGTGCCAGATATATTCTTCCGAGCACGTGCAGTTAAAAAGGTTTTAGCGGATCTCAATATAAACAAGTCCCCTGGTACGGATGGAATTCTTGCACTGGTCTTGGAGCAGTGCTCTTCGACGTTAGCGTATCCATTAGCAAAATTTTCAACATTTTGTACCATGTTGGTGAGGTCCCATCATGTTGGAAGGTTGCTAATGTAACAGCAATCCCCAAAAAGGGAGAGGCTAGCAACCCTGAAAATTACCGCCCAATCGCAATTGCTCTGCACTTTCCAAAGTAATGAAAAGTATGCTTAATTTTTATCTTGTGAAATATCTGGAGTCCAACAGCTTACTTAGTGACCGGCAGTACGGCTTCCGTAGGGCACGCTCTACGGGTGACTTATTGGCCTTCCTTTCAGAAAAATGGTGTAAATCCATTCACCGTTTCGGCGAAAGTAAGGTGGTGGCTTTGGATATTTCCAAGGCGTTTGATAAATTGTGGCATGGTGCACTCATATCAAAACTTATTGCTTTTGGTGTCGGTAATAGCTTCACTCGACTTATATCGAACCTTCTCAGGGATCGCATTTTACAAGTTGTTATAGATGGGATCTCATCAAACGAGTTCAAGGTAAATTCAGGGGAACCGCAAGGTTCCGGCCTTTCCCCTTTCCCCTTCCCTATTTCTTATTTTTCTTAATGACCTTCTACGTCAGACTTCCAACCCTATCTATTCTTTTGCAGATGACAGTAGCATACGCCATTCATTTTCGTTTCGCAGTAGACCAAGCCTTCGGGAAATTGAGGCTATTAGAAAGCACATGGACGATATCCTTAATCGCGACCTTTTTGTAATTTCCGAATGGGGCCTGGCAAACAGGGTTCAGTTTAACGCTTATAAAACCCAGTGCTCTGTGCTTTCGCACAGGCGTACTGCTGAACATGCTACGTCATCTGTAATTATGGGTGATGTATATATTAAGGAATCAGAATCTCTCGATGTTCTTGGCATGAAAACTCAATGCAATGCACGTTGGAATAAGCACATTTTTCATGTTGCAAAAGAAGCATTCAAGTGCCTAGGTTTTCTGAAACGGTGATGAGAAATACTTCACTCCATCTGATCTTCTTATTATCTATGTCCCCTTTATCAGACCGAAAATGGAATACAACTCTCATGTATGGGCCGGTGCTTCAAAGTCTATTTTGGAGTTTCTCGACCGCGTACAGGAGAGAGCGAAGAAACTCATCGGTGACAGTAGAGTATCCAGCTCTATTGACTCACTGGAGCATCGACGCAATGTGGAGTGTGTTTTACTGTTTTATCATTACATCAACGGAAGGTGCTCTTATGAAATCAGAGAACTCGTTCCTGAAAACCGTAATTTCATACGCGCAACGCGATCTGCATCAGGAACGCATTCCTTTGTGGTCGATTGGCCAGTGAATCGTACAACGCATTACAGAGAATATTCGTTTTTTAGCCGAACAGTTCGTATGTGGAATAAACTCACTGCAGAGGTCTTTCCTGCCACTTTCAATGTGCAAAGATTCAAATCAAATGTTCACAAGCACTACTCCCTTTATCCCCCATCCCACAACCTAATTTCCTAGTTCTGACACAATACATTGCATAAGTAGGGGTCATCCCCTGAGTGCTGGTCCTAATTAAAAAAAAAAAAAAACAAAAAAAAAAACTTGTAAACTTTCGTTTCTATAACATTTCTTGTGTTATTTTCTCTTCTATATCGATATTGTTTAAATTAGCTATTTATTACTTGCATTGGAAAATGATAATCGGCTTAATATATTTCTTTCTTTCTTGAAAATCCTTATCACTTAACTTAAATACTTTTTCCGTAAAATTATACCCATATTAATAATTATTCTTTTGTTATGTTTATGCTACATTATTTTCCCGGAAGCTGCTGGCTTTTGATACCAATCCATTTTTAGTTATTACCTCCCATTGTTACTAACGTATCTAAATAGGGAAGCTTAAAATCACATTCTATTTTTATTGTAAATTTTACGCAGCTATTAAATTTATTAAACGTTTCGAACATAATTTCAATTTCATATATACATATATAGGCATTATTCTTGGTTTAAAGTCCTTCAATGTACGTGTCTAACAACTTCTCCATAATAATATCTGCCACAAGTGGAAGTCCCTTTTGTTGCAAGTATATGTTATCATTACATTGAATCAAATGATACTAATTTTTTCTCATGCTGAAATTCTGGTTTCTTACCCTTTCTTAAAATTCAATTGAGTTCTAAACATCATATTAAGAATTATCCGTAATCTTTTTTAATATCATTGTAACATATTAAAATAATTTCTAAGATGGAGAATTAATAAAAGACGAATCGGCCTTGAAGAACGAATCTCTTTATAAATTTTAGGTAATCCATATAATAAACTACGAGCTGCAAAAACATTTGTTTTAAGCCTGTTCTTTATTTTATTTATTTATTTATTTCAGCTTGTGAAGGTCCACACACAAGACCTTAGGTCTTATATTACAGAGTGGACCTGAGTGTTACAGTATTAAATTAAGATTAACTTTCAACTTAATATATTAACTATAAAAATGATAAAATTAACTACACATCAAATTACTAACATAAACTAGAAACATTTATAAATTAAACAAAAAAAAAAAAACAGCAAAAAAAAAACAAAAAACTTAATAAATTACAATTAGTATTATTACCAAATCACATTTGATATATTAACACATAAAATATACCTATTAATAAATAACAGTTTAAAATTAATATTTAATCTAGAAACACTTTCATCAGACTATCTTTGAAAGTACGTGCGTTACTTATAGTTTGTGTGCTATGGGGAATTGTATTCCAAAGAGTTATTGCAAATACATAAAAGTGCCATTGAGAAACAAGGCTTTTAAATCCAAATGATCTGATTCTCTTGCCTCTAGAATTAGATGCAAAAAGAAGTCTAGTATAAAGGTGATCCGGCTGTTGTGTATAAATTATCTTATGTAAAAAAATCAAAACTCTTAGATTAAGTAAGTTTATAAGCGTAACCCCATATAACTTTGACGAAAACATTGATATCCCAGAGCGTCGCCCTAGGCCGTACACATACCGGGTAATGTTATTAAAAGCAATATTTATCTTTCTCATACTGCAACAGTCGCACGTAGCAAATAGCTCA
Source organism: Cistogaster globosa (assembly GCA_937654795.1). Classification (NCBI taxonomy): domain Eukaryota; kingdom Metazoa; phylum Arthropoda; class Insecta; order Diptera; family Tachinidae; genus Cistogaster; species Cistogaster globosa. The sequence goes on from OW569403.1 coordinate 87,520,433, forward strand.
CATCCATACAGTAAAACAGGAACTAAATATGTTTTGGCTAGGAGGATTCTTATTTTAATGGGAGTACATTGTTGAGTTGGCCAAATGGTTCGTAACATTCAGAAGGTTCGGCCACAGGCATAATTTTTATGATCCGACCAAGTAAGACTTTTGTTAAAAACTACTCCAAGACTCTTAGCAGAATTCACTATTTCAATTTCCTGGTTATTAATAAATAAATGGGGTATGGTATTAAAATGTGTAAGACTTTTTTTAATAATAATGGATTTTGACTTTTTAGGGTTAATTGCAAGACCATTTGCTGATGCCCAAATATGAATACGTTGAAGTTGTTCATTCAAGCCAAGCATGCATTGAGCAAGTACCTCAGTGTTACAACTTGTATAAAGTTGCACATCGTCAGCATACATCCTAATCTTGCAATCAGTTGATATGTTAGGGAGGTCATTACAATACATAGAAAATAAGAGTGGGCCGAGAATCGAGCCTTGTGGAACACCTCATGTAGCAGGTAGTGCACTTGACTTATTGGTTAGTGTTTCGACATACTGGTATCTCTTGCTAAGGTATGCTAACAATAAGCGAGTTGCTGTTGAAGAGAAATTAAACATATTAGTTAACTTAAAACAAAGAATATTATGGTCGACATATCGAAAGCCTTGGAGTGATCCAATAATATCAGAAAGTTAATTTCGCCACAATCAACTCCCTTACGAATTTCCTCATCAACATCAATTAATGCAGTTATGCAACTTTGTTTCTGCCTAAATCCAGACTGCCGAGATGTAAGCATATTACTAATGTTAAGAAAACAAGTGATCTGTCCATGCATAATTCTTTCAAACGACTTAGATAGATAAGGCAGTATAGCTATAGGCCTGAACTCAGATCCTGTTTTTGGTATCGGTACGATTCTTGCTGTTTTCCAGTTAGAAGGAAATTGACTTGAAGTTAGTATTCTATTAAAAATAGCCGTAATTAGGGGAAGAAGTTTTGGCAACAGAACTTTCAAAAACTTTGGATTAATACAATCCGCAGCTACAGAGTTAGATATTGACAACAAGGTTTCAAGTACATCAAACTGATTAATAGTAGAGAATGAAAAAACAGATTCTATGTTATTGGTTTGATGATTACAATAGTAACTAAGGTCAGAGTCTACAGTAGGAATATCTAAAAAATTTTCATTTATAACATTTGCATCCGTTGGACATTTGTTGGTTTGACTCGTTTGTCAACTTTGGATTAACAACAACATCACCTTGACTGAGTTGCTACAATATTAAATTTGTTGGTCAATTTCAGCACTTAAACTGAATTGACTGGAATATTTTTACTTTGTTGTTCAATTTCAGTACATAAACTGAATTGAATGGTATATTTTTCTTAGTTGTTCAATTTCAGCACTTAAACTGAATTGAATGGAAATGAAAGACTGCAGGTGATTTATTCTTAAGATCAAAACAAAGAATGATATTTATTATTTTAATTTTCAAGCTTATATACTAAATTTTTAAAAGTGTTGTGTTTACAAAATCATAAATTCCACGACAAGTTCTCACGCAAATAATTAAATTAAATGTTATAAAAGTGTAGTGTTGACAAAAATAATTCAACTAAATGTAACAAAAGTAATCTGTTGACAAAACCATAAATTCCGCGACAAGTTCTCAAGTAAATAATTATACAGGTATCAAGTACTATTGTAATTAAATACTCCCGTGGGAGCAGTCAAAATAATTGCGGACACAAACAAGGCAGACAGCCAAGAATGTGCTGACGTTTGATAATGCAAATTTAAAAAGACACAAATTAATAACAATACATTCTATGCATATGCTCTTTTGTAGACAGTAATTAAAAATAAAAATAACAAAATAATAAATAAAAGAATATTAATATATGCATCTAATTATGTATTAACAACATTTTTCCCGGCTAGTATTTTTTACCGATTCCGATTTCACGTATTCCGATTTTCTTTTTTTTTATCAGTCTATTAACTTTACGTTTTGCAATGCGATAATTATCACGGAGTTCAGTTGTTTTAAATCTTTTCCACCTGCGATACGCAAACTCTCTTTGTCTAATGGATTCTTTTATCTCATCTGAGAACCTGGGTTTTTTCCTGTAAGTGATCCTTTTGGTTTTTAGAGGAACCATTAAATTAAAAAGAGTATTAATATTCCTTTCGAGGAAAGTGAGTTGGTCATCTACCGAATTTAAATAATACCCGCTACTCCAGTCAATTTTGGCGAATTCTCGCTCAAGCAAATTAACATCCATATTTTTAAAATCACGAAAAGTAATCGTTTGAACTGTCGTTTCTAATTGAATTTATAGGTCATGAAGATCAAGTCATGCTTTGAGAAACATGACGCAGATAACTGATAATATAGTAAGATATTTGATTTATTAGCAACAAAAAATAAATCCAGCAGTGTATTACTGGTAGCAGTAAAATGTGTTGGAGTTGAGGTATTGGGTGTGATTAAACCAATTGAGGAAAATTCATCTAAGAGACTGCTTTCAACTAGGAGATTAGAATTAAAATCTCCGGCAATTATAACATCGTCATATATTGCAGTTTGTATCTCTAGCGTTCGTATAAACTGACTAGCGTTTATATTTCTGTTAGGCCTGTAAACACTTCCTACTAGTAGTTTCTTACCATCAGTGTTGACTTATATAAAAAGATACTCAACAAGGTTTACTGTATGACTACTATCAAGTTCCTCAAAGAAACAGTTTTCTCTTGAAGTACATTTAATGCAAAAGTTAATACCCACCATATTCGTCTTCCCTATCAACTCTACGAAGGTTATATCCATTCAATGAAACATATAAATCAGTCATGCTGGCATTAAACCACGTTTCAGATACGCAAATAAAATCTATAGAAGAATTTTCGAATATAAGTCTAAATTCGTCAATCTTTTTCGTTAAACTTTGAGCATTAATGTGACATATTTTGATACCATCTTTTAGGTTGGCTAAGACTTTTAACATATTTGCAACACTTTCTCTGGAACGCACACTATAGCTATCTATCATTAATTAGTTTTGAGATGATTAAAAAGGTAACGCACGAAAGATTGAAACTATTCCTAAATGGGAGCATAAGGATAATATGAATTTTAAAATTAATTAAAGTAAGATAGGTAACATAAAAAACGGAAAAACAATATAAATTGTATCATTAAGTGGTAAAAAAAACAGAATACAAAGAGTAAAAATTTCAAATTGAAGAAGCATCGTTATTAACAGAGTATGAATCAATTTCTTGAATTAATTGTTTAGGTATTCAATTTCATCAACTAGAATTACATCATTATGAGCAGATTTCTTAATATAAATTAAACCCCGGTTACTGAAGACACTGTGAATATGGTTTTGTTTTTTAAGCTTAATCGTAGCACGAAGAATTTTAAAGTTAGAAGAAGTTAAGTTTTCATTTATGTATAATTTTTTGTCAGAAGAGTCGCCAATACGTCTTAAACAAAAATTAAAACCTTTATTTGATTAACGATAGCTTGCAAATGATTTAAGAAAAAAATTTCTGTCATATGGGGACCACATCTTTACAATAATCACCGCATCTCTCGAATAGTTTGTGTTCTTGTTGTATAAATTTTGAAGACGGTAAATGGTTTTGATAGCAGGAACGAGAATATTAATAGTTTCACAGATTTTTTGAAATATTACGTATAGGTTTTCATTTTCCTTAAATGGTATTTCATTCAAACGTAATTCACACGCTATATTTTTATTTTCTTGATGCCTTAGCTTTGTTTTTAGGGAGTTAATCTCATTTTGCACTTTACTAATGTTATCAGCAACTGATTCCATTTGTTGTACTCTTACTGTAATGTCATGCAATCCTTTTTTAATTGTGTTGAAACTCTCATCAAATACACGTAAAAGGTCCGATTAATATTCAGTAAATTTTTTATCTATAGTTTGCACTAATTCTCTTGTAAGTTTTTCAAAACGGTTTTCCATTATGTTAATGGTTTTGAAAGAAGAGTCAACAAAATAGTTTTGAGCATTTTTTCTAAGCCGTTTTTGTGAAGGGTTATTGATGGAGTTTAACATAGGACTATTAGAGGCATACACCTCATCATGTGAAGAAATTTCATCTTGGGGTTCTCTATTTTCTTGCATTATAATGTTATTTTGGGTATTTTTATAACAGTTTTCAGTTTTATTTATTTAAGAAGTTTTTCTTTTACTTCTTCTCACGGAAGTGATTTTATTAAGTTTCGAATTAGGCATTAAGCAATAAATTTAATTATATATTGATAAGTTTTAAACATTAAAACTATTATTTGTTAGCGTTACTAGCAATCAACAGCACTCTAATTATTTTAATAATACATTTTAAATTAACGACCAAATAAACAGAGCCGATGTTGCAAATAAGCAATATCCTTTAAACTGTTTTAAGTAACGTGTGGCATCTCTACTAACACAGTATTTGTGAGAGAGAAACAGCTGGATTTTGTTTAAAATTCTTTCTTAATTGTTGTTTATTTTGTTAGGCTGCATATGTGTCCAACTAATATTATTTCGTTAGTTGTTATAAAAAAAACTTTTCTGCAGTTCAATATTTTCACAAAACTCGCGTTTGATTGTTGCTGTTTTGTTTATTGTGATTGTTGTTGTTATAATTTAGAACTTTACTTTCTTCTCTAAATAACAACAATTTTTTGCTTAAAAAGTTCTGCCACCAAAAGATTATTTGTCTTCTACAATTTTGTTGTTGGATCTCTATTTGCTAAATTATAATTGGGAACATCCCCTAATATATTGTTAGTTCTTAAATCATAATCATTTTTATTTAAAGCTACGGTAGTGTATGTGCTTTCAAGATAAGTATGTCCATATTTTTCTTAATAAATAAGAAAAGAAAAAATATAAAATATTGTATATTATATTTGATGGTAGCAGGACACACGCTTCGTAGCAACATGCTATTGCAAAACCTTCAGGTCTTGCAAACTTAGCAAATATGCTGTTTGGCAATACTACAACAACAAAATATATAGAACTGTTACACATTTACAATGCTAAAAACTATAGCAAGAGTAAACTTTTGCAACTATTTTCAAGGTGATTTTGTGTTTTTTGGATTTTTTTTTCTTTCTTACACATCTGACTCGACCTGCAATGGCAAACCATCTGTGGGAATAGTGGAATAAAACTAATAATAGATTTTTCATTGTTGCAACGTTTTGCACAAAATTTTAAATTTAATCAATTAAATTTGAGACATATCTATCTTAAAATTTTAGACAAAATTTGAGTAGAATCTACTGAAGAGCTGTGTGTTTTTAAGAGAGCTTAGTTATTTTTATAGACGTAACTGCGAGTAACTTAAAATGGTGACACGATACGTAAAATACTGTCTTCAGTGCCCTTTGCAAGCTAAGCTTTTTAAGTTTTGATTTTATATGTAAATATTTTTTACACATAAATTTTTGTATATTTTAATAACATGAAACGTTTTTTCTTACTAAATTTCTTACGAAAAAATTGTGCAATATACATTATGTAGGTTTACAAAACAAGGTATCCCATATACTCGACTTCAAGCTATGCACGTAGAACTCGTATGATTTCATCGCCAATTCGCATAATGACTTCTCCGGCTCGTGTGACAACAAGAATTATGCGCTTGCCATCACCGGTTCGTATTGCTCGTATGACAGGTGCTCGTGTTATAGCGTTACCAGAGCATAAATCCTCTTACACTTTTACAACACCAACGACATATACTTCAACATATATCCCATCGATATATTATACGCCTTATACTCCATCCGTTTCACTCTATATACCCAGATATATTTCGTCATACATACCATCAACTCGTGCGTATATATCACCAACGCATTTATACTCGACGAAAGCGGGTCGCATCTACTCGCGTTCTTTGACACCGGTCAGAGTAACAAGTTCTTCAGTACATATAGCTCCGTCATATAAAAAGAGAACAATGCCCAGTTATGGCGACCGAGCACTTACCAATTACCTCAGCAATGAACCCTTCACAGTGAGTTCAGCTTAAATTTTTTAATGGTTAAATTATTCTTCGCTTAAACTCTGCTATTCTTTTTTGCTTTATTTAATAATAATATCAGCTTGCATGAATTATGCAAAATACGTTTCATTAAATGTTTTATACTGTTTTATAAATTCCAAAATCTAAGACGTTCCGTGAGGAAACTGGTAGAATACGTAACAAAGCTCAGTCACTTATTCGTGATTTGCATACACCTGTACAACGTCGCTCCACCAGCATGACTCCATTCCCAGTGATTGGGTAAGTTTCTTTAACAGAGGTAGTTACATAAAAATTTTTTATCGCATTTCTGCAGATTTGAACCGTCTACTGATGTAGCATTCGATGCTTATGTCGCTCGCATAACAAATCCTGTGCGAAATATTGCCAAAGAAGTCCACAAAATGTCAATGTTCCCAGAAATAGCACACAAATTTGTTGGTAAGTACAAAATATATTTCTATAATTATTATTTACATACCTTGCATCTTTTGAGATTGATTTGGTAATAATTGACTGTACTAAAATTTTATTCATTTTTTCTGTTAAAAAAAAGCACAATTTTGTTTACACACAAAATGTTCATACAAAATTATTTATATAACTACTATATTTATTAAAAATATATTATAAAAATAACTAAGACAAAAGTCGTCTCGCTTCCACAAGTATTAGCAACGATAAAGCTTACAATGTTACGAGCCTACTCTATACAACCAATAAAGTACGCACTGATATTAGTACTTTGTCATGATACTTGAGACACTCTTCAAACAGAACGAGTGAAGAAAAGGTGGAGAGTGTCAAAACAGGTAAGAAGTGAATACTTTACATCAGAAAGATGAAGACAAAAGCAAGCTCATATCATACAGATCTATAATTGTAAATATTTATTTGTTTTATTTTTATCATTTCTTAGATCATTTGCTCACTAAAAAAACAGAAACACTATGATAGTACCATTTTATTGGTTTAAATGTTGAAGCAATTTTTTCTTTAATTGTTAATTAAATTTACAAAAAAAGAAAAAAAAACAACTAAAACAGTATTTACAACAACAATACTTGAAAAATCAACACAAAAAAACATATTAACAGAAGAAAAAAAAAATAATAATAATAATAATAACAAAAAAATAAACAGTAATGGCACAACGGGTCGCATGTGACCAGTTCAGGGCTTTTATGGCTCTTTAAGATGCAAATTGTACTACAAATAGTACCTTTCCTTTTTCCTAGTTTTTTTTTCTTCTTTTTTATAGTAATTGTAATTTACTTGTACCTTTGAGTTAACTGTTGCTTGAGTGGCGAAAGTATAACATTGGTCACTAAATAGTCACAAAAGCATCAGTTTTTACAGGGGTGTTAGTATTATAAAATAGACAAAAGGCTTGAATCTTTGCTATTTGTAATGACAGGAAGATTTAGAATCGATTTCTGCAACATACGTGGATTGAGGGCGAATTTCTTCTCTGTGTATGCACACAGTTTTCTCCATCGGCCGGATTTTCTCGCCTTATGTGAGAACCAGGTATCTGAGGATGCTGATCCACCGGATTTTTATTTGCCTGGGTTTTCTCTTTCACCTTTTTTAGCCTACATCAGGGCCTTGCGATGTACATTCGTAATGAAGTCGTGTACAAGTGCCAGCAATCATTAGGGACGAATGATCCTGAATTTAACTGTCTTTGGGTTAAGTTCAAAATCTGGTCACACTTCATACATTTCGGGTTTTTAAACAGAAGCCCAAACGCGGGAAGGGATAAATCTGTTTCCGGCTTCGATGCTCTTTTCAATTCCATATCGAGGATCCTAGAAAGCTGTCCGAACAGTGAAATTGTTGTTGCTGGTGATTTTAATGTTCACAACTCGTCTTGGATTCACCATTCAAACCTTACAACTCTAGAGGGCTAATATGTTGAGCTATTCGCCGCGCAGAACCACTTCGCGCAATTAATTAACGAGCCAACACATATTTCGTGTGCAGAAGGGCAACAATACAATACTCTCGACTTTTTCCTTACCTAAACCCTGATAAGTATGAGGTATGTATTCACGCGGCTTTCGGTAACTCGGATCACTGCACCATTTCCGCCTCCTGTTCGGTCGCTGATCTTCACAGCGTTTCTAAACATTGTAAACATTATTTTGCTTGGAATGAAAACCTTCATTCCATGTAAGCATAAACCAAGAATTTATTTATTCAGACGTCCAAAAGTGCAGTCAGATCCAGAGAGGAAGCATTCAGTATATAGCGGTGGAACAAAACGCCGTAACTGATTTGCTACGCAAAAAGGCGAGATCTTCGCGTGCCGAAGTACTTAGGCGCGAAAAAGTTTTATACGACCAGAACCTTCGTGCTAAAGTTCTTACTACTCCTCGGCGTAGCAAAAGCTTTTGGTCATTCGTAAAAAGAGGGAAGGACAATGCTAGTTCCTCAATTCCTCCTCTTTTAAAGGATGATCAAATAATTAACCACCATGTTGATAAAGCTAACCTCTTGGCTGAAATTTTTGCAAGTAACTCCTACTTGCCGGAGAGTAATCAGCCACTGCCCGCTCTTAAAAGAGTATCAGCTAGATATATTCTTTCGAGCACGTGCAGTTAAAAAGGTTTTAGCGAATCTCAACATATACATGTCTTCTGGTCCGGATGGAATTCTAGCACTGGTCTTGAAGCGGTGCACTTCGACGTTAGCGAGTCCATTAGCAAAACTTTTTGTACCATGTTGGTGAGTTCCCATCATGGTCGAAAGTTGCTAATGTAACACCAATCTTCAAAAAGGGAGGGGCTAGCAACCCTGAAAATTACCGCCTAACCGCAATTTGCTCTACACTTTCCAAAGTAATGAAAAGTATGCTTAATTTTCATCTTGTGAAAAATCTGGAGTCCAACAGCTTACTTAGTAACCGGCAGTACGGCTTCCGAAGGGGACGCTCTACGGTGACCTATTGGCCTTCCTTTCCTATTGGCCTTCGTAAGGTGGTGGCTTTAGTTATTACCAAGGCGTTTGCTAAATTCTGGCATGGTGCACTCACATCAAAACTTATTGCTTTTGGTGTCGGTAATAGCTTCACTCAACTTATAGCGAGCTTTCTCAGGGATCGCACTATACGAGTTGTTATAGATGGGATCTCATGAAACGAGTTCAGAGTAAAATCAGGGGTACCGCAAGGTGCCGTCCTTCCCCCTACCCTATTTCTTTTTTTTCTTAATGACCTTCTACGTCAGACTTCCAACCCTGTCTTTTCTTTTGCAGATGACAGTAGCATATGGCATACATTTTCGTTTCGCAATAGACCAAGCCTTCGAGAAATTGGGGCTATGAGAAAGCGCATGGACCATACTCCTAATCGCGACCTTTTGGTAATTTCCGAATGGGGCCTGGTGAACAGGGTTCAGTTGAACGCTCATAAAACCCAGTGTTGTGTGCTTTCGCACAGGCGTACTGCTGAACATGCTACCTCATCTGTAATCATTGGTGATATATATTTCAAAGAATCAGAAGCTCTTGATGTTCTTGGCATGAAAATTCAATGCGAAGTTCGTTGGAACAGACATATTTTTCATGTTGCAAAAGAAGAATTCAAGTGCCTAGGTTTTTTGAAACGGTGTAAGAAATACCTCATTCCATCTGATCTTCTTACTACCTATGTCACCTTTATCAGACCGAAAATGGAATACAACTCTCATGTATGAGCCAGTGCTTTAAAGTCTATTTTGGAGTTACTCGACCGCGTGCAGGAAGGAGCAAAGAAGCTCATCGGTGACGGTAGGGTATCCAGCTCCATTGACTCACTGGAGCATCGACGCAGTGTGGTGTGCGTTTCACTGTTTTATCGTTACTACAACTGAATGTACTCTTATAAAATCAGGGAACTTGTTGCTAAAACCGTAACTTCAAACGCGCAACATCAATGGAGCATTCCTTTGTGATCGATTGGCCAGCGAATCGCACTACGCATTACAGAAAAAATTTGCATTAAAATTGCATAAGTAGGGGTCATCCCCTGAGTGCTATTCCTATTAAAAAAAATAATGAAAATAAGTTGAACTGTTTGAGATTACAACAAATAAAAAGTAATAGGTACATTGTGTTTTTAATTTATGAAATTTTTAAGAAAAAAAATTATTTACAAATTCTTGCTGACGTTTTCTTAAAAACAGGAAAAATAGAGCACAAGCAGAATGTAATGCAGCATTTTCTGGATCGCTATAACCTTCATAGGCATTCTTCACATCTAACTACTCAAAGTTATGTACATTGTTATCATAATATATTTAACCAACTATTCTGTAACTAGAAAAGGGGGAATATTTATAATTAACTAGCTGTGCCCACGACTTTGTCCGCGTATCATTTCTAATTTTCTTAAAATTAAAAAAATATATTTTTAAACATTTGTTGTAAAGTTCTGTACGGGTGTGTTTACAGTATGTATATACGTCATATGGAATGTCAAAATTGCTATCCATATGTAATTAAATGTCTATGTCAAAATCAGTTTTAACATGCGATTTAAAATTTTCAAACTTGCATATGTTTTATACATATGACATAACTTCTTGTCGTCGAAACGAAAACATAAATACTAAAAACAGTGATACAACTAGTAAATTTTTTTTTTGCTATAACTATTTAGAACTTTACAATTTTAGCTTAAGCACAAGACTGTCTTTCCTTATAAAAATTGCTGTAATATATTTTTGAGGTCTGCACTTAGGTACTTGGCTGTGTTTGTTTTAAAAACATGAACTCCAAACTACAAGTTCTCAGGTACGTGGCGTAGTTCGTATAAAGTACATCTTATCAATGTTTTTTCAAATTTGATATTTTTAATTACCTTAATAAACCAACATATGATTAAAAACCAATAAAAGCTTATTATATCAAAAAAGCCTTTTTTTATTTGTTTAAAATATTTACATGTTAAATATAAAATTATTATATTTTTTTTCTTTACGTACAAACAAATACTTAAAAATAATTGTTAAATATTCGTCGCACCAAAAAAAGTGATCATGATTTTTGAGGTCCACTTCCACTAAGAAAAAAAAATATATCAAGAAGGAGGTAATAAGGGCAATAATTCAGATTTCAATTCATTTTTTAATATATACTTTAGCGCTTAGTTTGGCTGACGTGGTTGTCGTATTCGTGGAAATTCCTATATATTACTGTTTAGCCGATTATAGCAACAAAAGTTAAAAAACAGTTAAAATTAGCATCACTGAAAACATTTGTTGTCATAAGGTTTTACATATCAAATAGAGTGGCTCTAAATAAAAAACTAACACATGTTATAACACATAGGGATATAACATATGTTATGTTTCATTAGGTTTAGACTATGCGTGTTGATTATATATGGAAAATCTGACATTTTATATGACTTGTACACATAATGTAAGCACACCTTAAACAGTGTAAAAATTTTTATCTATAAAAATAAAATGTGCTGCCAACTGTTCTAGTACCGATAAAATTGGGTGTTTTCACTTGTATCTCTGTTATCTCTACGAAATGACATATTTTTAGAAAAGAAATTATCCCATATTTGAATCAAGGTTCTAAGGGACGTCTTCACAAAATTATATTTAAATCTAAAAATTAAAAAAAAAAAATATTTAAACACAAAATATTCATGTTTTTAAAGAAAACGTTTTCCATTTATTTACTACATACATATTTTAATATTGATAATATAGTTACTATGATATACAAAAGAAATAAGGTTCTGAGTTCATATCTTAACCCAAAGGTTATTAGTACGTTTATACGTGCTCTATTTGTAAATATAAACAATTTCTAATTATATAACTTACTATTTATACAGCAGGAATATTTTTGACAATTTTATATTTAATTGGTAAAATGTGGACAGAAAACATTTGAGCATTTTATAGTTATACCCTCCAATATACTGTTCGCAAAATTTTTTGTATTCAAAAATTAGTTCTGAACAATTTTCTGTTTTAAAACAATAATTTTCTTCCTTAAAATGTTACATTTAAAAAATTTTTAAGGCCTGATGGGCTAACACACTTAAAAAGAAAATAAATGTGGCAGGATTTTACACTTTATTTGCAAATAGTGAAGCTAATCAGGAATTGATTTCGTGAAAAAGCTAATCAAAAATAAAGAAATGAATTGAACGTATATGCGCCAAAATATTCTATTCACAATATTTTTATTTGTGAATAAGACGTGCGTATAAACGTAGTATATGTCTCCTTTACCCAGTACTCTCAGCCTGTTATTCTTTTAATCTTCCGTTTCAAGTAATCATATAATTATAACTCTCTCATCAGTTAGAACACGTTAGAACATTACAAGTTATGGTACAAGAAGTGCCTAACATATCTGATCATTCGTCTAGGCAATTCCACATTCGGCCTTTCTGACGGATACTTGAGACCAATGAACTATCGTTTATTTGTTTATAACAACAGAGATTGTGCTCTGTTCTATGTTACTTTATTGAATAATCTTAAAACTATTTTTCTTAAACATGTGGGAATATGCTGATAAGGCAGAATACACAGTGTGAGTTGCGTTTGTTATAACTTTGTGTTTTCGTTTGCTTAAAGCTGTATCGCAGGGAGCTTGCTGATGCAGCTAGAATACATTGTTGTGCAGTGTGTCTTATTTACACATACCACACAGAGGTTTCGGCTTAGAAATATTTTATAAGTAAATATGATATACCTTTGCTGGTGCGGCATAGCCGATTAGTAAGACACAATACACCTCCCTTTTATGGAAAGAATGATCAATACTTGGTTGATCACACTTCATTCATTAATAGGGGGTGTTGGCACATGCCTTTCTTCCCCTTTTGGGAAGGAAGGCATGGTTTTGGTGCCAATACAATTTTATTTTTTATGAACTTATAATTAATTTTTTTTTATTAAATTTGTTTAGTACATATATGTATTTAATAAAAAGCTATTTATTACAATTAATTTTAAAGAAATTTATACACTTTATAAATTAAATAGTAGTGTTAAAATAACATAAATTAACATTTTCGTTAATTAATATTTTCATTTAGCAATTTTTAGAAAAATTCATAATTCTACAGTCGGGTTGTCAAGAACATCACACATTTCCTTTTTTTTTTTTGGAATAAAATATTATTTTCAAGAAAGATTTAGGAGAGTTTTTAGTTAGGGTAAGATAAATTTGGATGACAATACAAGGCCTTGGTGAGGGAACACACTGATATTGTGTTTAATTAATAAAGACAATACAGTGTATACGAGAGCTAGTTTCTCGATGATTTGGATTTTAGCGCTTAACTGATATTGTTATGCTTAAGGCAATGCCGTTAAGTAAGAAAAATTGATGGCGACGGAAAAACCTTATCAATTATAAATGATGAAAGTTGTATGAATACTCGATTACACTAGGCAATACTGAGTAAAAAGCATGTAAAAAAAGTAAAGAATAAATTCAGTACAATAGAACCATGGTTGAACAGAATCTTAACGAAGATCCGTATTCCACTGGAAACTGGCGATCTATAATACAAAGTATTTTTACTTGCTATGAAGGATGTGTATTGAATGAATGTCATTAGTTATTATAACAATTTCATCGCAAAATTTTATAGAAATTATTTCTGAAATGGTTCTTAACAAATTCCTGTATGTGAAGGATTTTTTTTCGCAGAAGAGGAATTTATTGCTATTGCCGTTACTGGCGAAACAATTTTTTGTGGAGGATTGCTTGAGCCTCTCCAACATCATCATCTGATAATAGATGGTTGCAATAAAAGGGATGATTGGGGGGGTATTGTGCGAAATTTTATTTCTTTTGTATACAAAAAGCTTATCATTATTCAAATGGGATGCTTAAAACGACTAAAAACCCGAGTACTTTTATAAAGTCTTACCAACTTTAATTTTTTTTTAATTAGTTGGTGAAGAAAAATAATGTCTTTATGATTTGAATTTTTTACGTCTGTTTTTACGGATGGTTATCTTTTTTCCATTCCCGTCAATTAATTCATCATTGTGTTTTTCGTCAATAGAGACAACGGTATATTATCCTTTGTAGGCCTTATCTAGTTTGTGTTCAGTTTTATTACGAACGAGAACTGATTCATTAAGGGTTATGTTGGCAGGATTTGCTTTTTCCTCGAGAATTGCTGCCGTGCTAATTTTTATGTTTCTAAAAGGCTGTTGGCTCTTCGCCACGCTTCTTGAAGTCTGAACTTGATTTCCTTTTCACATGAATCGACATTAAAAAATAGAGCTATATCTGTGTCATTTGTGAACTCTAGGCATGAAGGTTTTTTGCCAAAAATAAGTTCGAATGGGCAATAATCATGGACTGTTGAAGAAGTTGTATTGTAACAATATACAAAAAATTTTAGTCATGTATCCCAGTCTGATTTGTCAATTGGCACATACGATCGCAAATACTCATTGAAAGTTCTATGATATCTTTCCACTGTACCAACCGTTTCATGGTGGTAAGGTGTTGAATTAATTTTTTCTATTTTGAGGAGGATGCACAGCTCCTAAAAGACTTGATTCATGTACTCAGTACCCATATCAGTAATCATTCGTTTCATTGTTCCATATATCAATATGAAACCTTCCATAATTGCCTTAGCATAATTTCGGGCTTATTTATCCGGTGTAGGTACGGCAACTAGATATTTAGCTAAATCACACATGATGGTGACTACGTACTCGTTATCGGATTCAGATCTCGGTAAGGGTCCAATGGTATCAACGATGACGATTTCAAAAGATTTGATTGGGGTTGTTGTGAGTACTAAGTTTTCTTTAAATTTTATTGCGGGTTTGTTCATTTGGCATATTTGACATATTTAGCGATCTCTCATGTCATGCCTTTCCAAAAATAGAGAAGTTTTATTTTCTTCAACATGCGAGTAATTCCGACGTGACCTCCACTAATGAGGTCATCGTGATATCTTTGCAATATGGTTGTTCTTTCGGTTATATTATTAATTTTCTATCTAAGAGACCGTTACCTTTATTTTTAGAGGTTTGTATAACGGTTTTATCAAAAACACAATTCCCTAGAGAGAGTCGTATGATTGAGTAGCCTATTTTATCAGCTATTTTTTTAAGCTTTGGAAAGAGGTGACCTAAATCGACATTTCCATTGATAAAAAGGTTATGTAACTTAATTTTAGAAAGCTTATTCTTTCCTTTGAGGATAATTAATTTATCTTTAATAAATTGCAACTGTGGCATTTTACGGTGCTCTTGGGTATTTATCGCCCCATATACTTTCAAGCTAACCTATTCTTGGGATTGTTTTTTATTATTTTCTTTACAATCCTTTTTGTTATTTAAGCCTGAAGTCTCGTTGTTACCTTCAGTATATTGTTGACTTCTATATTTTGTATTTCCACAAATTCTAATCAAAATAAAACAGCGACTGCATTATTATCTAATCCCGTAAGGTACTCTACGACAAAATCGTATTCCTCTAAGTCTAACCTTATGCGGGTTAATTTTGATGAAGGCTTCTTTAAAGAGAACAGGTATGTATGTATGTATTGTCTGAAATATTGGATCGCCCAATAAATGGCGGTAAGTTCCTGTTCTATGGTTGGTTTATTACTCTCGCCCTTCGTAAATGATTTAGATGCGTATGCAATTGGCAACTGGACCCATGTTTTTCTGGACTTAAAACAGCTCCACAAGCGAATTTGCTTGCGTCTGTTGTGATATAAAGCATTTTGTCGAAATCTGGGTATTGCAAAATTGTTAGACTTAGTAACGCTGAATGCGTTTTCACATTCTGGAATCCATACAAAAGCTACATTTTTCCTAGATAGTCTAGTGATGTGACGAGATGATTCAGCAAAATTTAATATAAACCTTCTTTAGTATTTGCAAAATGCAACGAATTGTCTTGTTTTTACGTGTTGGATAATTTTCAATTATCGAAAATTTTTTGTCATCTGGTAATATACCTTTGTCAGTGCATTTGTGTCCTAGGAAAATTACTTCCTGACAGAAAAGTGAGCACTTATCGTGATGTAGTTTAAGATTATATTTTCTGCATAAACTGAAAACATCTTTTAGATTTTGAAACAGGTGATTCGTAGAACATCCAATCACAATTAAATCCTCCATGTACACAAAAGCTTGTGCTGGAGACAGTCCAGAAAAAGCTAATGACATCATTCTTTAGAATAAGTTTGGAGCAATTTTTATACTATAAGGTAATCTTTTAAATTGGAAGGAATCTCTGTCCGTTGAAAATGAGGTTATATCTCTTGAATTTTCTTCTAATTCAATTTGATGAGAACTCGAAATTAGATCAAAGCATGAAAAGAAGTTCGCTCTTTCTAATTGGTCTAATATATTATCAATTCGAGGTAAAGGAAATTTATCAGCTATTAATTTTTTTTTTTTTGATTCCTCTGTAATCAACAACGAGTCTCCATCTTTTTTGGGTAGTTCCTGGTAATGATTTCTTGGGAACTAAAAGGATTGGACTATTATAGTCTGAGACTGATGGTTCTTTGATGTCATCTTTAATGAGTTTGTCAACCTGTTCTTTTACTTCCTCTTTATAGGAGTGAGTTATTCTGTAATATTTGAAATACACAGACTGTTTGTCTTGGAGTGTGAGTTTTTGCTCATAAAAATTATTAGCTGTTATTTTCTCAGATTCCAGCGCAAAGACATCAAGGTATTCGCAACATAATTTTTGTAGTTCTTTATTTACGAATTCGTGAAAATTTTTCTTAATCTCAGTCATTTCTCTCTGTTATTCTAGTTACCTTCTGCTTGGACTAGTTAAAAGTCGCTAAGATTTTCCGTAGTTAGTTGGACATTATTAATAACTAGATCTTTGTCAGTGATATTGATAATTTTGACAAGTGGTTGGGCCTTGGACGTTATTGCATTGGCTACATAAACGCCATGTTTAATAATCTGTTCGGGTACGAAGACGTCCTCTGTAATAGAATTAAAATTTACAGGTCTTATTACCTCTGATCTGGCTGGCAGTGATTTAAAATTTATGTTTGGAGAGTTCATCAGTTTGAGGGCTACCTGCTAGTCTACACTTTTGGTATTAGTTAGGATTATGTAATCCTGATTTCTCGATAATCTAAAATACATTTGTATTTTCTGATTAAATCCATATCAATTATGCCATCTACTTCTATTGCAAAGTCATCATTAACGACATGGAATTCATGTGCTATAAGGATGTCTGCAACTTTAAGATCGGTTTTTACTTTTCCCAAACTAGTGATCCTTGTCCAATACCATTTATATTTATTCGTTTTGTGCAAATAATTGGTTCGTTTAGAACCTTGTTGTGTTTAACAACAGAAATATCTGCACCTGTGTCCGAAAGGAAAATTGATCTAGCATCATAGAGGTTCTTATATTTAGATAGCTAGATAAATTTAGATTAAGTGTGTACGCTTTGTTATTTATTGGTTGCTTTGGGGATCCATTGCGTTTCCCGAATCATAATCGGTTTTACAGCGCACGTTTGGGGCTCTGTCTTTGTAAGTTCCTATCGTCGGATCTTATATTTGATTGGTTTGAATTCCCGTTTACGGAATTCCTGTTATTATTGTTTCTAAAATTTCCCGTACCAAAATTTTGATTTGGTGCAATCGGGTTATGGTTATAGCCACTGTTATTTGTGTACGAATTAGTATTATTCATGGTTCTGTTGCTATTGTTTCACGGCTAGTTATTTCCGTAGGTTTGGCCTTGTTTTGAGTGTTTACTCCGATTCTTCTATCGTTATATCCCAAGGATAAAATTGTATTTGGTTGCCCGTATGATTCGGTGCAATACTTATAAATTTGAAAACTACTTTATTAAGGTTGTTGAAGGTTCCGGATTCCATTATCAATTTGACTTGGTCTTTAGAGGCATTTATATTGATTGCCTTTGTTGCATACATGGAGGCTGTCGTGTTTGGCCGTCCATCCGTGATATATGCTGTTTCAAGTTTTTTTGTCAGATGTTCAATTTCTTTGGCGTATATATTTGCCATTTTACCTTGTTGACGTATGTTCATTAGCTTGGCTGTGACAACGTCAACGGACTCTCCTTTGATGGAGGATCTTAACTCAGTAATGATCTCTTGGAGTGTACTCTTCGTTGAAATAAGGTTGTGAGCGGAACCTTTTAATTTAATTTTTACTAAATTCACTGCGACTGCAGTAGGAGTTTCTGTGATGAAGGTTCTCTGGTGTTCCATTAAATTCTAGTATTAGCCTAGAGGCTGTATTTAAAAATACAATGACAGTTTGATGCATTGTTAATTTTGCGTCAGGGACTGTTTCAGTAAAGGTTCAAATATTATTTCTTCATGTAAACTGTCTGGTATTTTTATTTCAATCCATCTTCTTGTACATACGGTTACTAGTTTACCCCGTAAATCAAGGAAAAAGGATTCTGCAGCTGTTTTATAATGAGCTGTTAATCTGTGATAGTTTACATTAAACAGCACTCAAATTTTTTTTAGTTTATTGAAAAGATTGTTAATATGCTTATGTTCAGTTTCGGGTCTTGTATCCCGGTCTGTATTTATGCATTTGAGGATTTTAGGAAATCCTCTTTGTAGACTTTATTTTCCGATTCCATTTGTTCAATTGGGATTTGGACTTTATCTAGGTCACAGCCTAGTAAGCGTCTTAAGTAGGTTTTCCTGATTGATCTTTTGTGCAATTGATAGAGAGTAACAAGTAATTGTAAGATCAGGAAAGCAATTATGATTATTAAGTATACAATTGGATATTAAATTTTTACTGTGACTTCATTTATCACATTGGCATTTGGGTTATTAATCTAAGAATAGTGATTACCCATTTTAAATAAAATTGAATTTGAATTGGAAATGAGAAGGATTCAAAATCCAAAAAAAATTTTCTATACCGAGCCTTACAAAATAGGAATTATAAAAAAATGTGCAAAGTTTAAGACACCTTTCATAAAATGGTTTTCTGGGTTTTATTTCTTCTTCTTTATTTTTCTTAACTAAAAGGAATAATTGCCACAGGCATTTAAAATAGCTTCCCGTTAAAAATTGGCGAGTTTCTAAGAATATTTGTGGTTATATGGAAATACACAAATATTTTCATTAGGAATATAAAGGAAATGATCGAACAAAACATTAAGTAAATCAAATGAAAGCAAATCAAATGAACTAATATGAATTTATGAAATTCTTAAAGGACAAAACTTTTCCAATTTGGATTTATCTTTATGAAGGAAAAGAGAAATGCCCCATACCCCAAAAATTACCCAACATTAAAATGTTCTCATAAATTCAGATATGGTGAGGATTGTATTCTTACACCATGAAATAAAATTTAGGACTTCAAAAATATATAAAAAAAATGGAATATATGTCTCAAGCCAGATATTCCATTTACTCATGCACATGGACCTATCAGGAATCAGGCATAAATCGGTCACTACCAATTAGAAACCGAACTGGGTTATATTCTTAATCTATTAAAGGTACTGCGATAATCTTTCAATCCTTCGTTTTTTTTAATAAATGTATAAAACACCATTTAATACACAATCAACATAACTATTTTTTTTATAAATATGAACTGATTTGTTATGTTAACTTGTACAACATATTTTGTTTGTGGTAAAAGAAAATGGTGATCAAATTAAATATTAGAAAATAAATGAAAAAAAATTTTTTTCTTACGTAATTGATAAAGTTTTCAAATTAAAACAAAATGATGACCAATAATATGTATACATAATTTGTTTTAGTTTAAAGAGTAACAAAATGTATGTGGTTTGATGATACTTTGCTTTTTATATTTATTTTACATTTATTAAACATAACTTTGAATGAGTTATAACTTAATAAAAGAATTACATACGTGTTTTTTTTTAACATATTTTTCATGTTTTTTTTTTAATTACAAAAATATTCATATACAATTTTGTGATATGCATATAATTATAATTTTTCGAGAATGAAAAGCTTAATGAATTATATTTCCAAATTAAAGCACAAAAAAGAAATTATATGTGTTTTATTCTTTGCTTGGGTTTTTTATTTATTAACATTTAAAAAAAATTAATTATTGAGAATTAATTTGGTTTAATAAAATAGTTAAAAATTTTAGTTTATTTATTTTTCTACTTTGAATTCTATTTCTTGTTTGTACTATTGATAATTTTTACATGTTACCTTGCCGGTCTTGCTACTTGACGCTGCTTTCAGTAGTGGTATTTCTAACTTCCTGTCTAACATTCTATGGTGGTGATAATGATGGCTATTTGTGGTAAGATTATGAGTGATGAGAGGGGTTGGTTTATGAGATGTTCATTGTTGTTACTAACGATATAATTGTTGGTGCCATAGCTGAGGTTGTTACTGTTGCTTGTTGTTAACTGTTCTGTTGGCTTTTTAGCAATAATTAATATATATTTTTCAATGTTTACACAAACTTGATTTAAAAATGTTAAGTTTTAAGTATTTTAATTTTTTTAAACATATCAAAAATTCAAAAAAAAATTTTTTTTTTTTTGGAATTTATTTAGTTGTTGTCAATTGCCGCACTTTGCTCGTTGTTGATGTTGTTGTTACTTTTAACAAAATCTTAGAAATTGTTTTATATCAAAACAGGTAGATTTATGGTTTACACTGTTTATTTTTGGTTTTTATTGTTTCTGTTGTAAATATTTGCGTTTTCTGCCAAACACATTGTTTTCTATTAAGGTGGCTCATATTTTAAATTTTCAAACCAAAATCTGGAGTTATTAATTTAATTGTAAGAAACATTTTTTTCTTTTCTAGCATATTCTCACTTTAGTTCAGTAGCGCTTTTTTATGCTTACTTTAAAGTTGATGATGAAACACAAAATCTAGTTTTAAAAACACACATTTTTTTAATTTAAAACACAAAATGGCAGGATCGCCATGTTTTAATTAATTAAGAACCATCGTTTATTTGTTTATAAGAACAGAGTTTTTAATCTGTTTTATGTTACTTTGTTGAATAATAATATTCATCTTAATAATGTAACTTAAATTATGAATTGGCAGAGCCAACTGCTCTACCAATACAAACACACACTGTGGAAATATGCTGATAAGGCAGAATACACAGTGTGAGTTGTGTTTGTTATAACTTTGTGTTTTTGATTGCTTATACATGTATCGCTGGGAGTTTAATGATACAGCTACAATACATTGTTGTGCAGTGTGTCTTATTTACACATAACAGACAGAGGTTTCGGTTTACAAATATTTTATAAGTAAATATGATATACCTCTGCTGGTGCGGCATAACCGATTAATAAGACACACTACAGGCACAACAATTAGTTCTTTTGTTGGATCCTTATACAATATATCATGATATACATAATAATCTTCGTAATGATCGTTTTACAAAATCTTTCTTACAGTTTTCACACACATGGCGATTATCTGAGCCTTTCTTAATCGATAACGCATCGAATCTCTATCTAGTAAGTACGTTATCCTACTCAATGCATCCACGTGTCTCATATTTGAGTCATGTCTATATTTAAGTTCAAAATCAAAGTCCTGTAGGAACATTGACTTCTGCTTTCTTCATTGTCATTGCGAAAGCAATTCAGTCGGTACCCATAAGATAAATTTTCCATTTTTTGAGAGCCGCAATAATTGCCAAGATTTCAAGCCCATAAGAATAAAAATGTTCTTCTGTCGGCATTGTCTTTCTACTCATGCACTTAACCAGGAGAAAACTCTGAGCACCATATACATATTTAACTGCATTAGAATGAACTTCAATTAACGCTGTGGGGTAATACAGTTGAAGTACAGGACATTTTATTATTAACACTTTTATTTGCTCAAAGAAAAAAATAACTTCATCAGTTATTTTAAACTCAGTTCGATTCCGAAGCAAAGCAGACTTTGGTTTAGCTAACGTAGCACACCCATCAACAAACCGCCGAAAATGTTAGGTCAATCTTAAAAACCATTGAAAACCTTTTCTGTCGTTAGGCAAGAGATAATTTTTAACGACTTAATTCACTGGCCTTCACTGGAAGTTCTTCTGGGTCATTGTGTTATTGGTATATCATCTTTTATCAAAATTTTCATTCAAACGTCAACAACATTAGTTTTGCTGGGACTATATTCTTTTACTACGTCATTTACCTTCTCTTTTAGATCAGTGCTATGATGTTGTAGATTATCCAATATTATGATTATTATTATTACCATTATTTAAACAAATATCCCTAAATTCGTTGATCAGCACTACAGTATTTTCCGATTTTTTGCAAATATTATGAATTTTATATATGTTTCCAGCGACAATAGTTACGAGTTCAACGCCTTTTTCCGTGATTACAAAATTGACGAACTGTAGTAAGATACTGCCTAAGGCAGCCGGGTATTGTATATTTTTCGCACAAAATAACTAAAATATTCACATCTGCCGAATGCTGTCAATTACGCCAGGTGCATCAGAGTATCCTTAAGTATAAAATACAAAGTAGCTCCTCTCCCTTTTAATCATCGATGTTCAGGCATAAACTCAAATTTGTCCAGTAGCTTCTCATAAACATCGCATCCAAGGCGAATTGAACAGGTGACTGCATCGCGCCATACGGTCAACATATGTTTTCTGTTTTCATTTTCGAGTTGTCAAAATTGTTGCTTTTTTTCTTATTGTATGTGGTTGCGCCAAAAAACAAACGGTCAAAAAATTTTTAAAACTGATTTGTGCTTAACAGAATTAAAGTGTGCTTGACAAAAATCAAAAAAATAATAAAAAAAATACTTGTGTTGATATTTAAAACTTTATTTAAAATAAAGAGACTTGTGTTTTTATTATAAACTTTATTTAAAATAAAATAAAATGCGTTGGTGTTCTGTGTGTCATAAGGGATATTCGAAGGCAGAAGGAAATTTATTTACCGTTCCCAAAGATGAAAACACCAGAACAAAGTGGAGTATAATTTGTGGCAAGAAGTTTAAACCAAATTCTTTAGTATGTTCCGACCACTTTGCGCCAACTAGCGTTGTACGTGTTGGAAATAGAGTATCTCTCTTGCCCAATACTGAACCTAAAAGTTAAAATATAAGCAAAATTGTTTCCCTACATAACACACTATATATGAAACACGAAAAAAGGAAAGTATTAATAATGTCCACTTTTTAAACTTTTTGCTTGTTTAAAATTCTAATTTTTAATTATAATCTTCTTTTTTAGCAAAATTGTTTCCCTAGTGCCACCTTATGTTGGAGAACACACTTATTTGAATAGATTCCTCAAATTTCGATTTAGAAGATGGCACGAACAAATGATGATAAATTTATAGAAATGTAAGAAAATTTTTTTCTTTGATGAATTATCACTTCCCTAAAGATGCTAAGTTTGTTTTAAAATTAAACAAGTAGACCCCCATCAAAAAAAAAAAAAAAAACTATAAAAAAAGTATTATATTAAGAAAAATAAAATAATCTTTAGTTTGTTGTAACATCTAAAAATTATGCTTCTTATTTACTTTTTTGTTTGTTTCTAAACAATATTGATAATACGAAAATAATGAAGTGAAAAGACAACAATAAAAAATTAACAATGACGTATTTTTTTACCGCAGTACTTATATTTTAACACTTTAGTTTTCCATTAGACCAACAGAAATGCAGCAGACCATTCAAGTGAGATTTTTCAAAGGTTTCTGTAGGGCAATTAAACTACCTGCGTAGAGTACACTTGTGTTGTGTTATAAAATACTAATTAGAATCTAACTAGTACCTTGGGTGTCCAATTCTTTTTATTTAGTTCCAGCATGACTTGACGAAATCGATTAGACCATTAGTAGTGGCATCATTACTAATTATTATATCTTTGTTGGCTAACTCTGGTTCAATAGCTTTGGCTAATTGTTTGCTTAATTCAACACCACATCGATCGAAAGAGTTGATATCCCAATTTATACCCTGGGTAAATATTTTATATTCGTACATGTCTGTAAACGATAAACACAATTTAAATATATACACTCAAGCTAGAAAGAAATACTCACCTATTAAAGCACCCAAAGTGAAAGGTGTAATTTGTTCACGACAATCGAATTAGTAGCACGATTACCAGTTAATACTTTGTGTAAGATCTGTTCCAGTTTTTCACCTGATAAGCCAGACTTAACTAGCTCAGCTCTTGTCTGTTCAGCAGTTGTGCCACCCATTAAAGTTTCAGTTTGAGCCAAAAAATTGGCCAAAAGAATCGTATGGTGTGTACCACATGCAATGGGATTGTGTGTTTCAGCTGGGGAAATATAATCGCGAGGAATCAATCGTGTGCCCTGGTGTATCAGTTGATAGAATGCATGTTGACCTTTGGTGCCAGGCTCACCCCATACAATTGGTCCAGTGTATAGTTAACAACTTTGGAACCAGTTTTAGTAACAAATTTACGATTGCTCTCCTAGAAAAATAGGAAAAAAAAAACATATTATATACATTTGCAAATTTAAATAAATTTTTTCCTGCTTACTTGTCTGCTGCTTACACTTATTTTTTAACAAATACATAAACACATTTTGCCAGAAATTTTTGACAACTCAACAAGATGTTTACAAAAACAAAATACACGTAAAATCAAGGCGAATTCTATTGCAGTCACCTGTTGTCAATTCGCCTTGATCGCATCTTCAAGGCATTCAAATTAATTTTTTTTTAACTTCATTCCAGGCTCAAAAAGTTATTTATCGCAACTAGGCATATTTATACTAACGTGCTTCTGCTTAACTTCAGATTTATTGATCCTTCATTCAGCCGCACGGTGTCCTACTCTATTTAAGGCATTTAAGCTATTTTCCTCTGTAGCCGTTTGCTATGTATTGTAGACTTCCTTAATTTTTTTTTATCGCGATACACTTTTTGGGCTCTCTATTTGTGTTAATTGGGACGTAGCATTTCCGATTATCTTTATTTAACGAAACGCGATTCTCATAGATTCTTATTTGTTTCTTAATCCGCTCCACTGATCTTGGTTAGTGTAATACACTAAAACAAAATCTTGTGTCGGATGTGCCCTCTACAATGTAGTTTAGTAGACTTGGGATATCTAAATGTACCGGCTTTCCGATTTCCATCAACGCACCTATGTATTCGCGGTAGGTTTTATTTGGTTCTTACGGCGGTTTCTCAATACATTGTGGACTTCATTTTATAACACAATATTTCTTTTATTTATCATTCTTTAAAAAAGAGTTGTAAGAAGAGTTTTAAATCAATTAAAAAACGAATCTTAGAAAAAACGTTATTGAAAATGGTAAGAAAAAAGTGTAGTAATTATTTGTGTTCTAAAGTTTATCATACACTTGAGTGCCTGTTTTTCTTTTTATTGTTGTATTGTTGTAGCCGCGCTGCCACCTTATGTGAATTCGCCTTGATAGGGACTAAATAAAAATTAACAAAGTTCAGTTGAAAAAAAATTAGGCTGACTTCCAAAACGTCAGTTGCTTTGTATTCGAACAATGTATTATGTTCCATTATGCCATGGTACCAAATGTTAACAGTACATACCATTCCAAAATGTCGCAGACAAGTATTAGAAGCGTTGCAACCGAGCAACTAGCACATCAGTTTCTAAATTGACGCTTTGTTTTGCAACCGTGTATATGTACAATATCTAAATACCGCAGCAAAACTGTACGCAAACTTTGTATAAATACATTTTGGAAGTCAGCCATACATATGTAGGCACCAGCCTTAAAATAAAATTAATTACTGCTTAAATTATATTCCCTATAGTTTCTAAAAAATACACATTAAGCTAACAGGGTTTTAAGAAAAACGATTACTACTACGCAGTTTAGTTAAGGTGTAAGTGTACAAGTGATATGGAATGTCAAAATTGCTATCCATATGTAATTTCGCGTGTGTGTCAAAATCAGTATTTAATAAATTTTCATGTTCAAGCTTACATATGTAATTATTATTTTTTATATCAAAATCCATATGAACTGCAAAATTTCTCTTTCCTTTTTGATATTACGTTAATGTCCTAAAATAAGCAAAACTAGTAAAGAAAAATTTTTTATCACTGGACACTAAGTTTAATTTTATATTTAATGTACAAAGTTAAACTTAAAATAGATGATGTTTTCAAAAAGTTCTAAAAAAGTGCTTTATTAAGTAAAAATTAGTGAAAGTGGAAAAGTCAAAGTTATATACTACTGAAGAAGTCAGAAAAATTATTATTTAAATTTCTAAGGAGGTAAAACGCTTCGAAAGATAAATCATATTGTTGGAAGACCTAAATGGACGGTTCATGATGTAATTAAAGGTACAGAGAAACACAGTCAGTAAAAAATAAGCCAAAATCTGGAAGACCAAGGTTATTGACAAGTTCAGAATAGCGATGGATTGTCCAACAAGTGAAAAAAGATCCAAAAATAAGTGCCACAAAACTAGCACACGAAATTTCGCAACGCATAAATAAGGACTGCAGTGCAGAAACAGTTAGGCTAGTGCTCCGTAAAAATAATGATAACGGAAGATTAGCTCGTAGGAAGCCATTTATAAATAGTGCTACAGTAGTTTTCGCTTATAGTCCACAACTACAGTTGCACAATTTTTGTGGACTATAAGCGAATTAGGACTATAACCGAATTTCTTTTTAAGCCACTTTATGGACTATAACTGAATCCGGATATAATACACATTTTGGACTATATACAAAGTATGCAATTTCTTCAATAAAACCACTTTTTTTAAACAAAATAAAAGTTTTTTTTAAAATATAAGCAAATATTGACTTAAATAAAATCAATAGTTTAAACAAAAACCTTAACATATTATTATTTATTGTAATTCAAATGCTTTAAAATAAAAAAGGTTGCCAGTTTATTTAAAAAAAGTATTAAAAAAACAGGGTGGACTATATGAAAGTTTTTTTTATACAATATTAGCTATGTATGCAAAGAAAATTTGGTCTTTAAACGAAAATGGATTATAGGTGAAGTGGACTTAAGAACAATTAATTTGTATGAAATTCGAAAAAACCTGCAAGTGAATAGAACTGTTTTGGCTTACATCCGCTTTTGGCCTTTAAGCGAAATGGACTATAAACGAAAAGTACTGTAAAAGTTATTAAAATGGGGACCTCTCATTCTAGAAAAAAATATTATTCACAGATGAAAGCAAATTTAATTCATTCCGATCGGACGGACAGTTCTATGTATAGTGAAAGGCAAACAAGAACTAAGAAAGAAAAACCTAAAACCTACTGTTAAGCATGATGGGGGCTCCGTTTTTGTTTGGGGCTAAATATCGGCATCTCGGTTTGGAGAACTATGCATCAGTGATGGTATCATGGACCATACTTAGTATATTTCTATTTTAAAGCAGAATTTTGTGCCGAGTGACGAAAAACTGGCTATGAAAGACACATAAGACTTATGAGTACGTATGTGGCTTCTGTACAATTGTCCCCATGTACAAGAAACGCCTACACAGTCCCAAGATTTTAGCGTCATAGAGCAATCATGGGCACATTTGGAAAACCAGCTCTAGAAATATACCATTTCAAATAAAAATTACCTAATTTTTGTAAAAAATATGCTTTTTGCTCAAGCTAATTGTTTTTAAAGTCTATTGTAAATTGTTTTTATGTTTCTGTTTTGTTTTAATAAAGAATGTAATTTAAATTAATAACGTTTTAAAATTACAACAACCCTTGAAGAAGTCGACAAACAATCGACGAAACG
This sequence comes from Cistogaster globosa, assembly GCA_937654795.1. Taxonomy (NCBI): domain Eukaryota; kingdom Metazoa; phylum Arthropoda; class Insecta; order Diptera; family Tachinidae; genus Cistogaster; species Cistogaster globosa. The sequence goes on from OW569403.1 coordinate 87,548,219, forward strand.
TCGGGTGAAATTTGTAATTAAAAACTGTTTTAATTACCTCAAATTTGTAGGCCCAATTAGCTTGAGCAAAAAGCATATTTTTTATAAAAATTACCTAATTAAACCGATCAAGGACGAATGGGCGAAATGTTACCTTACAATATGCAGAAACCTGGTAAAATCAATGCCAAGAAAATTAGAAGCAGTTATTAAAATTAAAGACCTACCTACAAAATGCTGAGTCTTTTTTACAACAGTCTATGGGAAGTTTACTATTGTCCAACTATTTTATTGGCGTTTACTTAAAGCTATAAGTGAATATTGTTCTGTTACTTAAATTTAAATAAATTAAATTGAAAATTGTCTTTAATGTTTTTAAAACAACATACTCTTATTCTTATAATTAATGTCAAAATATCTTTTAAAAATTTTGTGCAGCAAGAAATACTAGAGTTCCTATATATGTGATGGTTGTCCGACTTATTAATTAAGCCACTGTACATATGACACAACCTCTTGACGTTGAAAAGAAAACATAAATACTTAAAACAGTGAAATCAACAATTAAAATTTTTCAGCGATAACTATTTAGAACTTCACGATTTAAGTTTAAGGACAAGTCTGTCTTTACTTATCATATATATTAGAGGTCTGCACTTAAGTACTTAGCTATGTTCATTTAAAAGAACACGAGCTCAAAACTACATCTTCTCAGGTACTTAGTGCAGCCCCTATAAATTACATCTTACCAATGTATTATTGCAAATATTTGAAATTGTTAATTGCCTTTATAAAACAATTAACAAACAATTCTTGCTTACTGTTCATGCATAATATGTATTAAAGTATGCATGTGTTGATAAGTTGTAAGAAAGAAAACACATTACAAAAATTTCCATTAAAGAAAAAAACTGTTGTAAACAAATTCGTTTTTAGAATGCTTTTTAAACTTTTCGACACCTGAAAGATGCACACACACGTTCATCTTAAAAAAAGCCATAGAACGCACATATGATTATTTAAAATATATATAAACTTGTAAAATTTAAGAGGAGTATGTAACCAGTATTATACATATATATACAAATATGTAAAAACTATTTTTAAATACTCTTCGCAGCAAATAAATGTGGTCATAATTTTAGAAGTACACTTCCACTGGGAAGAAAAAAAATTAACAAAATTAATCAGATTTAAGATTATTTTTGATTATGGACTTTGGCGCTGATCTTAAACTGCAATATTTGATTTTTAAAAATGCGTTTAGCAGTAATTCTCAAACCCTAAAATTCAATGTTTCTTTTTTATCATAGTAAAAAAGGTTTCTTTTTTTCTGTCGTTGTTGAGATATTCATGGAAATGCCCAAATATTACTGTTTAGCTTACGAAATATTGATAAATATCGTGCAAGAGTTAAAATTTTTATTTTTAGAAATCTAGCTTTAATCGCCTCAATATTTTGAGTGGAAACTTTGAAACTGAAAGCTAGCATCACTAAAAATACCTGTTGTCATTTAGTTTTACATACATATTAAATAGAGCGTGCTCTAAATAAAAAACTAATACATGTTATAACACATAGGAAAATAACATCTGTTATGATTCATGAGGACTACACTATGTGTATTGATTTACATATGGAAAATGTGACATTCATTGACATTGTACACTTAGTCTAAACATACCTTTCAACACTATACACTTTATGTGAAAGCAGATTAAGAAAGAAAAATAACGATATCAATTTTAAATTTAACTAATTAAATGACCCTATTGTTTAAGGGATGCAAATGTGTCTCTAATTTTAACACATTTTGCTAACAATTCCAAAAACAACAATACTATTCAACAAAATAGTTCTCTTAATTTTAAAATCATGAAAGCTGACGAAAAAATAGCATAATTAGCATAAGCACTTTTTGTCAAACGACTACTGCTACTGCTTCATCCATGAAGAGCGTAAAGTTGTAGTTGTTAAGCGGTCTATCCATTATCAAAAATACTGGCTGTCAAATTCGTGTATGTGTACTGTGCGCTTTGATGTACACGTCAAAAATTCATTTTTAGTTTGATTTTGTGATGTCAACATCGCGCTTTCTCTATTGCGAAAATGGCACTAGCACTATTTAGCAAACAATAAAATAAATAGAAGTGAAAAAGTTTTATGAATAAAAGAGTGGTAAAAAATTGTTTTTCCTTGTTACCTTGCATCTTGTTGAGAAGAACGTAACTTTCAAATTTATTCAGAATTAGAATATTTATTTAAATTTATTCTAATTAGATGAAAAATACTTATGTATTCCACTATCAAAATCAAAGTGAACAAAACAATGAAAACTCCACATTTCACGCAAATAGAAAACATTCATAAGTGGAATTATGTTTGGAGTGGATTTTTTCGGGAAAATTATTCACGACTGCAAAATTGTGGAATGTGAAAAAAATTCATGTGCAAAATAAGAATATCGCCAATACTGATATATTGGCAAACACGACACTGTATCGGATGCATCCCTAGTTATTTTAAATTTTGAAATCAAATTATTAAACACTTGTTTATTTTTAATTTTCTACATACTTGCAAGACATAATAAAAGTTCCTGTTTTAAGTATAAAAAACACATGAATTTTTATTTTAATTAAAAAAATATTACAGTTAAAATAATAAAAATAAATATATTGGTTAATAAGAGAACGAACGAGTAAAACATATAGAGATTTGTCAAATTTGATTTGCGAATTATGTGTGTTTTTTTTTTTGTGTTTTGACACTTCAAGACATACAAGTTTTATTTTTAACATCGAAAAAACGTGTACATTTTTATTTTTTTCAAAAATATTACATTTTTAAATTTTTAAAATAAATAATATCATTATTAATGGAGAAACGAAAGCAAAACAGTTAGAGGTTTTTATAGTGCTACATAATTTTGAATAGATATTTTTACTTGATTTTTGACACTATAAAAATAGGAATTTTTGTATTTAAATATTACGTACGCACTATTATTGTTTTTAAAATGAAAGATTTAGACTATATGTATTATGTTGAGGTTATTATAAAAAATCCCTTAATGTATTAAAAATTTTCGTTAGATGCGTTTGTGTTATAAGTTTTGTTTTTAATGCATATTATTTTTTTCTCAATTTTTTGTGTTAAGAAAATACAATTCAGTCTAATTTCTACACAAAAGATTTTTTTTTAGTTTTTTTTTTTTTTGTACTGCCTTTTCAAGAGAATTTTCGCAAAAAAAATATTTTTTGTAAAAATAGTAATTTTAAATTTGAATAAAAAGGCGAAAAATACTTTAAGTATAAAAATAAAAAGAATGGTAATGGTAGATATTGAGTAATGGAGTATCATATTGTTTTTTTTTTTTTTTTTGTATTTAAAAAAAAAACTTTTTGTTGAATATATTTTAATTTTAAGCATTCAGTTAATAAAGTTTTAATATAAAACTTTCAAACTTGAGCTTAAAAAAAAGACACAGCAAAAAAGATTATGCAGGCAATATAAACTAATGTATGTTAACGAAAATTTAATTTTTAAATACTAGCTTTTTTAAACTACATGAATACAAGAATAAATTTTATATAAACTAAAGAGTTAAAGAAGCTATATTTATTTTAAATTACTGATGGTGAGAATAATAATGTTGCTTTCAGAAAAAAGTTAAGTAATTCGAAAAAGAAGCAAAATATATTTCCTTCTTTATTGAAACGAAATATCGTGGAATCAAGATTTAAAAATTAAAGTAGTGCTAAGATATATATATAAACCCTGAGCAAAACATAAAATTTTTGCCGCTTGTTTTGAACCGAGAAACTTAATGGTAAAAAAGTATTTCTTATGCCGATTTTTATTTACATGTGGTTATAAATATATGTTAAATAGTATATAAGGTTCATCACAGCCGAATATACATAGCGCTCTTACTTGTTTATTTGAAGTTTTCGGAAATCTTCTCTTGGATTATTTTTTAATGCATTAAAATAATAAAAAAGTCTCGAAATTCCTTTTTAATACATGTTTCCGATACCCTATGTACTGATTTTCATAATATAAGAGGCATTAAAAGAAAGTCGAATAATATTTTTTTAGATTACTTAAAAAACAAAATCGCTCGAATTGGTCTCTTCTTTCCAGGGCTAATCGAAGAAACATTAAAATGAATCATAAGACCTAAAAATCTATTGTGACAAATTAATAATGTATCACATCATATTAGAAAGTCAGACATAAGCTGGAATAAAATTGTAAAAAGTATAACGCAAAAACTATTTTCCACCCCATCAACGTTTCTTTAATAAACTGTCATTTAATGATACACTTTTTGATAAGGTAAAAGCTTTTTATTAAAGTGTTTTAATAAATCAGTTAAACAGCAAATGGTTTATAATTGTGAATTCGAAGTCTGGGGTGAAATTTATATACATTTTAACAAGGACTATACGAAAAAAGTTATCAAGTATGATGATTTCTCGCCAAATCTAGCAATTTCAAAACTTTTTGGCTTAACATTATTTGATTTGGCTACATAAATCGATTTGTGTATTTCTACAAAACATATCTATAAAAATAGCTTTAAGAAATTTTTATCATATATTAAGATTATTTTACTACAGTCATTTTTGTCAGTATTATAATCATTCTAAATTTATACTGTGTTATAACAGTTAAATAGTTGATATGGTAAAGTTGTACTATTTAAAACTTAGTACATTCTGAAAAGTAAATTTAAAATTGTAAATGGCTTATTTGATACAGCTTAACAAAAAATTCAACTTTTACTTTGTAAATGTTTTTTATGACATCTGTTGTTATGCTCTTTAATACCCACATATGGAATAATCTAATATCTAATGTTGTCAATTAGATTTTTTTTTAATTTGTGCGCATCACATTTATTTTTTATATTAAACTTTTAAGTTTCCCTCCGGAGTTTGTTTTTATTTATAACCTTCTATTAAATTACTTTCGTTCCAAAATGCATGCATTGACTGGTAAACTTCGATAAATTCCAAGATATATTTTTTTCTTCCGACATTTTAAATGCAAAATTGTACGTGCTTGAAAAACAAACACCATACACACATCAATGTGTGATATTCAGTATGCCAAAAATCTAAATTTTTTGATTTTTCACCCATCATCGTCTGTGTAACATATACTAATACATTTTCACAAATACTACCATAATGATGGATGAAAATTTTGATCGTTGATAGGCCGCTTTAGAGAATGAATATGCGTAAGTCATTTGATTTTGCTATTTAGTTGTTTGTCATGTGAAAAACAAGGTGGTATGTTAATAATTGATTGCAGTTCAAAGAAAATTAACATAAGGCACCAAGCCTCAACAAAAGTTTAATTTTGGAAAAATTAATATATCTGAAAAAAGTGAAAACGCGAAATATGCGGATGTGAGTTGAAAAAAATAGATTTTTTAACCTAAATTCACATTTAATAAAAATGCATGATATTTTCATAATTGAGATCGACCCTTCCATGTTTCCAAGAAAATAATTAAAAACCAATTTCGAAAACAAACTGTTAAAATTGAAATAAGCAAGAAACAATTATTTCAAAGTTACATCGTCCTGGTAACCGAAGATAGTGTACCATAAAAATAATATGAAAACGGAGCTTATTCATAGATCAATATCATTTAAAAGTGATAGCGCCACGAGATTGTCACGAAACATATTTGGACTCAGTGCGCAATCATGCCGACAATTTTGGGTATGATTGAACTAAAAGGCACTGCATCAAGTTTTTCCCGTAATTTAGCGACAGAAATCATAAATGTGTTAAGCAAATACAACATAAGTCTCAATCAAGTTGTACCAATAACATCAGATAACGACGCCAATATGATTAAGACAACAACGATTTTGCCGCACAAAGATTTACATCGTACGAAAGTGGGTAGACCTAAGGAACATTGAACATTTCGAGGATTCAAATAACCTACATATAGGTGATATACAAATTTCTCGTTGTGTAGCTCTAGATGTTACGAAGGACATAAGCATAAAAAGCTTCCTCATTAGCTGTCGAAACTTTGTGAAATATGTTTAAAAAAAAATACGGTTACCGCGAGATTTTTGAACTGAAGAAGTTAAATTTGCTCCAACTTGACTGTCCAACACGTTGGGGATCAACATATAATATGATATGTAACTTTTATAAAGCCAATTTTCATGACGAAAGTTTTGAATTGAGTAATGACTTTTAGTATTTTGCAAGCAGCTATTTTGCCATATTTGAACCACTGCAAAAAACTATAATCAAGTTTCAAGCGAAGCAATTGCACTATGGCACGGTTAAAGTGTAAAATAATGGCTAAGAAAATTGTTGAAAACTATGCCGACAATAAAGATTCTTTTGTACAAAAAATCGGATATACACTTTTCGACTGCATTGTAATCAGAACCACCAAGCTTCTAACAATTGAAAGCTTAATGTGCTGTTTCTGTATTACAGTCGATCAACTCGCACTCAGTTTTTTTATTTATATCCATATATATTTTTCAGGCGAGTTGATCGGCTGTAATACAGAAACAGCACATAAATGCTTGCTTGTTCTAAGACCTAAGATGTAGTCACACTCTCACTGCGAAGCAAAGACAAGAATCAATAAATTACTTAATAAGACTTTATGATAGAGTAATATCAATTGGTATAATAAAACCCGAAAAAATGCTAGTAATGCTAACAGCAATGGAACGTTTGAAGTTCTTGAAGACGAGAATGAATACCTTTCGAATAATTTTCAGTAGGACTCATATCCAAAATTGAAAATTTTAAATTAACATATCAACGGGTTGATACAAACGTACTAGATTGTTAGTATGGAAAGCAGTTTACTGATCCAGAATTATATGCCCTTGCTAACATTTGTTTTGCAATCCCACCCACTCAGGTAATTGATTTAATAACATGTAAACAAACCGAAAATTTATATCAAAGTATTATTGAATTCCAACAACAAAAATTTGCAACATGATTTGATCAACAAAATATATAAAGTTAATTTTATCGGATAACCGGAAACGTCTCAATCACGAAACTTTGGAAAACCTTCTGATGGTTAAACTTAATCCCTTATATCTTGACTTGCCGCTGTTTGAAGACATCGATTCAGATCATCATCAACACTAATAAAGCATAATTAATTTAAATCCCCTAAAAAGAACTCCAAAAAGTATCCAAAACAATGTACATATGCGTGCAGAAATTTAATTAATAAATTTTTTTTCTCTATTATTTTTTAAATTACTATTTCTAAAAAATTAACAAACAAATTGTTGTCTGCCAATAAATGCTAATAAATTACTGGACTAAATGATTACTATAACTTTATTAAACATGCTCAGGTATACGCGATTTGTAAATAAAAATAAAGCCTATGTAACTGATTCTTTGACTTCAATTTACACAAATAACAAAAATAAAAATAAAATTTTTTTCTTAATACTCTAAATATATTTTATTTTAGTCGTTTCGTTGACAGTTCAATTTGCTATTTATAAATTTGCTGCAAATATTTCAGTCGTTAGTCCTTTTGCTTTGCATGCTTGTGGCCAAAGCAAATTGAATACTAGGTAACCGCATCAGGACAAAATCAAAAAACGCGTGTATTTTGTTGGTGTAAATTTACGTGTACGTGTCCGTAATCTGTGATGAATAATATAAAAAGCAGAGAAGAAAATTAAGTTTAATGAACAAATTCTACTTCATTTCATTTTTCCTTTGGTATCTTTCGGCATATTGAACAAAGTTCCATTACCGTACTTTTTATTTTGCAAACTGCTTAAATATTTATTCAAATATATTTTATAAATGTACATACATAAATATGCACATATATTTTGATGACAAAAAAACAAATTTCAAAATGTTTCTCAAAGAAACGTTTTCTTTTTAATTGATGTTGTTTTTTGCTTGTTTTAATTTATATTTTAACTGCAATTTGGCACACACTTGCAAGCGAAACGAGCATTCTTGTAAAATAATTTTATTATTAATAAAAACTAAATATTTTTATGCAACCTAACTCACTTCCAGTTTACAACATATGCGAATCTTCTGCATGTTTATCAAAAAGTGACATCTTTTTATATACTCATTAAATTGATCCAGCATTTGGCCAATATGTACTATAAGCCTCATAGCCAATGTCACGCACATAGTATAAATACCGCATCGACATTCTTATATAAAACAAAATCTTTACGACATTTTTCATCGTTATGCTGAAAGCCGCTGCATGCTCATATAATCGGCCTCATCGAGAATGATAATTTGGAATGGGAGAAAGCGACGTCCTTATGTCTTGTGCCGCACTCAGTTATTTTTTTCGATTTTACCGCATTTATCCCACATTCATCAGAAGCATTTAATTCTAAAATTCTTTCGCGATACATGTCACCAAAAATTTGTCTAGCTGCTGCAAGAATGGCACTTGTTTTCCCTGTGCCCGGGGGTTTATAAAGCAACATATTAGGCAAATATGCACATTTACGCAAAACAGCGACCACTTTACTTTGATCTACCGCGACTGAAATATTTTCGCTTGAATTATTTCTTGTCGCAAGTTTTGTAAGTGTGCCCGTTCCAATATTCGTAATACCTTGAAGTGTTCCAGCGTCAACTCTTTAAATTCTTGAATTTGTTTGTTTTCCATGGGTGATATTCTGTACATGGCTTAGGTTCTCTTCTAAAAATCAATTCTTTTGTTAACAAAAAGTATTTAAACACTTCCTGGTAGAACTTGTTTATATTTATTATATGAAAACATATGTCTACAATCTTTTATGCAGCAGTTACTTCTAACACATTGCTTGTAGCGTTTTTGAATATTTGCTTATTCGCTTAAATGAAAGCTGGAAGAAAATATGATATCACACCTTTTAAACGTTATAAGTGAGTTATCTGGTTAGTTATCTGTGGTGGACAGTACAGACTTTGATGTACTCACAAAGTTGCTTTGTTTTTCTTTCGTTGGTTGTACATGCTCCGCTATTTACATCCATATATTTTAGTGTTTGAAGCACCGAATGCAAAACGTCCAAAAATTAAAAACGATCAAACAAAAGGAAGCAAAATTTGTAAAAGAAAACTTTTTGTGCCTGAACACCAAACAAAGTTTAAAAGAAAATAAATTTTGTCAAAGTAAATTTTTCGTGTCAATTAGTCACCAACATTCAACTTTTCTCACTCATAGAGTACAGCATCATCTACATTCCACCAATGAGGCTTTAACTTTTAAATCATTCCTAATTTTTGTTTGTTTAATGGCATCTGCTTCTGTGCTCCCATACGTCCCTAGTACCATACCTCTCACTTCAACGTACACAACTTTCACTTCTTATTTTTCAAGTGCGTTGATCGTTTTCCAACTAAATATTCTACACTCGTTACTCTTATTTGTTGTTGTTTAATTCTGCATTTTTCTCTACGTCCTCTATTGCGCATTCACACATAAATGTCTTTATTTTAAGGATTGCACGTAAAGATTACCTAAATCTTTACAATAAGTAGTATTCACATCACTTTCCCTCGTTAATTTGTTTCTTTTTAAGTTTTAGTTAGCTTATTTTTATAGGCAAGTATTTAATTTAGTGCTCTGTGTTGTTTAAATTTTTTAAATTTCATTAAAATGCACATACATACATATTGTTTTTAATTTATGTGAAAACTATTTCAATTTTCAAAACACGATATTTGTTTTCTTAGTTTATCTTCTACTTTTACTCAAAGACATTATTTTCCACTGAGGCATAATTATGGTTGAGCCCCCAAATTTTGGGATCATTCCTTTCTAAGCTCATACAAAACACAAGTCATTCAATTTAAAAAAAAAAAAAGTTTTCCATTTATTTACATATTTTAATAAATATAATGTAGTTACTATTATAAAAAAATAAAATTCTTAGTTTTTATTTGAACTTTTTTGAACTTTTTTTGAACGTTTCTGGACGACTTTTGTTTAAATAACAAATACTGTCACCCTGAGGTTGAGAGCTGAGGCTGAGAGCCTGCTATTTTTTTAATCTTCCGTCTCAAGTTATCATATACTTATCACTCTCTCATCAGTTAGAACGTTACTAGTGATGGTACTAAAAGTGCCTACCAGAACTGGTCATTCATCCAAGCCCTAATTCCATATAGGTGTTTTGTATTTCATATCGGTTACTATCAACACCCACATCAAAATTTTCAAAAACTACTTGATGCACAGAAATTACCCCGTTACTGTTTTATTATATGTATAGATCAACGGTTCTCAAATGGGGTCCGTGGACCCCTGGGGTCCATAGCAACCATCCAAGGGGTCCGCATGAAGAACCGAAAAAGCAGTGTTTTCAAAAAAAACAAAAATTTTATTTTGAACTTGGGCTTCAGAGGAATCCGCGAAAAAAAAAATTAGCTTACTAGGGGTCCGTGAGCAGGAAAATGATGAGAACCCCTGGTATAGATTAATACTTATTTCATTGGCCCAAGTACGCACATTTATTGCGACGCACATATATTTCAGCCATACCTAAATTAGCACGTAAGACGCGACGCTGAAGTGACATACCTTAATAAAAGCGCAACGTTTTGTTGTGAACAGTAATGTTAACTTATCATTTTTAATAAAACCCTATAAAATTAAATGCAAAACAGTGATAAAAATGTTAGATTAACCTGAAAAAAGCTAAAATGTCATAGCTTTTTTGCAACATTTTCTAAATGCTACAAAAAAATATGTAAATAATAGTACATTGCAGCCAACGTCACTACCTTACGCACTGTCAAAATCTGATTTTCCAATTGCTAAGCGTAGACGCCGTGCTATTTAGGGATGCTTTATACATTTTGTATGTACATGAGAAATTTTGACAGATATCTTGCGTTTTACGTGGTAATTTAGGAATGGCACTTAGTTGGTTAAGACCAGTTTAGCCAGATATGGGGATTTTTTCCCAAATTGGGGATTTAAATATAAGACAGAAATTCGTAGCGGTGGATCTTTTATTCTTAGGTTTTTATTATTAGCACTTGTTTGGTTTATTGGCATTAATTTTTTATATTTTAAATGGGTTTTCTGCCTGTTCTACTTTCTAATCGAGTTAACATATTGAGGCACCAAAATATAAACTTTTTTGTGAAGACACTAAATAGTCAATTAAATATTTTTGTACTGCAAATTATATTACACATTATAGTATAATGTCAATCGGTCATCATTGTAATTTATTTTCAAAAAGTGTGCACATTAATAAAAATGCCAAAACACTAACAATTAGTAGGAAACGATGGTAGGCAATAATAAAACTTTTTATAGCGCCTGCTTTATTAAAACAGTTAATATTGAATTTTAAAATGGAATGTCAGTAAATACTCCTAACTGATTGATGAATAAAAGGATGTATCAAGTTAAATGGACAGTATATATTCGGTATTTTAATGAAAAATATGTGAAAATAATGACAGATTTTTTGGACATTTTAGTTGTAGCAGAGATAACAGCAGAGCCATTATCAGATTTTTTGAAAAACTTGGGTTTATTTAGTAATAATTAAACTGCTATAGGAACCGATGATGCAAGCAATATGTGTGGGGCAAAAAAGTTTCTTAATGTTTTGCTGAAAGGGAAAAACAGTTTAATTAAAAAGGTTAAATGCCTTTGTTTTTTTTACTAAATTTATGCAGCTGGGAAGAGGGGAAATCAATATCCAACAATGTCGAGTTTTTTGTTAAGGAATTGTATAACGACGTCTCGAAATCTGCAAAAAATTCGGTTTTGATAAAGCAAACAATTACTTGGATATCGCCGACATAGCTGTTGGCATAGAATGTTCTAAGAAATTGCAATGGTTACTACTTTCGAACTAAATCAATAAAAAAATTGTTAAGATTATTTAACTATACACAAAAAAAGATTTCGCGACAATATGTCAAATACGGAATATTTAAAAGTTTACAATTTAAGTATAATGAAAATTTGACTCCATAGACTCTAAAAATTAATACATCTACATACAAAAGATAGTGAAATAAAATTTCACAAATATATTGGCAGTAGTACACAAAAAATTCTAGTTTTGTGTTTTAAGCAGTAGTTTGTACGAAGATAAAGCTGGAAATTGTGACTTTTGTAAATTCGCTGCAGTTGTATTCAATATATTTCTTATGCCAATAAGTAAAAAAATGTAGATAGAATATTTTTGCTCATGTGAACTTCGAAAACCAAACTGAGAAATAAGCTACACCATGAATTGTTGGAATCGCTAATAAGAATAAAATCTACTATTATAAGTTTGAAGTTCCTGAAGAAATGATAGAAAGTTTTCAATATGAATATATGTACAAACGAGTTGAAGAAGCTCACGCCAAATTAGACGCCTTTGAAATCTTCGACGTGTTAAGAAAAAGTACGAATTCATTTACATATTTATATAACACAAAATATATTTTCTTAACCTTAAACTTTATTTCAGAAAACCATTTTGAAAAGCGAATCAAAAAAATATTCATTAATGTTTCAAATTCCTTTAATTTACTCTAATCGTGCTTGATTACTTAAAATATAAATATGTATTTCATGAAATATTTATTATTTTAAACTAAAAAATTAAATGTATTACTGCGGGGAAAGCATATACGTATGTACATAAAAAGGTTTAACATATAGAAAATTTAAATCATAAAGGTCAATTATTAATATTTAATTCCTTTGTTTTTATCTTAAGAATTTATTAAAGTTTTATTTCATAAAAATATAGAAATACATACATACATACTTATTTGTACAAAAAGCATAACTATTTATATTTTAAATTCAGTTGTTTAAGGTATTTAAAATTTCAAGCATATTGTTTTCATCCTCCTCATGTACCAATTCCTTTTGGTACTTTTCAGAAGAACTGATTTTTTTGCAATATTATCGGGTATGTTTATTGTGTAGCAGCAAACTTTGTCCAATTTTAAGCCCTCTTTTATACGTATAACCAAGGCATATTAATTTAGTAGGTAAAAGCAGTTCTAAAACAACTACAACAATATTAATAAAATATGTTTTTAGATGTCAAAATCAACTAACGCTGCACATAGGAACGAATAACCGAACTACGATGACAAAAACGGAACCTTGTATTTTGTTAAACGTTTTTATTAGCACACAGTAAGCTTTATTTTTTACGCATCACGTGCAAAGTATATAAAGCATTGGTTTAGTATTTTTTTAGTACCTATTAAAAGTTAACTTATATGTAATTTTCTTACAAAAATTTTATCAGAAAACTGTTCATGTTTATTAGTAAAATTTTGAATTTCGTTATTACCAGAATATTTCTTATCTTAAAATATGTTTAAAAAATATTTATCATATACTAAACAAATATTTCTTATCTTAAAATAATGTTTGGGAAAAAACTAGTCATAATCTTTTGTTCTGGTAAATATATATTTTCATCATGATTTTTCCTATGTATGATGATGGATCTAAGTAACTTAACTAGCGCATAAAACAGATAGTAATACTTTGCACATACGTACAGACTAACTTAATGCATTAAAAAAATAAATACTTATAGGTTGATTGCGCACTGCCATATAGAACATATTAAGTGCAATATTGGTTACCTTTAACAAAAGTCCATTTTGTCGTTGTAATTTGGTTGTTTGTCCTAATGTGCGCTTTAAAAAACAAACGAATATTATTATTATTTTTAATCGTTTCATTAAACTAACATGCGATGAAGAAAAATACGTATAGAAGCCGTTATGGATGTGATTTCGCGAATAAGGAGCAATAAAGGGATAAAATCAAGCTTCATAACAAATTTTTACACACTTTTTTGTTCTATGGAAGTTTTAAATACACATACATATTTCCCCGATACATGATATTACACAAAAAAAAATCCTAAGAAAATTAAAAGTGTAAACAAAATTTGACACCTGAAAACGCAAACAAAAAATATCACCTGATCCATTAACACTATCTAGTGTATTAATATGCCTTGCGTATAACTGAACATAACACCTCTGTGTTCATTCTAGTTCTGAATTTACTTTTAATTAGGCCCAATAAACTGAATAAACGCTCTACTTCTACTTCTGCATTTCTATGGAAGTTTAAAATACACATACATACATATTTCCCCGACATATGATATTACACAAAAAAAAAATCCTAAGAAAATAAAAAGTGTAAACAAAATTTGACACCTGAAAACGTAAACAAAAAATATCACCTGATCCATTAATACTACCTGGTATATTAATATGCCTTGCGTATAACTGAACATAACACCTCTGTGTTCATACTAGTTCTGAATTTACTTATAGTTAGGCCCAATAAACTGAATAAACGCTCTACTTCTGCATTTGAAAAAGGCAACACTAAAAGAGATAATACACAGCTTGACAATGCTTTAAAACGATTTTCATTGACGGAATTTCTAAAATTATTTACTTGGATCCAGAATTCTGTTGTATTTATTTTCATATCCCACGTCTGTTCAGTTATATAGCTCCACTGACTTTGAATTTTTTATATTTCGATAGTACAGAAGTTCAATTACTTTAAAATATCAATTATAGGGTCCTTTATTTTCTTTAATGTATTCTCTACTAAAACTTTTGAAATTTCCTCAAAATAGTAATATTTTTGGGAAGACGAGATTTCAATTCTTTAACCAGCTCCTTTAAGAAATTTGTGCACACTTTTCTTATATTGTTTTCTACATCGAAAGTTATTTTATTTTCGTTTACTTTTTTATAATGTTTCAAACTCATATCCTAGATATAGATTTAGTAGTAAAAAATCTTTAAAACTACATACATCTGCCAAGCCTATATCCATTTGTTCTTCTTTGATATATATTTTACCAGCCACAACTTTAACAAGAAAAAATAAATCATCTAAAATTTTTAAAGCGTCGGTTGTTTGAGCCTGTAAAGCCTTGTTAGTAGATTTCGTTTCTTTCAAAGTATTTTTAAGAAATGTTGCAAATAAAAATAGTGTTTCATCTTTGTACAAATAATGTAAAATTGCAGCTGCATAACATTTTTCGCTGACTTTCACTATTCCAAAGTGAGTTTGAAGTTCTAACCACTGTTCACATATTCTTCGAATGTTTACTACTATTGACATCCACCGAGTGGGACAAGGGCGAGGAATTTTCAAAGGGTCCTTTTCATTATTTATGGCTTTGTAAATATTTTTGTATAGATATTGACGATATGCTGATTTTGAAAACCATGAATACGTTTCATTACAAATATATTCTAAATTAGTTGGAAAAGATTTAGAAACCGCATGTGTTACTGCGAGATTTAATGTGGCACGCGAATGGCACTAGTTCCAAATATTTGTTACTTTTCATATTCTGTAGTTTTTTGTGGACGCTGTTGTGCACGCCGACCATTACTTGTGCATTGTCTATTCCCAAACCGTACATGTTTTCTACAAATAAGTCAAAATCTCTTAGCACTTTCTGAATTACCTGAACAATTTCTTCTGCTGTGCCGTCATGACACTGATCCATCGCTAAGAAGGTTGTAATTATATTATTCCGTTTTTTACTGAAATACTTAATTATAATTCCTAAAAACTTTAGTTTATTGTAGAATCAGTAGCTTCATCTCTTATTAAGCTAAACAGAGCTATATGAGCAGTAGTGAAATGGCCTTATGGATATGCTTTCCATGCAGTAATACATTTATACTTGAAGGAATCAAGCACGATTGAATTAAATTAGTATAAAAAATATTTCAAATAATAAATGTTCTTGTTAAAGTATGTGCACGTTTCGTATTTGTAAAAATTGTTTAAAAAAATTTTTTTTCATTAAGTCTTTCAAATACATATGAATGGTTTCCGATGGGAACCTTTATGTGGAAAAATGAAAGAAAAAATAAAAATAGTTAGTCAATGATTACTGTGTTTTGTAATAATTTTTTTTTTAGTTTTTTATGGCCGTTTTGTCTTATTGATTCAATGGAGTTCTCATTTAATTAATTTGGCTTTTGGTAAAGACTCTGAGGTTTTCTTTACAAAATTTGGGTAAAATCCACTGATGAGCTATATGAGCAGGAGTGAAATTGCCATATGGATATGCTTTCCCCGTAGTAATACATTTCATTTTTTAGTTTAAAATAATAAATATTTCATGAGAATATCACGAAATATTTATGTTTAAGGAATCTAGCACGAATAAAGTAAATTAATATAAAAAAGATTCCAAATAATAAATCTTCTTGTTAAAGTTTTAAGTTCTGATTAACGCATTTGTCGGTTTATGGATTTAATTTTACTTTATTTAATTCATTTATTTGTATTTTAATCGAAAAGCTGAGTTTGTAATTGTGTATATGAAAAACTAGCAAAAATTGTTTTTCTCTTGAATTTCACGCTTTAAACGAAAATGTATATTTCTGCGACCGAAAAAATAATTTTGAATTTTTTATCCATTTTAGCTTACTTTTGAATTCTGGATGTATAATTTTTAATTTGTAAGAAATTAAAATTTTTTACTTTATCCCTTTCAAAACAATTGCAGACATTGTGTACGTGCTTAAGTTAAAGTAATTCATGTTTGGTTTTTTAAAAATATAATTTTTTATTTCATTACTTTTTATTTGCTTAATCTATTGTTTTATTATTAAAGTTAACATATTTATTATTTTATAGAGCCTTCACAGGGACCCGCTTTTCGGCTGTTGAACTTAAAGTTTCAACTGTAGAGACCTCTTGCTTGACTTCTTATTCAACCATTAATATGATATTAATATCAGGAAAACATTAAATATCCTTTATCTGAAATTGAATTTATTTATTTTATGTTATTAACTTGAAGGTTTTTCATCTTTTCAAAAGATGAAATTTCTTTAACTGTAGACTTATTAGATGATAACTGTAGTACAGCTGGAAGTGGTTAAAAGTTTGAGATTTCTTTTGAAGAGAATATTCGATTTTCATTATTGTTTCATTACGAAATTGAATCAAATACGTTCCCGTTAATTGATATGTTTTACTTTCAAATATTTTGATACTTCCGTTAAAATGATTTAAAAGTATTGTTTCTTCATTTATTTCTTGTACAGACGTACAATTGTGATTCTTCCTTTTCAAAAGTAATGGTATATAATTCGTTTTACTTATGTCTATTAAATTTTTACTATAGAAAATATATAAATTACACTTTTCAGAGTTAATGTTTATAATTTTCTCATTCTATTTTACTGGTGTAATTAATATTTTTTCATATTAATTAATATTAACTTAATCGGATTTGTTCCGCCAGTAAATATTATACTGTTGTCATACCTTTCGGTGAAGACCGTCGTCACTGGCTGTTTATTTGGTATCTTTGGCGAGCGCTTTCGATGTGAGAACATGCTTTTCAAGCCGCGTTTTGATTAGTACTGGTTAGATAGTGTTAGGTGTTTGTTGCATAGATAGTGGTGGGTTCAAGTAGTTTTGTCCGTTAGGATGGTGTCTATTTAAATGGTATTATACAGGTAGATTGCCTGATATCTCTCATATAAGGTGTATAATTTTAATATTTCAGTCTTTTATTATTGGATAGGTAAGCGTGACCATCTGTGGGTGTTTTCCGTTCGTAAGATTGTTTTAATAATTTTAGTGGTGTAAAATTTGTGTCCGAAGTTGTATTTTCCTGTTCGTTAATAACATCTCCGGTAAACGTACGTGTTTTGTATATTTCCATGTTTTCAAGAATGTCCTGTCTTCGTCCTTTTTTACTAGGATATATTAATGTCATACATTCATCTATTTCCCTTGGCTCGTGTTCATGTACGTTAACGTGTATTGTGAAGTTAGAGTCTTTTTTTTCCGTTTTCAGTGAACCTTGTTTTTAATGTTCGTCCAGTTTGTCCTATGTATGTATGCAGGTGCAAGTAAGACTGTATACTCTGTTGGTGTTAAATTTATCGGTTATTTCTGTTGATGTCTTGAGATTGTTTCGTAGAGTGTTGCTCGTCTTTAGTGCTGTCTGTAAACCTTCTTTCTGAAAAAGGTTAGTTAATCTATATATTTCAGGTCCTGTGTAAGTAAAAATGTGTCGTCGTGTTGTGTCGATTGTCTCCTTGGTTTCTTCTTGTTTTTAATGTTGTATTGTCTAAGTATTTGTCGCTAGTAGTGCAGTTCTAACCGCCATTTTTATCTATCGTGTAAGTTGTTGTAAATGTTGCATAAAAATCTCGGTGAAAAATGCGGATGTCGGGCTTGCCATGTCGAATCCATCAGGTAAAGTATAAAAGTTATTGTTAAATCTAAAGTAGTTATATTTAAGTATCGTTTTTGCAATATCCATTATTTCGTTAATATTGATTGGCATATAAGTTAGAAAGTATGTTACGTAGAATAGTTAACGTTTCTTGCGTGGGTATTGATGTATAAAGATTCTTAATGTCGGAGGAAACAAGTTTCGTATTTTCAGTAATTTTGATATTCCTAAGCTTATTTAGAAGGTCTTGTGTGTTCTGTAACATGTATATGCTTTGCAAATTTATTTTCTCTTTTAATAATATGGTGAGGTACTTAGCCAAGTTATATGCAAGTGCCGGTTTGTAATTTAATTTAAATTTAATTTAAATTTTAATTTTTTAATTTGATCGGTATATTTTCCTTATGAATTTTAGATTGTGTCCTACACACAAAAAACAGATTGGTAAAAAATCGTTTAAAATGATTAAAATTTAGCCAGTAATATCATAATTTAATTTTTATTCCTAACAATTTATGATCTTGATATAAGTTCTATATTAAGAACAAAAGGATTATATTTGTAATTAATAGTCGGTCGCAAGAACCATTAGAAAAGTTGACTCGACTGATTTATGTCTTTACTGTTATCATTTCTGTTAATTGAAAGAAGCAACAAAATTATTTCAGCACATTAATACGGATACTTAAATATTTGTAGTAAGAATCAAAAAGTCGGTTATGTTACCTCTACAAACGAAAGCTGTTTGACAAAATAAAATAATAAAATAAAAAAGAAATAAATAAAAAAATATAATAAAAAAGAAATTAATACAAAAAAAAAAAAAAAAAGAATACAACGATATTATAAATAAAAAACAAACGCAAGGAACTGATGAAACTGGCAACAAATAAACCAAGTTTGATAAAAGGTAGGTCCAACTTGAGTAAAAAAATCATTTCAAATAATAATAATTGTAAAGCGTTTTGTTTAAGTTACATTGGCAAAAAGTTTAATATTTTCGGATGGAAAGAAAAATGAAAGAAGTATGAAAAAAAAAAAAAGAAATCAAGAGGAAGAAGTAGTGCTGAGGTGTTCATCATCATGTAATTTCTTATATTCTTATCAGTATCCATTGAAATTATATCTTAAATAAAGTTTTATATCCAAATATTTAGCTTTTTTTCAATTTACAATAATATTTTCTGGTGATGGCTTTCTTTCTCGAATCATTTTTTAAAATAGTTATAAGCACCATATTTATTCAATCATTTCAACTGAATTTCAGATAATACTCACAACCGACAAAATTCGATTGGCAACAAATTCGGTTGTCAAAACGAATCTCTTTTCTCTGTGTAAGTGTAGGGGGTCCTGGATTCATGTTCATGTATATGTATAGTTTACCGTCAGCAAACGTTTCGCACCGTTTAAGTATGCTGCGTATTTCCTTTTGGAATGGATCGGTTATTTCATTTCTAAATATCGTGCATTTAGTCTGTTGAATGAATTATTGTGTTTTGTCTATATAATCTTTTTTGTACATGATTACAGTTGTGCTACCTTTGTCCGCTTTTGTAAGTAAGAGATCGTTATTTCGTAGCTTTGTCTTTATCTGTTTAGTAATTTTCTGTTCGCTTGGATTTGTTTTTGATGTAATGTGCTCTTTTATTGTTTTTTTTGTGTTCTTGTCGATCAGTTGGTAAGTGTGTAATAGTAGTCTCGGCGTCTACAATTTGGGTTTCAATTGTTCTTTGTATTTTGTTAAAAGGTAGATTATGTTTTGGTCCCTTCTCAACTAGATTTATTTCATTGTCGCTAAATCGTACGGTTGTAACGTTTTTCACACTTGGGTGAAATTCTGCGTTTTTGCATTTGTCAGACTGTTTTGTAAGTTTTGTAAACTTTCTTTCCATTCGCTTGTAGTTGTCAGTCATCTGATCTTGTATCCTTTATGTAAATAGTGTAAAAATTTGGGAAAAGATGGTAAAGGTTATGTCTTTTTAATAAGTCTGTTACCTCTAAATGAATGTCGTTAATTTCTTTATTAACTTTATCTTTTTTATTCTACAGAGAGCGTATCCTAGCCTTTATCCATATTAATTGGGCTACACGCTTTGCGTGTTGGGAAGCATAAGTTTGGGTCGCAATGTTAGTTGTTATGTAACGAGGTGTAATGTTGTTGTTAAGACATTGTTTTTTGTGCCGTATGTTTGCTATTGTTTTGTGTAGTTGTAGTGTCTTGTTAGTAAGTCTAGCTAATAGTACCTTAGCTTGACTAGCTGTGAATTAATTTTTTTTTAAATTCTGCGATAAAAAAATTAAATTTAGTCTCAAAAACGGTGAGCTGGCAATACTGACATGAAGTTGTCAAAGTCTATAGTACGAACTTTTTGTTAACGTTTTTATTCTAAGGGCATACAGAGGCGTCATTTGTCAGCATATAAAAAATAACCATCAATCCCTTTAAAGAAATTAAAAGCAACTACAAATTTTAACTCAACCAGAATCAAATGATTATTGTTAACCTAATCTAAACTCTTTGTTTATTTATTGGTGCTGAACCGGTTTTAAAGAAATTTGAAACGCTGGTAGATATTTATTGACATGGTGCAATTGGGTAATCGATTTTAATTAAACTTGAAGCATAGATTGGTCGTCCTCTATAAGATCTAATACTCATTCATTTCCAGAGCTATGACCAGATGAGGGAAAATTTTTAATAAATGGAGATTTAGGGCTGGACTGATTTTAATAGATTTCAAGCATGCTTAGGTATTTAGATGCTTATTTTGATATAAAGGAGGGGAAGGATAAACGCGTAGTTTTTTTTTAGCCAAAGACTTTATTACCTGTAGTCAGTAAATGCAGCGGGTATTGTAAACTTTATTAAGCAATATTACCTGCGTTCATTCAGTATCTGAAACCTGAAGTAAAGTGTAGTCTTATAACATTACTTAGTTGGGCAATAGTAAATTGTTGTAAACTCATTGGGAAAAGGCCGCACTTTGTCAAAAGGCAGAAAGAAAATAGTTTCTTTCCTTAAAGACCTTTTTAAGCACATTGACTAATATATGCGCTTGCCCGATTATATTATGTTTTCCTTTAAATCCGAGTTTATTGTTAGAAATACATCTCTTCTTACTTTGAATTAAGTTCGTCTTAGTTACTAAAATGTAGATAGCTTTGACAAGTTTGACAAAAAGCTTTTGGTTTTATCTTATTCTTTTGTGTGGTCTTTCCCTGGCTTGCGGATAAGGTTAATAAAGAAACCCTCAACTCAGGGAAACCCAACTAAGGCCAAGTTACTAGTTTTATGAAAACCCGGGACTTTTTTGGGGCTTGGTTATATATCGCCCTTTTAAAAATTCTAAAATTCAAATTTTATTAGTACTACTGCATTAGGCGACATCCCGGGTAAATATTTTTTTAGATACCCAACAAATAGATTGCCCATCTTTTCTAGTCCAACCTTCACATGAAGTTCGCACATGTGGCGAAGAAGTGAATTGTGGAGTTTGGTCGAGGTTTTCTAGGTAACTTTTTAGCAATAATATTCTTCGAGACTCCAATAGCTCTCTCAGTCGTTTCGTACACTCCTTTAGTCATTCTTCAACCAAGAAGATCTATGTGATTGTCACTCTCTTCGAACTCTTTTTTAGGCAATAACCGTTCTACATCTACAAAAAAATTTTGTTTACCTCTAATTTGTTGTCGGCTTACTTTTGTGTATTGCGCAAAACTATTGGATGCCTTCTTTAAGCCATAACACTTGTATGGAGTCAGCTAGTTTGCTGGTCGATGATTGTTTTTTCCGGCGCACTGTGGTCAATATTTTGAGATAGCGGCCAAAACTCCTTTTGGTTTTTGTTCTCCGATTTTAAAGTTATTAGACTCGTATGAAAGTAGATAGTAGTAAGCCTCGGGAGCCAAAAAATTAGAATTCTATTTCAACTATTTCACTGAGAACAGGGTGGTCCAAAATGGGCTTTTTCAGAATTTAGTAAATTTATGAATTTTTTTAGTTAATTTTTAAAGTTTAAATGATCATGACTTTTTTGTTTTACAAGATTTTAGGACGAAATAAATTTTGTGTTCTAACTTAACTTATTTCCTAAGACTGGTAAAAAAATTGAAGTTCTACTGTTTTCAGAACAATTTAAATATTTTTTTTTAAAAAAGGTCAAATTTCTCGGAAATTTCCTACTTCATAGAGCGCAACTCCTGTGAGTCAAGCTGAGTCAAAACACAGATTTACTATTTTGTAGTCCTAACTCTCCCCTACATTCCTATATATGTACATGTCCATGCATCGGGACTGCACTTTTTGAGCTACAGCAATTTTTCTAACCCAAGGTAAGATATTCGGTACAAATGCACGTCATATTTTTTGAGAAGTTATTTGTATGTGAAAGTGGCTATTATGCATATATTTTGATGAAATTTTGTACATAAGTTCTTATTGACCCAAAAAAAATTCTGTTGAAATTAGGAGAAGTTGGCCCATATTTGGACCTAGTCCACATAGAAGGGTGTATCAACATTTTGACAAAAATGACAATAGAACTCTCAAATTATGTGGCATCTGGCAATTCATTTGGAAAAGGTAAAAAATGATTTTATTGCCATCTAATATTACATAACTTAAATACCTGAAAATTGCAAATAAATTTAAAACTAATGGAAATAACTGTTTATTTATTTATTTTTTATTTATTTATTTATTTATTTATTTATTTATTTTCGTTAGTCTAGCACAACAAGATTAAGAATCTTATAAATTATAGTGCTAGTGAGATATATCAAAAATTATCATATATTTGACATTAATAGCTTATTAATAATTAGTAACATACACTTAATACATAGTTTTCACCAAAAAAAACACAATAATAAAGAAAAAATAGTTACATATTTTAAAAATGAAAAAAATAAAAAAAATAAAAAAGGAAAAATATTTGAAAATGAGAAAATTTAAGAATTGAAATATTAATTAATTAAAGTATCTATTTAAAAATTAAAATATATTTAAAACATCATTAGAAAACAAAAATTAAACAGTGTAAAAATTTAACAAAAATACTTTTTTAACTCAGATTTAAACTTATTTGCGTTGTTGATTGATTGAATGTGGTTTGGGAGAAGGTTCCAAAGACTAATAGTGTTTATAAAAAACTGGCGTTGAGATAATAGGCATTTATATTTTTGTTGTATAAGTCTTTTTCCTCTATTCGATCTCGCAAATTTTAAACGTTTGAAGAGAGACGATGGCTCAGTTGTAGTTATTACCCTTTGTAAAAACAATAAGGTTTTATATTTGAGGTAATTTTCAAAAGTCATTTGGTTAATTTGGTATGAATAATTCGATATCGAGTCGTAACGGCGTTTATTATATACATATCTGGCGATATTGTTGTAGGCAATTTTCAGCTTTTTAAAGTCTGAACTATCGCATTTTGAAAAAATTTCACTTCCATACATTAGTGTAGGAATTAAATAAGTCTTTGCTAGCAGAAGTCTAACTTTGAAAGGTGTCGAGTACTTCACTGTCCAAAGATTGCGAAGCATGCTGTACACTCGTCCAACTACAAAATTTATGTGATTAGACCATGAGAGTTTATTGTTGAAAATAACTCCCAAGTTTTATGGCATCAGTGCAAGAAGCTTTACTTTTCGAAAGAAGTATGTATTTCGATTTTGCGGGGTTAATACATAAACCGTTACAAGTAGCCCACTTATTAACATTAGCTAGGTCATCATTTATATTTTTTATAGAAGAGCGGATATTATCTATTGGAGTGCTGCAGTAAATTTGGACATCATCTGCATACATGTGTACATTACAATGACTGATTATATCTGGTAGATCGTTTATATATAGACAAAAAAGTAAAGGCCCAAGTATGGAACCTTGAGGGACACCTCTGCTGACTTTAAGTTCTTTAGAGCATTTGCCATTTAAATGAACAAGTTGAAATCTATCAAACAGATACGAAGCCAAAAGCTTACATGCTGATTGTGAAAAATGAAATAGTTTCTCAAGTTTAGCCAAAAGTATTGAGTGATCGACAGTATCAAAAGCCTTACTATGATCAAGAAGTATTAAAACCAAGTACGTGTTATATTATTGCCAGTACCTGTTAACTCTCAAATTATGTGGTATCTAGCAATTAATTTGGAAAAGGTAAAAAATCATTTTATTGCCATCTAATATTACACAACTTAAATACCTAAAAATTGCAAATAAATTTAAAACCAATGAAAATAACTGGTAAAACCAAGTACCTGTTATATTATGTTTCAAAGAGGTAAAAAAGGTCATGTTGAAACTTCGAGCAATAGTATATTAATTCATGCATTCATTTTTTTTCTTCATTATTGTTTAAACAATGGCTAAATTCAGTTAAAGTTCTATCTGATATATGTTTTGTACGGAAAGATGAAAACGACATTATTTTACATATAATGAATAATCCATTCTTCAAAATATGCGACTAACAAGAAATTAAAATTCATAACTTAAAAATAAAACACTTTTTAAATACTTTAAGAAAACGGTACAATCAATGTCCCAGGAACAAGAAATTGTTTTACTTACGCAACCAAGAATGGCTAAGAAATAAACTTATTTTTCAAAAGCCATCAGTAACTACCACGCAAACTGGAAAAGGTGGTCGACCAGCAATTGATAATTGTAGTGAAAGATCACGAAGACGCAAGCTTAAACATATCAGTGAATAAGTTTCTTGTAGCATCATATGGATTCATTTCTGCATCAAATTCAACCATCGAAAACTAAAAATAGTAAAATTGATATCATTGAAAAAATAGTGGAAGCAAGCCCCAGACGCACAAAAAGGATTTTATAAAGTATGCCGACACCAACTGAAGAAAATAAATTTACTCCAGAAGAAGCATTTGCACTATTTTTGGATTTGAAAATGACTAAAAACCAATATACAGAATTGCGGAAGCGAACCAATGAAAAAAATTGTGGAATTTTGCCATTATATCGAGATATAGTTTCTGCCAAAAAAGATTGCTTACCTTCACCAACTGCTATTAGTGTAATTTCAAGTTCAGCAGAAATAAAATTCCAGGATTTCTTGAACACAATGCAGAACAATTATTAAAGACATTTGATGCTGACTATTTAAAGAAGTTTAAAAATTGCAGCATGACTTTAATTTTTAAATGGGGATGTGATGGGTCCTCTGGCCAGAAACAATACAAACAATGTAATGCGGAAAATTCATCAGATGCCAATTTATTCATGATTTCATTCGTTCCATTACGTTTAACAAAAACTTATATTGGTTCAGAGCCATCAACTAGTAGAGCTGCAGAGATAGATGTATGGAAGAATGAAATTCCCTCGTCAACAAAATTTTGTAGACCAATAAAGTTTGCTTACAAAAAAGAAACTAGAGATGTCATAACTGAAAAAGTTGGCAAAATAACAGATGAAATTAAAGAACTTCAACCAGTTATATTTGAATTTAATGACCAATGCATCGAAGTTAACTTTAAAATGTCACTTACAATGATCAATGGAAAAGTTGCACAAGCTTTAACCGAAACAAAGTCTTCGTCAAGCTGCACCATATGCCAAAAAACATCAAGTCAATTGAGCCAAATACCAACACAAGACGATAGTTTTAATGAAGCATATGAATTTGGAATGTCACTTTTTTATGCTAGAATTCGTTTTATGGAGCATATTCTTAAATTGGGATACGATTTGGAATTTGGCCCGTTAGGCGAAACAGTGAGAAACAAGAAAGAAAATTTGGAAAGAGAAGCAAAAAAAAAAACATATTTAAGAAAAATATCGTGAGATAGGCCTTATAATTGACCAGACAAAGCAAGGAGAAGGAAATTGTAATGATGGAAACACAGCAAGGAGATTTTTTTTCCGATCCAGAAACTGCAGCTTCTATAACTGGAGTAGATTATGATTGAATACGACGATTCCAAATCATAGAAGTTATAACATGTAGCAAAAAGATAGATGCAAAAAAATTTGATCAGTATGCTAATGCGACAGCAATCCTTTATAACCAAAAATATTCTTGGAGACATATGCCAACCCCAGTTCAAAAATGTTGTTTCATGGGGAACAAATAATTCAGCACAATATGCTTCCAATTGGAGATCTCTCAGAAGAAACGCAAGAAAAAAGGAACAAAGACTACAGATTCTTTCGTGAGCACAATACAAGAAAAATTTCCAGATATTGTACTAATGAAGATCTTATTAATATTTTGTTGTGCACATCAGACACATATATGTCCAGTATTCGACAAAAATGGAAATCAACCTTATTAGAGTTAGATGAAGAAGCTAAACAACTACTGCAAAATGAAAATCAAAGCTATTTGGAAGAAATTTTTACTAATATTGTTTAATTAATACTAGTTTAAAGATTATAATTTGTTTCTAATTTTAGTATAAATTTTTATTAACACATTTAAATAAAATATATGTGCACTTTAAATCAATAGTAAAAGTTTACTTAAAATTTTATCGTTGTTGTGTTCTGTATAGAATATATCCAAATGGTACTGATATTATTGAGAATTTCAGTGTTATTTTTCAGTTTAATCCTCACAAGAATTAGCTTTCTTCCAAAAAAACCAACCTTTGACCCCTGTGAATATTGAGACTAAATAAATGTCACTGGCCAAATGTTGGCATTTTCTGACCAAAATTAAGTTTAGGAATAAAAATAAGTATTGGTTGTAAAAAACAATTGAAAAAAATAAGAAATTATAAAAAAAATTTCTATTTAAAATATCAAAATATTCAACTTTTACATGGAAACTCAACAAAAAATTAAAATGCATTTTTAACTCCACATTACTTACGTTCCTATCAGTTGATTTTTACGTTTAAAAACGCAAATTGAAGCTTAAAGTCCCTCCCATTGAACAAAACAAATTGCGTAAAAAATACTAATCCGGTCAAAAGTTATAGAGTTTTGACCGCTATCTCGCGAAATTGACCACTGTGCAGCGGAATCACCGGGACAATTACACTTGATAACAATTACAATTACTTAAACTTGGTTATCATGTAGGTTAGTAATAACGTAAGTGTGTAGGTTAGAAATAACGCAAGCAATTGAACTTTGTTATCTTGGGGGACACTACACTATTTTAATTATTACGTAATGATCCCCAAAACGTGTGTTTAGAATTATAGCCCTTAGTTGCTAGGAAACATGGACCTCGTGTTTTATGAAAGTCGCTGTATTGACTCTTTGATACTGGAAATATATATGGTGAATAAATTGAAGAAATAACTAAGCATTTACCGGATGGTCTCCCAAGGGAGTTCCTTGTATCACATAACGTATGTCTTGTAAAAACTATTTGTTGTTACATAAGTCTCTTAAATCATTTTAAGAAGTCGCTCCAAAAAATTAGAAAACTCTTTTACACGTTTTTATATATAATTTAAAAATGTCTGTTTTATTTAAATTAAAGTAAAATAACAAAAAAAAAAATAATTTTTAAATAATTTTAAACTAACTACAAAGTAGAATTTATATCTAAATTAACAAAGTTTATACACTTGGTGAATTTTTTTATAAATCTTAAAACCGGCTTTAGTTAATCCTTTGTGTAACAAAAATTAGTTATAATTTAAAAGTATTAATTATCTAATGTCCAGTAAACTATAATTTATATTTTATTATTTTCATCCGAAAAAATCGTCAAAACAACCTTGTCAATTATAAAAATGATCCAAAGACTATTATTTATTTGGCAACACCTTTATCGCTTTCTGCAACCTTCCCTACAAGAACAGTGACCATCATTTGATCCATCAAATGACAATCACTCCCTACAAGAACAGTGACCATCATTTGATTCATCAAATGACAATCACTGATGATGGAAATATCCATCACTGCGTAGAACAAAGTTTCTATCACATTCTTAAAGGGAAAATGAAAAACTTGATGTAAGCATTTGTATACGTGTGATGTCTGTAGCAAACAGCGTTACCAGTGACTTTTTTTTACAGAAAATATAATGAAAATTTTGCTTTATTTTTCAAACAGATTTAATTACAAAAGTTTTTATAAACTATATTTTGAACTTTGCTAATCAAGTTTGAGTAAAAACTTAGATTTAATTAACAAACAAAAAATTCATTTAAATTTAATACGAAAATCTGTACAAGGGCAACGCTGTTTCGGTATAAAATTAATGCAAATGTGTTAGTAGATAATTATGTATGTATAGGTTTCCCTCACTCATTTCTTGCTGGGCCTGATAATGGACACATCCATCATCGCGTAAAACGAAGTTTCTATCACGTTCTTAAGGGAAAAATGAAAAACTTGAAGGAAACTTTTGTGTACATGTGATTTTGCTTCTCCCTCTAACTAAAGAATCTTTCTATTATGAAATACATATATCTGCACTGCTCACACTACTGCAGTTTCCTATGTAGTGATGACAGGAGTACTTATCACACTTGATGGATATACCCGTCACGATTGATGGATATACCCTCATTTGAAAAATCCATCTATTTTTAATAAAACAAAATTTAATATTTTCTAATATACATATATGTTTCTTTTTTAGTATCTAAATAATATTTTACAGTGTTAAAAATGACGTTATTTATAATAAATTAATTAATACTTATCTCTTTAAATATTTTTTTTCTTGTAGTTTGTATTGGCTTCGCTATACTGACTTCTTTACACTTTTTTCAAAATCACACGCTCCTTGCTGTTGGAAAACACTTTAAAGAAAAGAAGATATACATTTATGTATAAATAATTTAATGCGCAATAAACAAATAATTTTTTGATTGACTAATCTGTAGTACATACCTCGCAGGAAGTTATTAACCAAAGAGAGCCTTCACAGGGCTTGCTTATCCCACCTTCCATCCCAATTATATTTTTATAGTAGGTGCTCGGTAAAAATTGAGCGCATCACAGTGCTGACATCCTACGATGTCCCCTTAATCATATGTAAATGTGATGTCTAAAAAAATATAAATGTAAGATTATTAAAATACTTTAAGCATGAACTTAAGTTCTTTACCATTGCTTCAGTGAAACCTTTCGACTCCTCCAACTTTCTCTCCAACTCTACCACCGCTAGAAGGTTGTGTAAAGGAAGCATGCTGACGACTTCATCAAGTTTTGAGTCGTAAGTCTCCCCAGCCAGCCGACAGACGTATTTTTCAACCTTTTTGATGACCACCTTGCACTCCATCAAAATTTTTAGGCAATACGAATTGCAAAACTTCTTAAAAATTAAAATTAATTATAATTTTATACTACATACTTTCCTCAAGTTTTTTAAGCCGAGCTTGGATTTCCTTCTGACCCTGGACCCAATCTTGAAGAGGAAGGAATGTCTTACATCAAAAAATATTTTAAACCAATATAATTTTTGAAACATTATAAACAACCTTTGTATTTCCGATCACTTTTGGACGACAGTGATGTTGGGGCACACATCTTTTGTGTTTCTACCAAATACTGTTGTTGACTGAAAATCAGAGAAATACATAAAATTAAGCAAAAAAGGAAAAGTTTTACACATTAAAAGACAACTTACAATTTTGGAATAAAGGCTTCTTAAGTTCGTCCAACTCGAATCTAACTCTTTAAAGGCTGCGGGTTTAAATACCCGAAACATGCCTGTGAAATTTTGGGTTTCCAGTGTCAGGTTCATTGAACACAATCTCTGCACTTCAACTGCTTGCAATCCCAAATACAACTTACCTTTCTAATTTCTCTTTAACTTTTATATTTATTTTAAATTATTTTTTTATTTTACTAAATCAACACATCACTTTTATAACTATTTGATAAATGCGAAATTGTCTTAACGTCACGAAATAAAACATTTATTAGTTGTTTCACTCTTGCATATGATTTTGGAAACAACGTTGCAACCGACAAGAAATTTCTCTTCCTTATTTTTTCTTTAAAAAATTACAAAAATTCCTTAAAACCTAGCCGGTTTTACAACAAAGTTAATAAAAATTTTGTTTGACCTTTGGCACAATTTTAATTACAAAACATTTTGTAAGCTGTATTTTATAGTTTGCTGGACTATTATCTATAAACTCAAGCGAAAAATAAGATTTAGTCTATTAAAAAAAAATCATCCCAATTCAGTACTAAAAACGCTACAACGGCAACGCTGTTCAATATGAAATTGTTGCAATTCTTGCTGGATTCCCAGCAAGTAAAAAGTTAGCCGGTTTTAAGGAATTTTTGTAATTTTTTAAAGAAAAAATAAGGAAGAGAAATTTCTCGTCAGTTGCAACGTTGTTTGCAAAATCATATGCAAGAGTGAAACGACTAATAAATGTTTTATTTCGTGACGTTAAGACAATTTCGCATTTATTAAATAGTTATAAAAGTGATGTGTTGATTTAGTAAAAGCAAAAATTAAAGGAAAAAAAAATTAAAAATAATTTAAAATAAATATAAAAGTTCAATGAGAAATTCGAAAGGTAAGTTGTATTTGGGGTTGCAAGCAGTTGAAGTGCAGGGATTGTGTCCAATGAACCTGACACTGGAAACCTAAAACTTCACAGGCATGTTATGGGTATTTAAAACCCCCGCAGCCTTTAAAGAGTTAGATTCGAGTTGGACGAACTTAAGAAGCCTTTATTCCACAATTGTAAGTTGTCTTTTAATGTGTAAAACTTTTCCCTTTTTGCTTAATTTTATGTATTTCTCTGATTTTCAGTCAACAACAGTATTTGGTAGAAACACAAAGATGTGTGCCCCAACATCACTGTCGTCCAAAAGTGATCGGAAATACAAAGGTTGTTTATAACGTTTCAAAAATTATATTGGTTTAAAATATTTTTTGATTTAAGGCAGTCCTTCTTCTTCAAGATTAGGTCCAGGGTCAGAAGAAAATCTAAGCTCGGCTTAGAAAGCTTGAGGAAAGTATGTAGTATAAAATTATAATTAATTTTAAATTTTAAGAAGTTTTGCAATTCGTATTGCCTAAAAATTTTGATGGAGTGCAAGGTGGTCATCAAAAAGGTTGAAAAATACGTCTGTCGGCTGGCTGGGGAGACTTACGACTCAAAACTGGATGAAGTCGTCAGCATGCTTCCTTTGCACAACCTTCTAGCGGTGGTAGAGTTGGAGAGAAAGTTGGAGGAGTCGAAAGGTTTCACTGAAGCAATGGTAAAGAACTTAAGTTCATGCTTAAAGTATTTTAATAATCTTACATTTATATTTTTTTAGACATCACATTTACATATGATTAAGGGGTTATCGTAGGATGTCAGCACTGTGATGCGCTCAATTTTTACCGATCACCTACTATAAAAATATAATTGGGATGGAAGGTGGGATAAGCAAGCCCTCTGAAGGCTCTCTTTGGTTAATAACTCCCTGCGAGGTATGTACTACAGATTAGTCAATCAAAAAATTATTTGTTTATTGCGCATTAAATTATTTATACAGAAATGTATATCTTCTTTTATTTTAAAGTGTTTTCCAACAGCAAGGAGCGTGTGATTTTGAAAAAATTGTAAAGAAGTCAGTATAGCGAAGCCAATACAGACTACAAGAAAAAATATTTAAAGAGATAAGTATTAATTTTTTTATTATAAATAACGTCATCTTTAATACTGTAAAATATTATTTATTTAAATCAACTAACTTACGAATGCAAAAGTAGAAAAAATAACTAGTAAATGTGTTACCATACAAATGTAATACGGTGTTGGGTTATAACAATCTCCCACTCCTTAAATGAAATCTTGTTTGGTTCGAATCTAACTAATCAATAATATTTTTAAATACATGTGTACATTTCTTGTTGAAAAAAAAAAAATATATAAAAATTAAAGCATTATTGTTTACTTTATTATATTGCGAGGTCTGTTTAACCTACGAAATATTTGTTGTGGTGTTACTCCTGGCTGTTGACATTTCCATGACCCCTTGTCACGTTAAGAGGTGAACAGGCTGTTTCAATTTTAGAAGTTTCATTTGGTGTCAGCTGAGAATATAAAGGCATATAACAACATCGGTAACGATTGTATTGAGTTTGAGAACTCTTTGAATTAGTGTTCAGTATTCTTTGTTTTTATATTGCAGAGCCTGACCTCTTTTCCCTGCACTTAGATTACGAACACTCGGTATCAGCGGTGCAGGATTCTGCTCCTGAGACGGTTTAAGAATATCTAGCCTTATTCTTATACACCTGTTTAAGTACATTTCAGCTGGGCTTTTGCCACCGTTAAGTTATGTTGCTCTCTACCTCTGAAGTATCTAGTTTAGATTGCACCAGCTTCAGATGACATGGCTTTCAATTTCGGTTTCAATGTCTGTTCATTTCGCTCATCTTTTTGCTTGCAGTAAAAGCGGAAATTGTCACTGGTAAAGATTGAGGCATAATCTGATACCATTACTAAAGGAAATCCATGTGTTGCGAAAATGTATTCAGGAGATATATTATTCACGCAAAGTTCTTACTTCAGTCCGTGTTGAAAAGGCCCCGCGTAATCTATGTGAATTTTTCCCAATTCCCTTCTGGCTCTTGCTAATGGTGCAAAGGAGCTTTTGATGGCTTATTTTGAATTTCAACACAAGACTCGCATGATCTAACCATATTTTCTATATCTTTAATAATTCCTTTCTACAAACAGTATCGCTTAGCAAGTTGCTTCATTCTCGTCATTCCTGGATGGGTGTAATGTAGCTCTTTAAGAATTCTCATCCGCAGACTTTTTGGTAAAGTATTTCTTTGACCATTGAAAATAACTCTTTTGTTTAGTGTATACTTTCCTTCGAAATCATCACCAGAAAGTAAATTTGATAAATTTAGAAAGCTCTGATACCTTGGCAGTTTTAGCCTCTAATATCTCAGCATTGATGTATTCATTGGAAATTTCAAAAATTGATTAAAAAGTAATTTATTTACCTCTTCATTGATGAGCTTTTTTGTGGAAGTTGGTTCGCATGGTACTGTAGCGCGAGATATGCAATCAACATTACCGTGATCCCAGCCTTTTTTGAAAACAAATTCATGGTCGAAAATTGAAAGAAAATCGGCATACCGTAACAATCGGGCAGATATAATGGCAGGAAATTTATTATGTTGATAAAAAA
The DNA here is from genome assembly GCA_937654795.1 of Cistogaster globosa. NCBI lineage: Eukaryota > Metazoa > Arthropoda > Insecta > Diptera > Tachinidae > Cistogaster > Cistogaster globosa. The sequence continues at coordinate 87,581,553 of OW569403.1, forward strand.
TGACGGTAAGTGGTGTGTTGTCGGTGACTAGTTAAAACCTTCTTTCGTAAAGGTACGTGAAAAAATGAAAGTACTTCGCGATCTATATGGCTTTAGTTCCTTTTAGCGTTTGTGAGATACCTTGAAGCGTATGCAATTTTGAAACTTTCTGGAGAAGCTGCCTTAACAGGTATGGTTCCGAGGACATGTTTGGTATAAACCTAGAGTAATACGTAATCATTCCTAAAAATCTTCTGATGTCGTATACATTCAATTGTTGAATTGAAAAATGTGGCCCAAATATTCTATTCGACTTTGAAAAAATTAACACTTGATTTTATTATAATGTAAATCGTGTTGTTGATGACGATGAGGTACTCTATCAAATTTTTTCTGCATTCCGCTTCGGTTATAACATGTATTATGATGTCATCAAAATATGAGGTGCACAAATGAGTAGAAGTTGTACTTTGAGCCCTTTTAATGTCAAAGAAATAAAAGTAATAAAAAAATTCAAAAAATTTTTATTGTACTTTATTTAGTATTAGGTACTAAACAAAACAGTGTAAAATTCAAAACTAAAAGCATTTCTTTCTAAAAATATAAGAAAACGAAAACAACTCTAATTTACTCAATTTTGCATCGTTAAAAATCTTGCGAAATACGAAAATTTTTAAAACCTAGTCCAAAGCCATCATTTACGCGATTTGGCATAATCTCCACCAATTTCTGTACAATTTCTCTTGGAATATTCTTCCATTCATTTTGGATCCGCAGCCAAAGCTCGTCCAAATTGGCACGGTTTGATTGGTACTGTCCTAACCGTCTCTTCACGATTGAACAAAAATTCTCAATCGGATTGAGGTCGGAACTTTGTTCTGGCCACTGCATTAATTGAAAATTTTGTTCACCAACCCATTGTTTCACGTTTTTAGAAGTGTGTTTTAGATCACAAAATCGAGAAGATGAGTCTGCCAAATCCTCAAATAGTCTTCTTTCTTCATAATATTATCAGTTTTTTGAAGTGGTCCAACGTTCCACCACGTAAAGCAACCCGATACCATCACGTTTTCTCCACCGTGCTTCATATGGCGCCTTTGAATTTTTTCACGAGTCGGCGCCGGAATATTGTTTACCGTCGGTTTGGACACGGTTCAATTTAAATTTTGTCCACGTTCTGTAATCTTTGGAAGCTTAGTCGATTGACAGCATCACATTTGAACTGATCGTAACATCAAAGAAGAGCAAATTTTGTTTTTATTTTTTTACACTGCATTATGTCAGGTATCTTTAAGCTATATTATAAATAAATGTCAGGTATCTTTAAGCTATATTATAAATAAATGTTGAATTTAAATGTTCAGTGAGCAAAATAATAGATAGAGGAAATATGTGTTTTGTTTATTAAAAATTTAGCATTTTATGATTTCTAGAGTAACTTTTAAATAGGAATCCCGTGAAATGAACTGTGCTCGGTTGATCTGTGTAATGTCCACTTTATATTGAAAAAAATTGTCTGCAAATATTTACCGGTAAACTTTTTATATACATACATATATAGATACAGATAAACTAGAGAGAACTATATAATGTGTGGATTGCCGAAATGGTAAGCAAAGAAAAGGTACAAGCTGTCATTTGCTATTTTCTTGCTGAGAGTAAGTTACAGAAAACTAAAACAAAAGATTATTATTATTAAGTTAGCTGTATGGAGATTAACGTATTCAAATAACGAAAGATGGATTAAAGCAAAAAGAAGATCTAAGAAATATTTTGAAGACTACAACAAAATTTGGTTAAATGGAGGATTAAGGAATCCAACCGTCAAATTTTGGTAGGAAGCACAAATGACGGTAATACCGCTATAAAATTTTTTCAAGAACCTTCCTTAGCTTCTCAAATAAAAGGAATAAATGAAAGTTTAATAAAAAGACTAGGAATAATTTTGTGAACAATATTATCTGGTTACGCATTCCGAAAATATGCGACATATACTGCGGAACTACACGTAGAACTTTATGAATGGTGCTATTTTCCATCGAGTCCACAAAATTTGGATTCACGGCGCAGACATAATTCAAAATGCGGCACTACCGCTAGGAATGATGTCGGAGGAAGAACTTGAGTCTCGAAACAAAGATTTAGATTTAGATGTATTCGCGAACATCACACTAGAAAAATGCCACGAGAGAGAAAACAATAGAAGATCTTTTCAATTCACAATTAGAAGCATCATTAAACGTTTAAAAGGGGAAACAAGCTTCAATAATGCTCATCGAACAGGCCGTCCTAGAGCCTTAACTGACCGCAAATCAAACAAATAGTAAGAAAATTCCAAGAAAACGTCGACTGAACTTGCTGCTGTAGTTAAACAGTAATTTGGTAAGGATATTCATCCCATGACCGTTCGGAGAGTGCTTCACAAAGCTGATTATATATTAAGAGTTGCTAGGCGTAAGCACCTTGTTTCTTCAATCAAACAACAAAAGAGATTAGACTACGCAAGGAAATTTCAAAGCAAACCCGTCAGTTTTTGGGATGAAGTACTTTTCACGGACGAGAGTAAACTTAATATTTTTTTCTTTGATGGCCGTATAACTGTATAGAGAAAGCTAAATGCGGGATACGAAAAAAATTTCTCCTACAATTAAACACGGTGGTGGTGGTGTTATGGTGTGGGGGTATATGTCATCTGTGGGTGTTGGTGCGTTGGTATTTATTGAAGAAATGATGGATAAATCCGTTTATCTAAATATCCTGAAAGAATACCTTAAAAAAAAGTGCCGAGAAACTAAATTTGCCAGCATCGTTTATATTTCAACACGACAATGACCCAAAAGATACTTGTCAAAAAGCTATAATTTTCAACAAAATCGCAGCTACAGCAGACCTTGAAGGAACAGTGGTAACTATTGGGCAAGAAGTAACAAAAAATTTGGTGCATTCTATGCCTAAACGGTTGAATGAAGTAATTAATCAAAAAGGCTTACCAACCAAGTATTATATAAGAAATCTCTACGAAAAAAACCTGTATTTTAAAAGCTTTTAAACTACTTGTGCCAATACTTTTGTTCGCTGAAATCGCGCTAAAATGTTTTCTATTAGTTAATTAAAAAAATAAATGTTCATATAAAACCAAATGCATTTGTTAATTCATTGAATTAGCTAACATTAAAAACATTTAATTTACTTCTTATAGTTTTCCAATGGCCGTGAAGTTGGAATGAATTCAAGAAAGCTTGCTGTGCCAATAGTTTTGTGCGTATCTGTATATTGATAGGATCTGATAACCCCTGTTGTTGTTGTCCGTATGTGCGTGCTAAAAACAGAGGTGAATAGGTTACTTCCACCACCATTGAGTGTGTGTAAAGAATAATACGACAATTAGATAACACAAGTTGAGCGACCTCAATTGCTGCGTTGGTAGAGGTGCGTACTGTTAAACAGAAGATCATGAGTTCGAGCCTACCTACGGACATGCCAACAAAATAAAACCAATAACAAAAAGGATGGACTGGCTAAGATGTACAGTATAGTGGAGAAGTCTGTATTTGGTTAAGGTTAGTATGCAAGTCATAAAGTTGTTCACGCTTCGGGAGTAGCGGATGGTAGCGTTTGTATTAATGCATGTTTAAAAAATATGAGACCGTAGGATTAAAAAGTAAAGCCAGAATACCCAAACTACCTTAAATGCAAATAATCTTATGGCATGGGTAGAGACTGGCCAAAATTACTTTGATAAATTAACGTACCTTGGAACAAACTTACAAATTTTCTAAGCGTTGCAAACAACGTAACCATAATTGAAAGACCGTCAAAAATTGATCAAGTCGTCACAGACGCTGCAAACATCTCATACCATACCATTTAAAAGGTAGTTTAACATCGTTTAAAGCTCAGAACATAAAAACTCAATGTAAGAAAAAATAATAACGTGCTTTGTTTGTTGGTAATTTTTGTTAAATCTTTAACATTTTTGCATAGGCTTCCAAAATAACTCTCATGTTGTTTTTGAAGTTTTTACACTTGAAGAAAAATGTTTTTCGGCTTTTATAAAAATTTGGATAAAGGTTACCTGATGAGCTGACTTAAGCAACCACCGAACTACGTAAAGTTGCCTGCTTTTCCAACCAACAAAAAAATTGCATTTTTCTTAAGAACTAAGAAAAAAAGAATACTATAGAACAAGCACCGAAACCTTCTCATGTGGAGTAGGCTGTAGCTCTAATTATTATAAAAATATACTAAATATAATTTCAAGGCGTGTTAAAAGATCACTTAAGGATAAGAAGTCAAAATCGAATTCCTTATGTGAACGTTACCATATAAGCAAAACATATACCAACTATTGTCGTACTTATCATAAAAAAATCCGCACAAAGAATCTTCATTTTGTCTTAACTTAGTCAATAAAAAACCAAATGTTGTAGTCACTGTTTGTGATGTACTCGAGCAAATCCAACATTTCTTGATCAAATCCACTTCCTGCAACTTGTATTAAGCCTTCAATTCAATCGTTGAGTGCTGAAATTAAGAAGTGCAGACCATTTTATGTACATCACATAATTAACGGAAAATACACCTAAATGCTTACACCATAGGATTTTGGTATCTCGCCACATTTGCAGCTGGTTACAGAGTTTACAATAGATGAACATTTATCAAATGAATAAACCTTACGATACTAATTATTAGAAATTGCAAGAAACTCATGCTTCTACAATAATATTACGTTTAAATTTATATCACAGAGAGCTTTACATCTTGATGATTAATGGAAAGCAGTGCATCAGTTACACCGCTTATATGCAAAAAATTAAAAAATGGCATCACAGCCTTTTACTTTAATGTTATCTAACCCAAATTATTTAATTACCTAAATCCCAAGGCACTTTATCATTAGAGAACTTTGACATGCATAATACGCGCCATGTCCAAACCTGAACTGCACACATGTCGCGATAGTTTGAAGTAAGTAGCCCAATGTAAACATCTGTTTTTAGATCGATGGTATAAGAAAGTAAAGTTTTAGTAAGGCAATTGGGGAAGAGCAAGTAACATACATAAAGCCACAAGTAATGCTGATATAAAATGATATGGCACACTATTTCTTCAATGGTCATTGGGACGCTTTATAAACTTTAACAAGGATGTAAACGCTGTAGTCGCGGTCGATATCAAGACCGTTAACAGTTTTTTTAACATAAATTTTATAGAAACTCCAAGAAAATATTCCAACTGGAAGAAGATATTTTTTAGCAATGAAGACTTTAACTTACAACGTTCAGAGAAACGCAAAAGCTCATAGCTTAAGCTAAGTTTACATCATTTACACCAAACAAAATCCTTCTAGGACTTCATTTTGAAAACATTGAAACGCTAAAGGAAATGTATCTAATCAGCAACAAATTCTACAAGATGTGACCAGACCATTAAAAGTCCTATGTTACAAGTCAAATGCTACATAAGCTACAAATGCAACATAACCAATTAAAAACAATTTAATGAGCTAGATAAGAAAATTATCAAAATTATGTTTTATTATTTGTAAAAATAACAGGCTAAAGTCTTTAAAAATTTTACCCAGAACCACTACATCTTAGCAACTTTTATGCGATTAAATTAAATGTATAATATATACATATGCTAAACTATACAACGTGATATCAATTCTTGCATCATGCCATTGTCATGAATTGAAAACTGCTGCTTATAGATTCTCGACATGCCTTAGAAAGACAGCAAAACAATGAATTCTACATTACGTTTATAATTTTTATCTTTTGTGGTGCTTATTAGAAACAAACGAAAATTGCAAATAAGGGATTAAGAAATCTTTCGTGCAAATAACTATTATTTAATTTTAATTAATTTCTAAAAAATATTTAAAAAATATATGAATTTGAAGCAGTGCACTTATAAAGAAATTGCAACATTATATAAATAAAATGTGATCTTACAAACATACATATGTATGCCAAAACGCATAAAACAATAACTAAAAAAATTGTGTACGTACAACACTAATAAAACAGGTAAATTTTACCTATTCTCATTGCCAAAAGATAATATAAGTGTTTCCTGGATTTCAATAGCAAACTAAAAATAACTCATTTAGAATTTGTTCATGCTTAACATTCATAAATTATCAGAAAATTTTTTTAACAAAAAGTTTGCATAAGCGAGTGGAATTTTAAAGTATATCGAGCTGTTAACGTTTGGTATACTTCACTATTAATGCAACAAGCAAGGAATAAAAATTTTTATTAAAAATTAAATCCCAGTAGACAAATCCTATGAAATTTTTGTGCAGTGAAAAGAAAAACAAAAAATTCAAATAAATTCAAAAACCCGAGTGAGAAAATCCTTAAAAAATTTGCACAATGTTAAAAAAAAATTTTTTTTAAACTAAATTCAACAAGAGAAATTGTAAAAAGTGTTTCAGGAATTTAACTAAGGGCTCCAACATAGAAGATTTGTTTGAAAAATTAACATTAGAAGTTTTTAATATGTCCTCTTAGGGAAATTGTGAAAACGATTTTTAATAGTTACAAAAACAAACACGTAACCAGGAAGTCAATAATAATATTGTAAGTATGGAACATTTTCAACCGAAAGTCAGAGACCGCCCTAAATACGGTCCTTAATCAATTAAAAACAATGGATAAAAAAAACGCAAAATATTGAAAACAGGCAAAGTAGATCTCAGGCTATCAATGAGACAGAAACGTCTACCTCTTCTCTCTTGCTGGTACTCCAGAAGCGAAGAAAGAATTTACCGAAGTCGGGAAACTGCCCGATCGCGTTTAGGATTTCCAGCCCTTTGAAAGCAGTCCTACGCAAAATTTTTCTTGGGTGCACTGTGTAGAAAGTATTTGAAAAGATTACGATATCGTCCGAAATAAGTCAATATATAGGGCAACTATTCAGGCTAAACGCCGCAAATGTAGTGGAAATGCGATCGTAGCCCTTACTCTTATAATATATTTGCGAAAATTGGTTCTCAATAAAAAACAGCCTTTCACTGAATTATGCAGATAAACGTGATGTTCGTACTCTAGAACATCAACTAACCCAGTTGAGTCAAAGGGCTATGATCGTGGACGAAGTCTACGCTAAGTTCAACCAAATGCTGAAGATCGAAAATATTCTGAAGAGACAACTAATGTCCTTATACAAACTTATAGAAACAGGACCTTAGAAGTATTTGTAAAAGGGTTGAATAGCGAACTGTCTAGAGTAATAATGCTCATGAAGTCAAAAACACATAAAAACTTTCTCACAATGCATGGAATAGCGAAACACAAACCAGAGGATGCAGGTTTCCCTTCATTCGGCTAGTTTTAAAAATATAATTAAGGTACCAGTAGGATTCACTCGCTTTGACACAAGTAAAAATTATCAACACAACACTTCCTTCAAAATTTTTTTGTCAAAAAAATTAGTATTAACCTCACATAAACCCGTTTAAGAATCGACATGATATACCACAGCCTGGTATCCACACACCTAAAGCGATGAAAGTATAATTAAGCACACAATAAAGCAACAGAGACTTTTTACATAACCAGGAAGATGTATCTGACAATGATGGAAACATACAACTGTCTGATAAGGAATTAAATTTTATGACTCATGCTTCTCTGGCATACCATACCTAAATTATAAGCTACAGGATGGCACGACATTACAATCCCCACGATACCGGGGTTAACAAAAAAATTTTTAAGCCAGCCTTATGCACCCATACCACTAGGTTAGAATACCTGCACAGCGGCAGGAAAAATATAAATTAACGATAAGGTAAACGGAAAATTGTTCGCCCCATTTGGCAATAGCGCTACAATTGCCTTTTTTGTGTTACCAGGTTTACATCGTTTAACAGTACCATAGGTGACGATACTCTCTACAATCCTAAAGCTATAATTGACTACAAACATAACCTACTGACAATAATTCCAGGAATCGAAATTCGAAAAGTAAATGTTCCAATTAAATTTTCCTCAAACATAAAGAACGCATCAAGTGATCTTATAATAGAGTTTAGGGACATTCTTAACTGGTCCGGTAGATAGCGAAGAAACGATAAAGACCACTATAAGGGCTGAGACACGGTGTAACACCGATGAGCCAAAATATTCAAAAAGTAATCCCTATACGACTTGTATGCACGCTGAAGTAGGTAGACAAATAGAGGAACTTGAAAATAATAATGTAATTCGCATTTCAAAAGTCCTTGATTCTTGTTTCTTAGCGATACTTAATCGCAAGTTTTACAAAGTGAGCAAAATAATGCACTCAGAATTGCTACAGGATGTGTTAAGATGACAAATATAGATCATCTCCTTGAGGAGACTAGAAAGCTTCCGGACAAACAACACAATAAACTACTGACTAAGCAATTCCTAGAGGCTTTTCACCTGCTCTTTAACCCTATCGATGATAATTCGAGATCCCCTTCCTCGGACAATCGGGAGGACTTCAGGCTTTATCGCAATGACAATCGGAATATTATTCCCTCTACAATAAACCGGATGATTATTTCGGATACCCAAAAACTATTGCATTAGCAGGCGGTCTCAGGAGATATAATGGCTATAGATGCATTAAAATCCTTAATAAAAACCCCCCGTGATTTCAGAAAACGAGTGGCTTTTACCCAGGCAAACGAAAAGTTCCTGGCAGTTTAACTCTTTACCCAACCTGCCTCTCAAACCCTCACGATATAGTAGTTTTATTAAATTGTCCCTATATGTTCACTAATTTACGTCCTATAGACCTACGGATACGACCGATTGAAGTTGCGCAATTTCTCCAGCTCTAAGTACCACCTGATGACACATAGACATATAATTAAGTTTTTTATACCTTTTCACGGAAAACTCTCGAAAGTAGATAACTACAGATCTCAGACATCAATTGCTACACTTCCTTTAAATATGTATTTTATTAAAATTTTCAAATACAAATCATCCATAAAAGTTTAAAGTTTATTTATTTCGCGCATAGTGTTTTAATAATAAGCATGTGTTTTATACAAACAATTATTCTTACACTTGACAAACATTTGCCTAAAATCGTCAAATATTTGTTTGCCGTAGTCCGACCACAAAATATTTATAAAGAGCAAACACCATTTTTGGCATATAAAATTTTTTTTTCAGCAAACAAAAATGCCTATAATGTTTACATAGTGTAACCACTCGACGGCAAATATTTGAATAATTTTTAGACAAATATGTTGTCACATTTGGCAAACATTTGCCTTGAATTTGTTCGCTATTGTTTGCCCAAAATTTTTTTAAATGGGCAAACATGTTTGATGTGCGGTCACACTTAAACAAATACTTGCCTTAAAAATATATTTGATCAAACTTTAAAAAAACAAAAATGTAAAATTTATTTTCCCTAAAACTATTGCAGATAGGATGTCTTCATTGGCATTCGAATTCTTCAGCATTTTTACGAAATGTTTGCAAAGAATATTTTTAAAATATTATTGATTTGTTAAAATACTAATAACAAATAGTAAAAAATGATTGCTCCTATTAAGCTTTTAATTGCATTAAAATATAAGTTGAAAACAAACAAACAATAACCATTTGAGACCGAAACAGAAGTAAGCAAATGAAGAAAATTCTATCCTATCTAGGCAGACTCTATGCGCTTCCTTTTTAAAGTCCCAAATCAAGTTTTGATTATTTTCCTATACTTTGTACAAGATATAAAATTCCAAATTTTGATATAAAAAGAAAATATCCACTAAAAATTTAAAAAAAAATGCTTAACCCATTAAGAGCCGATGTCACGTTTATGTAAAATTATATATATGCAGTACCAAATTTTTTTTATTTTCTAAATACATGTCACCCCAATATTTACTTTTTTTATTGGAGTTACTTCACTAAGCTATGTTGAATTATAGGAATGTATAATTTAGATTAGTTAACCTGTAACTGATTAGTTTTTCTTTGCAAGCTCGATTTAATGTGCTGAATTATTTTCAAGCAAAGAAGCATATTTGCGACATGAGCAGAGTAAGTTACTATAAGTTATAAAAGTTGAAAAACTGTAACATTTTTAAATTTGGTTTAACTTAAAATTAAAAGTTTTATAATTACAAACTGATTTATGCAAAAATATGAAACTTTATTAGATATTGGGAAGTTCTTTAGTTCTCTTGTATTCAAAATATTTTTTTCATTATTCTGGGAGGCATCCACCTCATGGAGTATGTTAAGAAATAAATTTCACATCTAAATTGTTCATTCTTCTTTAGAATGCCTTGAATTTTAGCTATTGAACCAAATATTGAAAAAAAAATTCCAAAACTACACTGATTGCACTGTTATCGCCGCTGCACTACAGAAGAAATACTAACAACTTGACGCTAAATGTTAGAAATCTTCATAACCCACGCTTATGATAACGGTAATCAGCAAATTCAGTGTTAATAACTACTTTATAATATCAAAATTACAGGGGAATTCTTATTTTATTTTATTTTAAATTTCATAGCAAATGCAATTTTTTTCAACATGACGCACATATGCGACATTAAATAAAGAATGAACTTTTGAAATAGACGCAAATATACGACATAATCAGTTAACAGGTTAAATTTGAGTGTAAGGCTTAATAATTTAACCTTGTCGGTATTGACCATTAAAGTGAAAGTACGGGGCTGGTTTTATTTAATCTCTTTTAAAAAATAATAATAAGAATTTTGAAACAACATACGTAAATTTTACTATAATCAGAACTTTGTGCGCAGAAATAAAACAATAAGTAGTTTATAACTACAAATCTTTATAATTCCCGAGCTAATAGCTTTTAACAGGATTACTTGTCATCGGAAGAAGTAAGGAAAATTTTGTTTAAGTCTAGTCTAGCATAGCATTTCAAAATAAAATTAAAACAAAAGTTACTTTCGGTGCAAGAAAAAATGTTAAGTGAAAAACTTAGCGGCAACTCTTATTTTTCGCAAATTTATATATTATATAAAATAACGGATATTATACAAAGCGTAATATATATTTCGAAAAAAAGTTATCTATTGTCGTTAAAAAACCAAGAATCTTTAGCCTAGTCCAAGACACTCTTAATAGAACTTAATAACTTTAGTGATAATCCATTTTAAACACCTAAATTATTCTTCCATAACTTTCGTTTTGCAATAAAAAGAGATGTGTACTATAAGTCCTAAGCTTAACGCTTATTTAACATCTGAATGTTAACAAAATTTTTCAATAATACATATATATGTATGTGTGTGAGATGCTAATAAACATACAACATTAGCATCACCCGTAAACTCGCAGATAGAGGATAGCAATAAAGAACAGACGATAAATACAGCATAACAAACAGACATACACGCACTTGAATAGCAAGAGAAACATATAAGGGCAGAGTGAGTCAAGAGTTCGAGTATAACGGTCAAGGTCTGACGAAGTGTGCTAAAGCCATTAAGCTTACAATTAATATAGAAGTGCTTTGGTAAAAATATTAGAACTGTCTTATAATTATTGATTAAATAAGATATTATTTAACTAGTAATTTAATTAAATATTAAAACTATCTTACAACTAGTGACTTAATAAAGGTATTAAAATTGTCTTATAACTCGTGTTTAAATAAGATTGTTAAAACTCTTAATTGAATTTAAACTACTTTATCATAAACTTAAAATATCATTAATTTATAATTTTTATAATTAAAGTGAATTTATAATTAAAGTGAATGAATTTAGAACAAACCATATGTGTTTTAAAATAAAACAATAAGGTCACCAAACCATATATATATATATATATATATATATATATATATATATATATATATATATATATATATATACAGTTTGATTCTTCGTCAAATTGGTTTTTAGTTTAAACGACTGAAAATATATTATTTGTCTACAATTATATAAAACAGCTGTAGTTTGAAAATTATATTAAACTAAATAAAAAAATTCTATAAATTTTAGCTAAAAAATTTATTGAATGAATATTACAATTTTTTATTAAGAATTGGAATCTTATTCCTATTTAGTTTTTTCATTTTATTTTCCTCTTCCCTGAGAACAACTTTTAGTACTTTTTTATAGCACCAACAGATGGTCACACTTACCTACCCAATAATAAAAGACTGAAATATTAAAATTTTATACATACCTTCAATAAACATGACAGATATCAGGCAATCTGCCTGCATAATACTATTTAAATAGCCAAACACATTACACTATCTTACCAGTACTAATCAAAACGCGGCTTGAAAATGATGTCCTTACATCGAAAGCGCTTGCCAATCGTACCAAATAAACAGTCAGTGACGACGGCCTTCACCGAAGGGTATGACAACAGTACTCAGGCTTAAATTAATTGTTATAATATGAAATAATGCTCTCTCCAAAACTACTTAAGAAACGATGACTCGCGTTTGAATATTGTTTAGCTGGAAAGTTGCTGGGTTCTTAGTATTCGTTTAATAATGTGAACACATTCATAACTAATTCATCAACAGTTAATATGATACTGGGACAGCATCTATAACGTTGTGAGGAAACAAGTATAAATGATTAAAAACAAAAATTGCATTTCGTAGCCATAAAGATGGTTTGGTACAAGAACAAAAACGAATGTACAAGACGTGTTGTGGAGAAAATAGCTAAGATTCGCTTTGAGTTGTGTGTGAACTTTGTCCAACAAAATTAATATTGATTAGTTGTTAAATGGATGACTTTTAGAGTATACACAACTTAAGGTAGATATATGCGAAGAATGTTGATAAGGGATATAGCGGTCTGAAAAATGTTGCATTACATTCTACTAGCGTCACAAACAGGATGTCTTCGTTTGCATTAAATTTCTTCTGCATTATTTCAAAATACTTGCAAAGAAAATATTTAAAATATTGTTGAACTGTTAAACTACTAATAACAAATGGTAAAAAATAATTGCTCCCATTAATTTTTTTATTGCAGTACAATACAATTTGAAAACAAACATTAGCCACTTGTAATCAGAACAAAAATATAAAAATCTAGGATAATAAACCAATTAAAATTTACTTTTTTGGCATTAGTTCATTCTTAATTTTAATTTTTACAAATAAAATGTAAATTAATTTTTACAAAGAACATTAAAAAATGAACCAAAGCCGAAAAATTAAATTTTAATTGATTTACGAAACGGTTCACGGTTAGACTACTGGCTGGGAAAAATTTTAAAAATAATTTAATAACACGCAAGGCACAGCGCATATACATACATTCATACCTAACTCATCAACAGTTGTTACAATGCAAATTGAATACTAGGTAATCCCATTAGGACAAAAACAAAAAACGCGTGTATTTCGTTTGTGTAAATTTACTTGTCAGTAAACATTGACGAATAACATAAAAAACAGAGAAGAAAAAGAAATTTATTGAACAAATTCTGCTTCAATTCATTTTTCCTTTAGTGTCATTTGGAATATCGAACACAATTCTACTCCCGTACTCGTACCGCACAAATATTTCTTCATAAATATTCAAATATTTTTTATTCATGTACATACAAGTAAAATACAGTGTTTGTACTTTGAGTTCTATTCATAAACTGAAACTTTAATTATTAAAAGCATTTTATATATAATTAACATCATAAAGGTTCTCACAAAATATGCTGGTTTTACATTAAACAAACAAAATAAATGTTTTCTCTTTAAAGAATAATTTATGCTATAAATGTTGTCACGAAATATGCTGTTATTACAAAGTGTTTAATTTCTTTAAATCTTTCGACTTAAGAAAAATATGAATGCAAAAACAAAGAAAGTAAAATAAATGTTCATGTCATATTTATATTACAATTCATGAAATTCATGAATTACGGTATGCATATGTCACTCCTCCCCACCTCAGATATTTATTTATTTATTTATTATAATGAATGTTTTTCTAATGCAACAAGATCAATGATCTTATAAATTACAGAATTAGAATCAGATAAGTTACATACCGTTTACCGTTTGAAAAATTTTTTTATGAATTTCTGTAATAATTACTTAACAAGTTTTTGAATAGCGCTGCGATGCTAGTAAGTTGAATATTTGGGGGGAGATGGTTCCAGAGGTAAATGGTATATATATAAAACTGGCGAAAGGAAGCACTTTTTCGGTATTTGAATGTTCCAATATTATTGTTTCTTGCAGACGATGTGAATACCAATTTGTCATAAAGAGAAAAAGGCTTTTTTGTAGTTATTATTTCATGTAAAAAAAATAAGATTTTTAAGCTTCATGTAGTCATCGAGGTGCATGCCAAGGACATGTATTAAATACGGTGATATATGATCAAATCTTTTCAAAGCAAAAACATATCGAACAATATTATTAAACGCTATGTTGAGCTTTCGTTTCAAAGTCATATTGCATCCAGCAAAAATCTCAGAGGCATATAAAAGAGAAGGAATTAAGTATGTTTTGGCAATCACCATTCTTATCCTCATGGGTGTAAAGTGTTGAGTCTGCCATAAAGTTCTAATCTTCCCATAAATTATGCCACATGCTTGATTAATGGGATCCGACCATGTCAGCGAGCTATTAAAAGTAACGCCCAAATTTTTGGCTGTATTTACCAATTCAATTTTTATCGCATTAAGAGAAATATACAAATTCCCTTTTATTACCGCCGGTATTTGGCCAATTGTTAAAAATTTAGACTTAATAGGACTTACGAGTAGTCCATTAGCAGATGCCCATTGATAAATTCTATCTAGATCAAAAATTATTTCATTAATAGCAGAATTTATAGCTGTTTTTGAACAACTTAGATATAGCTGTACGTCATCAGTATCTATTTGAATTTTAGAGTATCTGATTTGCAAGGGCCAAGTATGGACCCCTGCGGAACACCTCGGCTTGTAAATAAGGGTGAAGAAACAATATCACCATTGACAACTATCTGTTAAATACGAAGATATTAATTTAGTTGCGGTTGTAGAAAATTTAAACATATTGCCAAGCTCAATAACAACATTTGATGGTCAACAGTGTCAAATGCCTTGGAGTGATCTAGTAAGACCAAAAATGTTAACTTATTCTCATCTAGATTGCTACGGATATTCTCAACCACCTCGGTTAATGCTGCAGTGCTGTGTTGAGGTCTAAAACCAGACTGACGGTCTGTTAATAAATTATTGTCGAGTATGTGTTTATAAATTTGTTTATGAAGAATTCTCTCAAAAACTTTTGATATGTAGGGAAGGATAGATATTGGCCGGTGGTCACCGTCACCTTTAGGCACTGGAATAATTTTCGCTGATTTCCACTCAATTGGAAAAGCGCTAGTTGTTAAAATCGTGTTGAAAATGTGATTGATATGACGTATTATATAAGGCAATATAAGTTTAATAAAACGAGGGTGGATGTCGTCTAGGCCAACAGCATTAGACTTAAGATTTAGAAATCCTTCAATTGTGTCATCCAAACTAAGATGTCGGAAGTGGAGATCGTTTATTGTAGACATATTGTTGTTACCATCATAAAAATTCACATTTACCGGAGGTTGTGGAATATTAGCAAATCTCCTATTAACAGCATTAACATCTAATGTGTCTAATTTGAAATTGGAATTTACAATTTCCATTTCACGAATCTGCCTCCATTTTTGCTTAGTATTTACTGCATTCTGAAATTTATTGCCGTAATATGATAACTTCTCCCGTCTGGTAATTTTTACAACTTCTCTTCTCGCCTTGTGATATTCCGCAAGCAACTGTGGTGTTTTGTAACGTTTCCATCGACTAAAAAGTAGATCCCTACGTTCAATAGCCGATTTAGTCTCCGGGGAAAACCAGGGACTTATTCTTCTATTAGATCTTTTTGTTCTGAGTGGGACGTGTTTATTAAATAGCTGATAAATTACACCATTTAAATGTTCGACTTGTTCATCAACAGATATACCATCTGTTAATATATCATCCCAGCTAGTAGAAAAAAGGTCATTCCCGAATGACAGCATATCAATATTATTGAAGTCACGATAACAAAATGATTTTTCATGACGTTGTATTCTGAAGTTATATGACAGAAATAAAAGATCATGCCTTGAAAAAACTGGTGCAGTTAATTGGTCATAATGATATATTTTGCAGCTATCAGAGACAAAGAAGAGATCTAATAGAGAAGCATTCGTCTTAGTGAAATGCGTTGGCATTGAGTTATTAACAGGGTGAAGATTAAGCGAAGTCATTGTTGTACAAAAATTTGAACTAGAATTGGTTAGTAAATTGGCATTAAAATCTCCTGATATTATAATATTGGTATAGGCAACAGAAATTTGTTCTAACTCAGATATAATGGTGTCCAATTTGATATTTTTATTTGGTCTGTAAACACACCCAAGTACCAATTTTTCACCATAAGATGATAGCTCAACCAATATATACTCGACATCATTATCCGCAGTGTAATTTCTCAGAGGCTTACACGAAATATTGCTCTTAATATAAATAGCCACTCCACCACCTTTTCCACACCGGTCACATCTAAATAATTTATATCCTCTCAATTTAATAAGTTTGTCGTTGTGGGATTCATTAAACCAAGTTTCTGAGATACATACGGCATCCACGCATGAATCTTCAAAAAGATAACGGAGTTCATCAATTTTGCAGTATATGTTTTGGGCATTGATGTGACAAACATTTAGTCCTAGGTGTTGTTTAGAAAGTATGCGAATAACGTTATAATTACCCTCTCTGGAACCAAAATGGTCAATCGTGAAGTAGGACATAAGAAATATTTGATGCAACGCAAAGTAATAAAAACTTGTTAAATATTATAAGTGGACTGACATAGGTAAACTCAAATTTTAATACAAAGAAAAAATTATGTAATGTCATTAAATTAACATATAAAAGCAATAAAAAATAATACAAAAAGGATGATAAAATAATGAAAGTTAGTGCAGTAATAAAAGTTAGCGTAATCAGAATGTGTTTACTAACGAAAAAGCTTGTCTAGATCTTCAATATATAAGATAAGTCGATGTCTTTATTGACTTTTTCTTCGTTAGTTCGGTTTTTTATGAAAATATTCTTCTTAAATCTAATGCATAAGCTTAAAATTAATAGTAATATTATTATTATTATTATTATAAAAGTTAATAAACTTATAGAATAGTTGTTCGTTTTACTATTTATTATGTCTATATGTTTCTCTAGTTTTGGCAACGATATATTTTCTTTTACCAAATTTTCAAGGTCTTTTACAGTAGGTAGTATGTTTTGATCTTCTATTTTTTGTTTCACACTGACTTCAAAATTACCAATTTTTACTTTACAATTATTTAATCTTATGATATTATTACCTTTTATTTTTATATTCAAATCATTACAATTTTGGTTTATTTCCGTTTCGTTTAGTTTCTTTGTAACTATTATATTTGGTTTAATGAAATACAAAAAATTTGATTCTTTATTTTCTTTATATTGACAATTAGTTTTATTATTATTTAGAAAATTTTTGATACATTTATCTCCTATTGTTATTACCTTATTATTCAGCAATTGGTAGACTACGTTATGATTGGCTACATAATCTACTTTTTCGTCAAGTACTAACTCATCATTGTTTTCGTCTGGCATTGGGATTACTTTTATTCTTTTATATTTATCGAATTCAATAGGAATGGGAAGTATGAAATAAATTTAACTTCCCTCTAACCAAATTGAAGTTTTTATGTTCTCGAACTGCAACACAGTTAAATTCGTCATGGTTTGCAAATCGATTAGTTTTGGGTTTATAATGCCCAGTCTAGCCAACTGCATTGCTAATTGGATATCCTCGATATGCACAAGATATCTTTTTACATTGTTTAAAAATATGTCTGTGCAGATTCTTTCCATGATTTTGTTCTGTAATCTTGTCACGTCTGACTCCAGCTCTCGCAACAGTCTACTTTCATTGTTCACGTGATCTATCAGTTCGTTGAATTCGTTTGTTGTTATTGTGTTCGCTTTTAAGTCATCAAACTTGCTCTCCAACTCTCTTTTATCATCCTCGTTTAGAGTCCCAAAAATATATATTAAACCGTCGCCCACCACATTTGCAATCCGCGTCTATGTCTAACCGTAAATAATTGTTTCTCTTTAAACGCTAGTGTAAGGTATTTTCCAACTGCGTCCGTTTGGTAATATTTTTTTGAGTTATACTGTTCGATAAGATTATTATAGGTCAGGTCAAGTTTTGTTAACAGTTAAAATATGATATTTGTAATTTATTGGGTAATCTAAGGTACCCTGCTCAACAACTGCAAAGCCATAACTATTTTCTACGCTGTTTATTTCGATCGTCTGGCCTCCTGTATTTTGTGAGAAAAGCAGCAACAAGAGAATGGTAGAGAGCTTCCAAAGTTTAGTTTTGTTAGATTTTAATGTACCTGAAAAAATTGAGTCTTGTTAGTTTCGACCATTATCCTTCTTCCTTTTAAACTGTGATTTATATTTTCTAGCGTGCCTATCCTTGCACTTAACAACATAATGCTCATTATCGTCTGCGGCCTCTACGACCTCTTCACACCATTTTTTTATGTTAATATTATTCATTCCCTGATCCTGGTCTATCTTTAAAAAAGAGCTATTTTGGTTTCGATCCAGTTTAATGACTTTACTGGTTCAGCTATGGCGAATTTTGAAAACAAATCTATACCAGTTAGATAGTATTCTTTATTCCATTGCCAAACGTCTGTCACGTATTTTTCTCTTGTTTCGTAAACAGGAGGTGTGATTTTAAATGGCAATTTATAGTCTATGTAGTCCGCCTTACAACGATTACAAAGTTCACAATCGTTTATAATACGAGATATTTCCTTAACATAGTTCGGAAAGTAATATTTTGTTTTAAATGCCCTGACTATTTTTCTATACCCTGATGTAATCCGTTCAAATGAATTTCTAAAATTTTTACCTTAAAATCAGGGTAATTTGTCAAATTCTCCAGAAGTTTGGTCGATCTCAGAATCCTGTTTTTGTCATTCGGAATGATTTGAACATAAACTCTCTGAAATTTGATGAAATCGCCGTCGTCCGGCATATAAAGGGTTATTTTGTATTAAGTAAATATGTTTTAATTATGTCTTTAATTGATTCGGTGTCCAGATCGTTATATACAACCGTTGTGACGTGATTGGAAAATAGCTTCTTTGTAAAGATTCTATTTTGATTTCCTCTAACAAGTTATAAGGTGGAAGGCTTTTTATTCCTTCTTTTTCTTCTTGATTTTCGTTCAAGAAAAAATTTAATATTTGGGTGATTATTATGCGAGGTATTAATTTTATTACCTCGAATTTGCTTATACTCGGGTTGGCTGATCCCCGAATCAAAATAAGTATTTTTATTAACTGGAAAGTTTTTTACTTCCTCCTTTCCTTCTTGATTTTCGTTAAAAAAAATATTTAATATCATTTAGGACAACAAATCCCCCTGGTATATTTAGTTGTGCCCTTAATTTGCTTAAATTATCAAAGACCAGAAGGCCCGAAAAATTGTTACTAAACCTATACGCATCAAATAATAATCTAACCCTTGTTATGGGGCTAAAGATTTTAAGGTCTTATTAAGAACTATGCTCCCAGTAGCTGTTCTAACACAAACGGGATGTACTTAATTTGGGAAACTGACAAAGCGTCTAGACGAAGAAGACTAATTGAGGATCCCGTATCAATCAACAAGTATTTATAAGCTCTACCCTGTATTGTTATTGAGATGATGGGAAGGGGTTTGAGGCCGCTAAGTGAAAATTTTCGACTTCCATGTGCTCGGCAGGGCTGAAACGTCTAATGCGAGATTTATTGAGTCATTTATCCTTTGGCGTTTGTAAGGACGTGAACTATTGGGAAATCTATTATTAATGTAAAAGTCGTTATTGTTTGGGCTATTATTGTTATTGTGTGTGTTAATATTTTGTCCATTATTTATATAACTATTATTGTAATTATTTTGGAAGTTTTCGTTACGGTTATTCCTAAAACTTGGGTGATTGAAAGTGTTAGTACTTCGATTTGGGGTGTATATGTTTCTATATTCATTGTTCACTACTTGAGGATAATGACGGGAGTGATCGGTTCTGAGTACCTTTGTCATTCTTCGTTCAAAGTGTCCGTTATCTAGTTCATTATTTATCTACTGCTCTACTATCTACT
Source organism: Cistogaster globosa (assembly GCA_937654795.1). Classification (NCBI taxonomy): domain Eukaryota; kingdom Metazoa; phylum Arthropoda; class Insecta; order Diptera; family Tachinidae; genus Cistogaster; species Cistogaster globosa. The sequence goes on from OW569403.1 coordinate 87,601,726, forward strand.
GCTGACTCAAAATCTGCTGCTAAATTCGAATTAACAAGTGCGGTTAAATGATTGGGTAGTTCTTTTTTTATTACTCTTAGGGCTTGGGAGTTAGCTTCATTCTTATAAAATGTTTTTTTTTCATTACTTTCATCACTTGATCTAATTGTATCGTGTATTCTACACAAGCTTATGTTAATTTCATCGCACAATTTTCATAGATTACCCTTAAATATAACATTACTTAATTTTAAAATCAGTGTCGGAATTGGTTGTTGCTTACCGTACTCTTGTACCAGTAGTCGCTTCAATGCGCTCCAGTCCTCTGGTTGTTCTCTTCTGATTAAATTTAGGGCATCTCCGTCTAATGTTCTCACTATGCAATTGAAGAATAAGACCCTGTTTCTATGCAATTTATCCTTTTTCCCAATAAGAGGATGGACTAATTTGAAGTTTTGGGTGATAAAGCTGTACTGTTGATCCATACTGTTGTTTACACTGTTGTTATCGTTATCACTATTAGCACCACTTTCTCTTCTGTTCTTAATTTATAGTTGCCCTAAATTAAGGATAACTTCATCCATAGGCTGATGAAAAGTTATTTGAACACTTTGTGATATTTTCATTGATTTATTTTATTATATATTTATGTTTTTGCGTTGTAAGATTGCAAGATTAATAAACAGTGCCACAGAGTTTTTCTTTTATTTTAAACAGTCACTGTCACAGTGTTTTTATTCTATTTGTTCAACGACAACTTTATAACAAACTTAAAAATATTAATTTTCTTTTAATTGTTAATACATCTTAAATCTTGTAGTTTTTATTTTACTTATTAAATTATTAAACGAAAAGGTTCGTTTTAAGGATCTTTTTCGCAGATCCTACCGACTGCGCCAGTAAAATACAGTGTTTGTACTTTGGGTTTTATTCATAAACTGAAACTTTTATGTATTAAAAACATTTTATATATAATTAACATCATAAAGGTTCTCACAAAATATGCTGATTTTACATTACGTCAAACAAAAATAATGTTTTTTCTTTTAAGAATAATTTATGTTATAAATGTTCTCATGAAATATGCTGATGTTACAAAGTGTTTAATTTCGTTTATTTTTCGACTTAAGAAAAACAGGAATGCAATAACAAAGAAAATAAAATAAATGTTCATGTCATATTCATATTACAATTCATGAATTACGTTATGCATATGTCACTTACATACATACTTATATATATATATATATATATATATATATATATATATATATATATATATATATATATATATATATATATTTTGTTAAAAAAAATTTTGAGACATGTTTTTCAAAGAAACATTTTCTTTTTAATAAATGCTGTTTTTTATTTCTTTTGTTATATATTTTAACTTCACTTCTTGGGCACACGCACCCTTTTCACTTTTTACGCAACGGTTTATCCGCACATTCACTTTTTTATCTATAAATTAATTATTTAAATATATTTTTTCAATTTTGAAATTTAACATTTTTTCATTGTTTTAAATGGCGCGTCAACAAAATGTAAACAAATTTTGACGTTGGTTAGGAAAAATATGTAAAGCGAATTCGATCACCTTAGCTATTAATTTTACCTAGTATTCAATTTGCCTTGAGTTGTTGTGTTACTGGAACAGCATTTATAATGTGGTGGGGAAACAATTATGAATGATTAAAAAAATTTGTTTTTCGTGTCTATACCGAATGTGTAGTACAAAAGCAACAAATGTACAAGACGTGTTGTAAAGAAAACAACAACAAAAAATGCTTTGAGTTGTGTGTGAATTTCGTCCAACCAAATTATTATTGATTAGTTGGTTAAATGGATGATATTTCCAATATACACCGCTTAAGGTAGATAGCTGCAAAGAATGCTGATAAGGGATTTGCCGGTCCTGAAAATGCGGCATTACATTCTGCTAACGTCTAATATTTTTTGTTTTCTTTGAAAAAACGTCCGCATACATTTGAAAAATAATTTTTCTTTGTAAAAATTAAAAAAAAATGAACTAAAGCCGAAAAAGTTTATTTTAATTGATTTATGAAAATCCATGGTTCAACCCCTGGCTGGGAAAAAGTTAAAAAATAATTTAATAACACGCAAGGCACAGCGCATATACATTCATAATTAACTCATTAACAGTTGATATGATACGGTAACAGCATTTATAATGTGGGGAAACAAGTATAAATGATTGGGGGTTTTCACATAAGACTAATTGTGCTGGCATAAAATTGCAATTTGTAGGCTTTTTCGGTGAAGAGAGTGGTTTTTGGTTGGCACAATTTTTCAACCAGCTTCAACCCCGCACAAGCAGAACAAAACTAACACATACACACTTATGAAAAGACAGATTCTGCGTTTTTTTTTTGCAGCGCGATTTTTAGTGTTTTGTTGTCATTCGACGCGTTAAGATGAATTCATGAATTATGAATTTTTTTATGATTGAATTCAATTTTCTTATAATATTTTATCAAGGGAAATTAAGTTTAAAGTTAATTTGAGTTGATTTTTATATGTATTTTACAGGGAAAAAATCAAAACGAACTTTTTGTCAAATATGACTAAAATATTTATTGAAATCTTCTTCATCTTCTTCTTATGAATAAAATATTAATTGAATTCTTCAGCTTCTAGGAGTAATGATGCAGCTTGCAAGTTACAGTCACTGGAAATTCCTCCTAAAATTATTGCCAATACATCATCAATTATTTCAGCCATATTTCCGCCAAGTATGCTCCGGAATTTATGCTTACGGATTAAAAATTAGTCTTGTGTGAAAATCCTCATTAAAAATAAAATTTGCTTTTCGTCACCAGGGCTGCCGTTTTTGGTTATTTCTAACCAAAAGTGGTTATTTTATCTTAAATGTGATGTGAATATTTTTCTCAATTTGGTTATTATATACCAAAATAATAATACACATGTACATATTTTTCATGTTTTACTTTTTAAGCTTTTATGTTCTTCAATTTTTAGTATTGCTACCATCGTTTTCTTTTACAACACGGCATATACCTTACAAATGCTTACAAATCAGCTTCATGTACCTTGCTTTCTTGTTGTAGTGCGTAGGAAAGTATTGAAATTAAATAAAAAATGGATAGGTAATTATTTTTTGATGTCGGATTGACTTAAAAAACAAATTATTTATTAACTTACGTGTGCATATTTTTAAATCTAGATACTTGTTGAAAAAATCTGCGGTGGGGTCACAAGAAATCGAAAATGTGCTTTCGGAACGTGATGATGAAGTTAGGTAAAAAGTAAACACATTTAATATTTCTGGAATTTATAATACGAAATTATAATTTCAACATAGAGCAACTATAAACACCCCAGAAGAAAGTTTCGGGCTGCCTGGTTTTCTTGTTATTTGAGAAAACAAGTTTTAGTACGCAGTCATATACAAAAAGTAGATGCAAAAAAAAATCAGATAAAGATCAATTCATTTTTGAGTGTCGAAAATGAAAATTTAGTTAAACAACTGTATCACGCGGAACTTACACTTGTTATGTTTCTTATCTGCCACAATTTACCATTTTTATCGATGGATTTTTTACCTAAACTGCTAGTAGAATACTTTCCTGACTCCAACATAGCAAAAAACATAAAATGCGGTAGAACTAAAGCAACTCAATTATCAGAAATATTGGAGAATAAAGCAAAAACTGAATTATTTCGAAATTGCAAACAACTACATTTTCCTTGATTGTTGATGAAACTACAGATATTTCGACAAAGAGAGCACTTGTCTTAGTAGTTCAGAATATGGTCCAGTTATCCCAAAAGGTTTGTGATCGGTTTTTAAGTTTTAAAGAGGTTATAAGTTTTCATCCCAAATCTCTATACGACACGCTAAAAGATTTCCTTAAAACTCACAGCATTACATTCGAAAACATTATTGTGTTAGACACTGATGGCGCCAATGTTTTTATGAAAATATTCTTCTTAAATCTAATGCATAAGCTTAAAATTAATAGTAATATTATTATTATTATTATTATAAAAGTTAATAAACTTATAGAATAGTTGTTCGTTTTACTATTTATTATGTCTATATGTTTCTCTAGTTTTGGCAACGATATATTTTCTTTTACCAAATTTTCAAGGTCTTTTACAGTAGGTAGTATGTTTTGATCTTCTATTTTTTGTTTCACACTGACTTCAAAATTACCAATTTTTACTTTACAATTATTTAATCTTATGATATTATTACCTTTTATTTTTATATTCAAATCATTACAATTTTGGTTTATTTCCGTTTCGATTAGTTTCTTTGTAACTATTATATTTGGTTTAATGAAATACAAAAAATTTGATTCTTTATTATCTTTATATTGACAATTAGTTTTATTATTATTTAGAAAATTTTTGATACACTTATCTCCTATTGTTATTACCTTATTATTCAGCAATTGGTAGACTACGTTATGATTGGCTACATAATCTACTTTTTCGTCAAGTACTAACTCATCATTGTTTTCGTCTGGCATTGGGATTACTTTTATTCTTTTATATTTATCGAATTCAATAGGAATGGGAAGTATGGAATAAATTTAACTTCCCTCTAACCAAATTGAAGTTTTTATGTTCTCGAACTGCAACACAGTTAAATTCGTCATGGTTTGCAACTCGATTAGTTTTGGGTTTATAATGCCCAGTCTAGCCAACTGCATTGCTAATTGGATATCCTCGATATGCACAAGATATCTTTTTACATTGTTTAAAAATATGTCTGTGCAGATTCTTTCCATGATTTTGTTCTGTAATCTTGTCACGTCTGACTCCAGCTCTCGCAACAGTCTACTTTCATTGTTCACGTGATCTATCAGTTCGTTGAATTCGTTTGTTGTTATTGTGTTCGCTTTTAAGTCATCAAACTTGCTCTCCAACTCTCTTTTATCATCCTCGTTTAGAGTCCCAAAAATAAATATTAAACCGTCGCCCACCACATTTGCAATCCGCGTCTATGTCTAACCATAAATAATTGTTTCTCTTTAAACGCTAGTGTAAGGTATTTTCCAACTGCGTCCGTTTGGTAATATTTTTTTGAGTTATACTGTTCGATAAGATTATTATAGGTCAGGTCAAGTTTTGTTAACAGTAAAATATGATATTTGTAATTTATTGGGTAATCTAAGGTACCCTGCTCAACAACTGCAAAGCCATAACTATTTTCTACGCTGTTTATTTCGATCGTCTGGCCTCCTGTATTTTGTGAGAAAAGCAGCAACAAGAGAATGGTAGAGAGCTTCCAAAGTTTAGTTTTGTTAGATTTTAATGTACCTGAAAAAATTGAGTCTTGTTAGTTTCGACCATTATCCTTCTTCCTTTTAAACTGTGATTTATATTTTCTAGCGTGCCTATCCTTGCACTTAACAACATAATGCTCATTATCGTCTGCGGCCTCTACGACCTCTTCACACCATTTTTTTATGTTAATATTATTCATTCCCTGATCCTGGTCTATCTTTAAAAAAGAGCTCTTTTGGTTTCGATCCAGTTTAATGACTTTACTGGTTCAGCTATGGCGAATTTTGAAAACAAATCTATACCAGTTAGATAGTATTCTTTATTCCATTGCCAAACGTCTGTCACGTATTTTTCTCTTGTTTCGTAAACAGGAGGTGTGATTTTAAATGGCAATTTATAGTCTATGTAGTCCGCCTTACAACGATTACAAAGTTCACAATCGTTTATAATACGAGATATTTCCTTAACATAGTTCGGAAAGTAATATTTTGTTTTAAATGCCCTGACTATTTTTCTATACCCTGATGTAATCCGTTCAAATGAATTTCTAAAATTTTTACCTTAAAATCAGGGTAATTTGTCAAATTCTCCAGAAGTTTGGTCGATCTCAGAATCCTGTTTTTGTCATTCGGAATGATTTTAACATAAACTCTCTGAAATTTGATGAAATCGCCGTCGTCCGGCATATAAAGGGTTATTTTGTATTAAGTAAATATGTTTTAATTATGTCTTTAATTGATTCGGTGTCCAGATCGTTATATACAACCGTTGTGACGTGATTGGAAAATAGCTTCTTTGTAAAGATTCTATTTTGATTTCCTCTAACAAGTTATAAGGTGGAAGGCTTTTTATTCCTTCTTTTTCTTCTTGATTTTCGTTCAAGAAAAAATTTAATATTTGGGTGATTATTATGCGAGGTATTAATTTTATTACCTCGAATTTGCTTATACTCGGGTTGGCTGATCCCCGAATCAAAATAAGTATTTTTATTAACTGGAAAGTTTTTTACTTCCTCCTTTCCTTCTTGATTTTCGTTAAAAAAAATATTTAATATCATTTAGGACAACAAATCCCCCTGGTATATTTAGTTGTGCCCTTAATTTGCTTAAATTATCAAAGACCAGAAGGCCCGAAAAATTGTTACTAAACCTATACGCATCAAACAATAATCTAACCCTTGTTATGGGGCTAAAGATTTTAAGGTCTTATTAAGAACTATGCTCCCAGTAGCTGTTCTAACACAAACGGGATGTACTTAATTTGGGAAACTGACAAAGCGTCTAGACGAAGAAGACTAATTGAGGATCCCGTATCAATCAACAAGTATTTATAAGCTCTACCCTGTATTGTTATTGAGATGATGGGAAGGGGTTTGAGGCCGCTAAGTGAAAATTTTCGACTTCCATGTGCTCGGCAGGGCTGAAACGTCTAATGCGAGATTTATTGAGTCATTTATCCTTTGGCGTTTGTAAGGACGTGAACTATTGGGAAATCTATTATTAATGTAAAAATCATTATTGTTTGGGCTATTATTGTTATTGTGTGTGTTAATATTTTGTCCATTATTTATATAACTATTATTGTAATTATTTTGGAAGTTTTCGTTACGGTTATTCCTAAAACTTGGGTGATTGAAAGTGTTAGTACTTCGATTTGGGGTGTATATGTTTCTATATTCATTGTTCACTACTTGAGGATAATGACGGGAGTGATCGGTTCTGAGTACCTTTGTCATTCTTCGTTCAAAGTGTCCGTTATCTAGTTCATTATTTATCTACTGCTCTACTATCTACTGCTGACTCAAAATCTGCTGCTAAATTCGAATTAACAAGTGCGGTTAAATGATTGGGTAGTTCTTTTTTTATTACTCTTAGGGCTTGGGAGTTAGCTTCATTCTAATAAAATGTTTTTTTTCATTACTTTCATCACTTGATCTAATTGTATCGTGTATTCTACACAAGCTTATGTTAATTTCATCGCACAATTTTCATAGATTACCCTTAAATATAACATTACTTAATTTTAAAATCAGTGTCGGAATTGGTTGTTGCTTACCGTACTCTTGTACCAGTAGTCGCTTCAATGCGCTCCAGTCCTCTGGTTGTTCTCTTCTGATTAAATTTAGGGCATCTCCGTATAATGTTCTCACTATGCAATTGAAGAATAAGACCCTGTCATCTTTAGGCAGAACCACAATGTTGGGTAATATACTTTCTATGCAATTTATCCTTTTTCCCAATAAGAGGATGGACTAATTTGAAGTTTTGGGTGATAAAGCTCTACTGTTGATCCATACTGTTGTTTACACTGTTGTTATCGTTATCACTATTAGCACCACTTTCTCTTCTGTTCTTAATTTATAGTTGCCCTAAATTAAGGATAACTTCATCCATAGGCTGATGAAAAGTTATTTGAACACTTTGTGATATTTTCATTGATTTATTTTATTATATATTTATGTTTTTGCGTTGTAAGATTGCAAGATTAATAAACAGTGCCACAGAGTTTTTCTTTTATTTTAAACAGTCACTGTCACAGTGTTTTTATTCTATTTGTTCAACGACAACTTTATAACAAACTTAAAAATATTAATTTTCTTTTAATTGTTAATACATCTTAAATCTTGTAGTTTTTATTTTACTTATTAAATTATTAAACGAAAAGGTTCGTTTTAAGGATCATTTTCGCAGATCCTACCGACTGCGCCAGTAAAATACAGTGTTTGTACTTTGGGTTTTATTCATAAACTGAAACTTTTATGTATTAAAAACATTTTATATATAATTAACATCATAAAGGTTCTCACAAAATATGCTGATTTTACATTACGTCAAACAAAAATAATGTTTTCTCTTTTAAGAATAATTTATGTTATAAATGTTCTCATGAAATATGCTGATGTTACAAAGTGTTTAATTTCGTTTATTTTTCGACTTAAGAAAAACAGGAATGCAATAACAAAGAAAATAAAATAAATGTTCATGTCATATTCATATTACAATTCATGAATTACGTTATGCATATGTCACTTACATACATACTTATATATATATATATATATATATATATATATATATATATATATATATATATATATATATATATATATATATATATATATATATATATATATATATATATATATTTTGTTAAAAAAAATTTTGAGACATGTTTTTCAAAGAAACATTTTCTTTTTAATAAATGCTGTTTTTTATTTCTTTTGTTATATATTTTAACTTCACTTCTTGGGCACACGCACCCTTTTCACTTTTTACGCAACGGTTTATCCGCACATTCACTTTTTTATCTATAAATTAATTATTTAAATATATTTTTTCAATTTTGAAATTTAACATTTTTTCATTGTTTTAAATGGCGCGTCAACAAAATGTAAACAAATTTTGACGTTGGTTAGGAAAAATATGTAAAGCGAATTCGATCACCTTAGCTATTAATTTTACCTAGTATTCAATTTGCCTTGAGTTGTTGTGTTACTGGAACAGCATTTATAATGTGGTGGGGAAACAATTATGAATGATTAAAAAAATTTGTTTTTCGTGTCTATACCGAATGTGTAGTACAAAAGCAACAAATGTACAAGACGTGTTGTAAAGAAAACAACAACAAAAAATGCTTTGAGTTGTGTGTTAATTTCGTCCAACCAAATTATTATTGATTAGTTGGTTAAATGGATGATATTTCCAATATACACCGCTTAAGGTAGATAGCTGCAAAGAATGCTGATAAGGGATTTGCCGGTCCTGAAAATGCGGCATTACATTCTGCTAACGTCTAATATTTTTTTGTTTTCTTTGAAAAAACGTCCGCATACATTTGAAAAATAATTTTTCTTTGTAAAAATTAAAAAAAAATGAACTAAAGCCGAAAAAGTTTATTTTAATTGATTTATGAAAATCCATGGTTCAACCCCTGGCTGGGAAAAAGTTAAAAAATAATTTAATAACACGCAAGGCACAGCGCATATACATTCATAATTAACTCATTAACAGTTGATATGATACGGTAACAGCATTTATAATGTGGGGAAACAAGTATAAATGATTGGGGGTTTTCACATAAGACTAATTGTGCTGGCATAAAATTGCAATTTGTAGGCTTTTTCGGTGAAGAGAGTGGTTTTTGGTTGGCACAATTTTTCAACCAGCTTCAACCCCGCACAAGCAGAACAAAACTAACACATACACACTTATGAAAAGACAGATTCTGCGTTTTTTTTTTGCAGCGCGATTTTTAGTGTTTTGTTGTCATTCGACGCGTTAAGATGAATTCATGAATTATGAATTTTTTTATGATTGAATTCAATTTTCTTATAATATTTTATCAAGGGAAATTAAGTTTAAAGTTAATTTGAGTTGATTTTTATATGTATTTTACAGGGAAAAAATCAAAACGAACTTTTTGTCAAATATGACTAAAATATTTATTGAAATCTTCTTCATCTTCTTCTTATGAATAAAATATTAATTGAATTCTTCAGCTTCTAGGAGTAATGATGCAGCTTGCAAGTTACAGTCACTGGAAATTCCTCCGCCAAGTATGCTCCGGAATTTATGCTTACGGATTAAAAATTAGTCTTGTGTGAAAATCCTCATTAAAAATAAAATTTGCTTTTCGTCACCAGGGCTGCCGTTTTTGGTTATTTCTAACCAAAAGTGGTTATTTTATCTTAAATGTGATGTGAATATTTTTCTCAATTTGGTTATTATATACCAAAATAATAATACACATGTACATATTTTTCATGTTTTACTTTTTAAGCTTTTATGTTCTTCAATTTTTAGTATTGCTACCATCGTTTTCTTTTACAACACGGCATATACCTTACAAATGCTTACAAATCAGCTTCATGTACCTTGCTTTCTTGTTGTAGTGCGTAGGAAAGTATTGAAATTAAATAAAAAATGGATAGGTAATTATTTTTTGATGTCGGATTGACTTAAAAAAAACAAATTATTTATTAACTTACGTGTGCATATTTTTAAATCTAGATACTTGTTGAAAAAATCTGCGGTGGGGTCACAAGAAATCGAAAATGTGCTTTCGGAACGTGATGATGAAGTTAGGTAAAAAGTAAACACATTTAATATTTCTGGAATTTATAATACGAAATTATAATTTCAACATAGAGCAACTATAAACACCCCAGAAGAAAGTTTCGGGCTGCCTGGTTTTCTTGTTATTTGAGAAAACAAGTTTTAGTACGCAGTCATATACAAAAAGTAGATTCAAAAAAAATCAGATAAAGATCAATTCATTTTTGAGTGTCGAAAATGAAAATTTAGTTAAACAACTGTATCACGCGGAACTTACACTTGTTATGTTTCTTATCTGCCACAATTTACCATTTTTATCGATGGATTTTTTACCTAAACTGCTAGTAGAATACTTTCCTGACTCCAACATAGCAAAAAACATAAAATGCGGTAGAACTAAAGCAACTCAATTATCAGCAATATTGGAGAATAAAGCAAAAACTGAATTATTTCGAAATTGCAAACAACTAAATTTTCCTTGATTGTAGATGAAACTACAGATATTTCGACAAAGAGAGCACTTGTCTTAGTAGTTCAGAATATGGTCCAGTTATCCCAAAAGGTTTGTGATCGGTTTTTAAGTTTTAAAGAGGTTATAAGTTTTCATGCCAAATCTCTATACGACACGCTAAAAGATTTCCTTAAAACTCACAGCATTACATTCGAAAACATTATTGTGTTAGACACTGATGGCGCCAATGTTATGGCTGGAGAAATAAGCGGAGTGCAAGCGAGATTTAAAAATGATATTGAAATATTCTACATTAAATGCACTTGTCACTCACTTTATCTATGTTTAGCTTACGCATGCTTAAAACTCTTGATGAAAATTGAAATTCTGTGTCGAAACATTTATCATTTTTTGCTCAAAGTCCAAAGCGAATTAATGAATTTAAATAATTCCAAGATTATTGCAGTGTAAAAACACATAAAATATTAGGAATTTCTTTAGCCCGGAAGCTGTCACTAGAAAATGTTATAAATCGTAAAATTGAATAGTGGCCCGCCTAGCAGATATATTTTATATCAACATTCTTAGGGGTATACGGCATAAAAGCTTGTGAATTGGGGAAACTAATGGGTGAATCAAGTTTGAAAACATACTTTTTATTTCTTTCGTAAATTATAAATGTGATTAATGATTTAAGTAAGGAATTCCAGTCAGAACAAGGGCGCCTTCCATACGTTTATACTCAACTTGAATCAAATTATCAATTAATTTTAAGCAATTTTCTAAAATTGTATTCGTCAAAAGCTTAAATTCATTAAAAAATTTTAATTTGTTAGACGAAAATAACTATCTAAGCGTGGAAAACATCATTATCGGCCGAAAAGCTGAACTATGGATGGAACAAAATAAGTTCTCACACTTGGAAAAACAGTAAATAAAAAAATATCCAATCTTTTTTATTTCAAAACGTTTTTATTTATTTATTTTATTTTTTAAATAAAAATTGAGCCGTTATTGTGGTGTTCCCAAATTTAACGGATAATAATGAGGAAAAAATATTACATCAATAGAGACTACTAAAGTTTTAAAATGTTGCTGTAAAAAGCGATATGGATATTGTTGAATTTTGGGATAAAATATCAAGGTACAGAAATGGAGTAAATGAAAAATGTTTCGCTATGCTTGTCAATTTCGTGCAAAAGTTATTTAAATTGCCCCCATAGTTCAGCTGCAGCCGAAAGGATTTTTTCCCAACTGAGTTTGATAAAAACTAAATTTTGCAACAGTCTTGATTTTAAAACTATAAAAGAAGAAAACTGTGTAAAAACGAAAATATGGTCTGCTAAAAAATCTTCAATTTAAAATGAAATTAATTTTAAGTACGCACTTCTATCGTCTCAAATTTTATATCTTTTTTTTACACCATACCACGAAGTACAAATTTTGTTTATTTTAAAGTAAAAAATTTAAGCGTGTTATTTTTTATATGCATGCATTAGCGCTAACTAAACACATATGTATATGCATATGTTAACATATTTATTTCTTTTGCTTTCTCTTATTATTATTAAAAGTTAAATTTTACTTTAAAATGCAATGAATTTTTAATAGGTAAATTTATGGTCTCAAACTATTATACTGTGAACTGCAAGTTTTGGTTACTTTATACTAAAAAAAACTGTTATTTTTTATATACATACATGTACAAGCGTTAACTTGTTACATACATACATACATATATTGGTAAAAGAATTATATTTGCTTTGTTATTATTATTATTATTTTTATACTACATATTGAAATTTGGTTATTTTTTTTCTCATTTGGTCACTTTTAAACCGAATTTTGATTGTAAAATTTGTTTGGTTGTGGCAGCACTATTCGTGACTATACCGAAGGTGTAATACAAAAGCAACAAATGTACAAGACGTGTTGTAAAGAAAACAACAAAAAAAATGCTTTGAGTTGTGTGTGAAGTTCGTCCAACCAAATTAATATTGACTAGTTGGCTGGGAAAAAAATTAAAATAATAATCTAGGAAAATTTATCTTGTCTTATTGATTTTCTTCCTGTACTTTATACGAGAAGTAAAATTTTAGTTTTTAACAGTTCTGTTCATTTACTTTACTAGCAGGAACTTGCAACGCGAGAGTAATAAAGAATTTTGCAAAACTGCTGTCAAAAAGGTAAAAAAGTAAATGAATGCATTGCTAGCAAAAATAAGCAAAGAAAAATGTTGTGGCTTCGGGAATAATATGTAAGACTTAAAAGCTGTACGGTATGCACACTAAATAGTACTATTTTTAAAGCACATGTACTAATGTGCAAAAATGAATAAAACAATGACCACTGAAGGCAGAATTAGTCTTTACTTTTCGTATCATGACGAATCAGCTGATCAGTTTCTGTTAAATGGAAAATATGTATTTTTGGTTTGTTATTACTTTGACGTTTTGTTTTGTTCCGTTCGAATCAGCAGAAAATAGAATTCAACGTTAAGTTACTTGGTAGTTGTTTGGTAGTGTGAGTGCAAAATTGTAAACAAACCATTTTTGTTATTGTAATTGTAGTTTATTTTGTTGTATTGTGTTTTCTTTGCTTTTTATAAACAACTGATATGTTGTTACAGAAAAACTAATTATAAAAATTAAAAAAGCAGAACGGTAAGGAACAAAACAGCAACAGAAAGTAAAGACTAATGAGACCTTGAAAGCCAGCAAACTGGTATCCACACGAAAAAAATTGAAAATAGTATTCCAAGTAACCAAATAGCAAAAATATGTAAAATGTGTTAACTATTCTTTTAAATATTTGGTAATTTGCAAACGCGTTTATGATGTTTAAGCTCATCATGTACATATAGATTTTTTTACTACAGTTAGTTCTAATAAACATTCATATTGTAATTTAGAAGTTAAAATATTTCTATTAGAAATAGTTTTAACATGTATATAACTTATTTATAATTATACATAAGAATTGTACTCTTCTTTAAATTGCACCGAAAAAAGTACATTGCATCGAATATTTCCTCACTAGCTTGTTTACTTTTAATTCTAACAATAATACAAACACCTGCAAAGCTCGAAGGCTCTAAACCAAATTTCTGTTGTTTTACACTACTTTGATTTGTATTTCCATAGTCAATTTAAAGAAAAATTACAAAATAATATTATTTTTACATTCTTTTACTTGTTAAATATGTTTGGCTAATTCTTGCAAGAAAAAATTTTACCAGTAAAAATGTGCAAAATATTTTTTGTACTCTCTGTTTACACTCTCTCGATGCAAATTTTTTGGGTTAATGAAAATTTTCCAGTAACAATTGTTACAAATTCGTAACAATTTTTAGTAAATGAATAGACCTATTTTTGGGAAAAGTCGTTTAACTTAAAAAGCCAATTTGACGAAGAATCAAACTGTATTTTTTGTCGTATTCATAAAATATTCAAATAGTTTTAAAACGTATTTTTGAACAAATTTGCATGGAAAATTTTTCATAAAACTTATTTCGAAGTTATTTTATTTTTTACGAATATGACAGTATACTTATATTGAATTGAAACATAGAGTCCATATTTTTTAAGAAACTTATATTACATGTTTCAGATTCAGGGTTTTTTTTTTTAATTGTTACGTTATTATTGACAGTCAAACGCATTTACATATATTACTGAAAAATTCAGTTCACAGTCAGATGTAAAACCAAGCTTCTTGCTTAGGACTTATAGAACACATACATTTTTATTGCAAATCCAAAGTTATTGAAAAATAATTAAGGTGTTTGAAACATACTATTACTAAGTTATTAAGTGGTATTAAGACTAGAGTTTTTTAGCTCTATTCTCACGCTTTAGGTGGTGCGGAAGAATGAGTTTGCAATTAAAATAGATGAAGACTGACTAAAGAAATGATCCTGTTAAGAATAGTCTGTAAAGTTGGTTTTTCTTCTGCATACAGCAGATTTCTTTCGGCTCTTAATGAAGTTTTAATGAGCGAACACTTTATAAATCTTAATTAAGAATAAGTTACGGGAATGTGTTATTTATGTTAGTTAGATTTAAGAAATATATTAGAAAAATATGCGTTCCCGTCAGGCTTTTGATATACCTTATCTTCTAAAAATTGCATTTTAATATTACTATTATTTGTAATTTTCTGAAATTTTTTCCGAAACTTAATAATTTAGTTTACATACTAGCCAACATTGACGATACAGCTGTTACTTGCTTATGTTTATTCTAAAAAAAAACTTTGTTAGAACAAATATTTATTTGCCCAAAAATGAGTCAAATATTTGACATCGAGCGGTCAGACCATGTTCACACTAGAAACGCTTTTGTTTGTTGGCAAATAATTTTATTTGCCTAAAATCCGCTGTGGTGTTGTTTGCTGGTAAAAAATATTTTTTGGTTAGACTACAGCAAAAAAAGTATATGACGATTTGTCAAGTGTGACAGTATCTTTAGACATTTAATTTTAGCGAGAAAATTTAACAAGTTAATATAACTGGATTTCAGCGATATTAACGTTTGTTTAAAAATCGATACAAATCGTTTATTGAGAATAAGATATACTTATAGAACTTAAATATAATAGAACGTAAATATAATAGTCTGTTCAGTAGCTAAAAACTTAATTGTTGCTATTTACTACTAGAACGTGTTCTCGTACTCGAAAAACTTGCAAGAAGAGAATGAAAAAAAACGTTGAAATTAGAAAAAGAAAAAAATTTTTGCAAGTTTTGGCAGGTGAAGTTTAAACTTGCAAGAATTAATCAAACAGTTGTTTTTTACTTTTGCTTACAAAATAATTCGCTTAAAAATGTCCGATAAAAGAACATTTTGCGAAATTTAAGGAAATTCAAGTATTTGGCAATTAAAATAATATAAAAATTAAATTATTTTGTTATGCTTCCTTAATTTAGATATGAGAGTATACAGTAAAGAATTTTAAAACAACAGAAGGAATCTTCTAGCTTTGTAGGTGTTTTTGTTATTGTAACCCTTAACGGACCATGAGCGCCGTATAGGCGACATGATACTTTTACTTACTGGGTCTAATGGCGCATATATTGCGCAAAAAACTATTTTATTAATTTTATTACAATTACTGTTGTACAACACCTACCCACTTTTTCTGTGAAATATTAAATACTATGCCTACTAAAAGAAAGAGTAACAATTATAATAGAAGAAACCAAAGTAATGTTACAGCGCTTGAATCAAATTAGTCGCAAAACTTTGAGGTTTCCCTAAGATTAGACCAGTAAGTAATAGAATTTTACAATTTGAATCTAAATATGTGTTATTTCATCAATATTGAGATAGAAAATACAAAGCAAATAGTAAAATTTTTGGTAGATACAGGAGCTGATATTTTATTAATAAAACTAAACTTTCTAACTAAACATAAACTAGATAAAAATAGAACTACACAAATTTTAGCGGAATAGGAAAAGCAAAATAAAATCAATTGGTAATGCATTTGTTGACCTGAATTACAGATAGTAATTAATGACTTTCCAACAGACCATTACATGTAATTGTAATTGAAAATTTTGAATTACAAATTACATGTAATTAGGCAATAATCATTATTTGTACTTAAACAAAATTCAATTACATTTCTAAAAACATTAAGTGTAACTAAAAATTCTAAAAATTAACTTCTAAAACGTTTCGGATAATTTCAGCAAGTTTATAAAAATTTATATTAAAGCTCAGAAGAATATTACGGTGAGGACGTAAATGAAGGTAATAATCACTTACGAAAAATTAAAAACATTGATTTTGTTTATATATTTTATCATTTTATATTCCATAGTCATTAATACATCCGATTATAATGAAGAAAGTAGTTTAAAATTTGAACTTAAACTTTACTTGCGTGATCTGAATTCATCTCTTAAGTGCCTCAAGAATTATCCTACAAAACTAAAGGCTTTTCTACGATCAAATACTCCCTTCTCACCTTCAGCGCCAGTTGGAAAAGTTGTTTTCATTCGCTAGTATAATTTTAACACCTAGGCGACAAAGCTTAACAGATGAAAATTTTGAAAAAATGTTTTTTTTTAAAGCAAATAAAAGTTTTGTTTAAATTTGCACTTTTTTTTAGTATGTTATGTATATAGTACATATGTATGTGTTTTTTCTTCCCTAAGGTTCTTATTACATGTTTATTATATGTATTTAATTGATGATTTTTGTAATTAAATAGTTTTTGACTAAAAATAATTAAAAAAGTAATCACTAAACAATTTTGTCTCAATTACGTAATTATTTAATTGAATTTTTCAATTACAATTACATGCAATTTGTAATTGGATTTTTTTCAATTACAAGTAATTGTAATTGAAATCAGGGTCTAAAGTCAATTACAATTATATGTAATTGTAATTGAAAAAATTTCAATTACAATTACATGTAATTTGTAATTGCATGTGTAATTAATTACAAATTGACATTCCCTAGGTCTGCTTTCCAGTACCTTGTAGTGTAATCATTGGTATAGATTATATTAAGAAATACAATTGCACTTTAAATTTTGAAGAGGACAATGATAGCTTGATATAACGACCAAATAACTTAAAATATTCAATAAAGATATCCATTATTTGTAACAGTGACGAAATTATTTTACTACCAAGACCAGTAGTTATACGTCATATAAAAATTAAATCTTCAGATAACGAATTGTTGGGACCTAATCAACTTTGTGTTACATACCATGACATTTTTGGTTTAGAAACAGGGCAAGTAACTACTAATAATTTTTATGAACAGAAACTAAAATGAAAAGATACAGAACCAGAACCACATAAAGAAGAAATAAATAAAGCAGTACAGATTAAATAGTTGAACCCCCACCATTAGAATATAACAGTTCAATTCTATTAATACCTTAAAATATAATAGATTACGGACAAATAAACAAAAGTTAGTAGTAGATAAATTTCCATTACCTCTAGGATGATATCTTAGATGATATCTTAAAGCAACTAGGTAGAGCAAAATATTCTTCATGTTTAACTAAACTTTTGGATAATAAAAGATAAACAAACTAAAACAATTGCAAGAGCAATTTTTGAAAATTTCATTCTTATCTATGGATCGATTACGAAATTCATCTCGGACATGTGTACAGAGCACAAAAACCCTATACTAACAGAACTGTGCGAACTATTGAAAATCGACAAACTCACTTTAACTCCACATCACCAGACGATAGGAACAATAGAAAGAACTCACAGAACTTATAATAAATATGTTCGTTGATATATATCTGTTGACAAAAGCGACAATACCACACCATCGACAACGGAAAATTACTGTCCTTATGAATTTGCCGTTGGTAAAATACCAACTACTTTCCAACAATATAGCGAAGTAGACAGAGTCGTACCATTGCAATGCATTGTAGATGTACCAATGTAGATAACTACGCTAAAGAGAAAAATTTAGGTTAGAAGTAACACATAAGCGAGCTCAATTAATATAAGATAGAAATAATATATTACAAAAAGAAAATTATGATAGGGAAACGTCAGAAAATAACTTTTTTAAATAGGAGATTTAGTTTTACTTAAAAATGAGGCAGGGCACAAATTGGAACCCCAATATAGAGGTCCATACAAAATTAAGAAAAAAGATTTAGGAAATAATATAACTATAGCTGATAAGAAAACAAATAAACACAAACCGTTAATAAAACTAGACTTAAATTTATAATAAGAAATAAGCAAAAATAATAGTAATATATATGTATATTAATGCGTATTAAATTAAGAATTAGTAATATCAAAACTTTATTATTATGAAATACCAATAATTTTTTAATTATAAAAAAATGTCCATAAAACCGCCGTTACATGAATATTTTTGCAAAAAATGGAGGTGTCGCTATTATCGACACAGTGTAGCATAGCGTTATTGCCTGTACAATAAACATAAATAAAAGAGTGTCAAAAATCTCCAAAATATTTCTACTCACACTTAAAGGCCACTAAGAAAAAAATAGAGAGCAAACTTTGATTTAACATCCGTCAACAAAGTATTCATTGTGCAAACCTCATCCGTCGTTACTTTGACTTTAATTAAATTTGTCAAAGTACAACGTATGACGAATTCTATGTGCCCCGGCCTTTAAATAGGCAATATTATAAAATGCATGTCAAACATTGTTGTTGTTGTTACCGTACACATCTATATACATACAGTGGCGGCCTTAGGGGATGGCGAGCAGGGCAATCCCCCGGGGCTTCGCTCTTGCAAGGGCCTTGCACAACAACCCGAGTAGAAAAAAATTTATATTTAAACTTTATTTTATCCTTAGCTTTTAGTTAAAATAATGAAATTTATTTTGTTAATCCATAGTAAAGTATTTTTTAATATTAATAAGTGCCTTAATTAAACTTCTCATTAAGATTTATTCAGTGTCACATTCGTATAAAAAGTAAGATTAACGATATCAAAAGTAATTTATTTATCAGTGATTAAAAATATTTTTTGTAATTTTACTATAAAGCATATTTGACAAATTCACTACTATTTGAATCTCGCGCCTCGAGAGTTAGAAAACCCACTTGAAAGCGTAGCTTTGGGTGTGCTCGAAAATAGCTATGGCTTCGAAACCGCTGCGCGCGCAATTTTGAAAAAAATTGCAGATGCACTGAAAATTTATTAGCAAGAATTTATAAACAAGAATACAACCACAGAAGGCTTAAGTTAGGCAAATACTTCTCACAAAATTTAATGACAGTTTGTGAAGAATACTTTGTAATTTTTACTACTTGTCATTTTGATTGAATTCTAAGGACTTCTTGTTAAGTTAACAATTGTGTTTAAATAAAAGCTATTTTTTTCAATTAAAATTGCGTTTTTGTAATGAATTTGTAAAGTATTTTTTTATATTTGTAAAAGTTATTACATTTCAATTTTAAAAAGAAATACACAAATTGTATATTAAAAAAAATACGCATGTAAATATTGTAAGAATAAGTGTTTTTTATTTTCACCAACATCTGCCAACAGCAGTGTCCAGGACCACCAACATCCAAACAGAGACGGAAAGTTACCTAAAGGTCTTATAAAGTTTGCTATTTTTCAAACTTTTTCTTGACTTTTTTTTAGGATTTTTATTTAAAATTTTTGAAAAAATCTAAAAAACACTTTAAAATTTTAAAAATTCAAATTAAACCTCTAAAAAAAAGTCAAGAAAAAGTTGGAAAAAAGCTTAATCAAGCCCTTAAAACAACAAAAAAAGGTTACTCGCATAATATTGTATTTATTATATAACTCTGATAGTTCGTTTTGTTCATTTTTATTGTTTGTATAAAATTCAAATCAAGTTTAATAACTTTCAACGATCTGGTAAGAAATTGATCTATTGTAAACTTACCTTGTTTAAAATTAAAACAATTTCCTAATTTCTTCAGAAATATTGCTAAAAACATTTTGAATTAAAAATATGAATAAGTGGAATACTGTTACATGCATAAGCATTTATCAACTACTAAGTAAGCTTTGTTTATTTATTTATTTGGAACGTGGAAACTTAAACATTATTTTAACAACTTCTGTCAACTCTACTTGTGCGTAGAGTCATGCATAAGCATTTATCAACTACTAAGTAAGCTTTGTTTATTTATTTATTTGGAACGTGGAAACTTAAACATTATTTTAACAACTTCTGTCAACTCTACTTGTGCGTAGAGTCATGGCTACACTATTTTCGAACGCATTCGTTCATTTTGTTTATTTTAATTTGGGGAATTCCCGTGTTTCAATCCGTTCCTCAACTCTTGTCATCTTACACTTATTTTGTTAATAGTTCTATGTGTTACATAATCGTTTGCATGGTACATACTCGTATCTTTCAGTAAGCAAATACAAATTAAATGATATTAAGTTTAAGTGAATCTAACGTTAATAACATATTATTTCTGAATTAGTTTTATGTGCAAAACAAGATTTGTAAAATGAGTTCTTGTGATCGTGATGCCGGTAGAAAATTTGAGTCAGGTAGTTCCAAGAGGAAACGAGCTATCAAAAGAATGAAGGTAGAAGAAAATCTACGTGGGTCTTTATATAAATATATAAAAAGTGGTGATCAAGAAACCTCATTGACTGAAAATGACATATTATTGCACGCTAACCCTAACCCAGGTGAAACTATTTCTTCATCGTCGTCATGGGGCCCCTGCCACCTAGTAACAACAGCGAGAATAATAATTCAATAGCATTAATGTCTCCTACACTACCGTTGCCGCCGTCAACAGCGAAGAATACGTGTCTATGTCGTCATCCATTGCTGGCAGAGTTGAAAATTTGAATCCTCAAAATGACCCAGGTTTGTGGCCATTAACAATTACTGATGTAGACCGAACTGAGATTGTATTAAAAGGTCCAATCCGGGCTAAAGTTGATATTTTCCCCGTAAATGATAATGGACGACGGTTTAGCGAATATCATTACAGTAAAATCTTAGCTAATGGTGAAAAACTTGACAGACGCTGGATGATTTATTCACAAGCAAAGGATGCCATTTACTGCTTTCCATGTCGGATGTTCGGACCAGAAAATACAAAAATTGGATCCAGTGAAGGAGTGTGTAATTGGAAACACTTGGGTGATTACCTTAAGTCTCACGAATCAAGCCGACTGCACAAAGATTGTATGTTGAAATTGTTAAATTTAGAACACGGGTTAAAAAGTTGTGCCACTATTGACTCTTTAGCCCAGACTCAAATTAAACAAGAAGGGCAGCGTCGGAGAGATATTTTAGACAGACTGCTTGCAATTGTAAATTTTTTAGCATCTCACAATTTGGCCTTCAGAGGTCATAGAGAGAAATTAATAACTGACTCAGATTCAAGTGAGACTAGTGGCAACTTTATAGATTTAGTAAAGTTAATAGCCCGATTTGATCCAATGTTGCGACTTCATTTAAAACAAGTAACAGACAAGACGATTAATGACCACTATCTCGGGAAAAATATTCAAAATGAGCTTATACAACTAATGGCAAGTCACGTGAAGACTAGAATTGTTGACAAAATAATAAAGAATAAATATTACTCGATTATTCTTGATTGTACTCGTGACGTTTCTCGTGTTGAGCAGCTGTCAATTATTATAAGATTTGTTAATACAAATACAGCTGACATTGAAGAACATTTTATTAGCTTCTTAGCCGTCAAAAAAACTACAGCTGAGAGTTTGACTAATTATGTAATCACAGAGCTAGAGCAACTGGGTATATTATTGCAAAACTGCAGAGGCCAAGGGTATGACAATGGTGCTAATATGCGGGGAGAAAAAAGTGGTGTACAGAAACGTATACTTGAAATTAATCCACTTGCTTATTTTTTACCTTGTGAAAGTCACAGCTGGAATCTCATCCTAGGAGATGCAGCATCGTCTTGTGTTCAAGCTAAATCTTTTTTTGGTTTGCTACAAAGGCTGTACACTTTGTTTGCCGGCTCGAGTCAGAGGTGGGCTGTTTTAAAATCACATGTAAAATCCTTATCGCTAAAACCACTTTCCGAAACTAGATGGGAATGCAGGGTAGAATCAGTGAAGGCTGTTAAGTACCAACTAAGCGATATATGTGATGCTTTAAATGAGTTAGCAGAAAATACAACAGATTGTCAGTTGGTTAGTGAATGCCATTCCATAGAAAAGGAAATAACTACCTACGAATTTGTAGTTTCTCTCGTCGTATGGTATGACATTCTTACAAAGATAAATATTATAAGTAAAATGTGGCAGAGCGAAAAAATGCACCTAGATGTGGCTATACAACACCTAGACGCATTCACACTTTGGCTTGATAATTATCGGGAAAATGGTTTTCACTCATCCTTGGTATCAGCGAGAGAAATAGCTGAGGAAAATCATATTGACAGAAAGTTTAGAACCGTGAGAAAGAGACGTAAAAGAAGGAATTTTGATTATGAAGGGGAAGATGAAGTTTTTGAATTGCCTGCGGAAGAGATTTTTAAAATAAACTATTTTTATGTCATTGTCGACAATGTGCGCGCAAGCTGCCAACCAATATTGGAGGCACTAAAACGTCATGAGAGCATATTTGGTTTCCTGTATAATATAAAAAGATTAAAGGAATTTAGTGATAGTGAAATTTTAAAGCAATGCAGCGACTTGCAAATATCTTTAACAGTAGGAGAAACATCCGATATTGATGGACATGAATTGTATGAAGAACTAAATATGTTTATCCGTGTATATGAAGGAAACGACGACATTATCTCGGTTCTTAAATATATAATAGAAAAAAATTTAAGTGAAGTCTATCCCAATATCGAAGTTATCCTCAGAATTATTGCCACCACACCTGTGACAGTTGCGTCTGCAGAAAGAAGCTTTTCAAGGTTAAAAATTATTAAAACATATTTAAGGAATTAGATGACACAAGAGTGGCTTTCAGCCCTTGCTATTCTTTCAATTGAAAATGACTTAGCTCATTCCTTAGATTATTTTGCTTTAATTAAAGACTTTAGTCTTAGAAAAAGCCGCAAACATCATTTTATATCCTATCTTTTTAAGGCATTTATGTATCTTAGTTTGTCGTCATTAATAAATTGTCATCTTTATGTTTGTTAACTTTAATAAATCTTCCAATATAATATTTTAAAACTTTAAATTTATTTATTTATTTATAACTTTTTCATTTCTCGTCAATTATCAGAAATTCCTACTTTCAATTTTCATACTTTGCACAAAGGAAAGGGGCCTCTAAAAGATCTGCTGCCCGGAGCCTCGGAATGGTTAAGGCCGCTGCTGTATACATATGACTGGACTCGTTGCATTCTTACTGTGGTAATCAATTATACTACAGTAAGGGTCATCCAATTACACACAAATTTCATACATATTGTAAACAATTAATTTAAGTATTAGCCGTAAGCCAATGTTTTTCTTAATCATCATCACTCAAATATTATGACCACCTGGTTAAACTTAATATTACTAGTGTTTGCCCAGCGGTTGAAATTCAACCTTTATTGCAATAATGCTAACCGCTCAGATAAAATATCAATCATATTTTTCTTCATTTCTAATAAAATGTATTAGCGTACTTACTCCGTTCTTTAATAGTTGTATCTATTAATGTGAGCCTTACAAATAAACAATAGAAACAGTAAAAAAGTAGTAAAAAATAATAATTTTATTTAAAATATTCAAAATAGTTGTACGACTGGTATCTTTATCCTCTTCCGCATGAAGGCGTTATTTCACCGGCTCGCTGGTAAAACACATCATGAATTTAAAAATGGTAAACACCCTGCATGCAGTTTTGATCAATTTTAGCTTCAGAGCTGACCATTGCAAATGTTGAATTGTATGCTTAAACATTTTCAAAAAGATTCTTGGATCTGTGCTTTTCAGATGGAATTATAAAAATTATTTTCGCTCAACGGCAAAAGAGAAACTTTACCCTTACGGCAACATTGCTTTGGATAGTTTCTGATGCGGAATTCTTAGCGTAAAAATCATTACAAATAAGATTTATTGTTCCACAATCAAAGCTAATAAAATGTCTCGGAACAATTATTAAAGCAGTTTTAAAATTATCCGTCAAAATGTCGAAGTTATTATCTGTTCTTAACTTTTCTCACTTGCCTATTTATATATACATACATAGATTATATGTAATTGATAGCAACCTAAAAATTAAGGGGTTAAGTGCATTTTCAAAAAGTTTATCAATCCCAAAAGTATATAAGACGACACATTTGTTAAGAATAAAAAAGAATAATTAAAGAAAAAGATCTAGCTCTAATCGCAGATCTGTCTACAAATAAAAAATTAATTTAAATAATTTTTTTTCATTAAATGACAGAATTGTAATAAAGTTGTCGTCTATTATATCTTACGTGATCGTGTCTTACCAGAGACCTGCGCCGAAAGGTTTTGGTCGGCCGCGGAGGCTAACTGAGAAATGGGCGGCGGCGGCTGTAAGCCGGCTATTAGCCAATATTTTATCAGCTAGCCCTTTTTTGTATGGCTCATACAAATAATCGGCTTGTATGAACCTCCAAAATTTATTTAAATAAGTAAACAGTAAGGCAAAGATTATTGATCACAAATAGAGTTTTAATCGTTCATTAACTAAATAATAGTTATCATGAAAAAAAAGAACTCTGTTAATAGTTAGAGAATTTAAGTTGAACCTATTTTCACTAGAAGGAGCTTCTTCAGCAGCTGCACTTGTGGACAATATACTTAATATGTAGGGAGCAATATTCATACAAATTGAAACAAATTAACTTTAACTTCAATAAAAAATAAATTTTTATTGATAAAAATTTCATTTTTGTCAAGACTACGAGATAAATGTTTATTATAAATTTAGAATTAAGATCTGCTTTGTGTGGACACTAATTCATATATAAGAAAATCTCGTTTATCAATATAAGCCACTTAGATATGATTTGGATATTAAATTTTAGCTATAATAATTTATATATTCGTTGTATTAAGAAAACCTAGCCTAAGCTCCAAAATCGGTCTTAACATACTACTCAATCAATCGGATGCAATATAAATAGATAAAAAGAACTAAACGTCGGCAGCTAAATTGTAACTGAAAAAATGTCGGTGGCGGCGGCTATTCAAAATCTTCGGCGGCGGGTCTATGAGCCGTTCGGCGCAGGTCCTCTGTGTCGTACTATAAAAACAAACGCGCTTAATTTAATATCTAAATACAATTATTCGTTTTATTAAATAAAATATGAAGTTTATACAATGGAGTATGCAAATGCAATGAACAAAAGCTTTTCTCTATACTAGAATATTACATGAAGAAAGATACGAGTATATGAAAAAGGAATAATAATTCTAAAGTTACCATATTAGAAAACACTTAAGTATATGATTTAGTTAAGTCATGATAGTTCTCCCCGAGGACTTCCAAAATCAGACACATATTCAGAGAAATAAGTCGTGATAAAAACTCGGCGGCGGCGGCTGAGCAAAAAATTGTCGGCGGCTGTAAGTCGGCTAAAGCCGACTATCATGGACTTCTTGTGTATTGTATTAGGAAGAAGAAGAACAACAAATTTAAACAAACTTTAGATGAAGTAAATGTTACAAATAAAGACGCAAGATTTAAAAATTAATTAAATTAAATTATTTCCATAGATTTTATAGGTTATGCATTGTTTTCTATAGAAATATATTTCTATTTACAATCAATTTAAAATAACAGATTTAAATTTTAATTTATATTTCTTTACTGAAAGCAATTTAAATATACAAAATTTAAAGATTGAAAATTGCCGGCTAACATTTTTGAGTCGTGACAAGCCGCACCACTCGGCGGCGGCTCGACTATTAAGAAAAAATCGGCGGCGGCTTTCAGCCGGCTGTGAGCCGAAAGACTTGTTTCTCTGCACATATTCGAATTCGAGCAGTTCTACGAACTTGCTGATGTTCGGCTGCTTCAGTATTTGATTCTCCTGTGTTTTAATTCTGAATATTACACGCAGTTCTGTGTGAGTGGTTTTGCGTATTAGAAGGGACTTGTACTAGATATGGAAAAATATGTAAAGGTGCTGCTTTGCATCTTGCTGAGTTGGTTCAGTACGTTGTGATTTCTGTTGAATCACTGTTGATCTCAATTGGTTTATATGTCGTTTGAAAATATGGCCATCATCTAACATTATCAAGTAGTGCAAATGACCGATTTTTTGTTTAATTTTTCCCAGCTTCCACAGGTTCTTGTTATTTGCATAATACCGCGCTTGCACTCTGTCTCCCTCAGTTAACTGTCGAGTCTTACACACATTACCAGGACTTTGTTTTCTAACCGAAGGGGTCTTCAACGTATCCAATTGAATTCTTATTTGTCTATTTAAGTATAGTTCCGATGGAGTTGTCTGGGCCTTCTTCCAGTCTTCACTTGACCCAATTTGGGTAAGCTGCACGTCTATGATGCACTGCTTTTTCTCGACATTTGTGCAGTGCTTGCACTCTACATTTCATGGCCGTCTTGAAAGGGCATTAGCGTTGTTGTATTCTGCCTTTTCTATGCACAATACTAAAGTCATAAGTCGTCAGACGTTCAACCCAGCGTGCGAGCTGCCCTTCAGAGTTCTCAAACTGCATCAACCAACGTAGTGCGGGAGGTCTGTCCTTACGATAAAATGTTGAGAATATAGGTATTTGTGGTAATGTTTAACACACTCTGGCAAAAGCTTCCGTCGTGTAACGCAGTTTCTTCTTTAGAGCTTCGAGAGTACCCTGAGAAGGCACTCCTCCTATTGAATAGCCGCTTGCATCCGTGCAAGCCAGCAGCAACTTTAGTAACGTTCGGCACAAATCTCCTGTAGTATGTGCAAAGCCCCAAGAAACTACGTAGCTCCAGAAGATTTTGTGGGCGAAGCCAGCTCTTTACTGCCAGTACTTTGTCTTCATCAGCTGATATGCCCTCAGATGTCCCACGATGCCCCAGGTATTTGACCTCCTTTTGAAACAAAGCACATTTTTTAACACTTAATTTTAATCCTGCAGCTTTCATACGCTTTAATACTTCATCCAGGTTTTTAAGGTGTTCGTCAAAAGTTTTCCCCATCACGAATATATCATCCAGATACACTAATTTGAGACCCGTAAGCACACGCTCTATTAAACGCTCGAAAGTAGCTGAAGCGTTGCAGAGCTTAAATGGCATAACTTTGAACTGCCATAAACCACCACTCGCGCTAAAGGAAGTTTTCTCCTTTTTTTTATCCTGTAGTCAACGCAAAACATGGTACTGCCATTTTTCTTCTTTACTTAAACTACTGGCGAACTCCACGAACTCAATGGATGGCTCAATGACTCCGTTCCGTTCCATTTCGCTGACAAGTTCCTTGACCTCATTTCGCTTTGCTATGGGAACACTTCTAGGTGCTTGTTTTATAGGCCTCGCTTCGCCTGTATTAATTTCATGTTTCACAGCTGCCGTGCTACCTTGTCTTTTGTTATTTAGGGCGAAGACAGAGGCATGTTTTCAAAGCAACTGCTTTGCTTTGTTTCTGTCAGAAGATGTTATTTCTGCCACTCATTTTTGCACCTGTTCTGCTAGGAAATCTCTTTCTCTGGCTGGTAATTTTGGGCATATTGTATTCTCCGCACAATTGATTATGGCTTCAGCTGGCTCACATCGATTTATCTCAACATTTCTATTAATAGTCTTTTCGCCATTGGACAGATTAAGTACTCTTTCAGGAACCTTTCCATCGTCGCAGATTTTCACAAAGGCTTTAGCTGTTAAAATGTCGTCTTTTACTTCTGTTGGTCCTACCACCCAAAGCTGGTTATCCACACAATCTGCCTCCATCCGAGCCCATACTATAGTTTCCGCCCGAGGTGGTAATTTCTAGTGTTCAACGGCAAATAGCTTTCTTAATGCAGTCCTGCTCTCATAACCCACTTCCAGGGGTATCTCCACATTACGCCAAATAATTATTTGCTCGCCTATGTGCAGATTAATACCGTTGGCTATCATGAAGTCTGCACCATTGATAACTTCATCCACTATGTCGGCGACAATAAACACATGGTCAACGCTAATGTCTTCTGTAGTCTGTCTTACCCTGGCTCTTCCATAGACAGTGGTTAAGTCTCCAGTAGCCGTTCGCAGTTGTACATTATTTAACGGTTTTACTGCTTACTTACAAAATCTGGCCTTAATATGGACTGTGACGCTTCTGTGTCTATGGTGAAGACTTGCTTTCTTCTGTTGATAAGACCGCAAGCAGTTAAGTTGCAATATTTCTGTTGCACAATGGAAATCGAGATTGTGGGGCCATCGGTTGTGGGAGCTAGTACTTGCCCCTTAGTGCTAGCTCAATTTAGTTTAACGGTGACTCGAGCGATTTGGTGTTGTTCGCCCGCCTGTTGTCCCTCGCTGGCGAAACAGATCTTGATTTTTTCTTTGTAGATCTGCAGTTGCGCTGGAGGTGGCCGACTTTACCGCAATTAAAGCATTTGGCATGAGACTTACTCTTTTCCTACTCCACCATTTGTTTTATCATCACTTTTATCTCGCTCAATATTTCCCTGTGATTATAACAATCTGTCTCAAGACATCGCACCTTGTACACCTGCGCCTTCGAGATGACTTTTGCGGTCGCCTATGCTAGCGCCTACGAGACGGTTTCTGCAAACGTGGCAAGCTCTGAGGCTTTTTCATCATTATCCCGTCTATTCTTGTTGGCCACTGTTTCGAACTGGAACGTAAAAACAATGAAAGATGCGCTGCCGTCAAAGCTCGGTCTATTTATCTGGCTAGCATGCTCAGAGATATCTCCTACTGGTCTTTCTCGAATTTGAAGTTCGCTCATTTGCACTTTAATTTCATTCAATTCTTCGTTCACTTTTCTTTCTAGGCCGCTGACTTTCAGCTCCACGATGTCCACTCTTTTACTGAAGACTTCTGAAATTTCTTAAAATTTCTCATTTACCTCCACTAAAAGCTTTCTCCATTGATACTAGAGGTTTCTTGTATTGCTCTGAGGCTGTCTTAAAATGCTTCTTGAAGCTTCTGGTTGTTTTCTTCCATTTTCTTCATCATAGCTGAAAACATAGAATTCAAGCCTATAACGCTGTTTGTTGCTGGAGTACGTACTTCAATCTCTTCTTGTTCTTCCTTTTCTCCGAATTTGTATGTCCCAATATCAATACCTCGCTGCTTGAATTCGTCTATCAACCGCTTTTGTAAGTCCGCGTTGTTGCCCGCTATTGGCAGATCCAGTTTACTCAGCTCCATTTTTAGCTGCTCAAATTTAAGCTCGTCAAATTTCATTATGATTTATTTACAATTTAATTACTACTTTAACTAAATTACACTTTAGTTAGACGATTGTTTAGTACACAAAAATACGCGATGGCAACTTTACCATTTTTTTATCTTCACTGGTTGACACTTTCACTAAGAATGAATCAGCCTGTATGGCCGTTGCTTTTATATACCCAATATTAAGGCTCTTGAATATGCCAGAACATCCTCCATCTGTTGGTAGAATATTTTCTTTACTACGAACCTATCAATTGAGACACATGATGATTGTTATTTGATTCTGGAATCTTCCATTATTGTTTTGAATTTATTATACATGCTGTATGTTTTTATTAGTCGTTATTGTGTTTGTGTAGTTGTGTGTTACGTTTATTTTTATTGCTTTATGTCTTGTAAACAAATCTGAATGCATCTCAACAGTAAAATGCGTTGTTTGGGGCGATAGATGTAATACCTATTTCGGCCCACTTAGACTTAGCGTCTATTGCAACTAAATAATAAAATCCTTGAAATATACCAGCGTAATCAATATGGATTCGTTGCCAGTTATGTTCTGCTTCCTCCCACGTATGTAATTTTGCTTTAGGCGAGTTTGTTTTAACACTTGCATATGGCGAAGATTCGTTTTCCAATTTTTCAATGTCATTATTAATTGATTTCCAATACAAATATCGTTTTGCCAATTGCTTCATTTTTGATATACCAATACGTGTTTTTTGAAGTTCTTTTAAAACTGTAGACTTGTGTAGTTCATAAACGAACTAGTTTATTTAAACAATTCCATCGATTGAACTAAGTTAGCTAGTTCATACTTTTAAGTACACCTAGTTCATTTTTGAACTTTAATTTGTAATTAAACTACAGTAGTTTTCGCTTATAGTCCACAACTACAGTTGCACAATTTTTGTGGACTATAAGCGAATTAGGACTATAACCGAATCTCTTTTTAGGCCACTTTATGGACTATAACTGAATCCAGATATAATATACATTTTGGACTATATACAAAGTATGCAATTTCTTCAAGAAAACCACTTCTTTTACAAAATAAAAGTTTATTTAAAATACAAGCAAATATTGATTTAAATAAAATCAATAGTTTAAACAAAAACCTTTACATATTATTATTTTGTGTAATTCAAATGCTTTAAAAGCTTATTGTAATAAAAATTTGCCAGAAATATAAATAAAAAAGGTTGCCACTTTGTCTAAAAAAGGTATTAAAAAAACAGGGTGGACTATATGAAAGTTTTTTTATATACAAATTTAGCTATGCATGCAAAGAAAAGTTGGCCTTTAAACGAAAATGGATTATAGGCGAAGTGGACTTAAGAACAAATAATTTGTATGAAATTCGAAAAAACCTGCAAGTGAATAGGACTGTTTTGGTTTACATCCGTTTTTGGCCTTTAAGCGAAATGGACTATAAACGAAAAGTACTGTACCAGACAAGATAAACTAGAATACATAACTGTGTTTCCTTGTTGACTATTTACGACATGCAACCACGCGTTTTATTTAACATTCATTACGGCAATGCTATGGTATTGTTGCCATTATATTTTGAAAAGAACTTTTGAACTGAAAGAGCTTTTGAACTAAAGAAAGCCTATGAACTAAAAGTTGAAAGTGCGAACGATATGTCAACAGAACATTTGAACTAAGAGAGATTTTGAACTAAAGAGAGCCTCTGAACTAAATTTAGAACTAGCTCATTTTCAAACTTTGAGCTAAAAAGAGCGATCACTAAATTGAACTATATGGCACAAGTCTATAAAACTGACTTTTGTAGCGCCTTTGGTATTACTGCTCGACGACCCCTAAAAACACTACCATTGTTAACAGTGAAATCTGTTTCCACCATTCGATTATTTTGTAACTGCAGTATAACCTTCGAAAGTTCTTGATCATATTTAATTTTCTCTTAAAGAACTTTGTTATATAACTCTTGTGTCGAAATTTGATGTATAACAGACACAAATAGTTGATCTTCTTCATTATTGATTGATTTGTCGATTAATAGACGTGGCTTGGCTGGAGCCCTTGATAAACAGTCGGGATTTGTATTTTCAACGCCTTTTTTGTACATGACTTTATAATTAAGCCCAGAGAGAAATGTGGCATATCTTTGGAGCAGCATTCCCATTAGAACTCGCATCACAAGCTAATTGTATTGGAAGTTGTGGATCATATGGCACAAGTACACGATCGCTAATTATTTCTGCTTTAATGCGGTTAAATGCTTTTTTACACTCCATCGACCATACAAATTTGTTGTTCTTCCTGGTAAGAGCGCGTAGGGGGCGGTAATTTCTGAATAATTTGGAATAAGACGGGAGTAGTACGCAATAATACCCAAAAATCTCTTTACATCATCCATTAATTCCGGCTGTGGCATCTCTGTGATAGCTGACATTTTGTCATCACACCGAATAAATGTGACAAAAAAATAAACGTCAAAACTGTTAACACTATTTACATGAAAACAATATTTGATCCCCTGCAATAATCCTTATCTCAAATGACTTGAGAATATAAGAGTAAGTTTAGACCATACTTCTTGTTATCGTTTTCTACGCTTACAACTTTTTTAACTATTTTGTCCACGCAAATATTTATACAAATGTTTATTTAATTTATATTTTTTAATTAGCAAATGATGTATTATTATATGTTTTTATATTTTATTGCAGATCCAGAATTGGACCCACACCGACCAAGTAGAAAGTTTTCTGCTCCCAGACCGTTAGAAGACCCCATTGACGATGAAGTTAAAGAAAAACAACTTCTACGCCAGCAACATCTGATTACTGTTAATGAAGAGGGTAAATTGCAGAAAAAGAAAGCTCAAAGTGATGACAAGGCTAAGCGTCGAGAACAAAGGTAAATTGACGACATTTTCATTCACAATAAGTACAATTACATATTACAATTTTTGTCATTATCATTATTTACATAGCAAAAATATGAAAGAAGACTTTCGTTATTTATATTTTATTAATTATCTAGCAGTCCACACGACGTTATTTCTCGTTATTTCACACGTGTTATTTCTAAACTTAAATTTAGAAAAACGTATTTATAAATATTTGTTTCAGAGTTCTATAGACAGTGCTAAAAATTTTTAATAAACAAAAATAAAACGTGCTGACAACTGTCTTAATACTATTATACCGGTAAAATTGTGTGCTTTAACATTTGTATCTCTCTTTGCACTACACTACAAAATGACATATTTATACATGTATATATATATATATATATATATATACATATATATATATATATATATATATATATATATATATATATATATATATATATATATATATATATATATATATATATATATATATATATATATATATATATATATATATATATATATATGTATATATATTGAATATATACCCACAAAAATGCTAAACAGACACTAATGGCGATATTTCGTGCCATAACTGATGTTCCAAAATACTAATGGGGAGAAGCTATTTGTGCGGATACTTATGTACTTATCGCTAACAACTAATGAGACAGCAATTTTAGCTTGATATTGGTAAAATAGGAATATTTGAATGTCTGGTTTGCATCTCGATCCACAGCAAAAAGTAACCGAATTCGATGATTGGTTATTGTCGAAATGGATACCACTTGGAAAAAGAAACTATAAAATTATAGAGAAAAACATAATTTCATTTTCTTTGACGGTGTGTGCCCTATTCATAAAGATATTGGTAGTTTTATATTAATTGCTGTGATAGGTGCACAGTACGCAGTAATAGATAAGGACTATTCCCATATACAATAACGAGTCTGATGATAAAGATCAACCGGGTACAAAAAGAAGGGGATGGCTTAAATAAAATTTGCTGAATACTATAAAATACTATTTAAAATTTTTTTCCGAATACATAGGCTGACATACATACACACTGTGTTGAAATATTATAACAGCACATTTCCTTTAGAGGCTTTCTTTATTAACACAACAATTAGAAAATAACATATTATGTCGCCTAAAAAGCATAAAAATATATACATCATTAAAAATAAAACATGTACATTACTAAGTTTTTTCAACTTAAATT
Organism: Cistogaster globosa; assembly: GCA_937654795.1. Lineage (NCBI taxonomy): Eukaryota > Metazoa > Arthropoda > Insecta > Diptera > Tachinidae > Cistogaster > Cistogaster globosa. Next base: position 87,635,385 of record OW569403.1, read on the forward strand.
AGTTTTAATTTCGTTTGAGTTAACTATAACACAACTCAGCAGCATAATCCTCCTTTAAATAAAATTATGTGGATTATACGGCTTTTGATATGCTGAACTCAAATCCGTTGTCGGTTTTTCTCCACGACGTAGTGTTTTTTAGGGGGCGTGGCAAAATTTTCCCTTTAAATTAGTCAGGTTCGCAGGCATATTTGAGACTAACTCGTAAACGACTTATCCGTCGTATTTCGCATAAGTATGCAGCACATGCCCATGTACAGAAATTTTCTTATATCAAGTACACGCATGCGCACTCATTGGCACACATGTTTGTTTTCATCTTCATTTCAAACAACGTTGCCTTATCAAGTGATATTGGTGGCATGTCATAATGTCCAAGGATATAGTGTCCAGTGACTTTATGTCGCACTTAAAAGTGACATAATGTCCATAAACATTATTTTGCTTTGATAAACGTTATAGTATTCATGGACATTTTGTCGTTATTAGTATAGACATAGAGTCACTGCTAAAGGTGACATAATGTCCGCACTTAAAACAACAACGGTTTCGTATACCAAAGATTTCCTGCATATCCGGCCTTTGATATTCTCCTATATGGTAAAACCAACACCGGCTTCGCTTACCAAAGATGGTGTGCATAGGCGGCCTTCGCCGGCCGCAAGGATTTGTTCCTCTAAGGTATAACCAACACCGGCTCTGCTTAATAAAGATTTTCTGCAAGCCAGTTTGTAGAAACGTTGCATCTTCCTTAAATAAAATATCATAAGATATACCTATAAATCTATGGACGTTATTACTCTGGACATTACGTCCTTCGACGTTATGACATGACAGCGAAAATATTATTAAGGTATTTGCTAGAATATGAACGTAATGGCCAAATTCAATAACAAATATTTCCAATAGCAGGCATTAAAATACTATAGGCTTTATTTTTTAGCCAATTCGTTTTATTGGATTTGACAACATGCATAATCGTTTGTCGCTTCTGCGGAAGTCCTTTAAACATTTTTAAAAGAATAATACATCCAAGAACTATGTAAGAAAGCTGATTATTTTAATTTTTATTAAATTAGGATTTCAACTGTGGATATTATAAATGAATTGAAAATTGATTCTGGCCTTAGTTCATTTATTATTTCTAAAACCCTTTTTTAAAAAGAAAAATTGTTTTACAAATGTATGCGGACGTTTTCCAAAGAAAACAAGAAAAATTAGACGCTAACAGAATGAAATGCTGCACTTTCTGGACCGCTACGTCCTTAATCAGCGTTATTCGCATCTATATACTTTTAATTGTGTAATTGTTACCATCATATATTTAACCAACTAACTTTGTAAATAAGAATACGAGTAGTATTCATATCAATATTAATTTGGTTAGACGAAATTTACACACAACAACTAAAGTATTTTGTTGTTGTTTTCTTGTTTTCTTTGGAAAACGTCCGCATACATTTATAAAACAATTTATCTTTCTAAAAAAGGTTTTTAGAAATTAAAATAATGAACTAAAGCCGGAATTAATTTTCAACTCATTTCTAATATCCATAGTTCAAATCCTAATTTAATAAAAATTAAATTATAAAACGCACAGCACAGCGTTAGCACATTCATCTTTTTTTTTGTTTCCAACAAAAAAATGCATGCTATTATAATTTGAATTCAAGCCCGTTTTCCTTCATTTATTTACTTTTCTTTTTTTGAATAAGTATTTAAAAAATCGTTTAGAAATGTTTCTCACATAAAAAATTTAATCTGGCAAGCTGATAATAACATTAATAAATTGTAAGCCTTTGTGCATGCGCATGAGCCTTGATGCGTAGGTCAGCTTAGCGCCACTCACAATAAGAGCAACAACAGAATTGGCATGCGCTGTTTTTTATGATCTTCAGTTGAGCTCTAATAAAAATTAAACCAAGTGTTTTTAACATTACATACGATCCTTTCTGGCTGTTAGTATGCAACAATATACGCAACTAATAAAATAAAACATAAGAACAACTAAACAATCCTGGCGGATTAGCCATAAGAGAAGGAAGGAAGACTTTGCTTGGCCAAGAGGCAGATATTTTTGGAATACCACAAATTTTTACAAATGAAAAACAATAGAGGTTAAAATCCGCTAGGCCTAAAGACAATTTTTGTGAAGAATGAAACCAGAACCACAATCTGTAACTATTGAGGAATACTTCAAACGAATTCAGAAAGCAACAACAAAAGAAGACCTTACAAAAATACCTCCAACTCAAGCAAAGAAAATACGAGGTGGGTATACTACCAGGAAAAAAGCCGTCCTGTTGGGATAATCAACCATCACCCAGTTGGAATCAAGCAACAACTATGTGGATTAAAATCGAAAAATCGATTTCCTATTTAATTAGGAGAAAACAAGAAAACAAAAGAATAACAACTGAAAATTTTAATTTTAAAGAAGTGGTGCGTCCATCGGGATCCATAGGCAAGAAACGATAATCGCTCTTTGCAAACCAGGTTATAAATAATTTTTGTTTTCCTTTTCCCCGAAAAATAATTATAATTAAATGCAAAAAAAATGTTTTTCTGAAATTAATAACAATTAAAATAAATCGCATAAGATTATAGCATTTTTCTATGTAGTCATATATATAATAATAATAATAATAATAATAATAATAATAATAATAATAATAATAATAATAATAATAATAATAATATTAATAATAATAATAATAATAATAATAATAATAATAATAATAATAATGATAATAATAATAATAGTGTAAGATATTCATTTTAATTTTATAAGGTCCTTTAAAATGAAGAGAATACTTAGAAATAGGGTAAAAGATCCAATTAGTTTTGAAGGAAAAGAAACCAAATCAAATTAAATTTTTATCAAAGCTTAAGAAAATAATAGAAATGTCAGGAATACCAACAGGAGATGATGTAATTAATAGAACTTAAATGGAGAAGGAAACAGTTCGATCAATAAGATGGTCAGAAAAATGGAAAAAAATAAAATATTTTAAAATTTATAACTTTTAAATTTACTTTTTGAAAATGGGTAAAACAGAATAAAAATAATAAAAACCGAATGCATATGTTGTTACTAATTTAGAAATAGTTGACCATATTCAGGAAATAAACTCGCCGCGGATAGTTAAATTAATACTAACCATAATAGCAGCATTAAATTTTTTACTTAAAATATATATATATATATTGCATAAAAAATTACTAAGGAAGAGATTTGCACCATAGCAAACACTTTAGACAAAATTTAATTTTCCCATGGAATGGCAAAATATTCTACAAAAAATAAGGATAGTAAGGGAAAATTTTGAACGGTCCTATAAGTGACTTAATATTGACAGACCAATTACTGAAGACACTATTAAACAACATTTTCAGAATCTCTTCACAAATTTAGAGAAAATAGGAGCACTACTTAACGTAAATTATAACATGCTCACATTAGTTCATAAAGCAGCAACCGAAGCATTTGTTCTAGGTTTAAAAAACAGAATTTTAAATAGTTACTAAAAAGGCTATATCAATTGAAATACCAAATTCACTACATAAAAGTGAACCTTATAAAATATCAATATGACTCAAACAGTAACAGAATTTTTAAATACATTCTCAAAGCTGGTTACAGACTTTGACGGTAAATCAGTCCACCTACTTTCATTTATTGATTCACTGCATTTAGTGAACGCAATAAAGGGTGAACATGAATCAACTGCAGTATCCCTCATTAAAACAAAACTTAAGGGAAATGCAAGAAATTTAATTGATAATCAAAATACAATAACGGAGATAATAAACAAACTAACTAGCTCGGTCAAAAATGAGTCAGTCGAAGTTCTAACTTCAAAAATTATGAAAATTAAACAAAATAATAAAAATGCTAACACTTACTGCAGCGAAATAAAAAACTTGACTAAATCCCTGCAAAACGCATACATTTCAGACAGGCTATCATGCGACCTATCAACCAAATATTCTACACAAGTCTCTGTAAAAGCACTTACTAAAAACTGCTGTATCAATAAGGTAAAACTTATCATGGAAACAGGAAAATTCAATACTATGAATGATATTATTAGTAAATTTGTCAATATATTAAAGACTGGAACAAAATAATCGGAATAATAATTTCGTACAAATTACACAAATTTCCGTAGAAGAAATAATTTCCCAAACATTAATAACAAAAACAACACTAATAATTATAACAATATGTACAACAATAATTATAGACATAACAACAGCTATAGAAACAGAAATTATGTTAGAGCAACAGAATCAACGAAATTGATTAGGAAAATCAGGATCTTCCCCTAAGACCAATTCAACAAGGAATACCACTTGAAACTCAACTTATGTTTTGTTGTTCAACTAGGAATAAGCAATACTAACCGTCTACTATCTTTACTAATTGACACAGGAGCCGATATCTCACTATTAAAAATAACACATTTCAAAAAAAATTAATATATACTAAGAAAACCACAACATTAAGCGGAATAGGACAAGGTAAAATATATTCAATAGGAAATATATTTTTCGATCTAAAATATAAAAACTTTTTAATACCACATAAATTTCAGGTAGTACAAAAAGATTTCCCAATTCCATGCGATGGATTTCAAAAAATATATTATTGTATATTAGGCTTCAATAACGACTCTGATTACCTTATCCTACGCCCTATTCCTATTCCACATCCAATAGAAATACCAATAACAAATAATGGTGAGGATAGAATTCTACCTCCAAGATCTGAAGTCATACGCCAAATTAAATTAATATCACTAAATAATGAACTACTATGTAATACCAAACCAAGAAATAGAACCAGGAGTTTTTATTGCAAACACACTACTAAAGACAAATAAAATTTTTATTCGTACAATTATTACTAACAACAACATCAGCAAAATTAACCAAAGTCAAATAAAAACTGAAAACATCTTAAACTACAAAATATTAGACAGAAATTCTATGAAACAAGCGCATAGAGACGCTAAGGCCTTTCAAATTTTAAAGAAAAATTTTCCTAAACAATATAATAACTCATTGACAGAACTTTGCAGTTCATATTGTGATATTTTCAGTTTAGAAACAGAAAAGATAACCACTAATAATTTTCATGAACAAAAGTTAAGAGTCAAAGATACACAACCAGTATTCATTAAGAACTATAGAATACCACATTAACACAAAGAAGAAACTAATAGACAAGTCGAAAAATTAATAGAAGACAAAATAGTAGAACCTATATATATTCGGAATACCTAATCATTACCTAATTCAGAAAATAAAAGATGGAGACTTGTGGCAGATTATAGACAAAAAATTAAGAATATATGATATTATAGACCAGTTAGAAAGAGTAAAGTATTTTTCATGTTTAGATCTTATGTCGGGATTTCACCAAATCCGTTATCTAAAAACTCAAGGGACTTAACGTCATCTTCCACAAACAATGGCTCTTACAGATTTATAAGGCTACCATGCGGTCTAAGAATAGCTCCAAATTCTTTTCAAAGAATGATGACACTTGCTTTCAGTGGACTAAAACCAAACCAAGCTTTTCTATACATGGACGACTTAGCTGGATGCTCTGAGAAACATATGCTAACAAAATTGAAAGACGTTTTTGAATTATTTTGAGAACATAATCTTAAGTTACACCCAGAAAAATGTTCATTTTTTATGAGAGAAGTAACATTTCTTGGTCCCAAATGTACAGATAAGAGAATACTTCCAGATGATAGCAAATATTCCGTGATTGAAAACTATCCAACACCGACAGATGCCGATAGCGCATAACGATTTATAACTTTTTGTTATTATTATCGAAGATTTATAAAAAACTTTTCGGAATATTCAAGGCATTTAACTAAATTATCCAAGAAGGGTATGCTCTTTAAATGGACTAAAGAAGTACCTCAGGAAAGCAATATCCTGATTTTTCAAAAGAATTTTTTTATAACAACAGATGCAAGTAAATTTGCTTGTGGGGCAGTTCTAACTCAAGAACACGAAGGAAAACACCTTCCAGTTGCTTACGCATCAAAAATATTCACTAAGGGTAAAAGTAACAAGGCTACGATTAAGCAAGAACTAACTCTCATACATTGGGCTATAACACATTTCAGACCATGTATATATATATATATGGTAAACATTTTCTTGTTCGCACTGATCACAGACCACTATCTTATTTGTTTTCAGTAAAAGAATCTAGTTCAAAATTAACGAGAAGGAGACTTGGTTTCGAAGAATATGATATCACGGTTGAAAAGATATTGTTATGCAGACGGCTATTGCGCGTAACAATAAATGATTTAAAAGGAACACATAATAAAATTTGTGTTCTATACTAAAGGTAAGGGACAGAGCGATGACAAATAAAGAAGAAAAAGAAAATAATGATAAAATATCTAATAAACAGCAAAACCTAACAAAAAAATAGTTATGAACCTAGTATATATGAACCTTAAAAGAACACTGGCGTCAGAAAGTATTATAAACTAAACATTTCCTCCGGAAGATGTTGCAATAATAACAATAATAATCGTAATACAAACAGCAGTAATTGAACAAATAGTTATAATAACAGTAATAGTCGTAATAATAATAACAATATTAATAACGACGAACGAAAAGTACACTGTGTACAGGAACTAGACACTGTGTACAGGAAAAAACCGCTATCTAGAGGACCAACAACAGGATTAAATATTGTTTCCAAACATCGAATAACATGACTAATTTCATAAATGGAAGAATTTAAAACTTACATTTCTTCTTTTGTAAAATTGGTATATTAACTAACGATTTGATAGACATAGACAGATCATTTAGTTTTACAAGTATAACTACAGAAAAAATAAAATTTTTCGGAACATTAGAATGAAATTTCACCTCAAACAACTGTCGTTAAAGCATAAATTTTAAATCATTGGCAAAGAATTTAATGAAGATTTAATAAAATACGTTTTGTCACTGGAGAAGATAATAATTTAAATGCATAAGCAAAATATAAAGAATATCGCCTTACCAAGTAAAGATAATGTTTTGAGCTCGTATCGAACAGATATTAAATTAAAATTTATAATGAGGGATATTATTGAAATCAAACAAATAATTTATAATATCTTGTTTGGCCTTTTCATAAACTCCAAGTTAAATAAAAACAGTCTAGCTTGATATTTTATAAAATTAATTATCTTCTTTTTAGGTATGTTAATTATGTGTAGCATTTATTATATTTATTCTCCATTTGTAATATTTCAACATTGTGTAAAGGCATATGTTCTCTGCACAGTGGGATACTAAGGCTGTTTTTATGTTGATATTTTATTTACATTTATAATATCTGATCCAGTCGTTCCGACATATACTTCGTCGCACATGCCTTTGTCATTTCCTGTACAGCTAATTTTATATACAATGTCAGCTTTTTCCATTTTGTCCAGTTTACTTTTCAGTTTGAAAATAATTGCTTTCATGTGTTTTTTACGAATGTGCAATTTAAAATTTTTCTTTGTTGTATAGAGTACGTGCATTTTTTATTCTCTCTGAAATGTTTATGATATACGGCATTGGTTAATAAAGATTTATTGTGTCGTTTCGTTCATTTTTAATTTTAAAAATCAATTTAATTCAATTGTCTCTCTATTTTTATAATCACTAAAAAGTTTATTTATTGAACTGTCAGGAAAATTATTTCTTTTAAGAATATCTCTAATTTTTCTTTTATTTCGCTTATGTTCAAAAATCTTTTAATAATGTTATTTGCTGTATTAATAATGACGTTTTTGGGTTAGCACGAATAAAAATTAAGAATTCTACCAGAAGATGTTGGTTTTTGGTACCAATTTATTTATAGTTTATTCCTTATTCTTACAGAATGTCTAAAAACGGAAGTTTTCCACCCCTTTTTTCTTCCATTGTAAATTTAATACTATGGTGAAATAAATTAAATTGCGCAAAAGTCTTATCTATTCCACTTATTTTCACAATACCAAAAAGTTCGTCGATATATTTGGTTAAGAATCTAGGCTTTTCGTCAACTTTTTCCATACACCCTTGCACTGTTTATAAAATATGTCATTATATTCAAAATACCTTCTGTCTTTAATACAATTTAGTAAATAATGAATTGAACATTATATTATATGTATAAACCTTTGCAACACAAAAATTAAATCAACATTAGTTATGGAAAAACATGAGAAATATGGTTAGAGTTTATATTAAAAAATGGAATAAACAAATTAAACGTATTAAAAAAGAAACTATCATAACAGAGAGTCCTAGCACTAGGACTATAATTGTTTAATGGTTACAGATATATAAGAACAATGTTGTGCGAATTAACATAATACGTAGTACCATATCTAATGGAAACAAAAAATACTAGAGGCATTGCCAAAATGATAGTTGAACATTTTATTTTAAGGTATAGAATTTTAAGTCACATAGAGCTACTGAATTTAATAACGAATTGTTAAAAGAGATTTGTAGCTTACTTAACATTAACCAACAGTTTTTGGCACCATATCACCAACCGTCAATGGATTTTATAGAACGCATCATGTATTAAATGAATATTTATTAAATATCATTATGATTGTGAATGGCAAAAATTGGAACCATATGGGTTTGGACCGGAATTTCTTATTTCTTATTATTGCATTATTCTTAAAGAAAACAAGTTATAAAATAATATGAAAAAAGTTACAGTTTTTTTTTTTAACATAAACAAATAAGAAATAAATAATAGTATTAAAAGCTTAAAAAATTTAAAAACAATTCATGTGACAAAACTTACATACATATATACATTTGTACTACATAACGAGAGATAATATAGATTAATTATTATTAGTCGAAAAATCCTTTTACTATCTACTGAGATAGGTTTTGTTGTCAACAATTCGTTATAGACTTTCCATGTTCGTTGTTTGAAATTAATTGGCTTCGAATAACTCAAATTCCTTTTCAAACAAATTAGTAAGCTTTTGTTTTTTACCTTACTAGTAGAATTTTCACGAAACGAGATATTGGAAAATTTTTAAATGTCACAACAAAGAAATTTGAAAAACAATCAATATATTTTTTGAAAGTGTTATAATTTTAAACTTTCCGTTTCCCGAGAATTTAGCAAAAATTTTCTCGGGAAATTGTTGATAGCTTTTCCCGGTAATTCCCAGGCCATAGTACCATACTATAAATTTGCATATAACACGACACCTTGCATTAGCACCACCTATGACCTTATAAATTAATTTACGTTAAATTAGCTGCATTACCAACAGATAAAATACAAGAAAATTATGCTAATAAAATTAAAATAATATTAAGAAAATCATGAGAAACTGCTAGAAAACTAAGAAAAATAGACAAACACATCTCAAGAGAAACGTATGACAGGAACAAGCTTATTAATAAAATAAAAAAAGGAGATTTAGTAATAATAAAATATGAATCTAAGAAAAAAAAATCAAGCTTGTATAAGGAACCCTATTAAATAATAACAAGTAGCAGTACTATCATAACCACATTTATTTATATAAATCGGCATAAGAAATTCTTTCCTACCATTAAGTTTTTCTGTTCAATTTATTCTCTTCTGTTTTGTTTAGGGTTGTTGCGAGGTATTTTAATTGTGGTGCATAATAATGGTTGTCCTTACTAATTTGCAAACACTAATAACACTGGTCAACACAATTTTGTAACAAGAAAGGTGCTTACTGATTTTGAATTACCTACCTACCCTGATATAAAAATAATGTTTATTTTGATTCCATCAGGTCTTGTTTTTGTGTTAAAGCTACTACCCACAAAATTTAAGATTAAGCATGCTTTAGTTTTATTTTCACACGGAGTATATGCTATTTCAAAGTCGTTGTTTTGTTTACTTTTTTTTGAGTTAAGTGATTCTTATATAATGTCAAGAAAATGTATAAATGATCCTGAAAAGTTTTGTTATATATGCGGAGACATTTCTTTTAAAACTCTGCGAAGAAATTTGACACCTTTAGTAATTAAGTTATATGAACAGTATTTTGGCTTTGCTATCGGACAACAAGGCAAAGCGTAGGTTCCACATATCTACTGTTACATGTGCGGGTTATCTTACTGGATGGGCAACACGATCTCGATCTATGCCATTTGCAATTCCGATGATTTGAACAGAACCAACGAACCACTCATCTGATTGTTATTTCTGTTTAACTGATATAAAAGATATTACAATTAAAACAAAAAGTTAAATTAAGTATTCTAACCTGTCATCTGCAAAAAGACCAGTCCCTTACAGTGAGGAATACCCATACCAGAACCACCTAAAAGTTCCGATCTGCCCGCTACACCGGTAACAATCGAATCCGACTTCCAAAAAGCTTCCTCATCGAATGAGCCACATCTACTATCTCAAGGAGACCTTAATGATTTGGTACGTGACTTAAATTTGTCCAAAAAACAGGCAGAACTTTTGGGCTCTTGATAAGAGGGATGGAATTTATTACAACCAAAAACAAAAGTATGTTATTTTCGCAATCGAGATCAAACGCTTAAAGTTTATTTTTCACAAGATGATCAGAAGCAGAAGAATGGCGTTTATTTATAGATGGATCAAAAGTAAGTTTAAAGGCTGTTCTTTTACACATTGGAAATGAACTTCCGTCTATACCACTGGGGGAGGTTTCTAATATAAAAGAGTCTTCTGAATCTATTTAATTTATCTTGGAAAAGATTCAATTTAACGAACACAACTAGAAAGTTTGTGGAGATTTGAAGATAATTGCCCTAATATTAGGATTACAACTAGGATACACAAAATACTGTTGTTTTATTTGTGAGTGAGATAGCAGAGACAGAAAAAATCATTATACTAAGAAAGACTGGCCTTAACGGGATTCCCTTTCTCCGGGACAAACAAATGCAAAAAAATCCCCCACTTAGTACAGCTAAATAATATATTTCTACCCGCTATACACATTAAACTTGGGCTCATGAAAAATTTTGTTAAAGCTATGTATAAGAATTGTGATGGTTATTTATGTTTGAAAGAAAAGTTCCCTAAACTGTGCGAAGCAAAAATTAAAGAAGACGTATTTATTGGTCTGTAGTAAAAATCTATAATACATTTTATTTAACTTCCAATTAATGCAGCTCTTTAAAGCTCACGGTTTTTCTAACGTAATGCAGCATTTGCAAAACATGAGTTTTGCAGATACTTGTTTACCTTTAATTTAATTTGGTTTCCACCGGGTAACAAGTATCTAATTTCTTTAGTTATTTAGCTACAACAACACTTAATAAACAATATATCTTATTTAACTTTACCTTTAATACAATTCGGTTCCCACCGAATTGCGGGTTTCTAATTTCAGGACAATTCTGCTGAATCAGCAGTTTATTGCTAATATATTTTAAGTATCTTTAAGTTAGTTTTTAGAAACAAAATCATTATTAAAATAAACGTTCAAAAATGTGTTTTTAAATAATAGTTATATAACATGGCGACCGTGACAGGACTCTATGTGATAAAATAAAAGTTATTCAACAAAAATTTGTTAATGCATACATATTTATATTAAAAACTATTTGTGAAATAATTAAAAAAAAAAACAAAGCAAGGATAGAGTTTGTAAAAATAATTCGGAAACGTTTTAATATAAAACAAACTATAAAATATATATATATATATAAATTAATTCACTTTATTTATTTAATTCCAATTAATTAAATAAACAGTTTCAAATAAATGACTGAAGAAAATCAAATGTACAAACTCAAAAAACAAAAAATATTGAAAATAGGGAAACTTTATGAAAAATTTAAACTTATCGATGATAAAAAAAATTTGAATTAGAAATAAAGGAAATTTCAATAAAATTAAATCAATAAACAATTAAAAATGAAAAACCAAAACTCTCAAATAAGAAAAAAATTTAAGATTAAATACAAAATTTTGAATAAATAAAAAAATTATAAAGATGAACAACAGCACCCGGTAAGCAAGGAACCGGACAGCGGTTTTAAAAGGAATCATCAGCAGCGGCAGCTCCAATAACAGTAGCAGAATTCCAGAACATATTAAAAATTATGAAGAGTTTGTTTTGTAAGTTTAATTAATTATTGTTAGTTTATTTAATTAAGTTAATTTAATTTTGATTTAAATTTAAATAAAAACGGAATTCTATTTTACAAAAAGGTTAAAAGAAAAATGTAAAAAAATTCAATTCGCTTCAGAAATTTTTCTTCTAAACAAAGTAATATTGAACCACTAGAAACAATAGTAAATAAACTTCAGTCATGTGTCAAGGGCGAAACAGTCGATGAGTTGACTGCTAAAATTTTAAATACCAAGCCAAATCTCAAGTCTGCTACTAGTTTTTCAAATGAGATAGAAGCTCTAACAAAATCCTAAGAGTCCGCGTATATTTCGGATGGGCTGTAAAAGCTTTTACGAAAAATTGCAACAATGAACGTATTAAACTTATAATGGAATCTGGTACTTTTAACACTATGAATGATGTTGTAGCAAAATTTGTGAGTTGTTGCACTGAAGCTACTAGCAACCAAAATTTTGTTTTTTTTTTTCAAAATCGGAATAATAAAAAATATAACCGTAGATGGTACAATCGTCAGAATCGCGGCCAACATCATGATCATAATCGTGGTCGCAAACATTATAATATCAGTAATAGCAGGTATTCCGGAAACAATAACGGAAATCGGAGTCTCACAAAATAGCTATAGCCGACAAAACAGCATCAGGTTAATGGCTAGTGAACAACAAGAGCCGGAAAACTTAAGCAAGCCCCTAGGAAACTAACTGCCAAAATGTGTATTCTCAATCTAAACTTTTCTATATTCATTACAATAAAAGTTCCCAATACAAAAAAATCTTATTAATTTTAGTAGATACAGGAGCGGAGGTCTCAATTTTAAAAAATAGTGAATTTTTGCATAACATCAAAATAAATAATAATAACTTTTAAAACATTAGTGGAATTGGACAGGGTACTGTTAGGTCCATGGGATCGTGTTAACCTTCAAATAGAAGATATTAGGATCCCATATAAGTACCAAATCGTTGCTGAAGATTATCCTATACCCTATGATAGTACATGGGACATTGATTTTATAAAATCCTTTAACTGTATGTTAGACTTTTGGAAATATCAAGATTGGTTGGTTGTGAGGCCTATAAATTACAAAAATGTTGGAATCCCTATTCACACTGGCCATACTGAAAATACCATAATGCTACCAGCTAGGTCTAAAGTCATAAGAAAGGTTGCAATAAATACTAAAGAAAGCCAAGTGTTAATACCAAATCAGGAGCTACAAACCGGCATTTTTGTCGCAAATACAATAGTGAGCTGAAAACGTCCATTTGTACGAATTGTAAACACAAACTCTACTGATATCGTTGCTAGCAACTCTCAACTTCTATATGAAAATCTTAGTGATTATGACATAGTTAATCTATCAAAATTAAATTCACGAAAATTAGAAGTTCTAAAACGACTTTCGAAAAACTTTCCAGACAAGAATAAAGAAAATTAACTGAAGTTTGCACTGAGTTCAGTGATATTTTTGGCCTAGAATGCGCAACGATTATAATTTCTTAATAAATGTGTACTAATGTAATATAAATCTTTTTGGCAGTCAGCACTTTATTTAGTTAAACTTTGTTTATAAGTTAATTTAAAATTAATGTACTATTGAAATATGAATCTTTAGCAAGTCAGCAATTTAATTATTTAAATTATTTATTTTTAAGAAATGCTGTTTCTGTGTAATAAGCATTTTTAGCGTTAAGAATTAAGTATAAATAGTGATAAATAACTATTAAAAGAGCGAGTTGTAAACTAGAAGTAAGAACAAACACTTATAACCTGAAATTCCTACGGGACCCTGCAGGTTATAAATAAATAAAATTAATATAAATAATAGCCTGAAATTCCTACGGGACCCTGCAGGCTATATAAATAAATAAAATTATAAAATAAAGAAATCAAAGTGTTTTTCTTGTTTACAAAACAACTCCAACATTTTGGCACAGCCGGTAATAAAAGAATAAATATCCTGCGATTCCCAAGGGACCCTCCAGGAATAAAATTTGGTTACACAATTTTGATTGATTTTTAATCCTTTCCGAATGTGGCAATAATTTCATAGCAACTAAAGTTAGAAAATCAAATAAACACGGAAATGAAGAAGTGTGAATTGGTGGAATTATTAGTTAACTGCTAATTACTTTGGCCACATTGGGAGAAGTTTTGATTCGATTTGTTTTGCTTGTGAACAAAATCGGTAAAGTCGGCGGCAAAGAAAAATTTAAGGAAACCACTAAGTATAGAGGTGAATTCCTAGGGGTCATTAATCATCTGTATACCAGTACGTCTTTGGGATCTTTGCCAAAATACAAACTGGTGGAATTGAAAAGTAACTGCTACAGGCCTAAGCCATATTAAGCAAGGCAAATTTAAATTTTGTATGGAGTAAATGTCGCGATCAGTACATTGTGCGTCATTAAAAGAAAAAAAAATTTTTTTTTTACTTTTGAAGGCAATAGCGGAAATGTTTTTGGTGCTGGTAAGTATGCCTTTAAAATTTTTAGACTTGTAAATGGACAACCCGAAATCAAGGACGGACGAATTACTATCTAAGATCAATAAGTACAACTATTCGGTTGACAGTCTGCAAGTTCTCGCATGGACAGAATTAAATAGTTTGAAACAAGGAAAGGAATTTACAGAAAGACATAAGGACAATATAAGGCACCAGAAACTAACAAAATGTGCTACAATTGATAGGAGACCTTAATAAGAACCAGTCGGCAGATTTTTGTAAAAGAATGGAAGAATTGGAGGTCACAAAAGGACTTTTAGAAAAACAGAGCCGCAAATTACGTGAACAGATTAATTATACGGACAGTTTATTAGAGCAGGCAGTAGAAGAAAACTCATCCTTGGTTGAAAAATTGAAACAACAACAGCAAATAGACGTAGAAGATGGCACCGTACAAAGATTACAAACAGCCTTAGGAAATGCAAAGCGTGAACTCGACGTTATACACAAGACTAGGTCGCCTACTCCATCAATAAGGGAAGAATTGACAGAAAAGGATTCCAGAGTTCCTTACATAACAATAGGACACACAGACGGCATTTCTACGGTTACTGACGAGCAGGCAGAGGAGATTAATAATAAGGATACTCGTATAGAGGAGAAAGAAACGGCTCGTGACCTGATATCCAAAACTCGGAGCATCATAATAAATGAAAAAAGACAGGGAGCAGAGGCTATACAACGGAGACGACATCTAAAAAATTTAGCGAGCTAGCACAATACAAAGAAACATTCGACGATTTAAAGAGGACAGAAAGGTTAGACAGCATATTAATTGAAGAATTTGATACATTGGTAGCATCGGCACACGAAACTTTGAAGAGGCGCTCACCATCGCCGAGAGAAATACAAACTATAGACAGAATAAGTGAAGAAATTTCAACCAACAATAACGGAACTTTTGAAAAATGTATCACACATGGTGCCAATTTTCTACGGTGCAGAGGGCCCAGAGCTTACGACAGAAGCAAATAAATTCATTGAAGGCTGTATGATTGCGAAAGATAAACTTTTGGAAGCAGGTAGTGTAGTCGACCTGCTGAAATGTATAAAAACAAGACTTTTTGGGAACGCCTACTCATATTTGCACAACAAGGATTTTGGAACAATAGAAGCCCTATGTTTAGCTGTCAGAGAAAAATTTATAAAGGCAAAAACCCTTAATGAAATACAGGAGTTAATATTTAGCAATAAGCAAGCATCGACGGAAAGCGCATACGAATTTGGCGAAAAATTAGAAGGGTTGCCTATAGACGCAACAGAATTAATTGCTGCACAATGGCAGGATGCATCGCATCGGAAATCTATGATCGACCACTGCAATCAGTCAGCGGTAAGAAGTTATATAAGAGGCTTACGTGACCCGAAATTGGTATCCGGGTTCATTGGGCATGAAAATGACAAACTGACTGAATTGCTGAAGATCACAAAGGATGCACAAAACCTGTTAGGCGCCAACATGCGGTTGTCAAATAATATGACAGTGCAAGCCCAGGAACCGTTGTAAGAAACAGTCCAACAATTAGTGAATGAAGTTAGACAACTCTCACTACGACAGCAAACGGTTAACAACTCAATGCCTGTGGATTACACACAAAGGAATTCTGTGGGTTCCCCAAAATTCTGCAATTTTTGCCATAAACAGGGACATTTGTTAAACGAATGTTTTAGACGGCAAAACAACACTAACTTTAATCAGGGAAGACGGCAAGAACAATCCAACAATAATATTAATAGAAGTCTTCAGCCTCCTGACCGTAGAGGTAGAGCGCAAAACTCATTGCAATCATCAAGTCAAAACCAGGACAATAATCGTTTTGGTGACATGAATAGAAGAGAGCAACGGTGCTACAATTGTGATGGACTTGGACATTTTGCGTCAAGGTGCCCGGAAAATCACTATCATGATAATATGTTTAACAGAAGTGAAGGAAGAAGAACCATCAGCAATAGAGGCAATAGAAATAACAACGTACGAGAAGTGGCCAACAACCGAAATAATTCGGGAAACTCAAGGCGGCCCAGCTAAAACTAAGAGGCTGGGATGCTGGAAATTCCTACTTACTTTCGAAGACATTAGCATCTAAAACATCAGAAGACGCAGAAAAGAGCGCCCACAAAAACAAATTGTTTTTAAGGTCTATGTCAAGGATCATGCCAGGTGAGGAGAAATGTAGACGGTGCACCACAATTAAAAACAAAAAAAAGTACACTGGAGTGAGAATATACACACCTACATTCCAGAAACCTGCACAAACTATTTCACTTTCAAATCAGAGTCACAAAAGGAGCAAAAACTTCGTACAGAAGAAAAGAACGATGCATTCGTAAATTTTCCTTGCAGGGAAGCAGTAAATAGAAGTCTGTCTTTGCTGATAGATACAGGAGCAGACACTACTTTAGTGAGGGCAGAGGCTTTGGCACCCCACGTTAAAATAGATGAACGAAATCAAAAGAGTTTGTTAGGAGCCTTCGGAAAAATATAACATCAAAGGGGACGATAATTGCTCAGCTCGAGGGCCTGGAAGATTTTTCACTACAAATGCACGTGGTGCCCGAAGGAACCAAACTTCCAGCAGATGGTTTGCTAGGAAGAGATATGATGTGGGACAGATCAGTGACAGACACAATTAATAAAAATTTAAGATTTTTTAAAAACGGACAAGAAGTGATTTCACTACTACTTGTCCCAGAAGGAAAATCATCACAAATATACTTAGCTGAACAATTTTCTATCAAAGAGCGTTCACAAACAATTGCATCAGTTATAGTAAACTCCATTAATGGTGACATTGTCATAGATAAGTCAGAAATTTTGCCAGGTGTTTTCGTGGGTGCAACTCTAACAACAGTGAAAGCCGGAGCAGCTCTTGTACCTATTCTGAACACGAATAACACGGCAATGAATATAAGTGAAAAAATAAGCCTGAGCTACGAAAGCTACATGGACTATAAGATGAAGCCATTAGCAATTATAAATATAATAGATTCTAGCGAAAGGTTGAAAAGAGAAAATCTACTTTTAGAAACAGTGAAACTAAGCCAAAGTCTTAACCCAGAAGAGAGGTTTTCAATCGAGAATATTTTGAAGACATACGACGATATTTTTCAACTGCCTGGTGACAGTCTTACCTACACTTCTGTATTGAAACATGAAATACCCACGGTAGCAAGTCAACCCCCAATAAACATTAAACAATACAGACTACCAGAAGTCCACAGAACTGAAATTAACAGACAGGTAGACCAAATGCTCAAGGATAATGTAATAACATCAAGCAATTCCCCATGGAACTTCCAGGTTCCAAAAAAGCAGGACAACACGGCGAAAAAAAGTGGCGATTGGTTGTAGGTTTTAGAAAACTGAACGAAGCGACAGTAAAACAGGTTTTCCCAATACCAAGAATCGATGAGATTTTAGACCAATTAGGGTGCAGCAGGTATTTCTCTACTCTCGATTTAGCAAGTGGATACCATCAAGTATAAATGACAAGCAAAAAACCGCCTTTAGTACTAACTTAGGGCACTATGAATTTAACCGTATGCCTTTCGGATTGACGGGTGCACCAGCTACTTTTCAAAGAATAATGAATTCAATACTAACCGGGCTACAAGGAATTGACTGTTTCGTTTATTTGGACGATATTGTTATATATGGCAGAAACTTAATGGACCATAATTCACGTTTAACAAAAGTTTTGGAGGTCTTGAGAAAATACAACCTAAAATTACACCCCGAAAAATGTCATTTTCTGCAGAGAGAAATTATCTATCTTGGCCACCAGTGCTCAGAAAAAGGTGTTCTGCCGGACCCAAATAAGACTAGGGCAGTGAAAGATATACCACCCCCTAAAAATATCAAGGAGCTACAAGCATTTTTGGGGCTGATGAATTACTACAGCAAGTTCATTCCAAACTCGGCACGAATTTCATTACCTCTTAACAAAATGTTGAGAAAGGATACAAAATTAGAGTGGACACAAGAGTGCCAGGAAGCAATGGACAAGTTGAAGGATGCTGTGACAAACCCTCCTCTCCTCCAATATCATGATTTTAGCAAGTCTTTCATTTTGACAACAGACGCCAGTAGTGGAGCTCTAGGAGTAATTCTTTCTCAAGGAGAGCCAGGAAGCGATCTACCAATTTATTTCGCTAGTAGAGTATTAAGCGATAGAGAAAAACGATACTCCACAATAGAGAGGGAGTTGCTGGCTATATTATGGGCCACAAAAACGTTTCGGCCTTATCTGCTCGGCAGATATTTCACGGTATTCACTGACCACAAACTCTTGAAAGGTATAGCTAACCTAAGGGATCAGGAGGGTAGATTTGGTCGTTTAAGACTGAAATTGTTAGAATACGATTTTGAGATTCGCTACAAACCAGGCAAGACGAATCAAAATGCGGACGCTCTCAGCCGCCTTCCAACGGAAGAAGTAAACATAGGTGTAATAACGAGAGTACAATCAAGAGGTGTGAAAACTCCGAATAGGGAAAGTGCAGTGGAGACGAATAAAAATTATGAAGAAGAAGATAATACCACATATTTAACAGATGCAGAAGATATAAAGAAGGTAATTACAACGTTCCATGACACGCCATTGGGAAGCCACCAAGGTGCGCTAAAAACTTATTTCCGTATTAGGGCACAATACAAATGGGCTGGAATGCAAAGTCAAATTAAAAAGTATGTAGCCTCCTGCAAGATTTGCCAGCAAAATAAAAGCTCGAGGATAGACACGATGCCAATGGCCCCGACCACTCCCCAATATGCCTTTTGAAAGAATTTTCATGGATATTGCTGGGCGCTTACCCGAATCATCAAGTGGTAACAAATATATAGTAGCCTTTTTAGACGATTTTTCAAAATACTTAGCTTGCGTAGCTTTCCCAGACATGGAAGCGGCAACGGTAGCAAGGCAGTTCTTTAGAGAAATAATTGCCCGATTTTTCATCCCCAAAGTTCTCGTGACAGATAATGGAAGCAACTTCAATTCGAAATTGTTCAAGGAAGTTCGCAAATTGCTTGGAGTAAAAAAGATATATGCAACTCCATATCATCCTTAATCCAATGGATCTCTGGAAAGGACCCATAGACCTCTTGCAGAGTATTTAAGAAGTTTTGTGAAACTTGACGGAACTAAATGGGATGATTGGCTGCATCATGCCATGCATTTACATAACAACACAAGACATTCGTGTACTAAGCAAACACCCAACAAGGTACTGTACGGATTCGAATTTGAAATACCTGTCGGGTTAAAAAGCAGCCAGCACCTCTCTATAACATAGATGACTACAGCAAAATTCTTAAACACCAAATTCAACGAAGTTATGAAGTAGTGAGACAGAACCAGGTTAGGGCAAAAGAAAAGTAAAAAAAATGTTATGACAAGGGCACAAAGACTAGACAGTTTAAGACCGGACAAATGGTGTGGCTAAAAAACCAGGCGCGAAAAAATAAATTTTTACCTATATGTTTGGGTTCCTATGAAGTCACGGGAATACACACACCTGTCAATGTAAGAATACGACAAAAGAACTCCGACAAGGTTTATCATAATAATTTGATAAAACCAGTAAAATAAAAAATTTATAAAAGATGGCAGGGTGCAAAGGGTTAGATTGCGAATAATTAAAAAGGGTAATTTTTTTAAGGATTTTTTTCTTCTTTTGTTGAGTTTAAAGAGTATCAGTTACTCTGTTTATTTTCTGGTTATCTTGGCTCGAAACTAAAGCTACAAAGGATTTAAGCGGAAGTACAAGTGAGTTACTCATAAAACACTGATTTAGTTACTTTACAACACCGCCATCGGTATTTTGCCTGAAACATTGAATTTAGTGTGAAAATTCGATACGATTTCAACTGACGACAAGTGCTATGGGGTATGCGAAGAAACATTTCGAGGTAAAATATGAAAGGGTAGCAACAAATAGGCAAAATTGAACAAAGGTTGATGAGATTAAAGAGAAAAAAAGGTAAAATAGTAAAAGAAAATCATATAATGCGCTACAAAGTGTATCAGCCAACCAATTTCTGATCCTAGATACTTTGGCTCGAAACCAAAGCTACGGGACGAAAGTGGGATATGAGGCCGATAAAGAATGAAATATATGAGTAAATAGAAAGGAGGAAAAAGACTAGAGGGTCATATAAGGGAAAAAATAGAAGAATATTAACGAACATGAGAAAAAATGAATAGTATGAAAATATATAGTTAGAAAGGAAAAAAAAAACAAGGAATTATAAAAAAAAAATGTGAAGAAACAATAAGGAAAATAAGTAAAAATAACGGGTGGAGAATATGTTAAAAAAGAGAAAAACCAGAAGGGTTATAAGATTAAAGTATAAGAAAATATCGAAATTTTCAGCAAAAAAATTATTATATGTACAAAATAAAGAAAATAAAGGGGCACAAAAGGAAGGTTTAAATTTTAAATTGAAGTCTAAATACGCACCCTGCACTAAGGTTTTTTAAAAGGAGGAGTTCCTGACTAAGGTAAAATTACATCAAAAAATTATTTATTAGCACAAAACTGCTGCAAATGTCGTAAAAACAGTAATATATAATGGCCTATTATGAATGGATGAAGTTAGTTCTAACATAGATACAATTTCAGCTAAAGGTAAATATTGCGAAAAAACTAAAAAAAGGCAGTAAAAGATAATAATAGCAAACTGAATTAAAATGAAAAAACGCATTAAAAGGTTTCAGCAATAAATTGGAAATATACATGCCTGGTCCAGCTGATTATCTGATTAACCTCCTTTTTTCAGCCCGTGTATTTTGGATTGCTGATACTGCTCAGCAGCCCTGAACTTTATACGGAAAACTTGAATCACGAAATGGTTTCACGGAAATTCCTATAGGCACAGTCCAGCTTGTAAAAAATGTATGACTATATCATCCACGTGATTGATCTGGAGACAGCGGCATTGTGATTTAATTTTTAAAATTAAATGACATAATTTCTTTGTTTTTTAAAGGAATCTTAAGCACAAAGTTTTAAGGCTTAATACTTTGGATTTTTTTGTTAAACATTTAATTCGCACTTGTACATATAAAATAAGAAAAAACATATTTTTACAAAATCTCACCTGGAATATTTCAAATTAACAAACAACTTTTAACGTTTAAGCACCACATTTTGTGCTTTACTTTTGATATTTCATTGCAAATGTTTTAAAGTACTTATTTTATAGCGTGAAATTTGTTTTAAAGAAAAAAAATATTCTTTGTTTAACATTTTTAAACGCTGATTTATTTTAAGCAGCAAATGTTTTTTTAATTTGAAATTTGAGTAAAAATGTATTTTTTGTTTAAAATTTTAGTGTCTGATTTCTTGTGCATTTTATTTTATTTTTGCTGTTGTTTTGTAAAATATTCACTGCATTTTTGCATACGCAACACTCTTTTTTGTGTCACTGGCCTGACGATAATAATTTTATGTAATAATTTAAATTCCATAAACAAAAAAAAGATTAATATTTTCAAAAGTGCTACTCTCAGCATTAAACGTAAACATTATAGCATGTATATATATGTATATACAATTATTAACATACTTTTGTGTTTGTTTTGGGTTTTTTGTGTTTCACCGAACAAACATTAAGTTAAAACATTTTTAAAATAGATAATATTATAAATAAATATATATATTATATTATAAATATATATATATATATATATATATATGTATACACATATATATGTGTTGTATGTTTATACGTATGTACGTATATTTGTGTTTATATGTATACACATATATAGGTGTATAAGGATATATATTGAAAAACGCCTGATTCAGAGGTTTGGATTATTGTTTTCAATATCCAATATACATGAACAAGCTCAATAGCTCAATAGGCATTTAAAATGCTTGCTTGGTAACAAAAAAAAAAAAAAAAAAATATAATATATATATATATATATATATATATATATATATATATATATATATATATATATATATATATATATATTTATATATATATATATATAAAGATTCATAAATACTTACAACAACATACAAAATATTTATAAGTTTTTTATGTTGTTTTAGATGTAGCAAAAAAAAAAATGTTTGTAAGAGTAGCAAACAAAGGGAGAATAATGTTTTTAAAGTTTAAATTATAGCACTAAAATACCAAAACCCTTATATATTATTGTAAATAATTTAATATAGAATTTTTTGTAACCAATTTTAAATTAAGACGTTTTTTGTTTTGGTTAACAATTTGAAAAAGATAGGTTTTGGGAATTTCAGTATTTTTTACTTTTAGAATTTTAAAATAAACTGAGATTACGTGTGGTGTTCTCTCTCAACACTATAAGCGGAATCTTTACGTATCAACTAACATCATGAACTCATCTTGTCCAGCCCTCAACGGAGTAGCAACACAAATGAACAAAAAATACGGAAACATGGCACTAGAAGTGCAATAAAATAAACAAAAAAATTGTATAACTTAGAGGGGTTTATTTTTTCTAAAGTGGATGAAAAACATTCAAAAATCTCAATTATTATTTTCCTCACTTTATTTAATTGAATTTATCATTAGCAGATGCTGAACCTTATCTAAAAAACACCTTATGATCTAGAACGAAGTGTTTTGTTGTGGTCACGATGTACGATTTCTATAAAAGAAATACTAAAACTTTTCCCGAAGTGGAAATGGTTGGGTATAAAGGACCGACCATAATAAGAATTAAAATTGATTGTCCACATTCGCATGAGTTGGTTCATGATATATGTGATCCACATAATTTGAAGGTGTCACAAGATGTTGGCTATTTTGTAGAATTTAAAAACATGGGTATTACACATACGGCTAAAAAGGAATTATTGAAAAAGAAGCGACAACATTTAGGACGTGACTTTTTAACAATTAAAAAAGATCAGAAGTTGATAAAAGAAACAAAAAAAGAAGCTAAGGAGATAAATTTAATTCTAGTACGGCTATGCTGTGAAGATTTCCGAGTTGAGAAAAACAAATCATATACAACATAGCCCCACCAATTTATACAAATCCAGTTCATATACGAACTTTAGCTCTCCATTTGCAGCAACATCAACACCAAACGCAGGGTCGCAGTTTCCGATAAGGGGGGAGGGATGTTGAGAGGCACCCTCGTATTTTTAAACTCTAGTTATAAGTTAATCAAAATTAATGAATGTGTACTAATGTAATATAAATCTTTTTGGCAGTCAGCACTTCATTTAGTTAAACTTTGTTTATAAGTTAATTTAAAATTAATGTACTATTGAAATATGACTCTTTAGCAAGTCAGCAATTTAAGTATTTAAATTATTTATTTTTAAGAAATGCTGTTTCTGTGTAATCAGCATTTTTAGCGTTAAGGATTTAGTATAAATAGTGATGAATAATTATTAAAAGAGCGAGTTGTAAACTAGAAGTAAGAACAAACACTTATAACCTGAAATTCTTTCGGGACCCTGCAGGTTGTAAATAAATAAAATTAATATAAATAATAGCCTGAAATTCCTACGGGACCCTGCAGGCTATATAAATAAATAAAATTATAAAATAAAAAAATCAAAATGTTTTTCTTGTTTACAAAACAACTCCAACAATATAAAAAATTATAAGATACCACATTCACAAAAAGATGAACTAGAAAATCAAGTCAAGAAATTAATTAAAGATAAGATAGTTGAACCCTCAATTTCGGCTTATAACAGCCCTTTAATTCTTGTTCCGAGGAAGTCATTACCAAACTCTAAAAATAAGAGATGACGTCTTGTAATATACTACCGACAGGTTAACAAAAAATTGATTGCAGATAAATTTCCCTTGCCGAGAATCGATGACATCCTCGACCAACTCGGTAGGGCTAAATATTTTTCATGCCTTGACTTAATGTTAGGCTTTCATCAAATTGAACTTGAAAAAACTTCAAGAGATGTAACGTGTGTCTCCACAAATAGTGGATCATACGGCTTTACACGTCTAGCCTTCATCCAGATTAATGTACATTTTTTATGCGAGAAGCAACCTTTTTAGGTCACAAATGTACAGATAAAGGAATACTCCCTGATGATAGTAAATTTCAAGCCATTTTAAACTATCCAAAGCCCCTGAATGCCGACCAGGCAAAGAGGTTTATCGCATTTTGTAATTATTATCAGAAATTTATTAAAAACTTTGCCGAATATTCAAGGCACATTACAAGACTTTGTAAAAAAAATGTTCCGTTCGAATGAAACGATCAATGTGACAAAGCCTTTGAATATTTAAAAAATTCAATACCCTGACTTTTCGAAACCTTTTTGTGTAACAACAGATGCCAGCAAATATGCATGTGGTGCTATATTAAGTCAAGATTACAATGGCAAACGACTTCTGATTGCTAATGCATCAAAAGCTTTCACTAAAGGTGAAAGCAATAAATCAACTATCGAGCAAGAATTACCTGCCATTCATTGGGCAATTGTCCTCTTCAGACCCTACCTATACGGAACAAAATTTTTAGTTAGAACTGACCATAGGCCCCTTTCATACTTTTTTTCGATGAAAACCCTTCATCGAAACTTACAAGAATCCGACTTGACTAAGAAGAATATAATTTTGAGGTACAATATCTTAGGGGCTAAGAAAACTTTGTTGCGGACGCGTTGTCTCGTAAAACTATCCAAGACCTTAAAAACCTTAACATTGATAACAGTAAAATGCTACAAGTGGTGACAAGGTCTAAGTTCAAACGAAAAACCGATCCTATTTCAAAACCTACCAAATTCCTTGCAAATACAAGAGCCCAAAATATTTGATGTCTTGAGCTTCCAAGATGTCAAAAACGTGTTAAGCTTAAGTTGTTTTCGGACAATTGTTTATTAACACATGGTAAGAAAATTCTTACACACTTGATAATTAATGATTTGATTACTAATGGAAAAATTTACTTCGGAAAATATTTTCCAAGGCTTGAGAAGAAGCCACTAAACTCAACATCAAATTATTGCAAATGTCACCAAATGAAAATATATTTAATACACTATGCATAGAAGATTTTAAAAATTTGGGCAACAAGTACTTGAAAAATTTAAAAGTAGCCCTACTTCCAAGAGTAACAATTATTAAAAGCGAGGATAAAAACAAAATTAAGGAAATAATACAAAAATACCATGATGATCCTATAACTGGTGGCCACAGTGGGATCACAAGGAAAATTTCAAAAATAACTTTTATTGGCAGGGCATGACTAAATTTATTTCAAAATATATAAAATCATGTGAAAGTTGTAAAAAAGCCAAAATTACTAAACATGTCAAATCACCTACAATAATAACACCCACCCTAGCGAAAGCATTTGAAAAAGTTATTACTGATACAATTGGACCGCTGCCCAAAACTGAAAACCTAAATGATTATGCAGTGACAATCATTTGCGATCTTACAAAATATTTAGTTGCTGTACCTGTTCCAAACAAAAAAGTAAAAAGTATCGCGAAAGCGGTAGTCGACTCTTTTATTCTGATTTTCGGTCCGATGAAAACTTTCGGACATGGGAACAGAGTACAACAATCAAGTTCTACATGAAATTTGTGATATATTAAAAATTCAAAAGCTAACATCGATAGCTTATTACCACGAAACACTAGGAACGGTGAAAAAAGACATAGAACATTAAGTGAATATCTAAGATCCTACATCTCAATCGACAAAGACCATTGGGATGAATGGCTTAAGTATTTCACATATGGCTTTAACACGACTCCATCAGCATTTGAGTTAGTGTTTGGCAAAACCGCCATTTCTTTTGACGACACTGATACGATTCATCCTCTTTACAATGTCGACAACTATGCCAAAGAAATGCAGCTTAGATTAAAAATGGCACACAAAAGAACCAAACAAATAATAGAAGAGAAAAAATTGCTGTCCAAAATATATGCTGACAAATATCAAGCGGACATAGATATAAAAATAGGAGATAAAGTGTTAGTTAAAAATGAAGTAGGTCATAAATTAGACAATAGATATTTAGGTCTATATCTGGTAGTAGATACGGACGATAAAAACAATTTTAGCCTTAAGGACTCGGAAAATGAAATTCGTAAATATCATTAAAATAAACTAAAAATTTGTAATTAATGTTTTTTTCTCTTTTCACTCCACTAGCTGATAAATTTCAAAAGGGGATTTTCTGTTTACGTATGTAACTTAAAGTAATTTACGTATGTAACTTTGAGAAATTTACTAATTTCTAAGGAAGCCCTACAATAGAATAACTAATATAAAAAAAAAATCGTCTATTTAAATAATAAAACAATTATTACAATAAATTGTTTACAAGAAAAACAACAAATTACTTACAAAATTGTGGGATTTTACATTAAAACAAAAATTTAAAACATTTGGTCTTTTAAAATTATTTAAAAACAAAACGAAAAACAAAAAACAACAAACACATCTTAAAATTTAATATCACAGTTTATTTAAAATTATGGCTTAAAACTACTCTGTAGCTTGCGTTTATGTTGTCCGTATCTTCTTTCAGGTTCATTGTTTTGTGTATATTCCGTTGTATACGTAAGCTCTCGATTGTTAATCGCGTTTTTTTAAATGTTTTCAATTTCCAATATTTTACATTATCAATATCAGCTGTGTGTCCAGTTTGTAGTATGTGCTGGTTTCTTTTTTTTTGTTATGTCGATTTTATGTTCTCCCATTCTTCTTTCTAAACTTCTTTTTGTTGTACCAATGTAAACAAGTTCGCAGTTATCATTATTTCCACCTTTGCATTTGATTTCGTCGACAACATTGCTTTTTTGATTTTTATCAACTGGTGTTTTTGTTTTTGAAAAAATTGTGTTGATTGTTTGGTTTGGCTTGTAGGCGAAGCATGCGTTTGTTGATTTGATTATTTATGTAATGGTCTTATTATCGATGAGTTTAGGTATAAAAGGTACACTATAAAACTTTTTGTCCTGTTTCAAACGCGTCGGGAAAAATTGTAAATAAAAGGCATTTTTATTTATAACAAAAAAAAATTTCAAACAGCAAGAAGTTAAGTAACTAAAAAAACCAACAACAAAGTAAGTGGCCAAATGAATACACAAAAATAAAAAATTGTATTTTAAGAACAATATAATAAAAAAAAAAAAAAATTAACTTAAAGACAGCTGGCCAGTAAAAAAAAAATATTAATCAAAGTATTATATAATCACGCTTTCAAAAGGTGGAGGTGTAGTAAAAATCTATAATACATTTTATTTAAATTCCAATTAATGCAGCTCTTTAAAGCTCACGGTTTTTCTAACGTTATGAAGCATTTGCAAAATATGAGTTTTGGAGATACTTGTTTACCTTTAATTTAATTTGGTTCCCACCGAATAACAAGTATCTAATTTCTTCAGTTATTCAGCTACACCAGCACTTAATAAATAGTGTATCTTATTTAACTTTACCTTTAATACAATTCGGTTCCCACCGAATTGCGGGTTTCCAATTTCGGGACAATTCTGCTGCGCCAGCAGTTTATTGCTAATATATTTTAAGTATCTTTAAGTTAGTTTTTAGAAACAAAATCATTATTAATATAAACGTTCGGCGGCAACCGCTTCAATCCCATAAAAATTGTGTTTTTAAGAAATAGTTATATAACAGGTCCTCAAATCAGGCAATCAATGGAATATAACATATTTATGAAAAAACTAAGTGATTTGGAAAAATCAGATTGGGAATCCTTCATGAAAGTGACTCAAAATTTTCTCGGAAACCACCGGTCGAATGACTATGAAAGTATTGTCGAAGAGCTTTTATCTGTATATAAGGCTTTAGGGTGTAATATGTCGTTGAAAATACATTTTCTACATTCACATTTAGACTTCTTTCCTGAAAATCTGGGCGCCGTTAGCGATGAACACGGTGAAAGGTTCTACCAAGGTATTTCTACTATAGGAAAAAATATCAAGGCAAGTGGAGTCCAAGTATGCTGGCGGATTATTGTTGGATATTGCAACGAGACATCCCTGAAGCCAAATATATAGAAGAAAATCTTAGGGTTATCCCGATTTTAATATTGCAATATAGAGAAATAACTTCACTTTGTCGATAAATATTATAATTTTCTAAAATATTTAAAAATTGTATTACAAAAAAACTGTTCGTATTTGCAACATTTTGATTTTGTTTATATTATCCCTATCCTTGTTCGAAACATAATTAGACAATAGTTTTCATGTTACATACAAAAACTGTTTATACTAGCTGGAAACACCTTAAGCAAACTTACATTTTAAAGTAGTAATGATAACAACCAGCTGCATAAATATACAGGAAGTCGTAAGAAAGATTTGGAATTATTAAAAGCAAGCGTATAGTTTTGCCCGCTACCTCGGACGACATTGACCGATCTTGATGTTTTCTTGTAATGTGTCTATTGAATAATTTACTTATGTTTGCAATAAAATAAAATGGCACATTATGAAACCCTTAACCTCTGAAATATCCAGGAATAGAATTCAAAGTTAAAAAGTTAAAGTAAAGTATGAATGTATGTATTTTGTTTCTATTGATTTTTTTGTATTACGATAATTTATTTGAAATACTTAAGCCTTGCTCTTATTTATTCCATCAATCTTAACATGCGATTTTTTAATTTTTTGTAGGGATTTAGAAGTGGTGGTAAACCTTAAGGCAAAAGAAAGCGACGAGTGCAAAACTAGCGAGGTGGCATCCCTACCAGTAAAGAAGTTAGAGCATTTAAATAAAAAAGAATGCCAACGACAAGAGGTGAAAGAAGAAATTAAACGCTTGGCTGCACTGGAAAAAGAAGCTGAGGAAGCCCATTTACGGTACGTATGTCAAATCCAAACTTGATGGATTAAAATTTTTTCTTTTTATTTAAAGAGCCCTTGAAGAAGAGCAGATGCAAAAGGTTGCTCAAGAAGAGAAAAAACGTATAGAGAACGAGGAAAAGGCAAGATTGATCGAGAGGGCCAAATTAGCCGAGAAGGCTAGATTAAGCAAGGAAGCTAGACTAAATGAGGAGGCTAGATTATCCGAGAAAGCTAGACTATCTGAGGAAGCTAGACTAGCTGAGGAGGCTAGATTAGCCAAGGAAGCTAGACTAGCTGAGGAGGCTAGATTAGCCGAGGAAGTTAGACTAGCTGAGGAGGCTAGATTATCCGAGGAAGCTAGACTAGCTGAGGAAGCTCATCAAGCTACAGAAGCTGCCCGTTATGCTGAAGAAGCCTCTCGTCTTGCCGAAGAACAACGCATTCGCAAAGAAGAAATAAGCAAATTAGCTGAGCTCGAAAAACAAGCTGAACATGAACGAGAGGCTGAATTGGCACGCCAAGCAGCAGAATTATCGGAAATTGCTCGTCAAGAAGCTGAAATTGTCGCTAAAGAATTAAAAGCCCTGCAGCAAATTGAAGAAACTGAAATTATTGCCGGAGAACTAATTGTTGACGAGCCTGATACATCAGAATTACAGCAAGTACAAGAATCCCCAGTTGACTTTCAGATAAACAGTGGTGATACTAGTGTGGACAATGCCAATACTGAAGAAGAATCACAATAAATATTTCATGAACTGAAACAAGCATATAAGTTTAATCCAAATTGCTTTATTTAGATACAATCATACACATAAGTATGTAAAAAAAGAGCTTCAAGGTTTAAATATATGTATAAAAACATCGGATTCATTTGTCTTATTTATGCTAAAACTTACGTTTATTTTGCTTAGTTGCTCTCCTAAATACTAAATGATATATAATAATTGATGTCTAGAGTGTTAATAGAAATGATAATAATAATAATAATAATAATAATAATAATAAGGATAATAATAATTTTTTGATATAACATGGGAAAATGTCTTATGTTATAAAAATCGCCATACATCGTCCGTAGACAACCACACTCTTCTGCCTGCATCCAGGCATAAACTGAGGTGTTCATTTTTTATCTTTATCGTCTCTCTCATTTTCTGTACAATTTTTTTTTGCTGTTGTTTCATTTACATGGGTTTTAAGTGCTCAACGATTGTCAGGCCAGTGGCATCACTTTAAATAGCTCATTTTTCAGTATCGTTTCTTTATTTGTATCACGGTTTTAACAAAACTACAACTGATTTCATTTTGTTTTTAAAAGGTATTGAGGACTCTTAAAAGCTTCCTTTGGCCATTCTGGCCTCATTTGGCACACAAAAGCTCCTTTGGATTTTCATGGGCTTATTGCTTTCTTAAATGGTTCATTGGCTCACCGTTGTTTGGCGAATCTCCTAGATCTTCAGAAGGTGCGTTAGGGACGCTTATATTAGGCCCTTGAAGGTTCCATTGGAATCGTAAAGAGTTCACAGGGAATTCAAAAGCTCATTGGGCTTTAAAATGCTCCCTCCGGATTTCTTAAATTCTTTAAATGACTATTGAGACTTCCAAAGTCCATTGTATCCACGAAACGTGCTTAGTTATCTAAAACCACATATTAATGAGAGTTGCAAAATATGTCTGCATTTCACTCACAACAAAAATTACAGAATTTGTTGCTACTTTGCGAGCACATTTCTTTAGAATTCAGCTAAATTGTTAGGAATGCCAACAACACATATTTTAAGAACTACACGAGGTGTTTGATAGACCGATCTTGTTGATTTTCCATGGAAAAATTTTCGAAGTTTGTAGTACCTTGGAAAACTGATTTCAACACGAACGGACATTTTTTATTATTTATTTATTTAGAAGTATTTTAAATACTTTTACAAAAACATTAAACACTAACATTATTATTATTCCTTACAAAATTTACAATATTTCTTCTAGTATTATTTTAAGTCTATAAATAGTGCAGCATTTTATTATATACATATATTCAGCCGCATATAAAACAATGTTTTTTGCACTGCACTAGTGTTTGCTTGCTGCTCTAAATTCCAAGGCATTCCTCACACTATGGAGCTGAGTTTCTCCAACATATATTAGCTGTTCAGTGAAATAATCGGGTGCTTCTCCCATATTCATTTTTAATAAAGTTTAAGGTATTAAACCTAATCTTTGGCGCACATTTAGCCACCTTAGTGTATTAAGCATTAATGTAGTTGGGAATAATCTGTTGCATTTTAATAAAGCACGCACTGTTTTATTGTGTAATTTTTGCAGCCTTGATACTTGCTGTTCAGAACAGCATGTAAATAGTATAGTAGATCTATATTAAAAATGTGTTTTTGTGATAGTATTGTATATGTTTATTGATGTTATCATTTAGTTCTTATATTTAACCGTTTGAAAACCCCTTTTTATTACCGATTTTTTTACAAATGTCTTTTTTCCTCTCCCCTTTACTCTTTTTTCCTTTTTTCCCTTTTCTCTCATCTAGGTCCATGCTTTGAAAACAGATTTAGATGAGGTCCTATCTTTGTTTAGAATTTCATTTAAATCGATTAGCCGAAACTTTGTTGAAATTGTTTCAGATGCATATTTAGAAGATATAAAAACCCTATTTTACTTTCAGAACAAATATCTACCCATGTGTCAATTGAAAAACCATGTTACTTAATAACAAAAAAATCGATATATGTTTTTTTTTTAATTTCGTGTTTAAATGAAGCTGTACCTCTCTACAAGTATACCTTATTTAAGTATAATACAGGCTCTCATCTCATTCAGTTCAAAATATTACAATTACTAACACATAGCATGTATTTTTATGGATACGCAAACAATAAAAAGTTTTTTTTTTTTAAGTAACAAAGATGTGTATTTTAAATTATTATATTTAGGCGACAAAATTGGGGAGTTTTGGGGACAAGAGCCAGAATTTTTCTGGCTACACTGCTTTTTATACTGAAACTTGTGATACACCAGAATCATTTTCGTTTACACTTGATTGAACGTTATTTACTTTTGTAATCTGCCTATGTTTCACAAGATATGTTTAAAACCGTTTAAGTTCTTTATCTTGGACATCGCATTTAAAAAGTTTTGTAGTACACAGTAATCTAGAGATAAGCGATATTTAAGTACCTTTAATTTAATCACATCGATTAAAAAATCACTGGTCTCTACAGCGAGTGAGCTTATCAAGTAACAATTCACGTAAGAACGTTCTTTTATGTTTGCGTGCTTTTTTATTTGAACCTATAATCAATCAGTTTACCGAACTTTATATTTCTGCCAAATTTAATTATAGCTGCTTTGAATGTAGATATCAAAATAAATTTTTCAACATGATAACTAATTGCATAAAATACTAATTAATATATATTCTACGTATATATTCCTATATAAAAATGTATGCTTGAATAAAAAAATGCAAACGTTCACTACTAACGACGTTCCCACAATAAAGCTTTAAGTATTTATTTTTTAGCGCTGCTGAGGTACAAGCGAATTAAAAGACTTGTTTTTTGAAATGAAATAACAATGTTTCTTCAAAACGCTTTATGCATTACTTTAGTATTTTTATTTTTTGAGTACAAATAGTACACTTAACATTATATATGTATGTTTTTACATGGGCATCCTCTTAATAAGTGTCGTTATATTAAGGGTACTTCCTTTTATGTTATTTCCTTGCAAAAATTTTATCTCAAAACTGTTTTGATTTATTAGTAAAACTTTAGATTTCGTTATTAGCAGAATATTTCTTATCTAAAAATATGTTTACAAAATATTTATCATAAGGACTAAACATTAAAACTAGTCATAACCTTTTATTCTGGTAAATATATGTTCTTATCATAATATTAACCCCATGTTTGATGATGGGTCCAAGTAACTAACTAGCGCATGTAACATAATAATACTTTGCATGTACGTACAAACTAATGATGCGTTTGAAAAAAAAAATACTTATATATTAATTGCGTACTAGCATATAGAACATATAAAGTGCAATAGTGCTTACATTAAAAAAAATCAATTTTTTTCGTCCTAATTCGGTTATTTGCCCCAATCTGCGCTGTAGAGAAAAAAATGGATATTATTATTTTTAATACTTTCACAGAACTTACACGCGATGAAGAAAAATACGTATGGAAGCCGTTATGGAAGTGATAACGCGGATGTAGTGCGGTAAAGGGATAAAATCCAGCTTTATAATAACTGCGGTATTCATAACAATAATTTAAACAGTGTTTAACTTCTGAACAAGAAATTTTTATTCATAACAATGTTAATAAATAATGTTTAGACAATGAACAAACAGTAACTAACTCTGGTTTTTCAATTGTCAAATTGAATATTTTTTGATATTTGTATTTTCATAAAAATTTTTTTGACTAAAATTGTGAAAGAAAATATATTTTATTGAAATGGATACGCTGGATACACTAGATGTGTTGGATACTTTCAATGTCACCCAAATTAGAAGAAGGCCTTCAAAAAAATTTTATAAAAAGAGGAAAAATCCTTTTTATATCTATAATAACGAAGAGTTCCGCATACGTTATGGTTATCAACTACTTCTAGTCGCTCCATGACCAATTTTGATAAAATATCCTATAAATATGTACTACGTTTTGACATATGTAAATTTAAACAAAATGTAAATTTAATTCTTACTTTTTCATCCTGCTCCCAATTAGAAGACCTTTTAAAAGATTTCCTTTCCTTTTTTTCCATTTTATTTATATTATTAAAATTCAAGTGACAGTTGAAATGTGGTGAAAAACAAAACCAGGGTCATTTAATAAAAATCAGAGTTGATAGAAAGAAATACAGGGATGTTTGAATTTTTTTTAGTCAGAATTTACAATAGTGTTATTAATAAACTTCCGAACAACTAATGAACTAGCTAAAAATACATTTTAGTTGTACACTCGATATGAGTGGTATACAACGATTGTTCAATTTTTTGTTATGAATACCGCAGTAAATTTTTACACACTTTTATGTTCAATGGGAGTTTTAAATATATTTTCACAACACATGTTATACCAAAAAAAAAAAAAAAAAAACTATTCTACGAAAAAAATAAGTATAAACAATTTTTGAAACCTAAAAACGTATACAAAAGTTAGCTGATCTACTGCCACTAAATGTGACTTGATTGTAACTGTTTGCGCACATGATATATTTGTATTTACATTAGAACTTTTGATCATTTTCCTAATTTCATTACAGATATTCGTATTAGTTATCTCAATTTTTTTTCACAGATCTTTGTTTTTGATTTTAATTTCAATAAATTTTTTGAAATTGGTCTATTCCCCCACATTTTTTTTAATGGTATACTTGAATATTTTAATGTTTTTTTGATTTTTTTAATTTTATCACTGTTGAATGTTTTTATGCTTCAGTTTAATTATTTTTATTAGAGTTTTAAAATCTTTATATTAGAGCTAACAACTTTTACTTCTTTTTATTTCAGAGTAGTCATTAAATAACTCAATTGACTTCGTTATACATAAGAAAATAAATATAG
Source organism: Cistogaster globosa (assembly GCA_937654795.1). Lineage (NCBI taxonomy): Eukaryota > Metazoa > Arthropoda > Insecta > Diptera > Tachinidae > Cistogaster > Cistogaster globosa. The sequence goes on from OW569403.1 coordinate 87,670,432, forward strand.
ATACTTTAAAAGGTCGGAAATTGATATCATAGAAATTACAAATGAAATGATAAACTGATTATTTAGAAAACATCTACCATAGTAAAGCTCTTAAATTTTATATATCTTTATAATAGGAATAATCGTAAACAAACAAAAAATGTTACATTAAATATTCTATAATAATCGTTGCAAATAATCTAAAAACTTTATCATTATACACATAACTATACTATATAATATCAGGATGTATATAATATAAGCTAAGGTTTGGCGGGCAGCCGTGTTACCATAACCCACATGAGTCCATTTGTTGGTCCCTTTGTGTTACTGGCGTTAGAAGAAAAAGAAGAGAAAGTAAAGCAGAACAATACAGAAAGAAACGTAAAAGAAGACACCAAGATAAGAAAGATAAAGAGTAAAATAAAAATAGAACAAAAACAGAAATGTAGGTGCGATAAATGCAAAAAGGAACTAGTTGACCAAGAAAGTAAAATTAATCCATTAATTGAATCGCAATATCCGAGTATGGACCAATGAACCCCTCACTACACTCCAAAATATAACTGATTCTTGCTGGTTCCAATACCAAAATAACAGATATCGTTTGTATTCTAGGGCGGGGCATAGACAGATGAGGTGTATGACCTTCTCCCATCTCGCCTTGACAACTTTTACCATCCTTCTAGCATGGGACTCGAGCAGGCAGTGCCCAGTAACCACAGCCACCAAGTCGTGCAATCGATCCATCGTTAACGGCAGTAGTGCAGCCGCCCTGCCTGGATCTTAAAGGGGCCAGATTGTTCTGGCGGCTAAGCATGTCGAGCCAGATTGTAGAGAGCATTGTCAATACGCTGTCCAAAAGCAGAGAGGGGTATGCCGCAGAAGGTGCATATCGCCCTTAGCACTGTTTCCGACCTCTGCGACGCCATGTCAACGTAAATTTCAGACCCTGTCAGCCGCGTAGGCACCAGTCTTAACGCACATTAAGTCTTGTTCCGTAAGCAATCTGTTAGTTGCAACATTCCACAACAGCGGAGACAAAACTCCACCCTGTGATTGTCGCCGTTCAAGAAGTGGACGTTATTGTCCTATATATAAGAAAGCGTGTTGCGGACCTGCTGTTCGATGTACTACATTACAATTCAATTTTTGTTCAAATGTTATTACATTTTAAATTTAAAATTAAATTTATATCGTTTTATTTATAAACTCAATCTTAGATGTAGATGTGTAGCGTGATTGTCATTTGTTATATATTTATGGGAGCACACTCGACTAACACATTCTTTGTATGTAGTGTGTTTATTGAATTAATAATAATAAATAAACCTCTGAAATATCCAGAAACAGAAAAATGTATGTACATATGTCATAAATAAGAAAGACACGAAATTCTATCAAGTGTCATACGATCACACGAATCTCAGGTTGAAAACGTAAAACCTTACAAAAACCATACTTTTTAATTGAGCTTAAGGAAATTCTACTGATAACAGACTATGGGATGAGGTTTCCAATTGTCTAAACGCAGTAGCACCACTAGTGATGTAAAGGTGTTATATGAGATAATTAGTAATTTATGTTAAAAAAAGCATATAAAGGTGGTTAAAATTTAAAGGGAAGAAAACTGTTTTTTGTAATAAAAAAGCAGACTGAAGGAGCGCCTTATGAAGAAAAACAACTGATTCCCATTAAAAAACTTTTAGTTGAATCAACCGTTCTTGAATCAAGCAGCAAACTGGTTTTTAAAACAAAGAAATTTTATTGCTGACCACCTTGATTATTTTATCTAGACCTAGGACCAGAATGTTTTAATTTGAAAGCTTTTGTTAATCGAAGAAAAGATAACGATCCGTTTGTCATCATGTCATTTAGTTTATACGATTAACGTATCACGCATCGCGGGGCTCCATAAGCAGTGCTTAGCTGAATAAAAACGGATAAGGGATATATATATATATATATATATATATATATATATATATATATATATATATATATATATATATATATATATAGTTCGACGACAGTTTTTCAATCTACCGCATACTTTGACGACAGTCGCCAAAGTTTTCATATGCCTTGCGCATAGTTTGGCGACATTTTTATATATATATTTTTTTTTTTTGTATTTATAGGTTCGACTATTTGCTCAATAATTGTGCTTTATATCGATTTAAAAATATATTAATTGATTATTGTGCTGCCATACTTTTGAAAAAAAATTAAATCTTTGAAGGCGAAAAAAATTTGAATTGGCCGGCGGCGAATAAATTACTAATATCTTATTATGACAAATTTATCTTTATGCACCGCATACTATGGCGACATGTTTAATATATCGCATGCGGGCGAGAAGATAACAAACTAAATGTAACAAACTAAAATTTTGACTCAATACGAAGAGAGAATTGCTCTCTTTCTCTTTCTTTATACTGAGAGACAAAATGAGTGATAACTCATTTTCTTTATGTAGGCTGCCAGACAATAACTTTTTTATTTAGATAACTATAGTTGCCAGAAAAAAATTAAAAAAACAAAGTATGGCTCTGATTTTAGTACATGTATCAACTTGGCATTATTTTTTGTCAAGTTAAAAAAAAAACACCCAAATAAAAGCCATTTTTAATCTACACTACATATTTTCAAATTTTAATATATTTTTATCTTCTTTTACAGAGTAGGACCATCACTGTATAAGGAAAAAAAACGCCGATAAAGGACACCAGCGAAGGTAAGTTTATGTGAAATAATAGTTTAAAGTTATATGTTAAAATTTAAATAAAAATGTTCCTAATCAGTGTTGCCAGAAACTTTTTCGTTTAGTTCGCCTAATGCAGTGTTAAAAATCCTCAAAGTGCTTATTTAGATTTTGCTAAAAAAAACATATTTATTTAATAAAAAAAATTAAAAAATCACAAACAATTTTTGAAACTTTTTTTGTTTAATATATTTTTTTTTTTTTTTTTTTTTTTAAATATAGACGGTTTTTTAACTTTATTTTTTATTTTGTGCTGTTTTTTCGCTAACCCGCTTTTTTTATTAACTTTTTATGGATCATACAAAAAGAAGGAAGGCTTACATTTTTTGGACGGTGAGTTCTGTTTTAACGTTAATTTTATTAATTAACTAAAATGGTAACATATTAAATTAATCAATTGTATTTTTATATTATACAAAATAAAGAATATAAAAAACGTTTTTATATCTTACAACTTAAAAACTTCTTTTTTCTTTATACAGAGCAAGGAAAGCATAATGGGAGTAAAGCGTAAGTCGAATTTTAATTCAACTGATTTAAAGTCCATACTGATAAAATGCTCTTTTTTGAAAGAGTTGCAGTGCATTTCTTCAAAAAATTGTGAATTATTTAAAATTATTATAAATTCTTCAAATTCTTTGAAAGGAAGAGAAAGTTATAATATACAAAATAATTTACGAAATAGAAGAAGAATCTGTAGTATGGCAAAATTTTTGCTGAAAAATTGCGAAGTAGTAAAATCTGGCTCATGCACACCTGAAAATGCCGATAGTATTATTTGTAATATACATTATGATCCTGAAAATGAAATATCGAAATTTGACAATATTCCAAACAAAAGTTGTAATGTAAACTGCTTTAAAGAAAACTCATTTTCAATAGAAAACGATTATATATCTGCGTTATTGAATAGCACAAATAATAATTTAGCTAGTGAAAATAAAACATACGTAGTTAAAGCACCGATGTCAAGTCCAATTGAGAAAGAAAGTAGTTTTAATGAATGTGCTCCTGAGAATTTTCAGTTGAACACAAATACATACAGTCAAACAGTAATAAATGATTCTCCACAAAAATTTCGTAAAGATGTTTACGAACATATAAAATCCTTTGAAGAATTGAAATCTGATTTAAAATAATAAAAGATAGCTTAGTTAAAGTTATTGATAAAATATCGTTATGTAGTAATCAAGAAATTATTGACAGCAATAAGAATTGCAAACCACAATTTTACAATATTCTAGAGCATTCTAGTAAAGAGTTAAAATTGGAGAACGATAACCGCAATCATACATTGGGTCCTTTTGAAATAAGTGACGATACCTTAAATGTTTCGAAGTTTATAAAATACAGAAAAGAAGCTAATCCCGATGAAAAGCGCAATAGAATTGTGTTGCGGGAAGAGGCTAAGTCTTTGAGGCCAAAAAGAATATTTCAAAGGAAAATTTTTGACTGTTCCTTTTCAATAAATTTAAGTATTTTAAAAGATTTTAATGACATTAAAATTACTAAAAAGAAATTTCTCGAAGACATAGTTAGAGAAGAATATTTAAAACATAATAATGTTTGCATCTTATGTTTTTATTGCGTTAAGTCTATTAAAGAAAATACATTTATATATGCATACTGCAGATTTAACGATTGTACCACTTTTCGCTTTGAGATAAATCCTAATGGAGATGTATCTGTTTATAGAACAAAAGAAATCCAACATGCGAAGGACGAAATGCATGTTGGTCAAATAAGAGGCGTGAAACGCTCTGTTTTTAAAAGCAAACTTAAAAATAATAATGCATATTTGTTTAGAAAACAACAAATTTTGAATGCGGCTGATGAAATTGCTGAAAAAGGCAATTTACAGGACATATGTAGTTTGGAAGCATTAAGAAAATGTAAATCTGAGGGAAATTATGATTATTATTATCACTCAGAAACAATTTTCTCTCTCATTTTAATGAAAAGAGGACCTTATAAAAATTAAATACATTTAGTTTCTTCACCCTTTGCTGTTTATACATGGGAAAAAATTACATTTGAGACAATCTCAAGTAATAAAGAGATTCTTGAAGACTCTAAATTCACCCTACATTTAGATGCTTCTGGTGAAAGTGTTAAACAACTAGAATGCGCTGAAAAAAGAATTTTAATCTATAAATTAGTTTTACGAAACTGTAAACTAAAAAAAATTGTTCCAATTGCTGAAGCAATTCTATCGCGACACACACGCGATGCAATATGTTCTTTTCTGGATTGCTTAAAGTTTTATTTAAAAGAAAATAAAATTAAATATCAATTTAAGTGGTCTTTTTGTAAAAGGGTGTGTACAGATGTTAGTGCAGCATTATATGGAGCCGTACTTAAAAGTTTTAATAATCAAACTTTGTTAGAATACCTCAATGCTTGTGCAACATTTTTGAACCATTTTAAAGTAAACCCGAATTCTAAACCTGAATTTGTTATATTACAGTGGTGTAAATGTCATTACATTCGAGATATAAGCCCATTTGTAATATGAGTGAAATTTGAAAATTTAGTTTTTTTAATACTTTGTTTAAGAATATATGCTCAACAAATATAACCTATATGCCAGATTAGAGCCAATATATGTGGCTTTCATTTTCAATTGGTTCCATCCAGGAACAACTCCTAGTTTTCGAGATATAAGCCCATTTGTAATATGAGTGAAATTTAAAAATTTATTGTTTTTAATACTTTGTTCAAGAAAATATGCTCAACAAATATATGTGGCTTTCATTTACAACAGGAAACAACTGCTAGTTTTCGAGATATAAGCCCATTTGTAATATGAGTGAAATTTGAAAAATTATTTTTTTTTATACTTTGTTAAAGAAAATATGCTCAACAAATATAACCTATATGCCAGATTAGAGCCAATATATGTGGCATTTATTTACAATTGGTCCCATCCAGGAACAACTCCTAGTTTTCGAGATATAAGCCCATTTGTAATATGAGTGAAATTTGAAAATTTATTTTTTTTAATACTTTGTTCAAGAAAATATGCTCAACAAATATAACCTATATGCCAGATTAGAGCCAATATATGTGGCTTGGATTTACAATTGGTCCCATCCAGGAACAACTCCTAGTTTTCGAGATATAAGCCCATTTGTAATATGAGTGAAATTTAAAAATTTATTGTTTTTAATACTTTGTTCAAGAAAATATGCTCAACAAATATAACCTATATGCCAGATTAGAGCCAATATATGTGGCTTTCATTTACAATTGGTTCCATCCAGGAACAACTCCTAGTTTTCGAGATATAAGCCCATTTGTAATATGAGTGAAATTTAAAAATTTATTGTTTTTAATACTTTGTTCAAGAAAATATGCTCAACAAATATAACCTATATGCCAGATTAGAGCCAATATATGTGGCTTTCATTTACAATTGGTCCCATCCCATCCAGGAACAACTCCTAGTTTTCGAGATATAAGCCCATTTGTAATATGAGTGAAATTTGAAAATTTATTTTTTTTAATACTTTGTTCAAGAAAATATGCTCAACAAATATAACCTATATGCCAGATTAGAGCCAATATATGTGGCTTTCATTTACAATTGGTCCCATCCAGGAACAACTCCTAGTTTTCGAGATATAAGCCCATATGTAATATGAGTGAAATTTAAAAATTTATTGTTTTTAATACATTGTTCAAGAAAATATGCTCAACAAATATAACCTATATGCCAGATTAGAGTCAATATATGTGCCTTTCATCCACAGTTGGTCCCATCCAGGAACAACTCCTACTTTTCGAGATATAAGCCCATATGTAGTATCAGGGATAGCGCAGGTAATAGTTGTAGTTGTAACGTATTTGTAGTTTTTTTTTTACAAAAGGGGTGTTTTTGTTCATAAAATATCGATTTTTATTTTATTTATTGCATTAACTTTTAAATAATTTATTAAATTTGTTTAATTGAATAACTTTTCATTTCCGGTTTGTTAAGTTAGTTTGTTAACTTAAAAATCTTCTCCCATGAAAAATAAAAGAAGAAGAGCTGATATTCATTGTTGAGTGTGTACTTATGTAGATGTTGCCATATAATTAATAAAATCTAAGTACATTTTGTTGGATTTAAACTTGGTAGCACTCAATTTAATGTAAAGCACTCATTTTTTTATGCGTGTGAGAGACTAAGGAAGCCATTTTTAATTTTCCTCTTTTTTTTAAGTGAAACAAGTTTAGTTTGTTATTCTAGTTTGTTATCTTCACGGAGATTAACTTTTGACATTCGAAGAAGGAATAATCACAAAGTCACCTGGGTTGTTAAGGCCACCTGTTATTAATTCGCCTTGGGCTCAACCCAGCCATAAATATTTATTCGTTATGTTACAATGCTACCACATTTTTTAGATTTCTTAACGAGCTACCATGTGGTTTCAATAAGTACTTTAAAGAGTTAGCCCTTATTAACAAATAACTATAAATATTAAAATACATAAGTTTCAGAGTAGAATAATTTAAAAAATATTGTCAAAACTTCAACGTGCATATAGAAATAAATATCTGTTTTTGTGTAATTTTTTGTCTTTGAGTAATAAAATTTATTATTATTAAAATTATAAGATAAAAATTAATATGTTTTTCTAATACAAAGAAAAATTTTGTCATTTTGGTTCTTTTGTTCTGTCTTTATTTTTCTACTAATATCTGAAATACTTGAAATTATTATAAACAATTTTCTTGACATCTTTGATTAAAGGTACCGTTTTTTAAAGTACAGATTTTTATATTTCAGCGGAGCTGTTATGTATTTTGAAACATAATACGTCAGACATAAAAATTCTAATGATTGCCGTCTCGAGTCGAAATATGTGAATATTAGCCCCTAAAAATTTTCTTCTGTTACACATTAAAGGTACTAATTTTATTAACGTCAATTGGACTAGTTATTTTGTGTATTATTTTGATTTCTGAACTTCTTTTTTGCTTTTTAACATGCATATACTTTCTTAAATTTTTCACATGCCAAATTGTGTTTCGGTATCTTTTGGTGATTTTATATTATTATTTAATAAAGCTTTTTATGTTTACATATACGTTTTCCGATTCCTGACTTTCTTTTATAAATCTTTTTATACTAATTTTAGTCCATTGAGCTATGCGATCATTTAGCTTGTGGAAATTTATATATATATATACATATAACTATATATATGTATGGGTTTTGAAGCAACCAACCGTGATGGACCTTATTTAGCTGCGTTAATTTATTTATTTGATTAACGAAAAAATTTCTATCGCAAAAGTAAGTCTTTATACAGCAAGTACTTTTTAAAGCAATGTCTAATTTTTCCTGGGATTGTAAAAAATATTTAAATTAAAATTGTAAATACAAACAGAAAATATGTATCTACGTACTAGTATATCCAAAAATGATAATTTTAATTATTTTATATTATAATTTTGTGTACGACAATATATTATGGGTACAAAAAATAATATAACTAAAAAAGTTCTTTAACTATGTACTTAAAAAAATACCCTTAATGTTGATATATGGACATAAAAGGTATAAATATATAAAAATAATAGCAGTGCCCACGACTTCGTCTGCCTGTCATTTTTAGTTTTTTTTAAAATGCAAATTTAACTATATATTTTAGGGTTATGTGTTAAAAATCTTCCATCTACAAAAATGTGCTGACAACTGTTTTATTACCATTATACCGTAAAATTAGGTGTTTTCATTATTTTGTCTGCGAAATGCCCTATATTGGAATCAAAATTCTAAGGAACCTCCACACAAAATTTAGTTCAAATTACTCAGTAGTTTTTACGTGACGCGAACACAGGCAGACAGACGGACAGACAGGCAGACAGAAATTCCAAAAGTAGAGGTTTTAGGATTCTAAATCGATTACTATCTATGTATACCAACAAGAAAATTTTCAAATAATATTTCATGTACAGAAATTACCACGTTGCTGTTTTATTACATGTTTGTATAGATATCTATGTATGGATAATAAAAATTGTAAATTCAAAAAGTAACTTTTAATCTATTGAAAATGCATTTTCTAGAAGTTTTGAAATTTAAAAATTGTTTCTGAATTTTTAAATCTTATTCAAGGCTCTAATACACAACATCAAAGCGAATTAAAATATTTTTAATTCGCCCTGATTGGAATTTGCATTTCACAATTCGAATTAATAACAGGTTGCCTCGACAGCCCTGGTGACTATTTTTTGCAAACAAAATGTACATATTCATCGCCGTGAGTTTATCTGTTACGAATTCGCTTTGGCATTACATTGTCGATCGAGTGTTGATAACTTTGTCTTTTAGTTTTTGTTTTAAACTTAAATCTTTCAATTTCATTTGGAATTTTTTCAATTTCACTTTGAGATTCTCAATTTGAATTAGAATGTTGTAAGCTTTTACTTGCTTTTCTTAATTTCATGTTTATATTTCGCAATTTAATCAGTTCAGGCCGTAATCTAATAGCCTAATTATGACCAATAAACATTAAAAATAATGTAAATAAAATAATTTTGTTTTATATTCTACTCAACGTTTTCGATGTGGTTGTCGATTTTTTCAGAATTATTTGTTTTCTCAATTTTATTTAGAATTTTTTTCAGTTTAAAATCTTTGTAAAGAGTATTCACTGTTAACCGATACATGCAATGGTACCAGAACTTTTCATAGAAAACTTACTATTCGAAAGAAAATCTTTATTTTAGAAAAAAATCTTAATTTAAAAAAAAAAATCCTTCAATATTTTTTAATTTTTTATTACGCGTTGTTACCTTTAATGAGTTTACCAAAATACATAAAACGAAAAACAATACAAAAACGAAATTACAAATGTATATAAAAATTAACAAGTAAACATAGAAATCAACAATTTTATTCAAACATTTTTTTTTTTAATATATTTAAACGTAGTTGAGACTATACATTGTAGCTTTGAGATCAAATGTATAAGTATGTTTGTATGATTCTGGTTTAAAGCCAGCCAGTAAAATAATGACTTATTTTATAAAAGTAACCAAAATTCTATAACAAAGCAGATGAACAAGAGAGACAACTAAAATTTAATGCAAACTTCGACAAAGTTAGAAACACAAAATCACTATCCGCTCTAGAGGTTTTTAAGATTGTGTGTCAAAACTCTTTCACTGTAAGATTTTCTATGCGGTAGAGTTCCCTAACTTCTTCATCTAAATTTTGTATCTCACTGCCTTCAGTTAAATATAAAAAAGTTGTATTAGATTTAATAGTGAAGAAACCTTTTTGTTAATAACGTTTTGAGGGTCAAAGTAGGAAAGCTTTTTAAATGTTGCATTGTTAAAGTCAAATCGTTTTGTAATTTGCTTACAAAAATCAATGTAAAAGATATTTATCAATGAATTCATTTAACGCAGTGGCGTTAAACTTTGAATCGAAAGTTTTTGTTTAAAAAAATATACACACGAAAACATCAACATTTTGTACATATTTACCTACCAGCGGTAGTTATAACATATTTTGTTTTAGAGTACTAATTGACAATAAAATTGTTTCATGTAAGTAAAAATGTTTAATGAATTTTTACAAGAAGCTGCAACATTAGGTTTCAAGCAACTAAATCAAAATATCTTTATTTGGGAAAAAATCTTTAAAATTCTATTTTGATTAAAAATCTTAAAAATTAAGCATTGCTGGATCCACGTTAGAAAGTACAAAAGTATTCTCCTGTTCTTGTATACAACATTATACTTATATACTTAATAAGTGCGTTTTTATAAAGTACGGTACTTGTATACAAAGTGTGTTAAAAAATCTTCTTTCCTTTAGTGAAAAGGTAATTTTTGTTGTAAGGTGTTTTTTTATTATAAATTTCATGAATCTTGTATTCTCATAACACAATTTAAGAATATAAATATAGATTTCTTACCTTTTTTTTTATTATTGAAATTAGAAGAAATACTTCAAAAATACCTTTGTAAATTTTTACGATAATAGCGGAACATATCAAAAGTATATATTAAGTCATAATTTTATTTTTTATTAAAAAATTATATCATAACTTGTATAAATAATTTAAATTATTATATACATCTTTAAATAATAATTATCAAGACATTTAACATAAATTAAATATATTAAACGAATTTATATAATACACATTATTGACATCACTGTTCTATACAAAGCTTCTAACTACATCTGTGAGCGAAAAGATAACGGCGGTAAAAATGAATTAAAAAAATAATGATTATCTGGCAACAATTTCTTAATCATACGTACCGTTTAATTTGACGACAGGTAGTCAAAATATACGCAACGTATATAACAGTCGTCAAACTATGCGATTTATACTAAAAGTGGATTTGCACCGATTTTTTACGGAATTATGAAAAAATATTGGTTCATAGGATATATTTTGTTACCTTTCATAATACGGCATCAAAAAAATTTGATATTTTTTGGGTCGCCAAACTATGCGCTGTGCATATATATATATATATATATATATATATATATATATATATATATATATATATATATATATATATATATATATATATATATATATATATATATATACATATTAATTATATTATAAATATATTAATTCTATTAATTTAGATTTTTAGGAAATTCTAATAAACGATTTTAACTTGTGGAATTAATAAAAATCAGAAAAAGTTAAAAAATAAAATTAAGTTAATTGATAATTTCACAGGCTAAAATGACATGCCTAAAACTGCCTGCAAAATTTAAAATCCCTTTTATATATCCAAGAATTAAAAAGTGGATTACTTAACAAATACGACACTTTTAGGAACTAGGTTTTTATTATAGCACAGTAATCCAATTCGGTTTTTCAAACGATTTGACATTCAAACCAATTTAGAAGCATAAAGTGACGTTACAGATTAAACAGATTACATATTGTATAAATAGTTGGGATGGTAATAATAATTAAGCGGTGGTTTTACTTTTCCCCATGTCCATTTTTTTACCCTAAACCAACTCCGTTATTCGCCAGCAAAGAAAAACTAATTTGTACTCGCAGAATAAGCTAATAGGATGAATGGAATTGTAACAAGATATTTCACCACATCCTGAAAAAATTTATTTTAACAATTAAACAAATTTTTTAATCATTATATTTTAAGAAATGAATTTGATTTTCAAATATTAAAAATATATTTTAATATGTTGGTTATAAAATATTTTGATATGTGACTTAATATATGTATGTTTTATTATACACTCTAATATACAGTTTATTATTGTATATGTTAAGTTGAACGGATATGCGCATATTTTATCTCAATTTGTTACTTACTATCAAAAACTAAACACATACCGTTTTACGCATAAAGATTAATTTTGATTTCAAATTTGTTTTAAAATAAATTTTGCAAAATTTGTGTAAAATACATAGAAAAACCGAACTTATATGTTGAGCGACTTTTTAAAATATTAAAAGTTTGCCGCTGAATAACTTTTTTCGTACAGTCTTTCATAAAACAAACTATACAAGACGATCGATTCGTATTTTTATCCTCTTTCGATCGTGTATAGCGGTATATGTGCACGCGGAATATTTTTTGAGATATAAGCGAAAAACTTAAGTTATAAATTTGAGCGATTTTTTAAAATGTTAAAAGTTTGCGGCTTAATAACTTTTTTCGTACAGTCTTTCAGAAAACAAGCTATACCGCGGTCGATTCGTATTTTTATCTTCTTTCAATTGTATGTAGCGGTATATATACACACAGAATAGTTTTCGCGATATAAGCAAAAAACTAAACTTATAAATTTAAGCAATTTGTTTAAATTTTAAAAGTTTGCCGCTTAGTATATTTTTTCGTACAGTCTTTCAAAAAACAAACTATACCACGATCGATTCCTATTTTATCCTCTTTCGATCGTATATAGCGGTATATGTGCACGCGTAATAGTTTTCAAGATGTTAGCGAAAACTTAGGTTATAAATATGAGCGATTTTTTTTTTAAATATTAAGTTGGCCGCTCAATAACTTTTTTGTTATAGTCTTTCAGAAACCAAACTATATTGCGGTCGATTCGTATTTTTATCCTCTTTTGATCGTATACAGCGGTAAATGTGCACGCGGGATAATTTCCGATATATAAGCGAAAAACTAAATTTTAAAAGTTTGCCCCTTAATAACTTTTTTCGTACAGTCTTTCATAAAACAAACTACACGAGACGATCGATTCGTATTTTTATCCTCTTTCGATCGTATATAGCGGTATATGCGCACGCGGAATAGTTTTCGAGATATAAGCGAAAAACTAAAGTTATAAATTTGAGCGATTTTTTCTTAACTTTAAAAGTTTGCCGCTTAATAACTTTTTTCGTACAGTCTTTCAGAAAACAAGCTATACCACGACCGATTCATAATTTTATCCTCTTTCGATCGTATATAGCGGTATATGTGCACGCGGAATAGTTTTCGAGAAATGAGCGAAAACCTAAAGTTACATATTTGAGTGATTTTTTTAAATTTTAAAAGTTTGCCGCTTAATAACTTTTTTCGTACAGTCTTTCAGCAAACAAACTATACCACGACCGATTCGTATTATTAGATTAGGTTAGGTCAGGCAGGCGGCCGTGTTGCCGCAGCCCACTTGGGTCCATTGATTGGTCCCTTTGTGTTACCTGCTGTTGGAAGGGAGAGAGAAGAAGAAACAGGGACAGAAGATTAGGATAGAATTAGGGATGAAGAGATGAAAGGGGCAGAAGAAGGAGAGAAGAAAGAAAGAATCGCAGGTCCGAGAATACGGAGAATGCCCAAGAGCAAAATGCTGAGAAGAATCCGCTAAATGGGTCCAGTCGACTAAAGTATGCGCTCATCCGCTGAATGAGTCACGGTGTCCCGTTGTGGGCCGGTGAACCACCCTCTGTGCCCTAGAAAGGAGCTAATCCTGCCTGGACCCATTGACGAAATATCAGAAAGGCCCAAGATATCTCAGTCGTATATACTCCAGCGCAGGGCATTGACAGAGGAGTTGTTCCACCGTCTCCTCCTCCTCGTCCTGGCAACTTCTGCAGAAGTCGTTAAAAGGGATACCCATTCTTCTAGCATGGGTTCCGAATAGACAGTGCTCAGTGACCACTGCCACTAAGTCACGCATCGAACCCTAGGTAGCTGCAATAGTACAGCCGCCCTGCTCCGATCCAAAGAGGGCCAGATTGTTCTAGCGGTTGAACATGTCGACTCGTTAGACCACCTGGTCTGGACCAGTTCGTAGATAGCAGCGTCAATGTGCCGTCCGCAAGCAGAGAGGGGTATGCTACAGAAAATGTCAATATCACCATCGTCAAGCATTGTCCCCCTCTTTGCAAGTTCGTCTAAAACGGTCCCGTTTCCCCTCACCCACTTTAGGGTGACTGTCGAAATCTCCGCCATCCCGTTAAGGGATGTCCGGCATTTAGAGACAAGTTTAGATGTGGTGAACACACCATTGAGGGACGCAATTGCGGCTTTACTGTCAGTACAGATGAAAATATCCGTGTTGGATATGTTATAGTACCTCAACCAGCATACTGCCTTTCTAATAGCAGATATTTCCGCTTGTAAAACATTACATTCATTTAGGAGTCTGAAAATCATCCTTATCCCAAATTCCTCAATATATACCACACCCCCAACTCTCGTCCCTCTCATGTAGCCACACGTGTATACACAGTGTGCACGAGATGGAATAGAGTGGCTCTCCGTCAGGTCAAAGAGAAATCTCCTTGTGAGGGAGGGTTCTGGGGTGCGGTAGTCCACAAGATCAGGAATAACATCCGTGATCCGTAGTACGCTAGCATGTCTCTATGATTTATGGTTCCATGCACCTATAACATTCAGTCTGACTGCCGTCCTCAGCGCCACCCTCTTAACCTGAAGATCCACGGGCAGCCAGTTAAGCATGGCGAAAAGCGCATTTGTGGGCGTTGATCTAATGATCCCAGTCATTAAGATCGCCATACTACGCAGCACCTTCTCCAAGATAGAGACATTCGCTGCAGAGTCCAGTGCCTTCCACCAGACAATAGCTCCGTAGAGCAGAATCGGCCTAATAACCGTCTCAAGAAGCCAATTTACACCCCCTGGGTTATGCCCCAGGTCTTGCCACTTGCCCTCCTGCAAACGTATATTGACGTAATGGCCTTTGACGCCCTGGCTTGGATATTCATTTTCCAAGATAACTTACTATCCAAAATGACGCCTAGAAACTTCGCGCTGTTGGATAGATTAAGTGGAACCCCATACCGTATAGGCGTGTATCCCTGACACTGCCACCGCCACGTCATCCGCGTAGGCGACAGTCTTAAAGCACATGGAATCTAGTTCCACAAGCAGTATATTAATCGCGACGTTCCACAACAGCGGAGACAAAACTCCGCCCTGTGGTGTGCCCCTTACCGCCGACTTGGTGATGCTCACCACACCAGAAGTGGATGTTATTATCCTGCGTGTTTTTATCTTCTTTTAATCGTATATAGCCGTATATATGCACGCGAAATAGTTTCCGAGATATAAGTGAAAAACTAAACTTATATTTTTTTAATCGATTTTTTTGCAATTGAAAAGTTAGCTGGCTTATAACTTTTTTCGTACAGTCTTTCAAAAAACGAGCTATACTACAATAGATTCGTATTTTTAGTCTCTATCGATTGGCGTCAGTGGCTGTGACGCACGACTTTTAGTTTGATTTTTATAACTAAAAAACCAGCACAATTAATGACTATATGGTTTAGGTGAAGCTCCTTCATTTTTCAAATGGCGAAAGTGACAACCGGAAAATCAGATTCTGCAAGGTTACAGCATTTTATTTAACATTTTATTTTACAATACATTAAAAATTGACGAAATGTGACCCCTTCTAAAAACTCTTATTTTTTGTCAAATTTTGCTTACATTTTTGTTTTGAACAACAAAAATACTTCTGTTTTTACAACTCTGTTAAAAAAGTTTACTGTTTGTCAGAGTTTGTTTTCTTCTCCGACGTCAAGAACAGTGACCAACATTTAATCCATCAAATGACAATCAATACCCTACAAGAACAGTGACCATCATTTGATCAATCAAATGACAATCACTGATGATGGAAATATCCATCACTGCGTAGAACAAAGTTTCTATCAGATTCTTAAGTGAAAATGAATAGCTTATTGTAAACATTTGTGTACGTGTGATATTTGTAGCAAACAGCGTTACCAGTGACATTTTTTAATAAAATTATAATGAAAATTTTTCTTGATTTTTGAAACAGATTTAATTAAAAAACTTTTTATAAACTATATTTTGAACTTTGCTAATCATGATTGAGTAAAAACTTAGATTTTATTAACAAACAAACAATTCATTTAAATTTAATACGAAAATCCGTACAATGGCAACGCTGTTTCAGTATAAAATAACCAGCAAGAAATGCTTGACAGACACTAATACTAACACAATTTGTACACTAACACATTTGCAACAATTTTATATTGAACAGCGTTACCGTTGTAGCGTTTTTGGTACTGAATTGTTATGTACTTTTTTTTAATAGACTAAATCTTATTTTTCGCTTGTATTTACAGATAATAGTGCAGCAAACTTCAGAATACAGCTTACAATATGTTTTGTTATTAAAATCGTGCCAAAGGTTAAACAAAATTTTTATTAAATTTGTTGTAAAAAGTTAGCCGGTTTTAAGGAATTTTTGTAATTTTTGAAAGAAAAAATAAGGAAGAGAAATTTCTTGTCAGTTGCAACGTTGTTTGCCCCAAACAAACAAATCATATGCAAGAGTGAAACAGCTAATATATGTTTTATTTCGTGACGTTAAGAAAATTACACATTTATCAAGTAATTATAAAAGTGGTAAGGTGAATTATTAAAAGCAAAAATTAAAGAAAAAATAAATAAAAAACAAAGTTTTTAAAGTAAATATAGTAGTTCAATGTGGAATTAGAAACGCAAGTTGCATATGGGATTGAGAGCAGTTAATGTGCAGAGATTGTGTCCAATGAACCTGACACTGGAAATCCAAAACTTCACAGGCATGTTGCGGGTATTTAAAACCGCCATAGCATTCAAAGAGTTAGATCCGAGTTTGAAGAATTTATGAAGTCTTTAAATCTAAAATAGAAGTTGTTTTTAATGTGTAAAACTTTTCCTTGTTTACTTAAATTTATGTATTTTTTTGATTTTCAGTCAACAACAGTATTCGGTAGAAACACTCAAGATGTGTGCCTCAACATCATCGTCGTTCAAAAGTGATGGGAAATAAAATAAATTAAAACGTCACAAAAATTATATTGGTTTTAAGTATTTTTCCATTTAAGGCATTCCTTCCCTTTCAAGATTAGGTTCAGGGTCAAACGGAAAGCTAAACTGGGCTTGGAAAACTTGAGGAAAGTATATGTGAGTATAAAATTATAACTTATTATAAATTTAAAGCAGTTTTGCAATTCGTATTGCCTAAAAATTTTGATTGGACTGCAAGGTGCTAATCAAAAAGGTCGAGAAATTCGTCTGTCGGCTGACTGGGAAGACTTACGACTCAAAACTTAATGAAGTCGCCAGCATGCTCCCTTTGCAGAACCTTCTAGCGGTGAAAGAGTTGGAGAGAAAGTTGAAGGAGTTGCCAGGTTTCACTGAAGCAATAGTAAAGAACTTAAGTTAATGCTTAAAGCATTTTAATAATCTTACATATTTTTTTATACATCACATTTACATTTGATTAAGGGGACATCGCAGGATGTCAGTTCTGTGATGCGCTCAATTTTTACTGACGACTCACTCGAAAAATATAATTGGGATGGAAGGTGGGACAAGCAAGCCCTCTGAAAGCTAGATTTTGAAAAAAGTGTGAAGAAGTCAGTAGAGCGAAGCCACCACAGACTACAACAAAAAAAGTATTTAAAAAAAGATAGTTAAGAATTTTATTATAAATGAAATCATTTTTTATAAAAAAAAGTTATTTAGATATTAAAATATTATTTAGATATTAAAAAAATATTATTTAGATATTAAAAAGTAAAAAAGTACATCATATATTTTAAATATTAAATTTTCTTTTATTAAAATGTTCGATTTTTCAATTGAGGGTATATACATCAATTGTGATGGATATATCCATCAAGTGTGACCTGTCAACTGTGACTGGTACATCCATCAAGTGTGATGAAAATTTCTGTCATCACTAAATAGCAAAATGCTCTAGAGTGAGCAGTGCAGATATATGTATATCATAATGGAAAGAATTCATTATTTAGAGAGAGTGCAAAATCACATGTACACAAAAGTTTCCATCAAGTTTTTCATTTTTCTGTTAAGAATGTGACAGAAACTTTGTTCTACGCGATGATGCTGACGACTTCATCAAGTTTTGAGTCGTAAGTCTCCCCACCCAGCCGACAGACGGATTTCTTAACCTTTTTAATGACCACCTTGCACTCCATCAAAATTTTTGGAGAATACGAATTGCAAAACTTCTTAGAATTTAAAATAAATTATAATTTTATACTCACATGATTTCCTTCTGACCCTGGACCTAATCTTGAAAGGGAAGGATTGCATTAAATGGAAAAATATTTTAAGCCAATAGAATTTTTTAAACGTTATAAATAACCTTTGTATTTCCGATTACTTTTGGACGACAGTGATGTTGGGGCACACATCTTGAGTGTTTCTACCAAATACTGTTGACTGAAAATCAAAGAAATACATAAAATTAAGCAAATAAGGAAAAGTATAACACATCAAAAACCAACTTACAATTTTTGATTTAAAGGCTTCATAAGTTCTTCCAACTCGAATTTAACTCTTTAAATGCTGTGGCGGTTTTAAATACCCGCAACATGACTGTGAAGTTTTGGGTTTCCAGTGTCAGGTTCATTGGTTACAATCTCTGCACTTCAACTGCTTGCAATCCCAAATGCAACTTACCTTTCTAATTCCACATTGCACTATTATATTTATTTTAAATTGTTTGTTTTTTATTTATTTTTTCTTTAATTTTTGCTTTTATTAAATCAACATATCACTTTTATAACTATTTGATAAATGCGCAATTATCTAAACGTCACGAAATAAAACATATATCAGTTGTTTCACTCTTGCACATGATTTGTTTGTTTGGGGCAAACAACGTTGCAACTGACAAGAAATTTCTCTTCCTTATTTTTTCTTTCAAAATTTACAAAAATTCCTTAAAACCGGCTAACTTTGTACAACAAATTTAATAAAAATTTTGTTTGACCTTTGGCACAGTTTTAATTACAACACATTTTGTAAGCTGTATTTTATAGTTTGCTGCATTATCATCTATAAACTCAAGCGAAAAATAAGATTTATTCTATTAAAAAAAAAATTCATCCCAATTCATTACCAAAAACGCTACAACGGCAATGCTGTTCAATTTAAAATTGTTGCAAATGTGTTAGTGTACAAATTGTGTTAGTATTAGTTTCTGTCAAGCATTTCTTGCTGGGTATTTCCATCATCAGTGATTGTCATTTGATGGATCAAATGATGGTCACTTTTCTTGTAGGGATAATTGCAAATGGGTTAGTAGATAATTGTGTTTTAAGTTTCCCTCAGTCATTCCTTGCTGGGTTTTCTTCTAGACTTGTGCCATATAGTTCAATATAGTGATCGCTCTTTTTAGTTCAAAGTTTGAAAATGAACTAGTTCAAAATTTAATTCAAAAGCTCTCTTTAGTTCAAATCTCTCTTACGCCACGTTTACATTTGACAATGCTGTCATGACAATAAAATAATACGTACTAGCTCTTGAAAAAGCTGACAATTGCTTTTGTGTTGTAGGCGTCCAGACAATAATTATGACAATTCATTTTGAGCAAATAAACAAACAAAAAAAAAAAAAACAAAAAAATTTTAACGTTTCTTCCTGCTTTCTTTCCATTTATATTGTTATATGCAAAGAAAATTTTAGTAAATAAAATGATAATATTATTCAAATATCCTTTACTTAAAAAAATTATAATAAAATTGTCGGCATACGTCAAATTACTGTCTTATTTACTGTCTTCAAAATGTTCAAGCCAGTAATTCAGGGAATTGAAAAAGTGTACATGTATTAGTGAAAAAGTGTGTATGTGTTGCTTTTGTCATGACAGTATTGTCTAATGTAAACAGGGGGTTAGGACAAATGTTCTGTTGATATATTGTTCGCACTTTTAACTTTTAGTTCAAACGCGTTCTTTAGTTGAAAAGCCCTTTTAGTTCAAAAGTTCTTTTCAAAATATAAAGGCAACAATACCATAGCATTGCCGTAATGAATGTTAAATAAAACGCGTGGTAGCACTAATTTCATGTCGTAAATAGTCAACAAGAAAACACAGTTATGTATTATAGTTTATCTTGTCTGGTAGTTTAATTACAAATTATAGTTCAAAAATGATCTAGGTGTACTTAAAAGTATGAACTAGTTAACTTAGTTCAATCAATGGAATCGTTTAAATAAACTAGTTCGTTTATGAACTACACAAGTCTATATTCTTCACTTGCGCTTTCTTGTTCTACGTTTGTGCGTCAAAATAAATGCAAACTGGTAAAGATAGACTTATAAAATGGCCATAAATATAGAAAATATCAAACAAAAGTTAAATGATGGGTTTACTACCACAGAAAGTACAAAATTAAGTGTAATAAAGATTTTGGACCAAATCAAACGATATCAGCTGCGAATACGAGGGCACATCGAGGAAAACTATGTAGACTTTATGCCAAATCACACAACCACCGACATGTACATCGACGAAGGTGAGACATTACTGCGTGAGGCAGAACATTCATTGAAAAATGTTTGCACCGATGCAAAACTATCATTGAATGAAGCTAATACCGAATTAACCCATTGTTTGAGTGAGCTACGTGAAGTATCTATGGGACTTCGTGTTTCTCATCGAATATTAAAGATTGACGATTTATTCCAATGCGTAGAGAAAGCTAATGCTACAAAAGACTACTTAGTTGTTTTGGATTTATTGGGAAAGCTTAAATATTTAATGTGCAGTGAGTCTGCTTCTGAGGTAGAACGTCTATTTCAAATGTGTGATTGCTACGACACAATTAAAGTAAAGTATCATATCCAGTCAACTATTTTGCTGCAAAATTTGCAGCAAAGGTTTGATCGACTCGTACAGTTTTCAGAGAAAATTTTACCATCTGCGAAAAATGTTTCTCTTCACGTATCAAAGGATAGTGACCAATTACGGGATACTGTGATGGCTCTTTTTCAGGTAAAAACTAGGTAAATGCAAAAAAATGAATTTAATTTAACTTCACCCTTTATTTAGTCCCGTTATAATCCGGTTAAAATATGTGATTTTTTATTAGAGAACTGCTTAATACCGATAGCGACAAAACCGGTATCTGTGGAATATTCGACAGAAAATATTGAATATTTGCAACTCAACATGTCTTACTCACAAAAAGAGTTAGGAAGTAGTTTAAGGCCTTCGTACAAACAAGTGTTTATGCATATAAAATCAGTATTTCATTGTTTAAACAATATCAATGTAAATGTGAAGTCTGAGCAGCACGTGTTTACGATAATTGGAAATTACATTAAGGAATCCTTTCTTAAGATACTTGTAAACGAGTGTCTGATGCACGCAGTTCCGGAAACCATGGATGATTATCAAAATTCAACTTTAGTCGAGGATGTTTTGTGTTTTGAACAAACATTAACTGATATCTTTTTTATTGATCCTACTATAGACTGTGCTCTTTCCAATTTTACACATAATTTTGATAAATATTTTAGAAATCGTTTAAGCAAAAAGGTTTTAGAAAATGCTAGAGATATAATGCAAAAAGATCTGCATGATATGGTCACTATCGCTGATGGCAACACAGAGGAAGAGGTGGCTAAAAATCCGTTTTTATTTCCCCAATGTATGATATCCAAGGGCATCTTGGTAAGTCGCTATTAAAAATGTTTATAGTATTTTAAATCTGAAATGTTAAAATATCTTTAAATGTATACTTGTGTATAAAGCATAACTGTTAAATTTCATTTACATTGCTTTTTGAAATGAATCGTAATGATTTGGTCGCTAATTGATTACGTTTACAGATAATCTAGAATTACTCACAGTTATTTTTGATTACTATAATGTTTTTATTTGACCTTTTTTAATTATTATATTTTATTGAATTTATAAGCAATAGGTCTTTTTGTTTATTATATATATTTTTTCAATATTTCGCTACTCCATTGTGTAGCATCTTCAGTAGCGAAATATTGAAAAAATATATATAATAAACAAAAAGACCTATTGCTTATAAATTCAATAAAATATTTTTGATTACTTTCAAATAATAAAAGTTATGTAAAATAATTTTGGAATTTGTTTTTATGCTAATTACCCATAACATTTTTAATTAAAAATGCAATTTATTTGTTGTTTCAAACGTCAGGTATCTATACGTATTTCGCCGATTGCTTAAGCCAGTTCGCTAGGAAACCTATATAAAATTTTTTAGTAAAGCTAAAAATATTTTTCTTTCAAGTATAAAAACTAAAAATTTCAAAAACAACATAAAAGCTATTTGAGAAGTCCAACCAAAAATGTTAAGGACTTTAACAAAAATTACCAACAAACAAACCACGTTTTTATTTTTTCATTCCCTTCTGTGTTAGGTTGGTTATATGCCGACGCTTAATGTGGACGTAAGGCGTAACAAATCTAGTTCAGTGAAGTAACTCTAAAAACCAAAAATGTATAGGGAATAGAGAGTTAAAAATAAGAAAAAAAATATTTTCCAAATTATGGGACTGAAATTTTAATAAAAAAGTACGATTTTGTCCTATATTTTAAGATATCAGTATAGGTATCATTTTGAAGCTTTTAAAGAGATCTTTCAAAAAATACTAAAAGTTTAAAAAAATGCTTATTGAAGACATTTTTATGTAAAATAATATGTATTACCTAAATTTTTTTTTTTTTTTTTTTTTTTTTTTTTTTTAGTGGAGTTACTTCACTAAACTAGATTTACATATATAATGAAAGATAAGATTTGGCGTAGCCGAATATAGGACCCTTACTTTTTCTTGTATTACTTTTTACTGCTAGGAGTTATATTGATAAACAGTTTAATTTTTTATTTATTTTTTTTTTTTAATTTTAAAGTGGTGCCCTTTACGGTTCATAATACTTGTAAAAACATGTATGTTGTACAAAGCACCCTTAAATTTTTAAAGTTACGAACTGTTTTAAAACTTTACCAATCTATAAGCATAAATAAGCCTTTAAATGAAGAAAATTCAAAATCGGTTTAAAAATGAATTGAATTCTGCGGGCACAAACAGAAAAAGGTGACATTCATACGAATTAAAACCTCCTCCTTTTCTGAATTCGGTTAAAAAGAATCGAAATTAATACTTAAAATAAGTAATTAATTTGCCAATCAATTACTTTTAATTATTTCAATATAATCCTGAATGATCATGATTATTTTTAGATTATTTGGATTTGTAATCAATAAGTTATCATGCGAATCAGGAAAAAGTAATCTTATTACTAATCATTGCTTAACATCAATGGTATAAAGAAATGACTACTAAAATATATACATACCTGAAAAATACGATAAAAAAATCAAATAAGTGCTATGAAAACTGAGAATAAGTCTTGATTTGTAGCAAGAAATGAAAAAGTTTCTACGTATAATACGTTATTTATCGTGTATTTAATTGTAGAATGGCGTAATATATGTATCGCAGGAATGGTAATTAAATGACCTACCTATTCAATTAAAAAAATTAAAAGGACCTTAAGTGAGCACAAAAAAAAACGCTTTTTTGTAACCAATTACTTGATTTTCTCTTTTATGCTATGACATACCGGTTTTGCTCACTAAAGATTTACTGCGTTACAAGTCACTAAGAAAACCACTAAAACAAACATCACTTACTTTACTAAATTTAGCAATTTATTTAATATTAATTTAAATAAAGTAATGAATTAAACCTATTTTACCTTATTCCATCATAACATACTACGTATAAACCATATTATACGCAAAAATTTGGACGGTGTGTAACTCTGAATTTTTCTCTCAGATTTGTTGATTGAAAATGCATTTTGCACCCACAAACAGCTTTTTTTTTGAGGCATTGCTATTTATTAAAAGTTTTACTTATAAATTAATTTTCTTGTAGGAGCTAGTTAAATTGATGGAGCGTATATTACGCCAACCAATGGATTCATCAGACAGTATTGAAAGTGAAGAAACAAATAGTTTGTTGGCTGTAATTCCAATTATTCTCAACGCGTACATAAACGATGTTCCAAAAATCCATAAAAAATTACTTGAAAGTATCCCACAACAGGCAGTACTTTTTTATAATAATTGCATGTTTTTAGCGCACTGGGTTGTAAAAAATGCTGAAACGGACATACCTACGCATCCAGCCTTAGTAAAAATGTTGCAGGCTACTGGGGCTAGTACTTTAAAGGCTCAGGTTTTGTACCAACAAACAGTACTTATGGAGATATTGAAGGAGTTTGGTAAGATGTTTTTACTGCATGAACGAGTATTCCTTTATGACAGGGAAGAAAAAAATGTTCGAGCTGATATTTTTAGCTGGCATAGTAAATGCTCTGGTCATAAGTAGTACAAAAACAGAAAATAGTTAAATGTTTTCTGGCACAGAGTTTTTAAAACACATTTAATCTAAATTTCTATTGAATCTTAAGGTACGGCCACATTTGACAAACATTTTACTCTTCGCCGTAGTGTGACCACAAAATATTTTATCAGGAGGAAACAACACAACTATTTATGGGCAATGAAAATTATTTGCCAGCATACAAAATATTTCTAATGTTCCTAGAAGTGCGTTTAATCCTGTAAAATATTATTATGAAATGGTTGTTAGCCAATAATTAAGATTATTAGTTGTCATTCCTACATCAATTTATTAAAGTAACATATTTGTATGTCACATCTGTCATCTATTTGTAAACTTTTAATTTTTTAAGTACAGAATATGAACGCAATATACTAATTTTTATGTTAAATATTTTAAATAATACACATCCAAGAATCCAAAACTTTAATTTATAGACAAATTTTTTGCCATTTGTTTTTACGGAATTGAAAACTTGCATAATCTTTTGTTGCCTTTATATTGGCCTTTTTTTATGAAGATTCTGCTGCCTCGTATTAAAAATACATAAACAGTTTTAAATGCAAAAACAAAAATATTTGTACATGAATTTTCTTGTTGCTATTCTTAATTGAAGGAAATTAATTTAATAATTTAACCTTGAAATAATAATAATGTACATACAGAGCCGGACAAAAATATTCACACAGCAGTCAACTTTCTTTTTAATCTTCTATATTTTTTTAATAAAGGAGTAAAATGGTATAGTTTTCAACAAACCTATTTGTTTGTTTCTTCCCTATTTATACGTAGAAAAAAAGGGGTTGCTTACCATGTAAATTAAAAAAAATAAATTAATTTTTAATTTAAATTGTTTTTTTAGGTGGACAAAAGTATTAACACAGTCGCATATCTTGGTGTTTAATCTACTAACATAGCAATTTTTTTTTTGTGCTGGCAATACTTTTTGCAATGGAATATGTAAAAGTGCCGTTACAAAATATTTGCTGTTAAAATATTTGCTTGTTGGTTTTTATTTAAGAATTTTTTGTCTACAATGGCCCGTAAGCAAAAGGAAACAACAGAATCTCAAAGGAAAAATATATTAGAGCTACATAGGGATAACAAATCGTATGCAGAAATCGGCCAAATAGTAAAAAGAAGCCGATCTACTGTAGCCAGCATAGTAAAAAGGTTTAAGGAATCTACTAACTTCAAGAATATGCATCGTATTGGCCGGCCACGGAAGCTTACAGCTAGAGAAGAAATGAAAATGGTTAGAAAAATTAAAAAATCCTAAACTTACATCAACTGAATTGGCTGCGGAATGTTTAGAAGAAACAGGAAAACAAATTCATTCAAAAACTGTGCGACGAACCCTGCACCGTGCCGGTTACAGCTCTAGAGTCGCCAGAAAAAAACCAGCGATTAGTACAGTGAATAAAAGAAAACGTTTAAACTTCGCGAAGGAGTACGAAAACAAAAATGAAAGCTTCTGGGATAGCGTGGTGTTTTCTGACGAAAGCAAATTTAACATTTTTCAATCCGACGGAAGAACACGAGTTTGGAGGAAGCCGAATACCGAATTGGAAAAAAAACAACCTTGTTTCTACTGTAAAATACGGCGGTGGAGGGGTTATGGTGTGGGGTTGTATGTCTGCAAATGGGATCGGAAACCTAGTTTTTATCGACGGTACAATAAACAAGACCTTTTATTTAAATATATTAAAAGAAAATTTGCTGCAAAGCGCCGAAAAGCTTGGCATAAGGGAAAATTTCTATTTTCAACAGGACAATGATCCGAAACATACTGCGTTTGATGTTCGTATGTGGATTGCTTATAATGTTCCCCATATCCTAGCCACTCCACCGCAATCTCCGGACATGAATCCTATTGAGCATCTTTGGGATGAATTGGGCAGGCGGGTAGAAAAGCGCAGCATAACGAGCAAAAGCCAACTTAAGGATATCCTAATGGAAGAATGGAGTAATATTGGTAGCGACGTCACGAAAAAACTTGTGCATTTCATGCCAAAACGTTTAAAAGAAGTTATCAAAAATAAAGGATACTCTACAAAGCATTAAATTAATTTCAATTTGAATATTTATGCAAGCTTCAAATAATGTGTGAATACTTTTGTTTTTTATTTACACTTTTTGTTGAATTTAGTCCTAGTATTTATACTTAGTTAACTAACAAGTGAATAAATAATTTTGTAGGAAACCAGATTATTACATCTATTTATTTCAATAATATAGAAGGTTGAAAACAGAATAAGTTACTGTGTGAATATTTTTGTCCGGCTCTGTATGTATATTTACCAATTTATACCGTGCGCTTTGTGTCAGCTAAAAAAGTCATCTTCACATAATTCTTCTAAGGTTTCCTGAAAAATTTTACAGAATTGTGATTCTGTAAACTGCTACAATTATTAAGTGCGTATTTTAACGAACTGCCTTACAAGCTATAATCCAGTATTTCGAAAATTTATATGTGATGCTATCAATAACAAAAAATGTAAATAACATATAACACTGTAAACGGTGAGTTACACGACACCATTTTGCGAAAGGTATTCCGTAGTGCATTTCCTACGTATTGTACTTTGATGATAGGACTTTATTTTCGACAGCTTTATTTAAATGATAAAATTTATAATAAAAGATAATTTTATTTTTGTTTTCATTGGCTTTAGAACGTAATGACGTTTGTGCGAGTCATGAAAATTTGTGCTACCATATTCTTTTAATTTATCTAAAAGGTAGTTATTAATAGTAGACTTTCTATACGTAAGCAAGAAGAAATAGGATACGAAGTATTATAAATTTTTCATTTTTTATTTAGCGGCTATTCGAATCTTATATGCCCTTCACTATATATGTAAATATAGTTTAAAAAAAAATTGGGGTGACCGGGAATTTAGAAATAAGAAAACATAAAAATGTCATCGGCTCTTAATAGGTTAAGCATTCTATAAAAATGAGGGACCTCTCAAAAGCTTTTAAATGATACCCATATTGATATCTTAAAAAATATAGTGCACAATCTTACTTTTCAATAAAAAGTTCAGAGGCCCATTACTCAGAAAATGTGGGCGAACGCCAATTTTTTCACTTGATGTTTTTCTTATTTTTTAATTCTCTATCGCCCCATAAACTGTTTTTAATGGAGTAACTTTATTGTTCAAAATGATATGGAATAATTAGAGGCAGGCGTGGTGTTTTGCTCGCTGCCCCAAAGGACATGGACCGATCTTTCTGATTTTCAATAGCGAAATTTTTCGAAACTATGTTTGATCAATTGGCGTATATAAATGTTTTCGATCTCGTCTAGTGCCTTGGCAAAATTGATTTCAACACTAACACAGACGGACATCGCTCAATCGACTTTGCTATGCATAAGAACTGAGAATATATATACTTTATGCGGTCCGAAATGGATAGAAACTATAAATGAAATGAAGAACTTGGTATACCCTTTTTCTACTTTTTGTGGTAAGGGTTAAAAAAAAACGTTATGCTTAAGTTATTTATAATATTTTATGCCATATTTCTAGTTACAAGAATTTTACATTTAAATTTTTATAATTTTGCTTCACGCGTCTTCATTTATTTTATTTAGACCTGTCAGATACACATTCAATTGGCTCAAAACCATTAAAATTACTTCGTCAATGTTTACGACAAATAGACTTGCTGAAAAACCTTTGGATGGATGTACTGCCAGACGCCATGTATAATGCAACGATCTGTAATTTGCTAAATGATTTTTGTCAAAATATAATCAAGCGTATACTCTTACTAGAAGACATATCGGCAACAGTTGCTAGCGAGTTAAGTGAGATAATTGAGATGATTCTAGATAAGGCACCTAGTTTGTTCAAGGTTAGCTCAAGATTCGTTAAGGGTATTGATAATAATTTTATACTCAACAGGAAAAGCATTACGTTTTGCGTATACCTAGCTGGATGAAACTGCAACAACTAAAAATGATTCTTAATGCATCCTTGCAAGAAATTATGGAGCAATGGTGTGATGGGGCTGGTATTTTAACTGCCAGCTACAAATCCGAAGAAATACGACATTTAATCAGAGCTTTATTCCAAAACACAGATCGTCGAGCTATAGCATTATCCAGAATAGTTTAATTGAAAAACATTTATTATTTAACAATTATTTAAATATATGTAGGTATTAGTATGTTAACGTTTCAAGTTATGTACTTTTTGTAATAATGGTATACCAGTATGCCTGAAGGTCGCCCCAATGGATCGAACTTTGGGAGTAAATAAGAAATGAAAAAAAATTAAAAAAAACATCTAATAGGTATAATAACGTATTCTAAACTGCTTGTATGTCATTTTTAGTATAAAATTTCTTAAAACCTATTTTTTACAATACAATCAAACAAATTATAATGTAAATAAATTTAATTTATAATTTACAACAGAAATCTCACTTGGTTAAAAAGAAAAGGTGTCATGAAATACAAAAAAAAAAACTGTCAGAGTATGTAAAAATTTAATTTTATTTAATTCAGTCGTTTTAAAAATTGTATTCGCGAATATAAAAATAATCACCCTTATTCTAGTTATCGGCGTCGTCATCGTCGTCGTTTTAGTATCATATCACTTCGTATCAATGTCGGCGTCAATTCAATAAAAAATTTTTATTCTATACCAACCCTGTGATGACGGCGACAGTTTATCGATTTTTATGGAATGAAAATGCACTTCCCTAAGCTTTTTGTTAAATTTTATTTGAGTTTGATACTTTTTTTATATCTGACTTGCTTTCTTGTTTCTCTTCCTCTCTTTTGTTTCTATCTATCTTTGCTTTTTCAATCAATAATCTCAGCTTCTTTTCCTCAACCCCTAATTATTGTTTTTGCCGCTTATCAACATCTCTAAGAGTGCGTTTTATTGAGGACATTGAACTTGAAATGTCGGAAAGTAGTTTTGCCTGTTCCTGGCTGTGCTTCTGCAGTAAATCAGTTTGATTATTACATGGTTTGTTTGCTTTCTTTCCAACTACTTTCGACGGAACAGGCTGAGCAGAACTGGCATCATTGGTAGCAGCAGCATTAAACGAGCAAGGGGTTTCCCTTAATTGGTGGTTGACTTCCACTGGCTCTTCAACGGCAAATTCAACTTCAGCAATTTCGATGTCAATAGAATCGTTTCCCATGTCAACCATTTAAACGCCTTGAACTGCTCCTTCAGGATTCTAAGGTTTATGACAGCTTCTTCCAGCGGACTGAGTGAAAATTGTTTAAACATTCCGCCGCCAGTGGCTTTACACTCCGCTTTATTAGCAACCATCTTTTTTCACTTTGAATTTATATTTCGCCATTCCTTAAAAGTAATTTTTACAAACTATTTTATTAGTCACTTTTCAATTCTTTATTTTGTAACCTTTTCCATCCATCTGCTTATCTTCTAGGCGGAACAAGAGAATTGAGGAATTTTTCCAATTTTTTTCATTTTTTTTAAAAATTGCATGAAGCAGTGCATCTGCGAAAACCCAGTGCAAGAGATGGATTCTTTTGAAATTCATCTACCAATTTTTCAAATTGATTTTCAGTTGTACCCTTTCATTTTTTTCCATTTTCAATGTTATGTTTTGTTTAAATCACTTCCAGTCGTTATGCAAAATGGCGTCGACAAAAAAAGTTACAAAAAATCTTTGAGCAGTAATCGATATGTGTCAATAACGACAAATCGAATGCGTCGACACATATTCACCCCTATTCTGCGTTTCGATTAAGTCCGCATTCAGTTACGTTGCGATCGAAAATTGGTATTCTGAAGAAAAACGGAATCGAAAGAAAAAGAGGAAGACAACAATGTTTACAAAATTAACAGCATCACTGTGGAATGTGGAAATGAAATAGCAAAATAAGCAAGTTTGTTAACATTTTCATAAACAAATGTCAAATTTAATACAAAAAGTTGTATGTATAAATAATTAAAAATAAACTCTTAATGAAGTTCAATAAAAAATTGTTAAATAAAATGATAAAAAAAATAAAAATTAGTTATTCATGGCAACTAATTTTTGTGCTGGCATTTTTGTTGGAGGACTTAGAGCATTGAGGATTCCTGCAACTTCCTTTAGAAACGCTGCTACTTTTTTCTTTGATCGCTGGTGGTATCCACATGTAATGTCTCCTTTAGATGCCATTAAATTTGCCAGTTTTTCATACTGCTCTGGTGTTGTTTTCTACCGGTAATACATAAAAAACACATCAGATTCAAGTACAAAAATTAACAATTTAAAACAAAAGAAATTTAATTAAATAAATTAGTTAGAAATCATTTTTAGGGTTTTTTAAACCGTTTCTGAACATTTTCTCTCATTTTCTACTTACATTTTTAACTTTTTAACTAAAAAACACAAATAAGGAAAACTCCTCCGTTAACAAAAAAACAACTGAGAAAAACGGAGCTCCGATCGTAATGCAGAATACATACAATCGAAAGAAACTGAGCGGAATCGAAACGCAGAATACCAAAGTTGTCAGACGGAGAAAATTTCGATTCGAATCGAAACGCAGAATAGGGGTGATTAACATTGATATGTGACGACGCCGACAACTAGAATAAGGGTAAATAAGAATTTTCCAATTAAATAAAAAAAAAGTAGCTATGGGTGTTTTGAAACGTCTAATAGCCATAATTTTGTAGGTCAAAGATAAAGTTTCAAGAACTATTTTTTTCAATTGCATGCGCATTAAATACATCTTATTCAAATTATTCTCATTTTTAATACAAACGCTGCTCTAAAATTTCGGGTGAAGCACATTTTGCTTAAAAAGATATGCTGGTTTAAAAAAAAAATAAGAACAATTATCATATCTTTAGAGAAGTACCTATAAAGTTATCTCAAGTTAGGGGTTTTCTCGATGAAAATTAGAATAATATTTGATATAAGTTGGACCATCTCATTGGTGACATGAAGAGACATAAACTTAAAACTTCGCTAAAACACTCTCTACATTATATTCTCTTAGATCTTGAATGATTTGTACTTAGCACGACTTCGCATCAATGTAATCACCCTTATTCTGTTTGGCGTCTTCAATTTTAAGACAACATCAATTAAATACAACATCAATACTAATTTGGTATTCCCTAACAGCTTAATGACGACGTTGACTGTTTATCGATAATCACCCCTATTCTGCGTTTCGATTCGAATCGAAATTTTCTCCGTCTGACAACTTTGGTATTCTGCGTTTCGATTCCGCTCAGTTTCTTTCGATTGTATGTATTCTGCATTACGATCGTAGCTCCGTTTTTCTCAGTTGTTTTTTTGTTAACGGAGGAGTTTTCCTTATTTGTGTTTTTTAGTTAAAAATGTGAGTAGAAAATGAGATAAAATGTTCAGAAACGGTTTAAAAAACCCTTAAAATGATTTCTAACTAATTTATTTAATTAAATTTCTTTTGTTTTAAATTGTTAATTTTTGTACTTGAATCTGATGTGTTTTTTATGTATTACGGGTCAAAAACAACAACACCAGAGCAGTATGAAAAACTGGCAAATTTAATGGCATCTAAAGCAGACATTACATGTGGATACCACCAGCGATCAAAGGAAAAAGTAGCAGCGTTTTGAGAGGAAGTTGCAGGAATCCTCAATGCACTAGGTCCTCCAACAAAAATGCCAGCACAAAAATTAGTTGCCATGAATAACTAATTTTTATTCACCCCTATTCTGCGTTTCGATTAAGTCTCCGCATTCAGTTCCGTTGCGATCGTAAATTGGTATTCTGAAGAAAAACGGAATCGAAAGAAAAAGAAGAAGACAACAATGTCTACAAAATTAATAGCATCATTGTGGAATATGGAAATGAAATAGCAAAATAAGCAAGTTTGTTATCATTTTCAAATACAAATGTCAAATTTAATACAAAAAGTTGTATGTTTACATAATTAAAAATAATTTCTTGATGAAGTTTAATAAAAAAAATTGTTAAATAAAATATAAAAACAAAATAAAAATTATTTGTTCACGGCAATTAATTTTTGCACTGGCATTTTTTGTTGAAGGACCTAGTTCATTGAAGATTCCTGCAACTTCCTCTCAGAACGCTGCTACTTCTTCCTTTGATCGCTGGTGGTATCCACATGTAATGTCTGTTTTGGATGCCATTACACCTGCCAGTTTTTCATACCGCTCTAATGTTGCTGTTTTTGAACCGTAATACATAAACAAACCACATCAGATTCGGGTACAAAAGTTAAAGAAAATTAATTTACTTAAATAAATTAGTTAAAAATAAATTTAAGCGTTTTTTTAAACCGTTTCTGAATATTTTATCTCATTTTCTACCTACATTTTTTCAATTTTTAACTAAAAAACACAAAAATGAAAACCCCTCCGTTAACAAAAAAGCAACTGAGAAAAACGGAGCTCCGATCGTAATGCAGAATACATACAATCGAAAGAAACTGAGCGGAATCGAAATTCAGAATACCAAAGTTGTCAGACGGAGAAAATTTCAATTCGAATCGAAACGCAGAATAGGGGTGATTTTTATATTTTTATCATTTTATTTAACAATTTTTTTATTAAATTTTATCAATAAATTATTTTTAAATATGTAAACATACAACTTTTTGTATTAAATTTGACATTTGTTAATGAAAATAATAACAAACTTGCTTATTTTGCTATTTCATTTCCACATTCCACAGTGATGCTATTAATTTTGTAAACATTGTTGTCTTCCTCTTTTTCTTTCGATTCCGTTTTTCTTCAGAATACTAATTTTCAATCACAACGTAACTGAATGCGGAGACTTAATCGAAACGCAGAATAGGGGTGAATATAAATAAGTAAAACACACATATCTAATATTTGTGACAGATGATTCAATTTGTTTTCTATTATGTTAAGAAAGTGTTGTGGAATGTTTAAGTTTTCTAAAAAGAAAATTAATAAAAATTTAAAAAAAATTTTTATTTACATGTAAAAACAATTTAATTCCTGAAGATGGTACACAAAGGAGTACCGAAATATTGTAAAATAAATAAAAAAATATTTACAATTTCTATAAAATTAAAAAAGGACTCTCTAAGCTAAAAATAAGTTAATTTATTAAAAAACAATTAAATTAAATAGTCTAAGGGCCATTATTGCAACTTGCCGTTAGTTAAAGGTATGATTGTAGCTACTTGATAAAGAGCTTTGCATTAATAAAAGTTTCAATTTTTATTGTTATTATTTAATAGATAAAAAAATAAGTGACGGTTTCAATATGAAAATCCATTATCAGTCTGACAAGTTGTAATAATGCCCCTGCGAAATTCTCTAGCAAGGAATAGACTTTTTCTAACTCTTCCATTAATTTTTCAAATTGACAGGGGTTAATAATTTTATTGTTTCACATTTCCTTTATGTTATTTTATATGTTTCTTACTTTGCTTTTTTCAATATCGCCGTACGCTTTCAAATTTTTTTTAAAAGTTTTCTTTAGCACACGACACAAAACAACACCGAAAATCGCGACGACAAACTAAACGGCAACAGCAACATCAATTGTTCTTAGGGAGTACCAAACGTATGTCGACAGTCATCGATTTATGACAATATTGACAACGGGAATACCGATTTACAACAAACGAAGAAAAACGACGTCGTCTTGTGTTGACGACGCCAAACAGAATAAGGCTGAATATTTCAAGTCAAGTGCAAGACAAAGCAATGCCTCGATTATCGTTCACAACACTGTTGTTTTTAGTGTTGTAATTTTTAAATTGCGATTATGATTTACAACTGTTGCCGGCCCTGTTGAAAATTGAGTTGTCTATGTAATTTTACTGCGATTATGGTTCACAACATATGTTTTTATGTGTTGTCAGCACTGCCAAAAATCTACAACTGCTTTCTACCCGTTGTTGTGAGTTTTATTACCGGAAAAAATTCAAAATTTAAGAAATGGAAATAAATTTGTAAGTTTTTTGTTTAATTTTTTTAAACTTTAATTAATAAAAAATATTTTAAGAAAAATAACTAATAAAAAACAAATGAAAAAGTTAGCGGAGTTGATGACCGAAAATCCAGACATTGGCCGCGGAAAACTGTCATTTGGATTCAGTAAAATGCAATTTAAAGAAAAATGGGCTGCATTTACGTTGCAGCTAAATTCTTAAGGTCCGCCAATTAGAACACCTAAAGAATGGCAAAGAGTAAGTAGCAGATTTTTCATTATTATTTATGATATGTATTTCATTAATTGTTTTTAATTTAGGTTTGGACACATCATAAGGCTAATTTGAAGAGAAAACTGGCTGCCAGCAAAAGAAATTTTCAAGCCACTAGTGGGGGCCCGTCTACTGAAGTAAGTTTAAGTCTATTAGAGCAGAGCACAATCGAGCTAGTATCAATGCATTTGCAAATAAACCCAAATGGGCTAGCAATGGGCCTCCAAAGGCAAGAAGATTCTGATTCGGCAGAATCAATACTCATACAAGCCCAACAACATTCTCCGGTTTTAGGAAGCAGCAAGAAGCAACAGACCCCTAAAAGCCGTTCAAAGGCAAAAATAAAATTGAGGAAGAACTTTTGAAGATTTTAAAAGAGCAGGCAAAAAATCAAGAACTGATGTTGAAATGTCTAAGACGGCTGGAGAACAATTCATATAAAAACTATCAAATAAATAAGCAATTGCTTGAGTTAAAGCAGAAGAAGAACTGACTCGTTTGAGAATGCAAATGTAGAATATCTTTGTTTTAGTTTTATAATATTTTCTATTTTATTTATTTTAGTATTACTTAACTGAGATGTGAAATATTGTTTTTGTTTTATAAATTAGTGAATATTTTAGTTTTATTTTTTAGTGTTAAGAAATGAATTAAAGACTGAATTTTATAAAAAAAAGTATAACAATTATTCATTTAAAATGGCCCGCATTAAATTATTTCTAATTTTTTTTTGCATGCTGTCATCATCGTCATCAAAAAATAAGTCGATATTTATATCCATATTAATATTACTTATTTATAATAGTTTATTTAAGTATTAGATTGTCGTAAATTTTAATCGGCGTGAAGAAATCATACTCTTGCAACATACTTTTTCACAGAGTTGCATAAAAGAGAATTTTCGTACTAAGAAAAAAGAGTATGGTAGTGTAGTAAAAAAAGTAGTTATTACTATATAAATTTCATACATTTCTTATCGGCGTGAAGAAATCATACTCTTGCAACATACTTTTTCACAGAGTTGCATAAAAGAGGATTTTCGTACTAAGAAAAAAGAGTATGGTAGTGTAGTAAAAAAGTAGTTATTACTATTTAAATTTCATACATTTCTTTAAAAAAGTTGAAACAGATTAGAACTGAAAATACATAGCATACAGTTTATTTAGTTGCCAGATTAAAATTGTCAAAAAATCGTCAAAGTGAATTAAAGTTTTTATATATTTTAGAATAGTTTGTGTAATTTGCAAATTCATATTGGGTGACTGCATTACTTAAAAGAAATTGCTTTTACAAAACTGGGTTTAGTTGTCAAACACTTACAAAACGGAAAGATACTATTTTACCATTTTAAAATATTAAAAGGCAATAATCAGCAAACCGCATAAGCTAATCATTTACTTGTTACGGTTTAGACTTTCAAGAACTTCAACAGGCAATTAACAAAGATTTTTTGGCCCCGAAATTTTTAATAGCTCTATGATCGCCAATAATTAAAAATTATACAAATTTGATTAGTAGCTTTAGCAATTTTTAAAGCAAATACAAATATGTAGTTTCATTTATATGGTCAAGTTTTTGATATTGACATATTTAGGTGGTATCGTGGTTTAAAGGTTTCGCTTGTTAATAAATCTTTTAGACTGTTGTAACGTCAAATTAATGTACATATAGATCACTCGATGTTACAAAAAAAAAAAAAAAAAACAACAGAAAACTATTATTTTCCATATTCGATTAAGTTTGAAGAATACTGCTTTGTTTTAAAAGACAAGAAAAATATGTAATAAGTAACACTCTCAAAAGAAATTGTTTTGCTATAGAATATTCCAATAGCCGCAGTAAAACTGAGTTTATTTGTATAATTTTGGAATAGTGTATTTTATATGTTTGTGGTTGCTTTTTATATTTATAGTTATATTTAGTTAAAAGTTATTTTTACAACAATGAAATATCATATCATAATTATTTTTTAAGAACTTTTTAGCTAGTGTTTAGTATAAGTTAGTAGAATCATATTTTAAGAACTTGGATTTTGTTTTTGTTAAAAGAAAATCTTTTGGGACATTTTGTTAAAAAACAAGTATTTTTTATCATTATATTTCTGGTTGGGAGAGAAATTAAATTTATTTTTATTTTTTTAATACTCTTTACTTTTTTGTAAAATGTTTTTTAACTATATTATTCACCATTTTTCCGTATGCATTATGTATTTTATTGACCTAATGGGGCTTTGTGCATTAATGAATTGAAATAAATAAATAAAATCTATAGGCACTAGTCCTAGCAAAGTCATATTAATGTGTTTTCTTTACAGCAATGTACTTCAACTTATTCTTCGGGAAATAGTTTATAAAAATAACATTAATTAATTAACTGCATAAATTTCGACGATTTAATCACGAACAAAGTAGAGTAAAGGCCTAACTATAATGTGCATAAATGCTTATGTAAACCATAAAAAAGTTTAAGAGACTACAATGTATAGTTTTCCATGCATGATTTATTGTATTTGCACAGTGGTTTAAGTTTGCTTAAGTTACCTTATGCACATTTTAATTGGGTCTTTAGTGGTTATTTAAAATAAATATTGCAAGGTTCTTTTAAAATACCTTTCCACTGACTTTAAAATATAAGTTTAAAGTTAATCTGTTCGAAGATTTTCCCCTATTTTATTATTCTAATTTATGTTTTTATATATACTTATATTTTGCTTTTGAAAATTCATTTATAAAATTTTAAAACATAATTTTTGTAACACAAAAGCTTGCAAATTTTTTTTTTTTTTTTTTGCAATAAGTGGTTTGGTGAAATAAATAGGTTATGTGAACAAAACTGTATGATTTGGTTAAAACAGTATGTTTTCGTGAAAAATGTCAGTGTAAACATTCTATTAGACTTTCTGTAAAAGTTCAATTTACTTTTTTTAATTTGTATATAAACGTACAAAAATTCGCCCTTGTATTATAAGCTATTCGAATAAGAAGGTAAAGGTGTCACAATAAAAATGTTCAAATATTTGCTTTTATAGGTGCTTAATTATATTCGAATTAATGTGGTAAATAAAGGGGTTATATATTGCTTATGTTTTTTGATTGCTTTCAAAAACTAAAAAAAATATTGTAAAACAAATTTTACTTTTCTCTGTGTACCACGCAATGTAGTTTCAATTTTGATTTATTCCATTCTCAATTCTAAAAAATTGGCAACATTATATAAAATGTGATAGATAATGTGGCGTCATTTTCGCACAGAGTGCTAAGATGAATAAGAAGTTAGGCGTTTGCAATATAAAAAAAAATATACAAAAATGTCTGCCCAAGATTAAAGGAACGATATTATACATGAATATATACCGGAACTGGTAAGACAATTGACAGGATTTGCGGTAAGATGAGCAAATAGCTTGATTTATAAGAAATAAATTCAAAATTTTTGTACAAAATAGGATGATGATGTAAATGGGACATTGCGTACATTTTGGTTGGAATATTATACGCAACCATCGGAATTTAAGTACAAACAACCATGACGTCCGCCGGAAAATTGAGGGCATACAGGAACGTTTTCGTGCCGAAAATTGTCCAGAATATGCTGACTATTTGGGTAGACTGTGTGATGAAATAGTTAAGCATCCCTTATGTATTGATCACTTTGAAGTTGATGTACACTGGTCATTATTGGATTTTTTATTTACGCTCGCCTACAATCCAACGGGTGCATTAAGAAGAAATAAACACAAAATTGTCATAAAACCGGTTATAAGTGAAGAAGTAAATGGGAAAAATGAGGAGGAAGAATATTTAAAAAGTGTACTAATTTTGCGAAAAAATATTAAAATTTTAAATGAAACTTCAAATAATTTGTTACGGCTTAAAATTCCCAACACAATAACTGAACAGCATGTATTGCGTGAGCTGTTGTGGATGTTTCATAGACCAATGAACTGTAGCATATTTACAGTGAATAAAGACAATCAGGTGAAAGTTAAAAACAATGTCACAATACCAAAAAACCAATTGACATTAAGCTTATATTATCATCAACACATACCGGAGACCAGCCAAAACCTGACTGATGAACATTCTCTCCTTCTACACCCATAAGGCGAGGTTGAGATGGTCCGCATATATCAATATCCAAAACTCCGAAATTTTTATCATTAAATTTTTTTGCTAAGTAACGTGTTAGTAACATAGTCACTGTGCTTTTTCCAACTCCGCCTTTGCCAGACAATATAAGCAATTTATTTTGAACGTGTTTCATAGCTTCCAACACCAATGACTTCGCAGCAGAATCATTAAGCTTGTTGGGATCACTGCAGATTTTGTGATTAGGACAACCCTGACAAGCGCTTCCCAAGCCAGCATTGGCACTTTGCACACCTGGACAATTTTTAGATTGTGGCATCATTTTGCTTTTTATTTCAAGTCACTCCGATGAGGGAAAAACAATTGGATATCAAGCTAATGGTTTAAAACAAGGTGAGTAAATATATTTATTCGCCTTATTAAAAAATATTGAAATGCTTCTTGAATAAAATTTATTATTTATAAATGTATATTATTTCATTAAAATATATTGTAAATGAAAATAATTTTGCCAGCTAGTCTCTTAAAATTATTTTGGCGCGGAGCAATCATCCTCAAAATTTAAATTATTTTAATGAATAATATACATTTATAAATAATAAATTTTATTCAAGAAGCATTTCAATATTTTTTAATAAGTAATCGTTATTCGTTTTAAATCAAATTGCATTCGTGTTCGCACATTAAAATTTTGTTTTTGCAATTTTGGGCTGATTGAAAGTACATGAAGCAGAGTACCCGTTTATATTCGTCTTTTCTCTCTCACCTACAAACTCAAGAGTTGCGCAACAAAAGTTTCAAAAATTACACGTCTAGACGGGGACTTATTTCTTGGTAAAAGATGTTTGAAAGCAAGCGGAGTAAGCAAAATGGCAACAAATACAATTTAAAAGCTAAATGTACAAGTTCCGATGTCATAAATAATCGCATCTCTATGCGATGAAACTCGCTGAAACTTTTAAAAAATAGTATAATAAAGTTGCATGTTATATAGCTGGACTTGTATATAATAAATCTGTTTAGCAACATTATTAACAAAACTAGAAACGAGAAAGTAAAACAGAAATTTTTAAAATTATTTTTCTAATTGTAAAAAGAACTAGAGTGGAAAAATATACTAAATAAAAGACCACAATAGCAAACTGATGTCAACTATGAGGAAAAATTGAAGATAATTCTTTAAGTAACGAAACAGCAACAATATGTACAGAAAATCTTTTACATTTTCCAAATTACTAAGTGATTTCAAAAGCGTTTATGTTATTTAACTGCATCAAAAAATAAAGAAAGAAAAAAGATTTTAAACCAAATTTCTGTTATTTTAAACTTCTGCAGACATTTGTTAAACAAATTATATTGTAAACAAAAGAAACAACAGCTGTATGAGTAAATGTTGGGAGTCACTTTTATACTCAGTGGTACTATCTGTAGAAAACTGAGTATGTGCTTAAAAATAAAAATGTATGTATGTGACAGACTTTTCGACAATCTATACGATTTTTAGTCTTATGAAATAATTGACAAAATGCTTATCTTTGTAGGATCAGAGTTGTTTCTTTTTTTTAAAAAGAAGAAAAAAATAACAGAATATTAAAACCATTTATTTTATTTTTAGTAATTTTTTTTTTTAGTTAAATAAATGTACCTTGACCGTGTGGTTTTAATTTAATATACTTAATTCACCTTGCACATGGTTTCTGCGTCTTTTTTATATAATACTGTGGCACCTGTACCTTCAGGCCAAAATTTGCAACAAATTTGTTCTTTTTCACTTTTCACGCTCTTGTTTTACTTTCTGCTAGCAAGATTTTCGAGTACGTGAATACGTTCTAGTAACTATTAGTAACAATTTTTAGTTACTATACCTATTGTTAATTGACAAAAAGTACCGAAATTAGTTAAATCGAAAAGGTTAGTCTAAATCAGCAAATTAGTCAAACAGATTTATTATATGGCGTTATGTCTGTGCCATGACTTCGTATTTGGAAAATTAAATTTTGATTAAAAAGAACTTATTTGCACGTTAGGATACACCCAGTTCATACACGTCAAGTTTTCTTGCAGCAATTCTGAATTTTGTGGAAGAAAATGGAGTGCAGAATCATTTTATTTCTCGTTTTCTCACATATAAAATTCTGAATTGCTGCAAGAAAACTTGACGTGTTTAAACCACAGACAAAACGTTTGAACCAAGGCATATTTATTTAACAGGTAAAAGCAGTTCTAAAACAACTACAACAATGTATTTTATTTTTGTAAAATATGTTTTCAGATGTCAAAATCAACTAACGCTGCACATAGGGACAAATAACCGAATTACGACGACAAAAATGGAGTTTCTTATTTCGTTAAATGTAACCACTATTGCCCCTATATGTTCTTTTTCCTAGCACCCAGTAAACTTATAAGAATTTATTTTTTAACGCATCACATAAGTCTTTACGTGCAAAGTATGTAAAGCATTGCTTTAGTATTTTTATTTTTTTAGTACCTATTAATAGTACACTTAACATTATATATGTATGTTTTTACATAGGCATCTTCTTAATGACTGTCGCTATTTAAAGTTACTTTCTTTTATGTAATTTTCTTCGAAAAAGTATAATTAGTAAAATTTTGAATTTCGTTATTACCAGAATATTTCTTATCTTAAAATTTGTTTACAAAAAATTTATCATAAGGACTAAACATATATTTCTTGTCTTTAAATAATGTTTGGAATTAAAGCTAGTCATAATCTTTTGTTTTGTTAAATATATATTTTTATCATAATATTTATCCCATGTATGATAATGAGTCTAAGTAACTTAACTAGCCCGTAAAACAGATAATAATACTTTACACGCACGTACAGACTAATGTAATGCTTAAAAAAATATTTATAGTTTGATTGCGCACTACCATATAGAAAAAATTAAGTGCAATATTGGTTACATTTAACATAATTCCATTCATAATTCGGTTCTTTGTCCCAATGTGCGCTTTAGAAAAAAATTATTATTATTATTTTCAATAATTTCACAAAACTTACATGCGATGAAGAAAAATACGTATAAAAGCCGTTATGACAGTGGCTGAAAATCGTTTTTCGTTGGCAAAAATTCTGTAACTTTTGAACCGATCAAAATATTGAAATAATTTTTTTTCTAATGGATGGATATTTAGTTCAGCTTGATTCAGTTTCAATTACATTAAAATTGATTGAGGACTTTTTAAGGAATTCGAGGTCAAAGTTGAACAAATTAATTTTTTTTACTTTCAGAGTGAAATATGGGTTTATTCTGTGTGTAACATAGTAAAATATCCCTCTAAGATCCAAAAAAGTATATATATTCTTGATCAGTGATGAAATCTTAGACGATATAGCTATGTCCGTCTGTCCATACGTCCGTCCGTCCGTCCATTCGCCTGTCTGTATGAACACGATTCAGTCTAAACGAAAAGAGCTAGACCCTTGAAATTTGGTACATATATATCTTGAAGGATAGGGCAGGCTAAGTTCGTAAATGGGCCAAGTCGGACCAGGGGGAAAAAAATTCCCCTAAGAAGAACTAAACCAACCCCTGAAAAACTACACATTTTTACAAGTTTTTTTGTAAATTTGTTAAGCAAATGAAACATTTTTATATCAAAGAAGGTTCAAGGTCTTTATCCTGTAGCCAGAAAATCATAAAAATTTATTTTTGGTCCCCGCCCACTTTTTGTGGGCGTTTATATAGCATATTATATGAAAAATAGTGTCAATAATTAACAAATTGTATTACCTAAGCCTAGATTGCATAAAAAATTAATTTTTAAGCTTTCATGACGAATGGAAAATGTACTCGGATCTTCTGCGCTACCTTCACCTCACCCCCCCCCCCCCAAAAACAAAAATTTTTTTTTGGTTAAGCAACAAGAAAATATAATTTGATCTTCTACGCTACCTTAACCTCACCACCCCCTTACCCCTCCATCATCCTATATAGTTGGAAGGTATTTAAGATTCGACTCGGTCGAATATAACGTTTTAACTTATTTTTTACTAATACAATGTTTTCCGAATAATGAAAGGCAATTATAATTTTTATTCGTTTGACTTAAATATTAATTGCAAATATTCCATATTTTGTTCTGTGCTATTTCTGTTCTTTAGCAGTTTTTTGGCTTCTTCATCTAAATCCCGATGGTCCACTTTCCATTGATTTCGAATACTGGATATGAACGGATCTGACGTTGCCAATAATATATTAAATAGATCTTCATTTGTTGAATTCCGTGAAATTTTCCTAGTATTGTGCTCTCTATAAAATATGTAATCCTTGTTCCTTTTTTCCTGAGCCTTCTCTTATAGATCTCCAAGTGGCACTAAATGATATTTAATGACATCTTCACCATGATAAAGGATTTTGTGAACTGTTGCAGACATATTTCTCCATGGGTAGTTAGTTGTATATATTTTTGCAGTTTCCTTAGCATAATCTCCAAATTTTCTACAGTAAATTTCTTCATTGCACGCAAGTACTTCTAGTATTATTTTAAATCTGAAAATAAGGTTAAAATCCACTCCTGTTATTTCAGATGCTGTTTCTGGATCTGAAAAGAATCTTCTTGCGGTATTGCCATCATTTGTATTGCCTGACCCTTGTTTTGGCTGATCTATAATCAGTCCACGTTTGCGATATTCATCTTGAACATGTTTCTTTTTTGAACTTCTTAACTCTTTGTTGGTCTCGTTGTTTCTTATTGATCCTGAAGACCCGAAATCCAAATCATAACTGATTTTTAGTATGTGTTCCATAAGTCGTATTCTTGCGTGTAGTGGTGATAATCCAAATTCATATGCATCGGTATTATCTAATGATTTTGCTGAGACTTGGTTTAATTGGGTTGATGTTGCTTGGCATATAATGCACCTGGATGCAGCCTTCGTGTTAGTCAAAGCCTGACCCACTTTTCCATCTATCATTGTCAGGACTAACTGGTAGCTTACTTCAATTTGCTGCCCATCTAACTGTAATTGTAATGGCTGTAGTGTTGTAATCTGGGCCTTGATATCACTTATTTCTTTATTAATAACATCATTTGTTTCTTTTTTGAATTGAAATTTGATTGGCCTGCAGTATTTCGTAGAAGATGGTGTCTCATTTTTCCAAATATCCATTGTTTGCGTTGTACTAGTTGAAGGCTCTGAATCTTCCAAAATCTTTTTCAATCGCAATGGTACAAATGATACCATGAACATATCTCAGTCAGAAATATTTTCACATACAGCTTGCTTATATTGTTTTTGTCCCGAAGAACCATCACATCCCCATTTACAAAAAAAATTAACTTTGTGTTTCCGTATTTCTTCAACTCATTTCCTGTTATTGATTGCATCAAGCGTTCGGCTGTGTGATCAAGTAGAGATTGTAGTTGTACCTCTGCCGAAATTTGTGTGATTGTAATAGTGTCCTTTAATGGCAAACAGTCCATTTTAGCAGCGGTTATGTGATGATATGCTGGATATATATTTGAGCCTTTTTCAATCGTTCGCTGTCTGAGTTTAATATATTGATGTTTTGTTAATTTCAAATCCAGAAATAATGCTAATGCCTCCTCATTTGTGTACTGTATTGCATCATTCGGAGTTGGTATACTTTTAAGAATCCGTTTTGTTCTCGGTGGACTAGCTTTAACAACTTTTTCAATGATATCCACTTTCGTAAATTGGTTCTGTGATCGTAATTGATGTAGGAAAGATTCTTTTATATTTGTAGAACCAAAGGCATCGTTAATATCTTTAAGCTTCCGCCTCTTAGATCTATCGCTGCAGTTGTCCACTAATGATTTGCGTGGTCTTCCAGCCTTATCTTGCTTTGCGGTTTCTGCAGCGACAGTAAGTTGACCTTCTAACCACTTTGCACTTTTTATATAAAATTTTTGTTTACTGTACATAACTTCTTTGTAGCGT
The DNA here is from genome assembly GCA_937654795.1 of Cistogaster globosa. Lineage (NCBI taxonomy): Eukaryota > Metazoa > Arthropoda > Insecta > Diptera > Tachinidae > Cistogaster > Cistogaster globosa. The sequence continues at coordinate 87,715,032 of OW569403.1, forward strand.
TTTTTTAGTGCTTTGACGAAATTATATAATTGCTCTTGCATTTCGGTGCTACACGAATTTAAGTTTAATTTTATTTTAACGTAACTAAGAACATCTTCCTGATTTTTGTTTTTAAAATACACTTCGGCCAGTTCTTTATAACTGAAGCTCTCCATTTTCTTCTGAATATTTTTATTTGCGTTTGTTATGTTTTATCCGTACACTTAAAGGATTAAGTTATTACTGAGTAATCCCTTAACGAATACGTACCTTTATAAATTTTTAGATACATGTTCTTCACACACTGATCTTTAATTTCATAGCAGGTAGCGCTTAAATTGAACAAAACTGCACTCATGCGTCAATATGGGGTTGTTTTTTTAACTTTAGTGGTTTAATGTCGCAATTATTGTTTTAAAATTGTTTATGACTTTGGTTGACCCTAACATTTGATAACAGGTAAATTTAGAAAGAGATCATATGCTCTGTGATAATTTTATTACTTATTTTTTGCTGATCAAAACAAAGCCATTAAACCCTTTCGAAGGTATTATATTTATTTTTTTTTTAGTTATACGTAGCCTAAACTAAAAAAAATAAACTTTTAGGCAAAAAAATGAAAATTTAATACACCATTGTATATGAAGTTTTTTCGAGTAATTTCATTACAATGAAAAAAGTGTTCTACAGGCGGCTCGTGGCGGGTGCAAAAGTATATATAGCCTTAAAGAGGACACTTTCACCTTTCTCGTGGTTGTATACGTTTCTTGTTCCCTTTTGTTCCCTAGAAGTTCTATTCCACTAAAGTTTAAATTTGAGGAAAATATAGTAGTTTCATAAATATTTCATAACGCCCCTAATATTAAACGCTAGAGCTGTGCCTACTTACAACAACTAAAGACAATAATCCTACCAACATTATAAAAAAAACCGCAGACCATTATCGATGATAGCTTGCGAGTAGTAACCATTTAATTTTGGTAAAAAACCAAAGAAAAACACCTTTTTCTGAAATTAAAAAAAAGTTGAGTTTGACAGCATGCCACGCCCACAATTATCAATATTTTAACATAATTTTTTGGCTACCTTAATTTGGATATATTAACTACAAAATGACGTAAAAATTTTAAAAATCGGTGACAAAAAAAATTTACTTTTGGCCAACGAAAAACGATTTTCAGCCACTGTGTGTCGTTTCGCGGATAAGGAGCAGTAAAAGGATAAAATCAAGCTTCATAATAAAGTTTTACACACTTTTTTTGTTCTATGGAAGTTTTAAATACATACAAAAATTTCCCCGACACATGATATTCCAAAAAAAAATTTCCTAGGAAAATAAAAAGTGTAAACAAAATTTGACATCTGAAAACGTAAACAAAAAATATCACCTGATCTACTAACACTACCTAGTATATATTATTGTACCATGGTTTGAACTAATAGTAAATAGCTAATTTTAGTTAAAATTAATCAAAATGGCAACGCTGCTTATAACTTGAAAAGCACATCTTAAAAGCACAGTTGTAAAAAGTATTCGTTCTGCAGTCAGCTGTAGATGTTTGCAGCAACAAAATTATTTCCATTCATTTTGCTAGTTTAGTTAATGCCACCGACATAGATCACGTCTGTGCCACCGAGTCACAGGGTATAACCGAGTATAGCATAGATTATATCTGTGGAGTATAGTTGATGCCATACGGCATTAAAAAGCTTAACATTATTTGTTTATTCGGTAAAAATATTGTGCATAGGCAACATGGATGGTTTAAGCAAGACTGAAACCAATGGAACCAACAATAGTGGGAGAGCCATGATCAATACTTCTGAGAGCCGAACATCTAGTAAGTCAAAAGAAATTAATTAAAAAGTAAAATAACTGGTTGGCAAAAAATTCAAAATATGCATGAAAACTCGCTTTCTTATTCAAGTGTTTATTGGTTTTATCTGTGTTGATTGTGTTTTGTTTATTTACTTTAATTTTGGTTGATTCCTTTAAATAGAAATGTTTCATGATATTCGAATGAAATATATATTATTAAAAACTAAGAAATGTACCTATTACTGCGGGGAAACATTTCCATATGGCCATTTTGCTGCTGCTCATATAGCTCCCAATATATAGGTTCCCAATGGAATCCCTTATGTAGAAAAAATAAAAATTGTATTGAGTAATTGTTTTTTTTTTTGATTTAGTGTAGTTCTATTTAATCAATTTTGCATTTCATATAAGACTCTTTGGTTTTAAATTTGGACAGAATCCGCTAATATATATGAGCAGTAGCGGAATGGCCATATGAATATGCTCTTCCCGCAGTAATAGGTACATTTCATTTTGTAATTTTTAATATACAATGAGAATATCATGAAATATTTAATATTTATATTTTAAACTTTTGGAGTAACCTAATTGATGGAAACTTAAAATACTCCCTTTTTATATTGTTTATTTACAGAAAGTAGTTGTAGTGATCGAAGCCCATTAGTTAACAGTTGGTCGTGTTAGTTATTTTAATATTTTTATAAAAAAAAAGAAGAAAAAACAAGTACGCCAAATATTAAAAAAGATTTATTTCCATTTTTTTTAGATGGCATTAAACGAAATGCAGATTCCTGGGTAGAAGATAAACTTTTAGGCAAAAAAATGAAAATTTAATACACCATTGTATATGAAGTTTTTTCGAGTAATTTCATTACAATGAAAAAAGTGTTCTACAGGCGGCTCGTGGCGGGTGCTAAAGTATATATAGCCTCAAAGAGGACACTTTCACCTTTCTCGTGGTTGTATACGTTTCTTGTTCCCTTTTGTTCCCTAGAAGTTCTATTCCACTAAAGTTTAAATTTGAGGAAAATATAGTAGTTTCATAAATAATTCATAACGCCCCTAATATTAAACGCTAGAGCTGTGCCTACTTACAACAACTAAAGACAATAATCCTACCAACATTATAAAAAAAACCGCAGACCATTATCGATGATAGCTTGCGAGTAGTAACCATTTAATTTTGGTAAAAAACCAAAGAAAAACACCTTTTTCTGAAATTAAAAAAAAAGTTGAGTTTGACAGCGTGCCACGCCCACAATTATCAATATTTTAACATAATTTTTTGGCTACCTTAATTTGGATATATTAACTACAAAATGACGTAAAAATTTTAAAAATCGGTGACAAAAAAAAATTTACTTTTGGCCAACGAAAAACGATTTTCAGCCACTGTGTGTCGTTTCGCGGATAAGGAGCAGTAAAAGGATAAAATCAAGCTTCATAATAAAGTTTTACACACTTTTTTTGTTCTATGGAAGTTTTAAATACATACAAAAATTTCCCCGACACATGATATTCCAAAAAAAAATTTCCTAGGAAAATAAAAAGTGTAAACAAAATTTGACATCTGAAAACGTAAACAAAAAATATCACCTGATCTACTAACACTACCTAGTATATATTATTGTACCATGGTTTGAACTAATAGTAAATAGCTAATTTTAGTTCAAATTAATCAAAATGGCAACGCTGCTTATAACTTGAAAAGCACATCTTAAAAGCACAGTTGTAAAAAGTATTCGTTCTGCAGTCAGCTGTAGATGTTTGCAGCAACAAAATTATTTCCATTCATTTTGCTAGTTTAGTTATGCCACCGACATAGATCACGTCTGTGCCACCGAGTCACAGGGTATAACCGAGTATAGCATAGATTATATCTGTGGAGTATAGTTGATGCCATACGGCATTAAAAAGCTTAACATTATTTGTTTATTCGGTAAAAATATTGTGCATAGGCAACATGGATGGTTTAAGCAAGACTGAAACCAATGGAACCAACAATAGTGGGAGAGCCATGATCAATACTTCTGAGAGCCGAACATCTAGTAAGTCAAAAGAAATTAATTAAAAAGTAAAATAACTGGTTGGCAAAAAATTCAAAATATGCATGAAAACTCGCTTTCTTATTCAAGTGTTTATTGGTTTTATCTGTGTTGATTGTGTTTTGTTTATTTACTTTAATTTTGGTTGATTCCTTTAAATAGAAATGTTTCATGATATTCGAATGAAATATATATTATTAAAAACTAAGAAATGTACCTATTACTGCGGGGAAACATTTCCATATGGCCATTTTGCTGCTGCTCATATAGCTCCCAATATATAGGTTCCCAATGGAATTCCTTATGTAGAAAAAATAAAAATTGTATTGAGTAATTGTTTTTTTTTTTTTGATTTAGTGTAGTTCTATTTAATCAATTTTGCATTTCATATAAGACTCTTTGGTTTTAAATTTGGACAGAATCCGCTAATATATATGAGCAGTAGCGGAATGGCCATATGAATATGCTCTTCCCGCAGTAATAGGTACATTTCATTTTGTAATTTTTAATATACAATGAGAATATCATGAAATATTTAATATTTATATTTTAAACTTTTGGAGTAACCTAATTGATGGAAACTTAAAATACTCCCTTTTTATATTGTTTATTTACAGAAAGTAGTTGTAGTGATCGAAGCCCATTAGTTAACAGTTGGTCGTGTTAGTTATTTTAATATTTTTATAAAAAAAAGAAGAAAAAACAAGTACGCCAAATATTAAAAAAGATTTATTTCCATTTTTTTAGATGGCATTAAACGAAATGCAGATTCCTGGGTAGAAGTCACAATTGAGGTACCATGGGGAACTGTTCAAGGTATGCAAAATAAATAAATAAAAATGCACTTATTTATGTACATAAGTATGTATATATATTTCCTTGTTGATTACTAAGCAAACAATACAAACGAAAAATTATACAAGTTAGTTTTTGATTTTCATTTTTTCAATTACGTTTTATTGTATCGTGAGAAGTTTATGATATTGAAACATTTGTAAAACATACGAAGAGTTTTACTAATGGAGGCTAGCGATTTAATGTATCAGTTTTATAGCAAACTATTTCAACAGGTAAGATTTGAAAATTTGTTTGATAATAGGGATGAGCGGTATTAAAAAATCAGTAGTCACTACAGTGACTGAGTTCGCCAAGTAACAGTTCCAGTACGAACACACAAACTTAAATGTGATTTTACTTTGTGCAGAATAATATTCGTACTTTTGACCCTTTCACTCTTTCAAAAGTCAAAGTGGTTTCATTGATGTGTAGCTTTTTTCATTAAAAATTTAATGCAACTAATTATAAGTTTAAATATCAAAATATATTAAAATAAAAAATAAACAGTAACACATTTTATTAAAATCAAGTTACTGATATGTTGTCAATCTCAAGATTTCTATGTAAATTGAATTATCGATCCCAAGATTTTTTACATAAGCTATCAATCATAGGAAAGAATTTCGATGAAAGCCGAAATATAAACTGGTAACTGAGTAACGGATAATTTATTTTAAAATAAAAATTCAATTTAATAACCGATCATTCATTTTAAAATTCAAATTTTTTATTTAAATACTTCTCATGATAATTTTAATTACCTATCAGATGTAGTATCGATAAAATATTTTATAAACAGAAAGTTAATTAATGAAAAGTAATTTTATGAAAATTTTTCTATTTCGTAGATTGAATCCGCTGAAGCATGAGCAAATTCTTCAGTTCTAACCATGCAACTAGACGATATTATTTGTTCTAAATTTCCTAAAATGTCGTCACTTTATTGTTTAGAAATCAATTCAGTATTCAGATGTCAAACCACTAAAGTAGTCGAAGCAGTTGAAGAGATAATAGTCACTTATAACTTAAGTCGTGAATTAGAGCACATAATCAGTGCGGATGATATAAAGTCGTAAAATAAAGTTTTTAGTTTCTTCTTAAAGTCAAATGGGGCATAACCACTCTTGAGAAGTTACACGCAGTAAGAAACGACGCGTACCGTATGCCAAATTCGAAATGATTGATTTAATAATGCGTCGTTTGGAGCAGTTGCGTTTTTGGATGATGTATTCTATACAAAGCGTACATTTTCATTTAATGACTCACGTATTGCAAGCGATGGGTAAACAGTTACATATTAAGATTGATAATTGCGTGAATCTAAAAGAAATGGAAATGGTACACAAGTCTTATTTGAGTACAGTGTGTGAATACTGCTTTTTAACCCCTAATGTGGCCTCAGTTAAGACGGATGTTGAACAACTTTTAAGTTTGGTTTCGATATTACGAGACGAATGGTTAAGTTGTGTGAGAAATATCGAAAGCAGCGGTCCTTTGGCGATATGTTTAGATGACAGTACTGAAGATTATGCCGATAGCGATTTTGTACACAATTCTCAAATACATGCAATGGAATTTACTTATATATGCTGTCATCCCCCCGGGGGTACTACAAGAAGTCTGTGCTGATTCTAACCTAGGCACAGACATAGTACACTCGGGGTATAGGGGGAACTAGTCCCCCGGTGTGCAGGCACTGAATCTGGATAGACAAGACGTGGGTCATTGTCGAAGGTCTTACCAGTGTCCTTAAAATACTGGCACCACGGGAACCGGTAGCCCATACAGAGAGCCGCCCATCTCTGTAGCCGGTTATTGGTGAGGTCCCTACGGGGTACACGTGGTGGCTGTCGGTTAAAGTTTAGTGTCCGCGGGGAGGGCGCGGTGCTAAACGAATGTGCTGTTGCATATTCAACAGAGGGGTTGGAAAGTCTCCAACCCTCAAGCAAGGGGAAGGACATGGTCCTGCAAGCCATGTTCTTGAAATTGCAACTCTGTTGGCTACGCCTAGCAGGGGGCGCTAGTCGACGCTTTGTATTTCACTCGGTGGTAAGACCACAGTCAGGTTAGGGCCTACACGGCCAGGTACTGACTCAAATCTTGATCACGTAATATGCTGTCATCAGTATTTGGCGAACATACTTAATGACAAGTTTATTTGCAAAAGAAAGCATTTTGTAAGTATTTTAAGATATAATTTTTAATATTGAAATAAAGGTTTTATTTTTAAGTGTCTGGCTTAAGAGCTGCTTTCAATACCAGTTTGCCTTATTTTTTTGAAGTCGGTTAAAATGTACGATTGTGCACCATACTTTTGACTATATCAAAATGAGTATCATTTAAAAGCTTTTAAAGAGATCTTTCAGGAAATATAAAAAATTTTTAAAAATGCTTATCCCATTATGAACCGATGAAATTTTTATATGGGCCCTGCTAGGTTGGAAAAAAGTGGGCGGTAGCTCCTATACAAACGGGAATAATTTTAGAGAATTTTATTTAAAAGAAAATTTTATTTTCAGCGGATTAATATTCGATTTTAGGGAAAAGGAAAAAAAAAACATGCAACCGTGTATCCACCGCAAAAGAGAGTATAATTTATTATTTTTTTCTTTTCAAATTAATGCTTTAAAAATAAATAAAGTATGGCAAATACATACCTACATTATAGGTTTTTTATAATTACAATACTATTGCATATTAGTGCTGTTTAGGTAAAGTAAAAGTACCATGATAAATAAATCTATACAGTCCAATGTCCATAAACTTGGAAAATGGGGTACGTATGATTTTTCCTATTTACAATATATACCTTATATATTTCTATTTGAATATAGTGTTTTATTATTATATACATATTTTATTTATTCCAAAATTTTAGAGATAGATTTAATTGGAATTTTTTTGCATCATTTGTATCATCGATTAATTTTGACGCTTAAAGATGATTGGTATCTCAAGAAAGCCGAGATGCGCAAAGAGTATTTGCAGTTTTTAACTGCAGAGCAAAGGCAAAAATTAAAACAACTCAATGATAAAGATAATGTAAGTTTTAAGTATTAGTTTAGCTCTTTACTTATTTTTATTAATTTATTTTTTTGTTCAACTTTACGTTTAACTTGATAGTTTCCAACATTAAGTGAAATCATTATTAATACATATGTAATTAATATTTTTTCGTTAGTAGGAATTAGTCTACGTTTACACTATGCCATTTTTTATGCAATTTTCTGCAATTCTCTTTGTTAGTTTCAGCGCTATTCCTCTAAACTGAAGCCATGCTTTATTGCTTACTCCTCTAGCTTGACAATCAAACAAAAATTTCATGCTAGTTTCAGAAAAAATGAATAGTGAAAATGTCGTATTGTTTTCGAACAAACTTTTGCTTAGGTTCATTTAAATTTCTTTAATTTTTTTATAAAAAATATTTACTTTACATTATTTATGCAAACGTTGTCCAAAGAAAACAAGAATAATTTAAACACTTAGGGCATTTTTCGCTTGTTAGGTTGTGTTCATTTGTAAACATCATTTATTTAACCATCTAATCTTGCAACTAAGAATACGATACTTCTTCATAATCAATCAATATTAATTTGTTTAGAATAATTCTATCCGCACACCCAAATCTTCTTTCGTTGTTTTCTTTTACAAATAGCTATTTTTATTTGTTTTTGTTTCCTGCAAATTTTATTTTTGTTAAAATTTTTAAATTAAAAAAGAATGGTTAAAAATGTTTTAATTTATTAAAATTAATTTTTTCAAAAATTTGATTAAATGAATTCAGGGTACCAAAACTAAACGGAACGTTTATTTGAATTTTATTTATTTTTTTCTTTGTAGTGAGTAATGTTTTGTATTGTTTTTGTATGTCGAAACAAACTGTACTAAATTTTTGCCAAAAATAATTTTACGACAATATCTACAAATATGTGAAAAAATAAACAAAATCGGTTGGCAAATATATTTGTGCCGACTTAGCCCAAAAAACACAGATTATGTTATTTGCGCCAATAGTTTGATATTAATTTTAAACTTTTTTTTACTTTTAGACAGAATGCATGGGTTACGATCTAGTTATTTAGCCACAGCTTAAAGCTCTATCAATGCATTAAGAATGCTCTTTTAAGTTTAATTATAAAAGACTGTGTGACATGTCTTTCGAAGCCAAGGTAAGCGCCTCAAAAAAACAGAAAGCTGGAAATAAAATTTTTGGGCGCCTTTTATTCAAGCATACATTGGCAGCACATTGGAATGTTTGGGAGAATGCTTAATCAGCAGTTCTCACTAATATGCTGTCTGAGTATGTCGAAATCAAATACCCATCACCCTACCTACACAAGGTTGGTAGTGGTCGCTTTGCAAAAACACCGTGTTGGGAAGGGTAGATAGTCAAACACACTACACCTTCCCTCTTGGGAGAATAATCAATATACGAAATTGATTTTTCTACCACAAATATATGCTTGAACAATAAAAGCTTTATAAATGTATTTTTTTAATTAATTTATAATTTTAATTTATTTAAATTATCCCTTATGTGGAAAGTTTATTATATACTATATAATTATTATAAGATTATTACTATAAAATTTTATACTTAATTGTTATTTATTTTTTTTTAATTTTTACATTAATTTTCTTTTTATATAATATATATTTTTATATATATGTTTTGTGTTTGTATATTATTATTTTTATTTTCTTTTATTTTATGTGTTCCCTCCCTTCTTTGGGGGGTTAATTTAAGGCCTATACTATTTATAGCTGAAATTAACAGTAATAAAATATTTACAAATCACCAGTCACTGGCATTTTGTTTTATCATAAACAAAACAAAGGATTTTTCTCTTCACAAACTTTTTGCTTTAATTTTCTATTTTTGTCCATTAATTGTCTTTTTTTTTAAATGATCGGAAAAGTAACCCTTTTAAGAATTAGGAGTGGTGAGTCTTTTTACTCTGTTTTTATGAACAACGACTAGTTTCCCATTGTCGAGTAGGATTTCAACATTATTGTTGGCGTGTACTCATATGACCTTATATGGTCCCTTATATAATGGATCTAACTTATGTCCGGTTTCGTTTGTTATCAGCACCAAATCGTTTGGAGCCATCTCGACAGGGTTTGCAGTATCGCTAGAGTTCTGATGCCGTTTTAGTTTGGCGTTTTCGATTAAGCTAGCGGCTATACGATGCGCAACTTGGAGTCTGAATTTACCTCCTTTTCATATGAGTCTTTATTGTACAATGGAGCATTGCCCTTGTCCTTATTGAAGTCCAGAATGGGAGGTATTTTCCCAAAGACTAATTTGAATGGACAATATTCATGTGCTGTTGAGGGAGTTGTGTTGTAGCAATAAACAAAGAACTTTAACCATTCATCCCAGTCTGATTTATCTTCAGATATATAGGATCGTAGGTATTCGTTAAAGGTTCTGTGTGATCGTTCAACAGTGCCCAACGTTTCATGATGGTATGGGGTCGAGTTTAATTTTTCGATTTTCATAAAGACACAAAGCTCCTGTAAAATTTGATTCATGTATTCCGTGCCCATGTCTGTGACAATCTTTTTCATAGGGCCTACACCAATATGAAACCTTCCATGATTGCCTTCGCCACGCTTCTTGCAGACTTATAATTTATGGGTACTGTTATTAAGTATTTGGTTAGGTCGCACATTAATGTTACTGCATATTCATGTTGAGAATGGGACCGTGGTAAGGGTCCAATAGTATCTATAATGACAATCTCAAATGGTTTAACTGGTGTTGGTGTTACGACAAAAGGTTCTTTTCCTTTAATGTTTGGCTTATTTTTCTGGCATGCTTTGCATTGTTTGACATATTTAGTGATGTCTCTAGTCATGCCTTTCCAATAACATAGAAGATTGATTTTCTTAATCATGCGGGTTATACCGTTGTGGCCTCCATATATGGGGTCATTATGATATTGTTGCATGATTTTAAATTTACCCTCAGCGGTTTTTATTTTCTTCAATTTGGGTGTGAGCACCAAGGTCAATCTTCTTATGAGACCATTTCCTTTATTTTTGAAGTTTTAAATATCAGTTCCCGGGATATTAAAAAAACGATCACCTTGTGAAAGTTGTATTGTTGTGAGACTTAAATTGCCAGATATTTTTTCGAGCTTTGGAAAGAGGTGACCTAAATCTACATTTCCCTTAACAACCATCTCATTCAACATATATTCGGAAAGCTTTTTCTTTCCTTTAAGGATAATTAATTTATCCTGAGTAAAATGCAATTGTGGCATTCTACGGTACTCTTGGGCATTTATTGCCTCGTATACATTAAGTTTAACCGGCTGAGGTATTTGTTTTTGTTCACTATTATTTGTCTTATCGACATTAGTTTTTTCCGCTTGAAGTCTAGTTGTTACCTTCAAGACATTTTTGACTTCTATATTTTTAATGTCATTAAATTCAATGCGGGACAGTGCGTCAGCCGCATGATTATCTTTTCCCCTGAGATACTCCACGATAAAGTCGTATTCTTCAAAATCGAGTCTCATCCTCGTTAATTTAGATGACGGATTTTTTAGTGAAAAGAGGTATGAGAGCGGTCTGTGATCACTTCTGATCACGAATTTTTTTCCATATATATATGGTCTGAAATATTGCATTTCCCAATGTATTGCAGTGAGTTCCTGCTCTATGGTGAATTTATTAGATTCACCTTTTGTAAAGGACTTTGAGGCGAATGCAATGGGCATTTGCATACCATTCGTTTCTTGGCTCAGAACAGCTCCGCTGGCGTGTTTGCTTGCATCCGTTGTTATGCAGAATTCTTTTGTAAAATGGGGTATTGTAAAATATGTGGACTCAATAGTTGGGTTTTAAAGTAATTGAATGATTTTTCACATTCGGGAGTCAATTCAAATTTTATGTTTTTTCTAGATAGCTAGTTATATGACGGGAATATTCTGCGAAGTAAGGAATGAATCTCCTATAATAATTACAGAATGCTATAAAGCGCTTAGCTTCGTCGTTATTTTTTGATGAAGAGAAATTTTTCGTCATCCGGTAAAATACCCTTATTTGTACATTTGTGACCCAAAAATGTCACTTCCTGACGAAAGAAACGACACTTGTCAGGGTGTAGTTTTAGATTAAATTTTCTGCATAAATTGAATACGTCCTTGAGATTTTGTAATATATGGCTTGCAGAACAAACAAACTAAAATTTTGTTTGCGGTCTCATCCATATACACAAAAGCTTGGATCGGAGATAATCTAGAAAATGCTAATGTCATCATTCTTTGGAATGAGTTTGGTGCTACTTTCAATCCATAAGGTAATCTCTTAAATCGAAAGGAACCAGTGTCGGTTGAAAAAGATGTGATATCTCTTGATTCTTCCTCCAGTTCTATTTTGTAAAAGCCAGAAATCAGTTCTAGGCATGAAAAATATTTTGCCCTACCTAATTGGTCTAATATATCGTCAATCCGAGGTAGAGAAAATTTATCAGCTATTAATTTTTTATTTACCCCTCTATAATCAACTTCTAATCTCCATCTTTTTTGACTAGTACCTGGTAAAGATTTCTTTGGTACTAATAGGCTGTTATAATCAGAGATTGATGGTCCATCTATATTGTTATCTACTAATTTGTGAACCTGCTTATTTATTTCTTCCTTTCAGGAATGTGGTATTCTATAGTTTTTTATGTAAACTGGTTGTTTATCATTAAGGCGCAGTCTTTGTTTGTAGAAACTATTAGTCGTGATTTTATCTGATTCTAATGCAAAAATGTCTAGGAAATCAGAACTTAGTTGTATTAGTTCTGGTTTTATGAAATCAGAGAAATTTTTGGTTAATTCCTCTAGTTTTTCGCTGTTGTTCTTTTGTTTCTTTTCGCCGTTGACATTTGCAATGGTATAGTCACTTAGTTTTTCAACTTCAATTTTCAGACTTTTTATTGTGACGTCTTCGTCAGTAATATTTATGATTTTTACAAATAGTTTGGAATTTTTTGTTATGGTGTTTGCAACAAAAAGTCCGTGTTGAAACATCTGTTGTGGAACAAACACATCTTCTACATCAGTATCAAAACTGACTGCTCTTATAACCTCAGATCTTGCTGGGAGGAATGTTGTGAGTAGTTCTGGACAATCCTTCAGAGTAATATTGTAATCATAAGGTACTTTATTGGTCAAGATCAATAAGTCTTGATCTCCACTAAAGTTCAATATACATTTATACTTCCTAATGAAGTCCATACCTATAATTCCATCTCTATTGATCGGAAAGTTATTCTCAACTACATGAAATTCATGTTTAATCGAAGTATTTTGTAGCAGTAGTTCGGTTTTCACCTTTCCAATAGTGGTTAATAAACCCTTTCCTATTCTATTGATACTTATTCTCTGATTTTTAATTATAGGATCATAAAGAACTTGACTAATTTTTATAACTGAGATGTCTGCACCAGTGTCCACTAACAGTTTTGACATTGTGTCGTTCATTGTTGAAATACTTAAGCCTTGCTCTTATTTATTCCATCAATCTTAACATGCGATTTTTTAATTTTTTGTAGGGATTTAGAAGTGGTGGTAAACCTTAAGGCAAAAGAAAGCGACGAGTGCAAAACTAGCGAGGTGGCATCCCTACCAGTAAAGAAGTTAGAGCATTTAAATAAAAAAGAATGCCAACGACAAGAGGTGAAAGAAGAAATTAAACGCTTGGCTGCACTGGAAAAAGAAGCTGAGGAAGCCCATTTACGGTACGTATGTCAAATCCAAACTTGATGGATTAAAATTTTTTCTTTTTATTTAAAGAGCCCTTGAAGAAGAGCAGATGCAAAAGGTTGCTCAAGAAGAGAAAAAACGTATAGAGAACGAGGAAAAGGCAAGATTGATCGAGAGGGCCAAATTAGCCGAGAAGGCTAGATTAAGCAAGGAAGCTAGACTAAATGAGGAGGCTAGATTATCCGAGAAAGCTAGACTATCTGAGGAAGCTAGACTAGCTGAGGAGGCTAGATTAGCCAAGGAAGCTAGACTAGCTGAGGAGGCTAGATTAGCCGAGGAAGTTAGACTAGCTGAGGAGGCTAGATTATCCGAGGAAGCTAGACTAGCTGAGGAAGCTCATCAAGCTACAGAAGCTGCCCGTTATGCTGAAGAAGCCTCTCGTCTTGCCGAAGAACAACGCATTCGCAAAGAAGAAATAAGCAAATTAGCTGAGCTCGAAAAACAAGCTGAACATGAACGAGAGGCTGAATTGGCACGCCAAGCAGCAGAATTATCGGAAATTGCTCGTCAAGAAGCTGAAATTGTCGCTAAAGAATTAAAAGCCCTGCAGCAAATTGAAGAAACTGAAATTATTGCCGGAGAACTAATTGTTGACGAGCCTGATACATCAGAATTACAGCAAGTACAAGAATCCCCAGTTGACTTTCAGATAAACAGTGGTGATACTAGTGTGGACAATGCCAATACTGAAGAAGAATCACAATAAATATTTCATGAACTGAAACAAGCATATAAGTTTAATCCAAATTGCTTTATTTAGATACAATCATACACATAAGTATGTAAAAAAAGAGCTTCAAGGTTTAAATATATGTATAAAAACATCGGATTCATTTGTCTTATTTATGCTAAAACTTACGTTTATTTTGCTTAGTTGCTCTCCTAAATACTAAATGATATATAATAATTGATGTCTAGAGTGTTAATAGAAATGATAATAATAATAATAATAATAATAATAATAAGGATAATAATAATTTTTTGATATAACATGGGAAAATGTCTTATGTTATAAAAATCGCCATACATCGTCAATATGAGCGCATTACCTCGATGGAAATAACCTGTTTTCCGTAGACAACCACACTCTTCTGCCTGCATCCAGGCATAAACTGAGGTGTTCATTTTTTATCTTTATCGTCTCTCTCATTTTCTGTACAATTTTTTTTTGCTGTTGTTTCATTTACATGGGTTTTAAGTGCTCAACGATTGTCAGGCCAGTGGCATCACTTTAAATAGCTCATTTTTCAGTATCGTTTCTTTATTTGTATCACGGTTTTAACAAAACTACAACTGATTTCATTTTGTTTTTAAAAGGTATTGAGGACTCTTAAAAGCTTCCTTTGGCCATTCTGGCCTCATTTGGCACACAAAAGCTCCTTTGGATTTTCATGGGCTTATTGCTTTCTTAAATGGTTCATTGGCTCACCGTTGTTTGGCGAATCTCCTAGATCTTCAGAAGGTGCGTTAGGGACGCTTATATTAGGCCCTTGAAGGTTCCATTGGAATCTTAAAGAGTTCACAGGGAATTCAAAAGCTCATTGGGCTTTAAAATGCTCCCTCCGGATTTCTTAAATTCTTTAAATGACTATTGAGACTTCCAAAGTCCATTGTATCCACGAAACGTGCTTAGTTATCTAAAACCACATATTAATGAGAGTTGCAAAATATGTCTGCATTTCACTCACAACAAAAATTACAGAATTTGTTGCTACTTTGCGAGCACATTTCTTTAGAATTCAGCTAAATTGTTAGGAATGCCAACAACACATATTTTAAGAACTACACGAGGTGTTTGATAGACCGATCTTGTTGATTTTCCATGGAAAAATTTTCGAAGTTTGTAGTACCTTGGAAAACTGATTTCAACACGAACGGACATTTTTTATTATTTATTTATTTAGAAGTATTTTAAATACTTTTACAAAAACATTAAACACTAACATTATTATTATTCCTTACAAAATTTACAATATTTCTTCTAGTATTATTTTAAGTCTATAAATAGTGCAGCATTTTATTATATACATATATTCAGCCGCATATAAAACAATGTTTTTTGCACTGCACTAGTGTTTGCTTGCTGCTCTAAATTCCAAGGCATTCCTCACACTATGGAGCTGAGTTTCTCCAACATATATTAGCTGTTCAGTGAAATAATCGGGTGCTTCTCCCATATTCATTTTTAATAAAGTTTAAGGTATTAAACCTAATCTTTGGCGCACATTTAGCCACCTTAGTGTATTAAGCATTAATGTAGTTGGGAATAATCTGTTGCATTTTAATAAAGCACGCACTGTTTTATTGTGTAATTTTTGCAGCCTTGATACTTGCTGTTCAGAACAGCATGTAAATAGTATAGTAGATCTATATTAAAAATGTGTTTTTGTGATAGTATTGTATATGTTTATTGATGTTATCATTTAGTTCTTATATTTAACCGTTTGAAAACCCCTTTTTATTACCGATTTTTTTACAAATGTCTTTTTTCCTCTCCCCTTTACTCTTTTTTCCTTTTTTCCCTTTTCTCTCATCTAGGTCCATGCTTTGAAAACAGATTTAGATGAGGTCCTATCTTTGTTTAGAATTTCATTTAAATCGATTAGCCGAAACTTTGTTGAAATTGTTTCAGATGCATATTTAGAAGATATAAAAACCCTATTTTACTTTCAGAACAAATATCTACCCATGTGTCAATTGAAAAACCATGTTACTTAATAACAAAAAAATCGATATATGTTTTTTTTTTAATTTCGTGTTTAAATGAAGCTGTACCTCTCTGCAAGTATACCTTATTTAAGTATAATACAGGCTCTCATCTCATTCAGTTCAAAATATTACAATTACTAACACATAGCATGTATTTTTATGGATACGCAAACAATAAAAAGTTTTTTTTTTTTTAAGTAACAAAGATGTGTATTTTAAATTATTATATTTAGGCGACAAAATTGGGGAGTTTTGGGGACAAGAGCCAGAATTTTTCTGGCTACACTGCTTTTTATACTGAAACTTGTGATACACCAGAATCATTTTCGTTTACACTTGATTGAACGTTATTTACTTTTGTAATCTGCCTATGTTTCACAAGATATGTTTAAAACCGTTTAAGTTCTTTATCTTGGACATCGCATTTAAAAAGTTTTGTAGTACACAGTAATCTAGAGATAAGCGATATTTAAGTACCTTTAATTTAATCACATCGATTAAAAAATCACTGGTCTCTACAGCGAGTGAGCTTATCAAGTAACAATTCACGTAAGAACGTTCTTTTATGTTTGCGTGCTTTTTTATTTGAACCTATAATCAATCAGTTTACCGAACTTTATATTTCTGCCAAATTTAATTATAGCTGCTTTGAATGTAGATATCAAAATAAATTTTTCAACATGATAACTAATTGCATAAAATACTAATTAATATATATTCTACGTATATATTCCTATATAAAAATGTATGCTTGAATAAAAAAATGCAAACGTTCACTACTAACGACGTTCCCACAATAAAGCTTTAAGTATTTATTTTTTAGCGCTGCTGAGGTACAAGCGAATTAAAAGACTTGTTTTTTGAAATGAAATAACAATGTTTCTTCAAAACGCTTTATGCATTACTTTAGTATTTTTATTTTTTGAGTACAAATATATATATTATATATGTATGTTTTTACATGGGCATCCTCTTAATAAGTGTCGTTATATTAAGGGTACTTCCTTTTATGTTATTTCCTTGCAAAAATTTTATCTCAAAACTGTTTTGATTTATTAGTAAAACTTTAGATTTCGTTATTAGCAGAATATTTCTTATCTAAAAATATGTTTACAAAATATTTATCATAAGGACTAAACATTAAAACTAGTCATAACCTTTTATTCTGGTAAATATATGTTCTTATCATAATATTAACCCCATGTTTGATGATGGGTCCAAGTAACTAACTAGCGCATGTAACATAATAATACTTTGCATGTACGTACAAACTAATGATGCGTTTGAAAAAAAAAATACTTATATATTAATTGCGTACTAGCATATAGAACATATAAAGTGCAATAGTGCTTACATTAAAAAAAATCAATTTTTTTCGTCCTAATTCGGTTATTTGCCCCAATCTGCGCTGTAGAGAAAAAAATGGATATTATTATTTTTAATACTTTCACAGAACTTACACGCGATGAAGAAAAATACGTATGGAAGCCGTTATGGAAGTGATAACGCGGATGTAGTGCGGTAAAGGGATAAAATCCAGCTTTATAATAACTGCGGCATTCATAACAATAATTTAAACAGTGTTTAACTTCTGAACAAGAAATTTTTATTCATAACAATGTTAATAAATAATGTTTAGACAATGAACAAACAGTAACTAACTCTTGTTTTTCAATTGTCAAATTGAATATTTTTTGATATTTGTATTTTCATAAAAATTTTTTTGACTAAAATTGTGAAAGAAAATATATTTTATTGAAATGGATACGCTGGATACACTAGATGTGTTGGATACTTTCAATGTCACCCAAATTAGAAGAAGGCCTTCAAAAAAATTTTATAAAAAGAGGAAAAATCCTTTTTATATCTATAATAACGAAGAGTTCCGCATACGTTATGGTTATCAACTACTTCTAGTCGCTCCATGACCAATTTTGATAAAATATCCTATAAATATGTACTACGTTTTGACATATGTAAATTTAAACAAAATGTAAATTTAATTCTTACTTTTTCATCCTGCTCCCAATTAGAAGACCTTTTAAAAGATTTCCTTTCCTTTTTTTCCATTTTATTTATATTATTAAAATTCAAGTGACAGTTGAAATGTGGTGAAAAACAAAACCAGGGTCATTTAATAAAAATCAGAGTTGATAGAAAGAAATACAGGGATGTTTGAATTTTTTTTAGTCAGAATTTACAATAGTGTTATTAATAAACTTCCGAACAACTAATGAACTAGCTAAAAATACATTTTAGTTGTACACTCGATATGAGTGGTATACAACGATTGTTCAATTTTTTGTTATGAATACCGCAGTAAATTTTTACACACTTTTATGTTCAATGGGAGTTTTAAATATATTTTCACAACACATGTTATACCAAAAAAAAAAAAAAAACTATTCTACGAAAAAAATAAGTATAAACAATTTTTGAAACCTAAAAACGTATACAAAAGTTAGCTGATCTACTGCCACTAAATGTGACTTGATTGTAACTGTTTGCGCACATGATATATTTGTATTTACATTAGAACTTTTGATCATTTTCCTAATTTCATTACAGATATTCGTATTAGTTATCTCAATTTTTTTTCACAGATCTTTGTTTTTGATTTTAATTTCAATAAATTTTTTGAAATTGGTCTATTCCCCCACATTTTTTTTAATGGTATACTTGAATATTTTAATGTTTTTTTGATTTTTTTAATTTTATCACTGTTGAATGTTTTTATGCTTCAGTTTAATTATTTTTATTAGAGTTTTAAAATCTTTATATTAGAGCTAACAACTTTTACTTCTTTTTATTTCAGAGTAGTCATTAAATAACTCAATTGACTTCGTTATACATAAGAAAATAAATATAGATACTTTAAAAGGTCGGAAATTGATATCATAGAAATTACAAATGAAATGATAAACTGATTATTTAGAAAACATCTACCATAGTAAAGCTCTTAAATTTTATATATCTTTATAATAGGAATAATCGTAAACAAACAAAAAATGTTACATTAAATATTCTATAATAATCGTTGCAAATAATCTAAAAACTTTATCATTATACACATAACTATACTATATAATATCAGGATGTATATAATATAAGCTAAGGTTTGGCGGGCAGCCGTGTTACCATAACCCACATGAGTCCATTTGTTGGTCCCTTTGTGTTACTGGCGTTAGAAGAAAAAGAAGAGAAAGTAAAGCAGAACAATACAGAAAGAAACGTAAAAGAAGACACCAAGATAAGAAAGATAAAGAGTAAAATAAAAATAGAACAAAAACAGAAATGTAGGTGCGATAAATGCAAAAAGGAACTAGTTGACCAAGAAAGTAAAATTAATCCATTAATTGAATCGCAATATCCGAGTATGGACCAATGAACCCCTCACTACACTCCAAAATATAACTGATTCTTGCTGGTTCCAATACCAAAATAACAGATATCGTTTGTATTCTAGGGCGGGGCATAGACAGATGAGGTGTATGACCTTCTCCCATCTCGCCTTGACAACTTTTACCATCCTTCTAGCATGGGACTCGAGCAGGCAGTGCCCAGTAACCACAGCCACCAAGTCGTGCAATCGATCCATCGTTAACGGCAGTAGTGCAGCCGCCCTGCCTGGATCTTAAAGGGGCCAGATTGTTCTGGCGGCTAAGCATGTCGAGCCAGATTGTAGAGAGCATTGTCAATACGCTGTCCAAAAGCAGAGAGGGGTATGCCGCAGAAGGTGCATATCGCCCTTAGCACTGTTTCCGACCTCTGCGACGCCATGTCAACGTAAATTTCAGACCCTGTCAGCCGCGTAGGCACCAGTCTTAACGCACATTAAGTCTTGTTCCGTAAGCAATCTGTTAGTTGCAACATTCCACAACAGCGGAGACAAAACTCCACCCTGTGATTGTCGCCGTTCAAGAAGTGGACGTTATTGTCCTATATATAAGAAAGCGTGTTGCGGACCTGCTGTTCGATGTACTACATTACAATTCAATTTTTGTTCAAATGTTATTACATTTTAAATTTAAAATTAAATTTATATCGTTTTATTTATAAACTCAATCTTAGATGTAGATGTGTAGCGTGATTGTCATTTGTTATATATTTATGGGAGCACACTCGACTAACACATTCTTTGTATGTAGTGTGTTTATTGAATTAATAATAATAAATAAACCTCTGAAATATCCAGAAACAGAAAAATGTATGTACATATGTCATAAATAAGAAAGACACGAAATTCTATCAAGTGTCATACGATCACACGAATCTCAGGTTGAAAACGTAAAACCTTACAAAAACCATACTTTTTAATTGAGCTTAAGGAAATTCTACTGATAACAGACTATGGGATGAGGTTTCCAATTGTCTAAACGCAGTAGCACCACTAGTGATGTAAAGGTGTTATATGAGATAATTAGTAATTTATGTTAAAAAAAGCATATAAAGGTGGTTAAAATTTAAAGGGAAGAAAACTGTTTTTTGTAATAAAAAAGCAGACTGAAGGAGCGCCTTATGAAGAAAAACAACTGATTCCCATTAAAAAACTTTTAGTTGAATCAACCGTTCTTGAATCAAGCAGCAAACTGGTTTTTAAAACAAAGAAATTTTATTGCTGACCACCTTGATTATTTTATCTAGACCTAGGACCAGAATGTTTTAATTTGAAAGCTTTTGTTAATCGAAGAAAAGATAACGATCCGTTTGTCATCATGTCATTTAGTTTATACGATTAACGTATCACGCATCGCGGGGCTCCATAAGCAGTGCTTAGCTGAATAAAAACGGATAAGGGATATATATATATATATATATATATATATATATATATATATATATATATATATATATATATATATATATAGTTCGACGACAGTTTTTCAATCTACCGCATACTTTGACGACAGTCGCCAAAGTTTTCATATGCCTTGCGCATAGTTTGGCGACATTTTTATATATATATATTTTTTTTTTGTATTTATAGGTTCGACTATTTGCTCAATAATTGTGCTTTATATCGATTTAAAAATATATTAATTGATTATTGTGCTGCCATACTTTTGAAAAAAAATTAAATCTTTGAAGGCGAAAAAAATTTGAATTGGCCGGCGGCGAATAAATTACTAATATCTTATTATGACAAATTTATCTTTATGCACCGCATACTATGGCGACATGTTTAATATATCGCATGCGGGCGAGAAGATAACAAACTAAATGTAACAAACTAAAATTTTGACTCAATACGAAGAGAGAATTGCTCTCTTTCTCTTTCTTTATACTGAGAGACAAAATGAGTGATAACTCATTTTCTTTATGTAGGCTGCCAGACAATAACTTTTTTATTTAGATAACTATAGTTGCCAGAAAAAAATTAAAAAAACAAAGTATGGCTCTGATTTTAGTACATGTATCAACTTGGCATTATTTTTTGTCAAGTTAAAAAAAAAACACCCAAATAAAAGCCATTTTTAATCTACACTACATATTTTCAAATTTTAATATATTTTTATCTTCTTTTACAGAGTAGGACCATCACTGTATAAGGAAAAAAAACGCCGATAAAGGACACCAGCGAAGGTAAGTTTATGTGAAATAATAGTTTAAAGTTATATGTTAAAATTTAAATAAAAATGTTCCTAATCAGTGTTGCCAGAAACTTTTTCGTTTAGTTCGCCTAATGCAGTGTTAAAAATCCTCAAAGTGCTTATTTAGATTTTGCTAAAAAAAACATATTTATTTAATAAAAAAAATTAAAAAATCACAAACAATTTTTGAAACTTTTTTTGTTTAATATATTTTTTTTTTTTTTTTTTTTTTGTAAAAAAATATAGACGGTTTTTTAACTTTATTTTTTATTTTGTGCTGTTTTTTCGCTAACCCGCTTTTTTTATTAACTTTTTATGGATCATACAAAAAGAAGGAAGGCTTACATTTTTTGGACGGTGAGTTCCGTTTTAACGTTAATTTTATTAATTAACTAAAATGGTAACATATTAAATTAATCAATTGTATTTTTATATTATACAAAATAAAGAATATAAAAAACGTTTTTATATCTTACAACTTAAAAACTTCTTTTTTCTTTATACAGAGCAAGGAAAGCATAATGGGAGTAAAGCGTAAGTCGAATTTTAATTCAACTGATTTAAAGTCCATACTGATAAAATGCTCTTTTTTGAAAGAGTTGCAGTGCATTTCTTCAAAAAATTGTGAATTATTTAAAATTATTTAAAATTATTATAAATTCTTCAAATTCTTTGAAAGGAAGAGAAAGTTATAATATACAAAATAATTTACGAAATAGAAGAAGAATCTGTAGTATGGCAAAATTTTTGCTGAAAAATTGCGAAGTAGTAAAATCTGGCTCATGCACACCTGAAAATGCCGATAGTATTATTTGTAATATACATTATGATCCTGAAAATGAAATATCGAAATTTGACAATATTCCAAACAAAAGTTGTAATGTAAACTGCTTTAAAGAAAACTCATTTTCAATAGAAAACGATTATATATCTGCGTTATTGAATAGCACAAATAATAATTTAGCTAGTGAAAATAAAACATACGTAGTTAAAGCACCGATGTCAAGTCCAATTGAGAAAGAAAGTAGTTTTAATGAATGTGCTCCTGAGAATTTTCAGTTGAACACAAATACATACAGTCAAACAGTAATAAATGATTCTCCACAAAAATTTCGTAAAGATGTTTACGAACATATAAAATCCTTTGAAGAATTGAAATCTGATTTAAAATAATAAAAGATAGCTTAGTTAAAGTTATTGATAAAATATCGTTATGTAGTAATCAAGAAATTATTGACAGCAATAAGAATTGCAAACCACAATTTTACAATATTCTAGTATAGTAGTATTCTAGTAAAGAGTTAAAATTGGAGAACGATAACCGCAATCATACATTGGGTCCTTTTGAAATAAGTGACGATACCTTAAATGTTTCGAAGTTTATAAAATACAGAAAAGAAGCTAATCCCGATGAAAAGTGCAATAGAATTGTGTTGCGGGAAGAGGCTAAGTCTTTGAGGCCAAAAAGAATATTTCAAAGGAAAATTTTTGACTGTTCCTTTTCAATAAATTTAAGTATTTTAAAAGATTTTAATGACATTAAAATTACTAAAAAGAAATTTCTCGAAGACATAGTTAGAGAAGAATATTTAAAACATAATAATGTTTGCATCTTATGTTTTTATTGCGTTAAGTCTGTTAAAGAAAATACATTTATATACGCATACTGCAGATTTAACGATTGTACCACTTTTCGCTTTGAGATAAATCCTAATGGAGATGTATCTGTTTATAGAACAAAAGAAATCCAACATGCGAAGGACGAAATGCATGTTGGTCAAATAAGAGGCGTGAAACGCTCTGTTTTTAAAAGCAAACTTAAAAATAATAATGCATATTTGTTTAGAAAACAACAAATTTTGAATGCGGCTGATGAAATTGCTGAAAAAGGCAATTTACAGGACATATGTAGTTTGGAAGCATTAAGAAAATGTAAATCTGAGGGAAATTATGATTATTATTATCACTCAGAAACAATTTTCTCTCTCATTTTAATGAAAAGAGGACCTTATAAAAATTAAATACATTTAGTTTCTTCACCCTTTGCTGTTTATACATGGGAAAAAATTACATTTGAGACAATCTCAAGTAATAAAGAGATTCTTGAAGACTCTAAATTCACCCTACATTTAGATGCTTCTGGTGAAAGTGTTAAACAACTAGAATGCGCTGAAAAAAGAATTTTAATCTATAAATTAGTTTTACGAAACTGTAAACTAAAAAAAATTGTTCCAATTGCTGAAGCAATTCTATCGCGACACACACGCGATGCAATATGTTCTTTTCTGGATTGCTTAAAGTTTTATTTAAAAGAAAATAAAATTAAATATCAATTTAAGTGGTCTTTTTGTAAAAGGGTGTGTACAGATGTTAGTGCAGCATTATATGGAGCCGTACTTAAAAGTTTTAATAATCAAACTTTGTTAGAATACCTCAATGCTTGTGCAACATTTTTGAACCATTTTAAAGTAAACCCGAATTCTAAACCTGAATTTGTTATATTACAGTGGTGTAAATGTCATTACATTCGAGATATAAGCCCATTTGTAATATGAGTGAAATTTGAAAATTTAGTTTTTTTAATACTTTGTTTAAGAATATATGCTCAACAAATATAACCTATATGCCAGATTAGAGCCAATATATGTGGCTTTCATTTTCAATTGGTTCCATCCAGGAACAACTCCTAGTTTTCGAGATATAAGCCCATTTGTAATATGAGTGAAATTTAAAAATTTATTGTTTTTAATACTTTGTTCAAGAAAATATGCTCAACAAATATATGTGGCTTTCATTTACAACAGGAAACAACTGCTAGTTTTCGAGATATAAGCCCATTTGTAATATGAGTGAAATTTGAAAAATTAATTTTTTTTATACTTTGTTAAAGAAAATATGCTCAACAAATATAACCTATATGCCAGATTAGAGCCAATATATGTGGCTTTCAATTACAATTGGTCCCATCCAGGAACAACTCCTAGTTTTCGAGATATAAGCCCATTTGTAATATGAGTGAAATTTAAAAATTTATTGTTTTTAATACTTTGTTCAAGAAAATATGCTCAACAAATATAACGTATATGCCAGATTAGAGCCAATATATGTGGCTTTCATTTACAATTGGTCCCATCCAGGAACAACTCCTAGTTTTCGAGATATAAGCCCATTTGTGATATGAGTGAAATTTGACATTTTATTTTTTTTTAATACTTTGTTCAAAAAAATATGCTCAACAAATATAACCTATATGCCAGATTAGAGCCAATATACGTGGCTTTCAATTACAATTGGTCCCATCCAGGAACAACTCCTAGTTTTCGAGATATAAGCCCATTTGTAATATGAGTGAAATTTAAAAATTTATTGTTTTTAATACTTTGTTCAAGAAAATATGCTCAACAAATATAACGTATATGCCAGATTAGAGCCAATATATGTGGCTTTCATTTACAATTGGTCCCATCCAGGAACAACTCCTAGTTTTCGAGATATAAGCCCATTTGTAATATGAGTGAAATTTAAAAATTTATTGTTTTTAATACTTTGTTCAAGAAAATATGCTCAACAAATATAACGTATATGCCAGATTAGAGCCAATATATGTGGCTTTCATTTACAATTGGTCCCATCCAGGAACAACTCCTAGTTTTCGAGATATAAGCCCATTTGTAATATGAGTGAAATTTAAAAATTTATTGTTTTTAATACTTTGTTCAAGAAAATATGCTCAACAAATATAACGTATATGCCAGATTAGAGCCAATATATGTGGCTTTCATTTACAATTGGTCCCATCCAGGAACAACTCCTAGTTTTCGAGATATAAGCCCATTTGTGATATGAGTGAAATTTGACATTTTATTTTTTTTAATACTTTGTTCAAAAAAATATGCTCAACAAATATAACCTATATGCCAGATTAGAGCCAATATACGTGGCTTTCAATTACAATTGGTCCCATCCAGGAACAACTCCTAGTTTTCGAGATATAAGCCCATTTGTAATATGAGTGAAATTTAAAAATTTATTGTTTTTAATACTTTGTTCAAGAAAATATGCTCAACAAATATAACGTATATGCCAGATTAGAGCCAATATATGTGGCTTTCATTTACAATTGGTCCCATCCAGGAACAACTCCTAGTTTTCGAGATATAAGCCCATTTGTGATATGAGTGAAATTTGACATTTTATTTTTTTTAATACTTTGTTCAAAAAAATATGCTCAACAAATATAACCTATATGCCAGATTAGAGCCAATATACGTGGCTTTCATTTACAATTGGTCCCATCCAGGAACAACTCCTAGTTTTCGAGATATAAGCCCATTTGTAATATGAGTGAAATTTAAAAATTTATTGTTTTTAATACTTTGTTCAAGAAAATATGCTCAACAAATATAACCTATATGCCAGATTAGAGCCAATATACGTGGCTTTCATTTACAATTGGTCCCATCCAGGAACAACTCCTAGTTTTCGAGATATAAGCCCATTTGTAATATGAGTGAAATTTAAAAATTTATTGTTTTTAATACTTTGTTCAAGAAAATATGCTCAACAAATATAACGTATATGCCAGATTAGAGCCAATATATGTGGCTTTCATTTACAATTGGTCCCATCCAGGAACAACTCCTAGTTTTCGAGATATAAGCCCATTTGTGATATGAGTGAAATTTGACATTTTATTTTTTTTAATACTTTGTTCAAAAAAATATGCTCAACAAATATAACCTATATGCCAGATTAGAGCCAATATACGTGCCTTTCATTTACAATTGGTCCCATCCAGGAACAACTCCTAGTTTTCGAGATATAAGCCCATTTGTAATATGAGTGAAATTTAAAAATTTATTGTTTTTAATACTTTGTTCAAGAAAATATGCTCAACAAATATAACCTATATGCCAGATTAGAGCCAATATACGTGGCTTTCATTTACAATTGGTCCCATCCAGGAACAACTCCTAGTTTTCGAGATATAAGCCCATTTGTAATATGAGTGAAATTTAAAAATTTATTGTTTTTAATACTTTGTTCAAGAAAATATGCTCAACAAATATAACGTATATGCCAGATTAGAGCCAATATATGTGGCTTTCATTTACAATTGGTCCCATCCAGGAACAACTCCTAGTTTTCGAGATATAAGCCCATTTGTAATATGAGTGAAATTTAAAAATTTATTGTTTTTAATACTTTGTTCAAGAAAATATGCTCAACAAATATAACGTATATGCCAGATTAGAGCCAATATATGTGGCTTTCATTTACAATTGGTCCCATCCAGGAACAACTCCTAGTTTTCGAGATATAAGCCCATTTGTAATATGAGTGAAATTTAAAAATTTATTGTTTTTAATACTTTGTTCAAGAAAATATGCTCAACAAATATAACCTATATGCCAGATTAGAGCCAATATATGTGGCTTTCATCTACAATTGGTCACATCCAGGAACAACTCCTAGTTTTCGAGATATAAGCCCATATGTAGTATCAGGGATAGCGCAGGTAATAGTTGTAGTTGTAACGTATTTGTAGTTTTTTTTTACAAAAGGGGTGTTTTTGTTCATAAAATATCGATTTTTATTTTATTTATTGCATTAACTTTTGAATAATTTATTAAATTTGTTTAATTAAATAACTTTTCATTTCCGGTTTGTTAAGTTAGTTTGTTAACTTAAAAATCCTCTCCCATGAAAAATAAAAGAAGAAGAGCTGATATTCATTGTTGAGTGTGTACTTATGTAGATGTTGCCATATAATTAATAAAATCTAAGTACATTTTGTTGGATTTAAACTTGGTAGCACTCAATTTAATGTAAAGCACTCATTTTTTTATGCGTGTGAGAGACTAAGGAAGCCATTTTTAATTTTCCTCTCTTTTATTTGAGTGAAACAAGTTTAGTTTGTTATTCTAGTTTGTTATCTTCACGGAGATAGAATATTATGATATAAGCATGGTTCATTTACCCCCTGTTTACATTAGACAATGCTGTCATGACAATAACAATACATGCACAGTTTTTCACTAATACATGTACACATTCAATTGTCAGAATTACTGTCTTGAATATTTCGAAGAAAGTATTCTTTCTTGCATATAAAAATAGAAAAAAGCAGGAACAAACGCTAAATACATTTAAACTTGAAATGAATTCACCTTGGACGTACATATGTTTATAAATAAAAATACCTTTTGAGACAGAAAAATCTTTAAAAAAAAGTTAACATTGAGTTGAATGGCAATGGCTTTAGTGCGTAGACTACTAGAAGCTACAGGTCAATCATATGCTGAAGGCACTAAGGCCTCCCACTTGCCTGACACTACTAAATACGAGTATAATTATACCCTTTGCTTGAATTTTGCTACCCAATTGTGTTGTTCGATAAATGACGCATTCGGAATCCTTCTTGTATTTGAAACTGGTTTATGAATCAGTTAAAGAAGTAAGGGTTGCTTCTGGTAAAAACCTTTTAGAATGTGTGGATGTTATTAGATTTTGGCTTAAAAACTGCCTGTTGGCTGCACAGATTGTCCATTAATAAAATTTTAATCACCATTACTAACAATAAGTGGCAGGGCAGAACGATCCTAAAACAATTTTCGGCTTCTTTCAATTGTTTTGCAAATACCATGTATAATTTTTATTAGAGTTACTTCAGTAAATTAGTTTTGTTCCGAATTCCCTATGCGACGTTTTTAGCCCCAGCAAACCTTATTACAATCTATGTTAAGTGTCCAACTTCAGGGTGGTGAAAAGGTTTACTTCCACGAAGGTCAAGGCAATTTACATTGTTTCCGAAAATATTAAATCATGCTGTATATCGTATCTTATTTTTTTCCTGGTGTCAGCATTAAATTTTTGTGACCGTGGTTACGCCATTTTATGGACATTTTTTACTCTGTCGTGAATGTTGAGCAATCTTTACCACCACAGATTAGACGAAAAATTTCACCAGCTAATATAAGCTCTTTTTTCCCATCTTATGTTCAAATTTTCAAATTAGATTTCTTTTAGTCGCCCACGTATTTGAAGTGTCAGAACTCTAAATTTCAAAAATACTCAAAAAGCTTTTGATAAATGAACAACATGAAAGAGCTGTTTCTGTATTACAGGCGATCAACTCGTAGAAGCAATTTTTATGAAAAGCACTGTTTTTTGAGTTATTGTTAAATTAATTTTTCAGACGCGTTGATCGTATGTAATACAGAAACAGCACATAAGACAACAACTCAAAAATAAAAAAAAGTGTTGTGGCACTCGAAATTTTATGAAAGTTCCATATAACGTGCTATTGTTATTACAAGCAATCAACTCGTTTGAAAAATTTCTATAGAAATAACTCAAAAACTTGATGGCTTTACACACAAATTACAGAAACAGCACATACAGACATAACTTTTCGTTTCATAAAATTTATATTGAATTTTATTATGATTATGCAAAATTGAGCTTTACGGCATTTACACTATGCAATTTTTCATAAACTAGCCTGAAATTTTTGTTTGTTGGCGAAGCAGAAAAAGTAGCAATATGGTATTGCTTGAGTTTTGAGGGGATGTTACTGTTGCCAATGTTTACTTTAAGATAACGCTGTAACTTAAATAGAAAATTGAGAAAAAATGCCTCAAAAAATTTCATAGTCTAAATCTGTACCTTGTTTACGTGTTTGTAGTACTTATGCACTTTTCCTACTTGCCGATCTTGAATTTTGTTTGCATAGTGCGAAAAAACAGAAATAAAAGAATCAGGTATATGATGGAAATCAAATTTGTTTGAAAACCAAGGTTTTTGAATTTTTTGTATTTGTTTTGTTTTTCGAAATTGGTTTGAAAGTCATCAACCACTTTAAAAACATGTTGTCTAATCGATTTGATTACCATCATATACTTAGAAATGAATATATTTTGTTTTATTTAAGCATATTTTATTAATTTACTCATTCTTTCAACATAAATAAACATAAAAATAAATACATTTTACATTTGATTTTACATTTTCTTTTGCATTTATATTTTCATACTTCTAATTAATTAATATAAATAAATATATATTATTTGTATATACTTCTTTTCGATATTAACTATCAAAAAAATTACATTTACAAAACAAAAATTGGATTTATTTCACAATGTTTTCATGTAAATGTTTAATTATTCTCGAATTACTTAGCTTTGAGTATAAAAAAAAATATTTACATTTATAATAAATAAATTACATACATTAATTAATTGTAACATTCATTTTAATAATGTTATACCAAATAACAATAAAATTATTTAGTATAATTTAATGCAATTTTATTTTGAAACATAACTAAGATAACAATTTAAATTTAACTTGAGCGAAAAAAGTATTGATCGAGAAAACTACAAAAATTTGTCTGTAAAACATTTTTACTGTACATCAGTCGAGAAAGGTGATTTTTCTTTTTCTGCAATAAAAAAAATTTATTTAATATTATTAATATCTTCACACAATAGCTTTTATATATTCTAATTAACATACCTTGGATTTTTCTACATCGCTTCTGGTTGTCGATCCAACTTTTTACTTGCTGTGGAGTTCTTCTCCTGAGGGCAGGTGACTGTCTGATGGCTTGCAAACATTCTGCGGTTGAGGGAAGCTTGTTTAAACTTTCTAAGTTACCAAATATTGAATAAATGGCTTGTTTTTCTTAGATGTCCCATCTTATACGCTTTGTTTTACCGAACGGAGATGCTAAGTAAACAAAAGATAATATTTCGTACAAAGAATTAATAAAAGCTTCAAACATGATGAAAACATCCTTATTCTGAGATTCGATGTTGACGTTTTGTACTCTATTTAAAAAAAAATATATTATAAAATGTCAACATCAACAGACAGAAAAAGACTCTTAGAATTAAGGTGACTATTACTAAAAATGAACATTGGAGAAAATTAAAAGTCCATTCAGCATCGCTAATTTAACTCTCTTATATGTAAGGAACTCATTAATTAATGTCTAAACTTGCGGAGTCGAATGTTAATGTTGTAAAAATTAAGAATAGTCAGAGAAAAATATTGCACATATGATGACACATCGCACTTGATCAACAAGAGGGTACTAACTAAAAATTTTTAAAATTTCACTTTTTGCACAAAATCTAAGAACAACAACAGTATCTATGTACTGTACAAATTTAAACGAATTCCGATAACTATTTTACCCATAAAACAATATTTAAGACATTTTTCGTGATTTTGTTTTGACTACCTTTAAAAAGGTAACATTTTGAGTTAATACAAAAAATAGAAATGCATCGTGTATTTCATAAGAAAGGATTTATTTAGATTTGAGCCTTCTTTCAAAATAAAAAGAATCAAATTGTTTTATTTAAATTTGATTTTTTTTGAGTTGAACTGTTTTGTTGATAAAATTTGTTTCACTCTACGATCAATAAATTTCAGAAAAATGGTATTAACTCAAAAAATAATTTTTTGTGTGCAATAATTGCACAGATTTAAAGGAAAAACATTGTATATATATTTTCTAATGAAATTTGCTTACTAGATGTAACACCAACGAACCAACCACCACCAACAGTTTTTCACCACTACTAAGTCTTAAAATTTTTGAGTTAATACCTTCTTGTTGATCAAGTGCGATATACTTACTGCTTCTACGTTGTCTTGTTGATGATGAACTACAATCTTTGCTTTTTTGTGTTACGCTGCATTCATCTTCGTCATCAGAATCTTCCTCACTTTCGCTAACATCTTCGTTTTCATTTAAATTTTCATCCCCAACAGCGGCCATCAATAGTTTCGAAACACAAGTTACTTCCGCAACGGGAACCGACATTCTATAAATATTTTTATGTATATCTTTGTGGTGACCCATAAAATTTGCTAGTCTATCCACGGTAGCATCTTCAATATTAAGCAGCGACGTATAAGTAGCTATATGTTTTCTTAATGCAGTTCCTCGAAGACTTTCGGGAATCTGTGCACCACACTCTTCAGAAAACTTTTTAAGTAATGGACACGCTCGAAAATACGGCTTCATTATACGTGAAGTTGTTGGTCTACCAAAGATATATCCATTATCTTTCTTAATACCGGCTTCTTTTCTAAATTTTAAAATAGTCTCTACCGCTTTTATACAAATCGGGCTAAGTAAGATGCTAACCGTTCTTCCAAGCTTTCCACGCAATGAAATTCGTACGAACTGCTTTGCAAACTTTATAGAGTCTTTGCTTATATTTTTCAACATATACTTATCGATTTTGTCAGTTATTATTTCCTTGTTTTCAAAGTTTTCCAGCGTAAGCCGTTCGATTTCGCCAGCTCTTCTGCGGTTGAACATCTGAATAAATGTGAGGGTGGCTTGACCTAACTCAGTCCAACTAGACGTACAAAATGTTTGGGAAAGGTCTTTCATTGCCTTATCCATTTTTTGTTTTAAATACAAATACAGTTTTTTTATGTCTTCCTTTGAAGGTAAAACGATTGTTTTTACTCTTTTCAGATTAGTCTGATCTTCTAAGGCTTTTTTATTTATAAGGCTAGGAACCTCTTCCTCCCACAATAAAAGAAAATTTTCCAACTCTTTTTGTAACTGCTTATTTTGCTCTTTAATAAGCTCTACCCGTTGCTTTTTGCGCATTTTTTTATTAGTGATGTCAAGCTTGTAGCAGTTGAAGGTGACTCAAACCACATCATATTGTCATCCCATTTCGCGACAATGCGAATAGCCTGAATGCATTTGTCAAACAAATGTGGTTTGAAAACATCTTTTAATTCTTTCACATCAGCATCTAACTTTCGCATTTCGATTTTGAAGCGCCCAAGTGATCTTATACTTGATCGGATCATGTCATGCTGATGTCCCGAAGAATATTTCTCAGATAATTTGTTTGCGTATTTCATTATAAGCTCATCGTACCGCACTATTCTTCCTACTTCATCATCTCTTATTACTGGTAAAATTACGTTTTGTACGACATTATTTGCTGTTCGATGTACATGTTTCATAAGTCTACGACCTTCGATTAAAGTGTATCGTTTGTTTTGAGCATTGCTACTGCACGCTGAAATATGAATTCGAATAGTTTTTTTTCGAAAAATAACCCTTACAAAATTTACAGCAAATATAAGAATCGGCATCATTTTCACAATTTATTTTCTGCTGTCTTCTTGTAATCAGAACTCCACTATTATAAGTAGACGAAATATTGTGGAGGTTGTCCCCTTCTTTTCGCAGTTTATCAAATATTTGTAGTCGTTCTCTGCAATTTTTAGGTAAAATGGAAGCTCTTTTGACTTCTTGTTCGTTTTTGTGTTTTGTTAGCAAGTGTCTTGCTAATTTGCATTGCAGCTTCTTGCAAAATATGCAGAAATGTTTTTTCGACCTGTTTGATGAATCTGGAACAACGATATGCTCAACATTAACAGGATCGTCTATGAATTCAACACTATTGTTCTTGACATCACTAAAATCCGCTTTACTTACATCAGTAGAAATATCTGGAACATAAGCTGAACTTTCGTCTCCATGCACAGAACTTATATCAATAAAATTCTCACTGTGGCTAGATAGTGTGCTACTAAGCAAATTTGGTAGTTTTGCATTACTTGAGGAAGGCATTTCAGATAATAAAGAACTTTCGCAATTATTCAAGAAAAGAGCACTAGAACTAACAGAAGAATTATTATTGTTTTGTTCTAAACCATTATCTGACAAATCAGTTAAATTTTCGCCGTCTGATTTAGATTTATTTTTTTTTTGTCCTAAGCTATTATCCGGCAAATAAGTTAAATTTTCGGTGTCTGTCGATATTGTGCTACTGAGCAAGTTTGGTAGTTGTGCGTTACAAGAAAATTCAGTTCTAGATGTCGAAGGCGCAGAAACAGTATCGCAATTGCCTTTGGAAAATTCAGAATCTTTAATACAGTTGGCGGGGCTTGTTGCTTTTTGTAGGAGACGAGTGTCTTCGGTGGCATTTACTAGATGTTGATTTTCTAGTTTGTCCTTGTACAACTCGGTTTCATTTAACTTAGATTGCTTTTTTGTAACGGAAATAGCATGAGACACTGCGCCTTGTTGCGATTTTGAAGTGCTAGTTTTAATTTCCGATTTGCATAAACTCAATTTTTCCTCTCGTTTTTTTTTTAAATCAAGAAGAATTGTTTTATCATCTAAAATATTATATTATAGTAATAAATGAAGGAACTAGTGTTTTTAATGGTAAAGGGTATATAAGATTCAGCACGGCCGAATGTAGTACTCTTCCTTTTTTATTTATAATATTTGTAATATTTGATATAATCTATTTTATTCAGTTTCACTAAATTTTATTAAATAACAAAATTAAAATAATAAGAACCGTTCCTTAGGTTTGTGGAAGTAAAAACTCTATGTGCAGATTTTGTCGATCTACGCTATAAACGATTCTCCTCTCACACACTAAAGAAAGCAAGGATTATTATTATTGTAGTTTTATTATTTAATAGAATTTAATAAAAGTAAATAAAATTAAAACATCAAAACAAATTAGCTAATCTATGTAAAATTAAATAATTAAAAAAATAAAAATCAAAATGTTACAATAAAAGAAAAAATATTTTACATTTCGCCTTGATTTATATATTTAAAATAAATATATATACTCGTATAATAAAACAGTAACGGGGTCATTTCTGTACATGGAATATATTTTGAAAATTTTGATGTTGGTGTGGATAGTAATCATTATGGAATACAAAACACCTACTTTTGGAATTTCTATCTGCTGTCTGTCTGTGTTCGCATCAAGTAAAAACTACTGGATGGATTTGAACAAAACTGTGTGAGGAGGTCCCTAAGAACCTTGGTTTCATTATAGAATTCTTTTTTTTTTTTTAATAATAGGTCATTTTGTAGAAAAAATTGATATACAGCTGTGGAAGCACCCAATTTTACGGGTATAATGGTGCTAAAACAATTTTCAGCACTTTTTATTTTTATAGATGGAAAATTTTTAATACCGCCAACAAAACTCTAGAATATATATTTGAATTTTAAGAAAATTAAAAATGACACGGAGACGAAGTCGCAGGCAATGCTACTTTTAAATATTAAATAAAAGTGTATAAATAACAAGTAAGAATATTCAGCTACATATGTCGAATCTTATATACCCACCCTTCACCATCTATGTAAATCTAGTTTAGTAAAGTAACTCCAATCAAAGAAGCAAATAATGGGTTGACAGAATTAAAAAATAAAAAAAAATTGGTACTGCATATACGAGCATATTATTTTACATAAAAGTGCAATCGGTTCCTTATGGGTAAGGCATTTTTAAAAAATTTTAGTATTTTCTTAATGATCTTCAAAAGCTTTAAAATGATACCCATACTGATACTTCAATAAATGATAAAATTTAAGAGCGCCGTAGCTCGGAAAATATGGGTGAGCCACTTGATGTTTTTTCCTATTTTTTAATTATCTATCGCTCCATATATTTATCTTTTTTTTATTGGAGTTATTTTATTGTTCTAAATGACATGAAAAAATTAGAGGTAGGCCTGCTGTCTTGAAGGACATGGACCGATCATGCTGATTTTCAATAGCACCTCTTTCAATACTATGTCTGATCGATTGAAATATTTTTTTTTTTTTTTGTGAAATCAAATTTCAACACTAAAACGGACGGACAGACGAACATCGACTTCGCTATGCATAAGAAGTCAGAATACATAAATTATATGGGGTCGGAAATAGATATTGTATAAATAACACACGGAATGACAAATTTATGTATACCCTTTTTCCACTTTTTGTGGTGAATGGTATTAATAAAAAATTTACAGGTAATACTTGGAAAATAAAGCTATTTGGTCTGCAATGCCTCTAAATGCATAACTACAATTTAGGGTGGTATAAGCATCCAATGTGATGGTCTATGCACAAAAATCTACCACTGTGCTGCAGCAAAATGTTTCGTTGGAATTATTAAGAACAGAAATTATGTGAGATTTACATCCGATGATTGCATATGTACATACAATACATCCATTGTGTTGACCTTGTATTGAAAGATATTCAAGATAAATTCGACAACAACAAACAGAAATTATCAGAATATAAAACTGAATTTAATTCGGTTATAAAAGAAAACGAATATGAAATTAAAAAAGTGAGTTACGTGGAAAAGATAGAAAAAATATTAATTAAAAATAACTTAATAATTAAATGGAACTTTACTTATACAGAGAACAATTAAGAAAGAGAAAAAATAAAAGTGGCTATCTAAAACCAAATGAAGGATATAAAATAAATAGAAATGGTTGTTACAATAACATGTGTGACATTTAAATATTCCGAAGAAGAGTTAACAGAAAAATGTTAAAAACAAAATCCAGTTGTAAAGGAGAACACCATTAAAATTTTTAGAATGTTTAGACTTAAGAAGAACAATGAAACAATCTACAAAGCAAAGGTACATATTTATAGTGAAGCATGTAAAAAGATAATGGAAGCAAGAAGATTAAATATTGGTTGCGAAAAATGAAGATTTTTCGACGGAACTGAGATATTACAATATTATAGGTGCAGGGGTAATAAAAGTATCGCTAAAGACTGTAGAAACCAATAACTTTGTATAAAATGTCATCAAAACAATAATATAAGAATGAATAAAAAACTTAACCTCATATACAACAAAAATAAGCAGAGCACTAGAAACGAAGATTTGGAACAATATTTTAATGAGCAAACTGATTTTATAGTGCTTTCGAAAACTCAATTATGGACATTAATGGAGAGAAATTTGCTTTATAAGGGTATGGACAAATTACAACAGCATTAGGGTCTGCAAGAACTTTGGGTATAACAAGACATTGTAGAAAAAATTGGAAAGTAAAAAAATATTACAAAAAGTGAATGAATTAAAATACGGGATAACTGCATGTCTATGCAAAGTAAAAATAATTTTATATTAACTGCAGTCTATAGATCATCATCTTACAGCGAAGCTGAGTTTTGTTACCATCTCGAAAACTGTCGAAAAACTTTGTGAATATAACAGTCAAATAATATTAACAGGAGATTTTTACATAAATTTATTTCGTTTTAACAAATAATTACAAAATATCAGTTAACATTAGCAATGATAATTAAATTTCGGATCATAAGAGAACATATTACAAACCTCTTTATAAGTTTGTTTATTTTTTCGTTTGTTCGTGGGTCAATCACAGTTAAACGACTGAACAGATTTTATTAAAATTTGAAACATAGTAAAATACATATGTAGGTTATCTATATTTTTAAATAGCTGACCATGAGGAGAGAAAAGCTTCCTCGTTTTTCAAAATTTTTATGCATGCGAACATATTTATAAAACTAAATTAATTTTAATGAAATTCGCAAAATAAGTAAGTCCTCAAGTACAAGGTCGAATACACAATGTATGTTTTCAAATCAAGGACCCAAATGAGAAGAAAGAGGTATAAACGGGCATTTACAGCCGCACCAAATTTAATAAAATTTAAAACACAGATAGATATATATGCAGAAGTTCCAATAGGGTATGCTTGTTTAAAAAAAAGGAACACTTTTTAGAGGCATATACTAAGAAGTTTTTTGATAATTGATTTGAAGAAACAATTAAAAATTTTACAAATAAAACTAAAATAAGAACAAATTGCAAGGCCTGTTAGTTTATCTGCGAACTAAGTTTGTTAAAGCAAAAACAAAAAATGCATAAATAGTAACTACAAAGACCTTAAATATAAACTTAGTATGGAACAATTATAAATCAGTAAGAAATATGAATAAGAACAAAATAGCTAACGAGAAGAAAAAATACATTTGTAAAAATTAAACCCCATTCCGAATTCGGTTCTACGAGTTTCAACGAGTGCAATGCAACGATCTCTTTTTCTACTAGGGAATAACCCTATACAATATGATAATCAATGAAGAAAAAATTGATCGGAATTAATATATTGTAAATAGAAAAACTATATCATTCATTAGGAGTAATTCGGCATAGGGCTTCTATAAATATAAAACTTTGATATTAGCCCGTTTCACACTATAACTATGAAAAGGTGTGACAATGTGAAAGCAAATATAATGTAGGTATACTTCAAATAATACGGAAAAGAATTTGACATCTCATAATACAAAATTATTTTAAGAAATTTTTCTAAACACTTTAATTTTTCATTTTATTAGGGTTGTTGTGCTACAGGAAGATGCTACACAATGGAGTAGCGAAATATTGAAAAAATATATATAATAAACAAAAAGACCTATTGCTTATAAATTCAATAAAATATAATAATTAAAAAAGGTCAAATAAAAACATTATAGTAATCAAAAATAACTGTGAGTAATTCTAGATTATCTGTAAACGTAATCAATTAGCGACCAAATCATTACGATTCATTTCAAAAAGCAATGTAAATGAAATTTAACAGTTATGCTTTATACACAAGTATACATTTAAAGATATTTTAACATTTCAGATTTAAAATACTATAAACATTTTTAATAGCGACTTACCAAGATGCCCTTGGATATCATACATTGGGGAAATAAAAACGGATTTTTAGCCACCTCTTCCTCTGTGTTGCCATCAGCGATAGTGACCATATCATGCAGATCTTTTTGCATTATATCTCTAGCATTTTCTAAAACCTTTTTGCTTAAACGATTTCTAAAATATTTATCAAAATTATGTGTAAAATTGGAAAGAGCACAGTCTATAGTAGGATCAATAAAAAAGATATCAGTTAATGTTTGTTCAAAACACAAAACATCCTCGACTAAAGTTGAATTTTGATAATCATCCATGGTTTCCGGAACTGCGTGCATCAGACACTCGTTTACAAGTATCTTAAGAAAGGATTCCTTAATGTAATTTCCAATTATCGTAAACACGTGCTGCTCAGACTTCACATTTACATTGATATTGTTTAAACAATGAAATACTGATTTTATATGCATAAACACTTGTTTGTACGAAGGCCTTAAACTACTTCCTAACTCTTTTTGTGAGTAAGACATGTTGAGTTGCAAATATTCAATATTTTCTGTCGAATATTCCACAGATACCGGTTTTGTCGCTATCGGTATTAAGCAGTTCTCTAATAAAAAATCACATATTTTAACCGGATTATAACGGGACTAAATAAAGGGTGAAGTTAAATTAAATTCATTTTTTTGCATTTACCTAGTTTTTACCTGAAAAAGAGCCATCACAGTATCCCGTAATTGGTCACTATCCTTTGATACGTGAAGAGAAACATTTTTCGCAGATGGTAAAATTTTCTCTGAAAACTGTACGAGTCGATCAAACCTTTGCTGCAAATTTTGCAGCAAAATAGTTGACTGGATATGATACTTTACTTTAATTGTGTCGTAGCAATCACACATTTGAAATAGACGTTCTACCTCAGAAGCAGACTCACTGCACATTAAATATTTAAGCTTTCCCAATAAATCCAAAACAACTAAGTAGTCTTTTGTAGCATTAGCTTTCTCTACGCATTGGAATAAATCGTCAATCTTTAATATTCGATGAGAAACACGAAGTCCCATAGATACTTCACGTAGCTCACTCAAACAATGGGTTAATTCGGTATTAGCTTCATTCAATGATAGTTTTGCATCGGTGCAAACATTTTTCAATGAATGTTCTGCCTCACGCAGTAATGTCTCACCTTCGTCGATGTACATGTCGGTGGTTGTGTGATTTGGCATAAAGTCTACATAGTTTTCCTCGATGTGCCCTCGTATTCGCAGCTGATATCGTTTGATTTGGTCCAAAATCTTTATTACACTTAATTTTGTACTTTCTGTGGTAGTAAACCCATCATTTAACTTTTGTTTGATATTTTCTATATTTATGGCCATTTTATAAGTCTATCTTTACCAGTTTGCATTTATTTTGACGCACAAACGTAGAACAAGAAAGCGCAAGTGAAGAATATAGACTTGTGTAGTTCATAAACGAACTAGTTTATTTAAACGATTCTATTGATTGAACTAAGTTAACTAGTTCATACTTTTAAGTACACCTAGATCATTTTTGAACTATAATTTGTAATTAAACTACCAGACAAGATAAACTATAATACATAACTGTGTTTTCTTGTTGACTATTTACGACATGAAATTAGTGCTACCACGCGTTTTATTTAACATTCATTACGGCAATGCTATGGTATTGTTGCCTTTATATTTTGAAAAGAACTTTTGAACTAAAAGGGCTTTTCAACTAAAGAACGCGTTTGAACTAAAAGTTAAAAGTGCGAACAATATATCAACAGAACATTTGTCCTAACCCCCTGTTTACATTAGACAATACTGTCATGACAAAAGCAACACATACACACTTTTTCACTAATACATGTACACTTTTTCAATTCCCTGAATTACTGGCTTGAACATTTTGAAGACAGTAAATAAGACAGTAATTTGACGTATGCCGACAATTTTATTATAATTTTTTTTAATAAATGATATTTGAATAATATTATCATTTTATTTACTAAAATTTTCTTTGCATATAACAATATAAATGGAAAGAAAGCAGGAAGAAACGTTAAAATTTTTTTGTTTTTTTTTTTTTTTGTTTGTTTATTTGCTCAAAATGAATTGTCATAATTATTGTCTGGACGCCTACAACACAAAAGCAATTGTCAGCTTTTTCAAGAGCTAGTACGTATTATTTTATTGTCATGACAGCATTGTCAAATGTAAACGTGGCGTAAGAGAGATTTGAACTAAAGAGAGCTTTTGAATTAAATTTTGAACTAGTTCATTTTCAAACTTTGAACTAAAAAGAGCGATCACTATATTGAACTATATGGCACAAGTCTAGAAGAAAACCCAGCAAGGAATGAGTGTCTAATTTATGGAATGAGTGAGGGAAACTTAAAACACAATTATCTACTAACCCATTTGCAATTATCCCTACAAGAAAAGTGACCATCATTTGATCCATCAAATGACAATCACTGATGATGGAAATACCCAGCAAGAAATGCTTGACAGAAACTAATACTAACACAATTTGTACACTAACACATTTGCAACAATTTTAAATTGAACAGCATTGCCGTTGTAGCGTTTTTGGTAATGAATTGGGATGAATTTTTTTTTAATAGAATAAATCTTATTTTTCGCTTGAGTTTATAGATGATAATGCAGCAAACTATAAAATACAGCTTACAAAATGTGTTGTAATTAAAATTGTGCCAAAGGTCAAACAAAATTTTTATTAAATTTGTTGTACAAAGTTAGCCGGTTTTAAGGAATTTTTGTAAATTTTGAAAGAAAAAATAAGGAAGAGAAATTTCTTGTCAGTTGCAACGTTGTTTGCCCCAAACAAACAAATCATGTGCAAGAGTGAAACAACTGATATATGTTTTATTTCGTGACGTTTAGATAATTGCGCATTTATCAAATAGTTATAAAAGTGATATGTTGATTTAATAAAAGCAAAAATTAAAGAAAAAATAAATAAAAAACAAACAATTTAAAATAAATATAATAGTGCAATGTGGAATTAGAAAGGTAAGTTGCATTTGGGATTGCAAGCAGTTGAAGTGCAGAGATTGTAACAAATGAACCTGACACTGGAAACCCAAAACTTCACAGTCATGTTGCGGGTATTTAAAACCGCCACAGCATTTAAAGAGTTAAATTCGAGTTGGAAGAACTTATGAAGCCTTTAAATCAAAAATTGTAAGTTGGTTTTTGATGTGTTATACTTTTCCTTATTTGCTTAATTTTATGTATTTCTTTGATTTTCAGTCAACAGTATTTGGTAGAAACACTCAAGATGTGTGCCCCAACATCACTGTCGTCCAAAAGTAATCGGAAATACAAAGGTTATTTATAACGTTTAAAAAATTCTATTGGCTTAAAATATTTTTCCATTTAATGCAATCCTTCCCTTTCAAGATTAGGTCCAGGGTCAGAAGGAAATCATGTGAGTATAAAATTATAATTTATTTTAAATTCTAAGAAGTTTTGCAATTCGTATTCTCCAAAAATTTTGATGGAGTGCAAGGTGGTCATTAAAAAGGTTAAGAAATCCGTCTGTCGGCTGGGTGGGGAGACTTACGACTCAAAACTTGATGAAGTCGTCAGCATCATCGCGTAGAACAAAGTTTCTGTCACATTCTTAACAGAAAAATGAAAAACTTGATGGAAACTTTTGTGTACATGTGATTTTGCACTCTCTCTAAATAATGAATTCTTTCCATTATGATATACATATATCTGCACTGCTCACTCTAGAGCATTTTGCTATTTAGTGATGACAGAAATTTTCATCACACTTGATGGATGTACCAGTCACAGTTGACAGGTCACACTTGATGGATATATCCATCACAATTGATGTATATACCCTCAATTGAAAAATCGAACATTTTAATAAAAGAAAATTTAATATTTAAAATATATGATGTACTTTTTTACTTTTTAATATCTAAATAATATTTTTTTAATATCTAAATAATATTTTAATATCTAAATAACTTTTTTTTATAAAAAATGATTTCATTTATAATAAAATTCTTAACTATCTTTTTTTAAATATTTTTTTTGTTGTAGTCTGTGGTGGCTTCGCTCTACTGACTTCTTCACACTTTTTTCAAAATCTAGCTTTCAGAGGGCTTGCTTGTCCCACCTTCCATCCCAATTATATTTTTCGAGTGAGTCGTCAGTAAAAATTGAGCGCATCACAGAACTGACATCCTGCGATGTCCCCTTAATCAAATGTAAATGTGATGTATAAAAAAATATGTAAGATTATTAAAATGCTTTAAGCATTAACTTAAGTTCTTTACTATTGCTTCAGTGAAACCTGGCAACTCCTTCAACTTTCTCTCCAACTCTTTCACCGCTAGAAGGTTCTGCAAAGGGAGCATGCTGGCGACTTCATTAAGTTTTGAGTCGTAAGTCTTCCCAGTCAGCCGACAGACGAATTTCTCGACCTTTTTGATTAGCACCTTGCAGTCCAATCAAAATTTTTAGGCAATACGAATTGCAAAACTGCTTTAAATTTATAATAAGTTATAATTTTATACTCACATATACTTTCCTCAAGTTTTCCAAGCCCAGTTTAGCTTTCCGTTTGACCCTGAACCTAATCTTGAAAGGGAAGGAATGCCTTAAATGGAAAAATACTTAAAACCAATATAATTTTTGTGACGTTTTAATTTATTTTATTTCCCATCACTTTTGAACGACGATGATGTTGAGGCACACATCTTGAGTGTTTCTACCGAATACTGTTGTTGACTGAAAATCAAAAAAATACATAAATTTAAGTAAACAAGGAAAAGTTTTACACATTAAAAACAACTTCTATTTTGGATTTAAAGACTTCATAAATTCTTCAAACTCGGATCTAACTCTTTGAATGCTATGGCGGTTTTAAATACCCGCAACATGCCTGTGAAGTTTTGGATTTCCAGTGTCAGGTTCATTGGACACAATCTCTGCACATTAACTGCTCTCAATCCCATATGCAACTTGCCTTTCTAATTCCACATTGAACTACTATATTTACTTTAAAAACTTTGTTTTTTATTTATTTTTTCTTTAATTTTTGCTTTTAATAATTCACCTTACCACTTTTATAATTACTTGATAAATGTGTAATTTTCTTAACGTCACGAAATAAAACATATATTAGCTGTTTCACTCTTGCATATGATTTGTTTGTTTGGGGCAAACAACGTTGCAACTGACAAGAAATTTCTCTTCCTTATTTTTTCTTTCAAAAATTACAAAAATTCCTTAAAACCGGCTAACTTTTTACAACAAATTTAATAAAAATTTTGTTTAACCTTTGGCACGATTTTAATAACAAAACATATTGTAAGCTGTATTCT
Source organism: Cistogaster globosa (assembly GCA_937654795.1). Classification (NCBI taxonomy): domain Eukaryota; kingdom Metazoa; phylum Arthropoda; class Insecta; order Diptera; family Tachinidae; genus Cistogaster; species Cistogaster globosa. The sequence goes on from OW569403.1 coordinate 87,758,659, forward strand.
GAAGTTTGCTGCACTATTATCTGTAAATACAAGCGAAAAATAAGATTTAGTCTATTAAAAAAAAGTACATAACAATTCAGTACCAAAAACGCTACAACGGTAACGCTGTTCAATATAAAATTGTTGCAAATGTGTTAGTGTACAAATTGTGTTAGTATTAGTGTCTGTCAAGCATTTCTTGCTGGTTATTTTATACTGAAACAGCGTTGCCATTGTACGGATTTTCGTATTAAATTTAAATGAATTGTTTGTTTGTTAATAAAATCTAAGTTTTTACTCAATCATGATTAGCAAAGTTCAAAATATAGTTTATAAAAAGTTTTTTAATTAAATCTGTTTCAAAAATCAAGAAAAATTTTCATTATAATTTTATTAAAAAATGTCACTGGTAACGCTGTTTGCTACAAATATCACACGTACACAAATGTTTACAATAAGCTATTCATTTTCACTTAAGAATCTGATAGAAACTTTGTTCTACGCAGTGATGGATATTTCCATCATCAGTGATTGTCATTTGATTGATCAAATGATGGTCACTGTTCTTGTAGGGTATTGATTGTCATTTGATGGATTAAATGTTGGTCACTGTTCTTGACGTAGGAGAAGAAAACAAACTCTGACAAACAGTAAACTTTTTTAACAGAGTTGTAAAAACAGAAGTATTTTTGTTGTTCAAAACAAAAATGTAAGCAAAATTTGACAAAAAATAAGAGTTTTTAGAAGGGGTCACATTTCGTCAATTTTTAATGTATTGTAAAATAAAATGTTAAATAAAATGCTGTAACCTTGCAGAATCTGATTTTCCGGTTGTCACTTTCGCCATTTGAAAAATGAAGGAGCTTCACCTAAACCATATAGTCATTAATTGTGCTGGTTTTTTAGTTATAAAAATCAAACTAAAAGTCGTGCGTCACAGCCACTGACGCCAATCGATAGAGACTAAAAATACGAATCTATTGTAGTATAGCTCGTTTTTTGAAAGACTGTACGAAAAAAGTTATAAGCCAGCTAACTTTTCAATTGCAAAAAAATCGATTAAAAAAATATAAGTTTAGTTTTTCACTTATATCTCGGAAACTATTTCGCGTGCATATATACGGCTATATACGATTAAAAGAAGATAAAAACACGCAGGATAATAACATCCACTTCTGGTGTGGTGAGCATCACCAAGTCGGCGGTAAGGGGCACACCACAGGGCGGAGTTTTGTCTCCGCTGTTGTGGAACGTCGCGATTAATATACTGCTTGTGGAACTAGATTCCATGTGCTTTAAGACTGTCGCCTACGCGGATGACGTGGCGGTGGCAGTGTCAGGGATACACGCCTATACGGTATGGGGTTCCACTTAATCTATCCAACAGCGCGAAGTTTCTAGGCGTCATTTTGGATAGTAAGTTATCTTGGAAAATGAATATCCAAGCCAGGGCGTCAAAGGCCATTACGCCAATATACGTTTGCAGGAGGGCAAGTGGCAAGACCTGGGGCATAACCCAGGGGGTGTAAATTGGCTTCTTGAGACGGTTATTAGGCCGATTCTGCTCTACGGAGCTATTGTCTGGTGGAAGGCACTGGACTCTGCAGCGAATGTCTCTATCTTGGAGAAGGTGCTGCGTAGTATGGCGATCTTAATGACTGGGATCATTAGATCAACGCCCACAAATGCGCTTTTCGCCATGCTTAACTGGCTGCCCGTGGATCTTCAGGTTAAGAGGGTGGCGCTGAGGACGGCAGTCAGACTGAATGTTATAGGTGCATGGAACCATAAATCATAGAGACATGCTAGCGTACTACGGATCACGGATGTTATTCCTGATCTTGTGGACTACCGCACCCCAGAACCCTCCCTCACAAGGAGATTTCTCTTTGACCTGACGGAGAGCCACTCTATTCCATCTCGTGTACACTGTGTATACACGTGTGGCTACATGAGAGGGACGAGAGTTGGGGGTGTGGTATATATTGAGGAATTTGGGATAAGGATGATTTTCAGACTCCTAAATGAATGTAATGTTTTACAAGCGGAAATATCTGCTATTAGAAAGGCAGTATGCTGGTTGAGGTACTATAACATATCCAACACGGATATTTTCATCTGTACTGACAGTAAAGCCGCAATTGCGTCCCTCAATGGTGTGTTCACCACATCTAAACTTGTCTCTAAATGCCGGACATCCCTTAACGGGATGGCGGAGATTTCGACAGTCACCCTAAAGTGGGTGAGGGGAAACGGGACCGTTTTAGACGAACTTGCAAAGAGGGGGACAATGCTTGACGATGGTGATATTGACATTTTCTGTAGCATACCCCTCTCTGCTTGCGGACGGCACATTGACGCTGCTATCTACGAACTGGTCCAGACCAGGTGGTCTAACGAGTCGACATGTTCAACCGCTAGAACAATCTGGCCCTCTTTGGATCGGAGCAGGGCGGCTGTACTATTGCAGCTACCTAGGGTTCGATGCGTGACTTAGTGGCAGTGGTCACTGAGCACTGTCTATTCGGAACCCATGCTAGAAGAATGGGTATCCCTTTTAACGACTTCTGCAGAAGTTGCCAGGACGAGGAGGAGGAGACGGTGGAACAACTCCTCTGTCAATGCCCTGCGCTGGAGTATATACGACTGAGATATCTTGGTCAGCGGTACTATGAGGGCCTTTCTGATATTTCGTCAATGGGTCCAGGCAGGATTAGCTCCTTTCTAGGGCACAGAGGGTGGTTCACCGGCCCACAACGGGACACCGTGACTCATTCAGCGGATGAGCGCATACTTTAGTCGACTGGACCCATTTAGCGGATTCTTCTCAGCATTTTGCTCTTGGGCATTCTCCGTATTCTCGGACCTGCGATTCTTTCTTTCTTCTCTCCTTCTTCTGCCCCTTTCATCTCTTCATCCCTAATTCTATCCTAATCTTCTGTCCCTGTTTCTTCTTCTCTCTCCCTTCCAACAGCAGGTAACACAAAGGGACCAATCAATGGACCCAAGTGGGCTGCGGCAACACGGCCGCCTGCCTGACCTAACCTAATCTAATAATACGAATCGGTCGTGGTATAGTTTGTTTGCTGAAAGACTGTTTATTAAGCGGCAAACTTTTAAAATTTAAAAAAATCACTCAAATATGTAACTTTAGGTTTTCGCTCATTTCTCGAAAACTATTCCGCGTGCACATATACCGCTATATACGATCGAAAGAGGATAAAATTATGAATCGGTCGTGGTATAGCTTGTTTTCTGAAAGACTGTACGAAAAAAGTTATTAAGCGGCAAACTTTTAAAGTTAAGAAAAAATCGCTCAAATTTATAACTTTAGTTTTTCGCTTATATCTCGAAAACTATTCCGCGTGCGCATATACCGCTATATACGATCGAAAGAGGATAAAAATACGAATCGATCGTCTCGTGTAGTTTGTTTTATGAAAGACTGTACGAAAAAAGTTATTAAGGGGCAAACTTTTAAAATTTAGTTTTTCGCTTATATATCGGAAATTATCCCGCGTGCACATTTACCGCTATATACGATCAAAAGAGGATAAAAATACGAATCGACCGCAATATAGTTTGGTTTCTGAAAGACTATAACAAAAAAGTTATTGAGCGGCCAACTTAATATTTAAAAAAAAAATCGCTCATATTTATAACCTAAGTTTTCGCTAACATCTTGAAAACTATTACGCGTGCACATATACCGCTATATACGATCGAAAGAGGATAAAATAGGAATCGATCGTGGTATAGTTTGTTTTTTGAAAGACTGTACGAAAAAATATACTAAGCGGCAAACTTTTAAAATTTAAACAAATTGCTCAAATTTATAAGTTTAGTTTTTTGCTTATATCGCGAAAACTATTCTGTGTGTATATATACCGCTACATACGATTGAAAGAAGATAAAAATACGAATCGACCGCGGTATAGCTTGTTTTCTGAAAGACTGTACGAAAAAAGTTATTAAGCCGCAAACTTTTAACATTTTAAAAAATCGCTCAAATTTATAACTTAAGTTTTTCGCTTATATCTCAAAAAATATTCCGCGTGCACATATACCGCTATACACGATCGAAAGAGGATAAAAATACGAATCGATCGTCTTGTATAGTTTGTTTTATGAAAGACTGTACGAAAAAAGTTATTCAGCGGCAAACTTTTAATATTTTAAAAAGTCGCTCAACATATAAGTTCGGTTTTTCTATGTATTTTACACAAATTTTGCAAAATTTATTTTAAAACAAATTTGAAATCAAAATTAATCTTTATGCGTAAAACGGTATGTGTTTAGTTTTTGATAGTAAGTAACAAATTGAGATAAAATATGCGCATATCCGTTCAACTTAACATATACAATAATAAACTGTATATTAGAGTGTATAATAAAACATACATATATTAAGTCACATATCAAAATATTTTATAACCAACATATTAAAATATATTTTTAATATTTGAAAATCAAATTCATTTCTTAAAATATAATGATTAAAAAATTTGTTTAATTGTTAAAATAAATTTTTTCAGGATGTGGTGAAATATCTTGTTACAATTCCATTCATCCTATTAGCTTATTCTGCGAGTACAAATTAGTTTGAAAGACTGTACGAAAAAATATACTAAGCGGCAAACTTTTAAAATTTAAACAAATTGCTCAAATTTATAAGTTTAGTTTTTTGCTTATATCGCGAAAACTATTCTGTGTGTATATATACCGCTACATACGATTGAAAGAAGATAAAAATACGAATCGACCGCGGTATAGCTTGTTTTCTGAAAGACTGTACGAAAAAAGTTATTAAGCCGCAAACTTTTAACATTTTAAAAAATCGCTCAAATTTATAACTTAAGTTTTTCGCTTATATCTCAAAAAATATTCCGCGTGCACATATACCGCTATACACGATCGAAAGAGGATAAAAATACGAATCGATCGTCTTGTATAGTTTGTTTTATGAAAGACTGTACGAAAAAAGTTATTCAGCGGCAAACTTTTAATATTTTAAAAAGTCGCTCAACATATAAGTTCGGTTTTTCTATGTATTTTACACAAATTTTGCAAAATTTATTTTAAAACAAATTTGAAATCAAAATTAATCTTTATGCGTAAAACGGTATGTGTTTAGTTTTTGATAGTAAGTAACAAATTGAGATAAAATATGCGCATATCCGTTCAACTTAACATATACAATAATAAACTGTATATTAGAGTGTATAATAAAACATACATATATTAAGTCACATATCAAAATATTTTATAACCAACATATTAAAATATATTTTTAATATTTGAAAATCAAATTCATTTCTTAAAATATAATGATTAAAAAATTTGTTTAATTGTTAAAATAAATTTTTTCAGGATGTGGTGAAATATCTTGTTACAATTCCATTCATCCTATTAGCTTATTCTGCGAGTACAAATTAGTTTTTCTTTGCTGGCGAATAACGGAGTTGGTTTAGGGTAAAAAAATGGACATGGGGAAAAGTAAAACCACCGCTTAATTATTATTACCATCCCAACTATTTATACAATATGTAATCTGTTTAATCTGTAACGTCACTTTATGCTTCTAAATTGGTTTGAATGTCAAATCGTTTGAAAAACCGAATTGGATTACTGTGCTATAATAAAAACCTAGTTCCTAAAAGTGTCGTATTTGTTAAGTAATCCACTTTTTAATTCTTGGATATATAAAAGGGATTTTAAATTTTGCAGGCAGTTTTAGGCATGTCATTTTAGCCTGTGAAATTATCAATTAACTTAATTTTATTTTTTAACTTTTTCTGATTTTTATTAATTCCACGTTAAAATCGTTTATTAGAATTTCCTAAAAATCTAAATTAATAGAATTAATATATTTATAATATAATTAATATGTATATATATATATATATATATATATATATATATATATATATATATATATATGTATATATTTTTTTTCCTTTTTTATATTTTTTTTCTCTTTATACATTCTGTATTCTTATATTTATATATTTTTTCCTTTATTTTATTTTAGTGAGTCTTACCCCGATCGGCCCGATCATTGCGGCGGGTCGCCTTTTATTCTAATTAAGCTTTTCGAACTTTTTTCTACTCACACAATTATTTCGGTATAATTCTTTTTCCTTCCACAGCTCAGAATAACGTGTTATTCACGGTTTGTTTGGCGTCTATTTTGTTTCTTCTTCTTTTTTTCTTTTTTATGGCCTACTCGTGGCACGGAAAGAATACTTCCAAGCCTGTAACCTTCTGACAATGGTTATGTTAGTTTAATTGTCCAGGAATACCGGTTTTCGGAGCACTGGCGTCTCTAAGAGATTTTTTCTTTGTTATTATAATGTTTCAAGTAATTATCGTTCCTGGAGGGTCCCGTTGGAATCGCGAAACATAATTATTAAAATTTATTAAGGCAACACACTTTAATCGGGTCCCTGCTCGGGCGCCAGTTAAAATTTTTACGCTGAGAAAATTAAAAAAAAAAAATAATTTTTAGGGCGCTCCAACTGCGCCAAATTGAATCACCAAAGGTTTTTTCTTTGTTTATTATAATTACTTTATTTAACTTTTATTGACTTTAATATTTAAAACAAATATTAGATTTAGTATATCAACATTAACAATTTAAATTCACAATAATATGTTAACAATTATCAGATTTTAATATTTTACTTAATTATTTTTCTGACTTAAGTACTCCGGAACACGACTAAGACAGACTTCACACACGCCCTGGCCAAGACAGCAAACTGCGGCTTGTTCTTGAGACTTGAGAAGTATAAAATATCGTCTGCGTATTTTATATTCTGGCTGCATACAATTTGGCAAGTGTGTGAATAAATTTCTGCCTACTCGGTCGGTATTTCTAACTTTTATTATTTTTTTATTATAATTGTTTTTATTATTGTTATTTTTCTATTCTGATTATTTTTATAATAATTGGTACTTTTAGAATCTGAAGGTCAAGTCGAATAATTTTAAAACATTTGTGTTTAACGTAATAAAAAATGTATCAAATATAAAAGGGAAATTGAATAAATGCTGAAATTGCTTATAAAAGCTTAGTTAGATAAGCTAATAGAAAAAAATAAATACTGATAGTAGAGTATAGTTTTTGATAGTGTACAGTTGCGAACATTGAAATAGCAGTACCACTAGTATATTTTTTTCAAACGGTGTAGAGCGTTCTTAAAAATATTTTTAAATACAATTTTATTCATTATATTTTAAATATGATTGGTAATTCTAAAAATAACGGTAAATAATATTTGTAAAGCGTCTTTTTTGTTAACATTGAAATAGCAGTGCTAAACAAATGAGGTAGTTTTCTCTTAATTTTAATTTAAAAATATTAATTTTTGAGTAATAAAGTGAAAGTAAGTTAAAAAATAATAAATTACTGTGCATTTAATGTAAAATATATTTCTCTGCAATAATTTTCGGCTTTAATGGGTCGCGCTAAACATTGCACTATTGAGCAAAGAAAATTAATTTTACAATTAAGGAAAGAGGAAAAATCTTATTCAGATATTCAAAGGCTTCTCTCGTGCTCTGCAAAGATGATATCGAACGCAATAAAATATAAAGATAAAGTAGAAAATAGAGGCGGCAAAAGAAAAACTTCACCCCAGGACGATCGAAATATCGTAAGGACTGCCAAATGTAATCCCTTTAAATCAGCCAGGCAAATAAAAAGCGAACTAAATTTAGAAGTTAGCGATATGACGGTCAGAAGACGACTTCTAGATGCAAATTTGTTTGCGCGAAGTCCTAGAAAAAAGCCACTGCTTAAGAAAACACATAGAGATAACCGTTTGGAGTTCGCCAGAAATCACGTCGAGTGGCCTGCAAGCAAGTGGCGAAACATTTTGTGGACAGATGAGTCTAAAATTGTTCTGTATGGAAATTCTGGGTGTAGACAATATGTTCGCCGTCCACCATCTTCGGCATGTCAACCACAGTACACTGTGAAAACTGTTAAACACGGTGGATCAAAAATTATGATATGGGGTTGTTTTTCATTTTATGGCGTGGGCCCCATACATAAAATAACTGGCATTATGGATCAACACGCGTATGTAGACATTCTGCAAAATGTAATGTTACCGTATAGTGATGAAGAAATGCCATTAAAATGGGTCTTCCAGCAGGACAACGACCCAAAACATACTAGTCGGAAAGCAAAGGATTGGTTTCGTCTCAACAACATTGAGGTTATGCAGTGGCCAGCGCAGTCCCCCGACCTCAACCCAATTGAGCATCTTTGGGGAGACATTAAAAAGGCTGTACATGACTTAAAACTATCCAGTAGCGAGCAACTTTGGGAAGTTGTTAAAAAAGCGTGGAAGGAGATCCCAATAAGCCGATGTCAAGATTTAGTAAACTCAATGCCCCGTCGCTGTGTTGCAGTTATTAAAAATAAGGGATTTGCGACTAAGTACTAGGCAATAGATATTAATTCTAAATTTCAAATTTGTTTTTCTCCGAGTATTTTGGAAATAATACGACATATGTGTAGCCACTGCTATTTTTATGTTAAGTATGAATAACGTTTTTTATTGTTAAGTTTTGTTTTTATCAACCGGAATCGAATTTTAATATGTTTTATTTTCTATTATAATATATATTTTCTATTTTAATGAGAATTAAAAATAAAAACTTTGCTTTTATGTACAACTTGAGAAATATTTGAAAATGTAGTGGTACTGCTATTTTAATGTTCGCAACTGTATGTTAATAACTCGTTTTTGACCATGTATGCAATTTTTATTGCCCTTTTTACGCTTAATCACAATAATAACGAACATAAGTCTATCTGAACAATTTAGTTATAATAAATTTATATATACATAAATGTATATAATTATTATATCACTAATTTCTTTATTTACCTTACTTTTTAAGTGAGCGTTTATATACTATGGTTAACAACATTGCTTAAAGCAACCTTAAAAGAAATTTTAAAATTTTTTGAGCAAAATAAATACATTGCTTTAACTATTAAAATGTATTTTTTTGGATTTATGGCAATCACCTTTTAAAAATATTTTAGTTTTTTTTTCCCCCAACTCAAAAGCATATGGTACTTATACGTATAACAAATCTGCAAACACTGAGTTTGACTCACACACGAAAGGTTCCGTACCATGTATGGGTCACCATTTTATTTCTTAAATCAGTTACAGAGGACTTAGTAAAACATATTTTTGATAAGTGTAAAAAAAGGCCCTGTGAAAAAGACGTTACTGTTTGAACACCTTTTAATTTTATTTTTATATACTTGTTTTTATAAAGACCTAGCAATACATACCCTGCGTAAAATTATAGCCTCAGCCTGTTACGGTTAAAAAAAACAATTCCATGTCTGTAAAAATCACGTTACTATCGGAATACCCTTTATTTTATATTTTGTACTTATTCTTATAGCACACATAGCAGTACATTTTCTGTACAAATTTGAAGCGTGTGCACATAACAGTTTAAAAGATGACGCAATATTCATCAAATTCACTGCCTTTGGGAGAGACCCTTTAAACACTAAATTTATTTTGTTTTACAATTTATTTTATATCAGACTTACTTGTATATACACAGCAAATTCTAAATGCCTGCTTACTTCGGTTGAGAAGTTAAGCATATAAGTAAAATGCACGTCATTATTGGGGAACCAATTAATTTAAATTTTATTTTTTCTATTAGTTGCTATAGCGCACATATTTGTACTAACACGGTGCAAATTTGAAATGTAAAAGCTGTCAAATATGTTTACGAATCCGCAACATTTACATAGTAGAAATGGATGGAGACTATATGTAAGTTACAAAAATATTTAAAATATCAAAAATTTTTCATAAATTTTCGGCTCTGTTACTTAAAAAAGTGATTATTTTTTCTACACCTAAGAAACCTTTTTTCCTCTTTTTGATTATCTCAAGTTATTTTTTCTGAATTTTTAGGTTTTAATGATATTTAAATTTTTTGTTACAATTACAATATAAATAAACTTTTTTACGCGGTGTAAAATAATAAATTATTTATATATATTTTATTGGTTAAGCGTAATATTCCTTTATTTGATTAATTAATCCTTCCCTGAAGCTTTTTATTTTTTCACTCTTCCTTTTCAAGTAAATACATAGGTATTGAATGTACTTTTCAAATGATACCCATATTGTCTCATTTTTTTATTATTATCCAAGTCTATGAGTAAGACATTTTTCGAATAGCTTGGGAATCGCATTTAGTTTTACAATTCCTCTGTAGTTCACAATGCTTGACTTATTTCCTGATTACAATAACGGAATAATGTAAGACTCTTTCCTTAAATTGGAAAAAAACGTATTTAAGTGAAATGTTAAACATAATAGTTAACAGCGTCGCCAAAGCATGTGCACAATTAATTAATAGGCTGCTAGGAATACCATCAGGACCACAGCTGAATGAAGACTTGAAAATTTTTAAATTGTTCATGATATCAGCTGTGTGTATAGGTGGAAATCCTATTGGCTGGATTTGAGTTAGGGGAAAAGGATAATTACTTGACAAAGAAATCAGCAAACATATTACTTATGACGAAATCGTTATTTAAGTATTTCATAACAGTTGGGTATTCACTTCCTAATCGTTTTGAGTTAACGAACTTATAAAAATATTTAGGTTCCCTCTGAAAATTGAGTTTCATGTTGTTTAAGTATATCTCATATAATTCGGTATTAAATAAGTTGTATTCAGCACAAGCTCTAGAATATTTTCGATAATCTGTTACGAAACCAGTTGTTTTCAAATTCTGTATAGTTTATTTTTCTTGTTTTTGATTCGAGCCAACAGTTTAGAACTAAATGGGTGTCCAGAATATTTTCTGACCAAGACTAAAGGAACGCAGTCCTTAAAATATCCAAAGATGGTTTATTAAATAAGCTCACCATTGCATTAATAGAATTGGGAGAACAATTAGGTATGTGAGGACCCAAACTTTTGAGAGAATTTGAGTCAACACAGATTTATAAACCACAAATAAATAAAAGAAAAATTTTGAATTACTATTGTTGGTGTTATAGTGGGCATTATAGATTACATCCATGTAACGGGGCACAACATAATTCTACAATTTATTTATTTAAAGAAAAAAAACTACAAAAAAGAGAGTGAGCTTAAAGGAAAAAATGAGCAACAGAAGTGAAAAAACCGCTTGGAAAAAATATAACTGAGAGGCCGAACACACACACACACAAACACACAAGACAACAAAGTTCAGCTATACTAACAACAACACGAAGAAACAAACAACACAAGAGAATACATTCAACACAACCGTTATCGGTTCAAACCATATGCGATTGTGTAGTTATGTAGTTGTGTTTTGTAGTTAAAAACAGCTATAAACGTAAGGAAATGCGAGGAGGTGGAAAAGGAACCGGAAAAATTCACGGATTTCACCATACAAGTGTCAACTTTACCGCCATTTACCGTCAGTAGTAATGACGAAGATGCAGTGCCTTGGAAATTATGTGTTCCCTTATTTCAGAGGAAGGGAGAGCTAGAAGAGAACCATGCTTTGCCCAACCCCGGACATTTAAGCATACGAAAAACCATATCGCGTGTCTGCAACAGGTATTATTGGCCAGGAATGTACAGAGACATTCGAACATACGTCCGTAGGTGTCAGGTGTGTCAGCAGCATAAGCCTGATCAACAGCGCCCTGTGGGCCAAATGCTGTCTACAATTGCCGAAGAGCCATGACCCGTCCTATGTGCCGATTTTGTAGGACCGCTACTAAGGTCAAAACACGGAAACACAATGTTGCTGGTCTTCACTGACAAATGTTCTAAGTGGTCAGAGTTGATACCTTTGCGCCGAGCTACAGCTGAAATCCTGAGAACATCATTACGAGAGAGAATTCTTGCAAATTTTGCAGTACCAAAAATACTTATTACGGACAACGGCTCGCAGTTTACAAGTAAGATGTTTAAGACGATGAACGAGTTAATCGCACGGTTAAGACAATGACAGCGCAATATGCCAGCTTCCATCAGAAAACATGGGATGAAGCTGTGCCAGAAATACAACTTGCGCTTAACACCTCCAAGTCAGATACTACGCAATACACTACTGCTTTTCTTGTGTAAGGCCGAGACCCTAGGCTCCCAGCTGTCCCGTACGACGAAGTAACACCAAGAACGGGCTGAGTGGAAAGACAGCCCGAGGGGACGGCCGAGATGCTAAAACAGATCTTTAACTTGGTCAGAAAAAACATAATAAGAGCAGCAAAAGATAAAGTTCGACACTACAATTTGCGGCGCAGAAGGTAGAGTCCTAAAATAAGCGAATTGATCTGGGTAAAGGAACGTCATTTATCCAAAGCTGCAGAAGGTTTTGCGGCCAAGCTTGCCGCAAAGTTTGACGGTTCCTATCGATTACACTCCCTAATTTGACCAGAAACTGTTCAGGTACAAAAGGAGGGTCAAAGAGCCCTTCGCACTGCTCATGTTGGCGATTTAAAGTTATGTATGGGATCGGGCGGAGACACACACAGAGACACAAATACATAAAAAAAAATAAGATATATGAATTCAAACTAACTAATAATAATAATATTAATAAATAATAATAAAATACAATTAATAAAAAATAACATGAATTAACATAAACATAAAAACAGGGAAAAAAAAAACACAGAAAATGTCCACATTGGTAACATGGCAAACAAGTTGCGATGGAGAGGATAACAAAACAACACACTTTATGCATACGCAGTAGACAAACAGCTTTTAGTTTGTTAAAAACAGTGCATGTAAAAGGTTGCTGGCGTAGCAAAAATAAAAGAAAAGTAAAAAAAGGCTTTAAATTAACTTTGCAAAAAATATATATACATAAGAACCAAAGCAGAGTGAGTACAACAACAAATTTAATGTGTAAAGCGGATAACAGTTGTACTTAAGCAAAGCAAAAAAAAAGTAATTTGTAAAGCATGATGTACTTTAAAAAAAATTATGTATGTATATTTACATGCACATAAATAAAATAATAACTAAAATGCGTTTATACGAATATACATGCCTATAAAACTGTAATAAAGTGGGAATTTTATTTACGTATATTTACATGTACATATACGAGGGCTGCTCTATATATTTCTGGCCTAATAGTGAAAATGCGAATATTTATAATCAAAAATGGTTTTATTGTTTTTCAAAGTATTCTCCAGCATGATATATACACTTTTGCATGCGCTCAAACCAGTTGTCGAAACACTTTTTCCACTCCGATTGAGACACCTCTAAAACATGGTTTTTGAACACTTCAACAGCTTCTTCTGGCGACGAAAATCGTTGACCACGCATTTTTTTCTTGATGTGCGGAAACAAGAAGAAGTCATTAGGTGCCAAGTCAGGTCTGTACGACGGATGAGCTATTAATTCGACGTTTTGGCCGGTTAAAAACGCTCTGGTTTGAGCCGATGTGTGAGATTTCGCATTGTCATGGTGAACAATGATTCGTCTTCGTCTAGTGTACCACTCAGAAGTGACCGTCCTACGTTGCTCAAGCGGAACAGTCGCCACATGACCAGTTTTGCAGAAGAAACAGGCGACCATTTGCTTCGAAGTGCTTCTTCCACGAACAACTTTCGTTGGATTTTGCTCGTCTTTGAAGACCCACACTGTCGATTGTTGTTTCGTTTCGGGCTCATACGCATAGATCTATGATTCGTCACCTGTGACGATCTTATAAACGTCTTTTGAAGCACCGCAGTCGTATTTTTGCAACATTTCTTTGCACCAATCGCCACGAGCCTTTTTTTGAGCGACTTTCAAATTGTCCGGGATCCAACGAGAACAAACCTTTTTTTTACGGCCAGGTATTCATGCAGTATCGAATGAATGCTGGTGGAAGAAATGTCCAAGGATGTCTCTATCTCTCAGTATGTCGCATGTCGATCTTGCATTATGAGTTCACGCACGGCATCAATGTTCTGTGGCACAACAGCCGTTTTTGGACGACCTTCACGGAATTCGTCTTTGAGCGAGCTTCGGCCACGATTAAATTCATTATACCAATTTCTCAATGCGCTATAGGATGGTGCTTCATCGCCATACAAAGATTTAAGTTCATCAATGCACTCTTGTCGTGATAATCCACGTCGAAAGTTGTAAAAAATGATGGCACGAAAATGTTCACGAGTTATTTCAATTTTTTTTTTCTATATTAATTTTTTCAAGTCACTGTAAAGAACACAAAAAATGGTCGTACGTCAAAACGTTTTGAGTACGATTATGCTTAAAAATGACAAACTTTCCAATGGAATTGTCAGATTGCACTTGGCAGCACTCAATGTTGCCAGGCCAGAAATATATATAGCAGCCCTCGTATAAAATGATTATAATAATTAAAAAGAGGGGTTTATGTGTATATAGATGCATATAAATCCAAAATATAATAATAATAGAAAAAAAGAACTAAATAAGGGTAGGATTTTTATATATTACATATGTGTAGAAAGGAGTTCTTAGTGTAACTTAGTTCAAACGTTTCGTCAGAACTAACACTATTTTTTATTTCCTTTTTGTTCTTTCATGCACTTGAACATGAAGAACGCTAATCAAAAAAATAAAACACTTAAATGCTTTAAAATAATGATTAATTACTTTCTTTATTTTCCATGCTTATATACTAAATTGTTTTACAATAATTTGATTAAAAATGCTTAGTCAGAAAAATACATTTTGCAAAATTATTCAACATATTTTTTTATTATTAAAGTTAAAATATCAATTTCTGTCTTGTGAACAATAATGGTTAATGAAACTTAATACAAAATGTTTAGGTAATTGGACTTAAAAGAAAAACTGTTTAGTCAACAACAATGTTAATTGTCAACAACAATGGTTAATGAACTTAATATAAAATTGGATTATAAAATAAAGTGTTTAGTTAACAATAATAATTATTGAATATGAACACGGAAATTGTGCAATATTTTTTTTTATAATGATAAAATATTAAAAAAATAAAATTATGTTGATTAAGTATCAACAACAAATATAAAAAAGTAGTTTAATAAAAGATTTATATGCATAAACATGTTTAAAGACAACCATAAATAAAAAAATATAAAAAGTGAATTAAGTTTTTGAAAAAAAAAAGTAGAAAAGTATGTGTCTACATATATATGGAAAAATTGTATACGTGGTAGAGCAATATTTGAATATTCAGTGTCCGCTGAAAGGCGTTTGATTTTTGTGTTATTAAAAACTCAAGTGTTTTTCCAGATGAATCCTCGCGACAAACAACAATTTTGAAACCACCTCTTAGACGGCGATATTATACTTATTTCGGATTCAGAGACGGAGGTGGGCTTCTCACAATCGACCGTCATGTCAAACGGAAGCTTGCTGACGGAAGCCGAGGGTGAGTGGTCTGACCCGGATAAACAGCCATCGAGTTTACAGGTTTTGCAAGCTTTACATGGGGGCGGAGAGCCGAGGGTGTGGGTAGAGGCAAGGATGGATCGGTGCGTGCGTAGGCGCAGAAAGTACCGACAGTACATCGCCAACGTTGGGATCACGTGGACCGTGGTAGAAACGACCAGCGAAGAGGAAGATTTAGATCCTTTAGTGGAGTTCCCCGTATCTTCCCCGTATCTTTGGAAGGTCGGGCTAGACCAGAGAAGGAAGGCGAAGTTGAGGACCCGCTGATCCTAGACGAAACAGCGGAATTAAGGCTCAGTGGAGTTGAGAAAGACGTCCTGTCGCTAGGTGAAATAAGCCTCGGAAGCCTTAAAAGGCTGGTTCATCAGGCTTTGTAAAAGGAGGAGGAGCGCGCCCAGCAGCCAAAGCTAGTCGCTTCTCCGGACGATGAAAACTTGGATCATATACCTCAGGAGTTGCAAGAGGAGATAACAACCGGTCTTATGAAACATAAACGGTTGTGCTTTAGGAGGAATGTTGGCGACAAGTCGTATCGCATAAAAATATCGGCGTCAAGTAGGGTGGTGGTACGATCTTTAACGAGAGAAGGGGGAGTAGTGTGAGGACCCAAACTTTTGAGAAAATTTGAGTCAACACAGATTTATAAAACACAAATAAATAAAAGAAAAGTATTGAATTACACTTCTTGGTGTTTTAGTGGGCATTATGGATTACATCCATGTAACGGGGCAGGCGAATAATATTCGTCACAACATAATTCTACACTTTATTTATTTACAGAAAAAAAAAAAAAAACTACAAAAGAGAGAGTGAGCTGAAATGTAGCTATGTTGGTGTTAAAGGAAAAAAATGAGCAACAGAAGTGAAAAAACCGATTGGAAAAAATATAACTGAGAGGCCGAACACACACACAAACACACAAGACAACAAAGTTCAGCTATACTAACAACACGAAGAAAGAAACAACACAAGAGAATACATTCAATACAACCGTTATCGGTTCAAACCATATGCGGTTGTGTAGTTATGTAATTGTGTTTTTTTGTAGTTAAAAACAGCTATAAAAGCAAGGAGAAAAAGACATGAATTAAATAATTGAAAACTGAACGTGAGAAAGTGGTAGCAAGTGATAGAACTAAATGTTTATTAGTAACACTAATCCTAGCAAAGATAAGTACAGAGAAAATTTATACGGGTTACATCCGACTTTCCTCTTTACCGAGGGAGGAGTGGTAGGGTACTGGCTCAGGGCAAAGTTATAGACAGTTCTCCGAGGTTCTCACTCGGGAAGCTCAGGGAAAAGAGAAGGCCCTTGAATAACATTCGGGGCAGAACCAAAGTATAGAAGTTCAAGCATAGAAGTGAGTAGGGCATGGCTATTGTTACCACAAGGACTTACGCTAAATTATCAAACAGACAAAGATGTGTTCAATAAAGAAAAAAATTAAGGCTGAGGCTAAAACAAAAGAAAACGTTGCGTATTTCTTTCTTACAATTAAACAAGGACCTTGGCGGACTGAGCTAAAACCGCCCATTAAGCCCGGAGTAACCGGAGGTTCTTTAAAGGTATAGATAGTAAGTCCAACCAGTTCGTATTGTATAATTACTGGTTGAAAGTGTTATAATCGGTACGTTTAAAGCAAAAAGTTCTAATCACAGTTTTTCTAACTTTACGTTGATAGCTAGATGGTATACAAAAATTAAGTTCCATAGTTGGATGATTAGAGTCCTCGGGTAGTTTTATAGGGTCAATACGTTTTATTAAATATCCAGCCGGTTCATTTACAAATACTAAATCAAGCAGCTTGTCATGGGAATTTCGAATTCCATTTATTTGATATAAAGATAAATCAGATAAATTATTTATAAAGTCAATCGCTTGCTTTAGTGTTTAAAAAATCAAAACCATCAGTTAAGTATGTCCACTCTATTGATGGTAGGTTAAAATCACCAAGCACAAGAATGTGGTCATCTGGGTACGCCTAAGAAATAAATTTTTGAATTGATTTTGTATGTTCAGTAGAGATCAATTGCTCAGAACATGGAGGGATGTAAAAACATGTTATATAAATATTTTTATGACGAATTTCATCACTAAGCAAACAAATTCAATTCCATGTTGATTTTCAAATTTAATTTCTTCTGATTAAAAGAACGAAGAGATATCTATGAGAACACCTCCACCAATCGTTTTAGTTTTTCTATCGAGTCTAAAGATGTTATAATCATTACAGAATAATTCAGCATTAAAAACTTTTTTGCTCAACCAGGTTTCAGTTAAAATGATTGCATGTTGTGTAAAACCAAAACTTTCTACATACAGTTTGGATAATTTAGAGTTTAATCCTCGAACATTGTGATATAAAGCAGATATTTGTATATCGGAAATAAAGTTAAGTTTTTTGAATTGCTATTTTGATTTGTCGAAATGCGAACCATGTTATCTATTCTCCGGTTTTCTCTGTATACATATTCTCGAACTAGAGTGTTTGCCGGCCAAAAATAAGGGTTACCGATTTGCTCATATATACAAAGCGGAACTTTTAAATTACGTAATACTTCTAGGCTGGGAGTAAGTAAACTTTCTAGTTAAAATACCAGCTTTAATTTTAATGACAATAATGATAATGAAGCAACAAGAGTTATAAAAATAATAATACCAAAAATATTGATAATATAACAATTACAAAAGAAATAATGATCGTTATAATACTAATAAAAATAATCTATATGTACTTTTCTTTTGTTAATCAATGTTCTTGGTTAAATCGAAAAACAACATTAACCTAAAAACGCTATAATTTTTTTTTTAATTTGTTGACATCGCTGATACGTAAAATGTAGAGAAATTTCAATTTTATTAATTTCGTCCGCAACGCAACGTCACCTTTAAGAAAGAGTACCTATTTACACACAACCTAGGTAAGGAAAACGGAACAGCTGATCCGCAACGTGTACGTTTACGTAAAAGTAACGAGGCCTTTAAGTTTAGATTTGATGTAATATTTAATATCATCAACAGTTGTTTCGAAAGCAAAACGAGATCCAAAAACAGAAATATTTTCAATTTTATGTTTTGAATTCTTTTGTATATTTATTTTTGCTTTTTGATTAGTTGTCTTTTGTATATTTATTTTTGCTTTTTGATTAGTTGTCAGATTTTTTAAGCAAATAAAATGTTTTTTACAAAAATTTACGTTTTAAAAAATATACGTTCACGAACTACTTTATATGCACAGCAAATTTACAATATGCAAATTTGCACTATAACTATCGTGAATACCCTTTTTGTTTTTAATTTTTTCAATATTTTGCCACACCGTTGGGTGGCATCTTCAGGAAACAGAATTATTTAATTTTTTTTTTTTTTTAATTTTGAGTTAGTTTGACAAATTTTTTTAAATTAATTTATAATTTGTATTTGAAAACACACAATTTAAATAACTTTATGTCCTGTTTCCTGAAGATGCCACCCAACGGTATGGCGAAATATTAATAAAATTAAAAACAATATTTTTATTTTAATAAAAAAGAAAATAAAATTAAAATAAAATAAATAAGAAAAGAAAATTAATTATAAAGGTAAAAAACATTTAAATATTAATGTTTTATTATAAGTATATTAATATATAGAGGCATGTTCTGACACTCGCATGCGATTTCAAAAACGCCAACTTTTGTTTTACATGTTCTGAAACTCACGCGTTTTGCTTGCGATTTGCTTTTTTTCAAACTTATGTTCGAAAAACAAAAACATATGATTTGACGGTGCAAAACATAAAAATCAAAAGAAAATTAAAAAAATGGCAGCAGCCTTCTTGCTTAGTTTAATTTCTTCAAATAAACATTAAATTAAAAAAAGAAATTAAAAAACGGATGCTTAGAGATAATTTAAATCTATTCCAATCCAATAATTATTTATTAATTTAAAAATTTTATACAAAGCAAGAAATAATTTGGGGACAAATGAAATTTTTATTAGTGATGTTGCATTTAGCAACTTTGAAAAGAAAGATTACTCAGGTCGTGAGTAATCAGTACTTAAAAATTATTTTTGCTTATTTTGTTAGTTTTAACATACACGTTTAAAACGAAGATCGTCCTAAAAATAATTGAGATATATTTATTAACGTACACTAACACTTAAATCGCCCATTTAATAACCACCGAATATTTGTTTAAGATTTTAAAATGTGAATAACCGCATTTTTATTTGACTACCGACTAAACATTTACCCGCACTATTACTAATATATTTTCGAACATCAATAAGAACAGCTGTTTTTATGAAATCGCAAGTACTCGAGAAAAAAACAAACACAAACAATTGATAAAACAAAGGGCATATTTTAAATTTATTATTTAACACTTTAATTGTGTAAAAATAAAAATAAATTATGATAAAAATAAAACATATTAGTTTTTATTTGCGTATAGTTTTATTGTTGTTTTAAAGCTTATTTTAAGTGAAATTTATAACTTCACTTCAGTCTGTGCTTGCGATTTCAAGTCGCCAAATTTCTTGCGATTGTGAACTACAGAACACCTTTCATGCGATTTCAACTCACATCGCAAGTTTTAGGCGATTTGCGATTGTCAGAACATGCCTGATAAGTATTATAATATATCATTAATATATTTTAATTATAATTTATTTTATATATATTGTAAATAAAATATGTACATTTATAACAAAAATTAAATAAACATTGAAATAAAATTATTAAATAAACTGTTATAGATTTCAACTGAAGGTAATAATATTGAAAAGTTTCAGGCAAATCGTCCTCACCTTTAAGATCTACCCAAGTCGTAAAGTCAATTGACCGGTCCGCCATTTCTTTCTCTTTAAAAGCATGAGGTGTTCCCGAGCATACCTTCTGAAGTCCTTCTGGGATTTCGCTTGTGTAAACGATCGATAAGATCTCTAAAGCCTTGTTTAAGTGAAGTGACGAATTCATCTAAAACAAAAATTTATTAACATTAAAAAACCACTTTTATGGCTAAAATGCAAACTATTACCTGCACAAAACCACCGCTAATCATTTCTTCTGATTACCCGAGCGTACCCAGTACCACAAAGTACACTTTATGCCCACGTCAAAAGCACACCTGTTGCAACACAATTTACTGTTGTTTTGGATTAACCTGTTTAGTTATTATCGTAACCATGGCGAAATAATTTACCAGGTGGCAGCGTAGGCGAATTCAGTATTTTTTGCTTGTATACACGACTGTCATACTCCATATATAAAAAATATATGTACATTTTTTATATATGGAGTTTGACAGTCGTGTATACCAGCAAAAAATACTGAATTCGCCTACGCTACCACCTGGTAATTTATTCGCCTTGATCGCAACCGTGCTACCATGGCGTCATCATGTACCAGATGGTGGCAGTGGCGAATTCATTTTCGCCGTTGCAGAAAATGTCAAAATTCATATAAAAAATTTTCGTGGTGGTTAAAGGAGATAGATATAGCCATTTTATTAGTTATATTACTTCGCCGGCGAATATGCTATGAAGAAGTACCGACGAAGGAGGCTGCACGTTTTAATGTTTATTCTGAATATGTATTTATACCGTTGAACAGAAAAAAAATTTATTTTCCGATTGCCGCAGGGGTTGAACCCTGGTTGTATTCAACGTGTTTACTACCTTGACTACAGCAGTCTGGTTTTTTTATTTCTTTATTTTTTTAATATTTAATAAGTTAACATGCATTTTTGCTACAGATTATAACCTCTGCGTTAAAAAAACAGCGCAGATTTAAAGACGTTTTCACATTTGTATGCCGTTACCTATGGCGTTTTATTTTCTGACAAAAATGTTGCATATGTCGAAAACTTTTTACACCTTTGGGTTCTTTTCTAAAAAAAAGTTCCGAGTGTAAATTAAAAGTAGGTAAGTACTTTTGAAAATATGTCGCACGAAATAGTGTAAAATATGTTGCATATTTTACCCTCAATTTTATGTAATGGTAAGTATGCTTATCTTTTTTTTAGTAGTTATTACTGTAGATAAGTGATGTTTGCTTTTGCTTCCAAACACAGTGTTATATTGCATTATGTTTGAAACTCTAATTAAACTTTTCTGATATGTAATGGTAGAAAAAATTTAATTACATTTGTTGTTCTCTTGTGCCTATAAAATGTGTAGCAATTTTTCAGGGTTTAGGCAACATGCAAAACATTCTACGTGATTGTTGGGTAACATTTATTTTCAGAAAGGAAAACGCCATTACTCGTAAAAAACAGCATATCACATTTCATGTCACACGTTTCGATTGGAATTGTTTTAATTCCGTATTCACTATTTTGTTTTCCTTCTTTAGATTCCGATAAAATTTGCTTATTCCTTAAAATGCTGAATCTCCACGGTTTAATTTAACTGTGGTATTGCACACACCAAAGTGAGCAACAAAGATTGAGGTTGCGCAATTTCTCCATCTCCCAGTACCACCTGATGACACACGTACACATAATTGAAATTTTCTTTTGCTTTTTGTTTTATATCTTTCCAGGAAAGATCTCCCGTCAGCAGCAGAGCTCTTACAGCAACAAGGCTAATATACTTTCCCACGACAATTGGATCTTCGCTCCGAAACGACCCGAGTCTTTCTCGGCCAGATTTTCAACCCAGCAACAGCTGTACAAAGTTTTTTCCTCAGGAAAGAACACTCGTCAGCAATAGACCTGTTACAACAACAACAAGGCTAATTTAAGTAGGGACACATCATAAAAGTTAATTTAAAAATCGCAAATAACAACATTTTAATGAAACTTAATTCCACTTTGAAATTTAAAAGTTGTTTCAATCTAAAAAAAAATTGGTTTTTTTTTTTATGAAGAACGAATTTGCGAAATTTAAGCCACTTTCGATCGGAATTGGGTTCTGTGACGCCTGTATTGTTTTTATGTGCTTGCATACTTTTTGGTACAGTGAGATCTAATTGACGACTAGCGTTATTCAAACATACAAATGTGAAGAGAGAGTAAAGAGAAATCAATTAACACTTAACGGACGGGCCCCGTAGATTTACGTTTTTCCATTCTGACTTCCTAGGACGGGCCACGTAGATCTACGTTTTTGTATGAATTTTTAGTATTTTGCATTAGGGTGTTTCTTTTGTGCACATTGTTATTTTTTATATTATTATTATATAAATACAATACAAAATAAATACAAAAGCATATACAAAAAGCAGTGCAAAGTCTGCAGTTCACATTGAAAAAGGAGTAAAACTAGATATGTTTGTTTTTTTGTCAGGTGCCACTGCATAAAGGTGAATGTTTAACAGCATATCACACGCTTAAAAGATGGTAAATAATAATAAATTTAATAAATACTTTTTGAAATATCACAAGAAATATAATTGATAAAATAAAGTTTTATTGTAGTTACAACGCTTTAAATCCATACATTTTTGTTTGTTTAATTCCCCTGGAAAATGCCCGGAAACAAGGAAAGACAGAGCAGATTCGACCCGTCCGTTAAGTGTTAAGTAACATTGTTGTTAGTCTAATCGACTAACAATGCACTTCTAGGGTTAAAATATAACCTATACCAAGTGAACATCCCCTCAAAATTCGAGCCATGCCATTTTGCTTACCCCGTTTCATCTAATTTCAAGAAAATTATCTGTGATTGAATCTGACATTTGTTGAAATAGATATCCCAGATCTCATCACAAATGTATACCGTATGTTAAACGATACCTTTGATGTACGTAATTACAATTAATCAAAAAATCTGCGTAATAAGGAAAGTCTGGCCAACTTCCAGAATGTGTTGGCCAACTTCGAACAATGTGTTGTGTTTCATAATGCCGTGGTACTAAAGGGTTACAATGCATACCATTCCAAAATGTCGCAGACAAGTATTAAAAACGTTGCAAACTAGCAACTAGCGCATCAGTATCTAAAGTGATACTTGTTTCGCAACTTTGTATATGAACAAGATCTAAATACCGCAGCAAAACTCTATACAAACTTTGTATAAATACATTTTGGAGGTCAGCCATTATTCATTCCACTTTTACATTAATCAATTTTTGTCGCTGCAATTTTTCTCCATTATTCTTTAAAATTGCATTTGCTTTCACATTGTACATACAATTTTTATAGATCAATACATGTGTGCATACATACGTTAACTTCATGTTTAAAAACGAAAGAGGGAACAAAGCGAATTGCAAGAGTACACGCATGCATATGGGTGATCATTTTAATTCCTCTCTCACCAACAAAATATGAATTGCAACGACAAAAAATGCTTAATGTAAAAGTGGACGTAGCAAATTTACGTATATACCTTAGAATAGGTATATAATTTTTTACGGCATTTTATAGATTTATATTAACCAATTTTTTGGGTTTATTTATTCATAATTTGAATTTGGCAAGTATTTCATACAACTTTTGGATCCACACAGACAAGGAATTCGTCGTGCTGATGAATTCTCCACTTTGGCTATATCCACTCCTTCGTTATAATTAAAAGAAATTTCTTCTCCAGCTTTTATGCAACGTTTTGAAAAAATGCCTATAATTAATATTTTAAAAATTATTTTATTTTTAAGAACCTATCTTACAAATTTTTGGTATTGGACAATCAATTCGAACACTGACTATTCGGCAATTTGCTTCACAACTATGATTCAAATAACGTCCAATATTTCCTTTATTTTTTGGATTCACGATGGTCATTAGAATTTCTTCCGCACTACTTTTAAGAGAGTTTGCTGATGATACGCCAGACTCCCTTAAAAATAAAACGTAATTCATCTCTCGATTCAGTTCGTTACTTTTTATAACTTTTTTAGCATCTTTCGTTGTTAATAATTCACCTGCATATTCACAAATGAAAGCTCCTTCGGGTATTTCTCGCGTAGTTATTAATCCTTTCGAACAATATTTTTCAGAATAGACAATTTTTAAAAATTTTCGTGGGCCATATTGTGCTAAACGGTTTCGACATTTATCAGTCTTACATGTGCACATGTAGGAACATTCATATATAAGGTCTCGTTCTTTCCCAGAACTATTTAACACTAGCTCATGAAATTTTTCGTTGAAGATATAATTTGCACCGTGGGAACAATTCAAACATTGCTGCTGATGCATTTCATTGCACTTACATATATTTAGCAGCAGTGTGTTAAAAAGTTCAATTAGTTGTTTGCTTTCGTTACATTCATCTTTGTTCTTCAAAACTTCTTCACCTATTACGTTTTCCAAAATGTACTCAAGGCCATCCTCTAAATGATCATAGTGATCAACAATTTTATACCACGAATCCATTAACAGACCAATGGCACGGTGCCTATGCTTCTTTATACTCGGTGGCTTCGTGGTCTGTGCGACGAAGTTCGCTATGGACATGGAAATTCACCGTGGATCTGTGTAGTTCATAAACAAACTAGTTCATTTAAACGAATCCATCTATTGTACTAAGTGAAATACATGATACCTTTAAAGGGGGTTTAGACGACACGACTTTACGTACGTAAAATCCAACAAAACATAAATAAAATTCCATCCGTATTTTTAGATTGAGAGTAAAAATCTTGCGACAGTTTATTTTGCGTTTACACAAGTGGTATCGGTAAAATACACCAAAACTAACTGCCATCCCTAAATTAGAGCCTAAGACGCGACGCAAAATAACGCATGGCTCTTACGCTGAAATGACATACCTAAGTAAAAGCGCAACCATGGCGAAATAACACCAGGTGAATGCAATACCTTTTACGTGTATTTTGTTTTTGTAAAAACTAATTCGAGCTGTCAAAAACGTCTGGCAATATGTGTGTATGGATTCTAATATAATTTTAGTGGCTTTCTTATTTTTCACAAATACATACACACATTACTAGACGTTTTTGACAGCTCGAATTAGTTTTTACAAAAACAAAATACACGCGAAAGCTAAAACATATGATGAACACATGTTCGGATGCAGTCACCTGTTTGATGCGCCTTGAGCGCAACGTTTTGTTGTGAACAGTAATGTTAACCTATCAGTTTTAATAAAACCCTATAATATGAAATACAAAACAGTGTTAAAAACGCTAGATAAACCCGAAAAAAGCAAAAATATCATTACTGTTTTGCAACGTTTTCTAAATACTACAAAAAAATATGTAAACAACAGTAGCTATCAGGCAACTGCATTATCTTACGCGCTGTCAAAATTGGATTTTCCAATTGCTAAGCGTTGACGCCGTGCTATTTAGGGATGCTTCAAACATTTTGTATGTACATGAGAAATTTTGACAGATATCTTGCGCTTTACGCGCTAATTTAGGGATGACAGTAAAATAGCGGTTTGCAGAAAAATGCATCCCTGATCTAATGATTT
This sequence comes from Cistogaster globosa, assembly GCA_937654795.1. Taxonomy (NCBI): domain Eukaryota; kingdom Metazoa; phylum Arthropoda; class Insecta; order Diptera; family Tachinidae; genus Cistogaster; species Cistogaster globosa. The sequence continues at coordinate 87,784,442 of OW569403.1, forward strand.
GAAAATTTCAAAAAAACAAAGACTGTCAAATTTTTATACGTATTTGCTCTCAATTTGTGCAGATATATAACGTATTTTGTTTAGACGATCCCAATGGTACTCTTCTGAAAAAATATTTGACATGTCTTAAGACTTCTGTGACCATGTAAACCGCCCTTAAGGGAGCTTTAGACAGTACGACTTTAAGTACGTAAAATCCGAGAGAAAATAATATAAAATTCCATCCGTATCTTAAAAATGAGAGAAAAATCTTACGACAGATCTTTTCGCGTTTACACGTTGTTGTACAGAGGTATTTGAGCGGTTTGCAGAAAAATGCATCCCTGATCTAATGATTCGTAATTGTATTTTGAAAATTATCAAAATATATAGAGAGCAATACGACATGTCAAATTTTTGTGCAGAATATTACCAGTGGGGTCATCTAAACAAAATATGTAATGAATCTGCACAAATTGTGAGCAATTAAGACCAGGATTGACTGTCATACTCAGTCGGACGATATGTCAAAAATTGCATGTGTACTCAAAAAGTATGATAGTGTGGATTAATATTGTATGTGTGTGACAGACTTTTTGACAGATCTGTACGATTTTATAATCTTTTGAAATAACTCATAAAATGATTTTTTCTATGCGATCAGAGTTGGTTTTTTTTTTGAAGATGAGTAGAAAAACAACAAAATATTAAAAGCGTCTGATTTCGCATCTTTTTTGTATAATAGTGTGGCTCCTACGACGCCATTTTTAAACGATTTTTAAAGTAGGACAGAATTCTGTTAGATTTTTATGTGATTAAATCGTACGATGATGGTGAATCCTAGTCTTTACGGATGAAATTTTTACAGTCGTATGGCTCTCTATGTTTTTGAGCATTTTCAAAAGACATAAATAAAATTAACGATTGTCACTTTAACAGGGAGTCCACACCTAATGAATTTGTATCTTGATAAAAGTCAATACATATATAATGATTATATAATCATCAGAGCTAATAGAAAAATAAATTCATCATGATATGAAAAGTCATTTTATATGTAATTCTATTTTTGACTTATAACTTTTTAAAAAAAAAATTTTAATTATTATAACTTAGGCATTTTTATTGTATTATTATGAAAACCAACAGAAAGCTCAAGAAACAACATTTAGCTTAATAATAATAATCAACAAACATTTAGACAGTATTATTTGGACATATTGCCTTCACAATGACAAATAAAGAATTATTTGTCATAATATTAAATCATCAACGTCTACCCCTTTGCACTGATATTAATATAAATTTGACAATTGTTCTGCCGGCGTCTTATTAGGCATAACACTACGTCTTAACGAGCCATTCATTTGTTTGCACATGAACAAAACGTCGGCATGTTTTCCTATGTGGAGAAAACGTGGAGATGTTCATATATTGTTTGTTCACAGTTCTTAGTATATATTTGTTTATTTCTTATTGTTTTTTGTTAAATAATATAAAATAACATATGAATAGAAAAATGTAGTCATTTTGGTTTAAATATAGCCTCAAATTTATTTTTTTAGAATTTTTAAAATTAAAGTGACGTTTGATGGAAGACATTGTTGTTCGAACAAATGTTCTGACAACTCTGTTTGAAATAAAACCTGACTTAGACAACTATGGTCTATAGAAGCCATTTTGATGTGCGCACATGAAACTGTTCAATGGTTGAAGAAATCAATGTCTCGTCAAAACGGCGTGTTATAATGAATTCGTCTCGTGTGGAAATTGTGTAATCATTTTATTAATATAAAAACTGGAGTTTCTAGTTCGTGAGCTTTCTTGTTCAATTGACGAGTTTGCACTGTTGCCTCTATGAATTATTTTAAAAGTTCTTTAAACCTAACAGTCCACCGTAAATACGAGCGTAAGACGTTATTTAACTGTCAAAAATTCTCATGCCCATACAAAATGTATGAGACCAACCCAAATAGCGCGACGCTAACGTTGAACAATTGAAAAATCCAATTTTGACGCGCGTAAAAAGTGAAGTTGGCTACAAAAGAAGTGTTGTTATTGTTTTTTTTTTTGTGGTATATACAAAAGTATTTCCAACAGTAATGACATTACAGCTACTTTAAGGTCAATTTTGCGATTTTATCTCTCTTAATTATTTTAATTTTGTGGTTTTTAGCAAATAAGATAAGTAAACAATACTGTTCGTTTCACAACGTTGGCGCTCGTATTTAACAGTCCACCCTAAATACGAGCGTAAGACGTTATTTAACTGTCAAAAATTCTCATGCCCATACAAAATGTATGAGACCAACCCAAATAGCGCGACGCTAACGTTGAACAATTGAAAAATCCAATTTTGACGCGCGTAAAAAGTGAAGTTGGCTGCAAAAGAAGTGTTGTTATTGTTTTTTTTTTTTTTTTTGTGGTATATACAAAAGTATTTCCAACAGTAATGACATTACAGCTACTTTAAGGTCAATTTCGCGATTTTATCTCTCTTAATTATTTTAATTTTGTGGTTTTTAGCAAATAAGATAAGTAAACAATACTGTTCGTTTCACAACGTTGGCGCTCGTATTTAAGTTACTCATTACAACGTAAAAACTAGACGCTAAATTACGTCGTGCCTAACGCCCGTATTTAGGGTGGACTGTAAGTTACTCATTACAGCGTAAAAACTAGACGCTAAATTACGTCGTACCTAACGACGGTATTTAGGGTGGACTGTAACCTACACTGTCGAGGAGAAGATAACAAACTTTTTGTCAAACTTTTTTCAGAGTTGCATGGCAAGTACTTTTTCCTATGCGTGTGAAAATGTTGTTGTTTTTTTTTGTAGGTGTATTAGTGCCACGTGCTTTCATGTTATACATAAAAAAATGTAAACAAACTAGGCCAAAAAATAGCATTATTCAACTCGATCGCAATTCGTTAATTTATTATTAATTTTAATACAAAAAAAAAGAAAATTAAAAGCCTACAGATCATAGAATCAAATTTTGCAACTGTCACTTTTGATAATTAAGAAATAAAGGTGGTGCACATCCAGGTATTTAGAGTAGTTTTTTATTCATAACTCGAAAACTATTCCGCGTGCACATATACTGCTATATACGATCGAAAGAGGATAAAAATACGAATCGATCGTGGTATAGTTTGTTTTTTGAAAGACTGTACGAAAAAAGTTATTAAGCGGCAAACTTTTCAAAATTAAAAAAATCGCTGAAATTAATAAGTTTAGTTTTTTGCTTATATCTCGGAAACTATTCTGCGTGCACATATACCGCTATATACGATCGAAAGAGGATAAAAACGCGAATCGATCGTGGTATTGTTTGTTTTCTGAAAGACTGTACGAAAAAAGTTATTAAGCGGCAAACATTTCAAAATTAAAAAAATCGCTAAATTAATAATTTAATTTTTTGCTTATATCTCGGAAACTATTCCGCGTGCACATATACTGCTACATACGATCGAAAGAGGATAAAAATGCAAATTGATCGTGGTATAGCTTGTTTTCTGAAAGACTGTACGAAAAAAGTTATTAAGCGGCAAACTTTTCAAAATAAAAAAATCGCTAAATTAATAATTTTAGTTTTTTGCTTATATCTCGGAAACTATTTCGCGTGCACATATACTGCTACATACGATCGAAAGAGGATAAAAATGCGTATCGATCGTGGTATAGTTTGTTTTCTGAAAGACTGTACGAATAAAGTTATTAAGCGGCAAACTTTTCAAAATTAAAAAAATCACTGAAATTAATGATTTTAGTTTTTTGCTTATATCTCGGAAACTATTCCCCGTGCACATATACCGCTATATACGATCGAAAGAGGATAAAAATACGAATCGATCGTGGTATAGTTTATTTTCAGAATGACAGTACGAAAAGAGTTATTAAGCGGCAAACTTTTCAAAATTAAAAAAATCAGTGAAATTAATAAGTTTAGTTTTTTGCTTATATCTCGGAAACTATTCCGCGTGCATATATACCGCTATATACGATCGAAAGAGGATAAAAATACGAATCGATCGTGGTACAGTTTGTTTTCTGAGAGACTGTACGAAAAAAGTTATTAAGCGGCAAACTTTTCAAAATTAAAAAAATCGGTGAAATTAATAAGTTTAGTTTTTTGCTTATATCTCGGAAACTATTCCGCGTGCACATATACCGCTATATACGATCGAAAGAGGATAAAAACGCGAATCGATCGTGGTATAGTTTGTTTTCTGAAAGACTGTACGAAAAAAGTTATTAAGCGGCAAACTTTTCAAAATTAAAAAAATCGCTAAATTAATAATTTTAGTTTTTTGCTTATATCTCGGAAACTATTCCGCGTGCACATATACTGCTACATACGATCGAAAGAGAATAAAAATGCAAATCGATCGTGGTATAGTTTGTTTTCTGAAAGACTGTACGAAAAAAGTTATTAAGCGGCAAACTTTTTAAAATTAAAAAAATCACTGAAATTAATGATTTTAGTTTTTTGCTTATATCTCGGAAACTATTCCCCGTGTACATATACCGCTATATACGATCGAAAGAGGATAAAAATACGAATCGATCGTGGTATAGTTTGTTTTCTGAAAGACTGTACGAAAAAAGTTATTAAGCGGCAAACTTTTTAAAATTAAAAAAATCCCTGAAATTAATAAGTTTAGTTTTTTGCTTATATCTCGGAAACTATTCCGCGTGCATATATACCGCTATAAACGATCGAAAGAGAATAAAAATACGAATCGATCGTGGTATAGTTTGTTTTTTGAAAGACTGTACGAAAGAAGTTATTAAGCTGCAAACTTTTCAAATTTGAGAAAATCGCTGAAATTGATCATTTTAGTTTATTGCTTATATCTGGGAAACTATTCCGCGTGCACATAAACTGCTATATACGATCGAAAGAGGATAAAAATACGAATCGATCGTGGTATTGTCTGTTTTCTAAAAGACTGTACGAAAAAAGGTATTAAGCGGCAAATTTTTTAAATTAAAAAAATCGCTGAAATTATTTTAGTTTTTTCATATACTTTAGAACAAATTTTTTCATACAAAATTCATTTTTAAATAAACTTGAAATCAACATTAATTTGTATGCAAAAGTAAGTATATATTAAGATTCTGTTAGTAAAATTTAAAATCAAAATTAATTTTTAAGGCAGTATATGTTTAGTTTTTGATAGTAAGTAACAAAATAAAATCAATATCCCCTCAATTTAACATATGTACATATATAATAATACATTGCATATTAGAGTATATTATTAAAAATATATTAAGCCATATTAAAACAACAATTAAAATATATTTGAATTATTTGAAAATTAAATTCAATTTTAAAAATATTATAATTAAAAAATTTGTGTAATTGTTACAAAAAAGAATTTATTTGTAGGGTATGGTGAAATATTTTGTTTCAATTCCATTCATCCTATTTGCTTGGTCTGGCAGCACAACTTAGGTTTTCTTTGCGGACGAATAACGGAATTGGTTTAAGGTAAAAAAATAAAAAAAAAATGGCTTAATCATTGTTGCCATCCAGCTATATAAATAATGTGTAATTTGTTTAATATCTAATCCGTGTGTAATATCCCTTTGTACTTCTAAATTAGTTTTAATCTCAATTGTGCGATAATAAAAACCTAGTTTCTAAAAAGTGTTAAACTAGTTGATTAATTCACTTTAGAATTTTTGGATACAAAAAAGGGTTTTTAAAAATTTCACCTCAAGTAGTTAGCAAATGTTTCTAGACTATAAAATAAGTTAAAATCTGTATTATTAAAAATAGTACTAACTATATTTTATTTTTTATTTTTTCTGCTTTATATTAATCGTATTTTTATCCTCTTTCGAACGTATATAGCGGTATATGTGCACGCGGAATAGTTTCCGAGATATAAGCAAAAAACTAAAATGATCAATTTCAACGGTTTTCTCAAATTTGAAAAGTTTGCCGCTTAATAACCTTTTTCGTACAGTCTTTCAGAAAACAAACTATACCACGATCGATTCGTACTTTTATCCTCTTTCGATCGTATATAGCAGTATATGTGCACGCGGAATAGTTTTCGAGATATAAGCGGGAAACTTAACTTATATTTTTGAGCGATTTTTTTTACCATTTAAAAGTTTGCTGGCTTATAACTTTTTTCGTACAGTCTTGCAAGAAACGATATATACCACGATCGATTCGTACTTTAAGCCTCTATCGATTGCCGTCAGTCGCTATGATGCATGGCTTTTAGTTTTGTTTTTATAACTAAAAAACCATCACAATTAATGACTATATGTTTTGGGTGTAGCTCCTTCATTTTTAAAATGGCGAAAGTGACAACCTGAAAATCTGATTCTGCAAGCTTAGAGCTTTTCATTTCTAATTTTTATTTTAAAATCTATTAAAAATTTACGAATTGTGACCGTTTCTAAAAGGTCTTATTTTTTGTCAAATTTTGTTTACATTTTTGTTTTGAACAACAGTAATACTCCTTTTTTTACAACTCTGAAAAAAAGTTTGATGATTCTCCGAGTTTGTTATCTTCTCCTACGTACCTACACTGTCCTACAGTTTTAAAAAAATGTTTTTTTATGTATACTAAAATCATTGATTTTTATAAAACAGTTCTTTTATTTGGATTTTAATATATAATTAATTATTTTTGTACATTTAGCTATAACACAATTTTTCTATGGCAACATCGTTTTATTTCACATTATTGTCAGACACATCTTTTCCATTCTGATGCTATCTGTTACAATTAACTTAAACGTTTTCCAAAGTTTACTACCCTATAACTTTTTCCAAAAAGTTTTTTCGAAAATAATTAGGGCCACGTTTAATTCGTACTTTTGTCCTCTATCGACTATGTGTAGTGCGATATGTGTGCGCGAAAAGGTTTTCGAGTAATGAATAAAAAACTTATTTAATATATTTTACGATTTCCCTATAACTCTTTCCAGAGAGCTTATTAGATAACAATTGTGACCGCGTTTGATTTGCTTTATTGATTGTTATTAGTTAGTTTTAATGTACGGCTCTTAGTTTGGATTTTATAAATAAAAAGTATTTGACTTAATGAGTAATTGTCTTAGGTGTAGCTCATTCATTTCTTAAATGGCGAAAGTGACAACCGGAAAATCTGATTCTACGAGCTTGGAGCTTCTTAATTCAATTCAATGCATTAAAATTTGACGAATTGTGATCGTATTAAATTACGCTAATTTTTTGTCAAATTTTGCTTACATTTTTGTTATAAACAAGAAGAATACTCCGTTTTTTTTAACCTGTTAAGAAATTTTACCGTTTTTCAGAGCTTGTTTTCTTCTCTTGCGTAATAAGAGATTATTATGTAAGTGCTTATGTTTATTTGTTTAATCGCACATACATACCATTTCAATTTAATTTTTCGAAAATACAACGACCTTAATAGGCTTTTTACACTGACTAACATCTCGACGAAACGCATGGAAGATGTAAAAATAAAAATAATTTTTTTTTATTATTTGATTTTTAATACACAGTTTTTATGTAATTAAAACTACCAATTTTTTCCAAGCTCGAGATCACCAAATAAACAAATTATTTTTATTGTTTTTGCTTTTTTAATACTTCAAACAAATTTACCAATATTTATTTATATTTAAATTTAAAAAATTAAACTTATTTGTGCCGCACATTTTCGTTTCCTTCTCAACGCCATTTTATCAGTGATGCCACCAGAATATCGAAATTTTTGTCATTTTTCTAGTGATGACACTAAAATTATTAAAAGATGTAAAGTGGAACAATATGAAATAGGAAGATCTTTTAATAATGTTGATTTTTAGCCCTGTGTATTTCTTATGGAAAGATGTTAACATCTCCGCAAATTGATGCTAGATGTTAGATGTTGATCAGAATAAAAAGGCTATAAAATAAAATAAGATATATGTATGCATGGCGAAATAAATTACCAGGTGGCAGCATAGGCGAATTTAGTATTTTTTGCTGGCGTACACCACTGTCAAACTCCATACATAAAAAAATTTGTGTACATTTTTTATATATGGAGTTTGACAGTCGTCTATACCAGCAAAAAATACTGAATTCGCCTGTGCTGCCACCTGGTAATTTATTCGCCTTGTATGTATGTATATATTTAAGGCTTAAGCAACTAAAATGACGCCATATTATTCATCACATTTTATACAATGTTGCCACTTTCTTAGAATTGGGAATGAAATAAATTAAAAATGAAACTACAATGTATGGTACACAGAGAAATGTAAATTTTTTTTTATTTTTTGAATGCTTTCAACCACAGACAGTCTAATTTATGCTTTCAACCATTTAAAAATTGCAATATCTTTCTCAAGAAATAGCAATATATAACCGCTTTATTTATCAGATCAATTCGTATGAAATTTATAAGAGCAAATATTTCAACATTATTTTTATTGTAGCACCTTTACTACCTTATGTGAATAGCTTATAATACACGTGCTGTTTGACAAAAGTAAATTTTTATACGTTTATTTGTAAATTAAAGAAAGCTCTAAATATAAAATAACATAAATCTCTATAAAAGTCTTGAATTTTAACAAGAAGTTTAATAATTATTTACACTGACATATTTTCATGATAACATATTGTTTTGAGCAAATCTTACAATTTTGTATTTATGCTCCCATTAATTTTTTATTTCTCCTAACCACTTAAACATGTCGAACTGGTCTTTGCAACATTATGTTGCGTCAGAGATATCGAAATTCAATTCTGTGCTATCTATTCGTACTAGAAGTTTTTATCAAGAAAATAAATTTATATAAAATTTTTGCAAAAAAGAAGTAAATTTTACAAATTGTTGTATTACAAAAATTATGTTGTAAAATATTATAAATGAATGTTCAAAAGCAAAAAACATTTATAAAAAACATAAGTTAAAAAGGGGAAAACACTTCGAACTTAAAGTCAGTGGGAAAGTACTATAAAACAACCTTTATTCGTGATTAAATCATCCAAATTTATGAAGTAGATTTCTCTATGTTATTTTTATAAACTTCTTTTAAAAGAACAGGTTGAAGTAGATTACTGCAAAGAAAAAACATCAATATAATATTACTATAATATAATTCCACTTATTTTAAGCATTAGATACAGTGACATTAAATTTTAAAATAATTATTATATTACATTGCCTTCTTGTAAAATTAGTTTTAAACTTAATAGATTTATAAATATGAAAAGCAACAAAAAATATATAAGAAAGACTATTCCAAAATTATATAAATAATCTTAGTTTTATTGCGGCTATTGGAATATTCTATAACAAATCGCTCTCTCGTAAACACTTTTCAGAGTATTATATCAATTGGATTTATTTCGCCAGTAAATAAAACCGTTGTCATACCTTTCGGTGAAGACCGTCGTCACTGGCTGTTTATTTGGTGCGATTGGCGAGCGCTTTCCGTCTTTCATTATTGGGTAGGTAAGTGTGACCATCTGTGGGTGTTTTGCGTTTGTAAGTTTGTTTTAATTGTTTCAGTGGTGATTGAATTTACACTATAGCTAAAAATAATGGTTACAACTGCACTACTATCGACAAACTATTTAGACAAAACAACACTAAAAAGAAGAAGAAAGAAAACAAAGAGACAATCGATACAACACGACGACACATTTTTACTTACACAGGACCAGAATAATATAGATTAACTAATCTTTTTCAGAAAGAAGGTTTACAGACAGCACTAAAGACGAGCAACACTCTACGAAACAATCTCAAGACATCAACAGAAATAACCGATAAATTTAACATCAGCGAAGTATACAGACTTACTTGCACCTGCAACAATACATACATAGGACAAACTGGACGAACATTAAAAACAAGGTTCACAGAACACATACGATCATATAAGCGGAAAAGAGAAGACTCTAGCTTCGAAATACACCTTAACACACATGAACACGAGCCAAGGGAAATAGATGAATGTATGACGTTAATACATCCTAGTAAAAAAGGTCAAAGACTCGACATTCTTGAAAACATGGAAATATACAAAATACGAACGTTTAACGGAGATATTACTAACGAACAGGTAAATACAACCTCCGACACAATTTTTACTCCACTAAAACTATTAAAACAAACTAACAAACGCAAAACACCCACAGATGGTCACACTTACCTACCCAATAATAAAAGACTGAAATATTAAAATTATATACCTTCAATAAACATGACAGATATCAGGCAATCTACCTGCATAATACCATTTAAATAGACACCTTCCTAACAGACAAAACTCCCTGCCACCACTATCTATGCAATAAACACCTTACACTATCTAACCAGTACTAATCAAAACGCGGCTTGAAAATGATGTCTTTATATCGAAAGCGCTCGCCAATCGCACCAAATAAACAGCCAGTGACGACGGTCTTCACCGAAAGGTATGACAACAGTACTTTTCAGAGTCTTACTTGTAACATTCTTTTCTTGTCTATTAAAACATAGCAGTAGCTTCAAACATAATCGAATATGGAAAACAGTAATACTTTCTATTGTTTGTTTAACAACATCAAGAGATCTGCACGTACATTATTTGATATTACACCAGTGTAAAAAATTTTCTACAAGCGCAAATTTTTCAAATCAAATTTTATGTCATTTTTTTCGTTAGACCGAAATTTTTATTAGCTCTATAAAAATTTCAGGTCCAAAGATATCTTTACTAATGGCCTGTAGAAGTTATTAGTAAAGTAAGCTAGCTAACCGTTACTAAAAAGCAAGGCGAAACGATAACAAGTAAATTTTGTAAATGCAATTTTTTAAAGTGATCAGTCCTCTAATACGTATTTGCATCAAAAGAAAATTAAAATAGACTAACAACTATTCAAAAATATTTAAAAAATTTTAATTAACTTTGCTGATTTTTTTGAAAATTTCAATCTACAAGCTCAATAAAGGCAAAATTAGTCCTTACTTTCCGTTCCGTGACTAATCAGCTGATCAGTTTCTGTTAAATGGAGAATATGTATTTTTGGTTTGTTATTACTTTGACGTTCTGTTCCGTTCGAGTCAGTAGAAAATATAATTCAACGTTAAGTTACTTGGAAGTTTTTTGGTAATGTGAGTTCAAAATTTTAAAAAACCATCTCAGCAAACATATTGGCAAGCGTTTTGTAATATAAGATTGCAGCAAGTTCGCATAAATAAGAGTTTACGAGCGTCGTTGACCATTTGCTTGCAAATACAAGTGTTTTGTGAACTTCGTTGACAATTTGCTTGCAAATGCAAATGTTGCATAAATTTAAGCAAAACCTGTCATTCTCGCCGTTAAAAATTGTGCTAATAAGTTGTGTTAATAAATTGAGTTAAATTGTTGTTAAAATTGTTAAATTAAGTGCTTTTGATACTTTTAATTATGTACCTATATGATTGTAACAAAGAGGAAGAAAAGTGTTATGCGCAGCATGCCGAAATTTTTGAGCATCTATGGAACGGTGCGGCTGCAAGTTCCGTAAGTTCCCAGAGTGAATTTGTAGAACAGGAGTTTATGCCTGAAGCCCATATTAACTTTACATATATTGATGTCGATTTTATTTCTATTTTTAGAAGGCAGATTAAAAAGATTGTCAACATCCAAATCGCGAAAATTTGTTACAATGGCGTGGCAGAAAATCATAACTGACAACGTTGCTGAGAGCTTTTCCTGGCGAGAAACTGCAGATAAGAAGTGCGTTAGGGCCTTCACTGTAAACTAAAATATTAAGTAAAAATTATCTTTTAAATGAAACAACAATTAAGTTCCTTTTTTTATAAGTATATTAATTTAATATTTTTCTATCAAGGAAAATAATTTTATATTAACAATTATTTTTTAAATGTATCAATAAAAAACACATCCAAAACAAAGTATATATTTAAAACTTTTACTAACTTCATTAAAATACGCGTTTTTTAGGAATTTTCAAAACGTGTTTTTTAAGCATTTAGAAAACGTGTAATTACGTTATTTAAAAAACATGTTTTGCAATCGTCTTTTTAACGCTTAAAAAGTTGGGTGTTTTTCGATTATAAAGCCCTTGCTTTGATGTCTTTTGTAAAGGTCACAACAGCGTTTAATAAGTGTTTTGCTTACATTGAAACGGTTACAAAACGCTTATATTTATATGTAAATGCTGGCTGGGATTTTTGTCATTGTAATATAGTTTATTTCTTGTTGTGTTGTCTATTGTGTTTTGCTTGTTTATTTCTAACAGCTGATATGTTGTTACAGAAAAACTAATTACAATAATTTAAAAAGTAGAACGGCATGGAACAGAACAGCAACAGAAAGTAAAGACTAATGAGGCCTTAAACTGCATGTTAGGTATACGCAAGAGAAGAAAACAAACTCTGAGAAACGGCAAACTATTCCAGCAGAGTTCCGAAAAACGGACCATTTTTCTTGCTTATAACAAATTAAATACGATCACAAGTAGTCAAACATTAATGCATTGTGAAATAAGAATTTGAATTAAAAAGTTCCAAGCTGGTAGAATCAAATTTTCATAAAATGAAATTGTTTTTTTGTTATAAAATCCAAACTAAGAGCTTTACATTAAAACTAACTAATGCCAATCGATAGAGCTTCAAAATGCGAATTAAGCGCGTTCACAATTAATATCTAAAAAACTTTCTGGAAAAAGTTATAGGGAAACAAAATTTGGATAATTACAAAAAAATCGTAAAATATATTAAATTAGTTTTTTATTCATTGCTCGAAAACATTTTCGCGCGCACATATCGCACTACACACAGTCGATAGAGCACAAAAATACGAATATAACGTGGCCCTATGGCGCTTCATATAATACAATTGAGTACAATCGGTAAAAGGGGAAAAATGATTAAAAAGTTGTAAAGAAATTATTTTCTGAATTACTTGCACTCATAAGTTATACTGTTATGAATTATATATTCTGATTATTTTACGTAATTTGCAAAAGTTTGCTGCTTAATAACTTTCTCTAGAAAGTTTTTTTTGAAAATAGTTTATACCACGTTTTATTAGCATTTTTATTTGGGTAGTGAGAAATGTGCGCCCAAAACCGTTTTGGAGTAATGAACGAAATACTAATTTCATATATTCAGACGATTCCCCGAAATTTTCGAAAGTTTGCTGATTAATAATTTTTTTCAGAAAGAAAGTTATGATACATCTTATTAGCATTTTTATCCCCTATCGATTCTGGGTAGTGGGATATTTGCGCGCGAACCTGTTTTGGAGCAATGAGTAAAAAGCTAAATTAAACTATTTTGACAATTTTTTCTAATTTTCAAAAGTTTGCTGCTGTATAACTCATTTCAGAAAGTTTTTTAGAAAATAACATATATCACGTTTGACTCCTACTTTTGACCTTTATCGAATCGTGTTAGTGGGATACGTGCGCGCGAAATAGTTTTAGAGTTAGTAGCAAAAAAGTGTATCACGAGGTTGTTACTAAGTAATAATTTGTCGTCCATATAACTTATATAATACTTAAATCATTTCACAACCGTAAATTTTGATTTTGCCACTTTAGCGGCTTCTAATTCAATTTCTTATTTTAAAAAAGATTAGCAAATTACCGTAAAAATTAATATTAAATAATATACATTTTTGTCATAATTTGTTTTTATAGTGCACGTTGTACGCATACTCTTACAAAAAAAAAACACGAGCTCATACGTATATAAATAGTACGTTTCATGCAACTCTGAAAAAAGTTTGCCCAAACAAAAAAAAATTTGCAAAAAAATTTGTTTTCTTCTCGCCGTTTCTTTTATTAAAGTTTTATAGATGATTTTTATGGAATGAAGCTTTTTAAATACAAATTTTCCACCATGACAGCTACAGAAATAAAACATTTTTTGGAGTTACTAAACTGTACATAAATTGGTAAGATTCCGTCGTTATTTGAAAGATGGCCATGCATACGTAATCACGAATGATTTCATCTCAATTGTAGCCGTACAACAAATGGATGAAATCGAACATGGCTTGCACGCAGCCCAATGATCTATACTGATGAACGTTTATTTCATCTACTAAAGATATGTATTTAACTCTTCTTCACCGGAAAAGATTACACAGTATATAACAATGCCAGTGTACACATTGAATCTTTTGTCTTTTAACTGATCGTAACATTAAAGAAGAGCACATTTTGTCTTTATTTTTTTTACACTGTATTATAAATAAATGTCGAATTTATATGTGCAAAATAATAGATAAGAAGAAATATGTGTTTTATTGTGTAGTAAAAATTTAGTATTTTATGGTTTTTAGAGTAAATTTTAAATAAGATTCCCGTGGACTCCCGTGAAATGAATTGGGCCCGGTTGATCTGTTTAACTTCTCAAATAAGAGTAAATGAAAGCTTAATAAAAAGACTAGGAATAGTTTTGAGAACCATGTCATCTGGTTACGCAATTAATGAGGAAGCATTCCGACGGATACTGCGGAACTATACGTAGAACTGTATAAATGATACTATATGCAATCGAGTGCCCACAAAATTGTGATTCACGGTGCAGACATAATTCGAAATGCGGGAACACCGATAGGAATGATGTCGGAGGAAGCACTAGTGTCTCGAAACAAAGATTTTAGATTTATTCGCAAATGCCACACTAGAAACATGTCACGAGAGAAAACAAAGGAAAATCTTTTCAATTATTTGCTTATGTGATCAGATCCATTAATTGCATCTTTTTCAACAAAGCCATTTCTTAGTTGTCGAAATGAAGAACTATTAGGTGATGAAAACATTTCGTCACACTTTAGATTCTTTCATACAGGAAGATGAAGAATTATTTAAAAAAATAATTATTATTTTCAGTATATATATATATTTATATTTTTATGTTGTTTTGTATATTAGTGCAGTATATCTATTCGAAACTAATGGAGTACCCAAGGGAGCATATTGGTTGTGGAGTCTCTTTTGTTATATGTTAAAATTGAATTAAACATTTTACTAAAAATTATATAATTATTACAAAATACCTATTGCCTAAATGGGTATTCGTCACCTCTAAATTAATACATTAATATTTGTAACATTTTCATATTCTTAAAAATTTCATAAAAATTGCCACGCACATTTTACCTACAACCCTCATTTTTAGTACAGAGAATGCCTTTAATGAGAAAAACATTATTCCAAAATTTCATACTTCTGGTTGCTTCCGAAGAGAAGTTATGACTTTTTCCGGATAGATTGGTCTGTGGGTCATATGCAGTATGCAAATAATCAATTACTGTCTGCAAATATACATGAGTATTTAAAAACGCTAGATAAAACTTTGGCACAGGTGTATCAACATAAAACTAGAGCGGTAAGCACAAGCGTTTTGATTCAATCGAACAAATGCTTTTTTAAAAGGATATAAAAACTAATTAACTCGTGCTTGAATATTTCATGATATCTTTATGTAATATTTAAAACTACAAAATGTAAAACTGTGTGTACTCTACACTTTTAGCAAATTGAGTCAACATGGATGTTATTTTAAAGCTTTGAAATAGCTTCAATAAACTAGACCTAAGCCCTGTTTTGTAATAATTCTATTTTTGTATATGTTTTAAGGCCAATGTTGCAAAGGGTTCTCCAAAATTTTAAGATATTATGAAGTACTATGTAGAAAATAGTAAAAGAAAAATTTCTCCTGTAAGGGCTGCAAATGATAGTTCTAGCGATAGCAACAGTGATGATGAAGATGAAAAACATAAGAAAATTGCACCAGCTGCCTTTGCAAACAATGTTAAATCTGCTGTTAAAAAAGCATGAAGTTCTTAGAGACGAAGAGAAACCAGATCCTAAAGCGATGAATGGAGTAGCTAAACCAAGTGCTGCTAAGCCAGCTGTTGTTAAAAGGCAAGAATCATCTGAAGACACTTCAGACGACAGTGATGATGAAGAAAAGGCTCCGGCTAAAGCTACACCATCTAAGCTGCAAAAACACAAGAGTCTTCCGAAGATTCCTCAGATAAAAGTGATTTTTGTCTTCACTATTATCCGAGGAATCTACGCAACCAAGGTCACTCCCGCTAAGCCAACAACCAAGGCTTCTGCTGCTAAGCCAGCAGTAGTTAAAAAAGCTGATTCATCTGATCTGAGCTCCTCCGACGATATTAGTGACGAGGAAACGCCTGCTGCTAAGCTAGTATCTTAATCTGCTGTTACCCCAGCCTCAAAAGGACGCTCATCCAATGATTCATCTGACGATAGCGGTGATGAAAACAACTGCTGCTAAATCATTAGCTAAAGTCACACCAGCAAAATTACCTGCTTTTGCTGCTCCAGCGATGAAGAACCAGAGCCATCCAATAATAAATACAACAATTTTGTCAAATCAGGTGAAGCAAAGGTAATTGTTATTTATTTATTATTCTTTTTATTTATTTAATGTTAGTCTACATAGTTTAGTGAAGCTTCACCAATCAAAAAGAAAGCTATACAGGGTGATAGAGAATCAAAAAATAATAAGAAAATGTAAATAAAAAAGTTGGCGGTCACCCTTATTTTCCGAGTTATAGCCCTCTGAACTTTTCATATAAAATTGTGCTTGTGCACTACATTTTTTAACAAATTGGACCAATATGGGTATCATTCTAAAGCTTTTGGAATTGTCTATCACGTGGCTCTCAATTTAAAAAGAAATAACCTATTAGTAACCAATAACATTTTCTGATTGAAACATTTGTATAGTACGTAGAAAATCTTTAGTAAGCGGAGCCGATGTTGGTTATATTATAGAGGAGAAAATCTATTCGTCTGGCCGGATGCTGGCTATGCAGAAAAACTTTAGTAAGCGATGTCGGTGTTGGTCCAAAAGCTTTATAATAATACACATATTAACCCAATTTGTTCAAAAATGTAATGCAAAATCACAGTTTTATATGATTCTTTATCTCCCTGTATAATTTTAATTTTGATTGGTGATGCTTCACTAAATTAGACTTGTTCCAAATCAAGTTTCTAAAAAAGCCAGATTGTGTTTTAATAATATGAAATAACTAAAAACTCACATCACTGTTATCCCAATATTTGTTTTTTTTTTTATACACTTTACCACAAAAAGTGGAAAAAGAGTATATATTAGTTTGCCATTTCGTGTGTAATTTCTACAATATCCATTTTCGACCCAATAAAGTGAATATATTCTGATTCCTTATGCATAGCGAAGTCGATTGAGCGATGTCCGTCTGTCCGTCCGTAATAGTGTTGAAATCAAGTTGGCCGAGGCACTAGATCACCTATAGTGTCGAAAGAGGTGCTCTTGGAAATCATCACTATTGAGGCAGCAGGCAATATACTACGCCTAACTCTTATATTTTTGTAATTTGAAAAATAAAGTAACTCCTACAAAAAAACCAAATAAATATGTGGGGCGATAGAGAATTAAAAAATAAAAAAAACACCAAGAGAAAAAATTGGCGCTCGCCCATATTTTCCGAGTTACGGGGCTCTAAAATTTCCAATATTTTAAAATAGCAATATGGGTATAATTTTAAAGCTTTTGAAGAGATCTTTAAGGATATACAAACATTTTTTTAATTGCTTAACCCCTTAAGAGCCGATGGCATTTTTATGTAAAATTATGTATATGTATTACTTAATTTTTATACCCTTCACCACAAAAAGTGGAAAACGGTTATAACTAAGTTTGTCATTTCGTTTGTAATTTCGACAGTATCCATTATTTGTTTCAAAATTAAAAATTGGATTTTCACCAAAACTGAAAATTCGACAAAAAAAGCTCTAGATTACCAAAAAGTTGGAATTTCAATAAAAAAAAAAAATTAACCAAAATATTTCTTTTCACGAAAATTCTTTACTTTCAATAAAAAATTTGAAATTTAATATAAACCGAAAATGCACAAAAAATAACTTACCACTATCAAAAATGAACAAGTTTTTTAAAAACCCTATATTCGCAATAACAAAAAAAAAAACATATTTACACCATTGAGTAATTTTTCACCAAAAATTTTAATTTTTGCAAGAAATTGTAGTTGCAATAAAAAATTTGAAATTTCGTTTAAAACCGAAAATGCACATCAAATAAATAACCACTATCAATAATTTAAAAATTTTCTAAAAAACCCCATATTCGCAAAAAAAAAAAAACATATTTACACTATTGAGTCATTTTTTTATTATAATTGTACAAGTGAAGCTGAAAACCAAATATCTGACATCGTCAGAATATTCCTTTCAGCGAACGTTCATCTTACTAAAAGCCTTACCTTTCGCGCTTATATATCAATAGATTCTTTAATGAAGAAGAGTGCAGAGCAGACGCAACTCAACTTCACCACAAATTTCTTCATTGCGCAATATCAAAGATTACCAAAAAAATTGGAGTTACTTCACTAAACTAAATTCACATACATGGTGATGAATATATAAGATTTTTTTAATATTGTTCCACTTATTGTGTAATCTAGTACAAAATGGGCAATATTATATATTAACATGACTAAATTCACTTAGTTTGCGTCAACTCCAGCTTACAAAAATAACCAAAACAATGTAAATTTCCAAAATAAGAAAATGACTCCACAATCTGGCATCAAAAAGAAAAATGTTTCTTTTAGACGAGTGCGTGATGAGGAGATTGAAATTGATGAAAGAGTTAAAGACATGTCTTTCGAAGCCAAGGTAAGCGCCTCAAAAGAAAAAAAAAAATACAGAAAGCTAGAAAAAAAATTTTGCAAAAACTTGCATAAAATATTGATTGTTAAAGAAAAATAAATTACAAATTAAACGTAAAAAAAAGAAGGAATATTACACATATTGAGGCACTTACTCAATATATGGTTTTTGGGGTGGCCGTGGCATTTTTGGTGGTTCTAATAAACAATTCAATAAATGTTTCGACAGTGGCTCAACGGGGCACAACAAAAGGATTATTTGTGTAGTCTTAATTATAACTAACCACCCGTCCTTATAACTGCTCTTTTAGTTTAACTTTCAAGACTGTCTGGAAGTTTCTGTTTTGCGTATTTCACGAGTGTTTTGCAAACATTTTGTTAACGATAATTAAATGCCACAAAAGAGCGAGTTTCTTTCTTTTTTTAATATTTTTAATATTTTTTTATTTTTATAAAATAAAGCTGCTGGTTCCTAGGGCGATAAATGCAATAGAGATTTAAAATTTACTCGTGGCAAGTCATTTAAACACGAAAAAACTAAGAAAAAACGTGGCAGTTATCGTGGTGGGTCAATTGATACGAGAGTAAATTCTATTAAATTTGAATAGGCGCATAAACTGAATAAGAATGTGCAAAACAATGACATTTAAAACTTGTCATGAAAAACTGAACTTACTATTATTTGGCTTTATATTTTTTTATATTATAAAACAAGAAGCTCGACGAAATTCAATATACTAATTTTTAAAATTCTTTTTATTTTTGTAAGTAAACGATTAAACGATTAAATTGAATTTTCTATTTGAAACATATTTCTTTATTAAGAATGCTATTCAAATACATTTAATTTAATGTATCTTATTATATATTTATAAGTATATATGTACAATTTAATATTATACATATAAAGCTTTAGAATTACAATAATAATAAAACTATTTGTAAAACAACAACAAAACTAAACAAGATAATTTTTTTTTCTTTTAAATGTTTAAAATTATGTTTATAACTTCTGTTCTGCTTTAAAGTTTTTTCCGGGGTCTTTAGGTATTCATTTAGTAGTTATAGTTTCAGAGATTTTGCTTTTAAATATAAGTAAAATCGATCCGTATGGTTGTTGGAAAAAACGACTACTGCCTCTTTATCTTGATAATTGAAATTTAAGTCAACAAAATAATAGATTTTTCACTAAACCGAAAATTAAAAAAATTTCAATATTCAAAACTTAACATAAAAACCTAACAAAAGGGATATTATTTACAGCGGCGATTTTATACCATAAAAAAGATTTCTGTTAGTCCTATTACAAGAAGTATAAAATTTGGATTTGGAAATTAAAGGGTGTTCACATAATTGATGTAAATTGACCTATGTGGCCTATCTTATATATCTATAGCTATTAAAAGTTTATGACTACTCTTTTATCGACTTTTGCTTATTAAAGATTAAAAACTCTTAAGGTACATTTATGAATTAGACAGATAATATTTTTTGAATATTTGCTTGCAATGGGTTAACTAATTTAAGCAAAATGTTAATATTGACTTGATACATTCAATTTTTTTTTATTTAATTATAATTTATTTTATTGACGCCCCCTTAAAATGGTTTTTGATTATTGTATTTTTTTCTTCTTAATCCATTTGTACCCCTGAAAAGGGCTTTGAAATAGTTTTGTTTATATAACCTTTTTAACATACTTTAGAGCCCTTAAAAGCACTTTACTTTTATATATATTACCTGTAAGTAAATAGTAATACCTAAATTGCCTAAAAATAATCATATTTAATTTACTTACCTATTTAATAATTAATAATTTGTTTATTTGTTTAAATAAAAATTCACAATTCTTAAAATTTGTCAACAAATATTTTTATTTTTTTGTGTTCTTTTATCAGTCATTTTGTTTATGTAGTAGTTTTTCGGCTTATTTAGTTCCATAAATTTGAGTTTTCAGAAACATTTGATAAAATTATGCCTTTTTGATTTTCAGCTAGTGATGTCTGTTTTGGTGGTGTAACTTGTGGTTACAATGTAGGATTTAATATATCGCTGTGTGCAGATTTCCACACCACCATTAAGGTACTTTGCAGGGCGCGTAGCCAGTTATTTTAAATGGTTGGCGTCCCCTATAGGCCTACACCATTTTACTAAGTCGAATCAAGTATACAGTAAGTAAAATCAAGGGAAGTCAATAAGCAGGCGATAGCAGAGGCGAATATATTAATTTTATTAATTTTCTGGACAAAATGTGACAAAAATTAATTTTTTTGTAATTAGCTTGAATTCGCTTTGCTGTATTGTTTGGTCTCTTGATTTTATTTAACTGTATAGAACTAATCTACTAATTTATTTTTAAGCATGCATTACTTTTTGATTTTGTGTTCGTTTTTAGAAATTTTTTAAGATGTACTTAGCGCCATCGATAGAAAATGCAATGCATTCGATATTTGTTGTATTAAATGCATAATACAAACAAGAATTTTTTAATTTATTTCGTTCTTTTTAAGAATGGATTTTGTAATGTGGTGCGCTACCACTTAAATATTTTAACATGTGGGCAAATCCCGCGTTACGAACGCTCCATTCGTACGCGTTTTCGGATTAAAATATTACACTTTGTTGTGTAGAAAAATGCAATTAAATACTCATGTTCTTTAATACTTTGACATCATTAATCGAGTAGGTTTTGATATGTTTGTTTTTACGCTTATATAAAATTATAAATAATGTAGTGGTAAGTGTAAAAAAAAGGCATAAAGAAAATAAACACCAGAATAGAGTGACCAGATAG
Source organism: Cistogaster globosa (assembly GCA_937654795.1). Taxonomy (NCBI): domain Eukaryota; kingdom Metazoa; phylum Arthropoda; class Insecta; order Diptera; family Tachinidae; genus Cistogaster; species Cistogaster globosa. The sequence goes on from OW569403.1 coordinate 87,805,888, forward strand.
TTGGCGGCGCTGGCATGCTGGCAGCTTCTCCGGCTATAGCTCGCCGTCTTGGGTCGGTTCTTGCCAACGTCTCGGCCTAGTCTACCACACACAAAAATCATGCCAGACTTCCACAAAACCTAAAAAAATATATATATGGAGCCCGAAGCAAGTCTGATTCGCTTTCTGCACATACACACACACCTATCACCTTCTGGCCGGTGTTGTAGCCAGGAATTATCCCTCCCTCTTGAGGTAATTAAACCTCACCATGACATCATCACACGTGTATAGATGCCCCTAACTCTGCCTTGCAACCTTCCTACCCTACTTACCTCTAAAAAAAATTATTCCTTCATGTTAATAAAAGAAAATTTAAATTCATTCAATTCAATTCAAAAAATTACATATTTTTGGCAGAATTTTATTGAAATTTTAAGCGAAGTTTAAAATTTTAATAGAACAAATTTTTTCTAGTGGATTTGCTTTTAGACATTTAATATTGCAAACCAATTAAGAGAGTGACAAAATTACTATTTGCTGATAATATGGATTGGTAGTTCAGGCTGCTGCTTTAAGTTCTTCGTTCACAGTTTCAGCGCCGGAATTCTGGCTTTACTGGCACAGCGCGGAGAGCCGTCGGTTTGCCTGTCTGTCCGTTTATTGGTTTGTTCGGGTTTTCGTAAGTTTTAATAAAAAATATGCGATTTATTTATATATGTATATTCCACTTTGATAAAAATAGTTTGTATCTTTTTATTTAGGGAAGACACTTACACTGGGGCAACTAACCTGTACTGCGGGGACGGAAATAAAGGCCTGAGCTCAACCCTATGGATGCGCACTGTGGGTCTAATTCACCCAAAGGAATGATTCGCAGACGGTACGTAAAATGGGTTCCCTAATTCGAGCAAAGTTTTATATATATATACATAAATAAAATGGAACGTTTGTAATTTCGTCCGCAGTGAGTCTGTTAGGCGTCCAGAGTCAGCGGCAAATACCTGGCACCGCCGGACGGCGATGCTAATTTAAAAAGATGATGCAGTCCCTCGTTGGGTGTGAAATGCGCAGTGTGGCTTTGGTGAAATGATGCTGCTTTGCGGGTTATTCAATATCTTGTTTGATTTAAATAAAAATTGTGTTTATTCTGATATAAAAGTTCAATTTTTGTTGACTTAAGGGTTTAAATTAACTTTCCACATGTATGTTTATGTACTTAAAGTGAAGGCTATGAGCCTTTAGTTAATTTAATTGTTAAAACGTTCTTTTTTTTTTTTACTTTTAAATAAAAAAAATCACTGTTGTGTACAAAAGAAATATTTTCAAAATAAAATGTGTTTGCTGTTTTTTATATTTTCTCCATTTTTAGGAATCACGTTGAGAATTTTCTTTTCTGCGGGCCACTAACACACCATCTCTCCAAGACAATCAAAAAAGGAAGGGCGACATTTGCATTTTGGCGTACCAAGAAACTTTTCGGACGCCATTATAAATTGGCTCCGTTTCTTTGTCAGCAATACTAATGCCTTTAAAAAAAACATTTTATCCAAAAATCCTCTTTTTTCCCTGCCCAACAATAAAAACATCAATCTTTACAGCTGTTTAATTAGTGTGGCCAACCTACCTATTAGGCCAACACTACAGGGTGCACACGACAAACCCTACCATTCCGCGATCACAATATTGTGCCGCGGATGGGGGGGAAAAAGGCACACTTATCTCCAAGTTTACCCTTAAACTTTCCCAAGTAACTCAACGGTAACTCTTACAACGCGGTAACCCCTTCACTCTGGTAATTCACCACTAATTTTATTCTGTTGGTCTGGCAGCCCAAATTCATTACCATGAATGGGAGAAAACGAACAAAATAAAACAACCAATTATTACACAAGTTTAATACAGGGGAGTGAACAGGTAAGTTTAATAAAATACTTCATATTAAATATTTTTTTTTACACATCTAAATAGACTCAATTGCTTCGCAACCAAACTCTATTTCCAGATAATAAAACAACCTGCTTGCTTTGAGCGATGGAAAAGGTAAGTTTCCTTGAAATTTATGAATGCTGGCAGTCTGGGAAAATGGATTAAGAGCATGTAAAAAAAACGCAGTCGCGGCCAAATCGCTGTTGTTAAAAATTGACATACATATGTACATATAAAGATATAGCGGTAAGTAAAAAGAAGAATCCATATTATTTCCACTAACATTCTCTTTCTTTTCTATGTTGGCGACACTGGGATGGAGAAATGGCGATTTCTTGGAAAACGACGCATCAAATCTACATTTCCTAGGTAAGTGTGCTTTTCTTAAAAACTCAAATAAATCATCGTCAGATTACTCTTTCTTCTGCAGACACTTGACGATGGCGTTTGGTGAACTAGCTTCCATAATTTTCTCTACAAAACGAAGGCAAGTGTCATCTAATTTTGAACGAAAGTGGCAACCAAAGTATTAAGTTTTATTCTCCCCCTTGCACACTTGTGAATCTCAAAAAGGTGAGTCGAAAGCTATTTAAGGCTATTTATTTAACAAAAGTGAAAAAGTGAGTTGGAAAAAAAACAACAGTTTAGACAAAGTAAATTAACAAGAAAATACTGAACTGATCTGAAATAAAAACTAATTTAATATTTTTCTTATAGGAAACGTTAACCGATGTTAAGGCGTTGGCAAACAATAACTGGACATAAAGAACAGAGACTAAAACCACCAAGGGTTACCTAAACCCTTGGCGAGAAGAACCCTCTGCCATTCTGTTTAAGGCAGAATTGGGATAAACCTAGGAAAACTTTAGGTAAGAAAAAATCATCTGAACTGCTCTAAAAAGCCAAAATTTGGCCTCATTAGTGGAACATAACAAAAGTGTTTACTTGGAACGTACTCCCACCTTAGGCTTTAGTTATACTTCTATAGTTACCCATAGTTCGTTTTGTATTTATTCCTGTACCTTTCATTCCTATATAATTTTGCTTAATAACCTTTTTCCTATTTTAAGTTTTATTTAACTATTGCTCCTGATCCTTTGTTGATCCTGTTATTTGATTATATTTTTTTTCCAATGCAATTCGTTTATATTTACCTACATATTCCTATATTTTTACATCTTGCCTATATGTATATTTCAACATTTTTGCTATATAGTTCTGATTCTTTCTATGCTAATCTTCTTTTTTTCTGTTTTCATATTCTAACTTTTGTATGTTATTTCCACATTTATATATTTGCTATCAATTCATATATATATACATATTTCTAGAAATATGAGTGCACACATATACATATGTATATATACAAATACATGTATACACACATACGCACAAATATTCATAAAATAGGTATATTGTTTTAGTTATAACGTTTAAGAATTAAAGATATCTTTATTTATTATTTATATTTCATAATTTTTATTTCACTTCTGTATCTTAAGACTTATTCCCTGTTTTTTTTTCTGTTATGTATATATATATATATATATATATATATATATATATATATATATATATATATATACCTACAAATCTATAATATCTATTTTGTTTATATTTGTAATTTAATCTCCACGCTTTGGTTTATTTCATCTATTACTATTATTTTCATTATTACTGTTAATATTATCATTATTATTATCCTTCTATTATTATTATCATTATTATTATTATTATTATTATTATTATTATTATTATTATTATTATTAATATTATTATCATTTATATTATTATTTTCATTATTGATATTAATATTTTTATTAACCTAAATTCTTTTCCACAGGTTACAGGCTATGCTAAATCCATTTTGCAACCTGACAGAAACTACAGGGGAATTCATGAAACTCAACAGAGTGAGTGGACTACAACATCTATTCCTATTGCTATTCTTAAAATTTTACATACGCTAAAGGTTTTCCTTTTCCTACATTCTAGCTTCTCTGCAAATCAATCATCTTCAAAGAAAATTCAACATCATAACTTCGCGAGAATCAGCACTTACTGCAAATAGTTCTTCAGGTAAGTACAGGTTTTTGTAAATTACCCCTTAGCCCTTATATTATCGTAAACTTATGTTGCTTAGCTAAGTTTCTTCCCATATTCTCAGGTACATCTACACAGGTAAAAAAATGGTGTCACTGTCGGTAGAATTTACTTCTTAATCAAAATAATTATTCTGCCTTGATTCGCTGTAAGCCGGGCTCAAACAAGTTACTACTCCAGGTGACTAATAACCCTTAGCTCTTCATGGCACAGTTCCCCAGAGTAATCATGGGGTTGCACCCATGGAGCAGTGACAGTTACAAATGTAGCTAAATTAGAAACGCAAGCTTGAGTTGGCAAAGTAAAGCAAAGCAAATATCCGCAGTGAAATACATAGAAGAAGTTCTACCGACAAACGGTTCCAAAATATTACCCGCGTAGAAACCGATATAGAATATGGAATTAAAAATGAAAACTTAGATAAGTAGATCCAATTAAAGTATTCCGTATTCAAAAGGGACCACTAATAAGGTAGATTCTAATAATGTAGTATATGTAGTTATTCTACGGTCGTCGCCTTGAAAGAACTATTGTTTAAGGTCCTTTCCGTGGAATATACCCAACGATTTTCCTTTCAAGTCTTCTACCTCATACAAACTGTTCCCAACTGGTTTTACGATTCTGCACTTTAAAAATTTGCGCGCGAGCTTTACATTAAAGGCATTCTTAAAATCACTCTGTTGAAAATTTTTACGATAAACTTCTTGTCCCGGGACAAATTTAACTATTCGGCAGCGGGTGTTGTAGATTTTTTCGTTACGTAAGTACGCCTTGTGTAAATTCTCACGCATTTTCTGTCTTATTAGTGACACTTTCGCAGACTTTGGGTCAATATTTAATTTTGGGTCATCCAAACATCCTAGCTTCCTAGCCAAACTATACATGCTACCGTGGCAAAACATGTTCATTCCGAACAGCGCAAAATATGGTGTAACACCAATTGACGTCTGCACTGATGATCTAAGGGAAAACTCGATTTCGGACAAATGTTTGTCCCACTCCGACTGATCATCTTGCAGATGAGAGCGTACCGCAGCCAGTATCGACTGGTTAACACGCTCAGACGCATTGGCCTGAGGTGAGTGTATGGCGGTGCGAACATGTTTGACTCCAAAGTTCCGTATTAAATCAGCAAATTCCTTGCTGATGAACTGTCTGCCATTATCTGAGACAAGGGTTTCAGGTGTTCCGAATTTATGGAAAACTTCGGCTATTAAAAATTTGACGACGCTTTTTGTGTTAGATTTTGATAGCGCTTTAAGCAGCACAAATTTCGTCAAGTGGTCAAGGACAATAAAAATAAAAGAATTACCATTCTTTGAGCGCGGATACGGACCGAGAAAGTCTACATAGATTTTCTGAAACGGGCGCGCGATGACAGATTCCGCACCCATAGGCGGTCTTAGCGTTATATTCGGTGGTTTTGTTTCTTTGCAAACTTGACAGTTTGCAACGAAATCGCGGATTTGTAAACTCTGGTTTGGCCAATAGAAATATTCCCTGACCCTGCGAAGAGTCTTTCCAATGCCTCCGTGCGAAGCTTGCGGGGAATTGTGTGACTTGTCGATGATGGCTTTTGTCAATTCATGAGGAACCCATAGCTTCCACGAGAAGTCCTCATTCAAGACCAAACCATCATAAGGCCGTACTCTTTTGTATACAAAACCATCAACTACTTTTAAGTCAGGCAACTCTTCAGAATTCGCTTCTATTGAAGCCGCAAGCTCCAAATAGTCACTGGACTTAAAAGCACTTGAGCCGAGATCGACCAGCCCTTCTACATCTGCCGAGACTTCCTCCATTTCATAGCGCGATAGGGTATCGGGTACTACGTTCTGTTTCCCCTGCCTATGCTCTATGGTGAAATCATATGACTGGAGATGTAGACTCCACCGAGCTAACCGGCCACTGAGGTCCTTGTGTGACATAAGCCACTTAAGGCTGCTGTGATCGGTGATCACAGAGAAAGGCATAAGTTTTATATAGGGCCTAAACTTTTTAATTGCCAAGACAACTGCATGACACTCACGCTCAGTGACGGAATAATTTCTCTGCGCCGATGTCAGTTTGTGAGAGAAATAGGCAATTGGGTGCTCCTCTCCAAAATCGTCTTTCTGAAAAAGCACAGCTCCAATACCTATGTCTGACGCGTCACACTGAACGTAAAAGTGTTTTGAGAAATCTGGGTGATTAAGCAGCGGGCTCGAAATGAGAACATATTTGAGCCGATCAAACGCAACTTTAGCTTCTTCCGAAAACTTACCCTTACCCTACCTAAATATCGTAACTCTTTAAAGCAGAACTTGGATTTCGCCACATTGATGGTCAAACCTGCTTCTGTTAGACTTTTAGATACTTGTGCTAACAACTGTAAGTGAGTTCCAAAATCTGGAGAAACTATCAATAGATCATCTAAGTAGACGAAAACTCTCTCACGTAGCGCCGCGGGGATCACCTTATCCATTAGACGACATAACCTCTGGGCCGCGTTACACAACCCAAAGGGCATGACCGTGAAATGGTAAAGTGGCCGCCCTGGTACCGTAAAAACAGTTTTCTCTCTACTGGATGAATCTAGTGGAATCTGCCAGAATGCATCTTTAAGATCGACACTTGAAATAAATATCGTGTCTCCCAAGCGACTTAGCAAACCCTCAATGTGTGGCAGAGGATAGGCATCCTTGACCGTTAGTGCATTGAGTTTTCGAGCGTCCAGACACAGCCGATTCTTCTCGCCCTTTCGGACCAGAGTAACCGGGTGGCTCCATGGACTCTCGCTCACTTCAATGACACCAAGGTCAAGCATCCTATCAAGCTCTGCAAACATCAGTTTTTGCACCGCCGGAGAGACAGGATAGTGACGATCTTTCACAGGGGTTGCGTCACGGGTATCTTTCGAAGGCGTCTCTAAATGCGTTTTCCCTAGACCTCTTTTCGTGTAGCAGGGGAACATTGATATGACAAAATCCAACATCTGTTGCTGTTCAGCGCTCAGACAATGAGCTACGACCTCTGAGGTATTATTTGCCTCTGTGCAGAGACTTACTCCATTGGTCGTAAGATTGTCCATGTTGGCAAATAGTTTAAAAACCTTCATAAAGTCGATACCCAAAAATAGCTCTCGACTTAGAGTAGGCACTAAATAGAACGTTATGACCTGCGTTGTTTGGCCAAGCGTCACTTCCGCCCGTACGCGTCCAACAATGTTGTGCACTGTACCATCAGCTGTCTTAATATTAGCAGAAAAGTGGAGGACCTGAAGCCCCGCCTTTTTCACCAATTCAAGACAGTTACGGCCTAAGCACGTTACTGTAGCACCGCTGTCTAACAGCCCTTCAATTTCATGCCCCCCTAAAGTAATTCGAGTGTAAAGACGGGAGTCTTTACCCTCATAAAGGGACGCCGCCGAAATTTCGTGCCTTAACTTCTTCCGAATTTTATATCGTTCTCGCGCTTTTTTAATCCTATTTGAGACCGTACCGAAAATCCTACGCCTAACTTCGTTGTATTCTCTTATCCTAACGTGCAGTGGTTTAAGCTCCCTCAATTGCGGTTCGCGCTCTAAATTTGTTCTAGTTTTGTCCTTATTCGCTAATATCCTAACGCTATTTGCAGTTACTTCCCCCTGCTGATTAAAAACTGGGTCTACACCTCTGTTGACCGCGCCTCCCCAGCTCGAGACGGGTTCCGAGGCCTGTTTCCCTGGCATTTAGGGCATTTTGGTGTAACAACATTATCTCTCCCGCACCTAAAACAAAACACTCGAGTCACTGGCTCCGGACAGTCCACAAAACTATGTCCTACTTCCCTACAATTCCAACAGGTGTAGTTACTCGTGGACCGTATTGCGTCAACCTCTAGATCCACAAAAGCTACCTCCTCATCCGTTAATGAAAACTCGTTCACTCTTTGTGCGAAATTTGAACGCTGTTGATACAACTGACGTTGGTTTGCCAACAAATTTTCCGCTCTTCTCACCTCCCGGCAAAACTCTGACAAGGTCTTCATATGTGCTGCAAACATCATCTGTGCTAAAGACGGCTTTAAATTACCCCTCATGATCTCCACCAACTGTTCCTCTTCATATGGAATTTCCTGCTGGTTTCGCAACTTTATGACCGCATTATAGAAATCAGCAAAGGGTTCTTGTGGTAATTGTCGCCGGTTCAAAATCGGCATTTGCACCTCGTACTCTTTGGCAAAACGGCGATATTGCGCCAGGAGAGCCTTTTCTAGTTCCTGCCACGTATTGACATGGACTATTTTCCGATAGTCCCAATACCAGTCCAGTGCTGCGCCATCTAATAACAAATGGAACGAGCGTAAAATTTCATTGTCGGAAAAATTGTGATCTTTTCTCACCCGGAAAATAAACTCTTGGACATTCATAGTTTTATTTGTGCCATCGAATTTAACACCCCATTTAGCGAGTTTAAATCTGTCCAGCTGCTCACTCTGATTTGGTACTGACATGGCCAGTTGATAATTAGGCTGCTGCGGTTGACACTCTGGGACAGACCAAGCGTCTTGGGGATGCGCGCTGCCTCCTTGGCTGTAGCCATAAACTTGTGACATACTCTGCTGAGGTACCGACTGAATTTGTGCTGTCTGTTGTTCAGCTTGCAAAATGTTCATATGCTGCTGAAACGGCGGCTGTATTTGCCGTGGCTGTTGACTATATGAAAGCGGATTGTGCTGCTGTAATACATTCTGCTGCTGCAAGACAGTCTGCTGCTGCTGTTGATATGCTAACTGCGGTTGCTGCCCAAGTACTTGCGTTGCAGTTAAGCGTGACGTTGGTCGTTGCGTCTGCTGCGCTGCTTCGACGTATTGCGGAGCCGGTATTAACGGAGGCGGTCGTGCCAAAACATTTTGTATTTGCTCGGAGGCATTTTGTTGCTGATTATACCCAGTCACAGCAGAAGGCCGGAAACCAACTGGTGGCTGGGTAAACGAGGGCTGAACCTGAGTATGTCCAGGCAGTATACCGTCTACCCTTAGACCTATGTTTGAAGCTGCGGCTGGAGCCTGATTATAAGTTGCCTGTGATAACAGAGCCTGCTTAATTTCCACCAAGGCTCTTTGAATTTTATCATCAATCTCTTGCATCAACCTCAGCTGGCAAAGACCGACTGAAGCCTCAACAATGTTCTGGATGCTACCTGTACTCATAGGCATCTCGGTAACTGAGCTGTTGCGCACTTCTTCGCGTAATTCTCGTCGTATATTTTGGGCAGTAATGCTATTGAAGGTTGGCGAAATCACCGTCTGGTCGGCACTTTCAGAGCTAATAGAGCAATCATGGGAAACCGAGGTTGACAAAATTGGGTTATTTATCGCTGCAAATGTAGCAATACTGGTTGCAGCGGACGTTGGGTTTGCTAACGTCGAAACTGTTACCGTGGTAGCAGTATTCGTAGTACAAGTTGTATTTGCTGTTGACGTAGGCATACTATTTGTGTCCAACAATAGCTTGCTGGCACGCCGTGTTAAAGGCATTAAAAAAACTATGTAAAAGAAATTAAAATAAAAACCCAAAAAAAAAAAAATGGTATAGCTAGACTCCAGGAAATAATAACTTGTCTAAAATAAAAAAAAAATCGCAACTAAATAACAATACGAGACTTCTTCCAATTCCTAGATAGCGTTTATCTCCAACCATAAAAGGAAAAAAAATTTAAGAAAATTATCAATTAAATCTTACCAATAGATTTGTATTAACAGAAAAACAACCTAATTTGGAAACAAGCGGTAGTATTTCGGGTAAGGTACAAGTTGCAAGGTAAGTTACTATTTGTGATATTCTTTATGTGCGTGTTTGTACTAATGAAATTGGTTTACAATTTTTCAAGATAAAGCCCTAAAAGACGAATAGCATGGAAACTTTTGAAAAAATCGTGCTGGTCTCAACCATCAGAAAGGCTTAGGTAATCTAAATATAAAGTTATGATGTCAAATCTCTACTTTACTGCCTATCACCTTTCATTTCTGATGTTGGATTCAACTTAGAAGTGTATCCCAAAGGATCACGTAAGTAAAAAAAAGAATTATCCACTATTCTCTATATTACTGAGCTTGAACTGCTATAAAAGGGGAATCTCTATCATTTCCTTCAACATGAGCAATTAAAAACCTTGTCTAGCATTTGAGTGCGTTTTAGTTACTTAAGACTCATGAGGACGGGACATGATAGAGACATTTGAATCTACTACTTTCTATGGACATAGCGTTCGCAACATATGTCGCAACGCGATTCAAGGTGCTTAGCCTTGGATTTCGGGACTTACGTATGCGCGATCTGCATGTTCCATAAAATTTGAGAGATTCGTAAAAACTATTATTTTCCGCTAGAAAGCGTTGCAAAGTTAGGGACTCTAACTTAACCTAACTGACCTACGCTACTAGTAAAATGAATGAACCAAAAACGTCCTCTGGGACTTGCTTCGGGCCCCACGTTGGGCGCCATTTTGTAGTGGTAAGTGTAAAAAAAAGGCATAAAGAAAATAAACACCAGAATAGAGTGACCAGATAGTTGGCGGCGCTGGCATGCTGGCAGCTGCTCCGGCTATAGCTCGCCGTCTTGGGTCGGTTCTTGCCAACGTCTCGGCTTAGTCTACCACACACAAAAATCATGCCAGACTTCCACAAAACCTAAAAAGATATATATATGGAGCCCGAAGCAAGTCTGATTCGCTTTCTGCACATACACACCTATCACCTTCTGGCCGGTGTTGTAGCCAGGAATTATCCCTCCCTCTTGAGGAAATTAAACCTCACCATGACATCATCACACGTGTATAGATGCCCCTAACTCTGCCTTGCAACCTTCCTACCCTACTTACCTCTAAAAAAAATTATTCCTTCATGTTAATAAAAGAAAATTTAAATTCATTCAATTCAATTCAAAAAATTACATATTTTTGGCAGAATTTTATTGAAATTTTAAGCGAAGTTTAAAATTTTAACAGAACAAAATTTTTCTAGTGGATTTGCTTTTAGACATTTAACATTGCAAACCAATTAAGAGAGTGACAAAATTACTATTTGCTGATAATATGGATTGGTAGTTCAGGCTGCTGCTTTAAGTTCTTCGTTCACAGTTTCAGCGCCGGAATTCTGGCTTTACTGGCACAGCGCGGAGAGCCGTCGGTTTGCCTGTCTGTCCGTTTATTGGTTTGTTCAGGTTTTCGTAAGTTTTAATAAAAAATATGCGATTTATTTATATATGTATATTCCACTTTGATAAAAATAGTTTGTATCTTTTTATTTAGGGAAGACACTTACACTGGGGCAACTAACCTGTACTGCGGGGACGGAAATAAAGGCCTGAGCTCAACCCTATGGACGCGCACTGTGGGTCTAATTCACCCAAAGGAATGATTCGCAGACGGTACGTAAAATGGGTTCCCTAATTCGAGCAAAGTTTTATATATATATACATAAATAAAATGGAACGTTTGTAATTTCGTCCGCAGTGAGTCTGTTAGGCGTCCAGAGTCAGCGGCAAATACCTGGCACCGCCGGATGGCGATGCTAATTTAAAAAGATGATGCAGTCCCTCGTTGGGTGTGAAATGCGCAGTGTGGCTTTGGTGAAATGATGCTGCTTTGCGGGTTATTCAATATCTTGTTTGATTTAAATAAAAATTGTGTTTATTCTGATATAAAAGTTCAATTTTTGTTGACTTAAGGGTTTAAATTAACTTTCCACATGTATGTTTATGTATTTAAAGTGAAGGCTATGAGCCTTTAGTTAATTTAATTGTTAAAACGTTCTTTTTTTTTACTTTTAAATAAAAAAAATCACTGTTGTGTACAAAAGAAATATTTTCAAAATAAAATGTGTTTGCTGTTTTTTATATTTTCTCCATTTTTAGGAATCACGTTGAGTATTTTCTTTTCTGCGGGCCACTAACACACCATCTCTCCAAGACAATTAAAAAAGGAAGGGCGACATTTGCATTTTGGCGTACCAAGAAACTTTTCGGACGCCATTATAAATTGGCTCCGTTTCTTTGTCAGCAATACTAATGCCTTTAAAAAAAACATTTTATCCAAAAATCCTCTTTTTTCTCTGCCCAACAATAAAAACATCAATCTTTACAGCTGTTTAATTAGTGTGGCCAACCTACCTATTAGGCCAACAAACTTTGTAAAAAGTTTGAAATAAATTAAAATAATAAATTGTTTATTTTTCTTTACCCTAACAATTTTGCATATTTTATCTGGTTATGGGCCCAGGCATGGCTGAAGAGATATTTTCAATTAATTTGTTTGAGGGTCGGAATTTTGATAATTGGAAGTTCAGGCTGGAGGCAGTTGTCGATGAACGTGGATTGTTAATTTTAATTAAAGAAGATGTCGAGGAATTGGTAGCTGAAAAAGCCAATGCTGTCAAAAAGGACGAACTGAGGAAAAACGACAAAAAGGAAAAGTCTATAATCATCAGGAGAATTGCAGATTCACATTTGGAGTATGTAAAGGATTGCAAAAGTTCTTATGGAGTATTGCTTGCGCTTACAAATGTGTTTGCAAAGAAAAGCATCTCAAATCAATTATTTTTAAGGAAGAAGTTAATAACCATGAAATGTGGTGAAACAGAAAGTTTAAATGACTTTTTCTTAAAATTTGATGGACTTGTAAGGCAGTTAATATCATCTGGTGCCAAAATGGAAAAGATTGACATAATTTGTCACTTGCTCATTACACTCCCGGAAAATTATAATAATGTTGTGAAACGATTGAAACATTAAATCCAAATAATTTAGAATTGGGTTTTGTTAAAAATCGCTTGCTGGAAGAAGAACGTAAACGTGAAGCTGTAAATAATGAAACTCAAGTTGAAAATATAGCAATGAAAGCTACATTCAGGTTTAAGTGTCATTATTGTGGAAAACCGGGTCACAAAAAGAAAAACTGTTTTAAATGGAAAAGTGAACAATCCAATAAGAATGTGAATTATTCAAACACAGGAGTAAGTTTTACTGCAGATGAAGATTGTTTCGGCGTTGAAACTTCTAGCTGTATGAAATGGATTGTAGTTTTCGCTGCCAGCGATCACATGGCAAATAACGAACAGCGTTTTAATGACTTACGTGTACTCAAAAATCCAGTAATTATTGGAGTCGCCAAAGATGGTGTTTTTATTCAAGCTAATAAAATTGGAACAGTACGAGGCTTCATAACTGTAAAAGGATATAAGCTACGAATAGAAATTAGGAATGTATTATTTTTCTGTTCGACGAATTGAAGAAGCAGGATTTAAGGCAGTATTTTAGAATAATAGTGTTAATATCTACAAAGGCGAATCTTTGGTGCTAAGTGCTGAAAGAAAAACAAAATTGTATGAATTTTATGTAAAGTTTTACAAGGGTTCGTCTAGTTATTTTGTGAATAAGCAAGACATTGTAGACTTGTGGCATCATCTAAATTTTCCTGATATGAAAAAGCTGAGCAAAATTGCTGATGGTATTGCTCATATTGTAGGAGAAAAGTCCTGTGAATCCTGTGTCTTTGGTAAGCAATCGCGTAAGCTTTTTAAAATAACTTCGAAAGCAAAACATCGAGAATTTTGCAGCTAATCCATAGTGACGTGTGTGGTCCAATGAATGTTGCATCTTGGAATGGTAACCGGTATATGTGACCTTTATAGATGATTTTTCTCATTTTACTTCAGTCTATATGATGTCAAAGAAGTACCAGGTTTTTGATTGCTTTAAAATTTTAAGTCTATGGCTGAAAATTTACATAATACAAAAATCGCTTCATTAAGATGCGATAATGGCGGTGAGTACTCTTCGACTGCATTTAAGGAATTTTGTAAAGTTTCAGGAATAGCTGTTCAATATACAAATGTATATACTCCTGAGCAAAATGGAACGTCTGAGCGAATGAATCGTACATTAATCGAAAAAGCAAGATCTTTAATTTTTAAGTGTGGTCTAGCAAAATGTTTATGGACTGAAGCAGTTTATTGTGCTAATTATTTGACAAATAGGAGTCCAACTAATGCTATATCTATTAATAAAACTCCAGCTGAAATTTGGTTTGGTGTTAAACCGAATCTATCACATTTAAGAATTTTTGGCTGTATTGCTTATTCTCATATTCCAAAAATAAAACGGAATAAACTGGATATTAAATCTGATAAACTAATAATGGTAGGTTACAGCGGAAATGGATACAGATTGTGGGATGATAATAAACGGCGTATTGTCTTCTCAAGAGATGTCATCTTTAATGAAAATGTTTTTGCAAATTCTCAGAAAATAAATAAAAATCATTTAAGAATCGTAGAATGTGATAATTTGCCAAAAGAAATTAACGATACGATTGAAAGTACCCACTTCGATGGTGATGGAGACAGTGGTAGTGATGAACAATTTGAAGAAGCTGTAGGCTCAGAAGATCAAGTAGAACGTACTGAAGAAGGTCTGGATAAAAATCTAGATGAAATAATCTTAGAAGATTCTGAAACTGGGCAACCAGAATCAGCTTCACGAAGAAGTTCAAGAATAATAAAGCAACCAAAACGTTACAATTATATGGGTTTAGCACTAAATACTGAACAGTTTGTCTCTAATACGCCGGTAAAATATGAAGATATACAGAATTGTCATGATTCAAGTGAATGGTATAAAGCAATATAAAAGGAGCTTGATTCATTAAAGAAAAATGAGACCTGGAATTTGGTCACACGTCCCGACCTAAAAAGTGTTGTAGACAGTAAATGGGTATTTAGACGAAAGTTGGACAGTAATCGTAATCCTAGTGAATACAAAGCACGTGTTGTAGCAAAGGGGTTTAAACAACAACAAGGTTTTAATTATCAAGAAACATATTCCCCTGTTGCTCGTATTTCTACATTTCGAATATTACTTGCTGTTGCAAATAAGATGAATTATTATATACAACAAATGCACTTTAAGACACTTTTCTTAATGGATATCTTAATGAAGAAATTTATATGAATCCTCCTTAGGATTATAAATGCGATTCGAGTTTGGTATGTAAACTAAATCGTTCTATATATGGACTTAAAAAAGCTCCTCGCATGTGGAATGATCGATTTAATAATTATATTTTAAAGCTAAAGTTTGAACGGTCGAAAAACTATTATTGCTTGTATACACGAAAAACAGGTAATAATATATTGTTTATATTGATATATGTAGATGATCTTTTACCTGTTGGAAATAATATTAGTGAAATTGAAATAGTAAAAGCATTATTAAAAAAGGAATTTGAAATGAAAGATTTAGGAAATATTGAAATGTATTTAGGAGTTAAAATAATTAGAAATTTAAAAACCTCTGAAACCAAAATAAATCAACGACATTTTATATTAAATCTACTTAAACGTTTTGGAATGGAAAACTGCAATGGTGTTGATACTCCAATGGAACCAAAATTATCTTTGTCTAAAAATTCTAAAGATAAACTTACAACTGAACCATACAAGGAGTTAATTGGATGTTTAATGTATTTAATGATTACCTCAAGACCTGATCTCAGTGTTAGTGTAAATTATTTAAGCCGCTTTCAAAATTGTGCTACTGATTGTTATTGGAATCATTTAAAGAGAGTTCTAAGATATCTTAAAAAAACAAGTAACATGGAACTTTTATACGATGCAAAGTGAAATGATTTCTTACTTGGTTTTTCGGATGCAGATTGGGGAAATGATGTAAATGATAGAAAGTCAATAAGTGGATATTTAATAAAAGTGTTTGGCTGCTCTGTTTCCTGGCTTACTAAAAAGCAACCTACTGTTTCGTTATCTTCTACTGAAGCTGAATATATAGCACTTTGTGTTGCAACATGCGTAATTATTTCAACCAAGAAATTACTCCAAGATTTTAATATTATAATAAAGTCTCCGGTTTGTATTTTTGAAGACAATATGTCATGTATAAAAATAGCTGAAGATCCTCAACTGAAGACCATCAAAGAATGAAACATATCGACATTAAATACAATTTTGTTCGAGATTTAGTTCAAGAAAGTATTATAAAAATTATATATAAATCAACAAAGGAACAACTTGCAGATTTCTTTACTAAACCCTTATCTAAGTTACCTTTTGAACATTTTAGAAATAAAATTGGATTAATTTAATTGAGGGCGGATATAGAAAAATGCAATTAAATACTCATGTTCTTTAATACTTTGACATCATTAATCAAGTAGGTTTTGATATGTTTGTTTTTACGTTTGTATAAAATTATAAATAACTTTAATTTTTGAATTTGACTTTGTAAAAAGCTTGAAATAAATTAAAACAATAAATTGTTTATTTTTCTTTACCCTAACAATTTTGCATATTTAATCTTATTGGTCTTGCAAAAGACATACCTCCAAGTTAGTGGGATTTGAGTGTACTTCCGAATGTCATCAAAATATATTTTTGTAACAGGTTTAAGTTACAAAATTTTGATCTCAAAGTATTGTTACGCACGCTACAAGAAATGGAATAACTTTAAAATTGAGGTATGTTTTTGTGATTGTTAGCAAATTTTGCATAATAAAACAGAAAAATTAAATATTTAAAAGAAAGATGAATGAAAGAGAATTATAAAATAACTTACTTGCAGCCAAAAAATGTTGTTGCGTACGCTACATTTTTTTCCAGTAGTATATAAATAAAAATAATTGTATTTCTTTTAACGAAATAATTCATATTATTTTTTAATAATATTATTTAATTCATATTTTATGTTTATAAATTAATTTAATTATCTATATAAGTTAGTAACAATAAAGTTAAAAACAAATTTTTTAAATACTTTTGTAAACAATAAATATCTTTAAAACATTAAGTGCATTGACACTTAAACTACAACAACAAATTTAACTTCACTTAAAACCAAGTGCATTGTGTCCATAATAGCTGAATTCACATTAAAACTTTTGTTACAATTTAAACTAAGTGCATTGTCACCAAAATAGCTGACTTCACATTAAAACTTTTGTTACAATTTAAAATAAGTGCATTGCCATCAAAATAACCGACGAATTGCGCAAGCATCGATTACTGAAAATATTGCAAAATTTTATAATAAAGTTGCTGCAATTATGCTAACTAAACAAATTTGTAGTATAAATAGATAAGTAAATTTATTTTAAAGTAATTAATATTTTATCTTTGGAAGAATAAAGATAACAGAAAAACTGAAAGTTGGGTTTTTTTTTCATCATTTAGATAATAACCTTAACTTAACTGGCGCCCGAGCAAAATTCTTTATTATTTGGAAGGAAATGGTAGTAGGATACATAAAAGGATATTCCCTTCAAGAAATAGTGATACACCTAGCTAATTAGTTCAAGTGTTAATACTATTTGGAAGGAAGTGGCAGTAGGACACATACAAAGACATTCCCCCAAGAAGTAGTGATACACCTAGCTAATTCATCCAAGTGTTCAAGGTGGCCCCTTAGTAGTAGCATCAGCAGCAAATAACGCAATTTCTAAAGCAGGTGAGTTTTAGAGACAAGTGATTTATATTCCGTTTTCCAAATATGGAGGATTTATGTGACGCGTAGACTGCAAGCCAGCGGACAAGGATGGACTTTGTAGTATTAGTGTAAGATATAGGAATTTGTTTTTTTAATAACATAAGAAATCTTTTTCTCCGGCAACCTAACGGTCACCTAGAACAATTTGCGTAACAACTCAGTTTAAAAAAGATAACAAAATTTTTTCTCCGGTCACCTAGAACAACTTGTGTAAAGACGCATTTTTAAATATAATAATTTTTTTTTATTTTGTTAAAATGTAAAAGCAAATACAAATCCGTAGGAAAATTGCTAAGTTGTACCAAGAGCTACATTTTGAAAGCAATAGGAAAAAAAAATTAGAAATTGAGTAAGAAATTATTTAAAATAGGAAACTAGCATTAGTAAGTAAAAGGAAATAATAATAAAATTAGAAAAATAACAAACCCCGATAATCTTATTCGTCCACCATTATTAAATAATGTAGCAAATGCGCAACAACTAAATAGAGAAGAGCTTGTGGCCTTAGTGAGCAGGCTAGCATTAGACCTTGTAAATAGACATACGCCAGCTGTGTTTAACAGCAACACTTAGCCACATGCTGATTTAGCAAACATTGCGGACTAAACTATTAATGCAGAGCATGCAAACAATTTGTCTGGTCTCGATAAGATACCAGATGTGGTCAAATGTTTGAGAGAATTTTCTGGTCAACCGGGAGAATTCAGTTCCTGGAAAAAAGTGTTGACCACATCTTAAAAACCTATGAAAATACAAAGGGTACCCCCCAGTACTATGGCATTATAAATGTTATCAGAAAGAAAATTACTGGCAATGAAGACATTAAACTTGAGTCTTAAAATACGCCTTTAGACTGGGGCGCGATTTGTAAATGTTTGTCCTTACATTATGAAGACAAACGGGACGTTTCTACTTTTGAATATCAAATGACCTCACTGGTCCAAGATAATATGTCAGTAGAAGAATTCTACCAATCAGTCTATTTAAATTTTTCGTTAATTCTTAATAAAGTAGGATCTATGAACATAGGTATTGAGGCTCAAAGCCTTTTCACGCAATCATACAGAAATAAGGCAGTCGATACCTTTGAGCGCGGCCTTAACGGTGATATGTCTAGACTTTTGGTTATGAGAGAACCGGCAGATCTTCCCCAAGCACTCCACTTGCTTGAAATTGGAAAATCAAAAATACCGCAAACAGTACGCACATAGTACTATGAATCCCAGCCAAAAAATCAGGCAGCAAAACAATCTACCACCGTTGCCACAAAAAAAATTTTGAAGGCACAAAGGACAACAACAATTTTACCCAGAAATAGCTTATATACCACGCTCGCAACAGCAAATTTTTTCGCGAAAAAATATTTCAGATCAACAATTAATTAGTAACTCAAATGAACAAATGCATAGGTAGCAGGCTCCGATGCGCCCTCTGTCACCAAAACCAACATTGCAACCTCCGCCACGTCCAATGGACGTGGGTGAATCTAAAAATTCAAGGCGTATAAATTTTAAGAATAGACCACAGTTCAACAGGTTTACCAGCAAAAGGCCGTCCCAAACGCGATCCGAGCAAAACGTTAGACCACGGAAAGAGCAGCGTAATTTTTACATTACGAACGGACCAAGCACTTGCGCTAGGCAAATAACCGACAATCATCTCAACGAATACTTGGTTAGTATCAGAAAACACTGAGGAAACGGAAGAATACTGTGATGTAAATTTTTTAGACTAAAACGCTCTTCGCTACCTTACATAGAATGTCGTACGAGAGCGGAGATATATTGAAATTTTTAATAGACTCTGGCTCAAGTCAAAAATACGAGAAATAGAAAAGAAAATTAAAAAAAAAAAATAAAATAGCACATATTTATAAATGGTAGGTCTCGTTTGGGGAAATAAAATAAATAACAAAATGGGTAAACCACAAAGTAAATTGGAAATCTTGGAGAACATTGTGAATAATGGAGAAGGGAAAAATACTGCAACTATAATACCAGAATATGCAATAGCTTTAGGTATAATAGTGTAAGTATTATATATAGCTTATAAAATTAACAATTATTTTAAAAATTATGTACAAAAACATAAAAACACAAGAAGCATAAATAATGCAATTACCGATGTCTAAAATTAAAGGAGAATTATAAACAATCTAAATAATTTGTGTAGCAAAAAAAAAAAAAAAAAACATATAAATAAAAGCATGGATATATATACATATTTTAAAGTTAAAAAGGGTGAAAATGCCTGTTAATAAGCTATGGAAAAAAAATATAGAAAAATTGCAAGAAGTTCTAAAAACTCTAAAGAGAAGTCCAGGTAGAACATATACAAAGAAAACTATAAAAGAAAAATTATAATATATTGAAAATATAAATCAAGACTCAATCATTATGGGGAAGAACAAGAAAATACTGATTTAATAACAGCGTTCAAAATACAATTCAAAAATCTTTATACAAATATTAAAGAATATTTAGCAGAACACGAGCAAGAATCTGAAACAGGACAAAATATCACAATGGCAGCATTTAGTTTAGAAACCGTTTCAAAAGTTTTACCATTGTTTGCTGCTTATTACGTAGAGCTTGAAAGTTTTTTAATAACAGCAGAGCTGATAAAACTTTATCAGACACAGCAAAAATAGATTTTCTGCAAGACATTTATTACGCTAACTGCCATCCCTAAATTAGCGCATAAGACGCAACGCAAAATAACGCATGGCTTTTACGCTGAAGGTGCATACCTAAATAAAAGCGCAACGTTTTGTTGTGAACAGTAATGTTAACCTATCACTTTTAATAAAACCCTATAAAATGAAATGCAAAACAGTGATAAAAACGCTATATAAGCCCGAAAAAAGCAAAAATGTCATTACTGTTTTGTAACGTTCTCTAAATACTACAACAAAATATGTAAACAACAGTAGCTTGCAGGCAACTGCATTATCTTACGCGCTGTCAAAATTGGATTTTCCAATTGCTAAGCGTTGACGCCGTGCTATTTAGGGATGCTTCATACATTTTGTATGTACATGAGAAATTTTGACAGATATCTTGCGCTTTACGTCGTAATTTAGGGATGGAAGTAAGTTAACATCTAACGTTAGAACAGCGATAGGAAGTTATATCAAACCAGAAAGTTTTGAAGCATTAAAAGAATTGCTAGAAGACAGGTACAAAACCATTACAACAATACCAGGGTTACAAAACAAGCTCAGTACACTGTTCCAAGGGAAAAGGACAGTTAATTTATTTAAAGACAAAATCGCCTGTATTCCGTTTAGCTTCATCAATATGCAACGATGTCGTTTGCTGTTGATTGTTACAAATCGGTATGCCGTTTATCAATATCAATTGTTATCGATAAGCGTCGATGTATTTTTGGTATGTCGTAAGCAACGTTAACGACGGCATCAATACAAACTGACTCTGATTTTATCGTCAAGCTTATTAGTGTCGAAACAGTTATATTTCTTTTGAATTTTGTGTATTAATAATTTTTGTGTTAAAAATATGGAAAAAGAAAAAAAATTACAAACTGCAACCAGTTTAACAAGCTGGTGGAAGAGATGGAAACAAATCCTTCACTTGCTAAAGGTTTCCAAAAAGGCAGTGTGCCCTGTGATTTTAAAGAACAGTGGGAAAAAATTTCCAATATGCTAAATGCTCTTGGTCCACCGAGAAGAGAATTGGCAAAAGGTAAGATAAATAGTGCTAAGTGGTATGTATGACTAAATTTTTCTTAAAAGTTTGGAGGGATTAAAAATTTAAGGTGAAAAAAAAAATTAGTCACAAACAAGGCAGATTGCATGTCTACTGGAGGTGGAATTTATAAACAAACAGTGCTCAGTCCCCTGAAAGAAGCTGTGTCAAACCTGCTTCAGTTTCAAAAACAGTTAAACCCGGAAGGAGCTGTTCAGGGAGTGCAATCTGTTGAGCCTCAAATAGATGTAGCAACAGATGCTGCAGAAAGCAGTGATTTATTCTAGCAAATGAGATTGAACTGTTGGCGCCTTCAACCTCTTATCAGAACGTCGAGACATGCACCCCTTCAAAAAGAAAGGAAAAATCTGTGACAAACAAACCGGGACCTTGCAACGACTATTATGAATTGCTACAAAGGCACAGTGATGAACAGGCGCAGATATTACAGAAGATTAACAATTCTATATCTTCATTGAAACGAAGCCTAAAAGATATAAGTAGGTACCAAAAAGATATGATAGAAATTCAAAAGAATAGATTTAAAATCGAATTAGAAGAAAATCAAAGAAAAAAGGAGCAGCATGATGCCGAAATGAAAATTAAAAGAATAAAATTTTTAATTAAGGAAAAAGAGCTGCAATTGTTAGACAAAAGTTAGAAAATTTAAATTTATGTACCTAAGTAAAATGTGCCTTTGTTTTGTTTTTTAAAATATATATAATTTAACTTTAAAGAAAATGAATTAAAAGACTGAATTAAAATTAAAGAAAGCTTCGTTTTATTTCATCTCTTATACGAACTGCCTCAGACCCTTGTTCAATTTCATTCTCACTCATACAATTCAGTATAATTTTGCACACTATCTACTGCTTCATCTGGAATATGTAAACCTTAATGAATACATATATTGTTAAGTGCAGCGCAAACATTAACAATTTTGATTGCTCTTGCCGGCGTATAGTGCAACTGACGAGCGCCAAGAAGACATCGAAAACGGTTTTTAAAAACTCTAATTGTTCTTTCCACTATATTTCGTGCTTTCGCATGCTTCATATTATGGGTGGCTTCTGCACTGCCTGCAGCTGTGGACATATATGGAGTCATTAAAAAGGGTTCAAGGCGATAGCCTGCATCACCTAAGAAGCAAAATTGAATAATTGATAATTATTTTATATTGAAGTTGAATTCTTACCTAATAGCCACGAATTACGATCACCAGCATTGTATTTTTCTTTTAAAATACGTTTGGCATGACTGACATTCCATATTAAAGAGTCATAAGAAGAACCAGCATACCGAGCATCTAAAAACCGTATTCGCATTTTGTGATCACAAATCTAATAATAAATATAAAAATATATAAATATGTATGTATGTATATAATTGTAAAAAAGCAATATATTTTTAAAAAACTAACAATCATTGCGTTTAAGCTGAAATACCCCTTCCGATTAAAGTAAAGATGCTGGTTTTCTCTATTTGGAGCCAATATTTTTATGTGGGTGCCATCCACACAACCAACGACACCGGGAAAATCTGATTTCTGAAGGAAATGAAGTTTTTCTTCAGCTTTTTCTTCCTCTGTCATAGTAAATGTTATCCATTGTTGACAAATTTTTCTTTCCAAGACATCCACAATCTCAGAAATTATCTTGGACCCTACTGGTTGGGATAATCCTAAATTAAAATCATTAGCAACACTTAGCTGGGAGGACCCTTGCGCTAAAAACCTTAACGTTGCAGCCAATCTAATTGTGTTTGAAATATGTGTTGACTTAACTCCTACTTTTAAATGTGGTGTTATAGTCTCCAGCACATACTTAAAAGCATCTTTGTTTAAACGAAAAAAAACTTTCGGACCTTTCAAATAAATAACAAATTAACTTCTGGAGAATAGAAAGAACACTCAATTTATTACTTACTTTTTATCAGGTAATTTAAATATGTTTGATTTTTGTCTTAAACACCAATTTATTTTTACTTTCCTCACCATTCGGTTCAGAATTACAATCAGGAATAAATAACATTTTGATTGTTTAAATTTTTTAATAAACTCTGAACACAAAACAAATTATCTGTCAAATTATTAGAGATGTGCTTTTAAAACGATAAATTAACGACATCGTCACATTGCTGTTATGAAATACCAGTTTATTATTGAATTGATGACGATGTCGATAAATTTTGATATTGATATTAAATTGATGACGATGACAACGACGCTTTAGGAAATAAGCGTGAATATTACATATAATAGACAGTAAAAGTCTGCGCAAAACCACTTGGTTGTTTGTCAACACTCAAGGCGCATCAAACAGGTGACTGCATCCGAACATGTGTTCATCATATGTTTTAGCTTTTGCGTGTATTTTGTTTTTGTAAAAACTAATTCGAGCTGTCAAAAACGTCTAGTAATGTGTGTATGTATTTGTGAAAAATAAGAAAGCCACTAAAAATATATTAGAATATATACACACATATTGCCAGACGTTTTTGACAGCTCGAATTAGTTTTAACAAAAACAAAATACACGTAAAAGGTATTGCATTCACCTGGTATTATTGCGCCATGGTCAACACTGAATACTATGCTGCAGTGTATATGATAATACTGTATAAAATGTGATTATTGCACACTACACCATATAAAAATCAAAGCGAGCGCACACAATAACAATACAACAAAAAAATTTAAGTGTGTTTGCTTTGTGTTTAGCCGATCAATAGCACGACCTGCCATTTATTTGTGTATTTGTTTATTCGTCAAGCAATGATCTGTTGCAAAAATGTTATGTGTTACAGTAGTTTTTGTTGTTATTTGCAGTTTTAAAAAAGGCAGCAGCGTGATTGCTGTGCACCACAGGCAATGTTGTCATTGTCATTATTGTTTTTTACTGTTAGCATTGTTAACCATGTAGATAATTAATACACATAAACAAAGCGTTTGTGTTCTATTTTTAATTGACCGCGAAAGTTGAAAGTGAAAGAGTGTGAAAAGTTAATTTTGAAAATACATAATATATCTGAGAGGTAATTTAAATAATTGTTTGGTTTTGTTTAAAAATGTGATATGTAACCAGTTTTTTTAATTAACTTTATTAAAGACTTTTCATTAACACAAACATAAAATTTATTTTTATATGAAAAAAGTGAAGAAACAAGTGTAATAAGAATGGGCTTGAAAGCTAAAATCAGAAAAAAAATTAATAGAAATCTAATTTAGATTTGGAACAGATTTTTATCGTTAATAGTTTTTGCTATTCTACGTTTACAAATTTATGCATTTTATAGATAAATAATTAAAAAGATTTCAGCGAGCATTTCCGAAAACACAGATGCATGCAGCTCGAAAACAAGCGAAATGTTAAATTATTCAACAATAAAATTATAAATTTTATGCGGAGAATTCAAAGTTAGTAACAAGAGAGGGACAAGTAAAGTTTGGAATATATTTGCAAAATAGAAAATTCATCAGGAGAAGAATTACATGACCTAGTTTGTTGTAGGATTTGCACCAATATATACAAATACATTAACAAATCCACTTCGAACTTAGTAAGACACAAATGCTATGCGGCTGCAGTTATTGATGGTAAAAACATCACAAAAACAAAAATGTATAACAAATTACATAGTAGCATGGACTGTAAAAAATTGCAGACCATTTCGAGTAGTAGAAGATTTCGGCTTCAGGAAGGTAGCAAAAGACCTTATCTCAATTGGAGCAAAATACGGGCCAAATGTTAATATAGAACATCTCTTGCAACATCCAACAACAATATCTATGAATATATAGCACTTTGTGTTGCAACATGCGTAATTATTTCAACCAAGAAATTACTCCAAGATTTTAATATTATAATAAAGTCTCCGGTTTGTATTTTTGAAGACAATATGTCATGTATAAAAATAGCTGAAGATCCTCAACTGAAGACCATCAAAGAATGAAACATATCGACATTAAATACAACTTTGTTCGAGATTTAGTTCAAGAAAGTATTATAAAAATTATATATAAATCAACAAAGGAACAACTTGCAGATTTCTTTACTAAACCCTTATCTAAGTTACCTTTTGAACATTTTAGAATTAAAATTGGATTAATTTAATTGAGGGCGGATATAGAAAAATGCAATTAAATACTCATGTTCTTTAATACTTTGACATCATTAATAAAGTAGGTTTTGATATCTTTGTTTTTACGTTAATATAAAATTATAAATAACTTTAATTTTTGAATTTGACTTTGTAAAAAGCTTGAAATAAATTAAAACAATAAATTGTTTATTTTTCTTTACCCTAACAATTTTGCATATTTAATCTTATTGGTCTAGCAAAAGACATACCTCCAAGTTAGTGGGATTTGAGTGTACTTCCGAATGTCATCAAAATATATTTTTGTAACAGGTTTAAGTTACAAAATTTTGATTTCAAAGTATTGTTACGCACGCTACAAAAAATGGAATAACTTTAAAGGTTGAGGTATGTTTTTGTGATTGTTAACAAATTTTGCATAATAAAACAGAAAAATTAAATATTTAAAAGAAAGATGAATGAAAGAGAATTATAAAATAACTTACTTGCAGCCAAAAAA
The DNA here is from genome assembly GCA_937654795.1 of Cistogaster globosa. Taxonomy (NCBI): domain Eukaryota; kingdom Metazoa; phylum Arthropoda; class Insecta; order Diptera; family Tachinidae; genus Cistogaster; species Cistogaster globosa. The sequence continues at coordinate 87,831,715 of OW569403.1, forward strand.
TGTTGTTGCGTACGCTACATTTTTTTCCAGTAGTATATAAATAAAAATAATTGTATTTCTTTTAACGAAATAATTCATATTATTTTTTAATAATATTATTTAATTCATATTTTATGTTTATAAATTAATTTAATTATCTATATAAGTTAGTAACAATAAAGTTAAAAACAAATTTTTTAAATACTTTTGTAAACAATAAATATCTTTAAAACATTAAGTGCATTGACACTTAAACTACAACAACAAATTTAACTTCACTTAAAACCAAGTGCATTGTGACCATAATAGCTGAATTCACATTAAAACTTTTGTTACAATTTAAACTAAGTGCATTGTCACCAAAATAGCTGACTTCACATTAAAACTTTTGTTACAATTTAAAATAAGTGCATTGCCATCAAAATAACCGACGAATTGCGCAAGCATCGATTACTGAAAATATTGCAAAATTTTATAATAAAGTTGCTGCAATTATGCTAACTAAACAAATTTGTAGTATAAATAGATAAGTAAATTTATTTTTAAGTAATTAATATTTTATCTTTGGAAGAATAAAGATAACAGAAAAACTGAAAGTTGTGTTTTTTTTATCGTTTAGATAATAACTTTAACTTAACTGGCGCCCGAGCAAAATTCTTTATTAGTTGGAAGGAAATGGTAGTAGGATACATAAAAGGATATTCCCTTCAAGAAATAGTGATACACCTAGCTAATTAGTTCAAGTGTTAATACTATTCGGAAGGAAGTGGCAGTAGGACACATACAAAGACATTCCCCCAAGAAGTAGTGATACACCTAGCTAATTCATCCAAGTGCTCAAGGTGGCCCCTTAGTAGTAGCATCAGCAGCAAAAAGGACGCGTAGACCGCAAGCCAGCGGACAAGGATGGACTTTGTAGTATTAGTGTAAGATATAGGAATTTGTTTTTTTAATAACATAAGAAGTCTTTTTCTCCGGCATCCTAACGGTCACCTAGAACAATTTGCGTAACAACTCAGTTTAAAAAAGATAACAAAATTTTTTCTCCGGCAACCTAATGGTCACCTAGAACAACTTGTGTAAAGACGCATTTTAAGATATAATAATTTTTTTTTTATTTTGTTAAAATGTAAAAGCAAATACAAATCCGTAGGAAAATTGCTAAGTTGTACCAAGAGCTACATTTTGAAAGCAATAGGAAAAAAAAATTAGAAATTGAGTAAGAAATTATTTAAAATAGGAAACTAGAATTAGTAAGTAAAAGGAAATAATAATAAAATTAGAAAAATAACAAACCCCGATAATCTTATTCGTCCACCATTATTAAATAATGTAGCAAATGCGCAACAACTAAATAGAGAAGAGCTTGTGGCCTTAGTGAGCAGGCTAGCATTAGACCTTGTAAATAGACATACGCCAGCTGTGTTTAACAGCAACACTTAGCCACATGCTGATTTAGCAAACATTGCGGACTAAACTATTAATGCAGAGCATGCAAACAATTTGTCTGGTCTCGATAAGATACCAGATGTGGTCAAATGTTTGAGAGAATTTTCTGGTCAACCGGGAGAATTCAGTTCCTGGAAAAAAGTGTTGACCACATCTTAAAAACCTATGAAAATACAAAGGGTACCCCCCAGTACTATGGCATTATAAATGTTATCAGAAAGAAAATTACTGGCAATGAAGACATTAAACTTGAGTCTTAAAATACGCCTTTAGACTGGGGCGCGATTTGTAAATGTTTGTCCTTACATTATGAAGACAAACGGGACGTTTCTACTTTTGAATATCAAATGACCTCACTGGTCCAAGATAATATGTCAGTAGAAGAATTCTACCAATCAGTCTATTTAAATTTTTCGTTAATTCTTAATAAAGTAGGATCTATGAACATAGGTATTGAGGCTCAAAGCCTTTTCACGCAATCATACAGAAATAAGGCAGTCGATACCTTTGAGCGCGGCCTTAACGGTGATATGTCTAGACTTTTGGTTATGAGAGAACCGGCAGATCTTCCCCAAGCACTCCACTTGCTTGAAATTGGAAAATCAAAAATACCGCAAACAGTACGCACATAGTACTATGAATCCCAGCCAAAAAATCAGGCAGCAAAACAATCTACCACCGTTGCCACAAAAAAAATTTTGAAGGCACAAAGGACAACAACAATTTTACCCAGAAATAGCTTATATACCACGCTCGCAACAGCAAATTTTTTCGCGAAAAAATATTTCAGATCAACAATTAATTAGTAACTCAAATGAACAAATGCATAGGTAGCAGGCTCCGATGCGCCCTCTGTCACCAAAACCAACATTGCAACCTCCGCCACGTCCAATGGACGTGGGTGAATCTAAAAATTCAAGGCGTATAAATTTTAAGAATAGACCACAGTTCAACAGGTTTACCAGCAAAAGGCCGTCCCAAACGCGATCCGAGCAAAACGTTAGACCACGGAAAGAGCAGCGTAATTTTTACATTACGAACGGACCAAGCACTTGCGCTAGGCAAATAACCGACAATCATCTCAACGAATACTTGGTTAGTATCAGAAAACACTGAGGAAACGGAAGAATACTGTGATGTAAATTTTTTAGACTAAAACGCTCTTCGCTACCTTACATAGAATGTCGTACGAGAGCGGAGATATATTGAAATTTTTAATAGACTCTGGCTCAAGTCAAAAATACGAGAAATAGAAAAGAAAATTAAAAAAAAAAAATAAAATAGCACATATTTATAAATGGTAGGTCTCGTTTGGGGAAATAAAATAAATAACAAAATGGGTAAACCACAAAGTAAATTGGAAATCTTGGAGAACATTGTGAATAATGGAGAAGGGAAAAATACTGCAACTATAATACCAGAATATGCAATAGCTTTAGGTATAATAGTGTAAGTATTATATATAGCTTATAAAATTAACAATTATTTTAAAAATTATGTACAAAAACATAAAAACACAAGAAGCATAAATAATGCAATTACCGATGTCTAAAATTAAAGGAGAATTATAAACAATCTAAATAATTTGTGTAGCAAAAAAAAAAAAAAAAAAAACATATAAATAAAAGCATGGATATATATACATATTTTAAAGTTAAAAAGGGTGAAAATGCCTGTTAATAAGCTATGGAAAAAAAATATAGAAAAATTGCAAGAAGTTCTAAAAACTCTAAAGAGAAGTCCAGGTAGAACATATACAAAGAAAACTATAAAAGAAAAATTATAATATATTGAAAATATAAATCAAGACTCAATCATTATGGGGAAGAACAAGAAAATACTGATTTAATAACAGCGTTCAAAATACAATTCAAAAATCTTTATACAAATATTAAAGAATATTTAGCAGAACACGAGCAAGAATCTGAAACAGGACAAAATATCACAATGGCAGCATTTAGTTTAGAAACCGTTTCAAAAGTTTTACCATTGTTTGCTGCTTATTACGTAGAGCTTGAAAGTTTTTTAATAACAGCAGAGCTGATAAAACTTTATCAGACACAGCAAAAATAGATTTTCTGCAAGACATTTATTACGCTAACTGCCATCCCTAAATTAGCGCATAAGACGCAACGCAAAATAACGCATGGCTTTTACGCTGAAGGTGCATACCTAAATAAAAGCGCAACGTTTTGTTGTGAACAGTAATGTTAACCTATCACTTTTAATAAAACCCTATAAAATGAAATGCAAAACAGTGATAAAAACGCTATATAAGCCCGAAAAAAGCAAAAATGTCATTACTGTTTTGTAACGTTCTCTAAATACTACAACAAAATATGTAAACAACAGTAGCTTGCAGGCAACTGCATTATCTTACGCGCTGTCAAAATTGGATTTTCCAATTGCTAAGCGTTGACGCCGTGCTATTTAGGGATGCTTCATACATTTTGTATGTACATGAGAAATTTTGACAGATATCTTGCGCTTTACGTCGTAATTTAGGGATGGAAGTAAGTTAACATCTAACGTTAGAACAGCGATAGGAAGTTACATCAAACCAGAAAGTTTTGAAGCATTAAAAGAATTGCTAGAAGACAGGTACAAAACCATTACAACAATACCAGGGTTACAAAACAAGCTCAGTACACTGTTCCAAGGGAAAAGGACAGTTAATTTATTTAAAGACAAAATCGCCTGTATTCCGTTTAGCGTCATCAATATGCAACGATGTCGTTTGCTGTTGATTGTTACAAATCGGTATGCCGTTTATCAATATCAATTGTTATCGATAAGCGTCGATGTATTTTTGGTATGTCGTAAGCAACGTTAACGACGGCATCAATACAAACTGACTCTGATTTTATCGTCAAGCTCATTAGTGTCGAAACAGTTATATTTCTTTTGAATTTTGTGTATTAATAATTTTTGTGTTAAAAATATGGAAAAAGAAAAAAAATTACAAACTGCAACCAGTTTAACAAGCTGGTGGAAGAGATGGAAACAAATCCTTCACTTGCTAAAGGTTTCCAAAAAGGCAGTGTGCCCTGTGATTTTAAAGAACAGTGGGAAAAAATTTCCAATATGCTAAATGCTCTTGGTCCACCGAGAAGAGAATTGGCAAAAGGTAAGATAAATAGTGCTAAGTGGTATGTATGACTAAATTTTTCTTAAAAGTTTGGAGGGATTAAAAATTTAAGGTGAAAAAAAAAATTAGTCACAAATAAGGCAGATTGCATGTCTACTGGAGGTGGAATTTATAAACAAACAGTGCTCAGTCCCCTGAAAGAAGCTGTGTCAAACCTGCTTCAGTTTCAAAAACAGTTAAACCCGGAAGGAGCTGTTCAGGGAGTGCAATCTGTTGAGCCTCAAATAGATGTAGCAACAGATGCTGCAGAAAGCAGTGATTTATTCTAGCAAATGAGATTGAACTGTTGGCGCCTTCAACCTCTTATCAGAACGTCGAGACATGCACCCCTTCAAAAAGAAAGGAAAAATCTGTGACAAACAAACCGGGACCTTGCAACGACTATTATGAATTGCTACAAAGGCACAGTGATGAACAGGCGCAGATATTACAGATGATTAACAATTATATATCTTCATTGAAACGAAGCCTAAAAGATATAAGTAGGTACCAAAAAGATATGATAGAAATTCAAAAGAATAGATTTAAAATCGAATTAGAAGAAAATCAAAGAAAAAAGGAGCAGCATGATGCCGAAATGAAAATTAAAAGAATAAAATTTTTAATTAAGGAAAAAGAGCTGCAATTGTTAGACAAAAGTTAGAAAATTTAAATTTATGTACCTAAGTAAAATGTGCCTTTGTTTTGTTTTTTAAAATATATATAATTTAACTTTAAAGAAAATGAATTAAAAGACTGAATTAAAATTAAAGAAAGCTTCGTTTTATTTCATCTCTTATACGAACTGCCTCAGACCCTTGTTCAATTTCATTCTCACTCATACAATTCAGTATAATTTTGCACACTATCTACTGCTTCATCTGGAATATGTAAACCATAATGAATACATATATTGTTAAGTGCAGCGCAAACATTAACAATTTTGATTGCTTTTGCCGGCGTATAGTGCAACTGACGAGCGCCAAGAAGACATCGAAAACGGTTTTTAAAAACTCTAATTGTTCTTTCCACTATATTTCGTGCTTTCGCATGCTTCATATTATGGGTGGCTTCTGCACTGCCTGCAGCTGTGGACATATATGGAGTCATTAAAAAGGGTTCAAGGCGATAGCCTGCATCACCTAAGAAGCAAAATTGAATAATTGATAATTATTTTATATTGAAGTTGAATTCTTACCTAATAGCCACGAATTACGATCACCAGCATTGTATTTTTCTTTTAAAATACGTTTGGCATGACTGACATTCCATATTAAAGAGTCATAAGAAGAACCAGCATACCGAGCATCTAAAAACCGTATTCGCATTTTGTGATCACAAATCTAATAATAAATATAAAAATATATAAATATGTATGTATGTATATAATTGTAAAAAAGCAATATATTTTTAAAAAACTTACAATCATTGCGTTTAAGCTGAAATACCCCTTCCGATTAAAGTAAAGATGCTGGTTTTCTCTATTTGGAGCCAATATTTTTATGTGGGTGCCATCCACACAACCAACGACACCGGGAAAATCTGATTTCTGAAGGAAATGAAGTTTTTCTTCAGCTTTTTCTTCGTCTGTCATAGTAAATGTTATCCATTGTTGACAAATTTTTCTTTCCAAGACATCCACAATCTCAGAAATTATCTTGGACCCTACTGGTTGGGATAATCCTAAATTAAAATCATTAGCAACACTTAGCTGGGAGGACCCTTGCGCTAAAAACCTTAACGTTGCAGCCAATCTAATTGTGTTTGAAATATGTGTTGACTTAACTCCTACTTTTAAATGTGGTGTTATAGTCTCCAGCACATACTTAAAAGCATCTTTGTTTAAACGAAAAAAAACTTTCGGACCTTTCAAATAAATAACAAATTAACTTCTGGAGAATAGAAAGAACACTCAATTTATTACTTACTTTTTATCAGGTAATTTAAATATGTTTGATTTTTGTCTTAAACACCAATTTATTTTTACTTTCCTCACCATTCGGTTCAGAATTACAATCAGGAATAAATAACATTTTGATTGTTTAAATTTTTTAATAAACTCTGAACACAAAACAAATTATCTGTCAAATTATTAGAGATGTGCTTTTAAAACGATAAATTAACGACATCGTCACATTGCTGTTATGAAATACCAGTTTATTATTGAATTGATGACGATGTCGATAAATTTTGATATTGATATTAAATTGATGACGATGACAACGACGCTTTAGGAAATAAGCGTGAATATTACATATAATAGACAGTAAAAGTCTGCGCAAAACCACTTGGTTGTTTGTCAACACTCAAGGCGCATCAAACAGGTGACTGCATCCGAACATGTGTTCATCATATGTTTTAGCTTTTGCGTATATTTTGTTTTTGTAAAAACTAATTCGAGCTGTCAAAAACGTCTAGTAATGTGTGTATGTATTTGTGAAAAATAAGAAAGCCACTAAAAATATATTAGAATATATACACACATATTGCCAGACGTTTTTGACAGCTCGAATTAGTTTTAACAAAAACAAAATACACGTAAAAGGTATTGCATTCACCTGGTATTATTGCGCCATGGTCAACACTGAATACTATGCTGCAGTGTATATGATAATACTGTATAAAATGTGATTATTGCACACTACACCATATAAAAATCAAAGCGAGCGCACACAATAACAATACAACAACAAAATTTAAGTGTGTTTGCTTTGTGTTTAGCCGATCAATAGCACGACCTGCCATTTATTTGTGTATTTGTTTATTCGTCAAGCAATGATCTGTTGCAAAAATGTTATGTGTTACAGTAGTTTTTGTTGTTATTTGCAGTTTTAAAAAAGGCAGCAGCGTGATTGCTGTGCATCACAGGCAATGTTGTCATTGTCATTATTGTTTTTTACTGTTAGCATTGTTAACCATGTAGATAATTAATACACATAAACAAAGCGTTTGTGTTCTATTTTTAATTGACCGCGAAAGTTGAAAGTGAAAGGGTGTGAAAAGTTAATTTTGAAAATACATAATATATCTGAGAGGTAATTTAAATAATTGTTTGGTTTTGTTTAAAAATGTGATATGTAACCAGTTTTTTTAATTAACTTTATTAAAGACTTTTCACTAACACAAACATAAAATTTATTTTTATATGAAAAAAGTGAAGAAACAAGTGTAATAAGAATGGGCTTGAAAGCTAAAATCAGAAAAAAAATTAATAGAAATCTAATTTAGATTTGGAACAGATTTTTATCGTTAATAGTTTTTGCTATTCTACGTTTACAAATTTATGAATTTTATAGGTAAATAATTAAAAAGATTTCAGCGAGCATTTCTGAAAACACAGATGCATGCAGCTCGAAAACAAGCGAAATGTTAAATTATTCAACAATAAAATTATAAATTTTATGCGGAGAATTCAAAGTTAGTAACAAGAGAGGGACAAGTAAAGTTTGGAATATATTTGCAAAATAGAAAATTCATCAGGAGGAGAATTACATGACCTAGGTTGTTGTAGGATTTGCACCAATATATACTAATACATTAACAAATCCACTTCGAACTTAGTAAGACACAAATGCTATGCGGCTGCAGTTATTGATGGTAAAAACATCACAAAAATAAAAATGTATAACAAATTACATAGTAGCATGGACTGTAAAAAATTGCAGACCATTTCGAGTAGTAGAAGATTTCGGCTTCAGGAAGGTAGCAAAAGACCTTATCTCAATTGGAGCAAAATACGGGCCAAATGTTAATATAGAACATCTCTTGCAACATCCAACAACAATATCTATAAACCTAAACAAAGTTTATGGTTTTTGTTTCGAAAAAATCAAAAAAGAATTGCCACTATCAAAAGTAATGGATATGGACTAACATCAGATCATTGGACTGGCAATTTCCTTAAAAAACTTATATTGCATTAACAATACATTATATCAAAGAGGGTGAAATAATAAGCAGACTTCTAGGAATGAAGTGTATGGACGGTGAAAGAAGTACAAGTACGTTTTTTTTTTTTTTTTTTTTTTTTTTTAATTTTATTTTTATTTTTATTTAACAATTTATATAACAATAGGATCCGCAAAGCTTTATAGCTTGTCTGCAGAGAGTACTAGTTGCTAATGTATATCTATTGCAAACGTAAAATTAACATAAAATTAACACAAAATAAACATAAAATATTGTTTTAAAATAAAATGTGCAATTTTAATAAAAAGTAAAAATTAAAAAAGAAAATAATAAAAAAATCATAAATGAATAGAAAATTTTTGGATTATTCATTGTAGACTTATAAAGTGTTTTTTGATTAGCTGGTTTCTTTTGTTTCCATCAGTTATATTAATTACGCTGATTGGCAGCTGATTGAGGGTTGTGGGTAGAATAACAGGAAGAGTATTTCTACCGTATTCATTTGCAAAAAGGCTTACTTTAAATCTACCCTGTGCACGTCTTCTGGTGTTGTAGGAGTGATCGATTGGCTCTAAGAATCTGTTGTCCTTGAAGAACTCTTTTGCAATGGTTGTGTAATAAATATTCTTTACATTCAGGACATGCAGATTTTTGGCCAGACTGTTTGTGGTAAAGTCTGCATTGTTGATGTTACTAATGTTGTTATGATTGATGTTATCATTGAGGTTGTGTGTAATATTGTTGTTGATAGTGTTGTTGCTGATATTGCTGTTGTTAGTAATTACGCTGTCATTGTTTATGTAGTAGATGATGTTGTTGTTGATATTACTATTATTGTATATACTGTTGTTGTTGCTGATGTTGTTATTAAGAAGGTTGGTGTTGTTGATTATAGCAATATTGTTGTTACCATTGATGTTGCTATAGTTAGAGTTGCTATTGCTGACAATTGTATTTCTGTTATTGTTATTGATGATGTTGTTTATGTTATTACTGTTGTTTATATTATTGCTAATAATGTTGTTTTCTGTGTTATTAAGACGTTGTACCATTGTGTTGTTGTTTTGTTGTGCTCTTGTATTAAGACTTCTGTTGTATGTTCGACAAGTTGTTTGGTATTTTTTCCATAAAATTTTGAGTATCTGGTTTTGTGTTTTCTGTAGTGTTGTGCTATATTTTACGCTTCCCCATGCTGTAATACCATGACGTAATTCTTATGTGGCTATAAATATACACAGAAAAAATCACTTATCCCTCAAATTTTTTTTTTTTTTTAAATTTAAATTTTTTTAATAATTTAAAATGACTTGGTTTATCTATTAAATAGTTTTTCGTAGTAGATAACATAAAAAAGTCAAAAATAAATCTTTTGCAGCATATTCAAATTTCATTAAAATTTAAGGGGTACACTACTTGTCGTTTCCTTGGAAAGACATTTTTTAGTACATCTATATATATATATTTTTTTAATTAAAAAAAAAATTGAAAATTTAATCTAAAAGTACGCAAAATACTACATGAATTCGACTTAGTGTTGGATAACAACGCCATTATTGTAACTGATAGAGGTTCCAATATGGTTGCTGCTTTTCAAACAAATAACCATATGTATTGTATTAACCATTTGATACATAACACATTGCAGAAATCTATTGAAAATATACCTGATGTGGCAAATTTGATCCATTCGTGTACAAAACTGGTCAAATACTTTAAAGTTACTGGTTTAGATTCGAACCTTACTACAACTTTAAAAAGCTTTTCACCTACTCGTTGGAACACCATTTATTACGAGTTGGTAGCAATTGAGGCAAATTGGGCAGAGAATGTCTAAATTTTACAAAAAAAAAAAAAAAACGAGATGAATAGAGTAAGCACTATTAATTTAAACGTTATAACGGCTATAGTAAAAATCTTAGAAGAATTTGAAAAAAAACATTGAAAAAGTTAAAAGGGAAAAATTATTCTACAATACTTCTGGTCTATATTTATATATATACTATTAACAGTATGTAGCCCTGCCACCACTGACATTCAAGTTATAAAAGAAGTTGAAGAAAAATTAACCATATACTTAGATTCCATAGTATTTAAAAGCTTAACCATTTATCATAAAATAGCCTTATTTCTGTTTCCACCGATTAATACATTGATCAAATTTAGTGCTGGCGAAAAACAAGCGTTTAAAGAGGAATGCATATGCTTTATGAGAAGCTATCAAGAACAGCAAGATGAACAGCAGATAGATCAAATCGAGGAGGTGACAGGAATTTCGAATGAAAATAATGTATTGTTTTGTGAGTTCATGCCCAATTTAGAATTGCCCAGTCCGATTGATAAGACCCCATTAACGACGATTTTAAAATTCTGCCGTGGTGGGATGTACATAAAAATCAATTACCTTTTCTGTTTAAAGTAAGTTGCAAAATATTTTCAACTCCAGCCAGCAGCGCTGCATCTGAACGGGCTTTTTCTGCTGGAAGAAATTTGGTATCAGAAAAAAGATCAAGTATAGCGTCAAATAATAACACTATAAACCAAATTATGTTCTTACACTCCAATTTAGGGGAGCACGAATTGCGAACAAGATTAAACGAACAAGATAATGAAGACATTTAATTTTTTAAACTCCAAACAATTTATACATATGTAAGAATGTTTTTATTTTGGTGGAAATTTGGTGGTATTATTTTTTTGTTTTGTTTATCATATAAAATGTAATAAAAAGACTGAATTATAATTTTATTCTTAATGTATTATTTTTTGTTTCGTTTCTCATTTAAAATGTTTACCAAAAGACTGAATTATAATTTTTTTTTAATGTATTATTTTTTTGTTTTGTTTTTTAGTTTAAGTTATTGAGTTTTTTGTAATAACATTTTTATTAAAAAATTGTATTAAGCCTTTGATTTTTAAACACATGGTTTTTTGTCTACACTAAAGACTATGCTGCAGTATATATGATAGTAATGTAGACGTCTGATTATTGCACACTGCCCCATATAAAAAATCTAAGCGAGCGCACACAATAACAATACAAAAAAAATTAAAGTGTGTTTGTTTTGCGTTTGGCCTATCAATAGCACGACCCTGCAGCTAAAATTGTTACTAGTTACGTTTTGAGACTGTTATAATACTAGTTAGACACAACTAGTATTATGACTGTAGCAAATGTGACAGATTTGTACTAGTTCAAAATGACAACAAAAAAGAAAAATGAAACATAAATTGCACTACATTTCACTCCATTTCATTCACTCTTTATGAGAATAAGAATATTAGGTAAAACGTCTTGTTCGTTTATCAAAGAAACAACAACAAGTAAAAAAAATAAACACTTATTGGTTTTTACATCGCGATGCATCAGTTTCAGAGTTCACAAATTGTTTTTTGTGCAAATTTTTAGATCGTTTTAAACTTAAAGTGTGAAACAAATGTAATTTTTTCTATTATGGCAATCTTTTTTTGAAATAAAAAAATAATGTGGAAAGTTCGTCGTCATAAATCACTCAGTCTTTGGTGTTTATTGCAAGAAGAAGTGTATTTTTCTGAAAAATAAAACGTTTTATTTCAAATTTTATAAACGATTAATTAAAAATAGTGAGTAATTATTAATTATCCGAAAAACAATTTTAAAATTAAACGAAAAAATGAGTAAACGTCACATGGCCAGATTAATAAAAAAACAACGTGATATCTATATTAAAAGACTGAGAAACAGTTCTATTGAAAATATAAAACAAATTGACGAAAGTGAGGATCATGTTCTTTTAACCTCCAGTTTATTAGAAGAGGAATGCGAAAGTGCAGATATAAGACACAATGGTCCGACAGAGTCATTTAATGAAAAATTAGCGCAATGGTACATAAGAAATAAAATATCCAGGAATGCCTTCGAAGAACTTTTATCATTATTAAGGGAAAATGGTTTTGATGTGCCAAAGAAAGCGGAAACAATATTACCCAAAATTATTGACAAGCCAATAATTAAAAATGTGAATCCCGGCAAGTATTGTCATCTAGGAATTAGAAAACAGTTACAGAAAATAGGTCAAATTTTTTTAGGACTAGACAAAATAATAATAGATCTTAACATTGATGGCTTGCCATTATTTAAAAGTTCTAGGGCTCAGCTTTGGCCAATTTTAATAAGAATCCTCAACACTCAAAATGTGCACATTGTTCCAGTTGGAATATATATTGGCCTTAAAAAGCCAGATAGCATTACTACTTATTTAGAAGATTTTATTGAAGAAATGAAAGACATAAATAAAAATGGAATATTAGTTGCTCAACATAATTATAGTTTAGAAATACGGGCCGTTGTTTGTGATGCGCCAGCTAAAGCTTTTATCTGTGGTGTACCTAGCCATGCTTCGTTGCATGGTTGTCCTAAATGTACTCAGGTCGGTAAAAAAATTGGAAATACCTTAACCTACTGTACTAAAGCAGGAAATTTGATAACTGATGAAGATTTTAAAAGCAGAAAATATTTAAAACATCATCTGGCTAATTTTCAAAATAATGAAACACCCTTAGAGACCATAGGTATTAAAATGATAAGCCAATTATCAATTGAAAGCATGCATTTGCTGCATTTAGGAGTTATGAGAAAATTTATTTTGGGAGTATTGCAAGGCAAAATGTTGGTTAATGTAAGCAAATCAGCCAAGATTAGTATGTCGGAAAAGTTAGAGTCTTTGCGAACATCGATTCCAAAAGAATTTGTAAGAAAGGCAAGAAGTTTTGATGACATTGCTAACTGGAAGGCTACTGAGTTTCGCCAGTTTCTCCTTTATACAGGGTTTTTTGTTTTCAAAGACGAAATTCCTGAGGACACTTACTACGTTTTTTTGCTTTTACATTGCGCATGCAGATTATTATTGTGTCCTAAAAGCTATCTTAATAATTTAAATGCGTCAAAACAATTGCTGGAACTGTTTGTGCACAACTTTCCATTAATTTTCGGAGATAATAGCGTATCCTACAACGTTCATAATTTATTACATTTAACAGATAGCATTAAAGAAATAGGCATAATGTCTGGATCATCTGCATATGATTTCGAAAACTATTTGCAGACAATGAAAAAGTATGTTAAAAAACCAACAAATATACTGCGTCAGGTTATCAAAAGAGTTCACTAAGAAAGGCTTCTTGTTGATACTCCAAATGAAGGTTTCAAAAACATCAAAAATAAAGGTTTATGTTATTATTTTAACAAATGTTTTTATACTTCAAAAAAACCGGATAATTATTGTTGCATCAAACCTTATATACCGATTGAAATTCAAGACTTTGTAGACGACGGTAAAGAAAAGTTTGTCTTTGGAAAAAGGTTAACAAATATAAATAGTTTTTTTAAGGAACCTATGGACTCTATGACAATTGGAATTTGCTCTGCTGATATTTTTTGCCTTAGTGATGTAGAGAAGTTCTCAATTTTGGAAATTGACTTTAAATTTATGTGTATTCCTAGTAATGATAAAGTTATTTTGGTACCAATTTTGCACAGTTGCCTTTAACCTTTCATAATAAATGTTATATATGTACATATTTATTTATTTTTATTTATTTTTTAAATACCTAATTTATTATTTTTTAAGATGAATTCAAAAATTAAAAGGATGCCTTTCTGTGAAAACAAGTCGAGTAAGTATATATATAATTGAAAATTATATCCTATTGCGTAAATACTTATGCATACATTTTTGTTATAGCTACAGAAAATATTTCATGTGAAAACTGTAAACAACTTTCTAAAAAAATTGATAGTTTACAAGGTAAATAAAGTGAAATAAAATATATCTATGTACGTACATAAATGTTTTATTTGGTAAATAAATGTTTTCCATATTCAAAAAATTCTAAATTCTATAGCGCATACATTAAATATTGAATATTTTTAATTATTTTATTTTTAATGCAGGGATAAACCTTGATCTGCTTGTTGTTAGTGGTTCCGCTTATTTTTTTGGTTCATTTTTAACAATTCTTTGTGGGTTTTTCCTTCATAATCACATCTGCTCATATCAGCATTTTTCTATAGAATTTTAAGTCATTAGTTTTTATGTGAATAAAGTATTCTATTCACAAACGCTAAATGTAACCCTTTACATACAGCATTAACCATAAAAACCCACGCGCACCAAATAAAAAAAAACAAATTTTAACACCACTTAAAACAGGTACCTATAAAAGTTTTCCTTTTCTTCATACCTTTTGAAAATATTTTTCCAATTTTAATACTGTATTTACAAAATATGTGAAAAATAACATTGTTTTTGTAATTCGTTATTAAAAAAAAATTTATAATAATTTTTTGGTTTGAAAACATTTATTTAACCAACTCTATATATACGTACAAGAAATTTAGGAGCTTGAAAAACATTTTTTTATATTATGTATAATTTATATGTGCTTTTCTAGAGACGGTAAGCAATTTATGTAAAAGTGTCCAGGAACAAAATGAGTCCATTATGTCTGCATTTGCCGAAATAAAGGTTGTCACAACAAAACTGGTTAGGCAAGATGCATCAATCGCTGCGGCTACCAATTATTTTCCAGTGACATCGGATCAAGAACTTGAAAATATAGAAAAGCAAATCAGCTGTGACAATCGAGACATATACGTAAGTATTGAACACAATTTCTCACTATTCTAAACATAACATACAATACAATACTTTATTTTGAATACTTATATTTTACGTGAATTTAAGGTTTCTATAATGAGCAAATTGTGGAGAAACTCTGTAGACAAAAACTTAGAGAATATTCTGCACAGCAAAATAATTATGAATTATAACCTTGATGGCTCCCACGGAAAAAAACGATTGAAGGAATTCAAAAATTTCTACAAAGTATTGATTGGTAATAATTATTTTTTAAGCGTTAAATTATTATAGTTAACAATTTCTTTTTAATATTTTCCAGACTCCATCATAAGCTTACCAAGTCTGGGGCAAAAAGACCCAGAAATGGTACTACGACATTCAATGCAGTTGTCCAAAAAGAAGCAATTTAGGCAGCAATCGGCCCTCAAGAAAAAACCAGAGGAATTGACAAAGGAAGATAGTTAGATTTTAAATTATATTTACTAATTTATTACTTTTAGATTTTATGAATTCCTTTTGTTAAGTTATACAATTTTTGACTAATTAATTTAAAGAAATAACTAAAAAATTAAATTGATTGACTGGGAAAATATTATTTATCTAGTGCAAAACTGGTAAAGAATAGAGTATTATGCAATCGGAATGTATGTAAGTAGTATAAAACAATTTCATGAAATACTAGTCTAAAACTATAGATAAAAAAGTTATAAACAAACTAGTTTATAATAACTGGTACTTCAACTAGTATACAACTGTATATAAATGAACTAGTTGGGCTCCTATGACATGCGAATGTTAAAATCGATAGTTCGATGTATGAAAAAAGGACAGATGTGCAACTAGTCTAAAGCTGAAAACAACTAGTATATTTCTAACCACATACTAGTTAATTTGTCTGCAGGGGACCTGCCATTTATTCGTGTATTTGTTTATTCGCCAAGCAATGATGTCTTGCAAAAATGTTATGTGTGATAGTAGTTATTGTTGTTCTTTGCAGTTTTAATTTTTTTGTATACATGTCATAACTGTGTCCAACTTGTCACTTATCAGCTATGTTCTCTCATTGGGTTAAAACATATGAAATCAACCGAAAATATTAACATTTCTGACCTCATCACCTTCAAATTTGATAAAATTTTGTACATATGATCTATGGATGGGCACAATAATATTTGCCAACTTTCTGACATATAGCCTTCCAACTTTCAGAATTATGGCCATTGCAAGTTGGCAAAAATCAATAAAAATGCTCTCAGATGCTTTAACACATTTTTTTAATATCTCGAAAAGTATTCATTGTACGTTAATAATGAAGGGCTCATTTTACAGACAAAAACATGCGCTATTCCAAAATTTTTTTTTTTTTTTTTAATTTTCGGTCAAGGATAATGTAAATAAAAAAGGACTAAAATTTCCAAAGGATATATCTCGAAAATCAATATTTTTAAAAATCTCAAAAAAATACATGTTAATTCTTATTATGTTTTGTACAAGTCTGCCAAATTTCAATGTGAAGTCTTTATTACAACTTGAGTTATTGAGAAAAAAGCAGGCGAAGGTTTATGTTTTGAAATAATAAAATTGAAAGAATACAAAAAAAGTCGTGCACAATTCATTCGGTATTTAAATAAAAAATATGTCATTCAATTCAACATTTTGCTGTAATCCTTTTAAAAAATCCGGTCACACTGGGTGCAATAAAAGTATAAGACAAGTCCAGGAATGGATGCTACAGTATACTAAGGATAAAAACATTACGATCTTAAATAAAATTTGTGGGACATGTAGAATAAAATATTCGCATCTGAAAAAACCTAATAGATCTAATTTGGAAGAAGGTTCAGACATAAACGAAAATGTAGATACTTTCGATGACATTGCGTCAGGCACGGAATAAGTTGCTATTTCAAAATTAAACCAATTTTTACCGTATCTGGAATAATTTCCGATAAAAAAGGAAGTTACATCAAAAACGGTACAGAGATGCAAAAAGACAAAATTTTCCACCGTTCAGCACAATCAACTGCGCATATGTGCCCACAATCCAAAATAATAGAGCAATTAAAAGAAAAGTTTTAAACATTAACAAAAAATAGTGATAAAATCCAACTGCTAACAATTTTGCCAAAAATCTGGACAATACATAAAATTGAGAAAGAATTCCTGGTTACAAACTATATCGCGCGAAAAGTTAAGCATTTGGTTGAAACAAAGGGTGTGATGAGAACGCCTAACCCAAAACCGGGAAGTCCAATTTCGCCAGTGACAAGCAGTTTAGTAACATCCTTTTATGAATCCGATGACGTCAGCAGGTGTATGTCCGGACAGAAAGATATCGTGTCTGTTTTTGAAAATGGTACTAAAGTGAGGAAAAATAAAAGACTTTTGCTTGGAAACTTAAGAGAAATGTACGCCTTATTAAAGGAACGACATGATGGAATAAAAATAGGTATTGCCAAGTTTTGCCAACTTCGTCCGAGGAATATAATTCTAGCAAATGCGAGTGGATCTCATAACGTGTGTGTTTGTACAAAGCATCAAAATGTGAAGCTGATGGTTGATGCTATAAATTTGAAAAAATTAACTGCTGGTGTTCCGAATTATCAGCTTGAATGTTACAAAGATTGTTTGAAACAAATGACATGCATTCCATCTTCTTCAAAGTGTCACCTACGTAAATGTAACAAGTGTTCAGGAATTGAAAATTTAAAAGCAAAACTAAATTAATTACTAGAGCAAAATGATATTGATGAAATAACATATAAGCAATGGGTAAGTATAGATAGGGATAATTTGGAGACCATGATTAGCCAAGCTGACGTTTGTGTGGATTCCCTATGTGAAAAGCTTGAAATTCTACTACCTCATTCATTTATTGCAAAACAGCAGGCAGCATATCTGAGCGAAAGAAAATCAAATTTGGAAGAAAATGAGTATATAGCAGTTTGCGATTTTTCAGAAAATGCTTCTTTTACTATTCAGGATGCAGTCCAGGGATTTCACTGGAAAAACTCCGAGGCCACTTTATACCCAATTGCTATTTATTTCAAATCAGATGGAAAAACACAACATACAAACTTCATAATAATATCTGATTGTCTTGTACACGATTCTGTAGCTGTTCACCTGTTCCATCGCCACCTGAATGTATTTTTGAGAAAAAAGTTTAAAACAACCCCGAAGAAAATCACGTATTTTTCAGACGGTAGTGCTGCCAGTTTAAAAATAAAAATAACTTTATCAATTTATGTTATCATATGGAAGATTTTGGATGTACTGCTGAGTGGCATTTTTTTGCAATAAGCCACGGAAAAGGCCCAGGTGACGGTCTTGGGGGTACCGTAAAGAGAGAGGCACGTCGAGCTAGTTTACAGCGTCCATTACTAGGTCAAATAACTACTCCAAAACAATTATATGAATGGTGCCTGCAAAATCTTTTGAACTGTAATTTCGAGTTTTTAACTCTAAAAGACCACGAAGAAGAAGCACAGTTCCTTCAAATTTGTTTTAAAGACTTGCGTACTATTCCTGGAACTCAAAAGCTGCATTCTATTGAACCTGTAGATAAAAAAAATAAAGTCAAGCGTTACTCGGCAGATGCAGATTTTGTAATTGAAATCCTTCAGAAATAATAAATATGCTGCAATAAAGTGTTTAATAATGATAATACATTATGTTGTACTTTTTATTAGAGGATTAGCAATGAAGGAAAAGAGTTTAAGCAAAGATAATTCGAAAAAGGTCCGTTACATTTGATTTGTTCTTCTTTATGTAGTTTGTCACCTTTTTGTATTTTGGTACATTTCATGAAATACATAAACCTTCGCCTGCTTTTTTCTTAATAACTTATGTTGTAATAAAGACTCCACATTGAAATTTAGCACACATATACAAAACATAATAAGAATTAACATGTATTTTTTTGAGAATTTTAAAAATATTGATTTTCGAGATATATCCTTTGGAAATTTTAGTCCTTTTTTATTTACATTATCCTTGATCGAAAATTCCATAAATGGCGCATGTTTTTGTCTGTAAAATGAGCCCTTCATTATTAACGTACAATGAATACTTTTCGAGATATTGAAAACTGTGTTAAGGCATCTGAGTGCATTTTTATTGATTTTTGCCAACTTGGAATGGCCATAATTCTGAAAGTACGAGAGCTAGGACACTGAAAGTTGGCAAACGCTATTACTAAAGTTAACTTTCCCTGCGTACCAAATTTCATCCAATTCGAAATCGGTGCGGTCAACTCATTGGTTGATTTCATATGTTTTTACCCCATTATTTATAATTGGTGTTGGCAAGCATTGTGTGTGTTATGCAAAACAAGAAGTAAGTGCACTAAAGTATTGTCAAAAAAATAAATGTCTTAAATAGCATTCAAGACAACATTTGCAACCCTTTTATAGATGTACCAAAAAAACCTGATTCCAACAGCAACAAACAGTTCAGAATGGTGATCGACTATAGGAAGTTAAATTCTGCAACAATAGCAGACACATACCCAATACCCGAAATAGAAGGTATAATAGCTCAGCTTGGCAATAACTCGTTTTTCACTACATTAGATCTTAAAAGTGGATTCCACCACATTCCATTAAAAAAGTCCAACATAGATAAAACTACTTTTTCTGTGAAAAGTGGCAAATTTGAATTTGTTCGATTGCCATTTGGGCTCAAGAATGCGCCTGCTATATTCCAGCGCCCTCTTGACGATATCCTCCATGAACACATTGGCAAGATTTGCTACGTGTACATTGACGATATCATAATTTTCAGTAAAACTGATATCATAATTTTCAGTAAAAGAATCTTGGAACAATTTTTGAAACATTAGAACAAGCTAATTGCCACTTTTTTCAGAGGGACGTCAAATTTCTTGGTTTTATTGTATCAGGTATAAAAACAAATCCAAGGAAAGTTGAGGCAATAGCAGAACCAGTAAATATAAAACAATTACGTTCATTTTTAGGCCTACCCGGTTACTACCGCAGATTCATTTGCGATTATGCAAAATTAGCAAAACCGCAAACTATTATACTAAGAGCGGAAGAAAGTAAAATTTCAAAAACAAATCTGCCAAATACCAAATACCAATAGTACTTGACGAGCAGGCACAAGAAGCGTTTTCTAAGATAAAAAATGCGGTAGTTTCGGAAGAAACAATATTATCCTTTCCCGACTAAGCCTTAGATTTTGAACTTACAACAGATGCCTCTTATTTTGCCCTTGGTGCCGTCCTTTCACAAAAACGAAAAACCTTTTTATTTATTTCAAGGACATTGACAAAGGCAGAAAAGCATTATGCCACCAAAGAAAAGGAAATGCTCGCTATAATTTGGGCATTATCCTCATTGCGAAACTTTCTGTACGGGCATGCAAAAGTCAAAATTTAAACTGATCATCAGCCTCTAACTGCGGCTTTAAGCAGTAAGAATACACACAGGAAATTGAAACGCTGGAAAGCGAAACTAGAGGAATACAATTATGAAATGTTTTATAAAGTTGGTCACACAAATGTAGTGGCTGATGCATTGTCAAGAATGCAAGCACAAACAGAAATAAATTCGTTATCGATTGCCACGCACAGCGATGATAGTTCATCGCAAAATTTAATACAATCAGATAAGTTTTCCCACTTTCCATCGCCACATTATTAAGAAACAAGAATTTAATCAAGATAAGCGTCTCAAGGCAGGAAATAAAAAGGGTCCTATCTCTTCATTACGCGGACAAAAGGGACATACAAACTTTTGAGCACCAGCTCACCAGTTATCCTAAGGCATCGAAGGTCGATTAATTCTATGCATCCGTCAATCAGCAACTTTCCTTGATAATTAACAAACTGAAGACTGAGGCATACATCCAGGAAACCGTAACTGCTCTGATAAAAACTCATATAAATCGAGCTTTAGATGTGTTCATTGGGGGACGCAGGGGAAACTTATCCCGAATGTTGATTATACAAAAGCCTAAAACATTACCAGAAGCCTACTCAGCCTGCTTGCATTTACAAAATCTGACAATGCGTAATAACATATTGCAATCGGGATCACCGAATCGTATTTCGATACCAGTTGGACTGAGTAACCCAAGTAGCAGCCAGGCGTCTCAAGGCCCTGCTATGATGACCCAATATAATCCTCACAGATTCCCTAGTTATCAAGGAAAACACTGGGCCAATTAACACCAAAGGCCGTACCGCCACATAAACAACGAAGCACCACACCCACCACCGCGCGTGCCTGTCTTAAAGCATGAACCTATGGAGGTTGAAGAATCCCTGCAAGTTAACTATATGAACAGGCCAAGGCAGAATATTAAAAGGAGCGGATTTGAGCCATATTTCAGACACAAGCAGCCTCGATTATTTAATCTATATACCGAGCCTGCTGAACAGGAAACCACAAAATTAACTTTGACGAGGCTATTGATGTGGCAAATTTTATGACAGGCAGCCGTCAAGCACTCCTTACATAAAATATACTGCAAAAAACGGCTCGAAATTTGAATTTCTAATTCACACGGGCTCCAATAAAAAATTTTGCAGCCCCGAATTAGCAGCAGATAGTATTACATTAGGGAAGCATTTTCTAAGATAAAAAATGCGGTAGTTTCGGAAGAAACAATATTATCCTTTCCCGACTAAGCCTTAGATTTTGAACTTACAACAGATGCCTCTTATTTTGCCCTTGGTGCCGTCCTTTCACAAAAACGAAAACCCTTTTTATTTATTTCCAGGACATTGACAAAGGCAGAAGAGCATTATGCCACCAAAGAAAAGGAAATGCTCGCTATAATTTGGGCATTATCCTCATTGCGAAACTTTCTGTACGGGCATGCAAAAGTCAAAATTTAAACTGATCATCAGCCTCTAACTGCGGCTTTAAGCAATAAGAATACACACAGTAAATTGAAACGCTGGAAAGCGAAACTAGAGGAATACAATTATGAAATGTTTTATAAAGTTGGTCACACAAATGTAGTGGCTGATGCATTGTCAAGAATGCAAGCACAAACACAAATAAATTCGTTATCGATTGCCACGCACAGCGATGATAGTTCATCGCAAAATTTAATACAATCAGATAAGTTTTCCCACTTTCCATCGCCACATTATTAAGAAACAAGAATTTAATCAAGATAAGCTCATTGCATTGTTAAAAAGGTACCTTAATCCATAAGTTATTAATGGGATTAAGGCCCCCGAACCCATAATGGAGATAACTCAAGAAATATTTCTAATTCACTTTAGTAAGTATCGCATTAGATTTACATGGAGGGAAGTAGAAGATATAAAAAATAATCAAAGACAAGAGGAAATAATCATTAAAACACATAAGCGAGCACATCGCAAAGCTAAAGAAAACAAGATGCACATTCTGGAAAAATCCTTTTTTCCCATCATGAATGGTAAAATAAACAAAACAATTATACTTTGCACAATTTGCAAAGCAAACAAGTACGACAGACACCTAAATAAACCTGCAATACAGGAAACTCCTATACCCACACAGCCTGGTCAAATAGTATATATATATATATATATATATATATATATATATATATATCAAACAGAAGGTAATTAAGTGCTTAGCGCTATAGATAAGTTTTCAAAATATGCACAGGTAAAGCAAATAAAGTCAAGGGCTATTGAGGATATAAAAGAACCACTTAGAGAGCTTCTTTTCTTATTTGGTGTTCCTAAAACGATTATCTTTGATAATGAGAAAACATTTAATTCTGCGTCTACTCCTTTTATGGTTGAAGACATTTTAAAAATACAAATAGACAAATCTCCTCCACCTTACAAAAGTTCTGTTAATGGACAAGTCGAGAGATTCCACTCGACATTATCTGAGGTGATGCGTTGTTTAAAGGCAGAAAACAAAGATCAGACATTTACTCAACTTTTGGACAGAGCAATTCACGAATATAATTACTCTTTTCATAGTTCAATATGTAGTGTATGTGTACTTATGCGCAATACTGTTATAGTAAGTATATGCTCGTATACATATGAGCAAGACTGTATGTAACATAAAACCAAAAATACAAATTGTTCAATAAAAATTAAGTAAAAGAAATTTATGTGTAGACAGCAGAAAATGCAAGTTCAATGTTTAAGAATATTTTTTTGATCATGAGAATTTGGATTGTAACCAAATATCATTTTTGTTTATAAATTATTTTTCTGCAATATTGCATCAATTCTTTTAATTTTATGAAAATGCTGACCACTAGAAAATTGTACTATATAAGCAGCTATTTTTGTCCAACAAAATCAGAATTAATTTAGAAATATACCAAATTATATATAAAAACTTTAATTATATATAACTAGAAAAATATGCGTTTCCTTTAAGTTTTCATTTACCTTTTCTTTGGAAAATTGTATTTCATTATGACTATTATTTGTAATTTTACGCGATTTTTCCCGAAACTTAATTATTTAGTTTAAATACTTAGCAACATTAATGATACAGCTGTTGTTTGCCTGTGTTTTTTCTTACAAATATTTTGTAAGAACAAATATTTTTTTGCCTAAAAAGAGTCAAATATTTGCCGTCGAGCGGTCACACTATGTTCACATTAGAAGCATTTTTGTTTGCTGGAAAATAATTTTATTTGTCCAAAATCTGCCGTGGTGTTGTTTGCTCCTGTGAGTCTGTCCGCAGTGAGTCTGTTAGGCGTCCAGAGTCAGCGGCAAATACCTGGCACCGCCGGACGGCGATGCTAATTTAAAAAGATGATGCAGTCCCTCGTTGGGTGTGAAATGCGCAGTGTGGCTTTGGTGAAATGATGCTGCTTTGCGGGTTATTCAATATCTTGTTTGATTTAAATAAAAATTGTGTTTATTCTGATATAAAAGTTCAATTTTTGTTGACTTAAGGGTTTAAATTAACTTTCCACATGTATGTTTATGTACTTAAAGTGAAGGCTATGAGCCTTTAGTTAATTTAATTGTTAAAACGTTCTTTTTTTTTTTACTTTTAAATAAAAAAAATCACTGTTGTGTACAAAAGAAATATTTTCAAAATAAAATGTGTTTGCTGTTTTTTATATTTTCTCCATTTTTAGGAATCACGTTGAGTATTTTCTTTTCTGCGGGCCACTAACACACCATCTCTCCAAGACAATCAAAAAAGGAAGGGCGACATTTGCATTTTGGCGTACCAAGAAACTTTTCGGACGCCATTATAAATTGGCTCCGTTTCTTTGTCAGCAATACTAATGCCTTTAAAAAAAACATTTTATCCAAAAATCCTCTTTTTTCCCTGCCCAACAATAAAAACATCAATCTTTACAGCTGTTTAATTAGTGTGGCCAACCTACCTATTAGGCCAACACTACAGGGTGCACACGACAAACCCTACCATTCCGCGATCACAATATTGTGCCGCGGATGGGGGGGAAAAAGGCACACTTATCTCCAAGTTTACCCTTAAACTTTCCCAAGTAACTCAACGGTAACTCTTACAACGCGGTAACCCCTTCACTCTGGTAATTCACCACTAATTTTATTCTGTTGGTCTGGCAGCCCAAATTCATTACCATGAATGGGAGAAAACGAACAAAATAAAACAACCAATTACTACACAAGTTTAATACAGGGGAGTGAACAGGTAAGTTTAATAAAATACTTCATATTAAATATTTTTTTTTACACATCTAAATAGACTCAATTGCTTCGCAACCAAACTCTATTTCCAGATAATAAAACAACCTGCTTGCTTTGAGCGATGGAAAAGGTAAGTTTCCTTGAAATTTATGAATGCTGGCAGTCTGGGAAAATGGATTAAGAGCATGTAAAAAAAACGCAGTCGCGGCCAAATCGCTGTTGTTAAAAATTGACATACATATGTACATATAAAGATATAGCGGTAAGTAAAAAGAAGAATCCATATTATTTCCACTAACATTCTCTTTCTTTTCTATGTTGGCGACACTGGGATGGAGAAATGGCGATTTCTTGGAAAACGACGCATCAAATCTACATTTCCTAGGTAAGTGTGCTTTACTTAAAAACTCAAATAAATCATCGTCAGATTACTCTTTCTTCTGCAGACACTTGACGATGGCGTTTGGTGAACTAGCTTCCATAATTTTCTCTACAAAACGAAGGCAAGTGTCATCTAATTTTGAACGAAAGTGGCAACCAAAGTATTAAGTTTTATTCTCCCCCTTGCACACTTGTGAATCTCAAAAAGGTGAGTCGAAAGCTATTTAAGGCTATTTATTTAACAAAAGTGAAAAAGTGAGTTGGAAAAAAAACAACAGTTTAGACAAAGTAAATTAACAAGAAAATACTGAACTGATCTGAAATAAAAACTAATTTAATATTTTTCTTATAGGAAACGTTAACCGATGTTAAGGCGTTGGCAAACAATAACTGGACATAAAGAACAGAGACTAAAACCACCAAGGGTTACCTAAACCCTTGGCGAGAAGAACCCTCTGCCATTCTGTTTAAGGCAGAATTGGGATAAACCTAGGAAAACTTTAGGTAAGAAAAAATCATCTGAACTGCTCTAAAAAGCCAAAATTTGGCCTCATTAGTGGAACATAACAAAAGTGTTTACTTGGAACGTACTCCCACCTTAGGCTTTAGTTATACTTCTATAGTTACCCATAGTTCGTTTTGTATTTATTCCTGTACCTTTCATTCCTATATAATTTTGCTTAATAACCTTTTTCCTATTTTAAGTTTTATTTAACTATTGCTCCTGATCCTTTGTTGATCCTGTTATTTGATTATATTTTTTTTCCAATGCAATTCGTTTATATTTACCTACATATTCCTATATTTTTACATCTTGCCTATATGTATATTTCAACATTTTTGCTATATAGTTCTGATTCTTTCTATGCTAATCTTCTTTTTTTCTGTTTTCATATTCTAACTTTTGTATGTTATTTCCACATTTATATATTTGCTATCAATTCATATATATATACATATTTCTAGAAATATGAGTGCACACATATACATATGTATATATACAAATACATGTATACACACATACGCACAAATATTCATAAAATAGGTATATTGTTTTAGTTATAACGTTTAAGAATTAAAGATATCTTTATTTATTATTTATATTTCATAATTTTTATTTCACTTCTGTATCTTAAGACTTATTCCCTGTTTTTTTTTCTGTTATGTATATATATATATATATATATATATATATATATTTATATATATATATATATATATATATATATACC
Source organism: Cistogaster globosa (assembly GCA_937654795.1). Lineage (NCBI taxonomy): Eukaryota > Metazoa > Arthropoda > Insecta > Diptera > Tachinidae > Cistogaster > Cistogaster globosa. The sequence continues at coordinate 87,858,037 of OW569403.1, forward strand.
TACAAATCTATAATATCTATTTTGTTTATATTTGTAATTTAATCTCCACGCTTTGGTTTATTTCATCTATTACTATTATTTTCATTATTACTGTTAATATTATCATTATTATTATCCTTCTATTATTATTATCATTATTATTATTATTATTATTATTATTATTATTATTATTATTATTATTATTATTATTATTATTAATATTATTATCATTTATATTATTATTTTCATTATTGATATTAATATTTTTATTAACCTAAATTCTTTTCCACAGGTTACAGGCTATGCTAAATCCATTTTGCAACCTGACAGAAACTACAGGGGAATTCATGAAACTCAACAGAGTGAGTGGACTACAACATCTATTCCTATTGCTATTCTTAAAATTTTACATACGCTAAAGGTTTTCCTTTTCCTACATTCTAGCTTCTCTGCAAATCAATCATCTTCAAAGAAAATTCAACATCATAACTTCGCGAGAATCAGCACTTACTGCAAATAGTTCTTCAGGTAAGTACAGGTTTTTGTAAATTACCCCTTAGCCCTTATATTATCGTAAACTTATGTTGCTTAGCTAAGTTTCTTCCCATATTCTCAGGTACATCTACACAGGTAAAAAAATGGTGTCACTGTCGGTAGAATTTACTTCTTAATCAAAATAATTATTCTGCCTTGATTCGCTGTAAGCCGGGCTCAAACAAGTTACTACTCCAGGTGACTAATAACCCTTAGCTCTTCATGGCACAGTTCCCCAGAGTAATCATGGGGTTGCACCCATGGAGCAGTGACAGTTACAAATGTAGCTAAATTAGAAACGCAAGCTTGAGTTGGCAAAGTAAAGCAAAGCAAATATCCGCAGTGAAATACATAGAAGAAGTTCTACCGACAAACGGTTCCAAAATATTACCCGCGTAGAAACCGATATAGAATATGGAATTAAAAATGAAAACTTAGATAAGTAGATCCAATTAAAGTATTCCGTATTCAAAAGGGACCACTAATAAGGTAGATTCTAATAATGTAGTATATGTAGTTATTCTACGGTCGTCGCCTTGAAAGAACTATTGTTTAAGGTCCTTTCCGTGGAATATACCCAACGATTTTCCTTTCAAGTCTTCTACCTCATACAAACTGTTCCCAACTGGTTTTACGATTCTGCACTTTAAAAATTTGCGCGCGAGCTTTACATTAAAGGCATTCTTAAAATCACTCTGTTGAAAATTTTTACGATAAACTTCTTGTCCCGGGACAAATTTAACTATTCGGCAGCGGGTGTTGTAGATTTTTTCGTTACGTAAGTACGCCTTGTGTAAATTCTCACGCATTTTCTGTCTTATTAGTGACACTTTCGCAGACTTTGGGTCAATATTTAATTTTGGGTCATCCAAACATCCTAGCTTCCTAGCCAAACTATACATGCTACCGTGGCAAAACATGTTCATTCCGAACAGCGCAAAATATGGTGTAACACCAATTGACGTCTGCACTGATGATCTAAGGGAAAACTCGATTTCGGACAAATGTTTGTCCCACTCCGACTGATCATCTTGCAGATGAGAGCGTACCGCAGCCAGTATCGACTGGTTAACACGCTCAGTCGCATTGGCCTGAGGTGAGTGTATGGCGGTGCGAACATGTTTGACTCCAAAGTTCCGTATTAAATCAGCAAATTCCTTGCTGATGAACTGTCTGCCATTATCTGAGACAAGGGTTTCAGGTGTTCCGAATTTATGGAAAACTTCGGCTATTAAAAATTTGACGACGCTTTTTGTGTTAGATTTTGATAGCGCTTTAAGCAGCACAAATTTCGTCAAGTGGTCAAGGACAATAAAAATAAAAGAATTACCATTCTTTGAGCGCGGATACGGACCGAGAAAGTCTACATAGATTTTCTGAAACGGGCGCGCGATGACAGATTCCGCACCCATAGGCGGTCTTAGCGTTATATTCGGTGGTTTTGTTTCTTTGCAAACTTGACAGTTTGCAACGAAATCGCGGATTTGTAAACTCTGGTTTGGCCAATAGAAATATTCCCTGACCCTGCGAAGAGTCTTTCCAATGCCTCCGTGCGAAGCTTGCGGGGAATTGTGTGACTTGTCGATGATGGCTTTTGTCAATTCATGAGGAACCCATAGCTTCCACGAGAAGTCCTCATTCAAGACCAAACCATCATAAGGCCGTACTCTTTTGTATACAAAACCATCAACTACTTTTAAGTCAGGCAACTCTTCAGAATTCGCTTCTATTGAAGCCGCAAGCTCCAAATAGTCACTGGACTTAAAAGCACTTGAGCCGAGATCGACCAGCCCTTCTACATCTGCCGAGACTTCCTCCATTTCATAGCGCGATAGGGTATCGGGTACTACGTTCTGTTTCCCCTGCCTATGCTCTATGGTGAAATCATATGACTGGAGATGTAGACTCCACCGAGCTAACCGGCCACTGAGGTCCTTGTGTGACATAAGCCACTTAAGGCTGCTGTGATCGGTGATCACAGAGAAAGGCATAAGTTTTATATAGGGCCTAAACTTTTTAATTGCCAAGACAACTGCATGACACTCACGCTCAGTGACGGAATAATTTCTCTGCGCCGATGTCAGTTTGTGAGAGAAATAGGCAATTGGGTGCTCCTCTCCAAAATCGTCTTTCTGAAAAAGCACAGCTCCAATACCTATGTCTGACGCGTCACACTGAACGTAAAAGTGTTTTGAGAAATCTGGGTGATTAAGCAGCGGGCTCGAAATGAGAACATATTTGAGCCGATCAAACGCAACTTTAGCTTCTTCCGAAAACTTACCCTTACCCTACCTAAATATCGTAACTCTTTAAAGCAGAACTTGGATTTCGCCACATTGATGGTCAAACCTGCTTCTGTTAGACTTTTAGATACTTGTGCTAACAACTGTAAGTGAGTTCCAAAATCTGGAGAAACTATCAATAGATCATCTAAGTAGACGAAAACTCTCTCACGTAGCGCCGCGGGGATCACCTTATCCATTAGACGACATAACCTCTGGGCCGCGTTACACAACCCAAAGGGCATGACCGTGAAATGGTAAAGTGGCCGCCCTGGTACCGTAAAAACAGTTTTCTCTCTACTGGATGAATCTAGTGGAATCTGCCAGAATGCATCTTTAAGATCGACACTTGAAATAAATATCGTGTCTCCCAAGCGACTTAGCAAACCCTCAATGTGTGGCAGAGGATAGGCATCCTTGACCGTTAGTGCATTGAGTTTTCGAGCGTCCAGACACAGCCGATTCTTCTCGCCCTTTCGGACCAGAGTAACCGGGTGGCTCCATGGACTCTCGCTCACTTCAATGACACCAAGGTCAAGCATCCTATCAAGCTCTGCAAACATCAGTTTTTGCACCGCCGGAGAGACAGGATAGTGACGATCTTTCACAGGGGTTGCGTCACGGGTATCTTTCGAAGGCGTCTCTAAATGCGTTTTCCCTAGACCTCTTTTCGTGTAGCAGGGGAACATTGATATGACAAAATCCAACATCTGTTGCTGTTCAGCGCTCAGACAATGAGCTACGACCTCTGAGGTATTATTTGCCTCTGTGCAGAGACTTACTCCATTGGTCGTAAGATTGTCCATGTTGGCAAATAGTTTAAAAACCTTCATAAAGTCGATACCCAAAAATAGCTCTCGACTTAGAGTAGGCACTAAATAGAACGTTATGACCTGCGTTGTTTGGCCAAGCGTCACTTCCGCCCGTACGCGTCCAACAATGTTGTGCACTGTACCATCAGCTGTCTTAATATTAGCAGAAAAGTGGAAGACCTGAAGCCCCGCCTTTTTCACCAATTCAAGACAGTTACGGCCTAAGCACGTTACTGTAGCACCGCTGTCTAACAGCCCTTCAATTTCATGCCCCCCTAAAGTAATTCGAGTGTAAAGACGGGAGTCTTTACCCTCATAAAGGGACGCCGCCGAAACTTCGTGCCTTAACTTCTTCCGAATTTTATATCGTTCTCGCGCTTTTTTAATCCTATTTGAGACCGTACCGAAAATCCTACGCCTAACTTCGTTGTATTCTCTTATCCTAACGTGCAGTGGTTTAAGCTCCCTCAATTGCGGTTCGCGCTCTAAATTTGTTCTAGTTTTGTCCTTATTCGCTAATATCCTAACGCTATTTGCAGTTACTTCCCCCTGCTGATTAAAAACTGGGTCTACACCTCTGTTGACCGCGCCTCCCCAGCTCGAGACGGGTTCCGAGGCCTGTTTCCCTGGCATTTAGGGCATTTTGGTGTAACAACATTATCTCTCCCGCACCTAAAACAAAACACTCGAGTCACTGGCTCCGGACAGTCCACAAAACTATGTCCTACTTCCCTACAATTCCAACAGGTGTAGTTACTCGTGGACCGTATTGCGTCAACCTCTAGATCCACAAAAGCTACCTCCTCATCCGTTAATGAAAACTCGTTCACTCTTTGTGCGAAATTTGAACGCTGTTGATACAACTGACGTTGGTTTGCCAACAAATTTTCCGCTCTTCTCACCTCCCGGCAAAACTCTGACAAGGTCTTCATATGTGCTGCAAACATCATCTGTGCTAAAGACGGCTTTAAATTACCCCTCATGATCTCCACCAACTGTTCCTCTTCATATGGAATTTCCTGCTGGTTTCGCAACTTTATGACCGCATTATAGAAATCAGCAAAGGGTTCTTGTGGTAATTGTCGCCGGTTCAAAATCGGCATTTGCACCTCGTACTCTTTGGCAAAACGGCGATATTGCGCCAGGAGAGCCTTTTCTAGTTCCTGCCACGTATTGACATGGACTATTTTCCGATAGTCCCAATACCAGTCCAGTGCTGCGCCATCTAATAACAAATGGAACGAGCGTAAAATTTCATTGTCGGAAAAATTGTGATCTTTTCTCACCCGGAAAATAAACTCTTGGACATTCATAGTTTTATTTGTGCCATCGAATTTAACACCCCATTTAGCGAGTTTAAATCTGTCCAGCTGCTCACTCTGATTTGGTACTGACATGGCCAGTTGATAATTAGGCTGCTGCGGTTGACACTCTGGGACAGACCAAGCGTCTTGGGGATGCGCGCTGCCTCCTTGGCTGTAGCCATAAACTTGTGACATACTCTGCTGAGGTACCGACTGAATTTGTGCTGTCTGTTGTTCAGCTTGCAAAATGTTCATATGCTGCTGAAACGGCGGCTGTATTTGCCGTGGCTGTTGACTATATGAAAGCGGATTGTGCTGCTGTAATACATTCTGCTGCTGCAAGACAGTCTGCTGCTGCTGTTGATATGCTAACTGCGGTTGCTGCCCAAGTACTTGCGTTGCAGTTAAGCGTGACGTTGGTCGTTGCGTCTGCTGCGCTGCTTCGACGTATTGCGGAGCCGGTATTAACGGAGGCGGTCGTGCCAAAACATTTTGTATTTGCTCGGAGGCATTTTGTTGCTGATTATACCCAGTCACAGCAGAAGGCCGGAAACCAACTGGTGGCTGGGTAAACGAGGGCTGAACCTGAGTATGTCCAGGCAGTATACCGTCTACCCTTAGACCTATGTTTGAAGCTGCGGCTGGAGCCTGATTATAAGTTGCCTGTGATAACAGAGCCTGCTTAATTTCCACCAAGGCTCTTTGAATTTTATCATCAATCTCTTGCATCAACCTCAGCTGGCAAAGACCGACTGAAGCCTCAACAATGTTCTGGATGCTACCTGTACTCATAGGCATCTCGGTAACTGAGCTGTTGCGCACTTCTTCGCGTAATTCTCGTCGTATATTTTGGGCAGTAATGCTATTGAAGGTTGGCGAAATCACCGTCTGGTCGGCACTTTCAGAGCTAATAGAGCAATCATGGGAAACCGAGGTTGACAAAATTGGGTTATTTATCGCTGCAAATGTAGCAATACTGGTTGCAGCGGACGTTGGGTTTGCTAACGTCGAAACTGTTACCGTGGTAGCAGTATTCGTAGTACAAGTTGTATTTGCTGTTGACGTAGGCATACTATTTGTGTCCAACAATAGCTTGCTGGCACGCCGTGTTAAAGGCATTAAAAAAACTATGTAAAAGAAATTAAAATAAAAACCCAAAAAAAAAAAATGGTATAGCTAGACTCCAGGAAATAATAACTTGTCTAAAATAAAAAAAAAATCGCAACTAAATAACAATACGAGACTTCTTCCAATTCCTAGATAGCGTTTATCTCCAACCATAAAAGGAAAAAAAATTTAAGAAAATTATCAATTAAATCTTACCAATAGATTTGTATTAACAGAAAAACAACCTAATTTGGAAACAAGCGGTAGTATTTCGGGTAAGGTACAAGTTGCAAGGTAAGTTACTATTTGTGATATTCTTTATGTGCGTGTTTGTACTAATGAAATTGGTTTACAATTTTTCAAGATAAAGCCCTAAAAGACGAATAGCATGGAAACTTTTGAAAAAATCGTGCTGGTCTCAACCATCAGAAAGGCTTAGGTAATCTAAATATAAAGTTATGATGTCAAATCTCTACTTTACTGCCTATCACCTTTCATTTCTGATGTTGGATTCAACTTAGAAGTGTATCCCAAAGGATCACATAAGTAAAAAAAAGAATTATCCACTATTCTCTATATTACTGAGCTTGAACTGCTATAAAAGGGGAATCTCTATCATTTCCTTCAACATGAGCAATTAAAAACCTTGTCTAGCATTTGAGTGCGTTTTAGTTACTTAAGACTCATGAGGACGGGACATGATAGAGACATTTGAATCTACTACTTTCTATGGACATAGCGTTCGCAACATATGTCGCAACGCGATTCAAGGTGCTTAGCCTTGGATTTCGGGACTTACGTATGCGCGATCTGCATGTTCCATAAAATTTGAGAGATTCGTAAAAACTATTATTTTCCGCTAGAAAGCGTTGCAAAGTTAGGGACTCTAACTTAACCTAACTGACCTACGCTACTAGTAAAATGAATGAACCAAAAACGTCCTCTGGGACTTGCTTCGGGCCCCACGTTGGGCGCCATTTTGTAGTGGTAAGTGTAAAAAAAAGGCATAAAGAAAATAAACACCAGAATAGAGTGACCAGATAGTTGGCGGCGCTGGCATGCTGGCAGCTGCTCCGGCTATAGCTCGCCGTCTTGGGTCGGTTCTTGCCAACGTCTCGGCTTAGTCTACCACACACAAAAATCATGCCAGACTTCCACAAAACCTAAAAAGATATATATATGGAGCCCGAAGCAAGTCTGATTCGCTTTCTGCACATACACACCTATCACCTTCTGGCCGGTGTTGTAGCCAGGAATTATCCCTCCCTCTTGAGGAAATTAAACCTCACCATGACATCATCACACGTGTATAGATGCCCCTAACTCTGCCTTGCAACCTTCCTACCCTACTTACCTCTAAAAAAAATTATTCCTTCATGTTAATAAAAGAAAATTTAAATTCATTCAATTCAATTCAAAAAATTACATATTTTTGGCAGAATTTTATTGAAATTTTAAGCGAAGTTTAAAATTTTAACAGAACAAAATTTTTCTAGTGGATTTGCTTTTAGACATTTAACATTGCAAACCAATTAAGAGAGTGACAAAATTACTATTTGCTGATAATATGGATTGGTAGTTCAGGCTGCTGCTTTAAGTTCTTCGTTCACAGTTTCAGCGCCGGAATTCTGGCTTTACTGGCACAGCGCGGAGAGCCGTCGGTTTGCCTGTCTGTCCGTTTATTGGTTTGTTCAGGTTTTCGTAAGTTTTAATAAAAAATATGCGATTTATTTATATATGTATATTCCACTTTGATAAAAATAGTTTGTATCTTTTTATTTAGGGAAGACACTTACACTGGGGCAACTAACCTGTACTGCGGGGACGGAAATAAAGGCCTGAGCTCAACCCTATGGACGCGCACTGTGGGTCTAATTCACCCAAAGGAATGATTCGCAGACGGTACGTAAAATGGGTTCCCTAATTCGAGCAAAGTTTTATATATATATACATAAATAAAATGGAACGTTTGTAATTTCGTCCGCAGTGAGTCTGTTAGGCGTCCAGAGTCAGCGGCAAATACCTGGCACCGCCGGATGGCGATGCTAATTTAAAAAGATGATGCAGTCCCTCGTTGGGTGTGAAATGCGCAGTGTGGCTTTGGTGAAATGATGCTGCTTTGCGGGTTATTCAATATCTTGTTTGATTTAAATAAAAATTGTGTTTATTCTGATATAAAAGTTCAATTTTTGTTGACTTAAGGGTTTAAATTAACTTTCCACATGTATGTTTATGTATTTAAAGTGAAGGCTATGAGCCTTTAGTTAATTTAATTGTTAAAACGTTCTTTTTTTTTACTTTTAAATAAAAAAAATCACTGTTGTGTACAAAAGAAATATTTTCAAAATAAAATGTGTTTGCTGTTTTTTATATTTTCTCCATTTTTAGGAATCACGTTGAGTATTTTCTTTTCTGCGGGCCACTAACACACCATCTCTCCAAGACAATTAAAAAAGGAAGGGCGACATTTGCATTTTGGCGTACCAAGAAACTTTTCGGACGCCATTATAAATTGGCTCCGTTTCTTTGTCAGCAATACTAATGCCTTTAAAAAAAACATTTTATCCAAAAATCCTCTTTTTTCTCTGCCCAACAATAAAAACATCAATCTTTACAGCTGTTTAATTAGTGTGGCCAACCTACCTATTAGGCCAACAAACTTTGTAAAAAGTTTGAAATAAATTAAAATAATAAATTGTTTATTTTTCTTTACCCTAACAATTTTGCATATTTTATCTGGTTATGGGCCCAGGCATGGCTGAAGAGATATTTTCAATTAATTTGTTTGAGGGTCGGAATTTTGATAATTGGAAGTTCAGGCTGGAGGCAGTTGTCGATGAACGTGGATTGTTAATTTTAATTAAAGAAGATGTCGAGGAATTGGTAGCTGAAAAAGCCAATGCTGTCAAAAAGGACGAACTGAGGAAAAACGACAAAAAGGAAAAGTCTATAATCATCAGGAGAATTGCAGATTCACATTTGGAGTATGTAAAGGATTGCAAAAGTTCTTATGGAGTATTGCTTGCGCTTACAAATGTGTTTGCAAAGAAAAGCATCTCAAATCAATTATTTTTAAGGAAGAAGTTAATAACCATGAAATGTGGTGAAACAGAAAGTTTAAATGACTTTTTCTTAAAATTTGATGGACTTGTAAGGCAGTTAATATCATCTGGTGCCAAAATGGAAAAGATTGACATAATTTGTCACTTGCTCATTACACTCCCGGAAAATTATAATAATGTTGTGAAACGATTGAAACATTAAATCCAAATAATTTAGAATTGGGTTTTGTTAAAAATCGCTTGCTGGAAGAAGAACGTAAACGTGAAGCTGTAAATAATGAAACTCAAGTTGAAAATATAGCAATGAAAGCTACATTCAGGTTTATGTGTCATTATTGTGGAAAACCGGGTCACAAAAAGAAAAACTGTTTTAAATGGAAAAGTGAACAATCCAATAAGAATGTGAATTATTCAAACACAGGAGTAAGTTTTACTGCAGATGAAGATTGTTTCGGCGTTGAAACTTCTAGCTGTATGAAATGGATTGTAGTTTTCGCTGCCAGCGATCACATGGCAAATAACGAACAGCGTTTTAATGACTTACGTGTACTCAAAAATCCAGTAATTATTGGAGTCGCCAAAGATGGTGTTTTTATTCAAGCTAATAAAATTGGAACAGTACGAGGCTTCATAACTGTAAAAGGATATAAGCTACGAATAGAAATTAGGAATGTATTATTTTTCTGTTCGACGAATTGAAGAAGCAGGATTTAAGGCAGTATTTTAGAATAATAGTGTTAATATCTACAAAGGCGAATCTTTGGTGCTAAGTGCTGAAAGAAAAACAAAATTGTATGAATTTTATGTAAAGTTTTACAAGGGTTCGTCTAGTTATTTTGTGAATAAGCAAGACATTGTAGACTTGTGGCATCATCTAAATTTTCCTGATATGAAAAAGCTGAGCAAAATTGCTGATGGTATTGCTCATATTATAGGAGAAAAGTCCTGTGAATCCTGTGTCTTTGGTAACCAATCGCGTAAGCTTTTTAAAATAACTTCGAAAGCAAAACATCGAGAATTTTGCAGCTAATCCATAGTGACGTGTGTGGTCCAATGAATGTTGCATCTTGGAATGGTAACCGGTATATGTGACCTTTATAGATGATTTTTCTCATTTTACTTCAGTCTATATGATGTCAAAGAAGTACCAGGTTTTTGATTGCTTTAAAATTTTAAGTCTATGGCTGAAAATTTACATAATACAAAAATCGCTTCATTAAGATGCGATAATGGCGGTGAGTACTCTTCGACTGCATTTAAGGAATTTTGTAAAGTTTCAGGAATAGCTGTTCAATATACAAATGTATATACTCCTGAGCAAAATGGAACGTCTGAGCGAATGAATCGTACATTAATCGAAAAAGCAAGATCTTTAATTTTTAAGTGTGGTCTAGCAAAATGTTTATGGACTGAAGCAGTTTATTGTGCTAATTATTTGACAAATAGGAGTCCAACTAATGCTATATCTATTAATAAAACTCCAGCTGAAATTTGGTTTGGTGTTAAACCGAATCTATCACATTTAAGAATTTTTGGCTGTATTGCTTATTCTCATATTCCAAAAATAAAACGGAATAAACTGGATATTAAATCTGATAAACTAATAATGGTAGGTTACAGCGGAAATGGATACAGATTGTGGGATGATAATAAACGGCGTATTGTCTTCTCAAGAGATGTCATCTTTAATGAAAATGTTTTTGCAAATTCTCAGAAAATAAATAAAAATCATTTAAGAATCGTAGAATGTGATAATTTGCCAAAAGAAATTAACGATACGATTGAAAGTACCCACTTCGATGGTGATGGAGACAGTGGTAGTGATGAACAATTTGAAGAAGCTGTAGGCTCAGAAGATCAAGTAGAACGTACTGAAGAAGGTCTGGATAAAAATCTAGATGAAATAATCTTAGAAGATTCTGAAACTGGGCAACCAGAATCAGCTTCACGAAGAAGTTCAAGAATAATAAAGCAACCAAAACGTTACAATTATATGGGTTTAGCACTAAATACTGAACAGTTTGTCTCTAATACGCCGGTAAAATATGAAGATATACAGAATTGTCATGATTCAAGTGAATGGTATAAAGCAATATAAAAGGAGCTTGATTCATTAAAGAAAAATGAGACCTGGAATTTGGTCACACGTCCCGACCTAAAAAGTGTTGTAGACAGTAAATGGGTATTTAGACGAAAGTTGGACAGTAATCGTAATCCTAGTGAATACAAAGCACGTGTTGTAGCAAAGGGGTTTAAACAACAACAAGGTTTTAATTATCAAGAAACATATTCCCCTGTTGCTCGTATTTCTACATTTCGAATATTACTTGCTGTTGCAAATAAGATGAATTATTATATACAACAAATGCACTTTAAGACACTTTTCTTAATGGATATCTTAATGAAGAAATTTATATGAATCCTCCTTAGGATTATAAATGCGATTCGAGTTTGGTATGTAAACTAAATCGTTCTATATATGGACTTAAAAAAGCTCCTCGCATGTGGAATGATCGATTTAATAATTATATTTTAAAGCTAAAGTTTGAACGGTCGAAAAACTATTATTGCTTGTATACACGAAAAACAGGTAATAATATATTGTTTATATTGATATATGTAGATGATCTTTTACCTGTTGGAAATAATATTAGTGAAATTGAAATAGTAAAAGCATTATTAAAAAAGGAATTTGAAATGAAAGATTTAGGAAATATTGAAATGTATTTAGGAGTTAAAATAATTAGAAATTTAAAAACCTCTGAAACCAAAATAAATCAACGACATTTTATATTAAATCTACTTAAACGTTTTGGAATGGAAAACTGCAATGGTGTTGATACTCCAATGGAACCAAAATTATCTTTGTCTAAAAATTCTAAAGATAAACTTACAACTGAACCATACAAGGAGTTAATTGGATGTTTAATGTATTTAATGATTACCTCAAGACCTGATCTCAGTGTTAGTGTAAATTATTTAAGCCGCTTTCAAAATTGTGCTACTGATTGTTATTGGAATCATTTAAAGAGAGTTCTAAGATATCTTAAAAAAACAAGTAACATGGAACTTTTATACGATGCAAAGTGAAATGATTTCTTACTTGGTTTTTCGGATGCAGATTGGGGAAATGATGTAAATGATAGAAAGTCAATAAGTGGATATTTAATAAAAGTGTTTGGCTGCTCTGTTTCCTGGCTTACTAAAAAGCAACCTACTGTTTCGTTATCTTCTACTGAAGCTGAATATATAGCACTTTGTGTTGCAACATGCGTAATTATTTCAACCAAGAAATTACTCCAAGATTTTAATATTATAATAAAGTCTCCGGTTTGTATTTTTGAAGACAATATGTCATGTATAAAAATAGCTGAAGATCCTCAACTGAAGACCATCAAAGAATGAAACATATCGACATTAAATACAATTTTGTTCGAGATTTAGTTCAAGAAAGTATTATAAAAATTATATATAAATCAACAAAGGAACAACTTGCAGATTTCTTTACTAAACCCTTATCTAAGTTACCTTTTGAACATTTTAGAAATAAAATTGGATTAATTTAATTGAGGGCGGATATAGAAAAATGCAATTAAATACTCATGTTCTTTAATACTTTGACATCATTAATCAAGTAGGTTTTGATATGTTTGTTTTTACGTTTGTATAAAATTATAAATAACTTTAATTTTTGAATTTGACTTTGTAAAAAGCTTGAAATAAATTAAAACAATAAATTGTTTATTTTTCTTTACCCTAACAATTTTGCATATTTAATCTTATTGGTCTTGCAAAAGACATACCTCCAAGTTAGTGGGATTTGAGTGTACTTCCGAATGTCATCAAAATATATTTTTGTAACAGGTTTAAGTTACAAAATTTTGATCTCAAAGTATTGTTACGCACGCTACAAGAAATGGAATAACTTTAAAATTGAGGTATGTTTTTGTGATTGTTAGCAAATTTTGCATAATAAAACAGAAAAATTAAATATTTAAAAGAAAGATGAATGAAAGAGAATTATAAAATAACTTACTTGCAGCCAAAAAATGTTGTTGCGTACGCTACATTTTTTTCCAGTAGTATATAAATAAAAATAATTGTATTTCTTTTAACGAAATAATTCATATTATTTTTTAATAATATTATTTAATTCATATTTTATGTTTATAAATTAATTTAATTATCTATATAAGTTAGTAACAATAAAGTTAAAAACAAATTTTTTAAATACTTTTGTAAACAATAAATATCTTTAAAACATTAAGTGCATTGACACTTAAACTACAACAACAAATTTAACTTCACTTAAAACCAAGTGCATTGTGTCCATAATAGCTGAATTCACATTAAAACTTTTGTTACAATTTAAACTAAGTGCATTGTCACCAAAATAGCTGACTTCACATTAAAACTTTTGTTACAATTTAAAATAAGTGCATTGCCATCAAAATAACCGACGAATTGCGCAAGCATCGATTACTGAAAATATTGCAAAATTTTATAATAAAGTTGCTGCAATTATGCTAACTAAACAAATTTGTAGTATAAATAGATAAGTAAATTTATTTTAAAGTAATTAATATTTTATCTTTGGAAGAATAAAGATAACAGAAAAACTGAAAGTTGGGTTTTTTTTTCATCATTTAGATAATAACCTTAACTTAACTGGCGCCCGAGCAAAATTCTTTATTATTTGGAAGGAAATGGTAGTAGGATACATAAAAGGATATTCCCTTCAAGAAATAGTGATACACCTAGCTAATTAGTTCAAGTGTTAATACTATTTGGAAGGAAGTGGCAGTAGGACACATACAAAGACATTCCCCCAAGAAGTAGTGATACACCTAGCTAATTCATCCAAGTGTTCAAGGTGGCCCCTTAGTAGTAGCATCAGCAGCAAATAACGCAATTTCTAAAGCAGGTGAGTTTTAGAGACAAGTGATTTATATTCCGTTTTCCAAATATGGAGGATTTATGTGACGCGTAGACTGCAAGCCAGCGGACAAGGATGGACTTTGTAGTATTAGTGTAAGATATAGGAATTTGTTTTTTTAATAACATAAGAAATCTTTTTCTCCGGCAACCTAACGGTCACCTAGAACAATTTGCGTAACAACTCAGTTTAAAAAAGATAACAAAATTTTTTCTCCGGTCACCTAGAACAACTTGTGTAAAGACGCATTTTTAAATATAATAATTTTTTTTTATTTTGTTAAAATGTAAAAGCAAATACAAATCCGTAGGAAAATTGCTAAGTTGTACCAAGAGCTACATTTTGAAAGCAATAGGAAAAAAAAATTAGAAATTGAGTAAGAAATTATTTAAAATAGGAAACTAGCATTAGTAAGTAAAAGGAAATAATAATAAAATTAGAAAAATAACAAACCCCGATAATCTTATTCGTCCACCATTATTAAATAATGTAGCAAATGCGCAACAACTAAATAGAGAAGAGCTTGTGGCCTTAGTGAGCAGGCTAGCATTAGACCTTGTAAATAGACATACGCCAGCTGTGTTTAACAGCAACACTTAGCCACATGCTGATTTAGCAAACATTGCGGACTAAACTATTAATGCAGAGCATGCAAACAATTTGTCTGGTCTCGATAAGATACCAGATGTGGTCAAATGTTTGAGAGAATTTTCTGGTCAACCGGGAGAATTCAGTTCCTGGAAAAAAGTGTTGACCACATCTTAAAAACCTATGAAAATACAAAGGGTACCCCCCAGTACTATGGCATTATAAATGTTATCAGAAAGAAAATTACTGGCAATGAAGACATTAAACTTGAGTCTTAAAATACGCCTTTAGACTGGGGCGCGATTTGTAAATGTTTGTCCTTACATTATGAAGACAAACGGGACGTTTCTACTTTTGAATATCAAATGACCTCACTGGTCCAAGATAATATGTCAGTAGAAGAATTCTACCAATCAGTCTATTTAAATTTTTCGTTAATTCTTAATAAAGTAGGATCTATGAACATAGGTATTGAGGCTCAAAGCCTTTTCACGCAATCATACAGAAATAAGGCAGTCGATACCTTTGAGCGCGGCCTTAACGGTGATATGTCTAGACTTTTGGTTATGAGAGAACCGGCAGATCTTCCCCAAGCACTCCACTTGCTTGAAATTGGAAAATCAAAAATACCGCAAACAGTACGCACATAGTACTATGAATCCCAGCCAAAAAATCAGGCAGCAAAACAATCTACCACCGTTGCCACAAAAAAAATTTTGAAGGCACAAAGGACAACAACAATTTTACCCAGAAATAGCTTATATACCACGCTCGCAACAGCAAATTTTTTCGCGAAAAAATATTTCAGATCAACAATTAATTAGTAACTCAAATGAACAAATGCATAGGTAGCAGGCTCCGATGCGCCCTCTGTCACCAAAACCAACATTGCAACCTCCGCCACGTCCAATGGACGTGGGTGAATCTAAAAATTCAAGGCGTATAAATTTTAAGAATAGACCACAGTTCAACAGGTTTACCAGCAAAAGGCCGTCCCAAACGCGATCCGAGCAAAACGTTAGACCACGGAAAGAGCAGCGTAATTTTTACATTACGAACGGACCAAGCACTTGCGCTAGGCAAATAACCGACAATCATCTCAACGAATACTTGGTTAGTATCAGAAAACACTGAGGAAACGGAAGAATACTGTGATGTAAATTTTTTAGACTAAAACGCTCTTCGCTACCTTACATAGAATGTCGTACGAGAGCGGAGATATATTGAAATTTTTAATAGACTCTGGCTGAAGTCAAAAATACGAGAAATAGAAAAGAAAATTAAAAAAAAAAAATAAAATAGCACATATTTATAAATGGTAGGTCTCGTTTGGGGAAATAAAATAAATAACAAAATGGGTAAACCACAAAGTAAATTGGAAATCTTGGAGAACATTGTGAATAATGGAGAAGGGAAAAATACTGCAACTATAATACCAGAATATGCAATAGCTTTAGGTATAATAGTGTAAGTATTATATATAGCTTATAAAATTAACAATTATTTTAAAAATTATGTACAAAAACATAAAAACACAAGAAGCATAAATAATGCAATTACCGATGTCTAAAATTAAAGGAGAATTATAAACAATCTAAATAATTTGTGTAGCAAAAAAAAAAAAAAAAAAACATATAAATAAAAGCATGGATATATATACATATTTTAAAGTTAAAAAGGGTGAAAATGCCTGTTAATAAGCTATGGAAAAAAAATATAGAAAAATTGCAAGAAGTTCTAAAAACTCTAAAGAGAAGTCCAGGTAGAACATATACAAAGAAAACTATAAAAGAAAAATTATAATATATTGAAAATATAAATCAAGACTCAATCATTATGGGGAAGAACAAGAAAATACTGATTTAATAACAGCGTTCAAAATACAATTCAAAAATCTTTATACAAATATTAAAGAATATTTAGCAGAACACGAGCAAGAATCTGAAACAGGACAAAATATCACAATGGCAGCATTTAGTTTAGAAACCGTTTCAAAAGTTTTACCATTGTTTGCTGCTTATTACGTAGAGCTTGAAAGTTTTTTAATAACAGCAGAGCTGATAAAACTTTATCAGACACAGCAAAAATAGATTTTCTGCAAGACATTTATTACGCTAACTGCCATCCCTAAATTAGCGCATAAGACGCAACGCAAAATAACGCATGGCTTTTACGCTGAAGGTGCATACCTAAATAAAAGCGCAACGTTTTGTTGTGAACAGTAATGTTAACCTATCACTTTTAATAAAACCCTATAAAATGAAATGCAAAACAGTGATAAAAACGCTATATAAGCCCGAAAAAAGCAAAAATGTCATTACTGTTTTGTAACGTTCTCTAAATACTACAACAAAATATGTAAACAACAGTAGCTTGCAGGCAACTGCATTATCTTACGCGCTGTCAAAATTGGATTTTCCAATTGCTAAGCGTTGACGCCGTGCTATTTAGGGATGCTTCATACATTTTGTATGTACATGAGAAATTTTGACAGATATCTTGCGCTTTACGTCGTAATTTAGGGATGGAAGTAAGTTAACATCTAACGTTAGAACAGCGATAGGAAGTTATATCAAATCAGAAAGTTTTGAAGCATTAAAAGAATTGCTAGAAGACAGGTACAAAACCATTACAACAATACCAGGGTTACAAAACAAGCTCAGTACACTGTTCCAAGGGAAAAGGACAGTTAATTTATTTAAAGACAAAATCGCCTGTATTCCGTTTAGCTTCATCAATATGCAACGATGTCGTTTGCTGTTGATTGTTACAAATCGGTATGCCGTTTATCAATATCAATTGTTATCGATAAGCGTCGATGTATTTTTGGTATGTCGTAAGCAACGTTAACGACGGCATCAATACAAACTGACTCTGATTTTATCGTCAAGCTTATTAGTGTCGAAACAGTTATATTTCTTTTGAATTTTGTGTATTAATAATTTTTGTGTTAAAAATATGGAAAAAGAAAAAAAATTACAAACTGCAACCAGTTTAACAAGCTGGTGGAAGAGATGGAAACAAATCCTTCACTTGCTAAAGGTTTCCAAAAAGGCAGTGTGCCCTGTGATTTTAAAGAACAGTGGGAAAAAATTTCCAATATGCTAAATGCTCTTGGTCCACCGAGAAGAGAATTGGCAAAAGGTAAGATAAATAGTGCTAAGTGGTATGTATGACTAAATTTTTCTTAAAAGTTTGGAGGGATTAAAAATTTAAGGTGAAAAAAAAAATTAGTCACAAACAAGGCAGATTGCATGTCTACTGGAGGTGGAATTTATAAACAAACAGTGCTCAGTCCCCTGAAAGAAGCTGTGTCAAACCTGCTTCAGTTTTAAAAACAGTTAAACCCGGAAGGAGCTGTTCAGGGAGTGCAATCTGTTGAGCCTCAAATAGATGTAGCAACAGATGCTGCAGAAAGCAGTGATTTATTCTAGCAAATGAGATTGAACTGTTGGCGCCTTCAACCTCTTATCAGAACGTCGAGACATGCACCCCTTCAAAAAGAAAGGAAAAATCTGTGACAAACAAACCGGGACCTTGCAACGACCATTATGAATTGCTACAAAGGCACAGTGATGAACAGGCGCAGATATTACAGAAGATTAACAATTCTATATCTTCATTGAAACGAAGCCTAAAAGATATAAGTAGGTACCAAAAAGATATGATAGAAATTCAAAAGAATAGATTTAAAATCGAATTAGAAGAAAATCAAAGAAAAAAGGAGCAGCATGATGCCGAAATGAAAATTAAAAGAATAAAATTTTTAATTAAGGAAAAAGAGCTGCAATTGTTAGACAAAAGTTAGAAAATTTAAATTTATGTACCTAAGATAAATGTGCCTTTGTTTTGTTTTTTAAAATATATATAATTTAACTTTAAAGAAAATGAATTAAAAGACTGAATTAAAATTAAAGAAAGCTTCGTTTTATTTCATCTCTTATACGAACTGCCTCAGACCCTTGTTCAATTTCATTCTCACTCATACAATTCAGTATAATTTTGCACACTATCTACTGCTTCATCTGGAATATGTAAACCATAATGAATACATATATTGTTAAGTGCAGCGCAAACATTAACAATTTTGATTGCTCTTGCCGGCGTATAGTGCAACTGACGAGCGCCAAGAAGACATCGAAAACGGTTTTTAAAAACTCTAATTGTTCTTTCCACTATATTTCGTGCTTTCGCATGCTTCATATTATGGGTGGCTTCTGCACTGCCTGCAGCTGTGGACATATATGGAGTCATTAAAAAGGGTTCAAGGCGATAGCCTGCATCACCTAAGAAGCAAAATTGAATAATTGATAATTATTTTATATTGAAGTTGAATTCTTACCTAATAGCCACGAATTACGATCACCAGCATTTTATTTTTCTTTTAAAATACGTTTGGCATGACTGACATTCCATATTAAAGAGTCATAAGAAGAACCAGCATACCGAGCATCTAAAAACCGTATTCGCATTTTGTGATCACAAATCTAATAATAAATATAAAAATATATAAATATGTATGTATGTATATAATTGTAAAAAAGCAATATATTTTTAAAAAACTAACAATCATTGCGTTTAAGCTGAAATACCCCTTCCGATTAAAGTAAAGATGCTGGTTTTCTCTATTTGGAGCCAATATTTTTATGTGGGTGCCATCCACACAACCAACGACACCGGGAAAATCTGATTTCTGAAGGAAATGAAGTTTTTCTTCAGCTTTTTCTTCCTCTGTCATAGTAAATGTTATCCATTGTTGACAAATTTTTCTTTCCAAGACATCCACAATCTCAGAAATTATCTTGGACCCTACTGGTTGGGATAATCCTAAATTAAAATCATTAGCAACACTTAGCTGGGAGGACCCTTGCGCTAAAAACCTTAACGTTGCAGCCAATCTAATTGTGTTTGAAATATGTGTTGACTTAACTCCTACTTTTAAATGTGGTGTTATAGTCTCCAGCACATACTTAAAAGCATCTTTGTTTAAACGAAAAAAAACTTTCGGACCTTTCAAATAAATAACAAATTAACTTCTGGAGAATAGAAAGAACACTCAATTTATTACTTACTTTTTATCAGGTAATTTAAATATGTTTGATTTTTGTCTTAAACACCAATTTATTTTTACTTTCCTCACCATTCGGTTCAGAATTACAATCAGGAATAAATAACATTTTGATTGTTTAAATTTTTTAATAAACTCTGAACACAAAACAAATTATCTGTCAAATTATTAGAGATGTGCTTTTAAAACGATAAATTAACGACATCGTCACATTGCTGTTATGAAATACCAGTTTATTATTGAATTGATGACGATGTCGATAAATTTTGATATTGATATTAAATTGATGACGATGACAACGACGCTTTAGGAAATAAGCGTGAATATTACATATAATAGACAGTAAAAGTCTGCGCAAAACCACTTGGTTGTTTGTCAACACTCAAGGCGCATCAAACAGGTGACTGCATCCGAACATGTGTTCATCATATGTTTTAGCTTTTGCGTGTATTTTGTTTTTGTAAAAACTAATTCGAGCTGTCAAAAACGTCTAGTAATGTGTGTATGTATTTGTGAAAAATAAGAAAGCCACTAAAAATATATTAGAATATATACACACATATTGCCAGACGTTTTTGACAGCTCGAATTAGTTTTAACAAAAACAAAATACACGTAAAAGGTATTGCATTCACCTGGTATTATTGCGCCATGGTCAACACTGAATACTATGCTGCAGTGTATATGATAATACTGTATAAAATGTGATTATTGCACACTACACCATATAAAAATCAAAGCGAGCGCACACAATAACAATACAACAAAAAAATTTAAGTGTGTTTGCTTTGTGTTTAGCCGATCAATAGCACGACCTGCCATTTATTTGTGTATTTGTTTATTCGTCAAGCAATGATCTGTTGCAAAAATGTTATGTGTTACAGTAGTTTTTGTTGTTATTTGCAGTTTTAAAAAAGGCAGCAGCGTGATTGCTGTGCACCACAGGCAATGTTGTCATTGTCATTATTGTTTTTTACTGTTAGCATTGTTAACCATGTAGATAATTAATACACATAAACAAAGCGTTTGTGTTCTATTTTTAATTGACCGCGAAAGTTGAAAGTGAAAGAGTGTGAAAAGTTAATTTTGAAAATACATAATATATCTGAGAGGTAATTTAAATAATTGTTTGGTTTTGTTTAAAAATGTGATATGTAACCAGTTTTTTTAATTAACTTTATTAAAGACTTTTCACTAACACAAACATAAAATTTATTTTTATATGAAAAAAGTGAAGAAACAAGTGTAATAAGAATGGGCTTGAAAGCTAAAATCAGAAAAAAAATTAATAGAAATCTAATTTAGATTTGGAACAGATTTTTATCGTTAATAGTTTTTGCTATTCTACGTTTACAAATTTATGCATTTTATAGATAAATAATTAAAAAGATTTCAGCGAGCATTTCCGAAAACACAGATGCATGCAGCTCGAAAACAAGCGAAATGTTAAATTATTCAACAATAAAATTATAAATTTTATGCGGAGAATTCAAAGTTAGTAACAAGAGAGGGACAAGTAAAGTTTGGAATATATTTGCAAAATAGAAAATTCATCAGGAGAAGAATTACATGACCTAGTTTGTTGTAGGATTTGCACCAATATATACAAATACATTAACAAATCCACTTCGAACTTAGTAAGACACAAATGCTATGCGGCTGCAGTTATTGATGGTAAAAACATCACAAAAACAAAAATGTATAACAAATTACATAGTAGCATGGACTGTAAAAAATTGCAGACCATTTCGAGTAGTAGAAGATTTCGGCTTCAGGAAGGTAGCAAAAGACCTTATCTCAATTGGAGCAAAATACGGGCCAAATGTTAATATAGAACATCTCTTGCAACATCCAACAACAATATCTATGAATATATAGCACTTTGTGTTGCAACATGCGTAATTATTTCAACCAAGAAATTACTCCAAGATTTTAATATTATAATAAAGTCTCCGGTTTGTATTTTTGAAGACAATATGTCATGTATAAAAATAGCTGAAGATCCTCAACTGAAGACCATCAAAGAATGAAACATATCGACATTAAATACAACTTTGTTCGAGATTTAGTTGAAGAAAGTATTATAAAAATTATATATAAATCAACAAAGGAACAACTTGCAGATTTCTTTACTAAACCCTTATCTAAGTTACCTTTTGAACATTTTAGAATTAAAATTGGATTAATTTAATTGAGGGCGGATATAGAAAAATGCAATTAAATACTCATGTTCTTTAATACTTTGACATCATTAATAAAGTAGGTTTTGATATCTTTGTTTTTACGTTAATATAAAATTATAAATAACTTTAATTTTTGAATTTGACTTTGTAAAAAGCTTGAAATAAATTAAAACAATAAATTGTTTATTTTTCTTTACCCTAACAATTTTGCATATTTAATCTTATTGGTCTAGCAAAAGACATACCTCCAAGTTAGTGGGATTTGAGTGTACTTCCGAATGTCATCAAAATATATTTTTGTAACAGGTTTAAGTTACAAAATTTTGATTTCAAAGTATTGTTACGCACGCTACAAAAAATGGAATAACTTTAAAGGTTGAGGTATGTTTTTGTGATTGTTAACAAATTTTGCATAATAAAACAGAAAAATTAAATATTTAAAAGAAAGATGAATGAAAGAGAATTATAAAATAACTTACTTGCAGCCAAAAAATGTTGTTGCGTACGCTACATTTTTTTCCAGTAGTATATAAATAAAAATAATTGTATTTCTTTTAACGAAATAATTCATATTATTTTTTAATAATATTATTTAATTCATATTTTATGTTTATAAATTAATTTAATTATCTATATAAGTTAGTAACAATAAAGTTAAAAACAAATTTTTTAAATACTTTTGTAAACAATAAATATCTTTAAAACATTAAGTGCATTGACACTTAAACTACAACAACAAATTTAACTTCACTTAAAACCAAGTGCATTGTGACCATAATAGCTGAATTCACATTAAAACTTTTGTTACAATTTAAACTAAGTGCATTGTCACCAAAATAGCTGACTTCACATTAAAACTTTTGTTACAATTTAAAATAAGTGCATTGCCATCAAAATAACCGACGAATTGCGCAAGCATCGATTACTGAAAATATTGCAAAATTTTATAATAAAGTTGCTGCAATTATGCTAACTAAACAAATTTGTAGTATAAATAGATAAGTAAATTTATTTTTAAGTAATTAATATTTTATCTTTGGAAGAATAAAGATAACAGAAAAACTGAAAGTTGTGTTTTTTTTATCGTTTAGATAATAACTTTAACTTAACTGGCGCCCGAGCAAAATTCTTTATTAGTTGGAAGGAAATGGTAGTAGGATACATAAAAGGATATTCCCTTCAAGAAATAGTGATACACCTAGCTAATTAGTTCAAGTGTTAATACTATTTGGAAGGAAGTGGCAGTAGGGCACATACAAAGACATTCCCCCAAGAAGTAGTGATACACCTAGCTAATTCATCCAAGTGCTCAAGGTGGCCCCTTAGTAGTAGCATCAGCAGCAAAAAGGACGCGTAGACCGCAAGCCAGCGGACAAGGATGGACTTTGTAGTATTAGTGTAAGATATAGGAATTTGTTTTTTTAATAACATAAGAAGTCTTTTTCTCCGGCATCCTAACGGTCACCTAGAACAATTTGCGTAACAACTCAGTTTAAAAAAGATAACAAAATTTTTTCTCCGGCAACCTAATGGTCACCTAGAACAACTTGTGTAAAGACGCATTTTAAGATATAATAATTTTTTTTTTTATTTTGTTAAAATGTAAAAGCAAATACAAATCCGTAGGAAAATTGCTAAGTTGTACCAAGAGCTACATTTTGAAAGCAATAGGAAAAAAAAATTAGAAATTGAGTAAGAAATTATTTAAAATAGGAAACTAGAATTAGTAAGTAAAAGGAAATAATAATAAAATTAGAAAAATAACAAACCCCGATAATCTTATTCGTCCACCATTATTAAATAATGTAGCAAATGCGCAACAACTAAATAGAGAAGAGCTTGTGGCCTTAGTGAGCAGGCTAGCATTAGACCTTGTAAATAGACATACGCCAGCTGTGTTTAACAGCAACACTTAGCCACATGCTGATTTAGCAAACATTGCGGACTAAACTATTAATGCAGAGCATGCAAACAATTTGTCTGGTCTCGATAAGATACCAGATGTGGTCAAATGTTTGAGAGAATTTTCTGGTCAACCGGGAGAATTCAGTTCCTGGAAAAAAGTGTTGACCACATCTTAAAAACCTATGAAAATACAAAGGGTACCCCCCAGTACTATGGCATTATAAATGTTATCAGAAAGAAAATTACTGGCAATGAAGACATTAAACTTGAGTCTTAAAATACGCCTTTAGACTGGGGCGCGATTTGTAAATGTTTGTCCTTACATTATGAAGACAAACGGGACGTTTCTACTTTTGAATATCAAATGACCTCACTGGTCCAAGATAATATGTCAGTAGAAGAATTCTACCAATCAGTCTATTTAAATTTTTCGTTAATTCTTAATAAAGTAGGATCTATGAACATAGGTATTGAGGCTCAAAGCCTTTTCACGCAATCATACAGAAATAAGGCAGTCGATACCTTTGAGCGCGGCCTTAACGGTGATATGTCTAGACTTTTGGTTATGAGAGAACCGGCAGATCTTCCCCAAGCACTCCACTTGCTTGAAATTGGAAAATCAAAAATACCGCAAACAGTACGCACATAGTACTATGAATCCCAGCCAAAAAATCAGGCAGCAAAACAATCTACCACCGTTGCCACAAAAAAAATTTTGAAGGCACAAAGGACAACAACAATTTTACCCAGAAATAGCTTATATACCACGCTCGCAACAGCAAATTTTTTCGCGAAAAAATATTTCAGATCAACAATTAATTAGTAACTCAAATGAACAAATGCATAGGTAGCAGGCTCCGATGCGCCCTCTGCACCAAAACCAACATTGCAACCTCCGCCACGTCCAATGGACGTGGGTGAATCTAAAAATTCAAGGCGTATAAATTTTAAGAATAGACCACAGTTCAACAGGTTTACCAGCAAAAGGCCGTCCCAAACGCGATCCGAGCAAAACGTTAGACCACGGAAAGAGCAGCGTAATTTTTACATTACGAACGGACCAAGCACTTGCGCTAGGCAAATAACCGACAATCATCTCAACGAATACTTGGTTAGTATCAGAAAACACTGAGGAAACGGAAGAATACTGTGATGTAAATTTTTAAGACTAAAACGCTCTTCGCTACCTTACATAGAATGTCGTACGAGAGCGGAGATATATTGAAATTTTTAATAGACTCTGGCTCAAGTCAAAAATACGAGAAATAGAAAAGAAAATTAAAAAAAAAAAATAAAATAGCACATATTTATAAATGGTAGGTCTCGTTTGGGGAAATAAAATAAATAACAAAATGGGTAAACCACAAAGTAAATTGGAAATCTTGGAGAACATTGTGAATAATGGAGAAGGGAAAAATACTGCAACTATAATACCAGAATATGCAATAGCTTTAGGTATAATAGTGTAAGTATTATATATAGCTTATAAAATTAACAATTATTTTAAAAATTATGTACAAAAACATAAAAACACAAGAAGCATAAATAATGCAATTACCGATGTCTAAAATTAAAGGAGAATTATAAACAATCTAAATAATTTGTGTAGCAAAAAAAAAAAAAAAACATATAAATAAAAGCATGGATATATATACATATTTTAAAGTTAAAAAGGGTGAAAATGCCTGTTAATAAGCTATGGAAAAAAAATATAGAAAAATTGCAAGAAGTTCTAAAAACTCTAAAGAGAAGTCCAGGTAGAACATATACAAAGAAAACTATAAAAGAAAAATTATAATATATTGAAAATATAAATCAAGACTGAATCATTATGGGGAAGAACAAGAAAATACTGATTTAATAACAGCGTTCAAAATACAATTCAAAAATCTTTATACAAATATTAAAGAATATTTAGCAGAACACGAGCAAGAATCTGAAACAGGACAAAATATCACAATGGCAGCATTTAGTTTAGAAACCGTTTCAAAAGTTTTACCATTGTTTGCTGCTTATTACGTAGAGCTTGAAAGTTTTTTAATAACAGCAGAGCTGATAAAACTTTATCAGACACAGCAAAAATAGATTTTCTGCAAGACATTTATTACGCTAACTGCCATCCCTAAATTAGCGCATAAGACGCAACGCAAAATAACGCATGGCTTTTACGCTGAAGGTGCATACCTAAATAAAAGCGCAACGTTTTGTTGTGAACAGTAATGTTAACCTATCACTTTTAATAAAACCCTATAAAATGAAATGCAAAACAGTGATAAAAACGCTATATAAGCCCGAAAAAAGCAAAAATGTCATTACTGTTTTGTAACGTTCTCTAAATACTACAACAAAATATGTAAACAACAGTAGCTTGCAGGCAACTGCATTATCTTACGCGCTGTCAAAATTGGATTTTCCAATTGCTAAGCGTTGACGCCGTGCTATTTAGGGATGCTTCATACATTTTGTATGTACATGAGAAATTTTGACAGATATCTTGCGCTTTACGTCGTAATTTAGGGATGGAAGTAAGTTAACATCTAACGTTAGAACAGCGATAGGAAGTTACATCAAACCAGAAAGTTTTGAAGCATTAAAAGAATTGCTAGAAGACAGGTACAAAACCATTACAACAATACCAGGGTTACAAAACAAGCTCAGTACACTGTTCCAAGGGAAAAGGACAGTTAATTTATTTAAAGACAAAATCGCCTGTATTCCGTTTAGCGTCATCAATATGCAACGATGTCGTTTGCTGTTGATTGTTACAAATCGGTATGCCGTTTATCAATATCAATTGTTATCGATAAGCGTCGATGTATTTTTGGTATGTCGTAAGCAACGTTAACGACGGCATCAATACAAACTGACTCTGATTTTATCGTCAAGCTCATTAGTGTCGAAACAGTTATATTTCTTTTGAATTTTGTGTATTAATAATTTTTGTGTTAAAAATATGGAAAAAGAAAAAAAATTACAAACTGCAACCAGTTTAACAAGCTGGTGGAAGAGATGGAAACAAATCCTTCACTTGCTAAAGGTTTCCAAAAAGGCAGTGTGCCCTGTGATTTTAAAGAACAGTGGGAAAAAATTTCCAATATGCTAAATGCTCTTGGTCCACCGAGAAGAGAATTGGCAAAAGGTAAGATAAATAGTGCTAAGTGGTATGTATGACTAAATTTTTCTTAAAAGTTTGGAGGGATTAAAAATTTAAGGTGAAAAAAAAATTAGTCACAAACAAGGCAGATTGCATGTCTACTGGAGGTGGAATTTATAAACAAACAGTGCTCAGTCCCCTGAAAGAAGCTGTGTCAAACCTGCTTCAGTTTCAAAAACAGTTAAACCCGGAAGGAGCTGTTCAGGGAGTGCAATCTGTTGAGCCTCAAATAGATGTAGCAACAGATGCTGCAGAAAGCAGTGATTTATTCTAGCAAATGAGATTGAACTGTTGGCGCCTTCAACCTCTTATCAGAACGTCGAGACATGCACCCCTTCAAAAAGAAAGGAAAAATCTGTGACAAACAAACCGGGACCTTGCAACGACCATTATCAATTGCTACAAAGGCACAGTGATGAACAGGCGCAGATATTACAGATGATTAACAATTATATATCTTCATTGAAACGAAGCCTAAAAGATATAAGTAGGTACCAAAAAGATATGATAGAAATTCAAAAGAATAGATTTAAAATCGAATTAGAAGAAAATCAAAGAAAAAAGGAGCAGCATGATGCCGAAATGAAAATTAAAAGAATAAAATTTTTAATTAAGGAAAAAGAGCTGCAATTGTTAGACAAAAGTTAGAAAATTTAAATTTATGTACCTAAGTAAAATGTGCCTTTGTTTTGTTTTTTAAAATATATATAATTTAACTTTAAAGAAAATGAATTAAAAGACTGAATTAAAATTAAAGAAAGCTTCGTTTTATTTCATCTCTTATACGAACTGCCTCAGACCCTTGTTCAATTTCATTCTCACTCATACAATTCAGTATAATTTTGCACACTATCTACTGCTTCATCTGGAATATGTAAACCATAATGAATACATATATTGTTAAGTGCAGCGCAAACATTAACAATTTTGATTGCTTTTGCCGGCGTATAGTGCAACTGACGAGCGCCAAGAAGACATCGAAAACGGTTTTTAAAAACTCTAATTGTTCTTTCCACTATATTTCGTGCTTTCGCATGCTTCATATTATGGGTGGCTTCTGCACTGCCTGCAGCTGTGGACATATATGGAGTCATTAAAAAGGGTTCAAGGCGATAGCCTGCATCACCTAAGAAGCAAAATTGAATAATTGATAATTATTTTATATTGAAGTTGAATTCTTACCTAATAGCCACGAATTACGATCACCAGCATTGTATTTTTCTTTTAAAATACGTTTGGCATGACTGACATTCCATATTAAAGAGTCATAAGAAGAACCAGCATACCGAGCATCTAAAAACCGTATTCGCATTTTGTGATCACAAATCTAATAATAAATATAAAAATATATAAATATGTATGTATGTATATAATTGTAAAAAAGCAATATATTTTTAAAAAACTTACAATCATTGCGTTTAAGCTGAAATACCCCTTCCGATTAAAGTAAAGATGCTGGTTTTCTCTATTTGGAGCCAATATTTTTATGTGGGTGCCATCCACACAACCAACGACACCGGGAAAATCTGATTTCTGAAGGAAATGAAGTTTTTCTTCAGCTTTTTCTTCGTCTGTCATAGTAAATGTTATCCATTGTTGACAAATTTTTCTTTCCAAGACATCCACAATCTCAGAAATTATCTTGGACCCTACTGGTTGGGATAATCCTAAATTAAAATCATTAGCAACACTTAGCTGGGAGGACCCTTGCGCTAAAAACCTTAACGTTGCAGCCAATCTAATTGTGTTTGAAATATGTGTTGACTTAACTCCTACTTTTAAATGTGGTGTTATAGTCTCCAGCACATACTTAAAAGCATCTTTGTTTAAACGAAAAAAAACTTTCGGACCTTTCAAATAAATAACAAATTAACTTCTGGAGAATAGAAAGAACACTCAATTTATTACTTACTTTTTATCAGGTAATTTAAATATGTTTGATTTTTGTCTTAAACACCAATTTATTTTTACTTTCCTCACCATTCGGTTCAGAATTACAATCAGGAATAAATAACATTTTGATTGTTTAAATTTTTTAATAAACTCTGAACACAAAACAAATTATCTGTCAAATTATTAGAGATGTGCTTTTAAAACGATAAATTAACGACATCGTCACATTGCTGTTATGAAATACCAGTTTATTATTGAATTGATGACGATGTCGATAAATTTTGATATTGATATTAAATTGATGACGATGACAACGACGCTTTAGGAAATAAGCGTGAATATTACATATAATAGACAGTAAAAGTCTGCGCAAAACCACTTGGTTGTTTGTCAACACTCAAGGCGCATCAAACAGGTGACTGCATCCGAACATGTGTTCATCATATGTTTTAGCTTTTGCGTGTATTTTGTTTTTGTAAAAACTAATTCGAGCTGTCAAAAACGTCTAGTAATGTGTGTATGTATTTGTGAAAAATAAGAAAGCCACTAAAAATATATTAGAATATATACACACATATTGCCAGACGTTTTTGACAGCTCGAATTAGTTTTAACAAAAACAAAATACACGTAAAAGGTATTGCATTCACCTGGTATTATTGCGCCATGGTCAACACTGAATACTATGCTGCAGTGTATATGATAATACTGTATAAAATGTGATTATTGCACACTACACCATATAAAAATCAAAGCGAGCGCACACAATAACAATACAACAAAAAAATTTAAGTGTGTTTGCTTTGTGTTTAGCCGATCAATAGCACGACCTGCCATTTATTTGTGTATTTGTTTATTCGTCAAGCAATGATCTGTTGCAAAAATGTTATGTGTTACAGTAGTTTTTGTTGTTATTTGCAGTTTTAAAAAAGGCAGCAGCGTGATTGCTGTGCACCACAGGCAATGTTGTCATTGTCATTATTGTTTTTTACTGTTAGCATTGTTAACCATGTAGATAATTAATACACATAAACAAAGCGTTTGTGTTCTATTTTTAATTGACCGCGAAAGTTGAAAGTGAAAGAGTGTGAAAAGTTAATTTTGAAAATACATAATATATCTGAGAGGTAATTTAAATAATTGTTTGGTTTTGTTTAAAAATGTGATATGTAACCAGTTTTTTTAATTAACTTTATTAAAGACTTTTCACTAACACAAACATAAAATTTATTTTTATATGAAAAAAGTGAAGAAACAAGTGTAATAAGAATGGGCTTGAAAGCTAAAATCAGAAAAAAAATTAATAGAAATCTAATTTAGATTTGGAACAGATTTTTATCGTTAATAGTTTTTGCTATTCTACGTTTACAAATTTATGCATTTTATAGATAAATAATTAAAAAGATTTCAGCGAGCATTTCCGAAAACACAGATGCATGCAGCTCGAAAACAAGCGAAATGTTAAATTATTCAACAATAAAATTATAAATTTTATGCGGAGAATTCAAAGTTAGTAACAAGAGAGGGACAAGTAAAGTTTGGAATATATTTGCAAAATAGAAAATTCATCAGGAGAAGAATTACATGACCTAGTTTGTTGTAGGATTTGCACCAATATATACAAATACATTAACAAATCCACTTCGAACTTAGTAAGACACAAATGCTATGCGGCTGCAGTTATTGATGGTAAAAACATCACAAAAACAAAAATGTATAACAAATTACATAGTAGCATGGACTGTAAAAAATTGCAGACCATTTCGAGTAGTAGAAGATTTCGGCTTCAGGAAGGTAGCAAAAGACCTTATCTCAATTGGAGCAAAATACGGGCCAAATGTTAATATAGAACATCTCTTGCAACATCCAACAACAATATCTATAAACCTAAACAAAGTTTATGGTTTTTGTTTCGAAAAAATCAAAAAAGAATTGCCACTATCAAAAGTAATGGATATGGACTAACATCAGATCATTGGACTGGCAATTTCCTTAAAAAACTTATATTGCATTAACAATACATTATATCAAAGAGGGTGAAATAATAAGCAGACTTCTAGGAATGAAGTGTATGGACGGTGAAAGAAGTACAAGTACGTTTTTTTTTTTTTTTTTTTTTTTTTTTAATTTTATTTTTATTTTTATTTAACAATTTATATAACAATAGGATCCGCAAAGCTTTATAGCTTGTCTGCAGAGAGTACTAGTTGCTAATGTATATCTATTGCAAACGTAAAATTAACATAAAATTAACACAAAATAAACATAAAATATTGTTTTAAAATAAAATGTGCAATTTTAATAAAAAGTAAAAATTAAAAAAGAAAATAATAAAAAAATCATAAATGAATAGAAAATTTTTGGATTATTCATTGTAGACTTATAAAGTGTTTTTTGATTAGCTGGTTTCTTTTGTTTCCATCAGTTATATTAATTACGCTGATTGGCAGCTGATTGAGGGTTGTGGGTAGAATAACAGGAAGAGTATTTCTACCGTATTCATTTGCAAAAAGGCTTACTTTAAATCTACCCTGTGCACGTCTTCTGGTGTTGTAGGAGTGATCGATTGGCTCTAAGAATCTGTTGTCCTTGAAGAACTCTTTTGCAATGGTTGTGTAATAAATATTCTTTACATTCAGGACATGCAGATTTTTGGCCAGACTGTTTGTGGTAAAGTCTGCATTGTTGATGTTACTAATGTTGTTATGATTGATGTTATCATTGAGGTTGTGTGTAATATTGTTGTTGATAGTGTTGTTGCTGATATTGCTGTTGTTAGTAATTACGCTGTCATTGTTTATGTAGTAGATGATGTTGTTGTTGATATTACTATTATTGTATATACTGTTGTTGTTGCTGATGTTGTTATTAAGAAGGTTGGTGTTGTTGATTATAGCAATATTGTTGTTACCATTGATGTTGCTATAGTTAGAGTTGCTATTGCTGACAATTGTATTTCTGTTATTGTTATTGATGATGTTGTTTATGTTATTACTGTTGTTTATATTATTGCTAATAATGTTGTTTTCTGTGTTATTAAGACGTTGTACCATTGTGTTGTTGTTTTGTTGTGCTCTTGTATTAAGACTTCTGTTGTATGTTCGACAAGTTGTTTGGTATTTTTTCCATAAAATTTTGAGTATCTGGTTTTGTGTTTTCTGTAGTGTTGTGCTATATTTTACGCTTCCCCATGCTGTAATACCATGACGTAATTCTTATGTGGCTATAAATATACACAGAAAAAATCACTTATCCCTCAAATTTTTTTTTTTTTTTAAATTTAAATTTTTTTAATAATTTAAAATGACTTGGTTTATCTATTAAATAGTTTTTCGTAGTAGATAACATAAAAAAGTCAAAAATAAATCTTTTGCAGCATATTCAAATTTCATTAAAATTTAAGGGGTACACTACTTGTCGTTTCCTTGGAAAGACATTTTTTAGTACATCTATATATATATATTTTTTTAATTAAAAAAAAAATTGAAAATTTAATCTAAAAGTACGCAAAATACTACATGAATTCGACTTAGTGTTGGATAACAACGCCATTATTGTAACTGATAGAGGTTCCAATATGGTTGCTGCTTTTCAAACAAATAACCATATGTATTGTATTAACCATTTGATACATAACACATTGCAGAAATCTATTGAAAATATACCTGATGTGGCAAATTTGATCCATTCGTGTACAAAACTGGTCAAATACTTTAAAGTTACTGGTTTAGATTCGAACCTTACTACAACTTTAAAAAGCTTTTCACCTACTCGTTGGAACACCATTTATTACGAGTTGGTAGCAATTGAGGCAAATTGGGCAGAGAATGTCTAAATATTACAAAAAAAAAAAAAAAAAAACGAGATGAATAGAGTAAGCACTATTAATTTAAACGTTATAACGGCTATAGTAAAAATCTTAGAAGAATTTGAAAAAAACATTGAAAAAGTTAAAAGGGAAAAATTATTCTACAATACTTCTGGTCTATATTTATATATATACTATTAACAGTATGTAGCCCTGCCACCACTGACATTCAAGTTATAAAAGAAGTTGAAGAAAAATTAACCATATACTTAGATTCCATAGTATTTAAAAGCTTAACCATTTATCATAAAATAGCCTTATTTCTGTTTCCACCGATTAATACATTGATCAAATTTAGTGCTGGCGAAAAACAAGCGTTTAAAGAGGAATGCATATGCTTTATGAGAAGCTATCAAGAACAGCAAGATGAACAGCAGATAGATCAAATCGAGGAGGTGACAGGAATTTCGAATGAAAATAATGTATTGTTTTGTGAGTTCATGCCCAATTTAGAATTGCCCAGTCCGATTGATAAGACCCCATTAACGACGATTTTAAAATTCTGCCGTGGTGGGATGTACATAAAAATCAATTACCTTTTCTGTTTAAAGTAAGTTGCAAAATATTTTCAACTCCAGCCAGCAGCGCTGCATCTGAACGGGCTTTTTCTGCTGGAAGAAATTTGGTATCAGAAAAAAGATCAAGTATAGCGTCAAATAATAACACTATAAACCAAATTATGTTCTTACACTCCAATTTAGGGGAGCACGAATTGCGAACAAGATTAAACGAACAAGATAATGAAGACATTTAATTTTTTAAACTCCAAACAATTTATACATATGTAAGAATGTTTTTATTTTGGTGGAAATTTGGTGGTATTATTTTTTTGTTTTGTTTATCATATAAAATGTAATAAAAAGACTGAATTATAATTTTATTCTTAATGTATTATTTTTTGTTTCGTTTCTCATTTAAAATGTTTACCAAAAGACTGAATTATAATTTTTTTTTTAATGTATTATTTTTTTGTTTTGTTTTTTAGTTTAAGTTATTGAGTTTTTTGTAATAACATTTTTATTAAAAAATTGTATTAAGCCTTTGATTTTTAAACACATGGTTTTTTGTCTACACTAAAGACTATGCTGCAGTATATATGATAGTAATGTAGACGTCTGATTATTGCACACTGCCCCATATAAAAAATCTAAGCGAGCGCACACAATAACAATACAAAAAAAATTAAAGTGTGTTTGTTTTGCGTTTGGCCTATCAATAGCACGACCTGCCATTTATTCGTGTATTTGTTTATTCGCCAAGCAATGATGTCTTGCAAAAATGTTATGTGTGATAGTAGTTATTGTTGTTCTTTGCAGTTTTAATTTTTTTGTATACATGTCATAACTGTGTCCAACTTGTCACTTATCAGCTATGTTCTCTCATTGGGTTAAAACATATGAAATCAACCGAAAATATTAACATTTCTGACCTCATCACCTTCAAATTTGATAAAATTTTGTACATATGATCTATGGATGGGCACAATAATATTTGCCAACTTTCTGACATATAGCCTTCCAACTTTCAGAATTATGGCCATTGCAAGTTGGCAAAAATCAATAAAAATGCTCTCAGATGCTTTAACACATTTTTTTAATATCTCGAAAAGTATTCATTGTACGTTAATAATGAAGGGCTCATTTTACAGACAAAAACATGCGCTATTCCAAAATTTTTTTTTTTTTTTTTAATTTTCGGTCAAGGATAATGTAAATAAAAAAGGACTAAAATTTCCAAAGGATATATCTCGAAAATCAATATTTTTAAAAATCTCAAAAAAATACATGTTAATTCTTATTATGGTTTGTACAAGTCTGCCAAATTTCAATGTGAAGTCTTTATTACAACATGAGTTATTGAGAAAAAAGCAGGCGAAGGTTTATGTTTTGAAATAATAAAATTGAAAGAATACAAAAAAAGTCGTGCACAATTCATTCGGTATTTAAATAAAAAATATGTCATTCAATTCAACATTTTGCTGTAATCCTTTTAAAAAATCCGGTCACACTGGGTGCAATAAAAGTATAAGACAAGTCCAGGAATGGATGCTACAGTATACTAAGGATAAAAACATTACGATCTTAAATAAAATTTGTGGGACATGTAGAATAAAATATTCGCATCTGAAAAAACCTAATAGATCTAATTTGGAAGAAGGTTCAGACATAAACGAAAATGTAGATACTTTCGATGACATTGCGTCAGGCACGGAATAAGTTGCTATTTCAAAATTAAACCAATTTTTACCGTATCTGGAATAATTTCCGATAAAAAAGGAAGTTACATCAAAAACGGTACAGAGATGCAAAAAGACAAAATTTTCCACCGTTCAGCACAATCAACTGCGCATATGTGCCCACAATCCAAAATAATAGAGCAATTAAAAGAAAAGTTTTAAACATTAACAAAAAATAGTGATAAAATCCAACTGCAAACAATTTTGCCAAAAATCTGGACAATACATAAAATTGAGAAAGAATTCCTGGTTACAAACTATATCGCGCGAAAAGTTAAGCATTTGGTTGAAACAAAGGGTGTGATGAGAACGCCTAACCCAAAACCGGGAAGTCCAATTTCGCCAGTGACAAGCAGTTTAGTAACATCCTTTTATGAATCCGATGACGTCAGCAGGTGTATGTCCGGACAGAAAGATATCGTGTCTGTTTTTGAAAATGGTACTAAAGTGAGGAAAAATAAAAGACTTTTGCTTGGAAACTTAAGAGAAATGTACGCCTTATTAAAGGAACGACATGATGGAATAAAAATAGGTATTGCCAAGTTTTGCCAACTTCGTCCGAGGAATATAATTCTAGCAAATGCGAGTGGATCTCATAACGTGTGTGTTTGTACAAAGCATCAAAATGTGAAGCTGATGGTTGATGCTATAAATTTGAAAAAATTAACTGCTGGTGTTCCGAATTATCAGCTTGAATGTTACAAAGATTGTTTGAAACAAATGACATGCATTCCATCTTCTTCAAAGTGTCACCTACGTAAATGTAACAAGTGTTCAGGAATTGAAAATTTAAAAGCAAAACTAAATTAATTACTAGAGCAAAATGATATTGATGAAATAACATATAAGCAATGGGTAAGTATAGATAGGGATAATTTGGAGACCATGATTAGCCAAGCTGACGTTTGTGTGGATTCCCTATGTGAAAAGCTTGAAATTCTACTACCTCATTCATTTATTGCAAAACAGCAGGCAGCATATCTGAGCGAAAGAAAATCAAATTTGGAAGAAAATGAGTATATAGCAGTTTGCGATTTTTCAGAAAATGCTTCTTTTACTATTCAGGATGCAGTCCAGGGATTTCACTGGAAAAACTCCGAGGCCACTTTATACCCAATTGCTATTTATTTCAAATCAGATGGAAAAACACAACATACAAACTTCATAATAATATCTGATTGTCTTGTACACGATTCTGTAGCTGTTCACCTGTTCCATCGCCACCTGAATGTATTTTTGAGAAAAAAGTTTAAAACAACCCCGAAGAAAATCACGTATTTTTCAGACGGTAGTGCTGCCAGTTTAAAAATAAAAATAACTTTATCAATTTATGTTATCATATGGAAGATTTTGGATGTACTGCTGAGTGGCATTTTTTTGCAATAAGCCACGGAAAAGGCCCAGGTGACGGTCTTGGGGGTACCGTAAAGAGAGAGGCACGTCGAGCTAGTTTACAGCGTCCATTACTAGGTCAAATAACTACTCCAAAACAATTATATGAATGGTGCCTGCAAAATCTTTTGAACTGTAATTTCGAGTTTTTAACTCTAAAAGACCACGAAGAAGAAGCACAGTTCCTTCAAATTTGTTTTAAAGACTTGCGTACTATTCCTGGAACTCAAAAGCTGCATTCTATTGAACCTGTAGATAAAAAAAATAAAGTCAAGCGTTACTCGGCAGATGCAGATTTTGTAATTGAAATCCTTCAGAAATAATAAATATGCTGCAATAAAGTGTTTAATAATGATAATACATTATGTTGTACTTTTTATTAGAGGATTAGCAATGAAGGAAAAGAGTTTAAGCAAAGATAATTCGAAAAAGGTCCGTTACATTTGATTTGTTCTTCTTTATGTAGTTTGTCACCTTTTTGTATTTTGGTACATTTCATGAAATACATAAACCTTCGCCTGCTTTTTTCTTAATAACTTATGTTGTAATAAAGACTCCACATTGAAATTTAGCACACATATACAAAACATAATAAGAATTAACATGTATTTTTTTGAGAATTTTAAAAATATTGATTTTCGAGATATATCCTTTGGAAATTTTAGTCCTTTTTTATTTACATTATCCTTGATCGAAAATTCCATAAATGGCGCATGTTTTTGTCTGTAAAATGAGCCCTTCATTATTAACGTACAATGAATACTTTTCGAGATATTGAAAACTGTGTTAAGGCATCTGAGTGCATTTTTATTGATTTTTGCCAACTTGGAATGGCCATAATTCTGAAAGTACGAGAGCTAGGACACTGAAAGTTGGCAAACGCTATTACTAAAGTTAACTTTCCCTGCGTACCAAATTTCATCCAATTCGAAATCGGTGCGGTCAACTCATTGGTTGATTTCATATGTTTTTACCCCATTATTTATAATTGGTGTTGGCAAGCATTGTGTGTGTTATGCAAAACAAGAAGTAAGTGCACTAAAGTATTGTCAAAAAAATAAATGTCTTAAATAGCATTCAAGACAACATTTGCAACCCTTTGATAGATGTACCAAAAAAACCTGATTCCAACAGCAACAAACAGTTCAGAATGGTGATCGACTATAGGAAGTTAAATTCTGCAACAATAGCAGACACATACCCAATACCCGAAATAGAAGGTATAATAGCTCAGCTTGGCAATAACTCGTTTTTCACTACATTAGATCTTAAAAGTGGATTCCACCACATTCCATTAAAAAAGTCCAACATAGATAAAACTACTTTTTCTGTGAAAAGTGGCAAATTTGAATTTGTTCGATTGCCATTTGGGCTCAAGAATGCGCCTGCTATATTCCAGCGCCCTCTTGACGATATCCTCCATGAACACATTGGCAAGATTTGCTACGTGTACATTGACGATATCATAATTTTCAGTAAAACTGATATCATAATTTTCAGTAAAAGAATCTTGGAACAATTTTTGAAACATTAGAACAAGCTAATTGCCACTTTTTTCAGAGGGACGTCAAATTTCTTGGTTTTATTGTATCAGGTATAAAAACAAATCCAAGGAAAGTTGAGGCAATAGCAGAACCAGTAAATATAAAACAATTACGTTCATTTTTAGGCCTACCCGGTTACTACCGCAGATTCATTTGCGATTATGCGAAATTAGCAAAACCGCAAACTATTATACTAAGAGCGGAAGAAAGTAAAATTTCAAAAACAAATCTGCCAAATACCAAATACCAATAGTACTTGACGAGCAGGCACAAGAAGCGTTTTCTAAGATAAAAAATGCGGTAGTTTCGGAAGAAACAATATTATCCTTTCCCGACTAAGCCTTAGATTTTGAACTTACAACAGATGCCTCTTATTTTGCCCTTGGTGCCGTCCTTTCACAAAAACGAAAAACCTTTTTATTTATTTCAAGGACATTGACAAAGGCAGAAAAGCATTATGCCACCAAAGAAAAGGAAATGCTCGCTATAATTTGGGCATTATCCTCATTGCGAAACTTTCTGTACGGGCATGCAAAAGTCAAAATTTAAACTGATCATCAGCCTCTAACTGCGGCTTTAAGCAGTAAGAATACACACAGGAAATTGAAACGCTGGAAAGCGAAACTAGAGGAATACAATTATGAAATGTTTTATAAAGTTGGTCACACAAATGTAGTGGCTGATGCATTGTCAAGAATGCAAGCACAAACAGAAATAAATTCGTTATCGATTGCCACGCACAGCGATGATAGTTCATCGCAAAATTTAATACAATCAGATAAGTTTTCCCACTTTCCATCGCCACATTATTAAGAAACAAGAATTTAATCAAGATAAGCGTCTCAAGGCAGGAAATAAAAAGGGTCCTATCTCTTCATTACGCGGACAAAAGGGACATACAAACTCTTGAGCACCAGCTCACCAGTTATCCTAAGGCATCGAAGGTCGATTAATTCTATGCATCCGTCAATCAGCAACTTTCCTTGATAATTAACAAACTGAAGACTGAGGCATACATCCAGGAAACCGTAACTGCTCTGATAAAAACTCATATAAATCGAGCTTTAGATGTGTTCATTGGGGGACGCAGGGGAAACTTATCCCGAATGTTGATTATACAAAAGCCTAAAACATTACCAGAAGCCTACTCAGCCTGCTTGCATTTACAAAATCTGACAATGCGTAATAACATATTGCAATCGGGATCACCGAATCGTATTTCGATACCAGTTGGACTGAGTAACCCAAGTAGCAGCCAGGCGTCTCAAGGCCCTGCTATGATGACCCAATATAATCCTCACAGATTCCCTAGTTATCAAGGAAAACACTGGGCCAATTAACACCAAAGGCCGTACCGCCACATAAACAACGAAGCACCACACCCACCACCGCGCGTGCCTGTCTTAAAGCATGAACCTATGGAGGTTGAAGAATCCCTGCAAGTTAACTATATGAACAGGCCAAGGCAGAATATTAAAAGGAGCGGATTTGAGCCATATTTCAGACACAAGCAGCCTCGATTATTTAATCTATATACCGAGCCTGCTGAACAGGAAACCACAAAATTAACTTTGACGAGGCTATTGATGTGGCAAATTTTATGACAGGCAGCCGTCAAGCACTCCTTACATAAAATATACTGCAAAAAACGGCTCGAAATTTGAATTTCTAATTCACACGGGCTCCAATAAAAAATTTTGCAGCCCCGAATTAGCAGCAGATAGTATTACATTAGGGAAGCATTTTCTAAGATAAAAAATGCGGTAGTTTCGGAAGAAACAATATTATCCTTTCCCGACTAAGCCTTAGATTTTGAACTTACAACAGATGCCTCTTATTTTGCCCTTGGTGCCGTCCTTTCACAAAAACGAAAACCCTTTTTATTTATTTCCAGGACATTGACAAAGGCAGAAGAGCATTATGCCACCAAAGAAAAGGAAATGCTCGCTATAATTTGGGCATTATCCTCATTGCGAAACTTTCTGTACGGGCATGCAAAAGTCAAAATTTAAACTGATCATCAGCCTCTAACTGCGGCTTTAAGCAATAAGAATACACACAGTAAATTGAAACGCTGGAAAGCGAAACTAGAGGAATACAATTATGAAATGTTTTATAAAGTTGGTCACACAAATGTAGTGGCTGATGCATTGTCAAGAATGCAAGCACAAACACAAATAAATTCGTTATCGATTGCCACGCACAGCGATGATAGTTCATCGCAAAATTTAATACAATCAGATAAGTTTTCCCACTTTCCATCGCCACATTATTAAGAAACAAGAATTTAATCAAGATAAGCTCATTGCATTGTTAAAAAGGTACCTTAATCCATAAGTTATTAATGGGATTAAGGCCCCCGAACCCATAATGGAGATAACTCAAGAAATATTTCTAATTCACTTTAGTAAGTATCGCATTAGATTTACATGGAGGGAAGTAGAAGATATAAAAAATAATCAAAGACAAGAGGAAATAATCATTAAAACACATAAGCGAGCACATCGCAAAGCTAAAGAAAACAAGATGCACATTCTGGAAAAATCCTTTTTTCCCATCATGAATGGTAAAATAAACAAAACAATTATACTTTGCACAATTTGCAAAGCAAACAAGTACGACAGACACCTAAATAAACCTGCAATACAGGAAACTCCTATACCCACACAGCCTGGTCAAATAGTATATATATATATATATATATATATATATATATATATATATATATATATATCAAACAGAAGGTAATTAAGTGCTTAGCGCTATAGATAAGTTTTCAAAATATGCACAGGTAAAGCAAATAAAGTCAAGGGCTATTGAGGATATAAAAGAACCACTTAGAGAGCTTCTTTTCTTATTTGGTGTTCCTAAAACGATTATCTTTGATAATGAGAAAACATTTAATTCTGCGTCTACTCCTTTTATGGTTGAAGACATTTTAAAAATACAAATAGACAAATCTCCTCCACCTTACAAAAGTTCTGTTAATGGACAAGTCGAGAGATTCCACTCGACATTATCTGAGGTGATGCGTTGTTTAAAGGCAGAAAACAAAGATCAGACATTTACTCAACTTTTGGACAGAGCAATTCACGAATATAATTACTCTTTTCATAGTTCAATATGTAGTGTATGTGTACTTATGCGCAATACTGTTATAGTAAGTATATGCTCGTATACATATGAGCAAGACTGTATGTAACATAAAACCAAAAATACAAATTGTTCAATAAAAATTAAGTAAAAGAAATTTATGTGTAGACAGCAGAAAATGCAAGTTCAATGTTTAAGAATATTTTTTTGATCATGAGAATTTGGATTGTAACCAAATATCATTTTTGTTTATAAATTATTTTTCTGCAATATTGCATCAATTCTTTTAATTTTATGAAAATGCTGACCACTAGAAAATTGTACTATATAAGCAGCTATTTTTGTCCAACAAAATCAGAATTAATTTAGAAATATACCAAATTATATATAAAAACTTTAATTATATATAACTAGAAAAATATGCGTTTCCTTTAAGTTTTCATTTACCTTTTCTTTGGAAAATTGTATTTCATTATGACTATTATTTGTAATTTTACGCGATTTTTCCCGAAACTTAATTATTTAGTTTAAATACTTAGCAACATTAATGATACAGCTGTTGTTTGCCTGTGTTTTTTCTTACAAATATTTTGTAAGAACAAATATTTTTTTGCCTAAAAAGAGTCAAATATTTGCCGTCGAGCGGTCACACTATGTTCACATTAGAAGCATTTTTGTTTGCTGGAAAATAATTTTATTTGTCCAAAATCTGCCGTGGTGTTGTTTGCTCCTAATAAATTTTTTGTGGTCAGACTACGGCAAGCAAATATTTGACGATTTCGGGCAAATGTTTGTCAAGTGTCACCGTACCTTTATAGATAATAATAAAATGAGACAATATGGGTATCATTTGAAAAGTAATTTCAATACCTATGTATGTATTTGTTTGAAAAAGAAGAGTGAAAAAATAAAAAGCTTCAGGGAAGGATTAATATCGCACATATTTGTACTAACACGATGCAAATTTGAAGTGTATGCTTGCACAAAATATGTTTTACTAAGTCCGTTGTAACTAATTTAAGAAATAAACTGGTGACCCATACATGGTACGGAACCTTTCGTGTGTGAGTCAAACTCAGTGTTGGCAGATTTGTTATACGTATAAGTACCATATGCTTTTGAGTTGGGAAATAAATAAACTAAAATATTTTTAAAAGGTGATTGCCATAAATCCAAAAAATACATTTTAATAGTTAAAGCAACGTATTTATTATGCTCAAAAATTTTTAAAATATTTTTTAAGTAAGGCTGCTTTAAGCAATACTGTTAACCAACATGCTATACTACGGTATAAACGCTCACTTAAAAAGTAAGATAAATAAAGAAAAAAGTGATATAATAATTACATACATATACTTGTATATAAATTTTATTATTACTGAGTTTTTCAGATAGACTTATGTTCGTTATTATTGTGCTTAAGTGTAAAGAGGGCAATAAAAATTGCATATCAGCAGAATGAAATGCAATTTCTGGTTCGCTACAACCTTCGTCAGCATTCTTCATATCTGCCTACAATTGTAAATTCGTCTATTTTTAAATCATTTACAAGAAATAGGATATGCGAAATTTAAATTTTTTGTATTTTTTTAAAACATTTATTTCTCTACAAAAGTCAATATTAGTATACTAATTGGTTAAAAACGAATTATTAACATACACTATAAAAACTATACTCTACTATCAGTATTTATATTTTTCTATTAGCTTATTTAGCTTTTATAAGCAATTACAGCATCTGTTCAATTTCTCTTTTATATTTGATAAATTTTTTAATTCGTTAAACACACATGTTTTGAAATTATTCGACTTGACCTTGACTTGATCAGAATAGTAAAATAACAATAATAATAACAATTATAATAATAAATTAATAAAAGTTAGTAATATCGACTCTGTCGAGTAGGCAGAAATTTATTCACACACTTGCCAAATTGTATGCATCCAGAATATAAAATACGCAGATGAAATTTGATACTTCTCAAGTGTCACCCGTGAAACTGCATTAATAGCATTTTTCATCAAATTGCAATGTCGGCACACACTTGGCTGTGCAACGTGATCTGCGAACAAGCCGCGGTTTGCTG
The DNA here is from genome assembly GCA_937654795.1 of Cistogaster globosa. Classification (NCBI taxonomy): domain Eukaryota; kingdom Metazoa; phylum Arthropoda; class Insecta; order Diptera; family Tachinidae; genus Cistogaster; species Cistogaster globosa. Next base: position 87,901,062 of record OW569403.1, read on the forward strand.
TTTTGGCCAGGGCATGTGTGAAGTCAGTCTTAGTCGTGTATCGGAGTATTTAAGTCAGAAAAATAATAAAGTAAAATATTAACATTTTATAATAGTTAAATAAATAAATAAATAATAATAATAATAATAATAATAATAATAATAATAATAATAATAATAATAATAATAATAATAATAATAATAATAATAATAATAATAATAATGATAATAATAATAGTTAAGTAAAATAATTGTGAATTAAAATTGATTAATGTTGAAATACTAAATCTTATAATTGTTTCAAATATTAAATTATAAAATTATTTTTTTTTAATTTACTCCGCGTAAAAATTTTAACTGGCGCTCGAACAGGGACCGGATTAAAATGTGTTGCCTTAATAAACTTTAATAAATACGTTTCTGCGATTCCTATGGGACCCTCAAGGAACGATAATTACAACAACAACCGGTATTCCTAGATGATTAAACTAACATAAGCATTGTCAGAAGGTTACCGGCTTGGAGGTGTTCGTTCCGTGCCACGAGTAGGCCATAAAAAAGAAGAAGAAGAATTTAATTTTACAGCACATTCATCTGTGAACTTAAATAATTTGGAAGATACCAAGGTAAGTGAATTTTTTTCTTCCTTCTGGCTGTTATAAAATTTCCGTGCGGATATATATATACATATAAAAAAAAAGAAAGAGAATAGACAATGAACGAAATGAGGGCGAAGTTTACTAACCTGATATGAGCTATCAACATGCTCGTTAATCAGTTAAAAGGAATAGAAGATACACTCAAGAGGATTGAGGGAACTAACGGTCAGGAGCGGTTGGGTGAGCTCAGTCGCAGGCATTGGAAGCACCTTTGTATCTTTGGGAAGTGAAGTTGAGGAGAAGGTGTTACAACCACCTAGAAACGAGGAAGAGTTAAAAGAAATCCAACGACTGCCCGACTCGTTAAAAGAATTAAGAGTATTTGAAGGAAATCCGGCGCAATATTTACCTGGATACACTCGGTAGAAACAGTTCTAAGGGATTTCGAAATTGTAAAGAATAAGCGAATATATAGGACCATTATAATAAGCATTAGACAAAAGGTGATAAGGGCCGCTGATACGGCCTTGATTTCATACAATGTTTTCGAAAACAATTGGCAGGAAATAAAAAGGGTCCTATCTCTTCATTACGCGGACAAAAGGGACATACAAACTCTTGAGCACCAGCTCACCAGTTATCCCAAGGCATCGAAGGCGGATGAATTCTATGCATCCATCAATCAGCAACTTTCCTTGATAATTAACAAACTGAAGACTGAGGCATACAGCCAGGAAACCGTAACTGCTCTGATAGAAACTCATATAAATCGAGCTTTATATGTTGTAGTGTATCCCATCAGTCACTGGTGCATACACAATGTAGTGTGTCTCACTGGTCATTGACACAAGTACGGTGCATAAAACAAGCCAATAACAGAGTATTGAATAACCAACACTTATCGTCATATGCATTGTGCTGAGTTGTCAGTAATTGAGTGACACACTTTGTATTGAGTGCATTCCATTGTGGTTGCACTACGATTGGTTGCGATCAATTTGTAATTCAACTCCTTTGGATTTCCATGGTGCCGACAGAGACAAATGTAATATTGCAATAAGCTAGAATAAGTTAGAGAGACTAAGTTTTATTCTCATAAGTAGTATATAAGACCTTGTAAATTTAAATAAAATAGGAAAAACTTGATTAAACAGAACTGGCATAACTGCCTTGTTTAAATTCAAATAATACATCTGGCAGTTCCTTTGAACGCCTCGACATCAAGCTGATCCCCGTACAGCTGTATAAAAACAGAACCGGGCTATAGGAAAAATAACAAACGAAAAACCTTACATGGCGATCCTGCCAAACACGGCAAAATAGGACCAAATTATTTTACATTTTTGACCATATGGCCAAACCGACCATTTCTGAGAAATCAACAATACATGTCCGCAGAAATAGACGAAATTGTATCCCGCTGGGAGAAATACTTGGAGCAATACCATCCAGAACAAGTTCCGGAGTCAACACCAGTATATGAGCCCACCCCATTAACAGCAGGCCCTAAAGCTATTACTATAGAGGAATACAAAAGAAGGACGGTAAGAAAAAAGGACCAGTACCAACAAATTATCACAAAAAAGAAGAAACGCGCTGGAAAAAAGTTCCAGAAGAAAAAGAAACTAGCAATACTATACTATGAGTTAACCATAGCAGATACCACTAAAAAAAAAATAAACCTAAAAAGAAAAATAAAGAAAACTAAATTAACTTAATTTAAAAACAATAGACTTAATCTAGAAAAATGACGTGGTGGAAAAACATTTTAAAAACCATCCCTGCGTTGTTTGCAGCATACGAAGTAGGCAAACTCGAAAATGAACAAGACAAAAACAACAAAATTATAGAATACATGAAACCAGATATACAGCATTTAGAAAAAGAGGATGATATAGACACATTCGAAATCATCATAATTGTTATGTTAATTCTAATGGCTATTGCCTATATTATAAAATCAATACTATCAAAAAGGAATTAAATTGTAATATTTTCTCATTAAATCAAATTTTATATATATATATAGATAAATAATGTACACAAAATTAAGCATAATACTATTCATAATCTTTTTCTCATTATTTAAAATCTTCAATTATTTGTATAATCTAAGAAACATTAACAAGAATAAAATACCACAAATAACAGAGGTCTAAATGGAAGAAAAATTGTTTGAACTTAAAGAAATACTGAAAAATTTAAAGAAAAGTCCAAAAAGAACATATTCATCTAAAACTATACAGATAAAACTAGATCTAATACATAATATAAGAAAGGAATTTCTGATAGCAGAAACTGAGAAAGAAGATAAAGAAGAAATAATAGCACTGAAAACAGAATTTAATAGCATTTTTAAAATTATTACTCAATATCTAAAACAGACAGAAAAAGAATTAATAACAGAAATGACAGCATTTAATTTAGACACAGTTTCCAAAGCTTTACCACTCTTCAATGGCAAATACGAAGAGCTAGAAAGTTTCATTGTAACAGCGGAATTAATTGAGACGACTCTAGCAGAAACAGCTAAACAGGATTTCTTAAAATATGTCTACCATGCCAAATTGACTTCAGGAGTAAGAACAGCGATAGGTTGTTATACAAAACCAGAAAACTTTAATACACTAAAAAATTACCTTCAAAAAAGATACAAATCAACTTTGACAATATCAGAACTACAGACAAAATTAGCAAACATTCACCAAGGAAAGCAATCAGTCAATATGTACAATGACAGAATAACGACAATAATAGATAACCTAAACAAACTAGAAATAGAACAATTAGGAAATGACCCAACTGAGGCAGAAAAGAGTGTCATCATTAGATTAAACGCTAAACTAGCATTGGATGCATTTAAAAAAGGCATCAATGAAATTTTAAAAACGACTATATTTGCTGCTCGTCCCAAAACTCTGCAAGATGCAGTAGAACTAGCTATAGAATTAGAAAATGAAACCAAGTTTAATGAGAACTCAATAATGCACATTCAGAGAAGACGACCTTTACATAACGACAGCATTCATTACAACAACAATAATAGAAACAACAATTTTCAAAGAAGGAACAACAATTCTTTTCGCCAAAATTACAATAACAACAATACAAATTCCAATAGAAATAACAATAACAATTTCAACAATAATAAACACAATAACTTACCTAACAGATATAACAAAAACAACAATTCAAACCACAACAGAAATAACCAAGCAAATAATAACTACAATAGACAAAACCAAAATTATATAAACAGGAACACAAGTAACAATAACAACTATAATAACTACAGGAGACGTATTCATACAATACAAAATGAGGGAAACTTTCAAGGCTCGGAACATATAGATGTTCCGGACAGCCACAATTAAGAGTTTACAAAATTTCAAATAATAACACTAATTACATAATCGCATACTACAAGAATAAACAACTAACATTTCTAGTCGACACAGGCGCGGACATTTCACTTTGCCGCATGCGAGGGTATTTCAATCATGAACAATTAATCGATGAGAACAAATGCAAATTAACAGGCATCAGCAAAGAGGAGATACAGTCATTAGGAACAATAGAACTCGATCTAGAATTTACGGAACAGAATTGCAAACACGATTTTCACATGGTAAATGACAACTTCCCCATCGAAACAGACGGGATAATAGGAAGAGACTTTTTTAAGAAATATCTTTGTAAAATAGATTACGAAACTTTTACAATCTCTTTATTTATAAATGATTCCACCATAATTTTGCCCATGCAGTCGAAACCAATTTCTTCACTACAAATAATAATTCCACCCAGAACAGAAATTATTCAAGCTATAAAATTGGATCTAAAAGAAGATTGCGTCATATTTAATAAACAATTACAAGAGGGAATATTTTTAAGTAATTCAATAACACCAAAAAGCGGCATGACACACATAAAAATTTTAAACACAACTAACGAAACGGTGACAATAAAAGGCATTCAACTTCAGACTGACCCACTTAAAAATTATGAGATATTAAGTTACAATAAAGTGAGCAACAACAAACGTTTTGAAAGAATAGTGAATGAACTGCAATTAGACCATAATGATAATTTTGCAAAAACACAATTAATAGGAATATTTAAACAATATCAAAATGTTTTTCACTTAGAAGACGAAAAATTAACCGTCAACAATTTTTATAAACAAACAATCACGACCTCAGACAACACACCAGTTTACATAAAAAACTATAGATTACCACACTTACATACTGACGTAATAAATAAACAAGTACAAAAAATGCTTGACGACGACATAATAGAAGAATCAATTAGCCCATTTAATGCTCCACTCCTTTTGGTACCAAAGAAAAATATAGAAGACAAAAAGAAATGGAGACTTGTTGTAGATTTTAGAAAGCTTAATGATAAAATTGTCAATGACAAATTTCCTCTGACCAGATTAGAAGACATTTTAGACAAATTAGGTAGAGCAAAATGGTTTTCCACACTTGATATGACCAGTTCATTCCACCAGATTGAATTAAATAAAGAATCCAGACCACTAACTGCTTTTTCTACATCACAAGGCCATTTTCAATTTAAAAGACTTCCATTCGGATTAAAAATTTCTTCAAATAGTTTTCAAAGAATGCTTACAATAGCACTCTCCGGATTAGAATCCGAAGCATTTCTTTACGTAGATGACATAATTGTATATGGCTGTAGTTTAAACCACCATAATCAAAATTTAATAAAAGTACTAGACAGATTACAAAAATACAATCTAAAACTGAATCCAAAGAAATGTTGTTTTTTAAGACCAGAAGTAGTTTACTTAGGACATTTAATAACCAAAGACGGTGTGAAAACAGACCCATCCAAATACGATGTTATAAAAAACTATCCAATACCGAAGAACGCGGACGAAGTTAGACGATTCGTTGGATTCTGCAACTACTACAGAAAATTCATACCAAACTTTGCGGACATTGCCAAAAATTTGAACGCACTATTAAAGAAATCAACAAAATTTATATGGACGGAACAATGCCAACATGCTTTTAAAGAATTAAAAAACAAATTAATCAACCCACCGGTATTGCAATATCCAGATTTTGAAAAACCATTTATTTTAACAACCGACGCATCAAACTATGCGTTAGGAGCAGTCTTATCTCAAGGCGAAATAGGACAAGATTTACCAATTTCATACGCCAGTAAATCACTGCAAAAACATGATATTAACAAACCGGTAATTGAAAAAGAACTTTTAGCTATTCATTGGAGCGTAAATTTCTTTAAACCTTACTTATATGGCAGAAAATTCATTGTAGTTACAGACCACAGACCATTAATTTCACTATTTTCACATAAAAATCCCTCATCAAAAATGACAAGAATAAGACTGGATTTAAGTGATTATGATTTCACAATTGTTTATAAAAAAGGAAAAATGAATACAAATGCTGATGCACTTTCTAGGATAAAACTAGACTCGGACATATTAAAACAAATGATACCACAAGAAAATGACGAAAAAGAAAAAAAAGTATTAATCACGACAAGGGCTATGCAAAATAAATTGAAAATTACAAACGAGGCAAATAAAATAATAAATAACGAGAAAAAAGATATCGAAAATAATACACGTGTAGAAGAGAACAATTCTCAGAAGTCTGATCAACTTCAAATATGGGAATGTATATCCATTAATGATATCAAAAATATGAAAAAATTGCAATTTTATAAATTCGAAAATATAGAAGAAAAAGATATAATTATTAAAGATAATATGGTGCACATTGGACATAATGATAATTCATCGAAACCAGATTCGACCATGAAGAAGTTATGTGCCAAAAATAAGGTTAATAAGAATGATGTGAATAAAGTACGTAACGATAATTCTCCGAAACTAGATTCGATTATGAAGAAGTTACATACAGAAGATATGAATAATGATAGTATGAATGCAAGATTCAGCGATAACTCAGCGAAACTAGATTCGATTCTGAGGAAACTGACATCTAAAATGACTAAAGAAAATATTAAAGAATTAGCGCTCTCAAATGAAGATAAAATATTTAAAATGTATACAAAAGAAGAATTTAAAGACGCATATGCAAAATTAAAAATAAATAACAAAAGTCCTCAACTTAAGATATTAATATACAATGCCCCGAAAAGAATAACAGATGACATTTTAAAATATAAACTAATTGACCAATTCCACAATACCACCCATGCAGGACACTTAGGAATACGAAAAACCGTAATTAAATTAAAACAGCGATACATCTGGAAAAACATGAACAAAATGGTAAAGACATTCATATCATATTGCGACAATTGTAATAAAAATAAACAAACTAAATACATAAAAGAACCACTTACGATTACAGACACACCGAGCAACAGTTTTGAAATAATATCAATTGATACAGTAGGACCTCTTACAATTTCAAACGAATACCGATACATATTGACTATGCAATGTGAATTGACAAAATTTGTCATTGCACACCCTATGCCAACAAAAGACGCACTTGTAACGGCAAAAACACTTGTAGAACAACTAATTTTAAAATTTGGAAAATTTCAAGTACTCAAATCAGACAGAGGGACAGAATTTACAAACGAACTGATGCGCAACATATGCTCATTACTTGACATAAAACAAACCTTTTCGACTCCCTACCACCATGAAACAATAGGCTCAGTAGAAAGAAATCACAGAGTCCTCAACGAATTCTTGCTAACAACAGCAACTGACTACGAATGGGATAAATGGATTCTATATTTTACTTTTGCTTATAATACAGCACCCCATATTGACACTGGCTACACGCCATTCGAACTTGTATACGGAAAATTACCTCATTTGCCAACTGAAATATATGGAACAAATGAAACAAAAAATTACAATTACGATGATTATGCCCAAGAACTTAAACGTAGACTTAAATATTCTTTACACAAAGCTAAAGAATTAATAATTAGAACTAAAGAAAAAAGAGTAATAGAAAATAGATACAGCAATAGATTAGATTCAAAGATAGGAGACTTAGTTTTAATCAAAATAGAAAATAGAAAAAAAAATCAAAGTCCATACAAAGGACCTTACAAGATAATCGGAAAAAATGGTGTAAATACAATAATAGATTATAACGGACAAGAAAAAGAAATCCATAACAATAATTTAAAACCTTACAATATGTTTTTTTTGAGCAACTAGCTTATACCATTATTATATATAACAAAATTCGATATTCACAACACTATTATTAATATTTTTCATAATTATCAAAATACAATCAAATTACACATACATTTAAGAATCGTTGTAACGGTATTATGGGAATGGAGATGGAGATAAAAAGAAAAATAATTTTCATAATTTTTCTCTTAAGGGTAAGGGTGTAGTGTATCCCATCAGTCACTGGTGCATACACAATGTAGTGTGTCTCACTGGTCATTGACACAAGTACGGTGCATAAAACAAGCCAATAACAGAGTATTGAATAACCAACACTTATCGTCATATGCATTGTGCTGAGTTGTCAGTAATTGAGTGACACACTTTGTATTGAGTGCATTCCATTGTGGTTGCACTACGATTGGTTGCGATCAATTTGTAATTCAACTCCTTTGGATTTCCATGGTGCCGACAGAGACAAATGTAATATTGCAATAAGCTAGAATAAGTTAGAGAGACTAAGTTTTATTCTCATAAGTAGTATATAAGACCTTGTAAATTTAAATAAAATAGGAAAAACTTGATTAAACAGAACTGGCATAACTGCCTTGTTTAAATTCAAATAATACATCTGGCAGTTCCTTTGAACGCCTCGACATCAAGCTGATCCCCGTACAGCTGTATAAAAACAGAACCGGGCTATAGGAAAAATAACAAACGAAAAACCTTACAATGTGTTCATTGGGGGACGCAGGGGAAACTTATCCCGAATGTTGATTATACAAAAGCCTAAAACATTACCAGAAGCCTACTCAGCCTGCTTGCATTTACAAAATCTGACAATGCGTAATACCATATTGCAATCGGGATCACCGAATCGCATTTCGATACCAGTTGGACTGAGTAACCCAAGTAGCAGCCAGGCGTCTCAAGGCCCTGCTATGATGACCCAATATAATCCTCACAGATTCCCTAGTTATCAAGGAAAACACTGGACCAATTAACACCAAAGGCCGTACCGCCACATAAACAACGAAGCACCACACCCACCACCGCGCGTGCCTGTCTTAAAGCATGAACCTATGGAGGTAGACGAATCCCTGCAAGTTAACTATATGAACAGGCCAAGGCAGAATAATAAAAGGAGCGGATTTGAGCCATATTTCAGACACAAGCAGCCTCGATTATTTAATCTATATACCGAGCCTGCTGAACAGGAAACCACAAAATTAACTTTGACGAGGCTATTGATGTGGTAAATTTTATGACAGGCAGCCGTCAAGCACTCCTTACATAAAATATACTGCAAAAAACGGCTCGAAATTTGAATTTCTAATTCACACGGGCTCCAATAAAAAATTTTGCAGCCCCGAATTAGCAGCAGATAGTATTACTTTAGGGAAGCCATTTTTCGTCCGTTCCGCAGGAGGAAAATAGAAATTGTTAAGAAAATGGTAGGCAAATTTTTTGCAAACATAGGAATAGACACATTATTGACCTTTTATATTCTTCCCAGCCTTAATAAGTTTGATCGAATAATAACGACGACGGTCTCAAGGAGTTAGGGTTAATGGTGGACCGCAAAAACAACGTTTTAGTGGTTAGAGAAAATGTGAAAGTGCCGATCGAGGAGAAATATTGTACGAATGTCAATTATCCTGCCCATGATACAATATCTGTGAAAACCAAAGGAAGGATAGACAAAGTTATTAAAAGATACACAAAGTTATTCGGACAGCTTGACAACAAACAAGCTATAACGACCGGTGTCCGTGCAGAAATCAGAACCACCACCGACGAGCCAATACCGAATGGTAATAGACTTTAAAAGGTTAAACGCGGTAAAAATCCCAGACACATACCCCATTCTAAGCATAAACACAACACTAGCTAGCTTAGGTGACGCAAAGTATTTTACAACTGTAGTTGTCACTTCAGGCTTCCACCAAATTCCAATGAAAAAATCAGACGTCCCGAAAGCTGCCTTTTCGACCATGAAAGGGAAATTTGTACTTTTGAGACTTCCTTTTGGTCTCAAGAACGCCCCCTCTATCTTTCAAAGAATGATAGAGGACGTATTAAAAGAGTTTATAGAAAAAATATACATAACAGATACATCGACGACATAATCATCCCTGGGAAAAGTGAAGAGGACCATTGGAATTATGTTATAACCAACTTTGATGTACTAGAAACAACATGGCTAAAGGTTAATTTAGAAATAGCGCATTTTATGCGCACCGAAGTGGAATATCTGGGTTATCTTGTAGGAGCCGAAGGCATTAGGCCAGACAATAAAAAGTTTCGGCAATTGAAAAATTATCTGGGCATGACGTCGTACTATCGCCGTTTTATCAAAGACTATGCAAAGGTGGCGAAATCACTTACGAACCTTATAAGAAGTACCAATGCCCAGGTCAAGGCTTCGCAGTCGAACAAGCTGCCTGTAACGTTTGATGAATGAACAATTTTAGCATTTGAGAAATTGAAAACTCTAATAACAACTGCCGAAATACAGTCCTTTCCCGATTTTAATGAATCATTTAACCGTACGGCAAGTGGTAAGGAGAAGCCAATCGCATTTATCTTTCGTTCATTAAGCAAGATAAAGAAGAATTATGCCATGAATGAAAAAGAAATGTTGGCCATAGTGTGGGTATTGGATGATCTTCGAAACTATCTGTATGATGCAAAAAAGATAAAAATCTACACAGATCATCAGCCTCTTACCTATGCCCTAGGTAACAGGAATTTCAATGCCAAATTGAAGAGATGGAAAGCAGGTATTAAGGAGTGCAACCACGAATTGTTCTATAAACTAGGTAGAAAAAACTCGGTGGAAGATGCTCTCTCTAGACTACAGTCGTCCGTGAATCATCTTAGCGGATCGACCATAGAAACAGCTAGCGAATGCGGAACAGAAGGAACGAGAGCTGCATCGGAAGGAAAATTTTCAAATGACAGCGCTTCAACCAGTGAAACCATTCACAGTGCCGACCAGGATTCGTCCGATTTCATCCCACATGTAGAAGCAGCCATTAACAGTTTCAAAAATCAGATAGTAATCAGTAATGCGAATTATCTGGAGTTATATGAAACCCCACACAAGGGGGTTACAAGACATTATGTTTAGCTTCCCAGTTGGGACGAGGGAAAGATGACAGAAATTCTTAGAACAAAATTAAACCCAAAACCCAAATGTAACCGAAATCCAAAAAAGTCATGTTTTTATACATTTCAGCAAGTCGACTACACCACCTGCTTCCAAGAGTTTATCTTTCGCAATCATACAGCCTTCAATGAATTTACTTGCTTCTGTCATAACCTATAGGCCATCTGCACCGTAGAAAATACATTTTTCAAAAGTTCCGTAAAAGACGTCATATTGTTGGTTGAAATTTCTTCACTTATTCTGTCTGCAAATTGTATTTCTCTCAGCGATGGTGACCGCCTCTTCAAAAGTTCCTTTGTCGATGATAACAATGTATCAAATTCTCCAAGTAATGTGTTATCTATACTATCTGTCCTTTTCAAATCGTCGAAACTTTCTTTGTAGTGTGCTAGTTCGCTAAATTTTTTGGATGTTGTCTCTGTTGTATAGCCTCTGCTCCCTGCCTGTTTTGCGTTTGTTACGATGCTCCGAGTTTTGGATATCAGGTCAAGAGCCGTTGCTTTCTCCTCTATACGAATATCCTTATTATAAATCTTCTCTGCCTGCTCGTCAATAACCGTAGAGCTGATGTCTGCGTGTTCTTTTGTTATTTTAGGAACTCTGGAATCCGCTTTTGTAAATTCTTCACTTATGGATGGAGTGGGTGACCTAGTCTTATGTATAATGTCGAGTTCACGCTTTGCATTTCCTAAGGCCTTTATACGGTGTCGTCTTGTTCGTCTATTTGCTGTTGTTGTTTCAGTTGTTTCTAAAATTCATTCTCACTTAACCCCTTTTGTATCAATTTTTCAACCAACGATGCGTTTTCTTCAATCCTTTTACTGAAATCTGCCGACTGGTTCTTATTCAGGTCTCCTATCAATTGTAGCACATAACCAACTTTCTCTAATTTTGTTAGTTTCTGGTGCCTTATATTATCCCTATGTCTTTCTGTAAATTCCTTGTCTTGTTTCAAACTATTCAATTCTGTCTATGCGAGACTTTGTAGTCTGTCAACCGAGTGGTTGTACTTATTGAGCTTAGATAGTAATTCATCTGTCCTTGATTTCGGGTTGTCCATTTACACACCTAAAAATTTCAAAAGCATACAAAAATATTTCAAAATTTTAATTACGACGCAAATTTTCTGATTACGAGTAAATCGCGACGTTTACTCTTTACAAACTTGATATTTGCTTTGCTTAATGTGGCTTAGGCCTGTGGCAGTTACTTTTTAATCCCACCACTTTGTATTTTGGCAAAGATCCCAAAGGCGTACTGGTATACAGATGCTTAATGACCCCTAGGACTTCACCTCTATACTCAGTGGTTTCCTTAAAATTGAAGAAAGTATATAATTTCTTGCATCAACACCTCCTAATTCGTAGTCACACGCATCAGTTTGTAAGAGTAAACCATTTCGTAAAGTCAGGGCACGCTAAAACTGGTGCTTTGGTAAGCTGTTCTTTTAATTTCTCAAACGCCTCCTGCTGTTTTTATTCCATCGGAAATGCTTTCTTTTCTTTTATAATACATTTAACGGTTAAACAATTTTGGCAAAGTCTGTACCATGAAGCAATTCCTAAGCACCTCCGTAGCTTTCTCACATTCTTGGGTGGTTGAAGCTCCTGTATAGCTTTTATCTTTTCAGGATTTGCGCTTATGGCCTTTTTGTTTAATATGTGACCTAAATATTTTATCTCCTTTTGGAAAAACTTACTTTTTTCTTTGGTTATTTTTAACCGCGCCTCGCGAAGTCTTCTAAATACCTCCTTCAAATTTTTAACATGCTCTTCAAAGGAATTTCCTAACACCACAATGTCATCCAAGTAGGCGAAGGCATGTGGCTCCATTTCAGCCCCGATCAACCTATCTAGGGTTCGCTGAAATGTTGCTGGAGCTGACATCAAACCAAAGGGCATCACCCTACATTGAAACAAACCTTTACCTGCCACCGTGAATGCTGTGTACTTCCAGCTATCTCCTGCCATAGGTATCTGCTAATAACCGTTTTTAAGATCTATACTACTTATAAATTTGGCATATCTCAGTCGATCTAGTATAGCGTTAATTTTAGGTAACGGATAAGCATCGGCCTCCGTTTTGCATTATGCAACCTGTAGTCTAAACACAGCCTTGACAATGGGTGCACTATATGGGCTATTTGATGGTTCGATACATCCATTCTTTAAGAGCTCATCTATCTCTTCATTCATGCGTTTCTGCATCTCTGGATTACGTTGCGTGTACCTTTGACCGAATGGACTATTATCTTTAAGAACTATTTTGTGCTCGGCTAAAATAGTTGGGCTCCTTACACTCTTAAACTTCTCAAACTCATGTTCCAGAAATGTTGAAATCACCACCTTCTCGTCTATACTATATAAGCAAGGCTTTTCTTCCTCCTGCTGCTGCACTGCTGACATTACTTGCGGGAATTATGTGTGAAATTTATTACTTGCTTCCCACATCGAAACTCACAAACTACTGCTCTCAGAAAATTTATTCCAAGCAACACACTTTCTAACATTTGCAACATTACCCCTAGTTCTAGATGGTAGCTTCGATCACCTAATCGGACCTCCGTTTTGATCATTTTCATTACTTCTGCTGTTGTTTCATTCGTTAGCCTCGCTAGCCGACTTCCTGATAGTCTGACCTCGCTGTTCTGACTTAGGTCTCTGGCCACACTCTCGCTTATATAACTCCTGGATGCCCCAATATCGATGGTGGCCATCCTATGCTGCCCGCCAAGCTGAACTTGGGCCAGTTAACGGGTATCGGTCAAATCAAAAACATTTAGTATTGCAGAGGTTGGTTTCTCTGGTTCGCTGCCAACAATTGCGCCTGGTGCAATCCTCTGGTGTTTCCCTGATCTCTTCTGCAGCACTCACGAGTCCTTATACCTCTTTTACCACACTGCCATTAAAATAACATGCCGGGGTTTCTACAAAACCGATAACATTGGCCTTTTTGACCACACCTGCGGCAAGCGGTAACGTGTAGTCAACAAGACAATTACGGAAAACCCTTTCTAGATGTTGTTCTGCAGTGTATCCAGTATGACGCATCACGACGGAGTCCTTAAAAGATTCTAGTGGCTTTGCAGTCTTCGGAGAATATCGTCTTCTAGACCTTCAAAATACTGCGGTGGCAAAAATAATCTTTTGAAGTGTTCTCGGAGCCCTTTCCATGTTGGCCACTGGCGATTATTGTTTCGGTACCACAGCAGTACCGTGTCCTTTAGGCATTGTTCGGGGCAATAAATCCTTATTTAGGCTGTAGACTTTTGCCAGTTCTATAAAAGAGATCGGGTCTTTCCCGCCATCATAACGAAATGACCACTTTTTTACGGCTAAGTACGCAAACTCATGGATTGACTGCTGACGTTTTGTTGTTGGGGAATATCTTGAACGTTGGCGTGATGTTGCTGGAGATTTTCTTGGATGATTTGTGGTGATGGGTGCCGAAGGTGGCCTGCTGTTGCCTGTTGCCCCATTTCAAACTTTGTGACAGGTAGTTCCAGTTGTGGAGTTACCCCTGGCGTGTTGGGTGTCGGACAACGACTATGCTTATTTTCTAGTTTTTCAAGCCGGTTAAGCACCTTCCCTTTGTGACCACTTGCTACAAATGTTGACAACCTTTTCCTCATATCGTCCAGGTACAGTACAAGCTCGTACTTACGTAGTGAATATACCCACGCTGTGCGCACCATGTTTGCAGCCTTTGTCTTTATAGGTTTTATTAATGTCCCTGCTCGGGCGCCAATGTAAAGAATCGGTTACTCCGGGCTTAATGGGCGGGCTTAGCTCAGTCCGCCAAGGTCCTTGTTTAATAATAAAAAAAATACACAATGTTTTCTTTTGTTTTAGCTGTTACCCTAATTTTTTTCTTTACTGAACACTTCTTTGCTTGTTTGATAATTTAGCGTAAGTCCCTGTGGTAACATTAGCCGACGCCCTACTCACTTCTATACTTTGGTTCTGCCCCGAATGTTATTCAAGGGCCTTCTCTTTTCCCTGAGATTTCCGGGTGAGAACCTCCGGGAAAACTATCTATAACTTTGCCTTGAGCCAGTGCCCTACCACTCCTCCCTCGATAAAAAGGTAAATCGGATATAATTCGTATAAATTTACCCTGTACTTATCTTAAGTGGGATTAGTGTTACTAATCCACATTTAATTCTATCACCTGCTCTTTGAAACAAAATCTTTTAACTTACCGGCTTTTGCTATCACTTTCTCACTTTCACAGTTTCCAATTAATTAATTAATGTCCTTTTCTCCTTACTTTTATAGCTGTTTTTAACTACAAAACAACATAACTACATAACTACACAACCGCATATGGTTTGAACCGATAACGGTTGTGTTGAATGTATTCTCTTGTGTTGTTTGTTTCTTCGTTTTGTTGTTAGTATAGCTAAACTTTGCATTTCATTATTACTATTATTTGTAATTTTACGCCATTTTACCCGAAACTTAATTATTTAGTTTAAATACTTAGCAACATTGATGATACAGCTGTTGTTTGCCTATGTTTTTTCTTTCAAATATTTTGTAAGAACAAATATTTTTTTGCCTAAAAATGAGTCAAATATTTGCCGTCGAGCGGTCACACTATGTTCACATTAGAAGCATTTTTGTTTGCTGGAAAGTAACTTTATTTGCCCAAAATCAGCTGTGGTGTTGTTTGCTCTTAATAAATATTTGGCGGTCACACTACGGCAAGCAAATATTTGACGATTTCGGGCAAATGTTTGTCAAGTGTGACCGTACCTTTAGTCTAACGTTCAATACGATAACTCAAGTAATTATCCTTTTCCCCTAATTTAAATCCAGCCAATAGGATTTCCACCTATACACACAGCTGATATCACGAACAATTTAAAAAATTTCAAGTCTTCATTCAGCTGTGGTCCTGATGGTATTCCTAGCAGCCTATTAATTAATTGTGCACATGCTTTGGCGACGCCGTTAACTATTATGTTTAACATTTCACTGAAATACGTTTTTTTTCCGATTTAAGGAAAGAGTCTTAAATTATTCCGTTATTTGAATCAGGAAATAAGTCAAGCATTGTGAACTATAGAGGAATTGTGAAACTAAATGCGATTCCCAAGCTATTCGAAAAATGTCTTACTCATGCCTTGTGTCATCAAGTTTCAACATTAATGACTCCTTGTCAACATGGTTTTCGTAAAGGATGCTCAACAACAACGAATCTGCTACAACTTGCAAGCAAAGTATAGATGCCATTTACACTGATTTTGGTAAAGCGTTCGACAAAGTTAACCATATTTTACTATTAAAAAAACTTCATGTATTGGGTTTCACCAAAAACTGTTTGAACTGGATAAGCTATATCTAACTGGCAGATACCAACGGGTGTGCTTCAAAACTTCAATATCTATATATATTATTTTAAAATCGGGTGTTCCTCAAGGTAGCCATCTCGGTCCAATTTTAGTTACACTTTTCATCAATGAAAATTTTCTAATGTTCTAGTATACGCTAATGATGTAAAATTTTTTTATAATTACAACAACTTTGACAACCACAACTCCCTTCAACAGGATCTAGACAGCTTTTTTGTTTGGTGCAAGATAAACTTAATGGAGTTAAATTTAAACAAGAGCAAACATATGCACTTTTCCAGAAGAGTTGATACATACAATCCGTTCTTTTTTGAGGGTTATCAGTTGGAAATTGTTGATTCGATCCTGGATTTAGGTATTTTATTCGATGCTAAATTAAAGTTTATTTAATATATCGCTACGATATCAAATAAAGCCCGTGGGGTACTTGCTTTCATCAAACGATGGGACAAGGAATTCACTGATATTCACATCACCAAGCAGCTTTATACATCTTTAGTAAGGCCAATTTTAGAAAATGGCTCCATTGCTTGGAACCCACAGTATATCGTGCATAGTAATAAAATTGAGTCTGTTCAAAAACAATTTCTGTTATTTTGCTTGCGAAATATGTACCGAAATTAATTTTCTAATTTACCGTCATATAAAACCAGATTTGCTAAAATTGGGCTACCGTCTCTAAAAAGCCGAAGAACTATGCTTAATGTTACGTTTTTGTTTAATTTGATTACTGGAGATGTTTGTTCGGAGTTCCTTATGGGAAACTTATACTTCAACATTTCTGTACGTCCAACCAGAAATTTTAAACCAATTCACATTCAATTTGTTCGCCAAAATTATGCCAATGATGACCCCTTTAGAAGAATTTGTTGCGATTTAAACAATCTTTATAGTTTAATTGATTTTTCTTTAAATGTTAACATTACTAAAGGTACGGTCACATTTGGCAAACATTTGCCTCAAATTTGTTTGCTCTTATTTGCCCTAAATTTTTTGAAAACAATACAAAATTTGTTTTGTGGTCACACTACGCACATTTATTTGCCTATTTTTGTTTGTTCAAACAGTTATAAAATAATGACGAATAACATATGGGCAAACATATTTGATGTGCGGTCACCCTTAAACAAATATTTGCCTTAAAAATATATTTGATCAAACTGTAAAAAAAACATAAATTTCTTTGTCTTGAAACTATTACTGATGGGATGTCTTCATTGGCATTTAATTTCTTCAGCATTATTACGAAATATTTGCAGAGAAAATATTTAAAATATTATTGAATTGTTAAAAAACTAATCACAAATGGTAAAAAATGATTGCTCCTATTAAGTTTTTATGTGCAGTACAATATAAGTTGAAAACAAACAAACAATAACCATTTGAGATAGGAACAAAAATAAACAACTGAAGGAAATCTATCCTATCTAGGCAAACTTTAAGCGCTTCCTTTTTAAAGTACCAAATAAAGCTTTGATTCTTTTCCTATACTATACACGAAAAGTAAAATTCCAGATTTTGATATAAAAAGAAAATATCCACCGCTGATGGCAATAAACTATAAAATTTAGTCAAGTAATGGAGGCTGGCATTATATTTATAGCATTATACTTATATACACACATGTATAATGTATACAGATTACAATCAAAATAATTATTGTATATAATGGCAATGTTAGAAGAAAATTTATAATGAATAACTCCCACGTATGAAAGTCACAAGTAAACAAAGCTATGCAAAAATGTGAAATTTTTCAACTTTCATGCTATAAAGAAGCACTAATAGTTGTTCTCAGGGAAGAGAACAATAAAAGGAAAAACCTAAAAAGATATTAGATTCGACTTCTAAATAAAAAATTGTAATATGCATTCTTTACATCTTTTTAGTTAAAATTTCTAAAAATTTTTATTTAATTTAATATAATTTTCAATCTACAGCTGTTGATTTGTTTATTTTATATAAGTGTAGGCAGAAAATATTTTTTAAGTCGTTTAAATAAAAAGCCAATTTAACGAAGAATCAAACTGTAACTGCCGTGTTCATAAAGTACTAAAATAGTTTTAAAATGTATTTTACGACAAATTTGCAATGTTTTTATGAATATGGCAGAATATATACAACATTTTAACTGGGACAGTTTCCAATTTCGGAAGATAGAAGAAAAACACTTGAATCTTACCGGGGTTTTTAAAAACTGTTGCGTAATTACTTACAATTGAACGCAAATTATATGTATTAATGAAAAATTTAGTTCACATTCAGATGTAAAACAAGTGTTTAGCTTAGGACTTATGGAACACATCTCTTTTTATTGCAAATCGAAAGTTTTGGAATAATAATTTAGGTGTTTAAAATGGATTATCACTAAAGTTATTAAGCACTGTTAAGAAAGTCGTGGACTAGGCTACGGATTCTTTGCTTTGTTCTCACGCTACGGGTGATGTTTGTTTTTGTTCTGCATACAGCCGACTTTTTTCGGCTCTTTATGCAGTTTAAATGATTTGTAAATTTAAAGTTGAACTATTGGAATGTGTAATTTAGGTTAGTTAAATTTAGACATGTTAAATTCTAGGTTATGTAATGTAAACTAATCGATATTGATTATTAATGTCAAAGCACGTGGCTGGTCTTATTTAATCTCATTAGTAAGAATTTTGAAACAACATAAATACATTTCACTATAATGAGAGCTTTGTGTTCAGAAATATAACAACATATAGTTTATAACTACAATTCTCTATAATTTCCGAACTAATAGCTTCTTACAGGATTACTTGTAACGGTAGAAGTAAGGAAAATTTTATTTAAGTCTAGTCTAGCATAGCATTTCAAAATAAAAACAAGAGTTACTTTTGGAACTCTCATTTTCGAGTAATATATCCCCAAAATTTTATATTTTAATATAATAAAGGATATTTTACCAAGCGTAATATATGTTTTGAAAAAAAGTTATCTATTGTCGACCAGAAAATTTTTTTTTGGGACATAAAGTCCTCCAGTTTTTAAAAAACAATTCTATTAATATTTTATTTCCGATTTCGGAAGGTAAAAAAATAAACTGTTTGTATCTCACCAAGGTTTTTAAAAACTATAACATGGAATGGAACATTTTTTTTACGTAAAATTTTGAAACTGTGGTCCATTCAAAAGCGAAAATGTCGAAATATACCAAATTATATATAAAAACTTTAATTATATATAACTAGAAAAATATGCGTTTCCTTTAAGTTTTCATTTACCTTTTCTTTTGAAAATTGCATTTCATTATGACTATTATTTGTAATTTTACGCGATTTTTCTCGAAACTTAATTATTTAGTTTAAATACTTAGCAACATTAATGATACATCTGTTGTTTGCCTGTGTTTTTTCTTACAAATATTTTGTAAGAACAAATATTTTTTTGCCTAAAAATGAGTCAAATATTTGCCGTCGAGCGGTCACACTATGTTCACATTAGAAGCATTTTTGTTTGCTGGAAAATAATTTTATTTGTCCAAAATCAGCTGTGGTGTTGTTTGCTCCTAATAAATTTTTTGTGGTCAGACTACGGGAAGCAAATATTTGACGATTTCGGGCAAATGTTTGTCAAGTGTCAGCGTACCTTTATGGATAATAATAAAATGAGACAATATGGGTATCATTTAAAAAGTAATTTCAATACCTATGTATGTATTTGTTTGAAAAGGAAAAACCTAAATAGATATTAGATTCCACTTCTAAATAAAAAATTGTAATATGCATTCTTTACATCTTTTTAGTTACAATTTCTACGAGATTGCATCGGAAGGAAAATTTTCAAATGACAGCGCTTCAACGTGTGAAACCATTCACAGTGCCGACCAGGATTCGTCCGATTTCATCCCACATGCAGAAGCAGCCATTAACAGTTTCAAAAATCAGATAGTGATCAGAAATGCGAATTATCTGGAGTCATATGAAACCCCACACAAGGGGCTTACAAGACATTATGTTTCACTTCCCAGTTAGGACGAGGGAAAAATGACAGAAATTCTTAGAACAAAATTAAACCTAAAAACCAAATGTAACCAAAAATAAAAATTCCTGAAAGTTGTCTTAATCTCCTCCAGAACCTCTATGTTAACCATTTTTCTAATTACAATATAAGGGTCACAAAAAAGAGGAAAACGTCACCTCGCCTGAAGTAAGGTTCCGTATAATTAAAAAGACCATCGAAGAGCGCACCGAAACGCCAAGGAGAACAAGAGTCAATTACTTGAAAAGTACTACTTCGCCAAATGTGAAACCTGCCACATAAATAAATATGGTAGAAACCCCTCCTAGCCCAAACACCAAGAGATACCTATACCGAAATTACTCTGCGAACTATAACATATGCATATGATGGAAATCCAAGATCAAAAGTTTATTTCTGTAAATGCCAAATTTTCTAAATTCTAAAAATTTTTTCACTTTTGTAATAGAAAAAAACTTGTGAAGATATTTCATTATTTTACCATCCCAAAAATACTTGTCACTGACAATGAGAAAAGCCTTATAAGTCCTTTGATATTTAACTTCATTTGTAGCCTAGGAATAAAACTATATTTGCGCCATCACAGCGAAGTGAGGTCAATGGATAAGTGGAAAGTTTCCATTCCATTATAATAGAAATATACCGCTGCCTGAAGACGGAACAACCTGAGCTGAGTGTACGTCAACTGATATATGTGTCGGTCGACTAGTATAACAATACGATATACTCAGTCACCGGAAAAAGACCGAGCGGCATTATTTTCAATCGCGTTCAGACAACTGACTCTGATAGCTTACATGCAGCGTGCTCGACAATTAATAAAGATCTTAGGGGTATAATTAGGAAGAATGTTATTGAACGGAATAAGAGAAATAATAGACGCAGGAATTCCCCTAGAAAATATAAAAAGGGGAATGTCGTATTCATAATTGATAAAAAGATTAAGGGAAAAAGCAAACCCCTATATAAAAGAGAGTTAGTAGAAGGGAGAAAAATTCACAAAGCAAATGTAAAAAATATTAAGTTCTTGACACCACAAAAAAAAGCACTCAAGTATTTGGTCGTTTCCACTTGCTCAATAATTAAACCCATAAAGTAAATTAGCAATAATAAACATATACCAAAACGCTATTATGACCATAACTATAATCTTATAAAAACGATAACACAATATCGAATATAACTTAATATAGAGAACATCACGACGGGTTCAGCAATCTTTGGGCTATGCGCCAATTCTGTGCCATGACATATTGCGTCAAGGCTTACAGATGCGATGGCGGCACAGCATAATAATATTAGTCCAGTGTTCCGAGTGACCCATTAGATTGAACGCAACCTAACGGATGTAGAAATATATATAGAAAAAAAAAACTAATAATGAACTAATAAAAAGAATAGGCAAAAAAGAAAAAAAAGGCGGTTAACGCGCAAATGAAAAACGATTATTACAAAAGATAATACAAATTACTGCTATTGAAAAAAAGATACAAAATTATTGATAAGAAAACAAAATACTATGAAACTAATACTTTTTACTAGCAGGCAAAATTTTTTTGTCGTCAAATATTAAGATTGACTAAACCTAGAACGCACTTAGAGTAGCACTAGCGCTAAGCGGCTCTGGAGCCAAGATCTACCGTTATGAGACATCAATTGCTACGCTGAAGGTGGGAAATGTATGGTTCTTAAACGGCAACTTTAAACTGGTACACATTATTGAGCTTGATGAGTACGCAACCGCGGCCAACAATATTTCGGCCTTGAACTACAGCCTTGTGCCCCCAAGTGAAGCCAAAGAAACATTGCAAAATTACATGACACAAATAAGCAACATTTTAATGAACTAAGAAACCCCACGATACGATCACCTCGATCAATTGACTGGATCGGTTCAGCCTGAAAATGGGTTGCGGGAAACCCAGATGCGGTTGATTGGTACATGGTTGTCAAAAGCCAAGAAGAAATAATCACTAACAACAACGAACAGTATAAGGAGAATAGAGAACTCCAACGTGCTATAAACGACTTGGTAAGGAAAACGAACAACGTAATAAACATAATGAATAACATAACCAGTAGGAAAGAAGCTAACCGAATAGAGCTGCTATAAATCATATACTGATCTTGAAAGATGAGGTAAACGAGATTATTAGAGCGTGTAAAATGGCGAAGAGCGGCATCATCGACACAAACGTATTGAACCAAGCCGAGGTCAGCAGACTGATCGATGAGGTAGAAACAGTCCATGGCAATGCAGTAGAAGCCATAGAATACGGTATCCTATCCGTATATACTCCTCTATATTTTATCAATGCCAAAACTTAAAAAGGAAGTGTACAACCTACCCACAACAAAAGCCGCTACTTTTAACAAAAGACAAATCGATCTAAACTTTGACAAGGTGCTGATCAACGAACGCGAAAAGGTTGCAGTATCCAAGACCTGTCTTTCCATAAACAACTTGATGATTTGCCAAGGGTCATTTCTAACATCACGAGCAGAAGATAGTTGCGTTCCGCGAAATCTAAAAGGTGGAGCGGCAAAATGCAAGTACCGCATAAGGCAGGAGGCTATTGTCGACGTAATAACTGACGATACAATCTATCTGACGAACTTTCACAGGTCTGTCGAGCATAATAGTCAAGTTGACCACCTAAATGGTACTTACATTCTCCAACTTTTGAATGAAACTATATTGGTCGATAACCAGGCATATTCAAGTACTTCCCTGAAAAAAACCAGGTGGTACAGATTCACCAAGAAATTAAAGTTAAATAAAATATTTATAATAAACAAAAAAAAAAAACCTTTGGTGATTCGATTCGGCGCAGTTGGAGCGCCCTAAAAATTATTTTTTTGAGTTTACTTCGCGTAAAAATTTAACTTAAAACTAATAATAATAATAAAACCAATAATAAAATTAGCAATAAAAATATAAATATTAAAGTTTCTTTATGATTATTTCTAAGTCTTTTTTTGTGTATAGTCTGTAAGAAATTTGTAGTTCTAAAAATTAAAATAAATGAAATTAAAGATATGTGCTAAAAAATTATAACAAAATTATATGCTCATTATTAAATGTGATTTAATGAGATAAATTTATAATTAAATAATAATTAAAAAAATCGGAAAATGATTTTAAAAAGGTATGACGATCGCAATAAAAAATTAAGTACAAAAATTAATGATAGTTCTTCATAACAGATTCGGTTATTGCTTGTTAACTCTGAAGGATACGATTATGGTTTTCATAACTTTGGAAATAACAAGGTTTGTTGCAAAGAAGAGTTTTCGAATAATGTAGGTGGGCAGAATTTGACCGAACTTGAGAAATGTGATTAGATGCCCTTAATTGGCTGAAAGAAGGCAAACACGTGTGTATATTTATCATTTTTTACAACATTCTTCCTTAGAACAAGTTGTTTTAGGATCCACTTCAAAATCTAAATATTACTGAAGAGTTCTCGAATGAAGTAGGTGGGCAAAATTTTACTAAACTGGAGAAATGTGCATTAGATACCCTTATTTGGCTACAAGAAGGCAAACATACGTACATTTAACATTTTTTACAGTATTTTTTTTTTTGAACAAGTTTTTTAGGGTTCACTTCATAATTTAAGTATTACTGAATAGTTTTCGAATATGCGTTAGATGCCTTTATTTGCCTAAAGGAACAAAAACATGTATGTACATTCAAGTTATCCACAACATTCTCCTTAAAAAAGTTTTTCTAGATTCCGCTTCACCACATCAAAGAAATAATGGAATATGAAAAACTGCATAAAAAGATGATCAAACAGAACGCATAGTCCCATAGTAAAACTGTTTAAAAAGTGAAATTAGAAATGTATTAGGATTTATTAATATATGTTTTTTTTTTAGGATAAAAGAGGCGCAAAGGAAATATTTTAAAATGCTTTCTCGAAGAATTAACATTAATGTTAAGTCGTGCCTTAGATAAGTTTTCTTATTGTAATAAAACCAGCGAAAACTGAATAAGTTTTAATAAGGACACCAATACTAAAAAATCTTTTAAAGAATGCAGTACTGATAGCAAAGGTACCAAAAAACTATTAGAAAAATGTAATAAGACTATAGGCCCTCTGAAACCGAAGAGTGTAACTTAGATTTATCGCAATTTGTAATTTATCGGAAAAGTGCTAATCCGAAAGAAAAAATTAATAAACGTGTTTTTCGCTTACCGGGAAAAGCAGTATAACAAATCAGTCGTTTTAAACCAAAAGTTCCAGATTGCAATTTTAAAATAAACCCCGATTTTCTTTTTGAAACAAACGATTTGCAGAACCTTAAGTTAACTAAAAAGAAACTAATAATTGATGTGCTAAGACATCATTTCATTTTTAAGACAGTACTTAAAAACAAAAAACATGTGCATTATTTTGTTTTTGAATATAAAGTACTTGGTTTCGGGGTCACTGTACTTTTGCCGACTGTTGCAAATACCGTTTGAAAGTAAATTTAGACGAAACAGTTTTTGTTTACAGAACAGGTGAAATTTTTCATGCAATTGGAGAAAAACGTTCTGCACAGATACGTGGTGTAACACGAGCCATTGCAAAGAATAATCTTCAAAACAAAAGCGCTTACATCTACCGAAAAGAAAAAATTCTCAAAGCTTTTAATGAAATAGCGAAAATGGAAACTTTTAAAATATTTAAAAGCTACCGCCGCTGGGTAAATGCAAATCTGTTTATAATTTCGATAATTTTAGTGACCAAGCAAGAATATTATCAAGGATATATACAATATATTGCGTCACCATTAGCAATACATTGCTGGGCAGGTAAAACTTTCGAAACTTTTTGTCAAAACCAAAAAATATTTATAGACGCAAATCATACAATAAATTTTGATGCAACAGGTAAAAAAAAAAACTAAAAATGATTATTCCTGTTTTAACGGTCATATTGTCTCGCCACACAATTGTGGATATATTTGAAAGATTGCAGATATATTGCAAAGAGCACAAATATGAATGGCTATTTTTTAAAAGAGTTTGTACTGATGTAAGCTACGTTCTATTTGGAGGAACATTAAAATGTTGTAATGATCAAAATGTTGTTGAGGCTGCTGTAGTCGAAGTGGTGAACACGTTGGCTACAAACCTGGTTAACCGGGGTTCAACCCCTGCGGCAAACATAAAAAATGTTTGTGTCTGTTTAATGGTATAAATACATATTCAGAATTAACATTAAACATGCAGCCTCCTTCGTCGGTACTTCTTCATAGCATATTCGCCAGCGAAGTAAAAAAAACTAATAAAATGGCTATATCTATCTTTCTCTTTTCACCACCTCTCTTATCTATCCCTTTCCTAAAGAATGTAGCACGGTTACGAAAATAACTAAATAGGCATTATTGCCTGAAGTGCTACTTCTCTTTAAAAAAAAAAGAATATCTTAACGATTGTTTTAAATACCTGGAAAACAAAAGCTTACATTCAAGACCTAGAGTTATTTTGCAGTGGTGCAAAGCTCACTACATTCATATTATTTGTAAAGACTTAAATATGAAAATCGGAAAAAAAATTTATTTAAAAATGTTTTAACTTTAGCTTTTGATCAACAAACAATGGATGAATGCAAATTCTGGTTTAAAGATATTTTTATCGTTCTTTTAAGCCCACCATGATTTTAAAAACAGTCTTGCAATTTAAGAAAAAAATTTTCTAGATATAAACGAAAATGATTACGAAAGTATGATTTCTTTTGATGACGAACAATTAAGTAATTTGGAATCTATTGCTTCTCGTAGTCCTTTTAAGAAAGTTTTTTAAAATATTTGTAATAATGTATACGATAGTTTTAACGATGAAATAATAAAATATGACATAAATGAATATCAAAATGAAGATATGTGCCGATTTATTGTCAAAAAATATTGGCCATTTCTACCAATGTGGACAAATATAGTAGGGATCCTAATAGATCCGTCTGGCGATCACATAAGTAATGTTCCAGTAGAGCTTAATTTCTTTTTGCAAAAGCATATTCTTTTTAACAATATATCTGTTCGGCCAGGTAACTTCATAAAAATTGACAGAAAAGACAGTGTTAGTTCTTTAAAAGAACTTCGATATCAATACGAAATGTTCGATGTAGAGGAAAATGATGAAGAAAAGCCTGTTGCTATAAATGAAAAACATGCTTTATTACAAATTGCAAAAGAGCATCGCTATGAACTACTAGAACTTTTAGAGCCAGAAGTAACGTGGAAAAAGAAGTCTAAAAAAACAAAAACCGATTCAGCCTAAACACCTGCTGAATGCTAAAAAAGTAAAGAAGTTGTTGTTGCATAAAAGCATTGAAGATATAATTAAACTTGATACTATAAATAAAACAAATTTTCAAAAAAGGGCACACATACTATGAGCCAATAAAACTTGAGGAATAAAGCCATAAAAAGCACATAAATGTCAATTTGTATCTCTTTAGATACAATAGTTTATTTAAAAATATCTATCCCAATTTAAAGCAATCTGATATTAGTTTCTACAACATATTGAAGACTGGAAGTCGTTAAAAATAGGAAAGCAATTAACCAATTTTGTTGTAGATTGTGCTATTCTCAGCATAATAAAAGAAGATTTCAAAAATGTCTTAAGTCTGCCTTGTCAACTTGATACAATTTGTTTTACAAAACTTAATAAACTAATGTTATATAAGCCAAATTATATAATTATACCAATATTAAGGAGTTTTCATTTTAACCTTTGTATTTTAAATTTATTATATCAAGAATTTATTTTCATAGATTCTTTTAGTGACTTCAGCGGTCAAGAACATTGGGAAATATTTTCCACGCATTTTTGTAAAGACGAAGAATGGAAATTTCTTAAAATCTCTGAAAGAAGTAACAAAGCGACGGTGTTACTTGTGGTGTATTTGTATTAATGTATGTTTTACATTATTTTAGTGGAAAATCCCTTTTAAAATTACCACTTTAGAGAAACTATAAGATCAATTTTAATTAGAAATGCAGATAATTGCTCACAATTTTGCTGACATTGCGGAAATGTTAAACGGCTTAACACTAAATGCAAATCCTGCCAATATACAGTTTGTAAGGAATGTGTTATAAAAATATACAGCAATTGTTTTGACACATGCTAAATATGCACTTACATTTTTATATAAACCTGTTTAAAAATATAAATTGACAAATTTGCAAAAAGTCAATACTTATATTCTATATTTATACTTGCATGAATATTTTATAAAAAGCTAATATCAAAACACCAGTATGTATATATATATGTGAAAATATTGACTTAAAAATGTGTTCAAAAGTTTTAATGCCAACTCCATACAATTAAAAAAAACATATAGTAGTTAGTTACGTAGTTTATCATGAGTATATATGGGCATATCCCAGAAACAGTCTACCAGTCAAAAATTTTTGAACTTAATACAACTTAATTTTTTTTTAATGGAGCATTAGAGTATATATCTAATTTCATAAATTTAAAAAAAATTTATTTCAGGTCTTTTAATGTTAAACAAAAAAAGTTAAATTATTAACTTGTTGATATCATTGCTTTAATATAACCATAGATGGTCCAATCGAAAGCCATATTGTTATTCACTCAATTCTCCTTAATCTTTGTAAAAAAAAATTTTCACTTTTTTGGAAACAGTAAAATTTGGTACGGAATGCCAGGTATATGCGTTGTAGCGTGCGTAAAGGAAAATAAGGATTTTTTTTTGTATTGTGAGTAGAAAAAATTTTTGTTTTACAAATCATCTATAATTTTAATTTAAATTAATATCCTGCTTTAAAGAAAAAAATATAATTCTACAATTAAAAACTAAAAAAATACAGCATATTAATTTTTGTAGCGTGCATAACGATTTGAGTTCTACCAAATATTACAATAAGAACCTTTGCACCGTTCTTAAATCTATTCCTAGCCTACTATAATGAACAGAGCAACAACAACTAAGCTTACTTTATTGGTACCATAGGCGCAAACGGTAAATTTCTTGTTGTCTCGCCTTCGGTTTCGTTTGAATCATCTGCAATTGTCTTTTAGTGTCAGTTTAGATTATCGGCATATTGATACTTCAAAAAATTGCTTGCAGTATAATTTTTATTAATAAGAGTTGGAAAAATGAAGCGTATTTGAGAGTATCACAAAAAATACAATCAAATAAAAACTTAACACAAAAAAAAACTTTTAAAAAGTGTGAAAAGAATGAAAATTTACCGAAAAAATCTTAAATAAAAACTTAAAAATGATGATTCGTTATCAAAAAAACTGAAGGCTTACCACCGAAACCGTATGGAAAGTTATAGAAAGAAAATAAAGCAACAAAAACAAGAAAAGCAACGAATAACATCGTTGGATGGCGCATATAAGTGCAAAAATACCCTTTACAAGGCATTAAAAAAAGTGGAGTTAGCATCATCAAAAGACATTAACAAAAAAAAAAAAAAATTAATTTCTTGAATGCTTACAGAAAAATACTTGAAAGAGGAAGAAGAAGCTCAAACAAAAAATACGGTTGACGAAAATGTTAAAATGATTTATGAGTTTTCAACTAATGGTGACATCTCTACGGAAACTGCCGGAAGAAAGTCCACACTCATATCAAAATCAAATAACCTTCCAATATCTAAGAGATTCATGATTATGACAATTGGAGAAGCATATGAATTGTTAAAAACAACGTTTCCAGAAACAAATATTTCAAGTACTAAATTTCATAACAACCGACCAAAACAAATGGAATATCTATTAAGCTTCCACATAACATGTGTGTTTGCCAGTACCACGCCAATTTTTGATTTTTGTTGGAAGCTATGTTTGGCAGTTTTTGTATGTTTCCATCTAACTTTGGAAATTTTTAAAAAAGTGTGTTGTGACGAAACCAATGAAGTTTGTATGAGGAATAAATGCAATTAGTGCATCAAAGACGCTTTCGTCCCTTTAGTTTACATAAATCAACTCCAAGAGCTTACTGAATGGAAGCATTGGAGAATCGTTAGTCATACGAAAGGACCAATAGCTGATTTGATAAAAGAATTGGAATCTCAGTTACCTTCCTTTAAACCCCATACTTATGGTAAAAGGACTCAATAAAAATACTTTTAAGACCAAAAAAATATCAATTAAACAAGATGAAGTGTTCTGCAAGTCGACTATAGGCTTCTCACTCAAAATGAAATTCAGTCAGCTCATTTCAGTAACTGCACAAGATCATTTGCTATTACGAGCGATCAACTGTCACACAATAAATATGATGTTTAAACTTAAAAAACAAAATGCTATTTGAAAGTTATTTTTATTTTGTGATGGCTGTGCAAGTCAATTTAAAAACAAATTCATTTTTTGTAGTATATCGTTTTTTAGAGAAAAATTCGATTTGACCCACTTTGAGTGGAATTTTTTTTGCAACTGCTCACGGAAAGGGTGCAGTAGACAGAATTGGAGCTGTCGTAAAGAGAAAAATTTGGCAAATAGTGAAAGCTAAGAAAATTGTTCTTTATAACGAACATGATTTTTTTTTAATTGGCAAAAATGAATGTAAATGGTATTTATATTTTATATGTAAGCAGTACATACATAAAAAATATAACTAGATTTCTTTCATCACTTGACAAAAATGTGCTCGAAATAGCACTAACGGCAGATTCATCAAAACATAAAATTTATTTATAAACATATAAGTTAAGTGTGTTATTATCCAAATGATGAAAAAAACACAACTTTTAGTTTTTTGTTATCTTTATTCTTCTAAAGATAAAATATTAATTACTTAAAAATAAATTTACTTAGCTATTTATACTACAAATTTGTTTAGTTAGCATA
Organism: Cistogaster globosa; assembly: GCA_937654795.1. Classification (NCBI taxonomy): domain Eukaryota; kingdom Metazoa; phylum Arthropoda; class Insecta; order Diptera; family Tachinidae; genus Cistogaster; species Cistogaster globosa. The sequence goes on from OW569403.1 coordinate 87,931,179, forward strand.
ATTGCAGCAACTTACTTTATTATTAAATTTTGCAATATTATCAGTAATCGATGCTTGCGCAATTCATCGGTTATTTTGGTGGCAATGCACTTATTTTAAATTGTAACGAAAGTTTTAATGTGAAGTCAGCTATTTTAGTGACAATGCACTTAGTTTAAATTGTAACAAAAGTTTTAATATGAAGTCAGCTATTATGGTGACAATGCACTTGGTTTTAAGTGAAGTGAAATTTGTTGTTTTAGTTTAAGTATCAATGCATTTCTTGTTTCGACGATATTTATTGTTTACAAAAGTATTTAAAAAATATGATTTAAATTTATTGTTACTAACTCCTCTCTCCTTAGAATCGATTGTCCCCAATTGATCAAAAATGTAATAGATTATTAAGGTCTAGTTAAAGGGATAACTCTATTTTTTCCGTGCCCTCCGTTATGACTCTCATATTTGTCGGTGTAACTGGTGGGAGAACTGATAGTAGCACTATCTGTTGCTTTTTTTTGTAACAGAGTAGGATTGAAAACGCTGTTAGTGTTAATAATGCGAAAATAGTTATAAGGATTGAGTTTAATTTGGAGTTTGTTTGTAATCGACCCAAGCGTTCTATGTTGTTAATATAAAGTTCGTTAATGGATTCCAGTGAGAGAAGATGAATTCTTTCTTTTTCTACTAGAGTAAACTGAATTCTGGCTGATTATTCTTTTGTCGTGTAGGCCTCCCCGTTAAAAAAAGACTCTTTGTTTATTTTTATCGTCATATTTGTGAATTTTACAATATACATATCACCAACTGTTATTTCTATTGCAGTGTTGTTAATAGTGCCATTAAAATCATTCAAAAGTATCATTCTTTCTTGTAGTATTTTTAATGATTTGACGTGATGTGTATTGCTAAATTTGCAGGTTGGGTTCTCTTCACTGTATAGTAGTTTTTTAACGCAAGTTTTGTTACTTATATTAATAATTTGATTTTTTTTACAAATGGATATAGAATTTGCTGTCTTACATTCATTTATTACTGCAAATATGCTATTTTTATTTTTAGTACATTTTCAAAGGGAATATAAATAACTGAATTATTTCTTTTTACTTTATTTTGACTAATATACGGGTATAAGATTCGATTTCTGTTATTGGTTTTTTTTATAATATAGGCTAACATTGTTGCATTATATAAAACACTTGTTTCGGCAAAACCTAAAGCTTCCTCTGCAGATGCATGACATTTTTTCGCTTTGCAATCTCTTAAGAGCTATATCTAATTCTTTTTCATTAAGTAAAACGCTATTAATCATTTTTAATTTTACTATGCACGGCATACCTTACATTATTACTTTCCTCTTTGACTAATCGTAAGCTATTTTGTATACTTAATACTAATTCGTTATTGAAACTATTACTATTTCTAATGAAGTTTGTCAGTTGGTTGGTAAGTAGCGTCAAATTATTCATTCGTTCCGTTAGAGCTTGATTTATTAAAAACTGTGTATTGATATTTTTATTAAGTTCATTAGCGTTGTCTTTCAGTGCCGCAAAGTCGTCATGGTCTGGAGTGCTTGCCAAGTATTTCCAAGCTGTCCCTAGAAAATTAAGTGATTTCTTTACTCTGTGGCTTGTTGGTTTTACTGATTCTACTAATTTTTCTGTCTGTTCCAGTTCCTGTTTCAAAGCTGAGTAAAAAATATTGTGTGGTGGTATGTTCTCTTTTAGGATTTCTTCTACGTCTGCTAAAAATTGTTCATACAGTTCGAAATTAACGAGGTGAATTAGTTTAAACGGAATTATGTGGGTTGCTGAATAGTCCGTTATCAAAAAGTCATTTAAGGCAATTGTCGTCATCGTTAGCATTAGTCTGAAAAAAATGTTGTCTTTAGCTTTTAAAATTACTTTTATGCTCTATTCTATTAGATTCGGTTAGAATTGTAGTTGCTCTATTTTCCTTAACTATTTCTTTCTTGAATCTCGGTGCCGTTTTTGTACCTAATCTATTATGTATCCTAACGTATATAATTTCGCCTTGTTTATAGTGAATAATTGGATGAAGTTTTTTGTTATGGATCTTTAAGTTCTGTTGTTGTTTGTCTTTTAGTCTTTGAATATTATTGAGTATAGCTTTTTCAAATTGCTTGGGATCCGTGCTAACTGTCCGAAAAAAATTTCTATTGGTTTGCCTATACATTACGTATATTTATAAAGTTTAAAAGAAATAGTTCCCTAAAGTTTCAGTATTTTCTTAGCACTGCTGCCGCATTATCCGAGCATTAAAATGCCCTTTTTGAGAATCAAAAGACAAGTGATTTATTCAGTTTCTAAATTAATTCTGATTTTATTGGACAAAAATAGCTGCTTATATTGTACAATTTTCTAGTGTTCAGCATTTTCATAAAATTAAAAGAATTGATACAATATTGCTGAAAAATAATTTATAAACAAAAATTATATTTGGTTACAATCCAAATTCTCATGATCAAAAAAATATTCTTAAACATTGAACTTGCATTTTCTGCTGACTACACATAAATTTCTTTTACTTAATTTTTATTGAACAATTTGTATTTTTGGTTTTATGTTACATACAGTGTTGCTCAAATGTATACGAGCATATAAGTTATATGTATAACTTGTTTACACAAATCGATTATATGTACACTTGTATGAGAACCCTACTTTATTGTATGTACTAAAGAGCTGCACAAAATGTTTTAAAAGTGCTATGTTCTAGTGTACACTACTTCCAAACACAGAATTTCAGTGTAAATGTAAATATCAAAACAAGCATAACAAAACATGGCTCTCACTAAAACAAAACAAGCACCATTCAAAAAGTTTCTCTTTACAGCTCTGTTAGTGCTTGTGTTTTAAAACAAAGTAGAACATCAAAACAAAAGGCGACAATGAAGTAAAGAAACAGTGAATCATAGGAGAAACACCGAGTGCACTAGAATATATAGAAAAAATGTTCACGAAAATAAAGCAGTGCTGTTAAATAATGGGATTTAAGGCTGTTAAAGAAAATACTTTTATATAAGCGATTTTTATACGCATATGCTGTTTATATATTTAAGCTATTTAAATTAGTTAAGTTTTTAAATAATAGTAACATTTTGAAATGCTCCTTATATAACTCTGTGCTAATAAACAATAAAAACATAACTCGGCTTAGCTCGAAATTAAATAAAATGCTCTTTGAAGCGTAAACCAAATCAATTAACAAACAAAAAAAAAAAAAAAAAAAAACATCGGTTTTTTGAGATTAAGTTTTAGTGCTTTAAAATTTTAAAGTTAACAACTATCATAGAAAAAGATGTGAATTTAAACAATACATAGTTATCGTTAACGAGAAATATATACATTAAATGTAAGCGATATTTTATATTATTATTTTTCTGGTTTATTTAAAGTAATTGTACATAGAGCCACACAAACGAAACCACCGCTAATAACATAAATGAAATAAAGTTGAAACTTGTATCTGGTGAATACAAAACGGTCTCAAAACGCGGACGCAGCAAGGTATGGAAGGTTTTTCAAAGTATTGAGAATGATCGCCGGGAGGTAACTTCCGGCCTTTTAATATGTATCAAATGTACAAACATTTATAAATATAATAAACTGACCACGTCAAATTTGGTGAAGCATAAATGCTACATTAACGACAACTTAGAAAATGTTTCTATGACACCTAAAATTGTTGCAGATAATGCTTTAAAAAAGGAATCTGTGGATATATTTACAAAACGGGTGGTAATAAATTGTAGGCCATTTAAAATTTTAAGTGACTCTGAATTAAAAGAAATCGCAGAATTTTTTATTTCTATTGGAGCTAAATTAGGGAAAAATATTGATACGTCAACTTTCATACCCAAACAGTTTCACGCAATGTCAAGTTATTGTAGAAACTTAAATTTAATAAAAAATAAAATTTCGGCAATTGTTAAGATTGGGTACGGCTTGACATCATACTTGTGGACTGATAACTATTTTAAAAAATCGTATATGGCCCTAATAATACATTTTATAAGAGATGGAAAAATTTACTTCAGACTACTGGGAATGCAAGCAATGAACAATGAAGGGAACACATGTTAGTTTTTTTTTATTAATGTCCTTTTAAATGTTATATTAATAAATATTTTAATTTCTTTAGCTCAAAACATTCACGAAAAAGTGGTCAAATTGTTGTCGAACTTTGAATGTGCTTTAGACAATAAGGCAATAATGGTAACAGACAGAGGTTCAAACATGGTCAGCGCTTTTCGACCCTTCAATAATCTGTTTTGTATTAACCATTTGTTGCAAAATGCATTAAAGAAGTCAATTGATGAAGTAAAGGAGTTATCTGATATGTGCAGTACTGGTACCAAATTAGTAAGATACTTCAAAAAAACTGGAGACAATTCAAATTTTACAACAAGTTTAAAAAGCTATTCTCCGTCCAGATGGATTACTTTCTATTATTTATTTCAGTCTGTAAAAGATAACTGAAATGAAATTACATATTCAAACATTACAGGAAAAGAATGAGCCTTGCAGATTAGGTGACCTTAACCTTTCACATATAAGCTATTTCATTGAAGTTTTAGAGGTATTCGAAGAAACTTTGAAGAAACTTAAAGGTGAAGAGTATCCGACTTTACATCTAGTCATTGTACATATTGACATGCTCTTACGAAAATGTGCTGCTAACGATTGCGACCTACAATTTATAAGAGTTTTTAAAGAAAAAATTTTATTTTATTTCAACAACGTAGTTTTAGAGAATTCAAACATTTCCCATAAAGTGCCCTATTCTTATTTCCACTAGCAAACAAACTTTTGCATTTCAAGGATGAAGAAAAGTTAGCCATTAAAAAAGCAACAATAGAAATTATATCTGAATTCTTTGAAAACAATCAATTAAATGCAACAGTAACACTTTCGCAAAGCAATAACGAATTGTTTGGTAGATTTTTTTCTCAGCAAAGCCTAACAAACTCAATAGATGCAGTTACAGAAGAATTAACCATGTATGAAAACACAGTAATACATTTCTACGATGATTTCGATGCATTGAAGTGGTGGGATATACATAAAAACAAATTTCCTTCTTATATAAAACAAGTCTCAGGGTACTTGCAGTTCCTGCATCAAGTGCTCCATCTTTGGGTGATAGTACTGAGACTGTATCTCAAATAATGTTTTTAAATTACAATAGTTAAAACACTGTATATATATTGCTATAATTTTTTTTTAATGTAGAAGTGAATTTTTATTTAATTTAATGTTACATCTAAGTAGCTACCTATGTATATTATATATAAAAATTTCAAAAATAGCTATCTATGTGTTTAATTTAGTGTACTAGGCAGAATTGTCAACTCAGTGCGTTTCACTCCATTTTTGGTGCTTTTTTAAATTGTGTGTGCGAGTTTTGGTGAGTTTTTAAATTTTTGTAGCACTAAAGCTAATTCAATAAATTTTTTTTTATATAATTACAATTTGAAATGAAATCAGTTTTATAACCATATCATAACAATAATGAACAAAATAGCTCTATAAACTTGGAATAATTATTATAAATTTTTGGTCTCATTTTAAAAAGTTTTAAACAGAATTTCTAAAAATAATGTGCAAAAATGATATGTAAACACACAAATTTGTTTTTTATTACAGGCTGTTTTTTAATACGAAAATATGATACTTCTGATAAAAAATAAATTTTTAAAACACATTTTCATAAAAAGATAAATACTCCCACGTATTATTAATTTTACATCCTTACTATCAATCGCTGAACTCTTTTTAAATACTTTTGTATAAAACTTACGAAAAAAAATCGAATACATGCAATTTTGTTGTTTTTTTATTTTTGTTAAGTTTCATTAATATTCGTTTTTCTGAAAACCCTGAAATGTAAAAGACAATTTTACTATTACAAAATAATTAAAGTTTTTTTGAAAAAATAATTCAATTCATTAACAGAAAATGTAATGGTTTTTTTTCTTCATTTTTGTGCGTTTTCAAATTTTAAAGTTAAAGACGACACAGTAGCTTTGATATTTTTCATATTAAAATAAAACGAAGATGTTTCTAGTTTCTCTTTAGCCGAATTATGCTATCAAAAACTTCAAGCATGTTTTGAATGTTCTACTTCAGTTCTGATATTCTATTTCATTTTTGTTCTAGTTCTGTTTTGCTTTGCTTCAATGTTGTTCTAAAACACTTTTATTCTCTAATTCTCTATTTTGGTGGCAAAGCAAAACATATGTGTTTGGAAGTATGTGTTTGAAAATGAGAGTGTTTTATACACACACTACTTGAAATTTACGTGATTGCTTATAAGACATTTTTCTTATGCTTTTGCAGCCCTTTAGTATGTACTTGTTCATAAAATGCTTGTTTGTAAAATATTTTTATACATCATTATATCATAAGAAATTGATTTATGTTTTCAAATAATTGTTTTAGTTCAGTTCAAGGCGAATCAATTTTACCAGGTGGCATCGTTGCGGCAGCTGACAATTTTTTGTTTCATTTTTTAATGTGTAGAATAGCTGTCAAAAGTTAATCATTTTATATAACAAAATTTCTTTTTTTATTATTCTTTAAAAAAGAATGGTAAGAAGAGTTTTAAATCAATTAAAATACGAATCTTAGTAAAAACGTTATTGAAAAGGGTAAGAAAAAAATGTAGTAATTATTTGTGTTCTAAGGTTTATCATACACTTAAGTGCCTGTTTTTCTTTTTATTGTTGTATTGTTGTAGCCGCGCTGCCACCTTATGTGAATTTGCCTTGGTTCAGTTTACGTTTGGAATTCAAATGAGAACATTTGAATTTAAAATAAATAAAATAAAATAAAAAAATAAAAACTAGTTTTATTTTTTTTTGTTTTAATTCATATACTTACTATAACAGTATTGCGCATAAGTGCTCATACACTACACCCTCACCCTTTTTGGTTTTGGGTATTATTAAAAATAAAAGTTCAAAAGAAATATTTAAGATTATTGTGTAATTTATATAAAATTTCTTATTCTATGTTGATATATGTAGATATTATATTTACTTATACAATTAGTTGTATAAATATATATATTTTTTTTAAGTTAAATGAATTTAAGAGTCCCTAGATTTTAATAAGAATTAAACTTTTTTAAATTATTCTTATGTATACTTTTTACTTTAGATTTATCAATTTCTATGATGAAATTCAAATCATCTATGTCTAATATTTTATATGGACCTTTGTATGGAGGATCGAGTTTTTTCCTATTTTCAACTTTTACTAAAACTAGGTCTCCTATTTTTAATTCTATTTTGTTCTGTTTTCTTTCGGATTCTAATTTTCTCTTATTCTTAACTTTTAATATTATTTCTCTTGCTTTTTGCAATGAGTAACGAAGTCTAACTTTAAGTTCATTTAAATAATTTTCTAGATTGTAAATCTTTGAGGTTCATTTAATTCGTCACCTGGCAGTCTACGAAGTTCTCCATATACTAATTCAAAAGGTGTATAATTAGTATCTGTGTTGGGAGTTGTGTTAAAAGCAAAAGCAAAGTATGGTATCCATTCATGCCAATTACTGTCTTCTACGTAATTTAGAAAATATTAATTCAGAACACGATGATTGCGTTCTATTGTTCCCAAAGTTTCATGATGGTAAGGCGTCGAGAAATTCTGTTTTATTTTTAATAATACACAAATCTCTCTCATTAATTAATTGGTAAATTCAGTGCCTCTGTCTGTTTTAAGAACGTTAAATAACCCGTTTTTTAGAATAACTTCTTCTACAAGTGTTTTCGCAACTGTTTTGGCATCTTTTGATACTATTGGACAAGCTATAACATATTTCGTTAGTTCACACTGCATTCTGAGTATATATCTGATGGTCTTAGTGGTCCAACTGTGTCCATTACTACAATGTCGAAACTACTTGTTTGTGTATCTGCACTGAAAAGGGTTCTTTCGTATGTCTCATTTGTTTATTCTTTTGGCATGATTCACACGTTTAAACATAATTTTTAACCATTTTATTCATATCCTTCCAAATAAATCGTTGTTTTAATTTGATTAAGGTTCTTCTTATTCCGAAATGTCCACTATGAGGTGAGTTACGAAATTCTTCTATTAGTCTGTTTTGTTTTACGTTATCGTTTACTCCTTTTGGCATTCTGTATATTATTATATCGACGTCATTGTTTTTTAATTTATTATATTCTTCTTTAAATTTTTCTACCGGTATGTATTTAAATATTTCATCATTATCATATGGTACGTACTTTTTGTTCTTCAATTTCTTTATTTTCAATAAAAGTTTCTCCATAAATGTTTCGTGTAATTTTATCATTATATTCATTTTATTTTAATGACACAAGACATACCAACTACATTTAATGAACTAAAAGCAACACTATCCAAATATTTCAAATCAACAAAGACAGCCGGTAGTCTTCATTCCGAAATCAGAAATATTAAACAAAGAGGCAATGTATCAAATTTCAGAGAAAAACTAAACGCACTGATCTCTGAATTAACTATAGTAAAATTCAGTGACCTAGAAAATAGTTCGAACGAAGTAGCACGTTCTACAATCAGAATGATGAACGAAAAATTAGCACTCAAAACATTCCAAGAAGGTTTACAAGAAAATATAAGAATAGCAGTAGTAGCAGCACAACCCAAATCATTAATACAGGCATATGAAATAGCTAGTACGCAGGAACGTTTATTACAGACAACGAATAGGTTAGAAATTTTTCATATAAGTAACAATAATCGACGCAATTACAACAATAATAATAATTACAACAGTAACAATAATAGAGACAACAATCAAAGAACAAATAGATACAACAATCAAAAAATAAAAAGATACAACAATCAAAGAAAAAATAGATATAACAACTAAAGAACCCACCTATATTACAATACCATAATTTTGAGAAACCATACATACTGACTACAGACGCCTCACACGTAGCTTTAGGAGCAATACTCTCACAAGGAGAAATTGGTAGCGACTTGCCTATATCATATGCAAGCAAATCTCTGAATAAACACGAGAGGTACAAGTCAGTTATTGAAAAGGAATTATTACGAATCCATTGGGGCATATAATTTTTTAGACCATGGAAGAAAGTTCACTGTAGTAACAGACCATAGACCCCTCATTGATCTATTTTCGCATAAGAATCCATCCTCGAAGCTGACCCGAATACGACTTAAATTATCAGACTATGACTTTGATATGATATATAAAAAAAGAGCAAATAATACTAACGCAGATGCGTTATCTCGTATTGAAATAAACTCAAAGATATTGAAAGAAATGATTCCACTCTGTATTGATGAAAAAGAAAGAAAATGTCTGGCAATAACACGTAGCATGCTTAATAAGAATAATAAAAATAAAAGAAATGAAATTGAAATAAAAAACAAGAATAAGAATTACATATCTCAACAGGAGACTGATCACCTCCTTATGTGGGAATGTACATCAATGAATGATATAAAGAAGCTTCAAAGAATACAATTTATATATGGAAATAATGAGAATAATATGCAAAATGAATATAATGATAAAATTACACGAAACATTTATGGAGAAACTTCTATTGAAAATAAAGAAATTGAAGAACAAAAAGTACGTACTATATGATAATGATGAAATATTTAAATACATACCTGTAGAAAAATTTAAAGAAGAATATAATAAATTGAAAAACAATGACGTCGATATAATAATATACAGAATGCCAAAAGGAGTAAACGATAACGTAAAACAATACAGACTAATAGAAAAATTTCATAACTCACCTCATAGTGGACATTTCGGAATAAGAAGAACATTAATCAAATTAAAACAACGATTTATTTGGAAGGATATGAATAAAATGGTTAAAAATTATGTTTAAACATGTGAATCATGCCAAAAGAATAGACAAATGAGACATACGAAAGTACCCTTTTCAGTGACAGATACACCAACAAGTAGTTTCGACATTGTAGTAATGGACACAGTTGGACCACTAAGACCATCAGATATATACTCACAATGCAGTGTGAACTAACGAAATATGTTATAGCTTGTCCAATAGTATCAAAAGATGCCAAAACGGTTGCGAAAACACTAGTAGAAGAAGTTATTCTAAAAAAACGGGTTATTTAACGTTCTTAAAACAGACAGAGGCACTGAATTTACCAATGAATTAATGAGAGAGATTTGTGTATTATTAAAAATAAAACAGAATTTCTCGACGCCTTACCATCATGAAACTTTGGGAACAATAGAACGCAATCATCGTGTTCTGAATGAATATTTTCTAAATTACGTAGAAGACAATAATTGGCATGAATGGATACCATAGTTTGCTTTTGCTTTTAACACAACTCCCAACACAGATACTAATTATACACCTCTTGAGCTAGTATATGGAAAACTTCCTAGACTGCCAGGTGACGAATTAAATGAACCTCAAAGATTAGATTGTAAATCTTTGAAAATTATTTAAATGAACTTAAAGTTAGACTTCGTTACTCATTGCAAAGAGGAAGAGAAATAATATTAAAAGTTAAGAGTAAGAGAAAATTAGAATCCGAAAGAAAACAGAACAAAATAGAATTAAAAATAGGAGACCTAGTTTTAGTAAAAGTTGAAAATAGGAAAAAACTCGATCCTCCATACAAAGGTCCATATAAAATATAAGACATAGATGATTTGAATGTCATCATAGAAATTGATAATTCTAAAGTAAAAAGTACACATAAGAATAACTTAAAAAAGTTTAATTCTTATTAAAATCTAGTGACTTTTAAATTCATTAAACTTAAAAAAAAATATATATATATATGTATACATCTAATTGTATAAGTAAATATAATATCTACATATATCAACATAGAATAAGAAATTTTATATAAATTACACCATAATCTTAATTATTTCTATTGAACTTTTATTTTTAATAATACCTAAAACCAAAAAGGGTGAGGGTGTAGTGTATGTGCACTTATGCGCAATACTGTTATAGTAAGTATATGAATTAAAACAGAAAAAAAAATAAAATAAAACTAGTTTATATTTTTTTATTTTATTTTATTTATTTTAAATTCAAATGTTCTCATTTGAATTCCAAACGTAAACTGAACCAAGGCAAATTCAGATAAGGTGGCAGCGCGGCTACAACAATAAAACAATAAAAAGAAAAACAGGCACTTAAGTGTATGATAAACTTTAGAACACAAATAATTACTACACTTTTTTCTTACCCTTTTCAATAACGTTTTTACTAAGAGTCTTTTTTTAAATTGATTTAAAACTCTTCTTACCATCCTTTTTTAAAGAATAATAAAAAAAAGAAATTTTGTTATATAAAATGATTCACTTTTGACAGCTATTCTACACATTACAAAATGAAACAAAAAATTGTCAGCTGCCGCAATGATGCCACCTGGTTAAATTAATTCGCCTTGAACTGAACTAAAACAATTATTTGAAAAAATTAATCAATTTCTTATGATATAATGATGTATAAAAATATTTTACAAACAAGCATTTTATGAACAAGTACATGGCGAAATAATTTACCAGGTGGCAGCATAGGCGAATTCAGTATTTTTTGCTGGCGCACACCACTGTCAAACTCCATATATAAAAAATTTGTGTACATTTTTTATATATGGAGTTTGACAGTCGTGTATACCAGCAAAAAATACTGAATTCACCTACGCTGCCACCTGGTAATTTATTCGCCTTGAACAAGTACATACAATAAAGTAGGGTTCTCATACAAGTGTACATATAATCGATTTGTGTAAACAAGTTATACATATAACTTATATGCTCGTTTACATTTGAGCAACACTGTATGTAACATAAAACCAAAAATACAAATTGTTCAATAAAAATTAAGTAAAAGAAATTTATGTGTAGTCAGCAGAAAATGCAAGTCTAATGTTCAAGAATATTTTTTTGATCATGAGAATTTGGATTGTAACCAAATATAATTTTTGTTTATAAATTATTTTTCAGCAATATTGTATCAATTCTTTTAATTTTATGAAAATGCTGACCACTAGAAAATTGTACTATATAAGCAGCTATTTTTGTCCAATAAAATCAGAATTAATTTAGAAACTGAATAAATCACTTCTCTTTTGATTCTCAAAAAGGGCATTTTAATGCTCGGATAATGCGGCAGCAGTGCTAAGAAAATACTGAAACTTTAGGGAACTATTTCTTTTAAACTTTATAAATATACGTAATGTATAGGCAAACCAATAGAAATTTTTTTCGGACAGTTAGCACGGATCCCAAGCAATTTGAAAAAGCTATACTCAATAATATTCAAAGACTAAAAGACAAATAACAACAGAACTTAAAGATCCATAACAAAAAACTTCATCCAATTATTCACTATAAACAAGGCGAAATTATATACGTTAGGATACATAATAGATTAGGTACAAAAACGGCACCGAGATTCAAGAAAGAAATAGTTAAGGAAAATAGAGCAACTACAATTCTAACCGAATCTAATAGAATAGAGCATAAAAGTAATTTTAAAAGCTAAAGACAACATTTTTTTCAGACTAATGCTAACGATGACGACAATTGCCTTAAATGACTTTTTGATAACGGACTATTCAGCAACCCACATAATTCCGTTTAAACTAATTCACCTCGTTAATTTCGAACTGTATGAACAATTTTTAGCAGACGTAGAAGAAATCCTAAAAGAGAACATACCACCACACAATATTTTTTACTCAGCTTTGAAACAGGAACTGGAACAGACAGAAAAATTAGTAGAATCAGTAAAACCAACAAGCCACAGAGTAAAGAAATCACTTAATTTTCTAGGGACAGCTTGGAAATACTTGGCAAGCACTCCAGACCATGACGACTTTGCGGCACTGAAAGACAACGCTAATGAACTTAATAAAAATATCAATACACAGTTTTTAATAAATCAAGCTCTAACGGAACGAATGAATAATTTGACGCTACTTACCAACCAACTGACAAACTTCATTAGAAATAGTAATAGTTTCAATAACGAATTAGTATTAAGTATACAAAATAGCTTACGATTAGTCAAAGAGGAAAGTAATAATGTAAGGTATGCCGTGCATAGTAAAATTAAAAATGATTAATAGCGTTTTACTTAATGAAAAAGAATTAGATATAGCTCTTAAGAGATTGCAAAGCGAAAAAATGTCATGCATCTGCAGAGGAAGCTTTGGGTTTTGCCGAAACAAGTGTTTTATATAATGCAACAATGTTAGCCTATATTATAAAAAAAACCAATAACAGAAATCGAATCTTATACCCGTATATTAGTCAAAATAAAATAAAAAGAAATAATTCAGTTATTTATATTCCCTTTGAAAATGTACTAAAAATAAAAATAGCATATTTGCAGTAATAAATGAATGTAAGACAGCAAATTCTATATCCATTTGTAAAAAAAATCAAATTATTAATATAAGTAACAAAACTTGCGTTAAAAAACTACTATACAGTGAAGAGAACCCAACCTGCAAATTTAGCAATACACATCACGTCAAATCGTTCAAAATACTACAAGATGGAATAATACTTTTGAATGATTTTAATGGCACTATTAACAACACTGCAATAGAAATAACAGTTGGTGGCACGTATAGTGTAAAATTCACAAATATGACGATAAAAATAAACAAAGAGTCTTTCTTTAACGGGGAGGCCTACACGACAAAAAAAGAATCAGCCAGAATTCAGTTTACTTCAGTAGAAATAGAAAGAATTCATCTTCTCTCACTGGAATCCATTAACGAACTTTATATTAACAACATAGAACGCTTGGGTCGATTACAAACAAACTCCAAATTAAACTAAATCCTTATAACTATTTTCGCATTACTAACACTAACAGCTTTTCAATCCTACTCTGTTACAAAAAAAAGCAACAGATAGTGCTACTATCAGTTCTCCCACCAGTTACACCGACAAATATGAGAGTCATAACGGAGGGCGCGGAAAAAATAGAGTTATCCCTTTAACTAGACCTTAATAATCTATTATATTTTTGATCAATTGGAGACAATCGATTCTAAGGAGAGAGGAGTTAGTAACAATAAAGTTAAATCATATTTTTTAAATACTTTTGTAAACAATAAATATCGTCGAAACAAGAAGTGCATTGATACCTAAACTAAAACAACAAATTTCACTTCACTTAAAACCAAGTGCATTGTCACCATAATAGCTAACTTCATATTAAAACTTTTGTTACGATTTAAACTAAGTGCATTGTCACAAAAATAGCTGACTTCACATTAAAACTTTCGTTACAATTTAAAATAAGTGCATTGCCACCAAAATAACCGATGAATTGCGCAAGCATCGATTACTGATAATATTGCAAAATTTAATAATAAAGTAAGTTGCTGCAATTATGCTAACTAAACAAATTTGTAGTATAAATAGCTAAGTAAATTTATTTTTAAGTAATTAATATTTTATCTTTAGAAGAATAAAGATAACAAAAAACTAAAAGTTGTGTTTTTTTCATCATTTGGATAATAACACACTTAACTTATATGTTTATAAATAAATTTTATGTTTTGATGAATCTGCCGTTAGTGCTATTTCGAGCACATTTTTGTCAAGTGATGAAAGAAATCTAGTTATATTTTTTATGTATGTACTGCTTACATATAAAATATAAATACCATTTACATTCATTTTTGCCAATTAAAAAAAAATCATGTTCGTTATAAAGAACAATTTTCTTAGCTTTCACTATTTGCCAAATTTTTCTCTTTACGACAGCTCCAATTCTGTCTACTGCACCCTTTCCGTGAGCAGTTGCAAAAAAAATTCCACTCAAAGTGGGTCAAATCGAATTTTTCTCTAAAAAACGATATACTACAAAAAATGAATTTGTTTTTAAATTGACTTGCACAGCCATCACAAAATAAAAATAACTTTCAAATAGCATTTTGTTTTTTAAGTTTAAACATCATATTTATTGTGTGACAGTTGATCGCTCGTAATAGCAAATGATCTTGTGCAGTTACTGAAATGAGCTGACTGAATTTCATTTTTAGTGAGAAGCCTATAGTCGACTTGCAGAACACTTCATCTTGTTTAATTGATATTTTTTTGGTCTTAAAAGTATTTTTATTGAGTCCTTTTACCATAAGTATGGGGTTTAAAGGAAGGTAACTGAGATTCCAATTCTTTTATCAAATCAGCTATTGGTCCTTTCGTATGACTAACGATTCTCCAATGCTTCCATTCAGTAAGCTCTTGGAGTTGATTTATGTAAACTAAAGGGACGAAAGCGTCTTTGATGCACTAATTGCATTTATTCCTCATACAAACTTCATTGGTTTCGTCACAACACACTTTTTTAAAAATTTCCAAAGTTAGATGGAAACATACAAAAACTGCCAAACATAGCTTCCAACAAAAATCAAAAATTGGCGTGGTACTGGCAAACACACATGTTATGTGGAAGCTTAATAGATATTCCATTTGTTTTGGTCGGTTGTTATGAAATTTAGTACTTGAAATATTTGTTTCTGGAAACGTTGTTTTTAACAATTCATATGCTTCTCCAATTGTCATAATCATGAATCTCTTAGATATTGGAAGGTTATTTGATTTTGATATGAGTGTGGACTTTCTTCCGGCAGTTTCCGTAGAGATGTCACCATTAGTTGAAAACTCATAAATCATTTTAACATTTTCGTCAACCGTATTTTTTGTTTGAGCTTCTTCTTCCTCTTTCAAGTATTTTTCTGTAAGCATTCAAGAAATTAATTTTTTTTTTTTTTTGTTAATGTCTTTTGATGATGCTAACTCCACTTTTTTTAATGCCTTGTAAAGGGTATTTTTGCACTTATATGCGCCATCCAACGATGTTATTCGTTGCTTTTCTTGTTTTTGTTGCTTTATTTTCTTTCTATAACTTTCCATACGGTTTCGGTGGTAAGCCTTCAGTTTTTTTGATAACGAATCATCATTTTTAAGTTTTTATTTAAGATTTTTTCGGTAAATTTTCATTCTTTTCACACTTTTTAAAAGTTTTTTTTTGTGTTAAGTTTTTATTTGATTGTATTTTTTGTGATACTCTCAAATACGCTTCATTTTTCCAACTCTTATTAATAAAAATTATACTGCAAGCAATTTTTTGAAGTATCAATATGCCGATAATCTAAACTGACACTAAAAGACAATTGCAGATGATTCAAACGAAACCGAAGGCGAGACAACAAGAAATTTACCGTTTGCGCCTATGGTACCAATAAAGTAAGCTTAGTTGTTGTTGCTCTGTTCATTATAGTAGGCTAGGAATAGATTTAAGAACGGTGCAAAGGTTCTTATTGTAATATTTGGTAGAACTCAAATCGTTATGCACGCTACAAAAATTAATATGCTGTATTTTTTTAGTTTTTAATTGTAGAATTATATTTTTTTCTTTAAAGCAGGATATTAATTTAAATTAAAATTATAGATGATTTGTAAAACAAAAATTTTTTCTACTCACAATACAAAAAAAAATCCTTATTTTCCTTTACGCACGCTACAACGCATATACCTGGCATTCCGTACCAAATTTTACTGTTTCCAAAAAAGTGAAAATTTTTTTTTACAAAGATTAAGGAGAATTGAGTGAATAACAATATGGCTTTCGATTGGACCATCTATGGTTATATTAAAGCAATGATATCAACAAGTTAATAATTTAACTTTTTTTGTTTAACATTAAAAGACCTGAAATAAATTTTTTTTTTAAATTTATGAAATTAGATATATACTCTAATGCTCCATTAAAAAAAATTAAGTTGTATTAAGTTCAAAAATTTTTGACTGGTAGACTGTTTCTGGGATATGCCCATATATACTCATGATAAACTACGTAACTAACTACTATATGTTTTTTTTAATTGTATGGAGTTGGCATTAAAACTTTTGAACACATTTTTAAGTCAATATTTTCACATATATATATACATACTGGTGTTTTGATATTAGCTTTTTATAAAATATTCATGTAAGTATAAATATAGAATATAAGTATTGACTTTTTGCAAATTTGTCAATTTATATTTTTAAACAGGTTTATATAAAAATGTAAGTGCATATCTAGCATGTGTCAAAATAATGTATATTTTTATAACACATTCCTTACAAACTGTACAAACAGGATTTGCATTTAGTGTTAAGCCGTTTAACATTTCCGCAATGTCAGCAAAATTGTGAGCAATTATCTGCATTTCTAATTAAAATTGATCTTATAGTTTCTCTAAAGTGGTAATTTTAAAAGGGATTTTCCACTAAAATAATGTAAAACATACATTAATACAAATACATCACAAGTAACACCGTCGCTTTGTTACTTCTTTCAGAGATTTTAAGAAATTTCCATTCTTCGTCTTTACAAAAATGCGTGGAAAATCTTTCCCAATGTTCTTGACCGCTGAAGTCACTAAAAGAATCTATGAAAATAAATTCTTGATATAATAAATTTAAAATACAAAGGTTAAAATGAAAACTCTTTAATATTGGTATAATTTTATAATTTGGCTTATATAACATTATTTCATTAAGTTTTGTAAAACAAATTGTATCAAGTTGACAATGCAGACTTAAGACATTTTTGAAATCTTCTTTTATTATGCTGAGAATAGCACAATCTACAACAAAATTGGTTAATTGCTTTCCTATTTTTAACGACTTCCAGTCTTCAATATGTTGTAGAAACTAATATCAGATTGCTTTAAATTGGGATAGATATTTTTAAATAAATTATTGTATCTAAAGAGATACAAATTGACATTTATATGCTTTTTATGGCTTTATTCCTCAAGTTTCATTGGCTCATAGTATGTGTGCTCTTTTTTGAAAATTTGTTTTATTTATAGTATCAAGTTTAATGATATCTTCAATGCTTTTATGCAACAACAACTTCTTTACTTCTTTAGCATTCAGCAGGTGTTTAGGCTGAATCGGTTTTTGTTTCTTTAGACTTCTTTTTCCACGTTACTTCCGGCTCTAAAAGTTCTATTAGTTCATAGCGATGCTCTTTAGCAATTTGTAATAAAGCATGTTTTTCATTTATAGCAATAGGCTTTTCTTCATCATTTTCCTCTACATCGAACATTTCGTATTGATATCGAAGTTCTTTTAAAGAACTAACACTGTCTTTTCTGTCAATTTATATGAAGTTACCTAGCCGAACAGATATATTGTTAAAAAGAATATGCTTTTGCAAAAAGAAATTAAGCTCTACTGGAACATTACTTATGTGATCGCCAGACGGATCTATTAGGATCCCCACTATGTTTGTCCACATTGGTAGAAATGGCCAATATATTTTGACAATAAAACGGCACATATCTTCATTCGTTTATGTCATATTTTATTATTTCATCGTTAAAACTATCGTATACATTATTACAAATATTTTAAAAAACTTTCTTAAAAGGACTACGAGAAGCAATAGATTCCAAATTATTTAATTGTTCGTCATCAAAAGAAATCATACTTTCGTAATCATTTTCGTTTATATCTAGAAATTTTTTTCTTAAATTGCAAGTATGTTTTTAAAATCATGGTGGGCTTAAAAGAACGATAAAAATATCTTTAAGCCAGAATTTGCATTCATCCATTGTTTGTTGATCAAAAGCTAAAGTTAAAACATTTTTAAATAAATGTTTTTTCCGATTTTCATATTTAAGTCTTTACAAATAATATGAATGTAGTGAGCTTTGCACCACTGCAAAATAACTCTAGGTCTTGAATGTAAGCTTTTGTTTTCCAGGATTTAAAACAATCGTTAAGATATTCTTTTTTTTTTTTAAAGAGAAGTAGCACTTCAGGCAATAATGCCTATTTAGTTATTTTCGTAAACGTGCTACATTCTTTAAAAAAGGGATAGATAAGAGATAAGAGAGGTGGTGAAAAGAGAAAGATAGATATAGCCATTTTATTAGTTTTTTTACTTCGCTGGCGAATATGCTATGAAGAAGTACCGACGAAGGAGGCTGCATGTTTAATGGTAATTCTGAATATGTATTTATACCATTAAACAGAAAAAACATTTTTTATTTTTGTTTGCCGCAGGGGTTGAAGCCTGGTCAACCAGGTTTGTAGCCAACGTGTTCACCACTTCGACTACAGCAGCCTCAACAACATTTTGATCATTACAACATTTTAATGTTCCTCCACATAGAACGTAGCTTACATCAGTACAAACTCTTTTAAAAAATAGCCATTCATATTTGTGCTCTTTGCAATATATCTGCAATCTTTCAAATATATTCACAATTGTGTGGCGAGACAATATGGCCGTTAAAACAGGAATAATCATTTTTAGTTTTTTTTTTGACCTGTTGCATCAAAATGTATTGTATGATTTGCGTCTTTAAATATTTTTTGGTTTCCAAAGTTTTACTTGCCCAGCAATGTATTGCTAATGGTGACGCAATATATTGTATATATCCTAGATAATATCCTTGCTTGGTCACTAAAATTATCGAAATTATAAACAGATTTGCATTTACGCAGCGGCGGTAGCCTTTAAATATTTTAAAAGTTTCCATTTTGCGCTATTTCATTAAAAGCTTCGAGAATCTTTTCTTTTCGGTAGATATAAGCGCTTTCGTTTTGAAGATTATTCTTTGCAATGGCTCGTGTTACACCACGTATCTGTGCAGAACGTTTTTCTCCAATTGCATGAAAAATTTCACCTGTTCTGTAAACAAAAACTGTTTCGTCTAAATTTACTTTCAAACGGTATTTGCAACAGTCGGCAAAAGTACAGTGACCCCGAAACCAAGTACTTTATATTCAAAAACAAAATAATGCACATGTTTTTTGTTTTTAAGTACTGTCTTAAAAATGAAATGATGTCTTAGCACATCAATTATTAGTTTCTTTTTAGTTAACTTAAGGTTCTGCAAATCGTTTGTTTCAAAAAGAAAATCGGGGTTTATTTTAAAATTGCAATCTGGAACTTTTGGTTTAAAACGACTGATTTGTTATACTGCTTTTCCCGGTAAGCGAAAAACACGTTTATTAATTTTTTCTTTCGGATTAGCACTTTTCCGATAAATTACAAATTGCGATAAATCTAAGTTACACTCTTCGGTTTCAGAGGGCCTATAGTCTTATTACATTTTTCTAATAGTTTTTTGGTACCTTTGCTATCAGTACTGCATTCTTTAAAAGATTTTTTAGTATTGGTGTCCTTATTAAAACTTATTCAGTTTTCGCTGGTTTTATTACAATAAGAAAACTTATCTAAGGCACGACTTAACATTAATGTTAATTCTTCGAGAAAGCATTTTAAAATATTTCCTTTGCGCCTCTTTTATCCTAAAAAAAAAACATATATTAATAAATCCTAATACATTTCTAATTTCACTTTTTAAACAGTTTTACTATGGGACTATGCGTTCTGTTTGATCATCTTTTTATGCACTTTTTCATATTCCATTATTTCTTTGATGTGGTGAAGCGGAATCTAGAAAAACTTTTTTAAGGAGAATGTTGTGGATAACTTGAATGTACATACATGTTTTTGTTCCTTTAGGCAAATAAAGGCATCTAACGCATATTCGAAAACTATTCAGTAATATTTAAATTATGAAGTGAATCCTAAAAAGCTTGTTAAAAAAAAAAATACTGTAAAAAATGTTAAATGTACGTATGTTTGCCTTCTTGTAGCCAAATAAGGGTATCTAATGCACATTTCTCCAGTTCAGTAAAATTTTGCCCACCTACTTCATTCGAAAACTCTTCAGTAATATTTAAATTTTGAAGTGGATCCTAAAACAACTTGTTCTAAGGAAGAATGTTGTAAAAAATGATAAATGTACATACGTGTTTGCCTTCTTTTAGCCAATTAAGGGCATCTAATCACATTTCTCAAGTTCGGTCAAATTCTGCCCACCTACATTATTCGAAAACTCTTCTTTGCAACAAACCTTGTTATTTCCAACGCTATGAAAACCATAATCGTATCCTTCAGAGTTAACAAGCAATGACCGGATCTGTTATGAAGAACTATCATTAATTTTTGCACTTATTTTTTATTGCGATCGTCATACCTTTTTAAAATCATTTTCCGATTTTTTTAATTATTATTTAATTATTTAATTATAAATTTATCTCATTAAATCACATTTAATAATGAGCATATAATTTTGTTATAATTTTTTAGTACATATCTTTAATTTCATTTATTTTAATTTTTAGAACTACAAATTTCTTACAGACTATACACAAAAAAAGACTCAGAAATAATCATAAAGAAACTTTAATATTTATATTTTTATTGCTAATTTTATTATTGGTTTTATTATTATTATTAGTTTTAAGTTAAATTTTTACGCGAAGTAAACTCAAAAAAATAATTTTTAGGGCGCTCCAACTGCGCCGAATCGAATCACCAAAGGTTTTTTTTGTTTATTATAAATATTTTATTTAACTATAATTGACTATAATATTTTAAACAATTATTAGATTTAGTATTTCAAAATTAATTAATTTTAATTCATAACTATTTTATTTAACTATTATTGAGTTTATTATTTTAACAATTCTTAGACTTTAATATTTTACTTAATTATTTATCTGACTTAACTACTCCGACTAAGACTGACTTTACACACGCCCTGGCCAAAACAGCAAACCGCGGCTTTTTCGCAGATCACGTTGAACAACCATGTGTGTGCCGATGGGAACTGCTATTAATGCAGTTTCACTGGTGACACTTAAGAAGTTTCAAATTTCGTCTGGGTATTTTATATTCTGGCTGCATACAATTTGGCAAGTATGTGAAAAATTTCTGCCTACTCGGAAGAGTCGGTACTTCTAACTCCTCCCTCTTTAAATGTCTGAGTTCTGCTGACTGAGAGATAAGAGGATGATGGTAAGGTTGGTGATATCACGACTGTAGGAAGATTTAATTTCTTAATGAATCTGTACCACCTGGTTTTTTTTCAGGGAAGTACTTGAATATTCCTGGTTATCGACCAATATAGTTTCATTGAAAAGTTGGAGAATGTATGTACCATTTAGGTGGTCAACTTGACTATTTGCTCGACAGACCTGTGAAAGACCGTCAGATAGATTGTGTCGTCAGTTATTACGTCGACAATAGCCTCCTGCCTTATACGGTACTTGCATTTTGCCGCTCCACCTTTTAGATTTCGCGGAACGCAACTATCTTCTGCTAGTGATGTTAGAAATGACCCTTGGCAAATCGTCAAGTTGTTTATGGAAAGACAGGTCTTGGATACTGCAACCTTTTCGCGTTCGTTGATCAGCACCTTGTCAAAGTTTAGATCGATTTGTCTTTTGTTAAAAGTAGCGGCTTTTGTTGTGGGTAGGTTGTACAATTCCTTTTGTAATGTACAAATTTTTTTTTTTTTTTTAATTCATTATATGTAATAAGTCAAAAGGCCGAAACGATGTTTTAGTATGTGGGGAGTTGGTGGTAAGCTTTGGTCTTTGTGTATTTTATTTCGAGTACACAGACAAACGATGGAGGAGTCTTAACACAACTAGCTGACAGTCTTTCGGGGTGGGAACGTCTTGTCTGCATATTCTTATCCACATACCATCTGGGTACATTCATGCATAATATTTATAGACTCCATTGCCTCTGTTGATTAAATGTGGAAAAAAAGAAAAAAAAAAACAAATGTTACACGCTATCTTCTTACAAAAACTACTTGGGGACACCCATGATGTTGTTGGGTCCAGAGCTTCTTACCCACCCTACCTATGTTCTGGTAAGGCCAATTTTCTAGAACCCCGAAAGCTCCACCATTCCTAACTCATCACATCCGTAAGAAACTAAATTTTATTTAAACTTCCATAGTATTTCAAATATATTTATTCACATTGTTGTTTTAACTGGGTAAACGTAAATGCCTAACATTACATTTTCTTTTGTTTTTAACACACAAAGGAAAGCTTTAAAATATACATTAATTCTATTTATATAACCTAATCTTATTAGATTTTTTTTTATAAAAAAAAATTAAATATTATACTAGGGTAGTCTTCCCCTCAATCATTTGCTTTTGCAAATTTAAACTTATACATTTATGTAAAGAGAGAATTTTTATATATGTTAAAAACAAAAACCACAATAGAAATCTCCAAAATTAATATGTGTGTTACTCCTTTTGAGATGGTTGTTGTTTTTAGTTATATTTTATAGGTAAATTTACAATAATAATATAAACATAAAGTAAAAACAAATTACACGCTCACTCACCAACTGAATTATTGAGATTTTTTTTGTTTGTTTGATGAAAACGTTTACGGCATTCCGTAGAGGCCTCTCCGAACGCTCGCATACGTTGCTATTTTTTAAAAGCTGTAAATTTTAACTGTTAATTTGTTTAAACTTTATTACTTACGCTAAATAAATTCTTCACCAACTACTATTTTGATAAATAATTAAATTTACAATTATTGACACTGGCTATAGTGTAGCAGACAAAATTCGTTTTTTTTTTTTTTTTAACTAACTTTTCCAGTAGTTCTGTCGTTCCTTTTGGCATAAACAAAAATTTTAAAGTTTAGGAGTGGTGACTTCCCCTGTGCACTTGCGCAAAACGCAGGGTTAACGACAAACTTGTTTCTAGTAGTAGGTATACGTAGGGAGACCTTCTGTCTGTTCAGGTTTTTGCTTATTCTGTTTAACAAAATTTTCCAAATGTCGGAATCTTTTTTGATGGTCAAAAGTAGATGACTAATTAGGCCTACAAGACCCTCGGCAAGCGTTCGATTTATATTTCTTTCTTTTGGGAGCACTTTTTTCCGTTTTTTTGCTGTTTAGTATATTTTATATCAGTAATGATATATATAAAAAAATACTTTAACTTTTGTAAGTTTTATATTGGCTAAGATTCTTTCGCTTTTTATTAAACAAATGTGTGTTACTTTTGGGCCTGCTAACACGGAAAAGAAAGAATAACGACAGTGTTCGGAAGCAATTACTTTATGTTGTGACCTTATATGACTACCGACTAGGTGTACCCTTGCATTTGATATTGTGTTTACACAGAAAATACACTGCCTAACTATGACAGATGTTATGTTGCCAAGACATATATGTGTACTTATATCGAGTGCTAGTATGTTTTTATGGTTAAATAATTTTATTATTGATTTTAGATTTCAGATTGCAAATAATTTTTGCTTACATTTTTTTTTGTAATTTTTTTTTTCTACTTTCGTTTTGGTGACCTTACAGAGAACGATGTTGACACAAATGCGAATATAACAAAAATAAATTACTAAAATCAACATCACGATAGCAATACAAACATAAATAGAATGTTCATTACAAAACCACCTAATACTTGAAATTTATGAGAAAGTATTAGGGGGAGAGAGAATATTAAATTCTTAAATCTTTAGCATGATACGTGCCCAATACATTCCCATTCAAATCTTCCAATATATAATAACTTTGCCCCACTTTTTCCTTGACTTTGGCTTTAAGGTATAACGAAGCCAATTTTGCGTTAAATTTTTTCTCAACGCTACTTTGAGAGAAATTTCTTCGATACACAATTTGACTGACGCCATAAGTTATGGGACGAGCCCGAAGGTTATACTGAGTTTTGTTCTGCTCGTAAGCGCTAGAGATATTTTTTTAATTTTATCTCTTATCATGACCAAGCGGTCGTCCCTGGAGAGAGGAGAAATTGGTTCGTTAAGCATTTTTATGTTTTTTAACAGACTGTAGGACGATAGAATGTTCATTACAAAACCACCTAATACTTGAATTTTATGAGAAAGTATTAGGGGGAGAGAGAACATTAAATTCTTAAATCTTTAGCATGATACGTGCCCAATACATTCCCATTCAAATCTTCCAATATATAATAACTTTGCCCCACTTTTTCCTTGACTTTGGCTTTAAGGTATAACGAAGCCAATTTTGCGTTAAATTTTTTTTCAACGCTACTTTGAGAGAAATTTCTTCGATACACAATTTGACCGACGCCATAAGTTATGGGACGAGCCCGAAGGTTATACTGAGTTTTGTTCTTCTCGTAAGCGCTAGAGATATATTTTTTAATTTTATCTCTTATCATGACCAAGCGGTCGTCCCTGGAGAGAGGAGAAATTGGTTCGTTGGGCATTTTTATGTTTTTTAACAGACTGTAGGACGATCCATGTGTTATCATATCTTGCCCGAAAACAGCATGATAGGGGGAAGTTTGTAAAGACTGATGAATGGTATTTCGTAACGAGCAAATTATGGGGCTTAGGTTCTAATCCCACAAGGTCTGATCTTTCTTCAGATAAGCCCGAACTCCTGCTATCAACGAGCGGTTCACACGCTCGGACGCGTTGGATTGCGGCGAGTATAAGGCAGTATAAATATGGTTTACCCCGAGTCTTGTAAAAAACGCATTTAGTTCATTAGCTTTAAATTGGGAGCCGTTGTCACTTACGACGTGCTCTGGTCTAAATCGTCTTAAGGCATTAAGAATGGCAAGGGTTTCCAGCTCAAAGCTGTGGTATTTCGATTCTGCATCGCTTGTTCTCTTGGAGTAGTAGAAGACAGGGTGCATTTTATTGTCATCCTTTTTTTGCAACAATATGGCGCCGAATCCGTTGCTGCTGGCATCGCAGTGTAGCCCCGTCTCATGCCTGGGATCAAATAAAGCCAATATCGGTGATTGAATCAGTTTCTCCTTTAACATCTCAAAAGCTTTCAGTTCTTTCGGTCCGAACTCAAACATCGCTCCTTTCCTTGTTAGGTCTGTTAGTGGCTTAGCAATGATATAGAAGTTCTTCACAAACCTCCTAAAGTATGATGTCAACCCAAGAAAACTGCGTACGGAGTGCACATTAGACGGCACCGGAAAGTCCCTAACCGCCCGTAAACCCGATTGGTCGGCCCTAATCCCATTCCCATCAATTTCGTATCCTAGGTATTTAACGTCTGTCTTCAAAAACTCGCACTTGTCCAAGCGTAGCTCCAACTTATTTTCCACCAACCGACCTAACACATTTTTCAAAATTTTAAAATGTTCATCAATGCCCTCCGTGGCAATCATGATGTCGTCAAGATATACGATTAGTTTCCCATCCCTTACCATATCCGCAAAAATTTTATTAACGAATCGTTGGAATACCGACGGAGCGTTCTTCAATCCAAATGGCATCCTTAAAAATTCGAACTGCCCCAACGGAGTGATAATAGATGTATACTTGACTGAATAAGCCTCCACAAACACATGATAAAATCCGTTCTTTAGGTCTAGCTTTGTGAAATAGCACTTCCCTGATAAGCGGTCTAACAACTCATCTATAAGCGGGATGGGATAGCTATCCCTTAACGTCATCTTGTTAAGAGTTCTGTAGTCCACACACATTCGAAGCTCCCCTGTTTTCTTCTTTACGAGCAAAATCGGCGAAACGAACTCGGATTCACTTGGTCTTATATAACCCTTACTCAAATAATCGTCTAATATCGCCTGAAGTTTCCCCTTCTCGTCGTATGATAATCTCCTGGGAGCACAACTGAAGGGCCTTGGCTTCTCCAAATTAAGTCTTATCTCACATTTTGTGGTTGGATTGAGAGGGCGTACTGGACGCACGTATTCCTCAAAGAAGATCCGTTCCAACTCCTTTCTTCTACAAAAATCAATGCCCTCGCCCACTACCAAACTCGCGGACCCATCCACGTCCGCAATATCAATAGACATAATAGAACTCAAGAATGTATCATCCTCCAAAACGACCTCAGATCACCCATTTACATGCAAAATTCCCTCATTCACCAGAACCAATCCAGCCTTACTTAGAAAATCCCTTCCTAGCACACAATCCACCATCATAGAAGAGTCTTCAACAACAAATATTTCAATTTCAATAAGTTTATTTTCAAAATGTAAGTAAAATAGAAGTTTTGAATAGTTTTAAATTCGGTTCTATTAAAACAAAAAAATGAAAATTTTTCTTTGATCAGGTTATCTATTCTGCATTTCCCCGTCACCAAAGATTCCCTTATAAAACAAGCAGGGCTCCCTGTATCCATCAAGCATTCTAAGTAAAAAGAATTTCCAAAATTATAATCTAAGCTACAGTTAATATACCTTAAATACTTGTGCTGTACCTTCGGGACGCCAACTTTCCGCTCAGGACAAGCAGCTACTAAATGACCCATGCTTCCGCAGCCATAACAAGCACCAGCGTCCCTCTTCGGTTTTTGGCACTCACCAGCGTAGTGCCCCAAACAATTGCAGTTATAGCAGCGAACACCAGAATCCCTTTTATCTTTGTTGACAGGAGGTTTTTGTAATGATATTTTGGAGAAAGCCATTAAAAGTTGTGTTTTATTTTGGAAACACTGTAAATTTGCATGCATCCTCAAGTTTTCGTCTGGGATCCCGTCAATCATATAATCGATGAGCTCGTGCTCAGGGACTCCTAAACGATCGGCAAAAAAAAACTTTATTATTAAAATAGGCCAAGAACTCCTCGCCAAACTGCCATCTTCTTGTTTCAAATTTTCCACGTATGTTCAGTTTGCTTTCTTTTTCGCCAAACAGTGTAGTCATTTCTTCCAACAACTGATCAAAATTATCATGTATAAAGTTAGATTTTGAATTCAGCCAACATTGCACTTTTCCTCTTGCTTTAGACATCAACAAAGCTTTTATTGTGCTCACGTCTACTGAATATAGTGTCTGTATATTTTTAATTTGCGCAACAAATATTGAAGGTGCGACGGAACCGTCATATTCGGGCAACAATTCCCTTAACAGAGAAAAAGAAACATTCGTATTACTGACCTGAACTTCACCTGCTTTTCTATCCTCGTTGTTATTAACGCCTGCTAAACCACCACTATCATTTGGTCTTCTGTTTTCTCTATCATTATTATTTGTTTCTCGATTACTACTATCATTTGCTATTCCATTTTCACTATCATTTGCTTCTTCACTGTTGCTATCTTTTGTACCTTCACCATAGCTGTCATTTGTGTCACCTCTACCGCCGCTATTCTCAACATCACCATTGCTACTAGCTGCACCATCGTTGTTGTTTTCTAAATTATTATTTTCGCCTTCTATTTGTTTCATTATTTCAAACTCTTTCATTTTTCTGTACAGTTCGTTTTCTTTTTCCAAAAGTTCTTTTTCTCGTTTCACTATTTCGAGCTCCCTTTTGAGTAACTCATATTCCTTGTTCATTGTATTGCTTTCTGTTTTATCCTTTCCACTCATCTGTGTCCCTTTATCCACTGTGTCGATGTCACCGTCCTCGAGTTCACCCTCGCCCGAGCACACCACACCTGCTGCTGCCAAACCGCCGTCAATTGGACACACCCCTCTTAGATTTTCCGGAATTTCATTTAGTCTTAGCAGAAGAGCGTTCTTTGTGCCGGCCGTCGGCAAATTTAAATTTTGGAGCCAACTGCGCAACTGAGCTGCCGTGTACTTACTTGGGTTCATTTCTTCCATTCTATTCGGCTTCACAACAGCAAAAAAAAATTCAGGCACTCGGCAGTTCACGTTTTTCTGTTTTTTTTTTAGGTTTGTTACCGTTTCTCTTGTAAAAAAAATTGCGGCAGCCAAGGCAACAATTTTATTATTTTTCTTTATAATTTTGCGGTTTATATTTTCCAGTACAATATCCTGGTATGTATTTTAATTTACTTTCTTCTTCTATTCAAGTTACCTTATTTATTTTTATATTTTCATTTGATTGTCTATCTATGTAAAATTTGTTTATTTATTTATTGTATTTGGGCAATCCCACTTCTGAGTTTGTAGTCCGCGAAATAAAACAACTTGTTCAACGTTTGCAACTAGACTGCTCGTCATTCTTTATTCAACGCTTGTATAAACAAATTTACATACAACGAGATCAAATGAGTAAAAAGAGAATATTAAAAGTGTACATAAAAGAATATAAAATGTGTATGTAAATGACAATGTTCTCTTATTCAATCGTGTGTATAGAAAGATGTGCCTACGTGACTAGTCTAACGTACATTATGCTTACATAAACTTACGAAGACAGACCATGCAATAAATAGTATATGTATGTATAACAATGAAGGAGAAAGAGATTTACGTTAATGTTAACAATGCATGTATATATTAGGTATTAAAGTAAGTATGTAATATATTTGTGTGCATGGCCTGCTATGCTTGTTGGATAAAGGGAGGTCTGCTAACGGTAAAGTATAGCAAGGTATATTATAATTGCTACAACTCGGCCATCCTGACCTACGAGTACACCTGATCTCGCGGCGACACAGCACTATCCCGTCCGGACGAATATTGCCCACTGCCCATACGCCCTGGTATGGATTTCGCGATTGTTGAAAACCCTCAACGTCAGAAGATACCTGTCGTTCCTTGAAACCTTGGCCACCTTATACGGCCCCTTAAACCTAGGAATTAACTTCCTCGATACCCCCGTATGAGAGTCGAAATTCCTGATCATGACATAGTCGCCCACCGAATACATTGTCCCTTGTAATATTTTCCTGTCAAACTGACGTTTGTTGTATTCCTGCTGGCACTCTTGTCTCCTGGAAGCCTCCCGTCGCACATCACTAAGGTTGACCCTTTCCCGTGAATCCCCAAAAACACATTTCCTTAGTGAGTCCACCACAATGCCCCTTTGTCCCAGGCCGAACAACATGACACTGGGGTGCTGACCTATCGTCCTATGAACCGTGTTGTTCAGAGCATGCTCAACCTTCTCCAAAACCATATCCCAGTATACCCCACTCTCGGGCCTTACCAATTTCGCCAGCATCGGACCAATACTTCTATTGACCTTTTCCACTTGTCCGTTCGCCTGTGACGAACCTGTCGCAACCTTAACATGCTGTACGTCATACTCCTTCAAGAAATCCCGAAATTCCGCGGACGTAAATGCAGTTCCCCTATCACTTACTATGCACCTCGGTCGACTATAAGCTCTAAAGTAATCCTTCATATGTGACACAACCTCTCTCGTTCTAGTGCTCTTTGTCGAGTAAAGTCTCACAAATTTGGTGCTCGCGTCGACGACTACCAGTATATGTTTGAAGGGTCTACCATTATCGACGGGTCCATAATGGTCTATATGCAAAATGTCGAAAGGGCGATCAGACTTGGGAATACTATTTAGAAAACCTTCCCCTTTCCCATGTTTGTCTGAATAAGCAATGCATTTCAAACAATTTCGTACATAATCAGAAGCCTTCTCCCGGATTTTCGGAAACCAATAGCTGCCCGAAATGAGTTCTGTCATTTTATCGATTCCTACATGACCTACCTCGTCATGGTACCTATATAACACGTGAGGCTCCATTGCCTCAGGAACGGAAAATAATACAACGTCGTCCTTATTAGCTTTTCTGTATAGAATTCCATTTCTCATTTCAAAATTTTTGCTCTGTCCTTTTTGAAGTTCTTCCTTCAATCTAATCAATTTCGGGTCCCTATTTTGACATATTACCAAGTTTTCCTCAATACTGTTACTTTCAATGGCCATTACCTGTAGACTTCTGCTCAACGCATCTACATGCTGCATCCTTGTTCTTGGTCTATGCTCAAGTACGTAATCATAATCTTGAAATTCCAGTGCCCACCGTGCTATCCTTGGATTCATTTCCTTCCGATTGAGAGTCATTGTAAGCGAGTTGCAGTCGGTGACGATTTTAAATTTCCTCCCATGCAGATGAGCTCTAAATCGTCTTAAGGCATTAAGAATGGTAAGGGTTTCCAGCTCAAAGCTGTGGTATTTCGATTCTGCATCGCTTGTTCTCTTGGAGTAGTAGAAGACAGGGTGCATTTTATTGTCATCCTTTTTTTGCAACAATATGGCGCCGAATCCGTTGCTGCTGGCATCGCAGTGTAGCCCCGTCTCATGTCTGGGATCAAATAAAGCCAATATCGGTGATTGAATCAGTTTCTCCTTTAACATCTCAAAAGCTTTCAGTTCTTTCGGTCCGAACTCAAACATCGCTCCTTTCCTTGTTAGGTCTGTTAGTGGCTTAGCAATGATAGAGAAGTTCTTCACAAGCCTCCTAAAGTATGATGTCAACCCAAGAAAACTGCGTACGGAGTGCACATTAGACGGCACCGGAATGTCTCTAACCGCCCGTAAACCCGATTGGTCGGCCCTAATCCCATTCCCATCAATTTCGTATCCTAGGTATTTAACGTCTGTCTTCACTTGTCCAAGCGTAGCTTCAACTTATTTTCCACCAACCGACCTAACACATTTTTCAAAATTTTAAAATGTTCATCGATGCCCTCCATGGCAATCATGATGTCGTCAAGATATACGATTAATTTCCCATCCCTTACCATATCCGCAAAAATTTTATTAACGAATCGTTGGAATACCGACGGAGCGTTCTTCAATCCAAATGGCATCCTTAAAAATTCGAACTGCCCCAACGGAGTGATAATAGATGTATACTTGACTGAATCAGCCTCCACAAACACATGATAAAATCCGTTCTTTAGGTCTAGCTTTGTGAAATAGCACTTCCCTGATAAGCGGTCTAACAACTCATCTATAAGCGGGATGGGATAGCTATCCCTTAACGTCATCTTGTTAAGAGTTCTGTAGTCCACACACATTCGAAGCTCCCCTGTTTTCTTCTTTACGAGCACAATCGGCGAAACGAACTCGGATTCACTTGGTCTTATATAACCCTTACTCAAATAATCGTCTAATATCGCCTGAAGTTTCCCCTTCTCGTCGTATGATAATCTCCTGGGAGCACAACTGAAGGGCCTTGGCTTCTCCAAATTAAGTCTTATCTCACATT
The DNA here is from genome assembly GCA_937654795.1 of Cistogaster globosa. Taxonomy (NCBI): domain Eukaryota; kingdom Metazoa; phylum Arthropoda; class Insecta; order Diptera; family Tachinidae; genus Cistogaster; species Cistogaster globosa. Next base: position 87,962,980 of record OW569403.1, read on the forward strand.
TTGTGGTTGGATTGAGAGGGCGTACTGGACGCACGTATTCCTCAAAGAAGATCCGTTCCAACTCCTTTCTTCTACAAAAATCAATGCCCTCGCCCACTACCAAACTCGCGGACCCATCCACGTCCGCAATATCAATAGACATAATAGAACTCAAGAATGTATCATCCTCCAAAACGACCTCAGATCACCCATTTACATGCAAAATTCCCTCATTCACCAGAACCAATCCAGCCTTACTTAGAAAATCCTTCCTAGCACACAATCCACCATCATAGAAGAGTCTTCAACAACAAATATTTCAATTTCAATAAGTTTATTTTCAAAATGTAAGTAAAATAGAAGTTTTGCAATAGTTTTAAATTCGGTTCTATTAAAACAAAAAAATGAAAATTTTTCTTTGATCAGGTTATCTATTCTGCATTTCCCCGTCACCAAAGATTCCCTTATAAAACAAGCAGGGCTCCCTGTATCCATCAAGCATTCTAAGTAAAAAGAATTTCCAAAATTATAATCTAAGCTACAGTTAATATACCTTAAATACTTGTGCTGTACCTTCGGGACGCCAACTTTCCGCTCAGGACAAGCAGCTACTAAATGACCCATGCTTCCGCAGCCATAACAAGCACCAGCGTCCCTCTTCGGTTTTTGGCACTCACCAGCGTAGTGCCCCAAACAATTGCAGTTATAGCAGCGAACACCAGAATCCCTTTTATCTTTGTTGACAGGAGGTTTTTGTAATGATATTTTGGAGAAAGCCATTAAAAGTTGTGTTTTATTTTGGAAACACTGTAAATTTGCATGCATCCTCAAGTTTTCGTCTGGGATCCCGTCAATCATATAATCGATGAGCTCGTGCTCAGGGACTCCTAAACGATCGGCAAAAAAAAACTTTATTATTAAAATAGGCCAAGAACTCCTCGCCAAACTGCCATCTTCTTGTTTCAAATTTTCGACGTATGTTCAGTTTGCTTTCTTTTTCGCCAAACAGTGTAGTCATTTCTTCCAACAACTGATCAAAATTATCATGTATAAAGTTAGATTTTGAATTCAGCCAACATTGCACTTTTCCTCTTGCTTTAGACATCAACAAAGCTTTTATTGTGCTCACGTCTACTGAATATAGTGTCTGTATATTTTTAATTTGCGCAACAAATATTGAAGGTGCGACGGAACCGTCATATTCGGGCAACAATTCCCTTAACAGAGAAAAAGAAACATTCGTATTACTGACCTGAACTTCACCTGCTTTTCTATCCTCGTTGTTATTAACGCCTGCTAAACCACCACTATCATTTGGTCTTCTGTTTTCTCTATCATTATTATTTGTTTCTCGATTACTACTATCATTTGCTATTCCATTTTCACTATCATTTGCTTCTTCACTGTTGCTATCTTTTGTACCTTCACCATAGCTGTCATTTGTGTCACCTCTACCGCCGCTATTCTCAACATCACCATTGCTACTAGCTGCACCATCGTTGTTGTTTTCTAAATTATTATTTTCGCCTTCTATTTGTTTCATTATTTCAAACTCTTTCATTTTTCTGTACAGTTCGTTTTCTTTTTCCAAAAGTTCTTTTTCTCGTTTCACTATTTCGAGCTCCCTTTTGAGTAACTCATATTCCTTGTTCATTGTATTGCTTTCTGTTTTATCCTTTCCACTCATCTGTGTCCCTTTATCCACTGTGTCGATGTCACCGTCCTCGAGTTCACCCTCGCCCGAGCACACCACACCTGCTGCTGCCAAACCGCCGTCAATTGGACACACCCCTCTTAGATTTTCCGGAATTTCATTTAGTCTTAGCAGAAGAGCGTTCTTTGTGCCGGCCGTCGGCAAATTTAAATTTTGGAGCCAACTGCGCAACTGAGCTGCCGTGTACTTACTTGGGTTCATTTCTTCCATTCTATTCGGCTTTACAACAGCAAAAAAAAATTCAGGCACTCGGCAGTTCACGTTTTTCTGTTTTTTTTTTAGGTTTGTTACCGTTTCTCTTGTAAAAAAAAATTGCGGCAGCCAAGGCAACAATTTTATTATTTTTCTTTATAATTTTGCGGTTTATATTTTCCAGTACAATATCCTGGTATGTATTTTAATTTACTTTCTTCTTCTATTCAAGTTATCTTATTTATTTTTATATTTTCATTTGATTGTATATCTATGTAAAATTTGTTTATTTATTTATTGTATTTGGGCAATCCCACTTCTGAGTTTGTAGTCCGCGAAATAAAACAACTTGTTCAACGTTTGCAACTAGACTGCTCGTCATTCTTTATTCAACGCTTGTATTAACAAATTTACATACAACGAGATCAAATGAGTAAAAAGAGAATATGAGAAGTGTACATAAAAGAATATAAAATGTGTATGTAAATGACAATGTTCTCTTATTCAATCGTGTGTATAGAAAGATGTGCCTACGTGACTAGTCTAACGTACATTATGCTTACATTAACTTACGAAGACAGACCATGCAATAAATAGTATATGTATGTATAACAATGAAGGAGAAAGAGATTTACGTTAATGTTAAAAATGCATGTATATATTAGGTATTAAAGTAAGTATGTAATATATTTCTGTGCATGGCCTGCTATGCTTGTTGAATAAAGGGAGGTCTGCTGACGGTAAAGTATAGCGAGGTATATTATAATTGCTACATAAATTTTTTTAAGGGACATAACCAGTGAAATTTTGTCAAGTGATCTAGAACTATCAATACTCCAATGTTTCCTCGCTTACTTCTAGGGTACGGACCTAAGATGTCTATATACACACGTTGAAAAGGACGCACTGCTATTGTCGGTTCCCCCATTTCAGACTTGGTGACAAAATTTGGTGACTTACTCGTTTTGCATATTTCACAGTTACGAGTATAATTGCGTACATCCATAACCATACCAGGCCAATAAAAATTTCGTCTAATAAGTTCCAAAGTTTTACATATACCACAATGTGAAGCGATCACTGAGTCGTGAGCTCTGGACATAACTGACAAACGTAGTGGTTTTGGGATCCAAAGTTTCCAGGCGTTTTGTTGTTGGATTTCATCGCCGGTGTAGTGCTCGTTTCGAATATAAATATATTTTTCAATAACTTTCAAGTCCGGGTACTTGCCGTTGTTTTCCTGAATTTTTGCAATAAGTTGGATATATTCCTCGCTTAAGAAATGCTCGGAATCGAAATCGATTTCGGGATCAGCCAATTCGATTTCGGAGATTTCTTCGTAGGGTATCCGTGAGAGGGCATCGGGTACCGTATTGTCTTTGCCTTTCCGATGACTAATGGTAAATTTGTAACCTTGCAGCTTAAATACCTATCGAGCAAGTCGGCCGCTCCATTCTGTCTGCCTCATTAGCCATACTAGACTAGAGTGGTCCGTGATGACTTCGAACTCTTGCATTTCGATGTAGCATCTAAATCGCTTTATAGCTTCTATCGTCGCCAGACATTCTCTCTCGGTTACACTATAGTTACGTTGGGCTGTATTTAACTTTTTCGACATAAATGCGATTGGTTTTTCATCTCCGTTGTTGTCGAACTGAACCAAGACGGCCCCAATACAAAAATTGCTTGCATCGCACTGTATGTAAAACTTCTTACTGAAGTCAGGGTTTGCAAGGATTGGAGCAGAGGTTGGCAGAGTTTTGATTTCTTGAAATGCTCGTTGTGCTTCTGCTGTCCAAGAAAATTTCTTCTTCGTAGATAACACCTCTGTGATTGGAAACACTACCGATGAAAAATTTGCAATAAATCTGCGATACCAGCCTGCAATCCCTAGAAATCCGCGAACCTGTTTTATATTTTTAGGGACTGGCCAAGCCAGGATTGCGTCAACTTTGTCAGGATCGGTTTTTATACCCCCATTACCAATAACATATCCTAGATATTTTGTTTCCGTAACACAAAACCGGGACTTAGAAATATTTAACGTTAAATTTGCCTTTCTGAATATATCCGCAATTCTAGCAAGAACCGATAAATGGATCTGAAAATCTTTTGACACTATGATTAGGTCATCCAAGTAACCGAAGACATAATTTCTAAGATCAGGTGGGATAAGTTCATCCATTAGACGACACATTGTTTGAGGCGCATTACAGAGCCCGAAAGGCATTACCTTAAATTGGTAGAGTGGTCTGCCTGGCACTGTGAAGGCCGTCAACGGCTTAGACCGATCGGTTAGATCAATCTGCCAATAGGCGTCTTTTAGGTCTAATTTGGAAATTAGGTTTGCCTTTGGTAATCTCGCAAATATTCCCTCAATACTTGGAAGGGGATAAGCATCCTTTTTGGTAACTAAATTGACTTTTCTGGCATCTAAACACAGGCGAATTTTATTTGGCTTGATCACTAAATGCAAAGGAGAACTCCATGGAGATGTTGAAGGCTCAATCACACCTAAAGTTAGCATTCGGTCGATTTCTTTATATACCATTTTCCCAACATCCGGAGAAACCGGAAAATACCTTTGTTTAATGGGTGTGGCATTTCATGTTTAATTAAGCATGTTCTGCCCAAGCTTTGTTGTTCGAAATTGGGAAATAAGTCTACGATAGAATCTAAGTGTCACATTTGACTATGAGTTAATGCGTATCTATCTTCGCTGGAAATTACGTCAGCACTTGCAGTTTTAACAGACAAAATCTCGGACGATATCTTAAGATCGGACATATCCAAAGGGCCGCTAATTATTGCCGATTCAAAAAAATCTGGAGCTAATTTAAACAACTTCCAAAAATCTAAACCTAAAATCAAGTTTTGTGACAATGATGGAACAATCCATATTCTCATCTGATGACATTGATTTCGAAAATAAACATCAACTATTAGATAACCAGTCACTCTCTGCAATTTTCCGTCTGCAGTTTTCACGTTAGACTTGAGTTTAGTAAAGAGTTTTGAACCTAAAAAATCGTTTTGTGCAAGATCTGCCCCCATACATGTGATATTGGCCCCGGTGTCCAACATACCTAAGAGAGAAAAATCTAAAAATTTAACTTTGGCGTAGAACCTTTTGTCAGCACAATTGTTAATAACAGTGGAAACTGTGTACTTAGACGACAGCCTTAACAATTTATAATAGTTCCTTAGCCGAGTAGTGGAGCGCTTGGGTTTTTTCTCAACAGGATGAGTTACAGAAAATTCATTAAATAGTTCCTTTCTTTTTGCCAGATATTGTCGCCATCGTTCATGATAAGGTCGGATGGGGTATAAAATTTTGTTTGGACTCAAGGTTGGTAAGTGTTCGTTCTTGAAAATTTTCAAACTTTTCTCATTATCATCTGGCTTGCTAATATTTTTGCCGCTTATTTGAGTTGGTGCGATCTCTATGACTGATGTGTTGGTGGTGGTATTCAGTGCAAGTTTTTTGAATTACTTAAATTTTTTGAATTACAGTTTTGACATTGTGGCTTATATAAGTCTTTAGCACCGCAGCCGTAACAAAAAATTGTTTTTTTTTCCTAAACAATCTTGCCAGTGGTGACCAAAGTCATCGCAGTTCCAACATTTATTAGTATTAGCTTGCTGTAACGCATCAATCACCTGATCTTTGTTGGAGTTTTCCCCCAACTCTGATTTTTCTTTGAAGTTAACTTCTGAAATATTTCGTCTTGAAAACGAAGAGTTCAAAATTTTTGATTGCGCATTTTTACGGAAATAATCATCATTTATAAGATTTTCTCGCATTTGCACCATTTTACGTAAATGAGCAAAAGAATAAATGGGGACATAAAGTAATTCATGTCGTATTTCTGGCCTTAAATTTTTCATCAAGATTTCGATTTATTCCCTCTCAGCAATTGGGGCTTCCAAACGATCAATTATTACCGAAATGCCTTCATAGAATGTATCGAATGACTCGCCAGCCCTCATTTTCCAATTCCGTAATTCTTCCCGCAGATCAAAAGTGGATTTGAAATCTTTATATTAATATCTTATTGCAGCACAAAACTCATTCCATTGTATGTTGTCCACCTGCTTGTGGTAGCGCCAATACCAATCCCGTGCTTTCCCGGAAAGTAAGATGTGCAAATTCTTGCAAATAAGGGAGAAATCGTTATTAAAATTATCGGCTGTCAAACACCGAATTCTATAAAGGAACTCATCAACAGTTAGACCATTTACCGTACCATCAAACTTTAAATTCCAATTTTGAATTATTGACGTAATCTTATCAGTACGAATATTAAAATGATCATGATTATGAGAAGAGAACACTGGGAGACGTTGTGCATTGCTTTGAACTTGAGTAAGTATTGGCAAAGAACCTGGTCGTTGCCTATGTGGAGCTGTTTTAGGCGCATCTTGGATATTGTTTGGTACAATATATAAATTTTCCAAAATTTTAGTGATACTTGTTTCAATAATTTGGGTCAGTTGGGAATGGTTAATATTGTTATTATTATTATGATTATATTGACTATTACTTGTGTTAGAAGCAAAAGGTTGTAGATTAGAAAACTGTTCTTCAATATTGGGATTTGGGGTAGTCAATATAGTATGAGAAGTATACTCAGGCTGAAAAGCCCCCTGATTAGAATCAGACACAGAGTTTTTTAGGCACAAATTTCTTGTAACCCTTCGCGTGTTATATCTTTTGCTCATAGCAGCACGACCTCTAGTTCTACTGTTTACCTCACTATCAGCCTTTTCAATAGCAATTGATTTTGAACTAATATGATTAGTCACTTTCTTTAAATCGCCGAGATCACACGGCTTACGACATTCGGGGCACACAGCCGTTTGAGACAAAACATGCTCAATGCAACTCCTATGAAAAATATGGCTGCAATTAATTATTAATAAGCAATCCTGAGTGTCCAACAACACTTCTTTACAAACTACGCATTTGTTTACAAAACCAGAAGCGGACGCGCCATTTTTATCATCCCGTGACGTTGAAGCTTGAACTGTCCCCATTGGGGTACGTTCTAATGCCATTGCCATTAAAAAAGATTATAATGCAAATAAAAGACTAAAATACAAGTAAAAAAAAAGAAAAAAGAAATTGCCACCTTACGTAGGTGCAATTAACCAATAACAAATTATGTTATTCAAAACTACTTAATATTTGTGTAAAGATTGAACTCTATCCAATTTAAGTTGAAACGATTTTAAGTTTTTTTTTTAATTTCTTACGATAATGATGTGAAAAAGATAAGAATATAAAAGACTTCGTGCAGATTTTAGCGTGTAACGAAAATTACATTTGAAAATTAAGTTCTACTAAAAATTGTTTACCTTGTTAAAGGAAACGAACCAGTATGCAGATTATCTTTTCATTTTATAACCAATAAGAGGGATATAAAAATGCCATTAGCTATCTTTGTATACATACATCTTCCACAGTCATTAGGATACTGATAACCACGTTTCACCATTACAACAGCCTATGTTTAAAATTGTTGAAAAAAAAAACAATTATAATTTGTAGCAAAAAAAAACTTTAAGAGAAATATCGGTTGCCATATTGAGCTTAACTATCGTCAAATAGACAAGATCCTGAAAACTTTTAAAGATTACTCTACCATTTAATTGATTCTGTTCCGCAACTAAATTGTGTTTTATTGAAGAATAGAAAATAAAGAAACTATTTAAATAGGGACCAATAAAATGAAATATTTTACGGGCCCCACGTTGGGCGCCAATTATGTAATGTGTTAATTTTTTTTTTTTTAAATTCATTATATGTTATAAGCCAAAAGGCCGAAACGATGTTTTAGTATGTGGGGAGTTGGTGGTAAGCTTTGGTCTTTGTGTATTTTATTTCGAGTACACAGACAAACGATGGAGGAGTCTTAACACAACTAGCTGACAGTCTTTCGGGGTGGGAACGTCTTGTCTGCATATTCTTATCCACATACCATCTGGGTACATTCATACATAATATTTATAGACTCCATTGCCTCTGTTGATTAAATGTGGAAAAAAAGAAAAAAACAACAAATGTTACACGCTATCTTCTCACAAAAACTACTTGGGGACACCCATGATGTTGTTGGGTCCAGAGCTTTTTATCCACCCTACCTATGTTCTAGTAAGGCCAATTATCTAGAACCCCGAAAGCTCCACCATTCCTAACTCATCACATCCGTAAGAAACTAAAATTTATTTAAACTTCCATAGTATTTCAAATATATTTATTCACATTGTTATTTTAACTGGGTAAACGTAAATGCCTAACATTACATTTTCTTTTGTTTTTAACACACAAAGGAAACCTTTAAAATATACATTAATTCTATTTATATAACCTAATCTTATTAGATTTTTTTTTTTTTTTTTATAAAAAAAATTACATATTATACTAGGGTAGTCTTCCCCTCAAACTTTTGCTTTTGCAAATTTAAACCTATACATTTATGTAAAGAGAGAATTTGTATATATGTTAAAAAGAAAAACCACAATAGAAATCTCCAAAATTAATATGTGTGTTACTCCTTTTGAGGTGGTTGTTGTTTTTAGTTATATTTTATAGGTAAATTTACAATAATAATATAAACATAAAGTAAAAACAAATTACACGCTCACTAACCAACTGAATTGTAGAGATTTTTTTGTTTGTTTGATGAAAACGTTTACGGCATTCCGTAGAGGCCTCTCCGAACGCTCTGCATACGTTGCTATTTTTTAAAAGCTGTAAGTTTTAACTGTTAATTGGTTTAAACTTTATAACTTACGCTAAATAAATTCTTCACCAACTACTATTTTGATAAATAAATAAATTTACAATTATGGACATTGGCTATAGTGTAGCAGACAAAATTCGTTAAGCTTAGATGTTGCTTTTGTTTAATTTTTCTGTTATTTTACGTTTATATGGGAAACTGTGCAATATCTTTCATTTTAAATTGACTCTCTTCAATTTTCGTTTGAATATTTTGTTTTTTGTTTTTTATTTTTTTTATAAGAACTTTGTTTGCCTGTACAAATATAATCAGGTTGGTTGTTAATAAATAAGTTTAGTTTATTATGTTATGTTTTTCCACTGGTTTACTGATAGAAAATAATTTGTCCCCCTTTTTATTTTGTTTTTTTTTTTAACTAACTTTTCCAGTAGTTCTGTCGTTCCTTTTGGCATAAACAAAAATTTTAAAGTTTAGGAGCTGCCTGCTATTTGGTGGTGACTTCCCCTGTGCACTTGCGCAAAACGAAGGGTTAACGACAAACTTGTTTCTAGTAGTAGGTATACGTAGGGAGACCTTCTGTCTGTTCAGGTTTTTGCTTATTCTGTTTAACGAAATTTTCCAAATGTCGGAATCTTTTTTGATGGTCAAAAGTAAATGACTAATTAGGCCTACAAGACCCTCAGCAAGCGTTCGATTTATATTTCTTTCTTTTGGTAGCACTTTTTCCCGTTTTTTGCTGTTAAGTATATTTTATTTCAGTAATGATATATATAAAAAAAATACTTTAACTTTTGTAAGTTTTATATTGGCTAAGATTCTTTCGCTTTTTATTAAACAAATGTGTGTTACTTTGGGGCCTGCTAACACGGAAAAGAAAGAATAACGACAGTGTTCGGAAGCAATTACTTTATGTTGTGACCTTATATGACTACCGACTAGGTGTACCCTTGCATTTGATATTGTGTTTACACAGAAAATACACTGCCTAACTATGACATAGAAGATGTTATGTTGCCAAGACATATATGTGTACTTATATCGAGTGCTAGTGTTTTTATGGTTAAATAATTTTATTATTGATTTTAGATTTCAGATTGCAAATAATTTTTGTTTACATTTTTTTTTTAAATTTTTTTTCTACTTTCGTTTTGGTGACCTTACAGAGAACGATGTTGACACAAATGCGAATATAACAAAAATAAATTACTAAAATCAACATCACGATAGTAATACAAACATAAGTAGAATGTTCATTACAAAACCACCTAATACTTGAATTTTATGAGAAAGTATTAGGGGGAGAGAGAACATTAAATTCTTAAATCTTTAGCATGATACGTGCCCATTACATTCCGATTCAAAACTTCCACTATATAATATCTTTGCCCCACTTTTTCCTTGACTTTGGCTTTAAGGTATAACGGAGCCGATTTTGCGTTAAATTTTTTCTCAACGCTACTTTGAGAGAAATTTCTTCGATACACAATTTGACCGACGCCATAAGTTATGGGACGAGCCCGAAGGTTATACTGAGTTTTGTTCTTCTCGTAAGCGCTAGAAATATATTTTTTAATTTTATCTCTTATCATGACCAAGCGGTCGTCCCTGTAGAGAGGAGAAATTGGTTCGTTGAGCATTTTTATATTTTTTAACAGACTGTAGGACGATCCATGGGTTATCATATCTTGCCCGAAAACAGCATGATAGGGGGAAGTTTGTAAAGACTGATGAATGGTATTTCGTAACGAGCAACTTATGGGGCTTAGGTTCTAATCCCACAGGTCTGATCTTCCTTCAGATAAGCCCGAACTCCTGCTATCAACGAGCGGTTCACACGCTCGGACGCGTTGGATTGCGGCGAGTATAAGGCAGTATAAATATGGTTTACCCCGAGTCTTGTAAAAAACGCATTTAGTTCATTAGCTTTAAATTGGGAGCCGTTGTCACTTACGACGTGCTCTGGTATACCGTACACATGAAAAATATGTTCTAGCAAAAACGTTTGAATATTGGAAGAGGTAAATTTTTTTAAGGGACATAACCAGTGAAATTTTGTCAAATGATCTAGAACTATCAATACTCCTATGTTTCCTCGCTTACTTCTAGGGTACGGACCTAAGATGTCTATATACAGACGTTGAAAAGGACGCACTGCTATTGTCGGTTCCCCCATTTCGGGCTTGGTGACAAAATTTGGTGACTTACTCGTTTTGCATATTTCACAGTTACGAGTATAATTGCGTACATCCATAACCATACCAGGCCAATAAAAATTTCGTCTAATAAGTTCCAAAGTTTTACCCATACCACAATGTGAAGCGATCACTGAGTCGTGAGCTCTGGACATAACTGACAAACGTAGTGGTTTTGGGATCCAAAGTTTCCAGGCGTTTTGTTGTTGGATTTCATCGCCAGTGTAGTGCTCGTTTCGAATATAAATATATTTTTCAATAACTTTCAAGTCCGGGTACTTGCCGTTGTTTTCCTGAATTTTTGCAATAAGTTGGATATATTCCTCGCTTAAGAAATGCTCGGAATCGAAATCGATTTCGGGATCAGCCAATTCGATTTCGGAGACTTCTTCGTAGGGTATCCGTGAGAGGGCATCGGGTACCGTATTGTCTTTGCCTTTCCGATGACTAATGGTAAATTTGTAACCTTGCAGCTTAAATACCTATCGAGCAAGTCGGCCGCTCCATTCTGTCTGCCTCATTAGCCATACTAGACTAGAGTGGTCCGTGATGACTTCGAACTCTTGCATTTCGATGTAGCATCTAAATCGCTTTATAGCTTCTATCGTCGCCAGACATTCTCTCTCGGTTACACTATAGTTACGTTGGGCTGTATTTAACTTTTTCGACATAAATGCGATTGGTTTTTCATCTCCGTTGTTGTCGAACTGAACCAAGACGGCCCCAATACAAAAATTGCTTGCATCGCACTGTATGTAAAACTTCTTACTGAAGTCAGGGTTTGCAAGGATTGGAGCAGAGGTTGGCAGAGTTTTGATTTCTTGAAATGCTCGTTGTGCTTCTGCTGTCCAAGAAAATTTCTTCTTCGTAGATAACACCTCTGTGATTAGAAACACTACCGATGAAAAATTTGCAATAAATCTGCGATACCAGCCTGCAATCCCTAGAAATCCGCGAACCTGTTTTATATTTTTAGGGACTGGCCAAGCCAGGATTGCGTCAACTTTGTCAGGATCGGTTTTTATACCCCCATTACCAATAACATATCCTAGATATTTTGTTTCCGTAACACAAAACCGGGACTTAGAAATATTTAACGTTAAATTTGCCTTTCTGAATATATCCGCAATTCTAGCAAGAACCGATAAATGGATCTGAAAATCTTTTGACACTATGATTAGGTCATCCAAGTAACCGAAGACACAATTTCTAAGATCAGGTGGGATAAGTTCATCCATTAGACGACACATTGTTTGAGGCGCATTACAGAGCCCGAAAGGCATAACCTTAAATTGGTAGAGTGGTCTGCCTGGCACTGTGAAGGCCGTCAACGGCTTAGCCCGATCGGTTAGACCAATCTGCCAATAGGCGTCTTTTAGGTCTAATTTGGAAATTAGGTTTGCCTTTGGTAATCTCGCAAATATTCCCTCAATACTTGGAAGGGGATAAGCATCCTTTTTCGTAACAAAATTGACCTTTCTGGCATCTAAACACAGGCGAATTTTATTTGGCTTGATCACCAAACGCATAGGAGAACTCCATAGAGATGTTGAAGGCTCAATCACACCTAAAGTAAGCATTCGGTCGATTTCTTTATATACCATTTTCTCAACTGCCGGAGAAACCGGAAAATACCTTTGTTTAATGGGTGTGGCATTTCCGACCTCAATGTCATGTTTAATTAAGCAGGTTCTGCCCAAGCTTTGTTTTTCGAAATTGGGAAATAAATCTACGATAGAATCTAAGTGTCACATTTGACTATGAGTTAATGGGTATCTATCTTCGTTGGAAATTACGTAAGCACTTGCAGTTTTAACAGACAAAATCTCGGACGATATCTTAAGATCGGACATATCCAAAGGGCCGCTAATAATTGCCGATTCAAAAAAAATCTGGAGCTAATTTAAACAACTTCAAAATCTAAACCTAAAATCAAGTTTTGTGACAATGATGGAACAATCCATATTCTCATCTGATGACATTGATTTCGAAAATAAACATCAACTATTAGATAACCAGTCACTCTCTGCAATTTTCCGTCTGCAGTTTTCACGTTAGACTTGAGTTTAGTAAAGAGTTTTGAACCTGAAAAATCGTTTTGTGCAAGATCCCCATACATGTGATATTGGCCCCGGTGTCCAACATACCTAAGAGAGAAAAATCTAAAAATTTAACTTTGGCGTAGAACCTTTTGTCAGCACAATTGTTAATAACAGTGGAAACTGTGTACTTAGACGACAGCCTTAACAATTTATAATAGTTCCTTAGCCGAGTAGTGGAGCGCTTGGGTTTTTTCTCAACAGGATGAGTTACAGAAAATTCATTAAATAGTTCCTTTCTTTTTGCCAGATATTGTCGCCATCGTTCATGATAAGGTCGGATGGGGTATAAAATTTTGTTTGGACTCAAGGTTGGTAAGTGTTCGTTCTTGAAAATTTTCAAACTTTTCTCATTATCATCTGGCTTGCTAATATTTTTGCCGCTTATTTGAGTTGGTGCGATCTCTATGACTGATGTGTTGGTGGTGGTATTCAGTGCAAGTTTTTTGAATTACTTAAATTTTTTGAATTACAGTTTTGACATTGTGGCTTATATAAGTCTTTAGCACCGCAGCCGTAACAAAAAATTGTTTTTTTTTCCTAAACAATCTTGCCAGTGGTGACCAAAGTCATCGCAGTTCCAACATTTATTAGTATTAACTTGCTGTAACGCATCAATCACCTGATCTTTGTTGGTGTTTTCCCCCAACTCTGATTTTTCTTTGAAGTTAACTTCTGAAATATTTCGTCTTGAAAACGAAGAGTTCAAAATTTTTGATTGCGCATTTTTACGGAAATAATCATCATTTATAAGATTTTCTCGCATTTGCACCATTTTACGTAAATGAGCAAAAGAATAAATGGGGACATAAAGTAATTCATGTCGTATTTCTGGCCTTAAATTTTTCATCAAGATTTCGATTTATTCCCTCTCAGCAATTGAGGCTTCCAAACGATCAATTATTACCGAAATGCCTTCATAGAATGTATCGAATGACTCGCCAGCCCTCATTTTCCGATTCCGTAATTCTTCCCGCAGATCAAAAGTGGATTTGAAATCTTTATATTAATATCTTATTGCAGCACAAAACTCATTCCATTGTATGTTGTCCACCTGCTTGTGGTAGCGCCAATACCAATCCCGTGCTTTCCCGGAAAGTAAGATGTGCAAATTCTTGCAAATAAGGGAGAAATCGTTATTAAAATTATCGGCTGTCAAACACCGAATTCTATAAAGGAACTCATCAACAGTTAGACCATCAAACTTTAAATTCCAATTTTGAATTATTGACGTAATCTTATCAGTGCGAATATTAAAATGATCATGATTATGAGAAGAGAACACTGGGAGACGTTGTGCATTGCTTTGAACTTGAGTATGTATTGGCAAAGAACCTGGTCGTTGCCTATGTGGAGCTGTTTTAGGCGCATCTTGGATATTGTTTGGTACAATATATAAATTTCCCAAAAATTTAATGATACTTGTTTCAATAATTTGGGTCAGTTGGGAATGGTTAATATTGTTATTATTATTATGATTATATTGACTATTACTTGTGTTAGAAGCAAAAGGTTGTAGATTAGAAAACTGTTCTTCAATATTGGGATTTGGGGTAGTCAATATAGTATGAGAAGTATACTCAGGCTGAAAAGCACCCTGATTAGAATCAGACACAGAGTTTTTTAGGCACAAATTTCTTGTAACCTTTCGCGTGTTATATCTTTTGCTCATAGCAGCACGACCTCTAGTTCTACTGTTTACCTCACTATCAGCCTTTTCAATAGCAATTGATTTTGAACTAATATGATTAGTCACTTTCTTTAAATCGCCGAGATCACACGACTTACCACATTCGGGGCACACAGCCGTTTGAGACAAAACATGCTCAATGCAACTCCTATGAAAAACATGGCTGCAATTAATTATTAATAAGCAATCCTGAGTGTCCAACAACACTTCTCTACAAACTACGCATTTGTTTACAAAACCAGAAGCGGACGCACCATTTTTATCATCCCGTGACGTTGAAGCTTGACTGTCCCCATTGGGGTACGTTCTAATGCCATTGCCATTAAAAAAGATTATAAAAGAAATAAAAGACTAAAATACAACTAAAAAAACAAAAAAGAAATTGCCACCCTACGTAGGTGCAATTAACCAATAACATATTATGTTATTCAAAACTACTTAATATTTGTGTAAAGATTGAACTCTATCCAATTTAAGTTGAAACGATTTTAAGTTTTTTTTTTTTAATTTCTTACGATAATGATGTGAAAAAGATAAGAATATAAAAGACTTCGTGCAGATTTTAGCGTGTAACGAAAATTACATTTGAAAATTAAGTTCTACTAAAAATTGTTTACCTTGTTAAAGGAAACGAACCAGTATGCAGATTATCTTTTCATTTTATAACCAATGAGAGGGATATAAAAATGCCATTAGCTATCTTTGTATACATACATCTTCCACAGTCATTAGGATACTGATAACCACGTTTCACCATTACAACAGCCTATGTTTAAAATTGTTGAAAAAAAAACCAATTATAATTTATAGCAAAAAAAAACTTTAAGAGAAATATCGGTTGCCATATTGAGCTTAACTATCGTCAAATAGACAAGATCCTGAAAATTTTAAAGATTACTCTACCATTTAATTGATTCTGTTCCGCAACTAAATTGTGTTTTATTGAAGAATAGAAAATAAAGAAACTATTTAAATAGGGACCAATAAAATGAAATATTCTACGGGCCCCACGTTGGGCGCCAATTATGTAATGTGATAATTTTTTTTTTTTTTTTTAAATTCATTATATGTTATAAGTCAAAAGGCCGAAACGATGTTTTAGTATGTGGGGAGTTTCGAGTACACAGACAAACGATGGAGGAGTCTTAACACAACTAGCTGACAGTCTTTCGGGGTGGGAACGTCTTGTCTGCATATTCTTATCCACATACCATCTGGGTACATTCATACATAATATTTATAGACTCCATTGCCTCTGTTGATTAAATGTGGAAAAAAAGAAAAAAAAAACAAATGTTACACGCTATCTTCTCACAAAAACTACTTGGGGACACCCATGATGTTGTTGGGTCCAGAGCTTTTTATCCACCCTACCTATGTTCTAGTAAGGCCAATTTTCTAGAACCCCGAAAGCTCCATCATTCCTAACTCATCACATCCGTAAGAAACTAAAATTTATTTAAACTTCCATAGTATTTCAAATATATTTACTCACATTGTTATTTTAACTGGGTAAACGTAAATGCCTAACATTACATTTTCTTTTGTTTTTAACACACAAAGGAAACCTTTAAAATATACATTAATTCTATTTATATAATTTGCTTGTGCAAATTTAAACTTATACATTTATGTAAAGAGAGAATTTGTATATATGTTAAAAACAAAAACCACAATAGAAATCTCCAAAATTAATATGTGTGTTACTCCTTTTGAGGTGGTTGTTGTTTTTAGTTATATTTTATAGGTAAACTTACAATAATAATATAAACATAAAGTAAAAACAAATTACACGCTCACTAACCAACTGAATTGTAGAGATTTTTTTGTTTGTTTGATGACTGATGTGTTGACACTATGATTAGGTCATCCAAGTAACCGAAGACACAATTTCTAAGATCAGGTGGGATAAGTTCATCCATTAGACGACACATTGTTTGAGGCGCATTACAGAGCCCGAAAGGCATAACCTTAAATTGGTAGAGTGGTCTGCCTGGCACTGTGAAGGCCGTCAACGGTTTAGCCCGATCGGTTAGACCAATCTGCCAATAGGCGTCTTTTAGGTCTAATTTGGAAATTAGGTTTGCCTTTGGTAATCTCGCAAATATTCCCTCAATACTTGGAAGGGCATCCTTTTTGGTAACAAAATTGACCTTTCTGGCATCTAAACACAGGCGAATTTTATTTGGCTTGATCACCAAACGCATAGGAGAACTCCATGGAGATGTTGAAGGCTCAATCACACCTAAAGTAAGCATTCGGTCGATTTCTTTATATACCATTTTCTCAACTGCCGGAGAAACCGGAAAATACCTTTGTTTAATGGGTGTGGCATTTCCGACCTCAATGTCATGTTCTGCCCAAGCTTTGTTTTTCGAAATTGGGAAATAAATCTACGATAGAATCTAAGTGTCACATTTGACTATGAGTTAATGGGTATCTATCTTCGTTGGAAATTACGTAAGCACTTGCAGTTTTAACAGACAAAATCTCGGACGATATCTTAAGATCGGACATATCCAAAGGGCTGCTAATAATTGCCGATTCAAAAAAAATCTGGAGCTAATTTAAACAACTTCCAAAAATCTAAACCTAAAATCAAGTTTTGTGACAATGATGGAACAATCCATATTCTCATCTGATGACATTGATTTCGAAAATAAACATCAACTATTAGATAACCAGTCACTCTCTGCAATTTTCCGTCTGCAGTTTTCACGTTAGACTTGAGTTTAGTAAAGAGTTTTGAACCTGAAAAATCGTTTTGTGCAAGATCCCCATACATGTGATATTAGCCCCGGTGTCCAACATACCTAAGAGAGAAAAATCTAAAAATTTAACTTTGGCGTAGAACCTTTTGTCAGCACAATTGTTAATAACAGTGGAAACTGTGTACTTAGACGACAGCCTTAACAATTTATAATAATTCCTTAGCCGAGTAGTGGAGCGCTTGGGTTTTTTCTCAACAGGATGAGTTACAGAAGATTCATTAAATAGTTCCTTTCTTTTTGCCAGATATTGTCGCCATCGTTCATGATAAGGTCGGAGGGGGTATAAAATTTTGTTTGGACTCAAGGTTGGTAAGTATTCGTTCTTGAAAATTTTCAAACTTTTCTCATTATCATCTGGCTTGCTAATATTTTTGCCGCTTATTTGAGTTGGTGCGATCTCTATGACTGATGTGTTGGTGGTGGTATTCGGTGCAAGTTTTTTGAATTACTTAAATTTTTTGAATTACAGTTTTGACATTGTGGCTTATATAAGTCTTTAGCACCGCAGCCGTAACAAAAAATTGTTTTTTTTCCTAAACAATCTTGCCAGTGGTGACCAAAGTCATCGCAGTTCCAACATTTATTAGTATTAACTTGCTGTAACGCATCAATCACCTGATCTTTGTTGGAGTTTTCCCCCAACTCTGATTTTTCTTTGAAGTTAACTTCTGAAATATTTCGTCTTGAAAACGAAGAGTTCAAAATTTTTGATTGCGCATTTTTACGGAAATCATCATCATTTATAAGATTTTCTCGCATTTGCACCATTTTACGTAAATGAGCAAAAGAATAAATGGGGACATAAAGTAATTCATGTCGTATTTCTGGCCTTAAATTTTTCATCAAGATTTCGATTTATTCCCTCTCAGCAATTGAGGCTTCCAAACGATCAATTATTACCGAAATGCCTTCATAGAATGTATCGAATGACTCGCCAGCCCTCATTTTCCGATTCCGTAATTCTTCCCGCAGATCAAAAGTGGATTTGAAATCTTTATATTAATATCTTATTGCAGCACAAAACTCATTCCATTGTATGTTGTCCACCTGCTTGTGGTAGCGCCAATACCAATCCCGTGCTTTCCCGGAAAGTAAGATGTGCAAATTCTTGCAAATAAGGGAGAAATCGTTATTAAAATTATCGGCTGTCAAACACCGAATTCTATAAAAGAACTCATCAACAGTTAGACCATCAAACTTTAAATTCCAATTTTGAATTATTGACGTAATCTTATCAGTGCGAATATTAAAATGATCATGATTATGAGAAGAGAACACTGGGAGACGTTGTGCATTGCTTTGAACTTGAGTAGGTATTGGCAAAGAACCTGGTCGTTGCCTATGTGGAGCTGTTTTAGGCGCATCTTGGATATTGTTTGGTACAATATATAAATTTTCCAAAATTTTAATGATACTTGTTTCAATAATTTGGGTCAGTTGGGAATGGTTAATATTGTTATTATTATTATGATTATATTGACTATTACTTGTGTTAGAAGCAAAAGGTTGTAGATTAGAAAACTGTTCTTCAATATTGGGATTTGGGGTAGTCAATATAGTATGAGAAGTATACTCAGGCTGAAAAGCCCCCTGATTAGAATCAGACACAGAGTTTTTTAGGCACAAATTTCTTGTAACCTTTCGCGTGTTATATCTTTTGCTCATAGCAGCACGACCTCTAGTTCTACTGTTTACCTCACTATCAGCCTTTTCAATAGCAATTGATTTTGAACTAATATGATTAGTCACTTTCTTTAAATCGCCGAGATCACACGGCTTACCACATTCGGGGCACACAGCCGTTTGAGACAAAACATGCTCAATGCAACTCCTATGAAAAACATGGCTGCAATTAATTATTAATAAGCAATCCTGAGTGTCCAACAACACTTCTCTACAAACTACGCATTTGTTTACAAAACCAGAAGCGGACGCGCCATTTTTATCATCCCGTGACGTTGAAGCTTGACTGTCCCCATTGGGGTACGTTCTAATGCCATTGCCATTAAAAAAGATTATAAGAGAAATAAAAGACTAAAATACAACTAAAAAAACAAAAAAGAAATTGCCACCCTACGTAGGTGCAATTAACCAATAACAAATTATGTTATTCAAAACTACTTAATATTTGTGTAAAGATTGAACTCTATCCAATTTAAGTTGAAACGATTTTAAGTTTTTTTTTTTAAATTTCTTACGATAATGATGTGAAAAAGATAAGAATATAAAAGACTTCGTGCAGATTTTAGCGTGTAACGAAAATTACATTTGAAAATTAAGTTCTACTAAAAATTGTTTACCTTGTTAAAGGAAACGAACCAGTATGCAGATTATCTTTTCATTTTATAACCAATGAGAGGGATATAAAAATGCCATTAGCTATCTTTGTATACATACATATTCCACAGTCATTAGGATACTGATAACCACGTTTCACCATTACAACAGCCTATGTTTAAAATTGTTGAAAAAAAACCAATTATAATTTATAGCAAAAAAAAAACTTTAAGAGAAATATCGGTTGTCATATTGAGCTTAACTATCGTCAAATAGACAAGATCCTGAAAATTTTAAAGATTACTCTACCATTTAATTGATTCTGTTCCGCAACTAAATTGTGTTTTATTGAAGAATAGAAAATAAAGAAACTATTTAAATAGGGACCAATAAAATGAAATATTCTACGGGCCCCACGTTGGGCGCCAATTATGTAATGTGATAATTTTTTTTTTTTTTTTAAATTCATTATATGTTATAAGTCAAAAGGCCGAAACGATGTTTTAGTATGTGGGGAGTTGGTGGTAAGCTTTGGTCTTTGTGTATTTTATTTCGAGTACACAGACAAACGATGGAGGAGTCTTAACACAACTAGCTGACAGTCTTTCGGGGTGGGAACGTCTTGTCTGCATATTCTTATCCACATACCATCTGGGTACATTCATACATAATATTTATAGACTCCATTGCCTCTGTTGATTAAATGTGGAAAAAAAGAAAAAAAAAAACAAATGTTACACGCTATCTTCTCACAAAAACTACTTGGGGACACCCATGATGTTGTTGGGTCCAGAGCTTTTTATCCACCCTACCTATGTTCTAGTAAGGCCAATTTTCTAGAACCCCGAAAGCTCCATCATTCCTAACTCATCACATCCGTAAGAAACTAAAATTTATTTAAACTTCCATAGTATTTCAAATATATTTACTCACATTGTTATTTTAACTGGGTAAACGTAAATGCCTAACATTACATTTTCTTTTGTTTTTAACACACAAAGGAAACCTTTAAAATATACATTAATTCTATTTATATAATTTGCTTGTGCAAATTTAAACTTATACATTTATGTAAAGAGAGAATTTGTATATATGTTAAAAACAAAAACCACAATAGAAATCTCCAAAATTAATATGTGTGTTACTCCTTTTGAGGTGGTTGTTGTTTTTAGTTATATTTTATAGGTAAATTTACAATAATAATATAAACATAAAGTAAAAACAAATTACACGCTCACTAACCAACTGAATTGTAGATTTTTTTGTTTGTTTGATGACTGATGTGTTGGTGGTGGTATTCGGTGCAAGTTTTTTGAATTACTTAAATTTTTTGAATTACAGTTTTGACATTGTGGCTTATATAAGTCTTTAGCACCGCAGCCGTAACAAAAAATTGTTTTTTTTCCTAAACAATCTTGCCAGTGGTGACCAAAGTCATCGCAGTTCCAACATTTATTAGTATTAACTTGCTGTAACGCATCAATCACCTGATCTTTGTTGGAGTTTTCCCCCAACTCTGATTTTTCTTTGAAGTTAACTTCTGAAATATTTCGTCTTGAAAACGAAGAGTTCAAAATTGTTGATTGCGCATTTTTACGGAAATAATCATCATTTATAAGATTTTCTCGCATTTGCACCATTTTACGTAAATGAGCAAAAGAATAAATGGGGACATAAAGTAATTCATGTCGTATTTCTGGCCTTAAATTTTTCATCAAGATTTCGATTTATTCCCTCTCAGCAATTGAGGCTTCCAAACGATCAATTATTACCGAAATGCCTTCATAGAATGTATCGAATGACTCGCCAGCCCTCATTTTCCGATTCCGTAATTCTTCCCGCAGATCAAAAGTGGATTTGAAATTTTTATATTAATATCTTATTGCAGCACAAAACTCATTCCATTGTATGTTGTCCACCTGCTTGTGGTAGCGCCAATACCAATCCCGTGCTTTCCCGGAAAGTAAGATGTGCAAATTCTTGCAAATAAGGGAGAAATCGTTATTAAAATTATCGGCTGTCAAACACCGAATTCTATAAAGGAACTCATCAACAGTTAGACCATCAAACTTTAAATTCCAATTTTGAATTATTGACGTAATCTTATCAGTGCGAATATTAAAATGATCATGATTATGAGAAGAGAACACTGGGAGACGTTGTGCATTGCTTTGAACTTGAGTAGGTATTGGCAAAGAACCTGGTCGTTGCCTATGTGGAGCTGTTTTAGGCGCATCTTGGATATTGTTTGGTACAATATATAAATTTTCCAAAATTTTAATGATACTTGTTTCAATAATTTGGGTCAGTTGGGAATGGTTAATATTGTTATTATTATTATGATTATATTGACTATTACTTGTGTTAGAAGCAAAAGGTTGTAGATTAGAAAACTGTTCTTCAATATTGGGATTTGGGGTAGTCAATATAGTATGAGAAGTATACTCAGGCTGAAAAGCCCCCTGATTAGAATCAGACACAGAGTTTTTTAGGCACAAATTTCTTGTAACCTTTCGCGTGTTATATCTTTTGCTCATAGCAGCACGACCTCTAGTTCTACTGTTTACCTCACTATCAGCCTTTTCAATAGCAATTGATTTTGAACTAATATGATTAGTCACTTTCTTTAAATCGCCGAGATCACACGGCTTACCACATTCGGGGCACACAGCCGTTTGAGACAAAACATGCTCAATGCAACTCCTATGAAAAACATGGCTGCAATTAATTATTAATAAGCAATCCTGAGTGTCCAACAACACTTCTCTACAAACTACGCATTTGTTTACAAAACCAGAAGCGGACGCGCCATTTTTATCATCCCGTGACGTTGAAGCTTGACTGTCCCCATTGGGGTACGTTCTAATGCCATTGCCATTAAAAAAGATTATAAGAGAAATAAAAGACTAAAATACAACTAAAAAAACAAAAAAGAAATTGCCACCCTACGTAGGTGCAATTAACCAATAACAAATTATGTTATTCAAAACTACTTAATATTTGTGTAAAGATTGAACTCTATCCAATTTAAGTTGAAACGATTTTAAGTTTTTTTTTTAAATTTCTTACGATAATGATGTGAAAAAGATAAGAATATAAAAGACTTCGTGCAGATTTTAGCGTGTAACGAAAATTACATTTGAAAATTAAGTTCTACTAAAAATTGTTTACCTTGTTAAAGGAAAACGAACCAGTATGCAGATTATCTTTTCATTTTATAACCAATGAGAGGGATATAAAAATGCCATTAGCTATCTTTGTATACATACATCTTCCACAGTCATTAGGATACTGATAACCACGTTTCACCATTAGAACAGCCTATATTTAAAATTGTTGAAAAAAAACCAATTATAATTTATAGCAAAAAAAAAACTTTAAGAGAAATATCGGTTGCCATATTGAGCTTAACTATCGTCAAATAGACAAGATCCTGAAAATTTTAAAGATTACTCTACCATTTAATTGATTCTGTTCCGCAACTAAATTGTGTTTTATTGAAGAATAGAAAATAAAGAAAC
Source organism: Cistogaster globosa (assembly GCA_937654795.1). NCBI lineage: Eukaryota > Metazoa > Arthropoda > Insecta > Diptera > Tachinidae > Cistogaster > Cistogaster globosa. The sequence goes on from OW569403.1 coordinate 87,986,161, forward strand.
TATTTAAATAGGGACCAATAAAATGAAATATTCTACGGGCCCCACGTTGGGCGCCAATTATGTAATGTAATAATTTTTTTTTTTTTTTAAATTCATTATATGTTATAAGTCAAAAGGCCGAAACGATGTTTTAGTATGTGGGGAGTTGGTGGTAAGCTTTGGTCTTTGTGTATTTTATTTCGAGTACACAGACAAACGATGGAGGAGTCTTAACACAACTAGCTAACAGTCTTTCGGGGTGGGAACGTCTTGTCTGCATATTCTTATTCACATACCATCTGGGTACATTCATACATAATATTTATAGACTCCATTGCCTCTGTTGATTAAATGTGGAAAAAAAGAAAAAAAACAAATGTTACACGCTATCTTCTCACAAAAACTACTTGGGGACACCCATGATGTTGTTGGGTCCAGAGCTTTTTATCCACCCTACCTATGTTCTAGTAAGGCCAATTTTCTAGAACCCCGAAAGCTCCATCATTCCTAACTCATCACATCCGTAAGAAACTAAAATTTATTTAAACTTCCATAGTATTTCAAATATATTTACTCACATTGTTATTTTAACTGGGTAAACGTAAATGCCTAACATTACATTTTCTTTTGTTTTTAACACACAAAGGAAACCTTTAAAATATACATTAATTCTATTTATATAATTTGCTTGTGCAAATTTAAACTTATACATTTATGTAAAGAGAGAATTTGTATATATGTTAAAAACAAAAACCACAATAGAAATCTCCAAAATTAATATGTGTGTTACTCCTTTTGAGGTGGTTGTTGTTTTTAGTTATATTTTATAGGTAAATTTACAATAATAATATAAACATAAAGTAAAAACAAATTACACGCTCACTAACCAACTGAATGGTAGAGATTTTTTTGTTTGTTTGATGAAAACGTTTACGGCATTCCGTAGAGGCCTCTCCGAACGCTCTGCATACGTTGCTATTTTTTAAAAGCTGTAAGTTTTAACTGTTAATTGGTTTAAACTTTATTACTTACGCTAAAAAAATTCTTCACAAACTACTATTTCGATAAATAATTAAATTTACAATTATGGACATTGGCTATAGTGTAGCAGACAAAATTCGTTTGTTTAATTTTTCTGTTATTTTACGTTTATATGGGAAACTGTGCAATATCTTTGATTTTAAATTGACTCTCTTCAATTTTCGTTTGAATATTTTGTTTTTTCTTTTTTTTTATAAGAACTTTGTTTGCCTGTACGAATATAATCAGGTTGGTTGTTAAGAAATAAGTTTAGTTTATTATGTTAGCAAAACGAACAAACATACGGACATTCTATTCTAACCCCCTTCCTTTTTCCACTGGTTTACTGATAGAAAATAATTTGTCCCCCTTTTTATTTTATTTTGTTTTTTTTTTTTTTAACTAACTTTTCCAGTAGTTCTGTCGTTCCTTTTGGCATAAACAAAAATTTTAAAGTTTAGGAGCTGCCTGCTATTTGGTGGTGACTTCCCCTGTGCACTTGCGCAAAACGAAGGGTTAACGACAAACTTGTTTCTAGTAGTAGGTATACGTAGGGAGACCTTCTGTCTGTTCAGGTTTTTGCTTATTCTGTTTAACGAAATTTTCCAAATGTCGGAATCTTTTTTGATGGCCAAAAGTAAGTGACTAATTAGGCCTACAAGACCCTCAGCAAGCGTTCGATTTATATTTCTTTCTCTTGGGAGCACTTTTTTCCGTTTTTTGATGTTTAGTATATTTTATTTCAGTAATGATATATATAAAAAAAATACTTTAACTTTTGTGAGTTTTATATTGCCTAAGATTCTTTCGCTTTTTATTAAACAAATGTGTGTTACTTTGGGCCTGCTAACACGGAAAAGAAAGAATAACGACAGTGTTCGGAAGCAATTACTTTATGTTGTGACCTTATATGACTACCGACTAGGTGTACCCTTGCATTTGATATTGTGTTTACACAGAAAATACACTGCCTAACTATGGCATAGAAGATGTTATGTTGCCAAGACATATATGTGTACTTATATCGAGTGCTAGTATGTTTTTATGGTTAAATAATTTTATTATTGATTTTAGATTTCAGATTGCAAATAATTTTTGTTTACATTTTTTTTTTAATTTTTTTTTCTACTTTCGTTTTGGTGACCTTACAGAGAACGATGTTGACACAAATGCGAATATAACAAAAATAAATTACTAAAATCAACATCACGATAGCAATACAAACATAAATAGAATATTCATTACAAAACCACCTAATACTTGAATTTTATGAGAAAGTATTAGGGGGAGAGAGAACATTAAATTCTTAAATCTTTAGCATGATACGTGCCCAATACATTCCCATTCAAATCTTCCAATATATAATAACTTTGCCCCACTTTTTCCTTGGCTTTGGCTTTAAGGTATAACGGAGCCAATTTTGCGTTAAATTTTTTCTCAACGCTACTTTGAGAGAAATTTCTTCGATACACAATTTGACCGACGCCATAAGTTATGGGACGAGCCCGAAGGTTATACTGAGTTTTGTTCTTCTCGTAAGCGCTAGAGATATATTTTTTAATTTTATCTCTTATCATGACCAAGCGGTCGTCCCTGGAGAGAGGAGAAATTGGTTCGTTGAGCATTTTTATATTTTTTAACAGACTGTAGGACGATCCATGTGAAAACGGCATGATAGGGGGAAGTTTGTAAAGACTGATGAATGGTATTTCGTAACGAGCAACTTATGGGGCTTAGGTTCTAATCCCACAAGGTCTGATCTTTCTTCAGATAAGCCCGAACTCCTGCTATCAACGAGCGGTTCACACGCTCGGACGCGTTGGATTGCGGCGAGTATAAGGCAGTATAAATATGATTTACCCCGAGTCTTGTAAAAAACGCATTTAGTTCATTAGCTTTAAATTGGGAGCCGTTGTCACTTACGACGTGCCCTTGTATACCGTACACATGAAAAATATGTTCTAGCAAAAACGTTTGAATATTGGAAGAGGTTAATTTTTTTAAGGGACATAACCAGTGAAATTTTGTCAAATGATCTAGAACTATCAATACTCCTATGTTTCCTCGCTTACTTCTAGGGTACGGACCTAAGATGTCTATATACAGACGTTGAAAAGGACGCACTGCTATTGTCGGTTCCCCCATTTCGGGCTTGGTGACAAAATTTGGTGACTTACTCGTTTTGCATATTTCACAGTTACGAGTATAATTGCGTACATCCATAACCATACCAGGCCAATAAAAATTTCGTCTAATAAGTTCCAAAGTTTTACCCATACCACAATGTGAAGCGATCACTGAGTCGTGAGCTCTGGACATAACTGACAAACATATTGGTTTTGGGATCCAAAGTTTCCAGGCGTTTTGTTGTTGGATTTCATTGCCGGTGTAGTGCTCGTTTCGAATATAAATATATTTTTCAATAACTTTCAAGTCCGGGTACTTGCCGTTGTTTTCCTGAATTTTTGCAATAAGTTGGATATATTCCTCGCTTAAGAAATGCTCGGAATCGGGCAATTCGATTTCGGAGACTTCTTCGTAGGGTATCCGTGAGAGGGCATCGGGTACCGTATTGTCTTTGCCTTTCCGATGACTAATGGTAAATTTGTAACCTTGCAGCTTAAATACCCATCGAGCAAGTCGGCCGCTCAATTCTGTCTGCCTCATTAGCCATACTAGACTAGAGTGGTCCGTGATGACTTCGAACTCTTGCATTTCGATGTAGCATCTAAATCGCTTTATAGCTTCTATCGTCGCCAGACATTCTCTCTCGGTTACACTATAGTTACGTTGGGCTGTATTTAACTTTTTCGACATAAATGCGATTGGTTTTTCATCTCCGTTGTTGCCGAACTGAACCAAGACGGCCCCAATACAAAAATTGCTTGCATCGCACTGTATGTAAAACTTCTTACTGAAGTCAGGGGTTGCAAGGATTGGAGCAGAGGTTGGCAGAGTTTTGATTTCTTGAAATGCTCGTTGTGCTTCTGCTGTCCAAGAAAATTTCTTCTTCGTAGATAACACCTCTGTGATTGGAAACACTACCGATGAAAAATTTGCAATAAATCTGAGATACCAGCCTGCAATCCCTAGAAATCCGCGAACCTGTTTTATATTTTTAGGGACTGGCCAAGCCAGGATTGCGTCAACTTTGTCAGGATCGGTTTTTATACCCCCATTACCAATAACATATCCTAGATATTTTGTTTCCGTAACACAAAACCGGGACTTAGAAATATTTAACGTTAAATTTGCCTTTCTGAATATATCCGCAATTCTAGCAAGAACCGATAAATGGATCTGAAAATCTTTTGACACTATGATTAGGTCATCCAAGTAACCGAAGACACAATTTCTAAGATCAGGTGGGATAAGTTCATCCATTAGACGACACATTGTTTGAGGCGCATTACAGAGCCCGAAAGGCATAACCTTAAATTGGTAGAGTGGTCTGCCTGGCACTGTGAAGGCCGTCAACGGTTTAGCCCGATCGGTTAGACCAATCTGCCAATAGGCGTCTTTTAGGTCTAATTTGGAAATTAGGTTTGCCTTTGGTAATCTCGCAAATATTCCCTCAATACTTGGAAGGGGATAAGCATCCTTTTTGGTAACAAAATTGACCTTTCTGGCATCTAAACACAGGCGAATTTTATTTGGCTTGATCACCAAACGCATAGGAGAACTCCATGGAGATGTTGAAGGCTCAATCACACCTAAAGTAAGCATTCGGTCGATTTCTTTATATACCATTTTCTCAACTGCCGGAGAAACCGGAAAATACCTTTGTTTAATGGGTGTGGCATTTCATGTTTAATTAAGCAGGTTCTGCCCAAGCTTTGTTGTTCGAAATTGGGAAATAAATCTACGATAGAATCTAAGTGTCACATTTGACTATGAGTTAATGCGTATCTATCTTCGCTGGAAATTACGTCAGCACTTGCAGTTTTAACAGACAAAATCTCGGACGATATCTTAAGATCGGACATATCCAAAGGGCCGCTAATTATTGCCGATTCAAAAAAATCTGGAGCTAATTTAAACAACTTCCAAAAATCTAAACCTAAAATCAAGTTTTGTGACAATGATGGAACAATCCATATTCTCATCTGATGACATTGATTTCGAAAATAAACATCAACTATTAGATAACCAGTCACTCTCTGCAATTTTCCGTCTGCAGTTTTCACGTTAGACTTGAGTTTAGTAAAGAGTTTTGAACCTGAAAATCGTTTTGTGCAAGATCTGCCCCCATACATGTGATATTGGCCCCGGTGTCCAACATACCTAAGAGAGAAAAATCTAAAAATTTAACTTTGGCGTAGAACCTTTTGTCAGCACAATTGTTAATAACAGTGGAAACTGTGTACTTAGACGACAGCCTTAACAATTTATAATAATTCCTTAGCCGAGTAGTGGAGCGCTTGGGTTTTTTCTCAACAGGATGAGTTACAGAAGATTCATTAAATAGTTCCTTTCTTTTTGCCAGATATTGTCGCCATCGTTCATGATAAGGTCGGATGGGGTATAAAATTTTGTTTGGACTCAAGGTTGGTAAGTGTTCGTTCTTGAAAATTTTCAAACTTTTCTCATTATCATCTGGCTTGCTAATATTTTTGCCGCTTATTTGAGTTGGTGCGATCTCTATGACTGATGTGTTGGTGGTGGTATACAGTGCAAGTTTTTTGAATTACTTAAATTTTTTGAATTACAGTTTTGACATTGTGGCTTATATAAGTCTTTAGCACCGCAGCCGTAACAAAAAATTGTTTTTTTTTCCTAAACAATCTTACCAGTGGTGACCAAAGTCATCGCAGTTCCAACATTTATTAGTATTAACTTGCTGTAACGCATCAATCACCTGATCTTTGTTGGTGTTTTCCCCCAACTCTGATTTTTCTTTGAAGTTAACTTCTGAAATATTTCGTCTTGAAAACGAAGAGTTCAAAATTTTTGATTGCGCATTTTTACGGAAATAATCATCATTTATAAGATTTTCTCGCATTTGCACCATTTTACGTAAATGAGCAAAAGAATAAATGGGGACATAAAGTAATTCATGTCGTATTTCTGGCCTTAAATTTTTCATCAAGATTTCGATTTATTCCCTCTCAGCAATTGAGGCTTCCAAACGATCAATTATTACCGAAATGCCTTCATAGAATGTATCGAATGACTCGCCAGCCCTCATTTTCCGATTCCGTAATTCTTCCCGCAGATCAAAAGTGGATTTGAAATCTTTATATTAATATCTTATTGCAGCACAAAACTCATTCCATTGTATGTTGTCCACCTGCTTGTGGTAGCGCCAATACCAATCCCGTGCTTTCCCGGAAAGTAAGATGTGCAAATTCTTGCAAATAAGGGAGAAATCGTTATTAAAATTATCGGCTGTCAAACACCGAATTCTATAAAGGAACTCATCAACAGTTAGACCATTTACCGTACCATCAAACTTTAAATTCCAATTTTGAATTATTGACGTAATCTTATCAGTGCGAATATTAAAATGATCATGATTATGAGAAGAGAACACTGGGAGACGTTGTGCATTGCTTTGAACTTGAGTAAGTGTTGGCAAAGAACCTGGTCGTTGCCTATGTGGAGCTGTTTTAGGCGCATCTTGGATATTGTTTGGTACAATATATAAATTTTCCAAAATTTTAATGATACTTGTTTCAATAATTTGGGTCAGTTGGGAATGGTTAATATTGTTATTATTATTATGATTATATTGACTATTACTTGTGTTAGAAGCAAAAGGTTGTAGATTAGAAAACTGTTCTTCAATATTGGGATTTGGGGTATTCAATATAGTATGAGAAGTATACTCAGGCTGAAAAGCCCCCTGATTAGAATCAGACACAGAGTTTTTTAGGCACAAATTTCTTGTAACCCTTCGCGTGTTATATCTTTTGCTCATAGCAGCACGACCTCTAGTTCTACTGTTTACCTCACTATCAGCCTTTTCAATAGCAATTGATTTTGAACTAATATGATTAGTCACTTTCTTTAAATCGCCGAGATCACACGGCTTACGACATTCGGGGCACACAGCCGTTTGAGACAAAACATGCTCAATGCAACTCCTATGAAAAATATGGCTGCAATTAATTATTAATAAGCAATCCTGAGTGTCCAACAACACTTCTTTACAAACTACGCATTTGTTTACAAAACCAGAAGCGGACGCGCCATTTTTATCATCCCGTGACGTTGAAGCTTGAACTGTCCCCATTGGGGTACGTTCTAATGCCATTGCCATTAAAAAAGATTATAAGGCAAATAAAAGACTTAAATACAAAATTAAAAAAAAAAGAAAAAAGGAATTGCCACCCTACGTAGGTGCAATTAACCAATAACAAATTATGTTATTCAAAACTACTTAATATTTGTGTAAAGATTGAACTCTATCCAATTTAAGTTGAAACGATTTTAAGTTTTTTTTTTAATTTCTTACGATAATGATGTGAAAAAGATAAGAATATAAAAGACTTCGTGCAGATTTTAGCGTGTAACGAAAATTACATTTGAAAATTAAGTTCTACTAAAAATTGTTTACCTTGTTAAAGGAAACGAACCAGTATGCAGATTAAATTTTCATTTTATAACCAATGAGAGGGATATAAAAATGCCATTAGCTATCTTTATATACATACATCTTCCACAGTCATTAGGATACTGATAACCACGTTTCACCATTACAACAGCCTATGTTTAAAATTGTTGAAAAAAAACCAATTATAATTTATAGCAAAAAAAAAAAACTTTAAGAGAAATATTGGTTGCCATATTGAGCTTAACTATCGTCAAATAGACAAGATCCTGAAAACTTTTAAAGATTATTCTACCATTTAATTGATTCTGTTCCGCAACTAAATTGTGTGTTTATTGAAGAATAGAAAATAAAGAAACTATTTAAATAGGGATCAATAAAATGAAATATTCTACGGGCCCCACGTTGGGCGCCAATTATGTAATGTGTTAATTTTTTTTTTTAATTCATTATATGTTATAAGTCAAAAGGCCGAAACGATGTTTTAGTATGTGGGGAGTTGGTGGTAAGCTTTGGTCTTTGTGTATTTTATTTCGAGTACACAGACAAACGATGGAGGAGTCTTAACACAACTAGCTGACAGTCTTTCGGGGTGGGAACGTCTTGTCTGCATATTCTTATCCACATACCATCTGGGTACATTCATACATAATATTTATAGACTCCATTGCCTCTGTTGATTAAATGTAGAAAAAAATAAAAAAAAACAAATGTTACACGCTATCTTCTCACAAAAACTACTTGGGGACACCCATGATGTTGTTGGGTCCAGAGCTTCTTACCCACCCTACCTATGTTCTAGTAAGGCCAATTTTCTAGAACCCCGAAAGCTCCACCATTCCTAACTCATCACATCCGTAAGAAACTAAAATTTATTTAAACTTCCATAGTATTTCAAATATATTTACTGACATTGTTATTTTAACTGGGTAAACGTAAATGCCTAACATTACATTTTCTTTTGTTTTTAACACACAAAGGAAACCTTTAAAATATACGTTAATTCTATTTATATAACCTAATTTTATTAAATTTTTTTTTTTTTTTTTTGATAAAAAAAATTACATATTATACTAGGGTAGTCTTCCCCTCAAACTTTTGCTTTTGCAAATTTAAACTTATACATTTATGTAAAGAGAGAATTTGTTTATATGTTATAAACAAAAACCACAATAGAAATCTCCAAAATTAATATGTGTGTTACTCCTTTTGAGGTGGTTGTTGTTTTTAGTTATATTTTATAGGTAAATTTACAATAATAATATAAACATAAAGTAAAAACAAATTACACGCTCACTAACCAACTGAATTGTAGATTTTTTTGTTTGTTTGATGACTGATGTGTTGGTGGTGGTATTCGGTGCAAGTTTTTTGAATTACTTAAATTTTTTGAATTACAGTTTTGACATTGTGGCTTATATAAGTCTTTAGCACCGCAGCCGTAACAAAAAATTGTTTTTTTTCCTAAACAATCTTGCCAGTGGTGACCAAAGTCATCGCAGTTCCAACATTTATTAGTATTAACTTGCTGTAACGCATCAATCACCTGATCTTTGTTGGAGTTTTCCCCCAACTCTGATTTTTCTTTGAAGTTAACTTCTGAAATATTTCGTCTTGAAAACGAAGAGTTCAAAATTGTTGATTGCGCATTTTTACGGAAATAATCATCATTTATAAGATTTTCTCGCATTTGCACCATTTTACGTAAATGAGCAAAAGAATAAATGGGGACATAAAGTAATTCATGTCGTATTTCTGGCCTTAAATTTTTCATCAAGATTTCGATTTATTCCCTCTCAGCAATTGAGGCTTCCAAACGATCAATTATTACCGAAATGCCTTCATAGAATGTATCGAATGACTCGCCAGCCCTCATTTTCCGATTCCGTAATTCTTCCCGCAGATCAAAAGTGGATTTGAAATCTTTATATTAATATCTTATTGCAGCACAAAACTCATTCCATTGTATGTTGTCCACCTGCTTGTGGTAGCGCCAATACCAATCCCGTGCTTTCCCGGAAAGTAAGATGTGCAAATTCTTGCAAATAAGGGAGAAATCGTTATTAAAATTATCGGCTGTCAAACACCGAATTCTATAAAGGAACTCATCAACAGTTAGACCATCAAACTTTAAATTCCAATTTTGAATTATTGACGTAATCTTATCAGTGCGAATATTAAAATGATCATGATTATGAGAAGAGAACACTGGGAGACGTTGTGCATTGCTTTGAACTTGAGTAGGTATTGGCAAAGAACCTGGTCGTTGCCTATGTGGAGCTGTTTTAGGCGCATCTTGGATAGTGTTTGGTACAATATATAAATTTTCCAAAATTTTAATGATACTTGTTTCAATAATTTGGGTCAGTTGGGAATGGTTAATATTGTTATTATTATTATGATTATATTGACTATTACTTGTGTTAGAAGCAAAAGGTTGTAGATTAGAAAACTGTTCTTCAATATTGGGATTTGGGGTAGTCAATATAGTATGAGAAGTATACTCAGGCTGAAAAGCCCCCTGATTAGAATCAGACACAGAGTTTTTTAGGCACAAATTTCTTGTAACCTTTCGCGTGTTATATCTTTTGCTCATAGCAGCACGACCTCTAGTTCTACTGTTTACCTCACTATCAGCCTTTTCAATAGCAATTGATTTTGAACTAATATGATTAGTCACTTTCTTTAAATCGCCGAGATCACACGGCTTACCACATTCGGGGCACACAGCCGTTTGAGACAAAACATGCTCAATGCAACTCCTATGAAAAACATGGCTGCAATTAATTATTAATAAGCAATCCTGAGTGTCCAACAACACTTCTCTACAAACTACGCATTTGTTTACAAAACCAGAAGCGGACGCGCCATTTTTATCATCCCGTGACGTTGAAGCTTGACTGTCCCCATTGGGGTACGTTCTAATGCCATTGCCATTAAAAAAGATTATAAGAGAAATAAAAGACTAAAATACAACTAAAAAAACAAAAAAGAAATTGCCACCCTACGTAGGTGCAATTAACCAATAACAAATTATGTTATTCAAAACTACTTAATATTTGTGTAAAGATTGAACTCTATCCAATTTAAGTTGAAACGATTTTAAGTTTTTTTTTTAAATTTCTTACGATAATGATGTGAAAAAGATAAGAATATAAAAGACTTCGTGCAGATTTTAGCGTGTAACGAAAATTACATTTGAAAATTAAGTTCTACTAAAAATTGTTTACCTTGTTAAAGGAAAACGAACCAGTATGCAGATTATCTTTTCATTTTATAACCAATGAGAGGGATATAAAAATGCCATTAGCTATCTTTGTATACATACATCTTCCACAGTCATTAGGATACTGATAACCACGTTTCACCATTACAACAGCCTATGTTTAAAATTGTTGAAAAAAAAAAACAATTATAATTTGTAGCAAAAAAAAACTTTAAGAGAAATATCGGTTGCCATATTGAGCTTAACTATCGTCAAATAGACAAGATCCTGAAAACTTTTAAAGATTACTCTACCATTTAATTGATTCTGTTCCGCAACTAAATTGTGTTTTATTGAAGAATAGAAAATAAAGAAACTATTTAAATAGGGACCAATAAAATGAAATATTTTACGGGCCCCACGTTGGGCGCCAATTATGTAATGTGTTAATTTTTTTTTTTTTTAAATTCATTATATGTTATAAGTCAAAAGGCCGAAACGATGTTTTAGTATGTGGGGAGTTGGTGGTAAGCTTTGGTCTTTGTGTATTTTATTTCGAGTACACAGACAAACGATGGAGGAGTCTTAACACAACTAGCTGACAGTCTTTCGGGGTGGGAACGTCTTGTCTGCATATTCTTATCCACATACCATCTGGGTACATTCATACATAATATTTATAGACTCCATTGCCTCTGTTGATTAAATGTGGAAAAAAAGAAAAAAACAACAAATGTTACACGCTATCTTCTCACAAAAACTACTTGGGGACACCCATGATGTTGTTGGGTCCAGAGCTTTTTATCCACCCTACCTATGTTCTAGTAAGGCCAATTATCTAGAACCCCGAAAGCTCCACCATTCCTAACTCATCACATCCGTAAGAAACTAAAATTTATTTAAACTTCCATAGTATTTCAAATATATTTATTCACATTGTTATTTTAACTGGGTAAACGTAAATGCCTAACATTACATTTTCTTTTGTTTTTAACACACAAAGGAAACCTTTAAAATATACATTAATTCTATTTATATAACCTAATCTTATTAGAATTTTTTTTTTTTTTTTTTATAAAAAAAATTACATATTATACTAGGGTAGTCTTCCCCTCAAACTTTTGCTTTTGCAAATTTAAACCTATACATTTATGTAAAGAGAGAATTTGTATATATGTTAAAAAGAAAAACCACAATAGAAATCTCCAAAATTAATATGTGTGTTACTCCTTTTGAGGTGGTTGTTGTTTTTAGTTATATTTTATAGGTAAATTTACAATAATAATATAAACATAAAGTAAAAACAAATTACACGCTCACTAACCAACTGAATTGTAGAGATTTTTTTGTTTGTTTGATGAAAACGTTTACGGCATTCCGTAGAGGCCTCTCCTAACGCTCTGCATACGTTGCTATTTTTTAAAAGCTGTAAGTTTTAACTGTTAATTGTTTTAAACTTTATTACTTACGCTAAATAAATTCTTCACCAACTACTATTTTGATAAATAATTAAATTTACAATTATGGACATTGGCTATAGTGTAGCAGACAAAATTCGTTAAACTTAGATGTTGCTTTTGTTTAATTTTTCTGTTATTTTACGTTTATATGGGAAACTGTGCAATATCTTTGATTTTAAATTGACTCTCTTCAATTTTCGTTTGAATATTTTGTTTTTTCTTTTTTTTTTATAAGAACTTTGTTTGCCTGTACGAATATAATCAGGTTGGTTGTTAAGAAATAAGTTTAGTTTATTATGTTAGCAAAACGAACAAACATACGGACATTCTATTCTAACCCCCTTCCTTTTTCCACTGGTTTACTGATAGAAAATAATTTGGTCCCCCTTTTTATTTTGTTTTTTTTTTTTTAACTAACTTTTCCAGTAGTTCTGTCGTTCCTTTTGGCATAAACAAAAATTTTAAAGTTTAGGAGCTGCCTGCTATTTGGTGGTGACTTCCCCTGTGCACTTGCGCAAAACGAAGGGTTAACGACAAACTTGTTTCTAGTAGTAGGTATACGTAGGGAGACCTTCTGTCTGTTCAGGTTTTTGCTTATTCTGTTTAATGAAATTTTCCAAATGTCGGAATCTTTTTTGATGGTCAAAAGTAGATGACTAATTAGGCCTACAAGACCCTCGAAAAGCGTTCGATTTATATTTCTTTCTTTTGGGAGCACTTTTTTCCGTTTTTTGCTGTTTAGTATATTTTATTTCAGTAATGATATATATAAAAAAAATACTTTAACTTTTGTAAGTTTTATAATTGGCTAAGATTCTTTCGCTTTTTATTAAACAAATGTGTGTTACTATGGGGCCTGCTAACACGGAAAAGAAAGAATAACGACAGTGTTCGGAAGCAATTTCTTTATGTTGTGACCTTATATGACTACCAACTAGGTGTACCCTTGCATTTGATATTGTGTTTACACAGAAAATACACTGCCTAACTATGACATAGAAGATGTTATGTTGCCAAGACATATATGTGTACTTATATCGAGTGCTAGTATGTTTTTATGGTTAAATAATTTTATTATTGATTTTAGATTTCAGATTGCAAATAATTTTTGTTTACATTTTTTTTTTAATTTTTTTTCTACTTTCGTTTTGGTGACCTTACAGAGAACGATGTTGACACAAATGCGAATATAACAAAAATAAATTACTAAAATCAACATCACGATAGCAAGACAAACATAAATAGAATGTTCATTACACTTTTTAAGTTTTGGCATTGATAAAATATAGAGGAGTATATACGGATAGGATACCGTATTCTATGGCTTCTACTGCATTGCCATGGAGTGTTTCTACCTCATCGATCAGTCTGCTTACCTTGGATTGGTTCAATACGTTTGTGTTGATGATGCCGCTCTTCGCCATTTGACACGCTCTAATAATCTCGTTTACCTCATCTTTCAAGATCATTATATGATTTATAGCATTCCGCTCTATTCGGTTAGCTTCTTTCCTACTGGTTATGTTATTCATTATGTTTATTACGTTGTTCGTTTTCCTTACCAAGTCGTTCATAGCGCGTTGGAGTTCTCTATTCTCCTTATTCTGTTCGTTGTTGTTAGTGATTATTTCTTCTTGGCGTTTGACAACCATGTACCAATCAACCGCATCTGGGTTTCCGGCAACCCATTTTCAGGCTGAACCGATCCAGTCAATTGATCGAGGTGATCGTATCCTGGGGTTTCTTAGTTCATTAAAATGTTGCTTATTTGTGTCATGTAATGTTGCAATGTTTCTTTGGCTTCACTTGGGGGCACAAGGCTGTAGTTCAGGGCCGAAATATTGTTGGCCGCGGTTGCGTACTCATCAAGCTCAATAATGTATATCAGTTTAAAGTTGCCGTTTAAAAACCATACATTTCCCGCCTTCAGCGTAGCAATTGATGTCTCATAACGGTAGATCTTGGCTCCAAAGCCGCTTAGCGCTAATGCTACTCTAAGTGTGTTAAGAAAATTGATTACTTGCGTTCTAGGTTTAGTCAATCTTAATATTTGACGACAAAAAAATTTTGCCTATTATAAAAGTGCCAGTAAGAAGTATTAGTTTCATAGTATTTTGTTTTCTTATCAATAATTTTGTATCTTTCTTTCAATAGCAGTAATTTGTATTATTTTTTGTAATAATCGTTTTTCATTTGCGCGTTAACCGCCTTTTTTTTCTTTTTTGCTTATTCTTTTTATTAGTTTATTATTAGTTTTTTTATATATAATTCTACATCCGTCAGGTTGCGTTCAATCTAATGGGTCACTCGGAACACTGGACTAATATTCTTATGCTGTGCCGCTATGGCATCTGTAAGCCTTGACGCAATATGTCATGACACAGAATTGGCGCATAGCCCAAAGATTGCTGAACCCGTCGTGATGTTCTCTATATTAAGCTATATTCGATATTGTGTTATCGTTTTTATAAGGTTATAGTGATGGTCATAATTGCGTTTTGGTATATGTTTATTATTGCTAATTTACTTTATGGGTTTAATTATTGTGCAAGTGGAAACGACCAAATACTTGAGTGCTTTTTTTTTGTGGTGTCAAGAACTTAATATTTTTTACATTTGCTTTGTGAATTTTTCTCCCTTCTACTAACTCTCTTTTATATAGGGGTTTGCTTTTTCCCTTAGTCTTTTTATCAATTATGAATACGACATTCTCCTTTTTATATTTTCTAGGAGAATTCCTGCGTCTATTATTTTTCTTATTCCGTTCAATGACATTCTTCCTAATTAGACCCCTAAGATCTTTATTAATTTTCGAGCACGCTGTATGTAAGAGATCAGAGTCAGTTGTCTGAGCGCGATTGAAAATAATGTCGCTCGGTCTTTTTCCGGTGACTGAGTGTATCGTATTGTTATACTAGTCGACCGACACATATATCAGTTGACGTACACTCAGCTCAGGTTGTTCCGTCTTCAGGCAGCGGTATATTTCTATTATAATGAAATGGAAACTTTCCACTTGTCCATTGACCTCACTTCGCTGTGATGGCGTCAAATATAGTTTTATTCCTAGGCTACAAATGAAGTTAAATATCAAAGGACTTATAAAGCTTTTCTCATTGTCAGTGACAAGTATTTTTGGGATGGTAAAATAATGAAATATCTTCACAAGTTTTTCTCTGTTATTAATGTGAAAAAATTTTCAGAATTTAGAAAATTTGGCATTTACAGAAATAAACTTTTGATCTTGGATTTCCATCATATGCAAGTTAACACTTACTACAACAACAACTAAAACAAACACCATAATTCATCAAACCAAACATACAAGACAATAACAACAACAGCAAGAGCACATACTCGCAAGTCAGCATAATCAACATATTCTAAATAAACCACTATCAAGGTGAAGATTCCCAGACAGTAACCGGAACCCAAGAATGCAATGGCTTGTTGTGGGAAACGACGAGTCAACAAATCAGTACATGAGTGTGGGAACCGTCAAGTCGGCAATTATTGTTTAAATAAATTATTAAATATTGTAAAGTAGTGGCAGTCAGATTTGTGAGTTTACGAAATAAAGTTGTACTTGCTGTTAACTTAAAGGTTAACAGTACAAAAATTTATATTTTTTTAAATATTTCAACTCGAAGGAAATTAATTTGCATATGTTATAGTTCGCAGAGTAATTTCGGTATAGGTATCTCTTGGTGTTGGGGCTTAGATGGGTTTTTACCATATTTATTTATGTGGCAGGTTTCACATTTGGCGAAGTAGTACTTTTCAAGTAATTGACTCTTGTTCTCCTTGGCATTTCGGTGCGCTCTTCGATGTTCTTTTTAATTATACGGAACCTTACTTCAGGCGAGGTGACGTTTTCCTCTTCTTTTTTCGTGACCCTTATATTGTAATTAGAAAAATGGTTAACATAGAGGTTCTGGAGGAGATTAAGACAACTTTCAGGGGTTTCATATAACTCCAGATAATTCGCATTTCTGATCACTATCTGATTTTTGAAACTGTTAGTGGCTGCTTCTACATGTGGGATGAAATCGGACGAATCCTGGTCGGCACTGTGAATGGTTTCACTGGTTGAAGCGCTGTCATTTGAAAATTTTCCTTCCGATGCAGCTCTCGTTCCTTCTGTTCCGCATTTGCTAGCTGTCGATCCGCTAAGATGATTCACGGACGACTGTAGTCTAGAGAGAGCATCTTCCACCGAGTTTTTTCTACCTAGTTTATAGAACAATTCGTGGTTGCACTCCTTAATACGTGCTTTCCATCTCTTCAATTTGGCATTAAAATTCCTGTTACCTAGGGCATAGGTAAGAGGCTGATGATCTGTGTAGATTTTTATCTTTTTTGCATCATACAGATAGTTTCGAAGATCATCCATCATCATCATCATCTTTATCTTACTTAATGAACGAAAGATAAATGCGATTGGCTTCTCCTTACCACTTGCCGTACGGTTAAATGGTTCATTAAAATCGCGAAAGGACTGTATTTCGGCAGTTGTTATTAGAGTTTTCAATTTCTCAAATGCTAAAATTGTTCATTCATCAAACGTTACAGGCAGCTTGTTCGACTGCGAAGCCTTGACCTGGGCATTGGTACTTCTTATAAGGTTCGTAAGTGATTTCGCCACCTTTGCATAGTCTTTGATAAAACGGCGATAGTACGACGTCATGCCCAGATAATTTTTCAATTGCCGAAACTTTTTATTGTCTGGCCTAATGCCTTCGGCTCCTACAAGATAACCCAGATATTCCACTTCGGTGCGCATAAAATGCGCTATTTCTAAATTAACCTTTAGCCATGTTGTTTCTAGTACATCAAAGTTGGTTATAACATAATTCCAATGGTCCTCTTCACATTTCCCAGGGATGATTATGTCGTCGATGTATCTGTTATGTATATTTTTTCTATAAACTCTTTTAATACGTCCTCTATCATTCTTTGGAAGATAGAGGGGGCGTTCTTGAGACCAAAAGAAAGTCTCAAAAGTACAAATTTTCTTTTCATGGTCGAAAAGGCAGCTTTCGGGACGTCTGATTTTTTCATTGGAATTTAGTGGAACCCTGAAGTGACATCTACAGTTGTAGAATACTTTGCGTCACGTAAGCTAGCTAGTGTTGTGTTTGTGCTAAGAATGGGGTATGTGTCTGGGATTTTTACCGCGTTTAACCTTTTAAAGTCTATTTCCATTCGGTATTGGCTCGTCGGGGGTAGTTCTAATTTCTGCACGGACACCGGCCATCATTGCTTGTTTGTTGTCAAGCTGTCTGAATAGCTTTGCGTATCTTTTAATAACTTTGTCTATCCTTCCTTTGGTTTTCACAGATATTGTATCATGGGCAGGATAATTGACATTCATACAATATTTCTCCTCGATCGGCACTTTCACATTTTCTCTAATCACTAAAACGTTATTTTTGCGGTCCACCATTAACCCTAACTCCTTGAGACCGTCGTCGTTATTATTCGATCAAACTTATTAAGACTGGGAAGAATATAAAAGGTCAATAATGTGTCTATTCCTATGTTTGCAAAAAATTTGCCTACTATTTTCTTAACAATTTCTATTTTTCCTCCTGTGGAACGGACGAAAAATGGCTTCCCTAAAGTAATACTATCTGCTGCTAATTCGGGGCTGCAAAATTTTTTATTGGAGCCCGTGTGAATTAGAAATTAAAATTTCGAGCCGTTTTTTGCAGTATATTTTATGTAAGGAGTGCTTGACGGCTGCCTGTCATAAAATTTACCTCATCAATAGCCTCGTCAAAAGTTGACTTTGTGGTTTCCTGTTCAGCAGGTTCGGTATATAGATTAAATAATCGAGGCTGCTTGTGTCTGAAATATGGCTCAAATCCGCTCCTTTTAATATTCTGCCTTGACCTGTTCATATAGTTAACTTGCCGGGATTCGTCTACCTCCATAGGTTCATGCTTTAAGACAGGCACGCGCAGTGGTGGGCGTGGTGCTTCGTTGTTTATTAGCGGTACGGCCTTTGGTGTTAATTGGTCCAGTGATTTCCTTGATAACTAGGGAATCTGTGAGGATTATATTGGGTCATCATAGCAGGGCCTTGAGACGCCTGGCTGCTACTTGGGTTACTCAGTCCAACTGGTATCGAAATGCGATTCGGTGATCCCGATTGCAATATGGTATTACGCATTGTCAGATTTTGTAAATGCAAGCAGGCTGAGTAGGCTTCTGGTAATGTTTTAGGCTTTTGTATAATCAACATTCGGAATAAGTTTCCCCTGCGTCCCCTAATAAACACATCTAAAGCTCGATTTATATGAGTTTCTATCAGGGCAGTTACGGGTCCTGGCTGTATGCTTCAGTCTTCAGTTTGTTAAATATCAAGGAAAGTTGCAGATTGACGGATGACCTTCGATGCCTTGGGATAACTGGTGAGCTGGTGCTCAAGAGTTTGTATGTCGCTTTTGTCAGCGTAATGAAGAGATAGGACCCTTTTTATTTCCTGCCAATTGTTTTCGAAAACATTGTATGAAATCAAGGCCGTATCAGCGGCCCTTATCACCTTTTGTCTAATGCTTAGTATAATGGTCCTATATATTCGCTTATTCTTTACAATTTCGAAATTCTTTAGAATTGTTTCTACCGAGTATATCCAGGTAAATATTGCGCCGGATTTCCTTCAAATACTCTTAATTCTTTTAACGAGTCGGGCAGTCGTTGGATTTCTTTTAACTCTTCCTCGTTTCTAGGTGGTTGTAACACCTTCTCCTCAACTTCACTTCCCAAAGACACAAAGGTGCTTCCAATGCCTGCGACTGAGCTCACCCAAACGCTTCTGACCGTTAGTTCCCTTAATCCCCTTGAGTGTATCTTCTATTCCTTTTAAATAATTAACGAGCATGTTGATAGCTCATGTCAGGTTAGTAAAGTTCGCCCTCATTTCGTTCATTGTCTATTCTCTTTCTTTTTTTTTATATTGTATATATATATCAGCACGGAAATTTTATAACAGCCAGAAGGAAGAAAAAAATTCACTTACCTGGGTATCTGCCAAATTATTTATGTTCACAGAATGAATGTGCTGTTAAATTAAATTCTTCTTCTTCTTTTTTATGGCCTACTCGTGGCACGGAACAAACACCTCCAAGCCGGTAACCATCTGACAATGCTTATGTTAGCTTAATTATCCAGGAATACCGGTTGTTGTTGTAATTATCGTTCCTGGAGGGTCCCATAGGGATCGCAGAAACGTATTTATTAAAGTTTATTAAGGCAACACATTTTAATCGGATCCCTGTTCAAGCGCCAGTTAAAATTTTTACGCGGAGTAAATTCAAAAAATAATTTTATAATTTAATATTTGAAACAATTATAAGATTTAATATTTCAACATTAATTAATTTTAATTCACAATTATTTTACTTAACTATTATTATTATTATCATTATTATTATTATTATTTATTTAACTATTATAAGATGTTAATATTTTACTTAACTATTTTTCTACCTTAAATACTCCGATACACGACTAAGACTGACTTCACACATGCCCTGGCCAAAACAGCAAACCGCGGCTTGTTCGCAGATCACGTTGCGCAGCCAAGTGTGTGCCAACATTGCAATTTGATGAGAACTGCTATTAATGCAGTTTCACGGGTGACACTTGAGAAGTATCAAATTTCATCTCCGTATTTTATATTCTGGATGCATACAATTTGGCAAGTGTGTGAATAAATTTCTGCCTACTCGACAGAGTCGATATTACTAACTTTTATTAATTTATTATTATAATTGTTATTATTATTGTTATTTTACTATTCTGATTATTTTTATTATAATTGGTACTTTTAGAATTTAAAGGTCAAGTCGAATAATTTCAAAACATTTGTGTTTAACGAATTAAAAATGTATCAAATATAAAAGAGAAATTTTACATTGCTTATAAAATATAAATATATGTCAAATATAAAAGAGAAATTGAACAGATGCTGTAATTGCTTATAAAAGCTTAGCTAAATAAGCTAATAGAAAAATATAAATACTGATAGTAGAGTATAGTTTTTGATAGTGTATGTTAATAATTCGTTTTTAACCAATTAGTATATTAATATTGACTTTTGTAGAGAAATAAATGTTTAAAAAAAATACAAAAAATTTAAATTTCGCATATCCTATTTCTTGTAAATGGTTTAAAAATAGACGAATTTACAATTGTAGGCAGATATGAAGAATGCTGACGAAGGTTGTAGCGATCCAGAAATTAAATTTATTTCTGCTGATATGCAATTTTTATTGCCCTCTTTACACTTAATCACAATATTTCCGAACATAAGTCTATCTGAAAAACTCAGTAATAATAAAATTTTTATACACGTATATGTATGTAATTATTATATCACTTTTTTCTTTATTTATCTTACTTTTTAAGTGAGCGTTTATATCGTAGTATAGTATGTTGGTTAACAACATTGCTTAAAGCAAACTTGCTTAAAAAATATTTTAAAAATTTTTGACCAAATAAATACCTTGCTTTAACTATTAAAATGTATTTTTTGGATTTATGACAATCACCTTTTAAAAATATTTTAGTTTATTTATTTCCCAACTCAAAAGCATATGGTACTTATGCGTATAACAAATCTGCCAACACTGAGTTTGACTCACACACGAAAGGTTCCGTACCATGTATGGGTCACCATTTTAATTCTTAAATTAGTTACAACGGACTTAGTAAAACATATTTTGTGCAAGCATGCACTTCAAATTTGCATCGTGTTAGTACAAATATGTGTGATATTAATCCTTCCCTGAAGCGTTTTGTTTTTTCACTCTACCTTTTCAAACAAATACATACATAGGTATTGAAATTACTTTTCAAATGATACCCATATTGTCTCATTTTATTATTATCTATAAAGGTACGGTGACACTTGACAAACATTTGCCCGAAATCGTCAAATATTTGCTTGCCGTAGTGTGACCGCAAAATATTTTTAGGAGCAAACAACACCACAGCTGATTTTGGGCAAATAAAATTACTTTCCAGCAAACAAAAATGCTTTAATGTAAACATAGTGTGACCGCTCGACGGCAAATATTTGACTCATTTTTAGGCAAAAAAATATTTTTTCTTACAAAATATTTGTAAGAAAAAACACAGGCAAACAACAGCTGTATCATTAATGTTGCTAAGTATTTAAACTAAATAATTAAGTTTCGGGAAAAATCGCATAAAATTACAAATAATAGTAATAATGAAATGCAATTTTCAAAAGAAAAGGTAATGAAAACTTAAAGGAACGCATATTTTTTTAGTTGTATATAATTAAAGTTTTTATATAATTTGGTACATTTGGACATTTTCGCTTTTGAATGGACCACGGTTTCAAAATTTTACGTAAAAAAAATTGTTCCATTCCATGTTATAGTTTTTAAAAACCTTGGTGAGATACAAACAGTTTATTTTTTTTACCTTCCGAAATTGGAAATATAATAT
This sequence comes from Cistogaster globosa, assembly GCA_937654795.1. NCBI lineage: Eukaryota > Metazoa > Arthropoda > Insecta > Diptera > Tachinidae > Cistogaster > Cistogaster globosa. Next base: position 88,007,861 of record OW569403.1, read on the forward strand.
TAATAGAATTGTTTTTTAAAAACTGGAGGACTTTATGTCCCAATTTAAATTTCGCCATATTCATAAAAAAATAAAAATAACTTTGAAATGTGTTTTGTAACAAATTTTCTTTTATAAATTTTTTTGATAAATATTGGTTTTAAATAGAGTCCCTGCAAATTACATTAACATTTAAAAAAAAGTTTTTTTTACAACAAAAATTTTCTGGTCGACAATAGATAACTTTTTTTCAAAACATATATTACGCTTGGTAAAATATCCTTTATTATATTAAAATATAATATTTTGGGGATATATTACTCGAAAATGAGAGTTCCAAAAGTAACTCTTGTTTTTATTTTGAAATGCTATGCTAGACTAGACTTAAATAAAATTTTCCTTACTTCTACCGATACAAGTAATCCTGTAAGAAGCTATTAGTTCGGAAATTATAGATATTTGCAGTTATAAACTATATGTTGCTATATTTCTGAACACAAAGCTCTGATTATAGTGAAATGTATTTATGTTGTTTCAAAATTCTTATTAATGAAATTAAATAAGACCAGCCACGTGCTTTGACATTAATAATCAATATCGATAAGTTTACATTACATAACCTAGAATTTAACATGCTTAAATTTAACTAACCTAAATTATACATTCCAATAGTTTAACTTTAAATTAAATTTACAAATCATTTAAACTGCATAAAGCGCCGAAAAAAGTCGGCTGTATGCAGAACAAAAACAAACATCACCCGTAGCGTGAGAACAAAACTAAGAATCCGTAGCCTAGTCCACGACTTTCTTAACAGTGCTTAATAACTTTTGTGATAATCCATTTTAAACACCTCAATTATAGTTCCAAAACTTTCGATTTGCAATAAAAAGAGATGTGTTCCATAAGTCCTAAGCTAAACACTTGTTTTACATCTGAATGTGAACTAAATTTTTCATTAATACATATAATTTGCGTTTAATTGTAAGTAATTACGCAACAGTTTTTAAAAACTCCGGTGAGATTCAAGTGTTTTTCTTCTATCTTCCGAAATTGGAAACTGTCCCAGTTAAAATGTTGTATATGTTCTGCCATATTCATAAAAACATTGCAAATTTGTCGTAAAATACATTTTAAAACTATTTTAGTACTTTATGAACACGGCAGTTACAGTTTGATTCTTCGTTAAATTGGCTTTTTCTTTAAACGTCTTAAAAAATATTATTTGTCTACACTTATATAAAATAAACAAATCAACAGCTGTAGATTGAAAATTAAATTAAATAAAAATTTGTAGAAATTGTACCTAAAAAGATGTAAAGAATGCATATTACAATTTTTATTTAGAAGTGGAATCTAATATCTATTTAGGTTTTTCCTTTTCAAACAAATACATACATAGGTATTGAAATTACTTTTCAAATGATACCCATATTGTCTCGTTTTATTATTATCTATAAAGGTCCGCTGACACTTGACAAACATTTGCCCGAAATCGTCAAATATTTGCTTCCCGTAGTCTGACCACAAAAAATTTATTAGGAGCAAACAACACCACAGCTGATTTTGGACAAATAAAATTACTTTCCAGCAAACAAAAATGCTTCTAATGTGAACATAGTGTGACCGCTCGACGGCAAATATTTGACTCAGTTTTAGGCAAAAAAATGTTTGTTCTTACACAATATTTGAAAGAAAAAAACACAGGCAAACAACAGCTGTATCATCAATGTTGCTAAGTATTTAAACTAAATAATTAAGTTTTGGGTAAAATCACAAATAATAATAATAATGAAATGCAATTTTTAAAAGAAAAGGTAAATTAAAACTTAAAGGAAACGCATATTTTTCTAGTTATATATAGCTAAAGTTTTTATATATAATTTGGTATATATTTAGACTTTTCCGCTTTAGAATGGACCACAGTTTCAAAATTTTACGTAAAGAAAATTGTTCCATTCCATGTTATAGTTTTTAAAAACCTTGGTGAGATACAAACAGTTTATTTTTTTAACTTCCGAAATCGGAAATATAATATTAATAAAATTGTTTTTTAAAAACTGGAGGACTTTATGTCCCAATTTAAATTTCGCCATATTCATAAAAAAATTAAAATAACTTTGAAATGTGTTTTGTAACAAATTTTCTTTTATGTATTTTTTTTTTGATAAATATTGGTTTTAAATAGAGTCCCTGCAAATTACATTAACATTAAAAAAAAGTTTTTTTTACAACAAAAATTTTCTGGTCGACAATAGATAAGTTTTTTTCGAAATATATATTACGCTTGGTAAAATATCCTTTATTATATTAAAATATAAAATTTTGGAGATATATAACTCGAAAATGAGAGTTCCAAAAGTAACTCTTGTTTTTATTTTGAAACGCTATGCTAGACTAGACTTAAATAAAATTTTCCTTACTTCTACCGATACAAGTAATCCTGTAAGAAGCTATTAGTTTGGAAATTATAGAGATTTGTAGTTATAAACTATATGTTGTTATATTTCTGAACACAAAGCTCTGATTATAGTGAAATGTATTTATGTTGTTTCAAAATTCTTATTAATGACATTAAATAAGACCAGCCACGTGCTTCGACATTAATAATCAATATCGATTACTTTACATTACATAACTTGGAATTAACATGCTTAAATTTAAATAACCTAAATTATACATTCCAATAGTTCAACTTTAAATTAAATTTACAAATCATTTAAACTGCATAAAGAGCCGAAAAAAGTCGGCTGTATGCAGAACAAAAACAAACATCACCCGTAGCGTGAGAACAAAGCTAAGAATCCGTAGCCTAGTCCACGACTTTCTTAACAGTGCTTAATAACTTTAGTGATAATCCATTTTAAACACCTAAATTATTGTTCCAAAACTTTCGATTTGCCATAAAAAGAGATGTGTTCCATAAGTCCTAAGCTAAACACTTGTTTTACATCTGAATGTGAACTAAATTTTTCATTAATACATATAATTTGCGTTTAACTGTAAGTAATTACGCAACAGTTTTTAAAAACCCCAGTGAGATTCAAGTGTTTTTCTTCTATCTTCCGAAATTGGAAACTATCCCAGTTAAAATGTTGTATATATTCTGCCATATTCATAAAAACATTGCAAATTTGTCGTAAAATACATTTTAAAACTATTTTAGTACTTTATGAACACGGCAGTTACAGTTTGATTCTTCGTTAAATTAGCTTTTTATTTAAACGACTTAAAAAATATTATTTGTCTACACTTATATAAAATAAACAAATCAACAGCTGTAGATTGAAAATTATATTAAATTAAATAAAAATTTGTAGAATTTTTAACTAAAAAGATGTAAAGAATGCATATTACAATTTTTTATTTAGAAGTGGAATCTAATATCTATTTAGGTTTTTCCTTTTATTGTTCTCTTCCCTGAGAACAACTATTAGTGCTTCTTTATAGCATGAAAGATGCAAGATTTCACATTTTTGCATAGCTTTGTTTACTTGTGACTTTCATACGTGGGAGTTATTCATTATAAATTTTCTTCTAACATTGCCATTATATACAATAATTATTTTGATTTTAGTCTGTATACATTATACATGTGTGTATAGAAGTAAAATGCTATAAATATAATGCCAGCCTCCATTACTTGACTAATTTTTATAGTTTATTGCCATCAGCGGTGGATATTTTCTTTTTATATCAAAATCTGGAATTTTACTTTTCGTGTATAGTATAGGAAAAGAATCAAAGCTTAATTTGGTACTTTAAAAAGGAAGCGCTTAGATAGGATAGATTTTCCTTCAGTTGTTTATTTTTGTTCCTATCTCAAATGGTTATTGTTTGTTTGTTTTCAACTTATATTGTACTGCACATAAAAACTTAATAGGAGCAATCATTTTTTACCATTTGTTATTAGTTTTTTAACAATTCAATAATATTTTAAATATTTTCTTTGCAAATATTTCGTAATAATGCTGAAGAAATTAAATGCCAATGAAGACATCCCATCTGTAATAGTTTCAAGACAAAGAAATTTATGTTTTTTTTACAGTTTTATCAAATATATTTTTAAGGCAAATATTTAATTAAGTGTGACCGCACATCAAATATGTTTGCCCATATTTTATTCGTCATTATTTTATAACTGTTTGAACAAACAAAAATAAATGTGCGTAGTGTGACCACAAAACAAATTTTGTATTGTTTTCAAAAAATTTAGGGCAAATAAGAGCAAACAAATTTGAGGCAAATGTTTGCCAAATATGACCGTACCTTAAGTCTATGGAAAAAAAATCCTTACAGACTGATATATATACATATGGTTTTTACAATTTAAAAGTTAAATTACATTACCAAAAATTACATTTAAATTAAGTATTTAAAAACAATATTGTATTGTCCTTAGTAATGTTAACATTTAAAGAAAAATCAATTAAACTATAAAGATTGTTTAAATAGCAACAAATTCTTCTAAAGGAGTCATCATTGGCATAATTTTGGCGAACAAATTGAAAATGAATTGGTTTAAAATTTCTGGTTGGACGTAAAGGAATGTTGAAGTATAAGTTTCCCACAAGGAACTCCGAACAAACATCTCCAGTAATCAAATTAAACAAAAACGTAACATTAAGCATAGTTCTTCGGCTTTGTAGAGACGGTAGCCCAATTTTAGTAAGTCTGGTTTTATATGACGGTAAATTGGAAAATTAATTTCGGTACATATTTCGTAAGCAAAATAACAGAAATTGTTTTTAAACAGACTCAATTTTATTACTATGCACGATATACTGTGGGTTCCAAGCAATGGAGCCATATTCTAAAATTGGCCTTACTAAAAATGTATAAAGCTGCTTGGTGATGTGAATATCAGTGAATTCCTTGGCCCATCGTTTGATGAAAGCAAGTGTGGTTTATTTGATATCGTAGCGATATGTTGAATAAACCTTAATTTAGCATCGAATAAAATACCCAAATCCAGGATCGAATCAACAATTTCCAACTGATAATCCTCAAAAAAGAACGGATTGTATGTATCAACTCTTCTGGAAAAGTGCATATGTTTGCACTTGTTTAAATTCAACTCCATTAAGTTCATCGTGCACCAATTAAAAAAGCTGTCTAGATCCTGTTGAAGGGAGTTGTGGTTGTCAAAGTTGTTGTAATTATGAAAAAATTTTACATCATTAGCGTATATTAGAACATTTGAAAATTTGATAGCAGTAGGTAAATCATTAATGGAAAGTGTAACTAAAATTGGACCGAAATGGCTACCTTGAGGAACACCCGATTTTAAAATAATATATATAGATATTGAAGTTTTGAAACATACCCGTTGGTATCTGCCAGTTAGATATGAGCTTATCCAGTTCAAACAGTTTTTGATGAAACCCAATGCATGAAGTTTTTTAATAATAAAACATGGTTAACTTTGTCGAACGCTTTACCAAAATCTGTGTAAATGGCATCTATGCTTTGCTTGCAAGTTGTAGCAGATTCGTTGTTGTTGAGCATCCTTTACGAAAACCATGTTGACAAGGAGTCATTAATGTTGAAACTTGATGACACAAGGCATGAGTAAGACATTTTTCGAATAGCTTAGGAATCGCATTTAGTTTCACAATTCCTCTATAGTTCACAATGCTTGACTTATTTCCTGATTAAAATAATGGAATAATGTAAGACTCTTTCCTTAAATCGGGAAAAAAAAGTATTTCAATGAAATGTTAAACATAATAGTTAACGGCGTCGCCAAAGCATGTGCACAATTAATTAATAGGCTGCTAGGAATACCATCAGGACCACAGCTGAATGAAGACTTGAAATTTGTTAAATTGTTCATGATATCAGCTGTGTGTATAGGTGGAAATCCTATTGGCTGGATTTAAGTTAGGGAAAAAGGATAATTACTTGAGTTACCGTATTGAACGTTAGACTAAAGGTACGGTCACACTTGACAAACATTTGCCCGAAATCGTCAAATATTTGCTTGCCGTAGTGTAACCGCAAAATATTTATTAGGAGCAAACAACACCGCAGCTGATTTTGGGCAAATAAAATTACTTTCCAGCAAACAAAAATGCTTCTAATGTGAACATAGTGTGACCGCTCGACGGCAAATATTTGACTCAGTTTTAGGCAAAAAAATTGTTGTTCTTACACAATATTTGAAAGAAAAAAACACAGGCAAACAACAGCTGTATCATCAATGTTGCTAAGTATTTACACTAAATAATTAAGTTTTGGGTAAAATGGCGTAAAATTACAAATAATAGTAATAATGAAATGCAAAGTTTAGCTATACTAACAACAAACAATACAAGAGAATACATTCAACACAACCGTTATCGGTTCAAACCATATGCGGTTGTGTAGTTATGTTGTTTTGTAGTTAAAAACAGCTATAAAAGTAAGGAGAAAAGGACATTAATTAATTAATTGGAAACTGTGAAAGTGAGAAAGTGGTAGCAAAAGCCGGTAAGTTAAAAGATTTTGTTTCAAAGAGCAGGTGATAGAAATAAATGTGGATTAGTAACACTAATCCCACTTAAGATAAGTACAGGGTAAATTTATACGAATTATATCCGATTTTTTTTTTATCGAGGGAGGAGTGGTAGGGCACTGGCTCAAGGCAAAGTTATAGATAGTTTTCCCGGAGGTTCTCACCCGGAAATCTCAGGGAAAAGAGAAGGCCCTTGAATAACATTCGGGGCAGAACCAAAGTATAGAAGTGAGTAGGGCGTCGGCTACTGTTACCACAGGGGCTTACGCTAAATTATCAAACAAGCAAAGAAGTGTTCAGAAAAGAAAAAAATTAGGGATACGGCTAAAACAAAAGAAAACATTGTGTATTTTTTTTTATTAAACAAGGACCTTGGCGGACTGAGCTAAGCCCGGAGTAACCGATTCTTTACATTGGCGCCCGAGCAGGGACATTAATAAAACCTATAAAGACAAAGGCTGCAAACATGGTGCGCACAGCGTGGGTATATTCACTACGTAAGTACGAGCTTGTACTGTACCTGGACGATATGAGGAAAAGGTTGTCAACATTTGTAGCAAGTGGTCACAAAGGGAAGGTGCTTAACCGGCTTGAAAAACTAGAAAATAAGCATAGTCGTTGTCCGACACCCAACACGCCAGGGGTAACTCCACAACTGGAACTACCTGTCACAAAGTTTGAAATGGGGCAACAGGCAACAGCAGGCCACCTTCGGCACCCATCACCACAAATCATCCAAGAAAATCTCCAGCAACATCACGCCAACGTTCAAGATATTCCCCAACAACAAAACGTCAGCAGTCAATCCATGAGTTTGCCGTACTTAGCCGTAAAAAAGTGGTCATTTCGTTATGATGGCGGGAAAGACCCGATCTCTTTTATAGAACTGGCAAAAGTCTACAGCCTAAATAAGGATTTATTGCCCCGAACAATGCCTAAAGGACACGGTACTGCTGTGGTACCGAAACAATAATCGCCAGTGGCCAATATGGAAAGGGCTCCGAGAACACTTCAAAAGATTATTTTTGCCACCGCAGTATTTTGAAGGTCTAGAAGACGATATTCTCCGAAGACTGCAAAGCCACTAGAATCTTTTAAGGACTCCGTCGTGATGCGTCATACTGGATACACTGCAGAACAACATCTAGAAAGGGTTTTCCGTAATTGTCTTGTTGACTACACGTTACCGCTTGCCGCAGGTGTGGTCAAAAAGGCCAATGTTATCGGTTTTGTAGAAACCCCGGCATGTTATTTTAATGGCAGTGTGGTAAAAGAGGTATAAGGACTCGTGAGTGCTGCAGAAGAGATCAGGGAAACACCAGAGGATTGCACCAGGCGCAATTGTTGGCAGCGAACCAGAGAAACCAACCTCTGCAATACTAAATGTTTTTGATTTGACCGATACCCGTTAACTGGCCCAAGTTCAGCTTGGCGGGCAGCATAGGATGGCCACCATCGATATTGGGGCATCCAGGAGTTATATAAGCGAGAGTGTGGCCAGAGACCTAAGTCAGAACAGCGAGGTCAGACTATCAGGAAGTCGGCTAGCGAGGCTAACGAATGAAACAACAGCAGAAGTAATGAAAATGATCAAAACGGAGGTCCGATTAGGTGATCGAAGCTGCCATCTAGAACTAGGGGTAATGTTGCAAATGTTAGAAAGTGGACGATATGAGGAAAAGGTTGTCGTAGCAAGTGGTCACGAAGGGAAGGTGCTTAACCGGCTTGAAAAACTAGAAAATAAGCATAGTCGTTGTCCGACACCCAACACCTGTCACAAAGTTTGAAATGGGGCAACAGGCAACAGCAGGCCACCTGCGGCACCCATCACCACAAATCATCCAAGAAAATCTCCAGCAACATCACGCCAACGTTCAAGATATTCCCCAACAACAAAACGTCAGCAGTCAATCCGTGAGTTTGCCGTACTTAGCCGTAAAAAAGTGGTCATTTCGTTATGATGGCGGGAAAGACCCGATCTCTTTTATAGAACTGGCAAAAGTCTACAGCCTAAATAAGGATTTATTGCCCCGAACAATGCCTAAAGGACACGGTACTGCTGTGGTACCGAAACAATAATCGCCAGTGGCCAACATGGAAAGGGTTCCGAGAACACTTCATAAGATTATTTTTGCCACCGCAGTATTTTGAAGGTCTAGAAGACGATATTCTCCGAAGACTGCAAAGCCACTAGAATCTTTTAAGGACTCCGTCGTGATGCGTCATACTGGATACACTGCAGAACAACATCTAGAAAGGGTTTTCCGTAATTGTCTTGTTGACTACACGTTACCGCTTGCCGCAGGTGTGGTCAAAAAGGCCAATGTTATCGGTTTTGTAGAAACCCCGGCATATTATTTTGTTGGCAGTGTGGTAAAAGAGGTATAAGGACTCGTGAGTGCTGCAGAAGAGATCAGGGAAACACCAGAGGATTGCACCAGGCGCAATTGTTGGCAGCGAACTAGAGAAACCAACCTCTGCAATACTAAATGTTTTTGATTTGACCGATACCCGTTAACTGGCCCAAGTTCAGCTTGGCGGGCAGCATAGGATGGCCACCATCGATATTGGGGCATCCGAAAGTTATATAAGCATCCAGAAGTTATATAAGCGAGAGTGTGGCCAGAGACCTAAGTCAGAACAGCGAGGTCAGACTATCAGGAAGTCGGATAAGGCTAGCGAATGAAACAACAGCAGAAGTAATGAAAATGATCAAAACGGAGGTCCGATTAGGTGATCGAAGCTGCCATCTAGAACTAGGGGTAATGTTGCAAATGTTAGAAAGTGTGTTGCTTGGAATAAATTTTCTGAGAGCAGTATTTTGTGAGTTTCGATGTGGGAAGCAAGTAATAAATTTCACCCTTATTTCCCTTAAGTAATGTCAGCAGTGCAGCAGCAGGAGGAAGAAAAGCCTTGCTTATATAGTATAGACGAGAAGGTGGTGATTTCAACATTTCTGGAACATGAGTTTGAGAAGTTTAAGAGTGTAAGGAGCCCAACTATTTTAGCCGAGCACAAAATAGTTCTTAAGGATAATAGACCATTCGGTCAAAGGTACTCGCAGCGTAATCCAGAGATGCAGAAACGCATGAATGAAGAGATAGATGAGCTCTTAAAGAATGGATGTATCGAACCATAAAATAGCCCATATAGTGCACCCATTGTCAAGGCTGTGTATAGACTACAGGTTGCATAACGCTAAAACGGAGGCCGATGCTTATCCGTTACCTAGAATTAACGCTATACTAGATCGACTGAGATATGCAAAATTTATAAGTAGCATAGATCTGAAAAACGGTTATTAGCAGATACCTATGGCAGAAGATAGCTGGAAGTACACAGCATTCACGGTGGCAAGCAAAGGTTTGTTTCAATGTAGGGTGATGCCCTTTGGTTTGATGTCAGCTCCAGCAACATTTCAGCGAACCCTAGATAGGTTGATCGGGGCTGAAATGGAGCCACATGCCTTCGCCTACTTGGATGACATTGTGGTGTTAGGAAATTCCTTTGAAGAGCATGTTAAAAATTTCTAGGAGGTATTTAGAAGACTTCGCGAGGCGCGGTTAAAAATAACCAAAGAAAAAAGTTAGTTTTTCCAAAAGGAGATAAAATATTTATGTAGGTCACATATTAAACAAAAAGGCCATAAGCGCAAATCCTGAAAAGATAAAAGCTATACAGAAGCTTCAACCACCCAAGAATGTGAAAAAGCTACGGAGGTGCTTAGGAATTGCTTCATGGTACAGACTTTGCCAAAATTGTTTAACCCTTAAATGTATTATAAAAGAAAAAAAGCAGTGTTGATGCAAGAAATTATATACTTTCTTAAATTTTAAGTAAGCCACAGAGTATAGAGGTGAAGTCCTAGGGGTCATTAAGCATTTGTATACCAGTACGCCTTCGGGATCTTTGCCAAAATACAAAGTGGTGGGATTAAAAAGTAACTGCCACAGGCCTAAGCCACATTAAGCAAAGCAAATATCAAGTTTGTAAAGAGTAAACGTCGCGATTTACTCGTAATCAGAAAATTTGCGTCGTAATTAAAATTTTGAAATATTGTTGTATGCTTTTGAAATTATTAGGTGTGTAAATGGACAAGCCGAAATCAAGGACAGATGAATTACTATCTAAGCTCAATAAGTACAACCACTCGGTTGACAGTCTACAAAGTCTCTCATAGACAGAATTGAATAGTTTGAAACAAGGCAAGGAATTTACAGAAAGATAAAGGTTATATTGTCCCAGAAACTAACAAAATTAGAGAAAGTTGGTTATGTGCTACAATTGATAGGAGACCTGAATAAGAACCAGTCGGCAGATTTCAGTAAAAGGATTGAAGAAAACGCATCGTTGGTTGAAAAATTGATACAAAAGGGGTTAAGTGAGAATGAATTTAAGAAACAACTGAAACAACAACAGCAAATAGACGTACAAGACGACACGGTATAAAGGCCTTAGGAAATGCGTGAACTCGACATTATACATAAGACTAGGTCACCCACTCCATCAATAAGTGAAGAATTGACAAAAGCGGATTCCAGAATTCCTAAAATAACAAAAGAACACGCAGACATCAGCTCTACGGTTATTGACGAGCAGGCAGAGAAGATTTATAATAAGGATATTCGTATAGAGGAGAAAGCAACGGCTCTTGACCTGATATCCAAAACTCGGAGCATCGTAACAAACGCAAAACAGGCAGGGAGCAGAGGCTATACAACAGAGACAACATCCAAAAAATTTAGCGAACTAGCACACTACAAAGAAAGTTTCGGCGATTTGAAAAGGACAGAAAGGATAGATAACACATTACTTGGAGAATTTGATATATTGGTATCATCGACAAAGGACCTTTTGAAGAGGCGGTCACCATCGCCGAGAGAAATACAAATTGCAGACAGAATAAGTAAAGAAATTTCAACCAACAATATGACGTCTTTTACGGAACTTTTGAAAAATGTATTTTCTACGGTGCAGATGGCCCATAACTTATGACAGAAGCAAGTAATTTCATTGAAGGCTGTATGATTGCGAAAGATAAACTCTTGGAAGCAGGTGGTGTAGTCGACTTGCTGAAATGTATAAAAACATGACTTTTTGGGATTTCGGTTACATTTGGGTTTTGGGTTTAATTTTGTTCTAAGAATTTCTGTCATCTGTCCCTCGTCCCAACTGGGAAGTGAAACATAATGTCTTGTAACCCCCTTTTGTGGGGTTTCATATAACTCCAGATAATTCGCATTTCTGATCACTATCTGATTTTTGAAACTGTTAATAATGGTTTCACTCGTTGAAGCGCTGTCATTTCCTTCCGATGCAGCTCTCGTTCCTTCTGTTCCGCATTCGCTAGCTGTTTCTATGGTCGATCCGCTAAGATGACTCACGGACGACTGTAGTCTAGAAAGAGCATCTTCCACCGACTTTTTTCTACCTAGTTTATAGAACAATTCGTGGTTGCACTCCTTAATACGTGCTTTCCATCTCTTCAATTTGGCATTGAAATTCCTGTTACCTAGGGCATAGGTAAGAGGCTGATGATCTGTGTAGATTTTTATCTTTTTTGCATCATACAGATAGTTTCGAAGATCATCCAATACCCATACTATGGCCAACATTTCTTTTTCATTCATGGCATAATTCTTCTTTATCTTACTTAATGAACGAAAGATAAATGCGATTGGCTTCTCCGTACCACTTGCCGTACGGTTAAATGGTTCATTCAAATCGGGAAAGGACTGTATTTCGGCAGTTGTTAGTAGAGTTTTCAATTTCTCAAATGCTAAAATTGTTCATTCATCAAGCGTTACAGGCACCTTGTTTGACTGCGAAGCCTTGACCTGGGCATTGGTACTTCTTGTAAGGTTCGTAAGTGATTTCACCACCTTTGCATAGTCTTGATAAAACGGCGATAGTACGACGTCATGCGCAGATAATTTTTCAATTGCCGAAACTTTTTTACTGTCTGGCCTAATGCCTTCGGCTCGGTGCGCATAAAATGCCCTTTTTCTAAATTAACCTTCAGCCATGTTGTTTCTAGTACATCAAAGATGGTTATAACATTATTCCAATGGTCCTCTTCACTTTTCCCAGGGATGATTATGTCGTCGATGTATCTGTTATGTATATTTTTTCTATAAACTCTTTTAATACGTCCTCTATCATTCTTTGGAAGATAGAGGGGGCGTTCTTGAGACCAAAAGAAAGTCTCAAAAGTACAAATTTTCTTTTCATGGTCGAAAAGGCAGCTTTCGGGACGTCTGATTTTTTCATTGGAATTTAGTGGAACCCTGAAGTGACATCTACAGTTGTAGAATACTTTGCGTCACGTAAGCTAGCTAGTGTTGTGTTTGTGCTAAGAATGGGGTATGTGTCTGGGATTTTTACCGCGTTTAACCTTTTAAAGTCTATTTCCATTCGGTATTGGCTCGTCGGTGGTGGTTCTGATTTCTGCACGGACACCGGCCGTTATTGCTTGTTTGTTGTCAAGCTGTCTGAATACCTTTGCGTATCTTTTAATAACTTTGTCTATCCTTCCTTTGGTTTTCACAGATATTGTATCATGGGCAGGATAATTGACATTCATACAATATTTCTCCTCGATCGGCACTTTCACATTTTCTCTAATCACTAAAACGTTGTTTTTGCGGTCCACCATTAACCCTAACTCCTTGAGACCGTCGTCGTTATTATTCGATCAAACTTATTAAGACTGGGAAGAATATAAAAGGTCAATAATGTGTCTATTCCTATGTTTGCAAAAAATTTGCCTACTATTTTCTTAACAATTTCTATTTTTCCTCCTGCGGAACGGACGAAAAATGGCTTCCCTAAAGTAATACTATCTGCTACTAATTCGGGACTGCAAAATTTTTTATTTGAGCCCGTGTGAAATAGAAATTCAAATTTTGAGCCGTTTTTTGCAGTATATTTTATGTAAGGAGTGCTTGACGGCTGCCTGTCATAAAATTTACCTCATCAATAGCCTCGTCAAAAGTTGATTTTGTGGTTTCCTGTTCAGCAGGTTCGGTATATAGATTAAATAATCGAGGCTGCTTGTTTCTGAAATACGGCTCAAATCCGCTTCTTTTAATATTCTGCCTTGTCCTGTTCATATAGTTAACTTGCCGGGATTCGTCTACCTCCATAGGTTCATGCTTTAAGACAGGCACGCGCAGTGGTGGGTGTGGTGCTTCGTTGTTTATGTGGCGGTACAGCCTTTGGTGTTAATTGATCCAGTGATTTCCTTGATAACTAGGGAATCTGTGAGGATTATATTGGGTCATCATAGCAGGGCCTTGAGACGCCTGGCTGCTACTTGGGTTACTCAGTCCAACTGGTATCGAAATGCGATTTGGTGATCCCGATTGCAACATGGTATTACGCATTGTCAGATTTTGTAAATGCAAGCAGGATGAGTAGGCTTCTGGTAATGTTTTAGGCTTTTGTATAATCAACATTCGGGATAAGTTTCCCCTGCGTCCCCTAATGAACACATCTAAAGCTCGATTTATATGAGCTTCTATCGGGGCAGTTACGGTTTCCTGGCTGTATGCCTCAGTCTTCAGTTTGTTAATTATCAAGGAAAGTTGCTGATTGATGGATGCATAGAATTCATCGACCTTCGATGCCTTGGGATAACTGGTGAGCTGGTGCTCAAGAGTTTGTATGTCCCTTTTGTCCGCGTAAGGAAGAGATAGGACCCTTTTTATTTCCTGCCAATTGTTTTCGAAAACATTGTATGAAATCAAGGCCGTATCAGCGGCCCTTATCACCTTTTGTCTAATGCTTATTATAATGGTCCTATATATTCGCTTATTCTTTACAATTTCGAAATCCCTTAGAACTGTTTCTACCGAGTGTATCCAGGTAAATATTGCGCCGGATTTCCTTCAAATACTCTTAATTCTTTTAACGAGTCGGGCAGTCGTTGGATTTCTTTTAACTCTTCCTCGTTTCTAGGTGGTTGTAACACCTTCTCCTCAACTTCACTTCCCAAAGACACAAAGGTGCTTCCAATGCCTGCGACTGAGCTCAACCAACCGCTCCTGACCGTTAGTTCCCACAATCCCCTTGAGTGTATCTTCTATTCCTTTTAACTGATTAACGAGCATGTTGATAGCTCATGTCAGGTTAGTAAAGTTCGCCCTCATTTCGTTCATTGTCTATTCTCTTTCTTTTTTTTTATATTGTATATATATATCAGCAGGGAAATTTTATAATAGCTAGAAGGAAGAAAAAAATTCACTTACCTGGGTATCTGCCAAATTATTTATGTTCACAGAATGAATGTGCTGTAGAATTAAATTCTTCTTCTTTTTTATGGCCTACTCGTGGCACGGAACAAACACCTCCAAGCCGGTAACCTTCTGACAATGCTTATGTTAGTTTAATTATCTAGGAATACCGGTTGTTGTTGTAATTATCGTTCCTGGAGGGTCCCATAGGAATCGCTGAAACGTATTTATTAAAGTTTATTAAGGCAACACATTTTAATCGGGTCCCTGTTCAAGCGCCAGTTAAAATTTTTACGTGGAGTAAATTCAAAAAAATAATTTTATTATATAATATTTGAAACAATTATAAGATTTAGTATTTCAACATTAATTAATTTTAATTCACAATTATTTTACTTAACTATTATTATTATTATCATTATTATTATTATTATTTATTTAACTATTATAAGATGTTAATATTTTACTTAATTATTTTTCTGACTTAAATACTCCGGTACACGACTAAGACTGACTTCACACATGCCCTGACCAAAACAGCAAACCGCGGCTTGTTCGCAGATCACGTTGCACAGCCAAGTGTGTGCCGACATTGCAATTTGATGAGAACTGCTATTAATGCTGTTTCACGGGTGACACTTGAGAAGTATCAAATTTCATCTGCGTATTTTATATTTTGGATGCATTTAATTTGGCAAGTGTGTGAATAAATTTCTGCCTACTCGACAGAGTCGATGTTACTAACTTTTATTAATTTATTATTATAAATGTTATTATTATTGTTATTTTACTATTCTGATTATTTTTATTATAATTGGTACTTTTAGAATTTAAAGGTCAAGTCGAATAATTTCAAAACAATTGTGTTTAACGAATTTAAAAATGTATCAAACATAAAAGAGAAATTGAACAGATGCTGTTATTGCTTATACAAGCTTAGCTAAATAAGCTAATAGAAAAATATAAATACTGATAGTAGAGTATAATTTTTGATAGTGTATGCTAATAATTCGTTTTTACCCAATTAGTATATTAATATTGACTTTTGTAGAGAAATAAATGTTAAAAAAAATACAAAAAATTTAAATTTCGCATATCCTATTTCTTGTTAATGGTTTAAAGATAGACGAATTTACAATTGTAGGCAGATATGAAGAATGCTGACGATGGTTGTAGCGAACCAGAAATTGCATTTCATTCTGCTGATATGCAATTTTTATTGCCCTCTTTACACTTAATCACAATAATAACGAACATAAGTCTATCGGAAAAACTCAGTAATAATAAAATTTATATACACGTATATGTATGTAATTATTATATCACTTTTTTCTTTATTTATCTTACTTTTTAAGTGAGCGTTTATATCGTAGTATAGTATGTTGGTTAACAACATTGCTTAAAAAATATTTTAGAAATTTTTTAGCAAAATAAATACGTTGCTTTAACTATTAAAATGTATTTTTTGGATTTATGGCAATCACCTTTTAAAAATATTTTAGTTTATTTATTTCCCAACTCAAAAGCATATGGTACCTTTACGTATAACAAATCTGCCAACACTGAGTTTGACTCACACACGAAAGGTTCCGTATCATGTATGGGTCACCATTTTATTTCTTAAATTAGTTACAACGGACTTAGTAAAACATATCTTGTGCAAGCATACACTTCAAATTTGCATCGTGTTAGTACAAATATGTGCGATATTAATCCTTCCCTAAAGCTTTTTGTTTTTTCACTCTTCCTTTTCAAACAAATACATACATAGGTATTGAAATTACTTTTCAAATGATACCCATATTGTCTCATTTTATTGTTATCTATAAAGGTACGGTGACACTTGACAAACATTTGCCCGAAATAGTCAAATATTTGCTTGCCGTAGTCTGACCACAAAAAATTTATTAGGAGCAAACAACACCACAGCTGATTTTGGGCAAATAAAATTATTTTCCAGCAAACAAAAATGCTTCTAATGTGAACATAGTGTGACCGCTCGACGGCAAATATTTGACTCATTTTTAGGCAAAAAAGTATTTGTTCCTACAAAAACACAGGCAAACAACAGCTGTATCATTATTGTTGCTAAGTATTTAAACTAAATAATTAAGTTTCGGGAAAAATCGCGTAAAATTACAAATAATAGTCATAATGAAATGCAATTTTCAAAAGAAAAGGTAAATGAAAACTTAAAGGAAACGCATATTTTTCTAGTTATATATAATTAAAGTTTTTATATATAATTTGGTATATTTCGACATTTTCGCTTTTGAATGGACCACGGTTTCAAAATTTTACGTAAATAAAAAAATTGTTCCATTCCATGTTATAGTTTTTAAAAACCTTGGTGAGATACAAACAGTTTATTTTTTTACCTTCCGAAATCGGAAATATAATATTAATAGAATTGTTTTTTTTTAAACTGGAGGACTTTATATATTCATGAAAAAAATAAAAATAACTTTGAAATGTGTTTTGTAACAAATTTTCTTTTATAAATGTTTTTTTGATAAATATTGGTTTTAAATAGTGTCCCTGCAAATTACATTAACATTTAAAAAAAGTTTTTTTTTACAACAAAAATTTTCTGGTCGACAATAGATAACTTTTTTTCGAAACATATATTACGCTTGGTAAAATATCCTTTATTATATTAAAATATAAAATTTTGGGGATATATTACTCGAAAATGAGAGTTCCAAAAGTAACTCTTGTTTTTATTTTGAAATGCTATGCTAGACTAGACTTAAATAAAATTTTCCTTACTAACTAACATGCATAAATTTAACTAACCTAAATTATACATTCCAATAGTTCAACTTTAAATTAAATTTACAAATCATTTAAACTGCATAAAGAGCCAAAAAAAGTCGGCTGTATGCAGAACAAAAACAAACATCACCCGTAGCGTGAGAACAAAGCTAAGAATCCGTAGCCTAGTCCACGTCTTTCTTAACAGTGCTTAATGACTTTAGTTATAATCCATTTTAAACACCGAAATTATTGTTCCAAAACTTTCGATTTGCAATAAAAAGAGATGTGTTCCATAAGTCCTAAGATAAACACCTGTTTTACATCTGAATGTGAACTAAATTTTTCATTAATACATATAATTTGCGTTTAATTGTAAGTAACTACGCAACAGTTTTTAAAAACCCCGGTGAGATTCAAGTGTTTTTCTTCTATCTTCCGAAATTGGAAACTGCCCCAGTTAAAATGTTGTATATATTCTGCCATATTCATAAAAACATTGCAAATTTGTCGTAAAATACATTTTAAAACTATTTTAGTACTTTATGAACACGGCAGTTACAGTTTGATTCTTCGTTAAATTGGCTTTTTATTTAAACGACTTAAAAAATATTATTTGTCTACACTTATATAAAATAAACAAATCAACAGCTGTAGATTGAAAATTATATTAAATTAAATAAAAATTTGTAGAATTTTTAACAAAAAAGATGTAAAGAATGCATATTACAATTTTTTATTTAGAAGTGGAATCTAATATCTATTTAGGTTTTTCCTTTTATTGTTCTCTTCCCTGAGAACAACTATTAGTGCTTCTTTATAGCATGAAAGATGCAAGATTTCACATTTTTGCATAGCTTTGTTTACTTGTGACTTTCATACGTGGGAGTTATTCATTATAAATTTTCTTCTAACATTGCCATTATATACAATAATTATTTTGATTGTAATCTGTATACATTATACATGTGTGTATAGAAGTAAAATGCTACAAATATAATGCCAGCCTCCATTACTTGACTAATTTTTATAGTTTATTGCCATCAGCGGTGGATATTTTCTTTTTATATCAAAATCTGGAATTTTACTTTTCGTGTATAGTATAGGAAAAGAATCAAAGCTTAATTTGGTACTTTAAAAAGGAAGCGCTTAGATAGGATAGATTTTCCTTCAGTTGTTTATTTTTGTTCCTATCTCAAATGGTTATTGTTTGTTTGTTTTCAACTTATATTGTACTGCACATAAAAACTTAATAGGAGCAATCATTTTTTACCATTTGTTATTAGTTTTTTAACAATTCAATAATATTTTAAATATTTTCTTTGCAAATATTTCGTAATAATGCTGAAGAAATTAAATGCCAATGAAGACATCACATCTGTAATAGTTTCAAGACAAAGAAATTTATGTTTTTTTTACAGTTTTATCAAATATATTTTTAAGGCAAATATTTAATTAAGTGTGACCGCACATCAAATATGTTTGCCCATATTTTATTCGTCATTATTTTATAACTGTTTGAACAAACAAAAATAGGCAAATAAATGTGCGTAGTGTGACCACAAAACAAATTTTGTATTGTTTTCAAAAAATTTAGGGCAAATAAGAGCAAACAAATTTGAGGCAAATGTTTGCCAAATATGACCGTACCTTAAGTCTATGGAAAAAAAATCCTTACAGACTGATATATATACATATGGTTTTTACAATTTAAAAGTTAAATTACATTGCCAAAAATTACATTTAAATTAAGTATTTAAAAACAATATTGTATTGTCCTTAAGGTACGGTCACACTTGACAAACATTTGCCCGAAATCGTCCAATATTTGTTTGCCGTAGTCTGACCACAAAATATTTATTAGGAGCAAACAACACCACAGCTGATTTCGGGAAAATAAAATTATTTACCAGCAAACAAAAATGCTTCTAATGTGAACATAGTGTGACCGCTCGACAGCAAATATTTGACTCATTTTTAGGCAAACAAATATTTGTTCTTACAAAATATTTGTAAGAAAAAACACAAGCAAACAACAGCTGTATCATAAATGTTGCTAAGTATTTAAACTTAATAGTTAAGTTTCGGGAAAAATCGCGCAAAATTACAAATAATAGTAATAATGAAATGCAATTTTTAAAAGAAAAGGTAAATGAAAACTTAAAGGAAACGTATATTTTTCTAGTTATATATAATTAAAGTTTTTATATAAAATTTGGTTTGTTTTGACATTTTCGCTTTAGAGTGGAAAACGGTTTCAATATTTTACGTAAAAAAAATTGTTCCATTCCACGTTATAGTTTTTAAAAACCCCGGTGAAATACAAAGAGTTTATTTTTTATCTTCCGAAATCGGAAATACATATATTATTAAAAAAATTAGTTTTTTAAAAACTGGAGGACTTTATGTCCCAATTTACATTTCGCGATATTCATAAAAAAATTAAAATAACTTTGAAAAATATTTTGTAACAAATTATCTTTTATAAAATTTTTGATAAATATTGGTCCCTGCATATTACATTAAAGGTACGGTCACATTTGGCAAACATTTGCCTCAAATTTGTTTTTTCTTGTTTGCCCTAAATTTTTTGAAAACAATACAAAATTTGTTTTGTGATCACACTACGCACATTTATTTGCCTATTTTTGTTTGTTCAAACAGTTAAAAAATAATGACAAATAAAATATGGGCAAACATGTTTGATGTGCGGTCACACTTAAATATATATTTGCCTTAAAAATATGTTGGATCAAACTGTAAAAAAACATAAATTTATTTGCCTTGAAACTATTACAGATGGGATGTCTTCATTGGCATTTCATTTCTTCAGCATTATTACGAAATAATTGCAAAGAAAATATTTTAAATATTATTGAATTGTAAAAAAACTAATAACAAATGGTAAGAAATTATTACTCCTATTAAGTTTTTATGTGCAGTACAACATAAGTTGAAAACAAACAAACAATAACCATTTGAGATCGAAACAAAAATAAACAAATGAAGGAAAATCTATCCTATCTAGGCAAACTTTATGCGCTTCCTTTTTAAAGTACCAAATTAAGCTTTAATTTTTTCTTATACTATACACGAAAAGTAAATTTCCAGATTTTGATATAAAAAGAAAATATCCACCGATGATGGCAATAAACTATAAAAACTATTCAAGTAATGGAGGCTGGCATTATATTTATATACACACATGTATAATGTATACAGATTACAATCAAAATAATTATTGTACATAATGGCAATATAGAAGAAAATTTATAATGAATAACTCCCACGTATGAAAGTTTCAAGTAAGCAAAGTAATGCAAAAATGTGAAATTTTTCATCTTTTATGCTATAAAGAAGCACTAATAGTTGTTCTCAGGGAAGAGAACAATAAAAGGAAAAACCTAAATAGGAATTAGATTCCACTTCTAAATAAAAATTTGTATTATGCATTCATTACATTTTTTTAGTTAAAATTTCTACAAATTTTTATTTAATTTAATATAATTTTCAATCTACAGCTGTTGATTTGTTTATTTTATATAAGTGTAGACAAATAATATTTTTTAAGTCGCTTAAATAAAAAGACAATTTGACGAAGAATCAAACTGTAAGTGCCGTGTTCATTAAATACTAAAATAGTTTTAAAATGTATTTTATGACGAATTTGCAATGTTTTTTTTATGGCAGTATATATACAACATTTTAATTGGGACAATTTCCAATTTCGGAAGATAGAAGAAAAACACTTGAATCTCACCGGGGTGTTTAAAAACTGTTGCGTAATTACTTACAATTAAACAATTTTACTTACAAATTTACAATTTATATGTATTAATGAAAAATTCAGTTCACATTCAGATGTAAAACAAGTCCTAAGACTTATGGAACACATCACTTTTTATTGCAAATCGAAAATTTTGGAAGAGTAATTTAGGTGTTTAAAATGGATTATCACTAAAGTTATTAAGCACTGTTAAGAGTGTTGTGGACTAGGCTATGGGTTTTTAGCTTTATTCCCACGCATCGGGTGATACTTGTTTTTGTTCTGCATACAGCCGACTTTTTTTTGGCTCTTTATGCAGTTTAAAAGATTTGTAAATTTAATTTAAAGTTGAATTATTGGAATGTATAATTTAGGTTAGTTAAATTTAAGCGTGTTAAATTCTAGGTTATGCAATGTAAACTAATCGATATTGTTCATTAAAGTCAAAGCACGTGGCTGGTCTTATTTAATCTCATTAACAAGAATTTTAAAACAACATAAATACATTTATCTATAATCAGAGCTTTGTGTTCAGAAGTATAACACCATACACAGCCCAATCATGAATGTTCTCAGGGAATTTCTTTCTCACGGGAAAACATTTTCTCGAGATAAAATTCCTCCAATTATAAATTCCCTGGGAACAAAAAATTTGAAGGGAGCTATTTTGCTTTTTTACATATAATTTCTCTTTCATATTACCTACTTTTTTCCCCGAAATTTTTTCACTTTCCGCAGGCGATAAAAAGGTTACGTAGTTTCTGTTTATAATTGGGTTAATAGTTTATAACTACAAATCTCTATAATTTCCGAACTTATAGCTTCTAACAAGATTACTTATCATAGGTGGAAGTAAGGAAAATTTTGTTTAAGTCTAGTCTAGCATAGCATTTCAAAATAAAAACAAGAGTTACTTTTGGAACTCTTTTTTTCGAGAAATATATCCCCAAAATTTTATATATTATATATAATAGAGGATATTATAGCAAGCGTAATATATGTTTCGAAAATAAATTATCTATTTTCGACCAGGAATTTTCTGTTGTAAAATAAACTTTTTTTTTAAATGTTAATGTAATATGCAGGGACCAATATTTATCAAAAATTTTATAAAAGATAATTTGTTACCAAATATTTTTCAAAGTTATTTAAATTTTTTTATGAATATGGCGAAATTTAAATTGGGACATAAAGTCCTCCAGTTTTTAAAAAACTATTTTTTTTAATAATATATGTATTTCCGATTTCGGAAGATAAAAAATAAACTGTTTGTATCTCACCGGGGTTTTTAAAAACTATAACGTGGAATGGAACAATTTTTTTTTTACGTAAAATTTTGAAACCGTTTTCCATTCTAAAGCGAAAATGTCAAAATAAACCAAATTTTATATAAAAACTTTAGTTATATATAACTAGAAAAATATACGTTTCCTTTAAGTTTTCATTTACCTTTTCTTTTAAAAATTGCGTTTCATTATTGCTATTATTTATAATTTTGCGCGATTTTTCCCGAAACTTAATTATTTAGTTTAAATACTTAGCAACATTGATGATACAACTGTTGTTTGCTTGTGTTTTTTCTTACAAATATTTTGTAAGAACAAATATTTGTTTGCCTAAAAATGAGTCAAATATTTGCTGTCGAGCGGTCACACTATGTTCACATTAGAAGCATTTTTGTTTGCTGGAAAATAATTTTATTTGCCCGAAATCAGCTGTGGTGTTGTTTGCTCCTAATAAATATTTTGTGGTCAGAATACTGCAAGCAAATATTTGACGATTTCGGGCAAATGTTTGTCAAGTGTGACCGTACCTTAACATTAAAAAAAAAAGTTTATTTTACAACAAAATTTCCTGGTCGAAAATAGATAATTTATTTTCGAAACATATATTACGCTTGCTATAATATCCTCTATTATATATAATATATAAAATTTTGGGGCTACATTACTCGAAAAAAGAGTTCCAAATGTAATTCTTGTTTTTAGTTTGAAATGTTATGTTAGACTAGACTTAAACAAAATTTTCTTTACTTCTACCTATGACAAGTAATCCTGTTAGAAGCTATAGGTTCGGAAATTATAGAGATTTGTAGTTATAAACTATTAACCCAATTATAAACAGAAACTACGTCCCCTTTTTATTGCCTGCGGAAAGTGAAAAAATTTCGGGGAAAAAAGTAGGTATTATGAAAGAGAAATTATGTGTAAAAAAGCAAAATAGCTCCCTTCAAATTTTTTGTTCCCAGGGAATTTATAATGGGAGGAATCTTATCTCGAGAAAGAAATTCCGTGAGGACATTCATGATTGGGCTGTGTATGTTGTTATACTTCTGAACACAAAGCTCTGATTATAGATAAATGTATTTATGTTGTTTTAAAATTCTTATTAATGAGATTAAATAAGACCAGCCACGTGCTTTGACTTTAATGAACAACATCGATTTGCTTACATTGCATAACCTAGAATTTAACACGCTTAAATTTAACTAACCTAAATTATACATTCCAATAATTCAACTTTAAATTAAATTTACAAATCTTTTAAACTGCATAAAGAGCCAAAAAAAGTTGGCTGTATGCAGAACAAAAACAAGTATCACCCGATGCGTGGGAACAAGGCTAAGAATCCATAGCCTAGTCCACAACACTCTTAACAGTGCTTAATAACTTTATTGATAATCCATTTTAAACACCTTAATTACTCTACCAAAATTTTCGATTTGCAATTAAAAGAGATGTGTTCCATAAGTCTTAGGACTTGTTTTACATCTGAATGTGAACTGAATTTTTCATTAATACATGTAAATGCATTTAATTGTAAGTAATTACGCAACAGTTTTTAAAAACCCCGGTGAGATTCAAGTGTTTTTTTTCCGAAATTGGAAATTGTCCCAATTAAAATGTTGTATATATATTGCCATATTCATAAAAAAAGACTACAAATTTGTCATAAAATAAATTTTTAAACTATTTTAGTATTTAATGAACACGGCAATTACAGTTTGATTCTTCGTCAAATTGTCTTTTTATTTAAGCGACTTAAAAATATTATTTGTCTACACTTATATTAAATAAACAAATCAACAGCTGGAGATTGAAAATTATATTAAATTAAATAAAAATTTGTAGAAATTTTAACTAAAAAGATGTAATGAATGCATAATACAAATTTTTATTTAGAAGTGGAATCTAATTCCTCTTTAGGTTTTTCCTTTTATTGTTCTCTTCCCTGAGAACAACTATTAGTGCTTTTTTATAGCATAAAAGATGAAAAATTTCACATTTTTGCATGGCTTTGTTTACTTGTACTTTCATACGTGGGAGTTATTCATTATAAATTTTCTTCTAATATTGCCATTATGTACAATAATTATTTTGATTGTAATCTGTATACATTATACATGTGTGTATATAAATATAATGCTACCCTCCGTTACTTGAATAGTTTTTATAGTTTATTGCCATCAGCGGTGGATATTTTCTTTTTATATCAAAATCTGGAAATTTACTTTTTGTGTATAGTATAAGAAAAAAATTAAAGCTTAATTTGGTACTTTAAAAAGGAAGCGCATAAAGTTTGCCTAGATAGGATAGATTTTCCTTCATTTGTTTATTTTTGTTTCGATCTCAAATGGTTATTGTTTGTTTGTTTTCAACTTATATTGTATTGCACATAAAAACTTAATAGAAGTAATCATTTCTTACCATTTGTTATTAGTTTTTTTACAATTCAATAATATTTTAAATATTTTCTTTGCAATTATTTCGTAATAATGCTGAAGAAATGAAATGCCAATGAAGACATCCCATCTGTAATAGTTTCAAGGCAAATAAATTTATGTTTTTTTACAGTTTGATCAAATATATTTTTAAGCCAAATATATATTTAAGTGTGACCGCACATCAAACATGTTTGCCCATATTTTATTTGTCATTATTTTATAACTGTTTGAACAAACAAAAATAGGCAAATAAATATGCGTAGTGTGACCACAAAATAAATTTTGTATTGTTTTCAATAAATTTGGGACAAACAAGAGCAAATAAGTTTGAGGCAAATGTTTGCCAAATGTGACCGTACCTTTAGTAATGTTAACATTTAAAGAAAAATCAATTAAACTATAAAGATTGTTTAAATAGCAACAAATTCTTCTAAAGGAGTCATCATTGGCATAATTTTGGCGAACAAATTGAAAATGAATTGGTTTAAAATTTCTGGTTGGACGTAAAGGAGTGTTGAAGTATAAGTTTCCCACAAGAAACTCCGAACAAACATCTCCAGTAATCAAATTAAACAAAAACGTAACATTAAGCATAGTTCTTCGGCTTTGTAGAGACGGTAGCCCAATTTTAGTAAGTCTGGTTTTATATGACGGTAAATTGGAAAATTAATTTCGGTACATATTTCGTAAGCAAAATAACAGAACTTGTTTTTAAACAGACTCAATTTTATTACTATGCACGATATACTGTGGGTTCCAAGCAATGGAGCCATATTCTAAAATTGGCCTTACTAAAAATGTATAAAGCTGCTTGGTGATGTGAATATCAGTGAATTCCTTGGCCCATCGTTTGATGAAAGCAAGTGTGGTTTATTTGATATCGTAGCGATATGTTGAATAAACCTTAATTTAGCATCGAATAAAATACCCAAATCCAGGATCGAATCAACAATTTCCAACTGATAATCCTCAAAAAAGAACGGATTGTATGTATCAACTCTTCTGGAAAAGTGCATATGTTTGCACTTGTTTAAATTCAACTCCATTAAGTTCATCGTGCACCAAACAAAAAAGCTGTCTAGATCATGCTGAAGGGAGTTGTGGTTGTCAAAGTTGTTGTAATTATGAAAAAATTTTACATCATTAGCGTATATTAGAACATTTGAAAATTTGATAGCAGTAGGTAAATCATTAATGGAAAGTGTAACTAAAATTGGACCGAAATGGCTACCTTGAGGAACACCCGATTTTAAAATAATATATATAGATATTGAAGTTTTGAAGCATACCCGTTGGTATCTGCCAGTTAGATATGAGCTTATCCAGTTCAAACAGTTTTTGATGAAACCCAATGCATGAAGTTTTTTAATAATAAAACATGGTTAACTTTGTCGAACGCTTTACCAAAATCTGTGTAAATGGCATCTATGCTTTGCTTGCAAGTTGTAGCAGATTCGTTGTTGTTGAGCATCCTTTACGAAAACCATGTTGACAAGGAGTCATTAATGTTGAAACTTGATGACACAAGGCATGAGTAAGACATTTTTCGAATAGCTTAGGAATCGCATTTAGTTTCACAATTCCTCTATAGTTCACAATGCTTGACTTATTTCCTGATTAAAATAATGGAATAATGTAAGACTTCTTCCTTAAATCGGGAAAAAAAAGTATTTCAATGAAATGTTAAACATAATAGTTAACGGCGTCGCCAAAGCATGTGCACAATTAATTAATAGGCTGCTAGGAATACCATCAGGACCACAGCTGAATGAAGACTTGAAATTTGTTAAATTGTTCATGATATCAGCTGTGTGTATAGGTGGAAATCCTATTGGCTGGATTTAAGTTAGGGAAAAAGGATAATTACTTGAGTTACCGTATTGAACGTTAGACTAAAGGTACGGTCACACTTGACAAACATTTGCCCGAAATCGTCAAATATTTGCTTGCCGTAGTGTAACCGCAAAATATTTATTAGGAGCAAACAACACCACAGCTGATTTTGGGCAAATAAAATTACTTTCCAGCAAACAAAAATGCTTCTAATTTGAACATAGTGTGACCGCTCGACGGCAAATATTTGACTCAGTTTTAGGCAAAAAAATTTTTGTTCTTACACAATATTTGAAAGAAAAAAACACAGGCAAACAACAGCTGTATCATCAATGTTGCTTAAGTTTTGGGTAAAATCACAAATAATAATAATAATGAAATGCAATTTTTAAAAGAAAAGGTAAATTAAAACTTAAAGGAAACGCATATTTTTCTAGTTATATATAGCTAAAGTTTTTATATATAATTTGGTATATATTTAGACTTTTCCGCTTTAGAATGGATCACGGTTTCAAAATTTTACGTAAAGAAAATTGTTCCATTCCATGTTATAGTTTTTAAAAACCTTGGTGAGATACAAACAGTTTATTTTTTTAACTTCCGAAATCGGAAATATAATATTAATAAAATTGTTTTTTAAAAACTGGAGGACTTTATGTCCCAATTTAAATTTCGCCATATTCATAAAAAAATTAAAATAACTTTGAAATGTGTTTTGTAACAAATTTTCTTTTATATATTTTTTTGATAAATATTGGTTTTAAATAGAGTCCCTGCAAATTACATTAACATTAAAAAAAAGTTTTTTTTACAACAAAAATTTTCTGGTCGACAATAGATAAGTTTTTTTCGAAACATATATTACGCTTGGTAAAATATCGTTTATTATATTAAAATATAAAATTTTGGGGATATATTACTCGAAAATGAGAGTTCCAAAAGTAACTCTTGTTTTTATTTTGAAATGCTATGCTAGACTAGACTTAAATAAAATTTTCCTTACTTCTACCGATACAAGTAATCCTGTAAGAAGCTATTAGTTTGGAAATTATAGAGATTTGTAGTTATAAACTATATGTTGTTATATTTCTGAACACAAAGCTCTGATTATAGTGAAATGCATTTATGTTGTTTCAAAATTCTTATTTATAAGATTAAATAAGACCAGCCACGTGCTTCGACATTAATAATCAATATCGATTACTTTACATTACATAACTTGGAATTAACATGCTTAAATTTAACTAACCTTAATTATACATTCCAATAGTTCAACTTTAAATTAAATTTACAAATCATTTAAACTGCATAAAGAGCCGAAAAAAGTCGGCTGTATGCAGAACAAAAACAAACATCACCCGTAGCGTGAGAACAAAGCTAAGAATCCGTAGCCTAGTCCACGACTTTCTTAACAGTGCTTAATAACTTTAGTGATAATCCATTTTAAACACCTAAATTATTGTTCCAAAACTTTCGATTTGCAATAAAAAGAGATGTGTTCCATAAGTCCTAAGCTTAACACTTGTTTCACATCTGAATGTGAACTGAATTTTTCATTAATACATATAATTTGCGTTTAATTGTAAGTAATTACGCAACAGTTTTTAAAAACCCCGGTGAGATTCAAGTGTTTTTCTTCTATTTTCCGAAATTGGAAACTGTCCCAGTTAAAATGTTGTATATATTCTGCCATATTCATAAAAACATTGCAAATTTATCGTAAAATACATTTTAAAACTATTTTGGTACTTTATGAACACGGCAGTTACAGTTTGATTCTTCGTTAAATTGGATTTTTATTTAAACGACTTCAAAATATTATTTGTCTACACTTATATAAAATAAACAAATCAACAGCTGTAGATTAAAAATTATATTAAATTAAATAAAAATTTGTAGAAATTTTAACTAAAAAGATGTAAAGAATGCATATTACAATTTTTTATTTAGAAGTGGAATCTAATATCTATTTAGGTTTTTCCTTTTCAAACAAATACATACATAGGTATTGAAATTACTTTTCAAATGATGCCCATATTGTCTCATTTTATTATTATCTATAAAGGTACGGTGACACTTGACAAACATTTGCCCGAAATTGTCAAATATTTGCTTGCCGTAGTCTGACCACAAAAAATTTATTAGGAGCAAACAACACCACAGCTGATTTTGGGCAAATAAAATTATTTTCCAGCAAACAAAAATGCTTCTAATGTGAACATAGTGTGACCGCTCGACGGCAAATATTTGACTCATTTTTAGACAAAAAAATATTTGTTCTTACAAAATATTTGTAAGAAAAAACACAGGCAAACAACAGCTGTATCATTTATGTTGCTAAGTATTTTTTTATTTTTTTATTTTATATTATTTTATTTGCAATCTATTTTACAATTTCAAAATAATAAGCAAATTTCATAACTTTAAAGTAACATATATTGAGCTTCTATTAAACTCAAAAAAAAATCAAAAAAGTATAAACAAAGTATAAATTCAATGTAACAAGTTAGCAATTTTCCTATTTCCAAAAGGGTAGGTCAAGTACGTGTAATCTTTTAAGTCTCTGAATTTTATCCCTATCAATTAACAGATTTATTGCTAACACATTGCAGTGATTACTGAGTCTATTTAGGTATCGTTCGCTGTAGTTATTAATCTCATCTTTGACCATTAAGATTCCAAGATCTCTGTGTATATTTTTGTTGTTGATATACCAAGGCGCATTTGTTATTAGTCTGAGGGTTTTTGACTGGTATCTTTGTAATATCTCAACATTGGAATTACTTGTAGTTCCCAAAAGTTGGATACCGTATGTCCATATCGGTTAAAGTATTGCTTTGTATAAAAGAGTCTTGTTTTCTAAGCTTAAGCTAGACCTTGGACATAAAAGCCAAAACATTTTTCTTGTTTTTTTGTTAAGTTGCTTACGTTTCATTTTGACATGCTCTTGCCAGGTAAGTCTCCGATCAATATGAAGGCCGAGATATTTAACAGAATTGTTGCTTGGAATAACTGTGCCATTTAAATAAACTGGTGAGCAATCATTTTTTCTTAAGGTAAATGTTACGTGGGCAGACTTTGCATTATTAACTTTTATATTCCATTTTTGAAGCCACTCTTGAAGAAGATTTAATTGATTTTGCAGCAACTCAGAAGCTATGATGGGCGATTTATTTGAAGCTAAAAGTGCAGTATCGTCTGCATACGTAGCAGTGGTTATATTATCAATTGTTGGCATATCAGCGGTAAAGATGGTAAACAAAACTGGTCCCAGAACACTACCTTGTGGAATACCCGCATTAATGCTCCCAAAACTCCAATAATTTTCGTTAATGCTTACAAAGAAGGATCTACCTTCAATATATGTTTTAAGTATTAAGTAATATGGAGCTGGAATGAAGTTTTTTAATTTATAAAAAGCCCACTG
The DNA here is from genome assembly GCA_937654795.1 of Cistogaster globosa. Lineage (NCBI taxonomy): Eukaryota > Metazoa > Arthropoda > Insecta > Diptera > Tachinidae > Cistogaster > Cistogaster globosa. The sequence continues at coordinate 88,038,074 of OW569403.1, forward strand.
TGCCAAACTCTATCAATAGCCTGTTGAACATCTAAAAAAACTGCAGAACAATATAATTTTCTTTCTAAGGCATTTGAAATGTAATTAACAATCCTATGCCACTGTTCTGGTGTTCCATGCTTATTTCTGAATCCGAACTGATAATCAGGTATAATTTTTTCTTTTTCTAATATTGGCATTAATCTTTTTAAAAAGAGCCTTTCAAATATTTTTGAAAACTGGACAACAAGCTAATTGGCCTATACGATGTGACACTATTTTCCGGTTTGCTAGGTTTTAATGCCATTATTATTTTTGCGTATTTCCATTGTGATGGAATATGGTTTAATCTCAATATGGAATTATAAATTGTTGTAAGAAAAATAATTCCTTTTTTCGGCAAAGATTTTAAAACCTTTGAATCAATTTTATCGTAACCAGGAGCTTTGGTGTTGCTCATTTAGCCAATTGTTTTTTCTACTTCGGCTGGGGATATAGGTTTGATTGGGCGATCCATTTGACAAGGAACATCTAAAAATTTCTCAATATCAGTCCTTACGGACGGGTTATTCAAACTAAATGGGTTAAATGTTGATTCTAAGTGTTCCTTAAAAGCATTACATTTGCTGATGTCAGATCTACACCATTCACCGTTTATATTTTTAATTGGGATATTTCTTTTAATTGGACGTTTTAAATATTTAGTTGCGTTCCATAGCTTATGCTCGCTATCATTAGCTACAGGGTCTAAATTTTTAAAATAATTGTTTAACAAATCGTTTTGATAATCTTTTATGCGTTTTTTAAGTTGTTGAGATGCTCTGTTAAGATTTCTTTTATCCAATACGCTTCTGGTGTTTTGGTATATTCTTCTTAATCTTCTTCTATTTCCAATTAGCTGCCTAATTTCAGCCGATAATCGAACATTATTGCCATTCATTTGATGTTGCTGAGAAGTAGCAATAAACGCTGCTTCATGAATCAGATTGGTGAATGTTTCAATAGTATCCTCCAAATGACATCCATCTTTTATCTGCAAATTTAGATTTACATGCTCTTCTATCCAAGATTCAAACTTTCGCACATCTGCTCTAGAAGTAATTATTTTAAACTACCTGATTATAGTTTGAATTACTAAGTTAAGTGTTAAAATTACAGGACTGTGATCGGAGCTTAGATCAGCACAGTCTGCTATGTCAAAATATGACCTTGGTATACCTTTGTAAACAAAGAAATCCAGTAGATCGGGAATTTTATGCGGATCACTAGGCCAGTACGTGGGACTACCAGTTGAAAATGCAGAATAATTGTTATTACAAATGCATTTATATAGTTCCCTACCTTTTGGATTGATTAGGCGAGATCCCCACCAGGGGTGTTTTGCATTATAATCGCCTCCAACAATAAATTTAGCACCAAGTTTTTTAAAAAAGTTTTCATATTGTGTACATGTAACACTATATCTTGGTGGAAAATAAATAGAAAAAATACTAATTTCATTATTATCGCAAGTTATTTTTATACCTGCAGCCTGTAAGTACGTTTCTTCAACTGGAGAAAGTATTTCATATTTAATATTCGACTTAATTAATATAGCAGCACCGGCATGAGCTCTATTATCAGGATGGTTAGCAGTAACTAGGTCATAGTCCTTAATTTTGAAAAATGTTTTATTCGCAAAATGAGTCTCTGAGATTAAAAATATATCAATGTAGTAAGCTTTAATGAAAATTTCTATATCGTTTAGATGATTATGCATTCCGTTTGCATTCCATATTGCTATATTAAAATTTATTTGCATATTTTGGCCATTAACATTGACATTAAATTCATTAGATTTTCCATCATTTTTTCAAGCCTATCCAAGCGACTGTTTTCATTTGTATTAGACGTTTTTACTGCTTCTGCAAATGACACATTAAATCTATTATTGGGCTCATTTTGAGGAATATTACTTAATTGCGGAAAATCATTATGATTCGTGTTTACATAATCTTTCTGAATACTAGTTAAACGTTTTTGTCCATTATTTCTTTTGGAAGCCAGGTCTTGATAAACTCTACAACCTTCGTAGTTGGCAGTATGGTTTAAGATACAATGAACACAACGAGGTGGTGTTTCAGGAGCTTTTTTGCACTCTACGGTAGGTTATCCATGCCGCACTTAACACATCTGAACGGTTTTTTACAGTACGCTTTTGTATGTCCAAACTGCTGGCATCGATAACACTGTACTAGTTCATTGGTTGTCAGTGGAGGTTCAATTTTGACGAGAGCGTGATTAATATGTTTTATTTCATAAATAGTTTTGTTGTTAGGGTCTGGATCCAAGTCCACAAAAAACATTGAGAGAGGTTCCTTTGTAAGACGACTTCTAACGTTCGTAACAGATCTAACTGAATGACCTAAATTTATAAGTTCAGCTTTAATATCTTCAGTGGGTATGAAAGGATGAAGTCCCTTTATAACAACTCTGTACGATCTTTCTTGCTTTAATTGGTAAGTGTGAAAATAAATGTTTGAATTTTCTAAATACTTAATCACCTTTCTATATGAATCTACAGTCTTGATCATCAATCTTATTTGACCTTCCCTCAAAGACTTATAATTAAAATCTTTATTTGATATAATTTCACATAATTTGGTAACCATAATACTAATATTAGCTACATTAGGTATGTAAATGGGGGGAGGCTTTGGAATAACATTCGAATTAGTATTTTCTTCATCGTCTTGAGTATCGAGCACTGAAAACTTGCTGTTAGAGGATGTACTAGGAATATCATTCGAATTCATTCTTTTTGCTTTTTTTGGAGATTCATTACGTTTTCTTTTATTTGTTGTAACAAATTGCCAAGCTGGTTCAACATTATTGTTATTTTTTCAACTTTATTATTCACTTCAGAAGCACTTTCACTCTCATCACTTAGGTCCATCGTTTTTATGTGCATTCTTGCACATTAATTGTTTTTGGGGATTAATTACTGTTTATTTTTTGTTTCATTATCCGTGTCAAAAATATGTAAATTTTTTTTTTAATATTTTAAAATTTTCAATTTTCTATGAAAAAGCAATTCGAACTCGCTAAATATTTAAACTAAATAATTAAGTTTCGGGATAAATCGCGTAAAATTACAAATAATAGTCATAATGAGCAGCTTAGCCAACTTAAACTGGATAAAAACGAAATTTTTATCTCCCTGGATGTTATTTCTTTTTTCACGAATATACCAATCAACAAAGCTATAAATATTATAATGGACAAGTGGAATCACATAAGCAATTATACAAAAATCCCTAAATCTAAATTCTTAAAAATTCTACGTTTTTGCCTAAACGACAACAATTATTTTGTCTATAATAAAGACTATTATAACCAAATCTTTGGCATGCCAATGGGTAACCCACTCTCTCCTACTATTGCAGATATTGTTTTGGATAACTTATTGGACGAAAAACTCAAGGAGCTGAAAAATGAGAACATTCAGATAAAATATATAACAAAATATGTAGATGACATATTGGCCATAGTTAACACTGACGAAAAAGACGAAATATTAAAAACTTTTAATAAATCCACCAAAAAGTACAATTTACTATGGAAATATAAAATGAAAAAGAAAACGCGATTACTTACCTAGACACTAAATTATATAGAAAAGCCAACAAAGTAGTTTTCAATTGGTATAGAAAAAACACAGCATCTGGTAGAATCATTAATTATAATTCTACACAACCCAAAAGCCAAATATTAAACACAGCCAAAAATTTCATTTACAGAATAATAAACATAAGCGATGAACAGTTTCATGAAAACAACATCACGCAAATAAAAAGAACACTAAAAGAAAACAGCTTCCCGATTAAACTAATAAATTCTTTAATAATTGAAATATGTGGGAAAATTAAAGATAAGAACAGAATTTCAAACTTAACTGACACTGATCAAAAACAATTTTACAGTGTACGATATATTCCAGGTCCGACTGACAACAAAAACATCAGAAACACAATAAAAGACAAAAACATTAAATTTGCTTATAAACCAAATATCACATTAAATACAATATTCTCTAAAGTTAAAACAAAGATTGACAAACAACAACAAAACAATATTGTATACGAAATCAAGTGCAAAGGAAATGACAACAACAATTGTAATATGATTTACATTGGCACAACAAAACGCAGTTTGGAAACAAGAATGAAAGAGCACAAGAATGACATAGAGAAACAAAAACAAACAACAGCTTTGGCGCAACATTTATTAAAAACGGGTCATACAGCTGATTTTGATGAAATAAAGATATAAGATAAGGAAAACATTGAAAAGAAAAGGTACACTCTAGAAAGCTTGAGGATACAACAAAAAAGAGAATATGTTATGAATTTAAAAGAAGACACGGACAATATAAATGCAAACTACAAAGTGGCAATTCATATAAACAAACTGTGATACTAATTTAAGTTGTGTTTTGTGGTTTTAAATTAATGTTTTCTGTAACGTTTGGTTTATATGTTATATGTTTTCAATTTTTTATGTATTTAACGTTTTATATGCATTTTAAAAAATGTTTTCTTTGTGTAAATAATTCTAAAGTAAGTTATTTAAATGTAAAAATAATTTCATATAGATTTAACTAAATTGTATATTTCTTGAAAAAATTAAATAGATATCCCAACCCTTGAGAAAGTCAACAAATAATTGACGAAACGTCGGGGAAAAATGTAAAATAAATTTGTTTTATTTACATTGGAAAATACAGGTCATATTAGCTTATTTAGGAAATGAAGAAATACAACTTTGAAATGTGTTTTGTAACAAATTTTCTTTTATAATTTTTTTTGATAAATATTGGTTTTAAATAGAGTCCCTGCAAATTACATTAACATTTAAATAAAAGTTTTTTTTACAACAAAAATTTTCTGGTCGACAATAGATAACTTTTTTTCAAAACATATATTACGCTTGGTAAAATATCCTTTATTATATCAAAACATAAAATTTTGGGGATATATTACTCGAAAATGAGAGTTCCAAAAGTAACTCTTGTTTTTATTTTAAATGCTATGCTAGACTAGACTTAAATAAAATTTTCCTTACTTCTACCGATACAAGTAATCCTGTAAGAAGCTATTAGTTCGGAAATTATAGAGATTTGTAATTATAAACTACATGTTGTTATATTTCTGAACACAAAGCTCTGATTATAGTGAAATGTATTTATGTTGTTTCAAAATTCTTATTAATGAGATTAAATAAGACCAGCCACTTGCTTTGACATTAATAATCAATATCGATTAGTTTACATTACAAAACCTAGAATTTAACATGCTTAAATTTAACTAACCTAAATTATACATTCCAATAGTTCAACTTTAAATTAAATTTACAAATCATTTAAACTGCATAAAGAGCCGAAAAAAGTCGGCTGTATGCAGAACAAAAACAAACATCACCCGTAGCGTGAGAACAAAGCTAAGAATCCGTAGCCTAGTCCACGACTTTCTTAACAGTGCTTAATAACTTTAGTGATAATCCATTTTAAACACCTAAATTATTGTTCCAAAACTTTCGATTTGCCATAAAAAGAGATGTGTTCCATAAGTCCTAAGCTAAACACTTGTTTTACATCTGAATGTGAACTAAATTTTTCATTAATACATATAATTTACGTTTAATTGTAAGTAATTACGCAACAGTTTTTAAAAACCCCGGTGAGATTCAAGTGTTTTTCTTCTATCTTCCGAAATTGGAAATTTTCCCAATCAAAATGTTGTATATATACTGCCATATTCATAAAAAAAAACATTGCAAAATTGTCATAAAATACATTTTAAAACTTCTTTAGTATTTCATGAACACGGCAGTTTCAGCTTGATTCTTCGTCAAATTGGCTTTTTATTTAAACGACATAAAACGTATTATTTGTCTACACTTATATAAAAAAAAAACAAATCAAAAGCTGTAGATTGAAAATTATATTAAATTAAATAAAAATTTGTAGAAATTTTAACTAAAAATATGTAAAGAATGCATATTACAATTTTTTATCTAGAAGTGGAATCTAATTCCTATTTAGGTTTTTCCTTTTATTGTTCTCTTCCTTGGGAACAACTATTAGTGCTTCTTTATAGCATGGAAGATGAAAAATTTCTCATTTTTGCATGGATTTGTTTACTTGTGACTTTCATACGTGGGAGTTATTCATTATAAATTTTCTTCTAACATTGCCATTATGTACAATAATTATTTTGATTGTAATCTGTATACAATATACATGTGTGTATATAAATATAATGCCAGCCTCCATTACTTGACTAATTTTTATAGTTTATTGCCATCAGCGGTGGATATTTTCTTTTTATATCAAAATCTGGAATTTTACTTTTCATGTAAAGTATAGAAAACAATAAAAGCATAAAGTTTTCCTAGATAGGATAGATTTTCCTTCACTTGTCTATTTTTATTTTCAACTTATATTGTACTGCACATAAAAATTTAATAGGAGCAATCATTTTTTACTATTTGTTATTAGTATTTTAACAATTCAATAATGTTTTAAAAATTTTCTTTAAAATTATTTCGTAATATTGCTAAAGGAATTAAATGCCAATAAAGACATCCCATCTCTAATAGTTTCAAGGCAAATAAATTTATGTTTTTTTACAGTTTGATTAAATATATTTTTAAGGCAAATATTTATTTAAGTGTGACCGCACATCAAACATGTTTGCCCATATTTTATTTGTCTTTATTTTATAACTGTTCGAACAAACAAAATTAGGCAAATAAATGTGCGTAGTGTGACCACAAAACAAATTTTGTATTCTTTTAAAAAAATTTAGGGCAAACAAGCTTGAGGCAAATGTTTGCCAAATGTGAACGTACCTTAAGTGTTGGCAAAGAAATCAGCAAACATATTACTTATGACGAAATCGTTATTTAAGTATTTCGTAACAGTTGGGTATTCACTTCCTAATCGTTTTGAGTTAACGAACTTATAAAAATATTTTGGTTCCCTTTGAAAATTGAGCTTCATGTCGTTTAAGTATATCTTATATAATTCAGTATTAAATAAGTTGTATTCAGCACGAGCTCTAGAATATTTCCCATAATCTGTTACAAAAAGAGTTGTTTTGTAAATTCTCTATAGTTTATTTTTCTTGTTTTTGATTCGAGCCAACAGTTTAGAACTAAATGGGGGTCCAGAATATTTTTTGACCAAGACTATAGAAACGCAGTCCTTAAAATATCCAAAGATGGTTTATTAAATAAGCTCACCATTGCATTAATAGAATCGGGAGAACTATTAGGTATGTGAGGACCCAAACTTTTGAGAGAATTTGAGTCAACACAGATTTATAAACCACAAATAAATAAAAGAAAATTATTGAATTACTATTGTTGGTGTTATAGTGGGCATTATGGATTACATCCATGTAACGGGGCAGGCGAATAATATTCGCTTCAACATAATTCTACAATTTATTTATTTAAAGAAAAAAAAAACTACAAACAAGAGAGTGAGCTGAAATGTAGCTATGTTGGTGTTAAAGGAAAAAAATGAGCAGCAGAAGTGAAAAAAACATCGATTGGAAAAAATATAACTGAGAGGCCGAACACACACAAACACACAAGACAACAAAGTTTAGCTATACTCACAAAACGAAGAAACAAACAACACAAGAGAATACATTCAACACAACCGTTATCGGTTCAAACCATATGCGGTTGTGTAGTTATGTAGTTGGGGTGTTTTGTAGTTAAAAACAGCTATAAAAGTAAGGAGAAAAGGACATTAATTAATTAAGTGGAAACTGTGAACGTGAGAAAGTGGCAGCAAAAGCCTGTAAGATAAAAGATTTTGTTTCAAAGAGCAGGTGATAGAATTAAATGTGGATTAGTAACACTAATCCCACTAAAGATAAGTACAGGGTAAATTTATACGGATTATCTCCGATTTACCTCTTTATCGAGGGAGGAGTGGTAGGGCACTGGCTCAAGGCTAAGTTATAGATAGTTTTCCCGGAGGTTCTCACCCGGAAATCTCAGGGAAAGAGAAGGCCCTTGAATAACATTCGGGGCAGAACCAAAGTATAGAAGTGAGTAGGGCGTCGGCTAATGTTACCACAGGGGCTTACGCTAAATTATCAAACAAGCAAAGAAGTGTTCAGTAAAGAAAAAAATTAGGGTTGCGGCTAAAACAAAAGAAAACATTGTGTATTTTTTTTTTATTAAACAAGGACCTTGGCGGACTGAGCTAAGCCCGGAGTAACCGATTCTTTACATTGGCGCCCGAGCAGGGACATTAATAAAACCTATAAAGACAAAGGCTGCAAACATGGTGCGCACAGCGTGGGTATATTCACTACGTAATTGCGAGCTTGTACAGTACCTGAACGAGTTTGGTTTGGACATTGGTGGAACCGTTGATGATATGAGGAAAAGGTTGTCAACATTTGTAGCAAGTGGTCACGAAGGGAAGGTGCTTAACCGGCTTGAAAAACTAGAAAATAAGCAAAGTCGTTGTCCGACACCCAACACGCCAGGGGTAACTCCACAACTGGAACTACCTGTCACAAAGTTTAAAATGGGGCAACAGGCAAGGTCTAGAAGACAATATTCTCCGAAGACTGCAAAGCCACGAGAATCTTTTAAGGACTCCGTCGTGATGCGTCATACTGGATACACTGTAGAACAACATCTAGAAAGGGTTTTCCGTAATTGTCTTGTTGACTACACGTTACCGCTTGCCGCAGGTGTGGTCAAAAAGGCCAATGTTATCGGTTTTGTAGAAACCCCGGCACATTATTTTGTTGGCAGTGTGGTAAAAGAGGTATAAGGACTCGTGAGTGCTGCAGAAGAGATCAGGGTAACACAAGAGGATTGCACCAGGCGCAATTATTGGCAGCGATTCAGAGAAACCAACCTCTGCAATACTAAATGTTTTTGATTTGACCGATACCCGTTAACTGGCCCAAGTTCAGCTTGGCGGGCAGCATAGGATGGCCACCGTCGATATTGGAGCATCCAGGAGTTATATAAGCGAGAGTGTGGCCAGAGACCTAGGTCAGAACAGCGAGATCAGACTATCAAGAAGTCGGATAAGGCTAGCGAATGAAACAACAGCAGAAGTAATGAAAATGATCAAAACGGAGGTCCGATTAGGTGATCGAAGCTGCCATCTAGAACTAGGGGTAATGTTGCAAATGTTAGAAAGTGTGTTGCTTGGAATAAATTTTCTGAGAGCAGTAGTTTGTGAGTTTCGATGTGGGAAGCAAGTAATAAATTTCACACATAATTCCCCCAAGTAATGTCAGCAGTGCAGCAGCAGGAGGAAGAAAAGCCTTGCTTATATAGTATAGACGAGAAGGTGGTGATTTCAACATTTCTGGAACATGAGTTTGAGAAGTTTAAGAGTGTAAGGTGCCGAACTATTTTAGCCAAGCACAAAATAGTTCTTAAGGATAATAGACCATTCGGTCAAAGGTACACGCAACGTAATCCAGAGATGCAGAAACGCACGAATGAAGAGATAGATGAGCTCTTAAAGAACGGATGTATCGAACCATCAAATAGCCCATATAGTGCACCCATTGTCAAGGCTGTGTATAGACTACAGGTTGCATAACGCCAAAACGGAGGCCGATGCTTATCCGTTACCTTGAATTAACGCTATACTAGATCGACTGAGATATGCAAAATTTTTAAGTAGTATAGATCTTAAAAACGGTTTTTAGCAGATACATATGGCAGAAGATAGCTGGAAGTACACAGCATTCACGGTGGCAGGTAAAGGTTTGTTTCAATGTAGGGTGATGCCCTTTGGTTTGATGTCAGCTCCAGCAACATTTCAGCGAACCTTAGATAGGTTGATCGGGGCTGAAATGGAGCCACATGCCTTCGCCTAATTTGATGACATTGTGGTGTTAGGAAATTCCTTTGAAGAGCATGTTAAAAATTTGAAGGAGGTATTTAGAAGACTTCGCGAGGCGCGGTTAAAAATAACCAAAGAAAAAAGTAAGTTTTTATAAAAGGAGATAAAATATTTAGGTCACATATTAAACAAAAAGGCCATAAGTGCAAATCCTGAAAAGATAAAAGCTATACAGAAGCTTCAACCACCCAAGAATGTGAGAAAGCTACGGAGGTGCTTAGGAATTGCTTCATGGTACAGACTTTGCCAAAATTGTTTAACCGTTAAATGTATTATAAAAGAAAAAAAGCATTTCCGATGGAATAAAAATAGCAGGAGGCGTTTGAGAAATTAAAAGAACAGCTTACCAAAGCACCAGTTTTAGCGTGCCCTGACTTTACGAAAAGGTTTACTCTACAAACTGATGCGTGTGACTACGAATTAGGAGCAGTATTGATGCAAGAAATTATATACTTTCTTAAATTTTAAGGAAACCACTGAGTATAGAGGTGAAGTCCTAGGGGTCATTAAGCATCTGTATACCAGTACGCCTTTGGGATCTTTGCCAAAATACAAAGTGGTGGGATTAAAAAGTAACTGCCACAGGCCTAAGCCACATTAAGCAAAGCAAATATCAAGTTTGTAAAGAGTAAACGTCGCGATTTACTCGTAATCAGAAAATTTGCGTCGTAATTAAAATTTTGAAATATTGTTGTATGCTTTTGAAATTTTTAGGTGTGGACAGATGAATTACTATCTAAGCTCAATAAGTACAACCACTCGGTTGACAGTCTACAAAGTCTCGCATAGACAGAATTGAATAGTTTGAAACAAGGCAAGGAATTTACAGAAAGACATAGGGACAATATAAGGCACCAGAAACTGACAAAATTAGAGAAAGTTGGTTATGTGCTACAATTGATAGGAGACCTGAATAAGAACCAGTCGGCAGATTTCAGTAAAAGGATTGAAGAATTGGAGGCCACAAAGGGACTTTTAGAAAAACAGAGTCGCAAATTGCGGGAACAGTTATACGGATAATTTATTGGAGCAGGTAGTAGAAGAAAACGCGTCGTTGGTTGAAAAATTGATACAAAAGGGGTTAAGTGAAAATGAATTTAAGAAACAACTGAAACAACAACAGCAAATAGACGTACAAGACGACACCGTATAAAGGCCTTAGGAAATGCAAACCGTGAACTCGACATTATACATAAGACTAGGTCACCCACTCCATCAATAAGTGAAGAATTGACAAAAGCGGATTCCAGAGTTCCTAAAATAACAAAAGAACACGCAGACATCAGCTCTACGGTTATTGACGAGCAGGCAGAGAAGTTTTATAATAAGGATATTCGTATATAGGAGAAAGCAACGGCGCTTGACCTGATATCAAAAACTCGGAGCATCGTAACAAACGCAAAACAGGCAGGGAGCAGAGGCTATAAAACAGAGACAACATCCAAAAAATTTAGCGAACTGGCACACTACAAAGAAAGTTTCGACGATTTGAAGAGGACAGAAAGGATAGATAGCACATTACTTGGAGAATTTGATACATTGGTATCATCGACAAAGGAACTTTTGAAGAGGCGGTCACCATCGCCGAGAGAAATACAAACGTCAGACAGAATAAGTGAAGAAATTTCAACCAACAATATGACGTCTTTTACGAAACTTTTGAAAAATGTATCAGACATGGTGCCAATTTTCTACGGTGCAGATGGCCCAGAGCTTATGACAGAAGCAAGTAAATTCATGGAAGGCTGTATGATTGCGAAAGATAAACTCTTGGAAGCAGGTGGTGTAGTCGACTTGCTGAAATGTATAAAAATATGACTTTTTGGGATTTCGCAACAATAGAAGCCCTCTGTTTGGCTGTCAGAGAAAAATTTATAAAGGCCAAAACCCTTAATGAAATACAAGAGTTAATATTTAGCAGTAAGCAAGCATCGACGAAAAGCGCGTATGAATTTTGCGAAAGGCTTCTTATAGACGCAACAGAATTAATTGATGCACAATGGAAGGATGCATCGCATTGGAAATCTATGATGGTCCACTGCAGTCAGTCAGCGGTAAGAATTTATATAAGGGGCTTACGTGACCCGAAATTGGTATCAATGTAAGAATACGACAAAGGAACTCCGACAAGGTTTATCAAAATAATTTGATAAAACCAGTAAAATAAAAAATTTATAAAAAGTGGCAAGTGCAATGGGTTAAATTGCGAATAATTAAAAAGGGTAATTTTTCGTAAAGGATTTTTTTTTCTTCTGTTTAGTTTAGAGACTATCAGTTACTCCGTTTATCTCTGGTTATTTTGGCTCGAAACTACAGCTACAAAGGACTTAAGCGGAAGTACAAGTAAGTTACTTATAAAATAATGATTTAGTTACTTTACTACACCGCCATCGGTAATTTGCCTGAAATATTGAACTTAGTACGAAGATTCGATACAATTTCAACTGACGGCAAGTGCCATGGGGTATGCGAAGAAACATTTCGAGGCAAAATATGAAAGGTTAGTAGCAAATAGGCAAAATTGAACAAAGGTTGATGAGATAAAAGAGAAAAAAGGTCATATAGTAAAAGAAAAACGTATAATACACTACAAAGTGTATCATTTTTTTATGTTGAAATTATAGCATAAAATACCAAAACGCTTATATATTATTGTACTCGTAAGTAATGTAATTTTTTGCAAACAATTTTAAATTAAGAGACACTTTTTGTTTTTGTTAACAATTTGGGAAAGAAGGTTTTTGGAAATTTTAGTATTTTTTAGTTTTAAAATTTTGAAAATAAACTGGGGTTACGTGTGGTGTTATCCAACACAATAAGCGAAACCTTTACGTGTCAACTAACACCATGGACTGTCCAGCTCCTAACGGAGTAGCAACAAAAGTGAACAAAAAACATGGAAACATGGCACTAGAGGAGTCAATCAAATAAACAAAAAAAAAATTAACTTAGAGGGCTTTATTGTCTCTGAAGGGAATGAAAAACGTTTAAAAGTCTCAATTATAATTTTCCTCACACTATTTAATTAAATTTATCATTAGCAGATGCTGAGCCTTATCCAAAGAGCACCTTATGATTTAAAACGAAGTGTTTTTGTTGTGGTCTCGATCTACTGTTTTTTTCTGAAGTGTGGTGAAAGCAAGTATGATTAAAGCTTCGTTTAACCACTGCAAAATGCAGTAAAGGCAACACAACCGCCACCTTTATTACAACACCTCCGACTACGCAGATAAAATATGAATATGAAGCAAGTTTGTGCACAAGAAAGAAGCCGGTGGAAAAATTTCGTTTCGATACAAGTCCGATATGCATGGTACACATGGTTCTTTGAATGGCATTGACTATAAAAGAAATACTAAAACTTTTCCCGAAGTTGAATTGGACCGACCACAATAAGATGCAGTCTATTTCATACCAACATTGATTGTCCACATTCGCTTCAGTTGGTTGTGCGAAAAGATGACCATGATATATGTGATCCACATGATTTGAAAGTATCACAAGAGGTTGGCTATTTTGCAGAATTTAAAAAAAAAAAGAATTATTGAAAAAAAAGCAGCAACGTTTAGGACGTGACTTTTTAACAATTAAAGAAGAACAGGAGTTGATAAAACAAACAGAAAAGGAAGCTTAGGATATGAATTTAAATCAAGTACAGCTATGCTTTGAAGCTTTCCGAGTTGAGAAAAACAAATCATATACACCTATAGCCCCCACCAATTTATACAAATCCAGTTAGTTTTCCGGAAAGAAGGTGACATAACACAAAACAACGCACCTGAAATAAGCAGTAAAAGACGCATCCTTCATATACGAACGTTAGCTCCCCTTCAGCGGCAACATCAACACTACACGTAAGAATGCAGTTTCCGATAAGGGGGAGGAATATAAAGAGGCATCTTCGTATTTTTAAGCTTTATTTGTAAGTAAATCAAAATTTATAAATATGTACTAATGTACTAATGAAATATGACTCTTTTTTGGCAAGTCAGCACTTTATTTATTTAAATTATTTATTTTTAAGAAATGCTGATTTTGTTTAATCAGCATTTTTAGCGTTAAAAATTTGGTATAAATAGTGATTAAGAATTGTTAAGAATTTGAGTTGTAAATTAAAAGTTGAAACAAATAGTTATAACCTGAAATTCCTACGGGACCCTGCAGGTTATAAATAAATTGAATTAATATTGATCATTTCCTGAAATTACTACTATAAAATAAATAATAAATAAATCCAACAGTGTTCTTCTTTTTTACACAACAAATTTAACATGTGTTATCGTTAACGGAAGATAAAGTATTCTGTTCTGTTGGTTTAACTTAGTAAGATTTCTAGCGGACTTCCTACGTTTTGGTGATGATTGAGTCGGGGAATTAGCAGATCATAACTTGTCGATCAACTTAAAGTCTTCAAACATATCTTCATATTTCTCTAGTTTTTTCGACAGTGAAATAAATTCATTTTTAATTTCAATAAACTTATCGCGATTTGATTTAAAAAATTTATAAAATAAAATACTCGATATATGCCATATTATACACACAAACCTAAGAAGTCCGTAACTGCAAAACTAAAGGTCAGCACCAAATTTTTCACTCAACTCTTTTTGCTTTAAATTGCATTTTACACCGCCGGAAAAAGCTTTTTTCATTTTTGAGCTGCGTCCACAAACTAGATCTAAGCCTACAATTTTTTGATAAAATACCTACCGTAAGAGCAAAAGGATCAGTTATTGCCTTTTAACATATAAATTTATTTTTTTTACTTGTTACATCGGACATAGTAAAACGTACTTTGGGTTAATTTAAAACAAGTCCCTATGAAATTACGCAAATATTAGGGCACACTTTATTTTGTTTTTACTTGTTTTTGGTTTCATAGAGTTTTATTAATATTATTAATATATGTACGTCTAAATGATTTTAAAAACTCATTCTTTATCTACTGCAGCAATCTAGTGCTGGCAGAGGTGGTGCTAGAGGAGGTGCAAGGGGTTATTGTAGAGACCGTGGGCGCGGTAGATATGGCGGATACGCCAGAAAAACCCACCAGGTCCTTTTACATGGTAAGATTTCTTTATATATATTTTTTTAATTTGTTTTTAATAATAGTACATTTCCAGAATCCACAAGTTCCTATGGATTATATTATACAAGAAGTTTTTTATCCCATATCTCTGAGGGTAGAACCGATGAACACCACGGGCCACCAAGTCCGCCTAACAACTAGAAAATCTGTAGATGCTACGGGAGTGCAATAGCGACTACTGCTTATCCAGCTGCTGCTAATAGCCTTCCAGTATTCGTAACTGATCGAGCAGTTGGTGCTGCTAAACACCCAGCAACAAATACTGAATATCCTGTAGTGGCAGCTGAAGGTCTTGCGGCTACAGAACGTCCTGTGATGGCAGCTGAATAACCTGATGCCGAATCAAGAAAAACATGTTGAAGTAGTTTTTAAGCTGTACTTTTAGAGGCGATAAAATTTTATGGAAAATGGTGTACATTACTTGAAAACAATCATACATTTCTTATCTTACCTTTAATTTTAATTGTGTTGCACGCTTATCACACAAAGGGTCAACACATATGTTAAAATATTTATAAATTCCAAATTATTTAGCAATTCTTCTGTTGCTGGCTGATCAACACGATTGCCTACAATACCCTATAAACGGCTAATTTTTCGCAAATGACAACCGTACAGTTCAATTTTTAGGGCATTTATTAATCAAAACGGGTTTTGATTTTTTTGACACCTTTTCATTTATCGGTTTTAGGAATGAAAATATATGTCTTCATTAATATGGGAAAATTGCACACTTATAGGGGTATATCATATAAACGGCTAATCCCTTTTCATTTATCAGTTTTAGGAATAAAAATATATATATTCATTTATATGAGAAAATTGCGCACTTATAGGGGTATACCCTATAAACGGTTAATTTTTCGTAAATGACAAGCGTACAGTTCGATTTGTAGGGCATTTATTTATTAAAACGCTTTTTAGTTTTTTGGCACCTTTCCATTTATCGATGCTAGGAATGAAGATACAAATATTCTACACTTATAGGTGTATAAATTTTCATTGTGATTTTGATATTATTCAAGGCCTCATTAGTCTTTACTTTCTGTTGCTGTTCTGTACCGTGCCGTTCTGCTTTTCAAATTATTGTACTTAATTTTTCTGTAATAACAAACCAGCTGTTTATTAAAAACAAACAAAAAACAATGCACAACACAACAAAAACAACAACAACAATACACACGACAACAAAAACAACTACAATTACAATGACAAAAATGGTTTGTTTACAATTTTGCACTCACACTACCAAACAACTTTCAGGTAACTTAACGTTGAATTATATTTTCTACTGATTCGAACGGAACAGAACAGAATGTCAAAGTAATAATAAACCACAAATACATATTTTCCATCTAACAGAAATTGATCAGCCGATTCGTCACGGAACGGAAAGTAAAGACTAAAGGCTCAACTATAATGTGCATATACAAGCTTATGCCAACTTATACAACTGTGCAAATACATATAAATCAAATGTGGTAAACTATAATGTACTTGAGAGAACTTTTCGTCAAGTTTCGTCAAATGTGATTTGCTTAAGCAATGTACAAAACTGATCACACATTCCGTACAGAAACAGCTGATTGCGCTTGGTGTATACATACTTAAATTGATAAAGAAAAAATTGCAATGGAGAGCGACAGTGAAAAAGATTTTTTTGTTTTAATTTAATAGAAAATGTAGAAAAAAGAGCTGTTTATATAAAAAAGGACGCGTTTTATTATAACAATTCGCCAAAATTTTTTTTAATTGCTTTTAAATTAAATCATGCACACCGTTGCATCTTTTGGTACTTCAGGCCAAAAATTCACAAACAAGAGAAATACATACAATTTTTATCGAATTTTTTTGAAAACTAGTAAAAGAAAATAAATTTATTTAGCTCAATGTTATTAAATATATATAATATGTATATTCTTTCGATGCCTTTTTCTTTACAAATTTTATTTATTTAAAAAAAATATATTTTTGGGAAAGTAAGATTTAAACATAAATGTGCAACTGTGGCAAAGTTTTTAAATTAATGTAAGTACATTGTAGCCAAATAAAATTCTTTAAAGAATTACCTAAGCATTTGACAGGCTTTTTGTTGGGTTTTTAATATAAGCTCAAGCTAGCTTATGCACATTATAGTTGGGCCTTAATTCTGCCTTCACTCATTGGTTCCCTAAAAACAAAGTTGAATTGAAATAACATACATTCTACTACAATTATTAGTTGCAGAATTGTGTCTTTTGATACTTTTTTCCATGGTTACCAAAATTTTCAACCATGCACAATAGAAACAGAAAACAAACTCTGAGAAATGTAAATTTTTTAACAGAGTTGTAAAAAAATGAGTATTTTTGTTGTTCAAAACAAAAATGTAAACAAAATGTGACAAAAAATAAGAGTTTTTAGAAGCGGTTACAATTCGACAATTTTTAATGTATTGTAAAATAAAAATGTTAAATAAAAAGCTGCAACCTTGCAGAATCTGGTTTTCCTAAAGCATATAGTCATTAATTGTGGTGGTTTTTTAGTTATAAAAACTAAACTAAAAGCCGTGCAATCGATAGAGGCTAAAAATACGAATCTATTGTGGTATAGCTCGTTTTTTGAAAGACTGTACGAAAAAAGTTATAAGCCAGCAAACTTTTTAATTGTAAAAAAATCGATTAAAAAAATATAAGTTTAGTTTTTCACTTATATCTCGAAAACTGTTTCGCGTGCACATATACCACTATATATGATCGAAAGAGGATCAGAATACAAATCGATCGTGGTATAGCTTGATTTCTGAAAGATTGGACGAAAAAAGTTATTAAGCGGCAAACTTTTAAAAGTAAAAAAATCGCTCAAATATGTTACTTTAGTTTTTCGCTTATATCTCGAAAACTATTCCGCGTGCACATATACCGCTATATACGATCGAAAGAGGATCAAAATATAAATCGATCATGGTATAGCTTGATTTCTGAAAGACTGGACGAAAAAAGTTATTAAGCGGCAAACTTTTAAAACTAAAAAAAATCGCTCAAATATGTTACTTTAGTTTTTCGCTTATATCTCGAAAACTATTCCGCGTGCACATATACCGCTATATACGATCAAAAGAGGATAAAAGTACGAATTGATCGTGGTATAGTTTGTTTTCTGAAAGACTGTACGAAAAAAGTTATTAAGCGGCAAACTTTTTCAAATCATCCTTTAATTTCTAAATTCAGATTTTATACTTTTTGTTATAGTGGACTTAGCATTAAAGGTTTTTTTGTAAATTTTATCTGTCTGTCTGTCTATAACGTTTCAAAAGTTTAGACACATACATTAACTTGCATCATCTATTGGGACGCCCTTTACTTTCCAAACACAAATTTTAAAATTTGTTATTATAGAGGACTTAGCAATAGTCTTTGTAAATTTTAACTATCTGGCTATACAAATTCAAATAACATTAACTATTAGAACACCCTTTAATTTATAATTTTAAATGTTATACTTGTTTTTATAACAGTAATAGTAATCGACATCCTGTCAACTGTTTTTCTATAACGGCTAAAAAATTTGCGCATATAAGTAAATTTTTTTCACCTATGGGGACACCCTTTAGTTTTTAGATTTATTTTTGTGTTACTTTATGCTATTGAACTGTAGACAACTTTTTTTTAATTTTTAAGCTGCGTCCGTAAACTAGTTTTTTTTTTTAAGAAAAGTAGCACTTCAGGCAATAATGACTATTTAGCTATTTTTGTAACCGTGCTACATTCTCCATTTGATTAATTATTTTACGCCGGCGTATATGCTATGAAGAAATACCGACGAAGGAGGCTGCATGTTTAATGTTAATTCTGAATATGTATTTATACCATTAAACAGAAAAAAACACTTTTATTTTTTGGTTGCCGCAGGGGCTGAACCCTGGCCTGCACGCGGAAATGTTTTCGAGATATAAGCGAAAAACTAAAGTAACATATTTGAGCGATAACTTTTTTCGCACAGTCGTTCAGAAAATAACCTATACCACGATCGATTCGTACTTTTATCCTCTTTCGATCGTATATAGTGGTATATGAGCACGCGGAATAGTTTTCGAGCCATAAGTGAAAAACTAAACTTATATTTTTAAATCGATTTTTTTACAATTGAAAAGTTTGCTGGCTTATAACATTTTTCGTACAGTCTTTCAAAAAACGAGCTATACCACGATCGATTCGTATTTTTATCCTCTTTCGATCGTATGTAGTGGTATATGTGCACGCGGAATAGTATTCGAGATATAAGCGAATAACTAAAGTCACATATTTGAACGATTTTTTTTTAATTTTAAAAGTTTGCCGCTTAATATTTTTTTTCGACCAGTCTTTCAGAAAACAAGCTATGCCGCGATCGATTCGTATTTTTATCCTCTTTCGATTGTATATAGCGGTATATGTGCACGCGTAATAGTTTTCGAGATATAAGCGAAAAATTACTCTAAATAGCTTGATGTTTAGCACCTTTATTTCTTAATTATCAAAAGTGACAGTTGCAAAATTTGATTCTATCACCTGTAGGCTTTTAATTATTTTTTTTTTTTTTTGTATTAAAATTAAAATTAAATTAACGAATGGAGATCTAAATAAAGAATGCTGTATTTTGTCACAGTTTGTTTACATTTTTTTATGTAAAACATGAAAGCACGTGTCACTAATACACTCTCAAAAAAAAAACAAAAACATGCTCACACGCATAGGAAAAAGTACTTTCCATGCAAATCTGAAAGAAGTTTGCCAAAACAAAAAAAAAAAGTTTGCCAAAAAGTTTGTTTTCTTCTTCTCGACATTTTTGTTTTTTCTGGAATGTTTTCTTCACTTGCGTAACTTTTAGTATGATTTCTCTATTTCGAATTAACGCCATCTATTAATCAACAATGCAAAAACTATCTTCTTAAAAACATTGCAACAACCCTGACGACGTCACGTTTTATCCACATACAAGAGCATTAACAAATTAATACCATTGTTCTGCCGGCTTTATGTGCATGTCTTGTTAAATTTGATGGCTAGTGTAAAAGTCAATATAATGAGCTCTGTAAACAAATAACAAAACGATTTGACTTTAACGACACATTCTAAAAATCCCATTTTTATATTGACCTGCAAAACAAAAAAAGTTTTTCTCTAATAAAACACTAAATTTAATCCAAATCTAATTGGACAGTGAGATACAAAATATAAATGACGAATTTAGGGAACTCCGCCACATAAGCTTTAATAAATAATTAGAAAATTTAGAAAATGTTACATTGGATGAGTTGTGGCACACAATCTCAAAAATTTCTAGAGCGTATAGTGAGTGTTTTCAACTTAGTCGAAGTTTCATTAATTTAATATGTCTCCCTTGTTCATGTACAAACTTTGAATGGATATTTTCAAGGTAAACTTAAATATAACGAACAAAGAATTGTTTGTACATGATAACTATAAACTCTTTTACAAGCCTGCCCCGAAGACTTCATGATTAAAAAAATAACAAAAATTGTACACTTTAACGTACGTACCAAGGCATATAAATATAATTGGTAGTCTTAGCAGATCAGGTGATATTTTTTGTTTATATTTTCAGATGTCAAATTTTGCTTACACTTTTTATTTTCCTAGATATTTTTTTTGTAATATTATGTGTCCTGGAAATATATTTAAAATAGAACAAAAAAGGGTGTAAAAATTTATAATTAAGCTTGATTTTTTCCCTCTACCGCTCCTTATCCGCGTGATCACATCCATAATGGCTTCTATACGTATTTTTCTTCATCGCATGTAAGTTCTGTGAAATGATTTAAAATAATAATATTATTTTTTTACATTAGACTGTACGTGCGTGCAAATTATTATTATCTGTTACACGCGCTAGTTAAGTTACTTAGGCTATGTACAGACGGTTGTAAGATCTAACAATTTTGTCACTAAAACTGACAATTTTCGGCTTACAACGTTGGTAGAAAAAGTTTTGTCAACCTATTGTGAACCAATAATATTGTTAGACACCTGCCAATCGTGA
Source organism: Cistogaster globosa (assembly GCA_937654795.1). Classification (NCBI taxonomy): domain Eukaryota; kingdom Metazoa; phylum Arthropoda; class Insecta; order Diptera; family Tachinidae; genus Cistogaster; species Cistogaster globosa. Next base: position 88,059,103 of record OW569403.1, read on the forward strand.
GAACACTCTTCGTTGCTATTGCCAGATAATTGTCTGACGTTGTAAGTTCATTTTTTATTGGTAGATGTGCTTAAAGTAATGCACCTGACAATGGTATCATTGTCAGACAAATATATCTACTGACAAGATAGCCCGCGTAAAAACGTCATATAAATATAAAAATACAAACAACAGTATTTGTGTTATTCAAACTAAATATAAGTGAAAACATTTCTATTAACAAGGCCTGCATGATTGATTGCAGTTTTCAGCCAATAGACCTGCTCAGGGTGTGATAAAGCCATGCGAGATAACGCCATATGGCCTTATCACTCAATTCAAAGAGAGATAAAACCATATTCACGCCAAAATTTTTATATGGCTTTATTTCCAATTCCAAAGAGCGATAAGGCCATATGGCGTTATCTCGCATGGCTTTATCTATCATTTGATTTTCCCTTTTACGGAATATTTTCTGCTTTATATGCATTCAAGAACTGTTAAATACACTTTGTAAAAAAACAAACTTTCAGTTTCTTTATATTTATTTAAAGATAATAAAGTAAACACAAGTATAACATTAAAAGAAAAATATTATTCCAACAAACAAATCAAACAAAATGAAAACCAAAAATTAGGTGTAAGAAAAAATTAGACACTATTTCAATATAGTTATAGGTATATAATAACATATGAGTTTCTTTATATTTATTTAAAGATAATAAAGTAAACACAAGTATAACATTAAAAGAAAAACATTATTCCAACAAACAAATCAAACAAAATGAAAACCAAAAATTAGGTGTAACAAAAAATTAGACACTATTTCAATATAGTAATAGGTATATAATAACATATGAGTTTAATTGTATTTTAACAAAATATTTTTTTTTTGCTTCTTTTATTACACTGCGACAAATTGGGCACAATGTTTGTACGCCCTTTAATTTGCTGTTTTCTTCCATTTTTTGAAAGCGTGTTTGACAAATTTTATAATGATGACATGGGTCGAGCAAGAGTTCCCTTTCGCAGCAAATTACGCATAACAATCTCATACTTTGTTGCACTTGTAAATGATCTGTACAATTTTCATCTTCATTACTGTCGCCGTCGTCGTCTTCATAATCATCATCGGAATTATGGATTTCATTGACGAATTTTTCTGCAAGTATGCAGTTTTCCATTTTAGAAAACTGACTGAGAATTTCCATCAAAGATATTTTATTGTTTTTTAATAAGTCTAACCGTTTTTTAATAAATTTGTCGCGGACTCCATTGCCGAATGTTTTTGCTCTATATAGATTCGTACAACCAGAAACAGATTTTGAATAATCCATGGATTTTACAAAATCTAATTCGAAAAGGGTTTCTAGGAAGTTATAAAACGTGCCTCGCTTTGCAAGTTTCATATTCAATCTGCTATGGAAACCTTCAGCAGAATTACTTGTCCTGACAGGTTCTTTACACACTGAAAAGTTTACAGGTTTTTCCTAAAACAATAAAATTATAAAATTATATATGTATATGTAATTTAGTTTTCTCCCACTTTTTTTTTCCATTGTCGATCGAAGTAATTTATAAATGGTTTAAAGAAGCTTTCTGTATTATTTGCTTTACTAACAAATTTTACATCCAAAGCATCTTGTTTTAAAATGCTTTAGGCTTCTATAATATTAGCCGGTTTCAATAATGGTAGATACATAAATTTGGAAAATATGTTTTTGGCATTTTTATCTCTGTTCAATTTAGCTATGAATCCAGGAATTTTCGTAACTTTGCGTCGAAGAGCATTCGTGTAGTGAAACCAACATTCAACCGTTTTCACTGTTGGGTATACGCTTTTAAAAGCATTACGTAAACTGCATTCAAAATCAGTGATTACTGACGTCGGCTTCAAAGCGATGACATTTGATTGCAAATATTGCAAAACATGTTTATATGCAGATTCTGACTTATGAGACAATAAAATATATATGAACGGATATGCCTGAAAAATAATGAAAAATGATCGAGAGTTATTTCAAAATAAATAATAAATTTTAATTTTAAAGTTCTTACATGGTCTGCTTGAATAATGTGAATTGTAAGCAATTGCTTATATTTCTTTGAAATAGGTACTATGTTAAATGTTCCATCAACTATGTAATTACGTTGCTCCATGTGGTTCCTTCCTTTAATAGCATTAGAAATGGTAGGAGATACAAATAATGAGTAGGCAAAATTTTCTTCTACTATAGTGTCAATATAAAATTTGTCATTTTCCTCATATCTGGACATTGTGAATTTTGATACAATTTCTTTATTTTTATAAACTTCAATAATTTCTTCAAAAGTCATCGGATTTTTTGGATATTTTTCTTGTTTTATATGAATCAAATGCCTACGCATTTTACCGAACTCCACTGCTTGTGATGTTTCCTTATATTTTTTACATTGTGCATCAAATATATCTCGTACACTTGAACGTTTTAATGATGCACTCATCACTTCAGTTTTTATCGAATTTATTAATTTCAATTTTTCAATTAAGGCACTTTGTTCCCCATGATTGTGGCCGTTCTTGACACTTTTCTCTGTTTTACGGCAAAATCTTGTACTATTAAATTCAATGGCAACTGCAGCTGAACATTTATCCACATAACAATAATAATACTTAACATTTTTATTCGTATATTTATATTTGAAAATTTGATTTTCTTTTTCAATTATTAATAAAGAACTGTTTTTCCTAAAACCTGGAATCAACTTATATTCAAAAATTATTTCTTGATTTTCCATTTCAATCAAAGCACAAACCACGTGGATTATGAAAATACATATGCAATTTGACAATATGTAATATGACATTGATTAAGAAAGTTGCCAAATGCAATGAATAACAATTGAATGCACATTCGCAATGGAAAATAAATTCATATGAGAGATAAAGCCATATGGCTTTAACTCACAATTGACACAAAAAAAATATGGCATTATCTCTCAATACGAAGCGTGATAATGCCATATGGCTTTACCTCGCAATTGGGTGGATGATAGAGCCATATGGTGTTATCTCGCATGGCTTTATCACACCCCACCCCTGCTCAGTCCTTTTTCTCCTAGATCTTGTTTCTGGCAATGCCGAACAACAATTGTAGTACAACCATTTGAACTGAAAATTTTTATTGGTAGATAAATTTATTGCCAGACAATTGTCGCAAAGAAATTTAAAGCTTTTCTAACAATCGTCTGAACTAACAGTTAAACTTTTTGTAGCCATATTGAATTGTCAATGCATTGTCAGCACATTGGCAGATCGAACAATGATATAAGATATGGCAACCGTCTGTACATAGCTTTAGACTCATCATCATACATAAATATTAAGATAAAAATATATGTTTACTAGAACAAAAGATTATGATTAGTTTTAATCCCAAACATTATTCTAAGATAAGAAATATTTGTTTAGTTCTTATGCTCAATATTTTGTTAACATATTTTAAGATAAGAAATATTCTGATAATAACAAAATTCAAAATTTTACTAATAAACATAAACTGTTTTGAGGTAAAACTTTTGAAAGAAAGTTACATAAAAGCAAGTACATTTAAAATAACAACAGTCATTAAGAGGATGATTATGTAAAAACATACATATACAGTGTTAAGTGTACTCTTAATAGGTACTAAAAAGATAAAAATGCTAAAGTAATTCTTTATACATCTTACACGTACAGACTAATGTGATGCGTTAAAAAATAAATACTTATGAGTTTACTGTGTGCTTGTATATAGAACATATTAAGTGCAATAGTGGTTACATTTAACAAAACAGATTATAAAAAGAAAACTTTGAATATTTGTTGAGCATTGTTGGACCTATAATACATAACAAAAGACAATATTATGGGAGGCAATTTCAGCATCTACACGGTAGAATAACTAAAATTGAAAAAGGAAACTTAAAAAAATGTTTTGTCCTTTTAGCACATTGATAACTCTTAAGTTTATATCAACTCGACACAGTTAAACAGATCTTTCATTCGGATTTCGTGTTTTGTTTCGAGTATTCCGCTTATTGCTTCAAAAACTTTTAAAGCTATTTACATGGAAATATCTAAGAACTACTTAAAGGTAAGCTTAAATTCATTATTATAATTTCAATTTTAACTTAACATTTTATGAATGCACAACAGCTTTGCAGTGGAAAAGTATTGCGGAAATCTTTTTACTAAAAATAGAATTTTCCTATGTGCTTTGGAGCTATTGGTAAGAGATATTGGGTTTTTTTAAAATTATAAGTAGTTTAATCAACACAGATGGAAAACATATTTCATTTAAAGGAATATCTAAGGATGGTTCATACTACTATAATAATAAGGAATTGAACAGCAACATTTTAATGGCAGTAGTTGATACCAATTATAAATTTATCATGGTTGACGTCGGAACAAATAGCAGGGCCAATGATGCAGCTGCCTTTTTTTTCTCAGAAGTCGGGCAATGCATCAAACAGAATTAATTAAATTTTTCGGATGACGAAGATCTTCCTGGTGCAAGTTTAAAGGTATTGTTAAATAAATGTTTTTTCTTTTTAACTTATGCACGAACATATTTATACTAGGTACCCTACATATTCATATCTGATGACGCATTTCGTTTATCATCAAGAATTCTGAAACCATACGGAAAACAGAATTGCGGGGAAAAAAGCATCTTTAATTATCATCTATCTCGGGCACGCCGTGTGGTTGAAAATGCCTTTGGAATTTTATCAAATAGATTTTAAATATTTCAACGTGAAATAAGCCTGTCTCTCGAAAACATAATACTAGCTGGTTGTGCTCTCCACAATTTTTTATGCAAAGATGATTCTTTTTATGACAACAGTAATTTCACAAATTTAGAAATCTCTAGTGGTCATAGAGGTAGCGATGAAGGTGCTAATATTAGAAATAAGTTCAAGCATTTTTTAATAATGTGGAAATCCTTCCTTGACAAAATTAAGCATTAATTAATTAAATTTTTAGTTTTTCTTGATCAAAAACATTTATGTATATATGGGCATTAGTTTTTCATTTTTATATATGTATACATATGTCTGTACCTATGAATATTAATATAAGCTATTTAATATAATTAAAGTTCTTTTTTTATATAATTAAATACAAATTATATAATTATATAATTAAATACAAAATACTAAGACGATAAAAGCAAACACGATATAGACAAACAAATAAGAAGAAGGTTTCTTGGATGTAATAAGCTTTTATTGGTTTTTAATAATTATATGTTGGTTTAAATTTTTTTAGCGTCCTATGGTTTTTTTATTGAAAGGTGTGTGTGCATCTTTCTGGTAGCGAAAACTTAAAAAAACATCATAAAAATCAAATTGTTTACAACAATCCTTTCTTCAATGGAAATTTTTGAAATGTTTTTCATTTTTACAACTTATCAATAACACTTGCATACATAAATCATGAACATGAACAATGAGGAAGTTTGTATGTTAGATGCATTATTAAGGCAATTAACAATTTCAAATGTGAAAATACAATGGTAAAGGCCAGGATTGACTATCATACTCAGTCGTAAAATCTGTAAAAAATTGCATGTGTGCTCAAAAAGTACCACACCATCATATGTGTGTGACAGACTTTTTGACAGATCTGTACGATTTTATAATATTTTGAAATAATTAATGAAATGATTTTTTCTATGCGATCAGAGTTGTTTTTTTTTTAAGATGAGGAGAAAGCAACAACAAAATATAAAAAGCAATTTTTTGGTATAATAGTGTGGCAGGTACGACGCTATTTTGAAACAATTAGATTTTTGTGTGAATAAATCGTACGATTGTGTTTGATAGTGAATCCTGTAGTGCGATTCACTATGCTTTTTAAACCACAATTGTTTCGTTTAAAAATGTTAACCACAAAATTAACCATTTTGCTATTCACTAACACTTTAAACGATATCTATTGGTCTTTAAAGCAAGCTGCTTCAGTCAGCTGTTATTTTTAGCAAAACAAATTGTGGTTTATTAACAGCAGCATGTTTTGTGTGGTTTAATCCGTTTAAAAAAGTGTTTGTTTGTTATGTATATGTATTGTTTTTATAACATTTTATTTATATACCTCTTTTATTAAATAAAACCCTTTTTTAATGATTTTGATAAATAAAACAACTTTATTCATTTATTAATTTATTATTGAAAAAAAAGTTGTACACTGGCAGTGGATAACGTTAAAAAATTAAATAAAAAGATAAAGCATTAAATGAAATAAAAAAAATAAAAATAACAAAGTACAAAAAATTCATTAAAAAATAATTTAAATAAAAAAAGCCAGTGGTTGACCGCTTTAACCGCCCCACCAAGACTATTTAGCTTTTCGGACAATTCGCCCCACTTCTTGTCGCACTCCAATTTTCCATGGAGCTTTTTAAATTTACCGCCAGCAAGTACCATTCTACTTGAAAATTTAAAGAGATAATTATTTTTTATCTTTTTATTTCATTTCAAAATAGTTAGTTTTTTGCATTTAGTTTAAAATCAAAATTTTCTTTGACTTTAATGTTGATTCCTTTTCGCTTTACAAATGTGAATAATAGTTTGCGAAAAAGTAGAAGAGGCGATCACCGAATGAAGTATTTAAATTTTAATTGTACTAATATTGTAAAATAAATGTTCAATTAATCTTTAGTTGGTTATTTTATATTCAATTGCTTGGTGCTTTGGTAAACAATCTCCACCTAAAATACGTATTATGTGGCTTTTTAATAACTTTCGAAATAAATGGACGTATTTTTAAGAACTATTGTAGTTTGAATGAACTTTAATTTTAAGTATTGTTCCTTGTACCGATTGTTATAGATGCTAAACTAAGACGCTGCGAAAATTTCAAGTATCTATACGCCAATTTAGTAACATCATTTAATTTTTCTACATCGTTTATCATAGCCGATGTAGTTAAATACACTACGTAAATTTCAAGTTTTAATCTGTTATAGTTGAAAAGATAACACTATGATCGTAAAAATCACGTCAATTTCGTGACAAATTTTAACTTTTACCATAGCCGATGTAGTAACAATGACTGTAAAATTTTTAACTAAAAAAGAATTATTGTAAATATGTAAGTTAACACAGCCACTGCATAGCATGTAATAAACGAAGCGAATATCCCTAATACCGTCATTAGCGGAGTGAACACTACTATTGTTGTTTGTTGAACATCTCATATTACTTCCTTTTATATTTCTTTGTATTCATGATTACTTTGCTTTTATATTTCTGCAGTTTAATAATTTTGATTACGTAGCTTATTTATAAAATTCCTATTGGTCAGAACAGCGAAAATTGTAATTATGGTGCAGACACTAGGTCAGCACTTTTTAGTTAAGAATAACGGCATTTATAAAACAATTGATAAAATAAAATTCATTCTTAATCGAAAAGAAAAAGACCTGTTGTTTTGTTTAATTGGCGCCCAACGTGGGGCAATTTAAAATTAAATTATAACAGAAAAGTTTTAATGTAAAATAATAAATAAATCTCTGTAAAGCTATAAAAGCAAAAACAGACAGTTAATTTTGTTAAGTGAAACACAAAGATAAAAAACATTATAAACAGAAAACTGTTCTATTGAAAACTCAATTAGTAACAATAAAACTTAAACATATAATTATAAATAAAATCTGTGACAAGCTATAAAAGCAAAGGCAGCAAAACATTACAGTAAAATTATTGCAAAAAATAAAGGTACTGACAGTTAAACCCAGAAGTGAGTGAAACATAAAAATAAAATAAACTTTGAACCAGCAAGTATTCTAATATTTTGCAAAAATTTAAATTAGTGACAAATTCAGAATTTGAATAACATAACTAATATATTTTAATCAGTACAAAGGGAAGCGGTAGACTGTGTATTGCAAAGAACTTAATGCATGACAATAGAACTCAATTCAAACAAAAATAAGTAAAACTGTTAAGTTCATTAAATTAGTGACTATTTAAAATTTTGAATAATAGAATTAATATTCTTTAATCAATAAAAGCATAAGCAGAAAAACTGTGTCTTGCAGAGAATTTAATTCATTGCAATAAAAATCAAATCAAACCAAAACGAAACATCAATATAAAATTTAAAAAAGAAAGAAGTCCGTCAAAACTGGTATACTTGCAGAATTCGTAAATTTTTGGAGCTCATCTTGCGTAAAGGAACACAAGCAGCAGGATAAACAGCAAAATCAACTTCAACTTATAATAAATCTACACTGGCTATAGAAAATTAGAGTAATTAATTATGATAAAATTAGTTTTGACTATGGCGATTTTCATCTATGTGACGGCGACGAAGCTAATTGATTACTCTAAATCGGACTATATCCCAATAACAGACGGAGACATCATTATTTGGCGGGATTTTAACTACCTACAACATACCACGAACTTGACAACGTATTATGAGATAATAGATGAGACAGAACGACTCCAAAGTAATTTTCCTTTATCCCACATGGTAAAGTTATTGGACTCCGACTTAACCCATATTAAAACACTCCTGGCGTCATTAGGCACTCACCATAGGAATGCTAGAAGCATCAACTTTTTAGGCACGGCACTCAAAGTGATCGCCGGTACACCGGACTTTGATGACTTTGAAAGAATGAAATTTGGACAGCAACAGCTCATTGAATCGGAAAAAGAACAAGTGAGGATAAATACGAAGGCACAAGAACAAATAAACAAACTAACAGAGACAGTTAACGTTATTCTCAGGGATTCAAAGGCTAGACAGATTGACACAGGCCACTTATATGAGACTCTTCTCGCTAGAAACAGAATGATTATATCTGAAATTGAAAATTTGATTTTGGCAATCACTCTTGCAAAGATAGGGATTGTTAATCCCACAATTTTAGATTCTGATGATTTAAATACCATAGTAAATAAACATTCTACAAATACAACTGTATCTGACCTGATGGAGGTAGCTTATATTAAAGTACTATTAAATGATAATTTTTTGAGCTTCTTGATTAAGTATCCTGATCCTAAATTAGAATGTAAGAAGGTAATGCTCTTTCCCGTTCAACATAATGAAACAATCCTACATTTCGCTGAAGACAACATGGTCGCAGACTGTGGAAAGAAAATACTTGCAATTGGAAATTGCAGCTCAGCACTAACGTCAACATTCTGCAAAGAATTACCAGTACCTACCTGTGCCCAACAAATTCACTCCGGCGGCTTGGCGCACTGCCTTACTCGGCCTAGTCATCTAGAACCAATAATGGTAGTGGATGACGGAATCATCATCATAGACGACAACACGGTCGAAGTTAAACTTACTGAAGGCTCCGTAAAGACCGTTACCGGAACCTATTTACTTACCTATGAAGAAGAAACTGAAATAAATGGTTCTGTCTACAAAAACCAGAAGGGCATGCTTAAGAAGAAACCAAGCGTGGCAATGTCTGCGAGCCTTAATATCAAGAGCCATCAAGAAATACTTAGCCTTCCGTACCTTCGGAAAATGAGCGCTGAAAATCTGCGTCATATTGGAGAAGTAAGAAACGAACTTGTCAAAAATCCGGCAGTTTCTAGCTTGGTCACGGCGGCTGTTTTGATTGCCTTCTATGCAATCTTTAAGGTAATTCAACTACAAAAAAGCAAGCATCTGCGCCAGAAGATCCAGGCTACAATTGATGGTTTTCGCAGGACCGAGAACGGCCCTCACTTAAGTGGGGGAGGAGTTAACACAGCCACTGCATAGCATGTAATAAACGAAGCGAATATCCCTAATACCGTCATTAGCGGAGTGAACACTACTATTGTTGTTTGTTGAACATCTCATATTACTTCCTTTTATATTTCTTTGTATTCATGATTACTTTGCTTTTATATTTCTGCAGTTTAATAATTTTGATTACGTAGCTTATTTATAAAATTCCTATTGGTCAGAACAGCGAAAATTGTAATTATGGTGCAGACACTAGGTCAGCACTTTTTAGTTAAGAATAACGGCATTTATAAAACAAATGATAAAATAAAATTTATTCTTAATCGGATCACCAAAAGAAAAAGACCTGTTGTTTTGTTTAATTTGTATAATGAATGCCATAAATCAATTAAAATTTTACTTTTTCGGCGTTGGTTCATTTTTAATTTAACTTATATTAAGAAAAATAATTTTTCAAATGTACGCAGACATTTTCCAAAGAAAACAAGAAAAATTAGACGCTGGCAGAGTGTAATGCTGCATTTTCAGGACCGCCAAATCCATCTTCAGCATTCTTTGCATCCAACACCTTGATTTGCGTATATTGTAAATATCATTCATTTAACAAACTAATCAATATTAATTTGATTTGACGAAATTAACACACAACTAAAAACATTTATTTGTTGTCTTTTCTACAACACGTCTTGTATATTTGCTGCAATTTTGTATTACACCTTCGGTATAGTCACGAAATGCAAATTTTTATTTTTTAACATTCATACTTGTTTTTCTCACAACATTATAGATGATGTTCCAATATCATATCAATTGTTGATGAGTTAGGTATGAATGTTAATGCTCTGTGCCATGCGTGTTTTTAAATTATTTTTTAATTTTAGTCCAGGGGTTGAACCAGTGATCTTCATAAATCAATTAAAATTTTGCTCATTTGGCTTTGGTTCATTTTTAATTTAACTTTTTTTAAGAAAAATTATTTTTCAAATGTACGCAATATTGAATGCCTTCAATATTGTTGTCCTCCAAATAAGTGCATTCAAATTCAATTCATTTAATTAAATGGCGAGTGAATGCATTCACGACGTTTATCTTCATAAGAAATCCATTCAAATTCTAATTCGATTTTTGCTGACAAAATGAATGCATTCACAAAAGCTATCTTGTGGTGGAATTTATTCATCGACTTCGTGTATGCAAGTGAATTGCAATCAAAAATTTTAATTCATTGTGAATGCATTCAAATTTTAATTCAATTCAATTTTGTGTGGAATGAATGCATTCCAAAAATCGCCATTCAATCCGAGAATGATTTAAAAAATAATGATTCGTTTACAGCTCTTATATAAGCAAACAACAAAACAAATGTGCATAAATTTTGCATTCACCCATACCATAACATATCCTATAGCTAATTCATTTTTTCATGTTCAGGAGTTGTGTCAGCAATTGTATTATCTGTTACACGAGTAATATGAATTTCAAGAGTAACTCGTGCATTTTGGAATGTGAAGGTGGCTTTGTTGTATTGTTTTAGTGTAGGTTATTTGCAGAAGTAGTTTAATTTATCAGCATGAGTTTATTAAAATAATGCACTCTACAAATTGGTAAAACAACTATATAAATTTGTTAAAATTCAAGAAAAAGCACAAAACTAAGAGATAAGATTGATAAATATTGAAAAATAAAATCGGTTTAGTTTTGGATTTTTCATTTGATTAAATTAAATATTTTACAACATATTACAATAAAAATTTATCGTCTTCTAAATTAAAATGTAAAAATATTGTTTGGTTTATAGAATCATCATTTGATGTTATACTATTAAATTTCTTCCTGCTGAGAACGTTCGCTCGGATGCCGCACTGCTGGCTGGAGTAACTAATACATAATAATACACTGCCGACATGCAACTAAATTGGAAAAGTCCTCGCCAGCTGCATTTTCAATTTTTCCAAAAATATTTTTTTTATAAAAGTTAAATTAAGGAATGAATCAAAGTCGGAAAAGTAAATTTTAATTTACTTATACAAATCACCGGTTCAACCCTTGGCTGGGAAAAAATTAAAAAATAATTTAAAAACACGCAAGGCACATTTATACCCAACTCATCAACAGTTGATATGATACTGGAACATCTATAATGTTGTGAGGAAACAAGTACTAATGATTAAAAATAAAATTTGCATTTCGTGACTATACCGAAGGTGTAGTACAAAATTGCAACAAATGTAGAGAAAACAACACAGAAATGCTTTGAGTTGTGTATGAATTTCGTCCAACCAAATTAATATTGATTAGTTGGTTAAAGGAATAATATTTACAATATACAGAACTTAAGGTAGATGGATGCGAAGAATGCTGATGATGGATTTGGCGGTCCTGAAAATGCGGAATTACATTCTGCCAGCGCGCTGTGGTCAATATTTTGAGATAGCGGCCAAAACTCCTTTTGGTTTTTGTTCTCCGATTTTAAAGTTATTAGATTCGTATGAAAGTAGACAGTAGTAAACCTCGGGAGCCAAAAAATTATAACTCTATTTCAACTATTTCACTGAGAACAGGGTGGTCCAAAATCGGCTTTTTCAGAATTTAGTAAATTTATGATATTTTTAGTTAATTTTTAAAGTTTAAATGATCATAACTTTTTTGTTTTTCAAGATTTTTGGACGAAATAAATTTTGTGTTGTAACTTAACTTATTTCCTATTACTGGTAAAAAAAATGAAGCTCTACTGTTTTTAGAACAATTTAAATATTTTTTTTAAAAAAGGTCAAATTTCTCGGAAATTTCCTACTTCATAGAGCACAACTCCTGTGAGTTAAGCTAAGTCAAAACACAAATTTTTTTTGAAGTCCTAGCTCTCCCCTACATTCCTATATATACATGTCTATGCATCGGGACTGCACTTTTTGAGCTACAGCAATTTTTCTAACCCAAGGTAAGATATTCGGTACAAATGCACGTCATATTTTTTGAGAAGTTATTTGTATGTGAAAGTGGCTATTATGCATATATTTTGATGAAATTTTGTACATAAGTTCTTATTGACCCAAAAAAAATTCTGTTGAAATTAGGAGAAGTTGGCCCATATTTGGACCTAGTCCACATAGAAGGGTGTATCAACATTTTGACAAAAATGACAATAGAACTCTCAAATTATGTGGCATCTGGCAATTCATTTGGAAAAGGTAAAAAATGATTTTATTGCCATCTAATATTACACAACTTAAATACCTGAAAAATGCAAATAAATTTAAAATCAATGGAAATAACTGGTAAAACCAAATGCCTGTTATATTATGTTTCAAAGAGGTAAAAAAGATCATGTTGAAACTTCGAGCAATAGTATAATAATCCATGCATTCATTTTTTTCTTCATTATTGTTTAAACAATAGGCAAATTCAGTCATAGTGTTCTATCTGATATATATTTTGAACGGAAAGATGAAAACGACATATAATGAATAATCCATTCTTCAAAATATGCGACAAAAAAGAAATTAAAATTCATAACTTAAAAATAAAAAACTTTTTAAATACTTTAAGAAAACTGTGCAATCAGAAAACGGTGCAATCAATGTTCCAGAAACAAGAAATCGTTTCAGTCACGCAACCAAGAATGGCTAAGAAATAAACTTATTTTTAAAAAGGCATCAGTAACTACCACGGAAACTGGAGAAGGTGGTCGACCAGCAAAGACAATTGACAATTTTAGTGAAAGATCACGAAGACGCAAGCTTAAACATATCAATGAAGAAGTTTCTTGTAGCATCATAAAGGATTCATTTCTGCATCAAATTCAACCATCGAAAACTAAAAAGACTAAAATTGCTATTATTGAAAAAATAGTGGAAGCAAGCCCCAGACGCACAAAAAGGAGTTTAGAAAGTTTGCCGACACCAACTGAAGAAAATAAATTTACTCCAGAAGAAGCATTGCACTATTTTTGGATTTGAAAATGACTAAAAAACAATATACAGAATTGCGGAAGCGAACCAATGAAAAAAATTATGGAATTTTTCCATCATATCGAGATATAGTTGCTGCCAAAAAAGATTGCTTACCTTCCAACTTACCAACTGCTATTAGTGTAACTTCCAAGTTCAGCAGAAATAAAATTGCAGGATCTTCTTGAACACACTGCAGAACGATTATTAAAGACATTTGATGCTGACTATTTAAAGAAGTTTAAAAATTGCAGAATGACTTTATTTTTTTATTGGGGATGTGATGGGTCCTCTGGCCAGAAACAATACAAACAATGTAATGCGGAAAATTCATCAGATGCCAATTTATTCATGATTTCTTTCGTTCCATTACGTTTAACAAAAACTTATATTGGTTCAGAGCCGTCAACTAGTAGAGCTGCAAAGATAGATGTATGGAAGAATTAAATTCCATCGTCAACTAAATTTTGTAGACCAATAAAGTTTGCTTACAAAAAAGAAACTAAAGATGTCATAACTGAAGAAGTTGGCAATATAACACATGAAATTAAGGAACTTCAACCAGTGATATTTGAATTTAGTGACCAATGCATCGAAGTTAACTTTAAAATCTCACTTACAATGATCGATGGAAAACTTGCACAAGCTTTAACCGAAACAAAGTCTTCGTCAAGCTGCACCATATGCCAAAAAACATCAAGTCAATTGAGCCAACCACCAACAGAAGACGATAGTTTTAATGAAACATATAAATTTGGAATGTCACCTCTTCATTGTATAATTCGTTTTATGGAGCATATTCTTAAATCGGCATACGATTTGGAATTTGGTCCGTTAGGCGAAACAGTGAGAAACAACAAAGAAAATTTGGAAAAAAGAAAGCAAAAAAAAAAAACATATTCAAGAAAAATACCGTGAGATAGGCCTTATAATTGACCAGCCAAAGCAAGGAAAAGGAAATTCAATGATGGAAACACAGCAAGGAGATTTTTTACCGATCCAGAAACTGCAGCTTCTATAACTGGAGCAGATTATGATTTAATACGACGTTTCCAAATCATTTTAGAAGTTATAAGCATGTAGCAAAAAGATAGATGCAAAAAAATTTGGTCAGTATGCTAATGAGAGAGCAATCCTTTTTAACCAAAAATATTCTTGGAGACATATGCCAACTACAGTTCACAAAATTTTGTTCCATGGCGAATAAATAATTCAGCACAATATGCTTCCAGATATTTCAGAAGAAGCGCAAGAAAAAAGGAACAAAGACTACAGATTCTTTCGCCAGCTCAATACAAGAAAAATTTCCAAATATTGTACTAATGAAGATCTTATTAATATTTTGTTGTGCACATCAGACCATATATGTCCAGTATTCGACAAAAATGAAAACCAACCTCATTAGAGTTAGATGAAGAAGCTAAACAACTCCTGCAAAATGAAAATCAAAGCTATTTGGAAGAAATTTTTACTAATATTGTTTAATTAATACTAGTTTAAAGATTATAATTTGTTTCAAATTTTAGTATAAATTTTTATTAATAGATTTAAATAAGATATATGTGCTCTTTAAATCAATAGTAAAAGTTTACTTAAAATTTTATCGATGTTGTGTTCTGTATATAATATATCCAAATGGTATTGATATTCTTGGGGATTTTAGTGTTATTTTTCAGTTTAATCCTCACAAAAATTAGCTTTCTTCCAAAAAAACCAACCAAATGTTGGCATTTTCTGACCAAAATTAAGTTTAGGAATAATAAATAAGTATTGGTTGTAAAATACGATTGAAGAAAATAAGAAATTATAAAAAACTACCTAATTAAAATGTCAAAATATTCAACTTTTACATGGAAACTGAACAAAAAATTAAAATGCATTTTTAACTCCACATTACTTACGTTCCTATCAGTCGATTTTAACGTTTGAACACGCAAATTGAAGCTTAAAGTCCCTCCTATTTAACAAAACAAATTGCGTAAAAAAATACCAATCCGGTCAAAAGTTATAGAGTTTTGACCGCTATCTCGCGAAATTGACCACTGTGCAGCATCTAATTTTTCATGTTTTCTTTGGAAAACGTCCGCATACATTTGAAAAATAAGTTTTCTTTATAAAAGTTAAATTAAAAAATAAACCAAAGCCGAAAAATTAAATTTTAATTGTCTTAATTTATTTTTAAATATTTTTATAACAATTTATAAAATAAATATTAATTAATGTACATAAATACATATACTTTCAAATCAAAGAGCCACTATACGTTAAGCAATTTTAGTAAAAGTTTCTTCTAAATAGCATTGATT
The DNA here is from genome assembly GCA_937654795.1 of Cistogaster globosa. Classification (NCBI taxonomy): domain Eukaryota; kingdom Metazoa; phylum Arthropoda; class Insecta; order Diptera; family Tachinidae; genus Cistogaster; species Cistogaster globosa. Next base: position 88,075,065 of record OW569403.1, read on the forward strand.
TTCATCTTCTTATGCTTGTTTAGCATCCTCTGCTATTTCGACTGGGGTTGTTTTTCATATATGGATCTGAAGTACAACACAAAATGGTGATAAGGTCTTCATTAGTACAACATTTAGACATTTTTCTTGTGCTATGTTTGCGAAAGAACCTGTTATCTTTGTTCCTTTTTTCTTGCGCTTCTTTAGACAGATCTCCTATTGATAGCAAATTATGTTGAATGATTTATTCCACAATATACAAAATTGTATAAACCATTGAAGAAATATATATATATATATATATATATATATATATATATATATATCCTAGACTATTTTTCACTGTAAAGTGCAACTGTTTTATTGGCGTAATCACCAAATCTTTTTGCATTTATTTTTCTTGTAAGACTTGTAGTATGATTTTGAATCGTCTTAATAACTCATAATCTACACCTGTGATAGATGCTGCTGAATTTGTTCTTTTTTCTTTCGTTTTTCTGCAAAAATAAACAGGTTCTAAGAATAAACAGGTATATATCATCCCAAGCAGTGTGTGCGCACATCTTTTGTGTACAAAGTTGTGTTATTCAATTAAGCAAGAAATTAGCTTACATGTGATAATAAAACTTACAATCGCCATAATAAACATGTGCATTAACGTATTGTATTTAAGACTTCCTTTTTAATTATTTCATTATCCTCGATTTATAATTCTTTATGATCTTATTCATCCCTATCGCGAATATAAAGGGAACAAGTTGTTTGGGAGTAAACTTGTATTCCCATCCCCAACAAATTGGTATCGCGAATTTTTTGGGAGTAAAAAGTCTATTGTAAATATCATGAGAGTAACAATTTCTATTTTGAATTGTTTGCTTTGATTTATAAATAGTTTGCGCGCTTATAAAAGAGAAGTCTATTTTGTGAAGAAAAGTTTTAATTTAAAATAAATAGTGTCTTTTTGCGTTTCCTGATTTTGGAAGAAGAAAATCAATCCACGGAACGATTACAGCGAAGACAAATATGCGATGAATCAGATCCACTATCTTTAACGGAGACAAGGTAAAAGATTTAAATGTGTTTTGTCTCTAAATCAAATGTTTTTGACAGGTTTCAGGAATATTATAGAATTAACTAAGATGCTTTTAAATTCCTACTGAACGTGTTGGCAGAAAACTTGCCTCCTAGAGGTAAAATTTTCGCGGTACCCGCCGTAGTGAAATTGGCTAGCACCTCAGTGGATTGGCTAGCACCCCAGAGGATTGTGTAGCCATCTCTTGATAAAAGAATGAAATTTCAAAAGGTTTTTGCACAAAATATCGAATACCAGGGCTGGTAGGCTGTACAGACGGCACACATGTTAGGATCTTCGCTCCGCCAAAAAACCGGCATTTATTTTATAATAGAAAAGGTATTGAAACCTTAATGTAACGATAGTATCAAATTTATGTATGTACGATTTGCCGGTTTTTTATGTTTCATTGAAAAATGCAAGGTAGTTGACAACAATATAAGAATTCGATACGTGGACGGTAGCCATGGTGGATCGATACATGATGCTTCAATTTGGGCTACAAGTTTACTGTGGCCTTCCATGGAGCAAGACTACCTCGAAAGACATAGACGATTTTGGCTATTAAGTATGCTACTATGAAAGTATGAACTTTTAAAATAAATATATGTACATATTTACATAATTAAGGGGACGCCGGTTATCCCTTAGAGGCTTTGTTGCTGGTAGCCTGCAGAAATGCAAGTGAAGGATCTGTTGAAGCCCGATTTATTGAAGTGCATTTAAGCGCACGCAATATTGTAGAAAGAGCCAACGGGGTGCTTTAAAATAGATGGGGTGTTTACTTGGCGCCCGTGAGTTGCATTACTCTCCAGAGAAAAATGTTGAAATCGTCAATGTATGCAGTGCGCTACATAACATGTGTATATATTACAAATGTGACTTTACACCTGAAGAAATACTGCGTTATGAAAGTCATGAGCAAGAATACGATGATGTTGTTGTGCAAGGACCACGTATGAGTGAAGCGGAACGCATTCGTGCTAGTATAGCAAATTAACTTTATTCAATTCTATAAACGATTTAGGTGTGGTAAATTTTGTTTAATTTATTAAATTCATTAAAAAATTTTGATTTTGTAATTAAACAAACTCGTCGTTTTTTTATTGCAATAAATTATTTGGCTAAAATCCAAATCTTCGTTGAAACCTTTACCACAATGAAGTTGTTGTAAGTTATTTTGAATCTATTTTTTCCATTTGCTAACTTTTTGCACTTTGAACAAATATTGTTGTGTTTAACGTTTTTATAAACTATTTGTCCTCTTGCTAACTTTAGCGAATTTTCGTCAGATGTACTCTTTGTAACTGATCAATGTTTTTTATATACAATTTTATATCTATATACAGTGACGAGCAAAAGTGAGTGCATGTTCACGAAACTGATTTTCATTATTTATAAAAACAACACCATACAAGCAAGTCTAAAAATTTTTTTAAATTTTGTTTTTTTATTTTGTCCGTATTAAATGGAGTAAGTAAGCGATAAAAAAATGAGATGAATTCAAAGAGTTTAAAAGGAAGAACGAAAATATCTCTCATACACTCGATTTTGCACGTTTTATGATTTGTACCTATTTTCGCTCTCATAATTCTCTTATCGGCAGAAATCATCCAGATTTGCCGTTATTTTTGTTTCTACGTTTTTCTTTTCGTTTTTAGAGCAGTTTAGAACGTGTTTCTAGTAAAGCAGTGCAGGGTTTTTGAATTATTATAATATTTTAAATTAATAGTTGATTTAGAACGTGTTTCTAGTGAAGCAATGCAGATTTTTTGAATTATTATAATATTTTAAGTTAATAGTTGATATTTTTGCATAAAAATGAGAGAAATATCTGCAGAAAATGAAAATAGTGTTGTGTGCGTGACCGAGGAGGTCTGTTCTTCACGTACTATTTCCAGGAGACTTGGTATTAGTCAATCGGCGGTGATCGCAGCTCAAAAGAGATGAAATGCGACCTCTAAATCGCAAGTCAAAGTTCGCAAAAAATTATTAACAGACTCAGATGCTAGACTAATGATGTCAAAAATGAGAAAAAACAAGCTGCTAACACCAAAGAATGCTGCTCTGGAAATTAACAAAAATGTAAGCGAACGGACTTCTAGAAGAGCGCTCCATAACATCGGGTATAACTCAGCAGTTAAAAAAAGCAAACCTGCAAAGGCCTACAAAAATTGGACCATTGATGACTGAAAACGAGTTATCTGGTCTGATGAGTCAAAATTTAATCGTTTCCAGTCAGATGGAAAGCAGTACTGCTGGCGTAGACCCGGTGAACGTGTTCAAAGACACCATGTAAAGCAAATTGTCAAACATGGCGGCGGACACATAATGGTTTGGGGTTGCTTTACATGGTGTGGTGTTGACCCTCTGCATTTAGTAGATGGTATCATGCGGAATGAGGACTATCTACAGATTCTGCAAACTCATCTTCTTAATTTTATGGACAAATGTTCTTATCCTGAAAAAGAAATGTTTTTTCAACAGGATGGTGAGCCAAAGCACACAGCCAAAATTGTAAAGGAATGGATTGGGAAACAAAATTTTTAACTGATGGAATAATCGGCACAAAGTCCCGGCCCCAATCCGATTAACATCCGCTACATAGATACGCTACCTACTCTTACCTTTTTCCACTTCGCTAAAGGTTTAATAGGCGGCCCTCGGCTGTTCAACGTTGTGCTCAGCACATTGCAAAATTTTGCAACATCTTCTTTTTTTCTTTTTGAAAGCTCGTACCAAATGCTGGCAGCGCGTACATGGCTTCCACCAAGCAAGTAATTTGATCTTTATTAATAGTCCTTCAATAAAATAAATTTAATAAAGTTGAACATTTAAAAACAAAAATGTAGCAACTTATTTCTTGTTCCCAATAACAATTTTTGTGAATTAATTTTGTGAAATAGTTGTTGGGAGTAAATAATCGCGATGCCATATTTTTTATGTTTGTGAACGCATTCACAACAAATTTCTATGGGAACATTCACGATAGCAAATCATGAAATTTGGAAGTTTAGTCTTGGGAACGTTCATTCGCGATAGGTGTGATTGTTTTATGATATATATATATATATATGTATATATATATATATATATATATATATATATATATATATATATATATATATATATATACATATATATATATAAATATATATATATATATATATATATATATATATATATATATATATATATATATATATATATATATATATATATATATGATAATAAGTAATCAATATTTCGTTGAATATTTAGATTTTGCAAATGTTATAGGTACATTTGTATATTACTAGATTCCATCGCAAAAGTTATAAGCGTCATCTTTCAAAGAGATTTGAAAAAAATTTGGCTTTACCTCTGTGTTTAAAATTTAAAATAATTCAAAAATAACTCTGTATCGTATGTATTCTTAACACCGCGTTGCAAAAATGAGCTTTTGTTCTGTCTTTTGTACACAGTACCTGACCTTTGGTCGGAAAAATTGCTCTGGTGCACATGGTCGAAACCTGACGCACATATAATGGAGTATAGGTGTATAGGGGAGGTTTTGGGCTATAATACAGAGAAATATCTTTTTGACGGGATGGAGTTATGCTCTATTAAGCACGAGATTTTGAAGAATTTTGACCTTTTTTAAAACAAAAAATTTAACAACTTCTAAAAAAACGCAACGACTTTATTTTGCTAGCACTAATAATTAACAAACTGCATAATTAAAGAAAATTTATTTTGATTTGATATCTTTTAAAACAAAAAAGTAATAGTAATGAAATGAAATTTTTTAGCAAATTCTATTTTCAAAAAAAAAACATGTTATTCTACAGAGATATTTTTGAATTATTTGAACTTTTTAACACAGAGTTAAAGCCGAATTTTTTTTAACTCTCTTTGAAAGATAGCGCTTATAGCTTTTGCAATGGAGGCTATTAATATACAAATGCACTTTATTGTAGCTATCACATTTGCAAAATCCAAATATTCAATGAAATTTTGGTTACCCATTAGAGTTGGTAATGGCAAATATATCATAAAACAATAAGATCATAACGAATCATGAATCCAGAATAACGAAATATTTAAGAAGGAAGTCTTAAATAAAATACGTAAATGCACATGTTTAGTATGGCATTCTTTCGAATGTAAGTTTTATTCACTCCAAAATTTTATGATTTGCTATCGTCAATGTTCCCATAGAAATGTTTTGTGAATGCGTTCACAACCATAAAAAATATGGCATCGCAATTATTTACTCTCAACAACTATTTTACAAAATTAATTCACAAAAATTGTTATTGGGTACAAGAACTACACATGTAAGTTGCTACATTTTTGTTTTTAAATGTCCAACTTTATTAAATTTATTTTATTGAAGGAGTATTAATAAAGATCAAATAACTTGCTTTCAAAAAGAGAAAAAAGAGGATATTGCAAAATTTTGGAAGGTGCTGAGCACTACGTTGAACGGCCAAGTGCCGCCTATTAAATCTATAGCGGAGTGGAAAAAGGAGAGAGTACGTAGCGTATCTATGTAGCGGATGTTAATTGTTGAATTCATAACCGTGACTTCAAATTTATATGCATACATGCATATGTAGGTGTGGATCGACCACAAACGACACGTAAGAAAAAATCTCACCGAAAACAAAAAAACCGCAACAAAACCGGTGGCGGTCCAAATCGTGAGTATGTGTTTTCTTCCAATGAAGGGGCAATTATTGATTTATTGCCGTTGGAGGAGAGCATTGGATGTGAAGGTTTTTGGAAGTCCGGTAAGCAGTGCTAAAAGGAAAAATGCTGAAATGGGAGACGATGTAACTGCTGAACAACGTGCGACAAAAAAAAACTTGTGGGACGAGCGAAGATCCAAATATTGCAAAAAGTGTAGAAAACATTACAGCTGTTAAAAACCCAGCAAAAAAAGCAAGGTGAATCCAAGCTCAATATTAACCGAAGAATTGGAGACGCAAAAGAAAATATGTGCAAATATTAAAGAAAGTACCAAAATGTGTAATAACCACTACAAAGAAATAGACGGCGGGTACCGCGAAAATTTTACCTCTAGGAGGCAAGTTTTCTTTCAACACGTTCAGTAGGAATTTAAAAGCATCTTTGTTAATTCTATAATATTCCTGAAACCTGTCAAAAACATTTGATTTAGAGACAAAACACATTTAAATATTTTACCTTGTCTCCGTTAAGGATAGTGGATCTGATTCATCGCGTATATGTCTTCGCTACATCGTTCCGTGGATTGATTTTTTTCTTCCAAAATCAGGAAACGCAAATAAACACTAATCATTTTAAATTAAAACTTTTCTTCATAAAATAGATTTCTCTTTTATAAGCGCGCAAACTATTTATAAATCAAAACAAACAATTCAAAATAGAAATTGTTACTCACATGATATTCACAATAGACTTTTTACTCCAAAAAAAAATTCGCGATACCAATTTGTTGGGGATGGGAATACACGTTTACTCCCAAACAAATTTATTATCACATAGGTAAGGAAATATAAGCTGTTGTCATACCTTTGGTGAAGACCGTCGTCACTGGCTGTTTATTTAGTACGATTGCTAGCGCTTTCGATGTAAAGACATGATTTTCAAGCCGCGTTTTGATTAGTACTGGTTAGATAGTGTAAGGTGTTTGTTGCATAGATAGTGGTGGGTTCAGGTAGTTTTGTCGGTTAGGATGGTGTCTATTTAAATGGTATTATGCAGGTAGATTGCCTGATATCTGTCATGTTTTTTGAAGGTATATAATTTTAATATTTCAGTCTTATTATTGGGTAGGTAAGTGTGAACATCTGTGGGTGTTTTGCGTTTGTAAGTTTGTTTTAATAGTTTTAGTGGTGTAAAAACTGTGTCGGAGGTTGTATTTACCTATTCGTAAATAATATCTCCGTTAAACGTTCGTTTTTTTGTATATTTTCATGTTTTCAAGAATGTCCAATCTTCGTCCTTTTTTACTAGGATGTATTAACGTCTTACATTCATCTATTTCCCTTGGCTCGTGTTCATGTGTGTTAAGGTGTATTGCGAAGTTAGAGTTTTCTCTTTTCCGTTTATATGATCGTAAGTGTTCTGTGAACCTTGTTTTTTATGTTCGTCCAGTTTGTCATATGTATGTATGGTTGCAGGTGCAAGTAAGTCTGTATACTCCGCTGGTGTTAAATTTATCGGTTATTTTTGTTGATGTCTTGAGATTGTTTCGTAGAGTGTTGCTCGTCTTTAGTGCTGTCTGTAAATCTTCTTTCTGAAAAAGGTTAGTTAATCTATATATTTCTGGCCCTGTGTAAAAGAAAATGTGTCGTCGTGTTGTATCGATTGTCTCCTTGTTTTCTTTCTTCTTGTTTTTAGTGTTGTATTGTCTAAGTAGTTAGTGTAAATTGTGTTGAGTTCTTTGTTATATTTGACTGGAGAAAGTGGACTGTCTTAAGTCTGTGAATCATATGTCTAAATACTGCGAGTTTAATTAATTTAATTTAAATCCAATAAGCTTAATACCAAATATAAGCTGATTCCCTGCTTACTTGAATAACACAATTGTGTACACAAAATATGTGCGCACACACTGCATGGGATGATCTGTACCTAATTATTCATAGTACCTGTTTATTTTTGCAGAAACACGAAAGAAAAAGAAAAAAAAAACTTCGCAATACACCTTAACACACATGAACACGAGCCAAGGGAAATAGATGAATGTATGACGTTAATACATCCTAGTAAAAAAGGACGAAGACTAGACATTCTTGAAAACATGGAAATATTCAAAACACGAACGTTTAATGGCGATATTATTAACGAACAGGTAAATACAACCTCGGACACAATTTTTACACCACTTAAACTTTTAAAACAAACTTACAAACGCAAAACACCCATAGATGGTCACACTTACCTACCTAATAATAAAAGACAGAAATATTAAAATTATATACCTTCAATAAAGATGACAAATATCAGGCAATCTACCTGCATAATACCATTTTTAAATACACACCATCCTAACGGACAAAACTACCTGAACCCACCACTATCTATGCAACAAACACCTTACACTATCTAACCAGTACTAACCAAAACGCGGCTTGAAGATGTTGTCTTTACATCGAAAGCGCTCGCCAATCGTATCAAATAAACAGCCAGTGACGGCGGTCTTCACCGAAAGGTATGACAACAGAAAAAGAAAAAATTCAAAAAAGATGTCTTCAGATAGGCCTTGTTATCGACTAACCTAAATAAAAAGAAGGAAATTCGAATGATGAAAATACTGCAAGAAGATTTTTTCTGATCCCAAAGATGCTGCATCTATCACAAGTGAAGATTATGAGTAAACAAGACGATTTAAAATCGCATTACAAGTCTTAGCATGCAGCAAATATATAAATGCAAAAAAATTTGGTGATAACGCCAATAAAACAGTTTCACTTTACAATGAAAAATACTCTTGTATATCATGAGGAACAAATCATTCAACATTATTTTGTACCAATAGAAGATCTGTCTGAAGAAATGCAAGAAAAAAGGAACAAAGACTGCAGATTCCTTCGCGAACATAGCCAAAGAAAAATTTCTAGATGTTGTACTAATGAAGACCTTATCATATCACCCTTTTGTGTTGCACTTCAGATCCATATATGTATGTCCAACATTCGACAAAAATGGAAAACAACTCCAGTCGAATTAGAAGAGGAGGCTAAACAACTATTACAAGATGAAAATCAATTATAGTGGCTCCTTGATTTGAAAGTATACGTATGTATGTAAATTAATCAATATTTATTTTATTAAAAGTTATAGAAATATTTAAAAATTAAATAAAACTTTAACTAAAATAGGATTTTTTCATTAAAACTTTTCGTTAATAAAAAGTTGTAACTTTTTAAAAATTTGTAATTTTTTATTTCAAAAGAATGTTTAAATAAAACCAACCTTCGGCCCTTCTTGCTTTTATTACGGTTGCCAAAATTTGGTGTTTCCTGAAAAGATTTAGTTTACAAAACTATTAATAATTATAATTTGTAATAATAAGAATAAGAATTTTTTTATGTTTTAACACTTGTCTTTTATAAATAACTTTAAATAATAATGGTAACAAATAAAAGATACGGATTTTTGATCGCCTTCTCGCCAAATTTCCATTGTGCGGTGGTAGGTTCTTTTATATATACATGTATTTTAAGATTTTATGAAAGTATTTTACCTATAAGGGAATATTTAAGTAAATTATATAATAGCAAATTTCGTCAAATAATCGGTTAGTTCAACCTTTATAAAGAATGAAATAGGGAAAATATTAATAGCAAGAAATATAAGTAGAGCAAAAAACAATAAAATAATATAAATTTTTCACTCAAAAAAATAAAAACAAAATGTAGAGGCAATGAGGCTATTTAAAATAAATTGCAATTCTTATACAAATTGTTACAAAAAAAAAACTATATGTGTTGGTGTAACCTAGTTAAAAAACTATTTCGCAGGTAACAAAATGTGCATTTTACAATCTTGGGCATATTTATAGTATATGCAGGGTAATTCCACTCAAAACGGCACTGTAGTTATAAAAAGTAAATTAGCAGCTAATAAAATCAATATATAAAAAAGGTAATTTAACATTTTTTAGTTATAAATAATTTTTTACAGGCCTTTGTCAGTGATTATGTCGAAATAAAAAGTGATAAATCCAATTGTTAATTTTAAAAAACCTCATGCCGCATCCATCCCTAATAAAACAGAATATGCAGAATTTAGTTAAATGGTTACCAGGAAGTAACAACTTCTATCAAGGACTCGCTTTATTGGTCCTCATGTTTCTTGTCCCTTGTTTAAATAATTCATAATCTAATGGCATTAATCGGCGAAAGAAAACAAACTTTTTAGCAAACTTTTTGTTTGTTTTGGCAAACTTTTTTCAGAGTTGCATGGAACGTACTTTTTCTGTATACGTGTGAGCACGTTTTTTTTTGAGAGTGTATGGGTACAACGTGCTTTGTAAAAACAAATTATGATCAAAAATGACATTATTTAACATTAATTTTCACATTATTTTGTTAATGTTTATTAAAATAAAAAATTGAATTAGATGCGTCAAAATTGGTAAAATCAAATTTAATGGTTGTCACTTAAATGATTTTAGTAATATATAAGCTACATGGAAGACAAATTATTGCTTAGTTAAAAGCTTTTGATACACTTTTTTGCTAATAACTCCAAAACTATTTCGCGCGCACATATCCCACTACCCAGAATCGATAGGGGATAAAAATACGAATAAAACCTGATACAAGTTGTTTTCTGAAAAGCTTTCTGAAAAAAGTTATTAAACAGCAAACTTTGAAAAATTAGTAAAAGTCGTCAAAATATTTTAAACTAGTATTTTGTTCATTACTCCAAAACGAGATCGCGCGCACATATCCCACTACCCAGAATTGGTAGGGGACAAATATACGAATAAAACGTAATAGAAGTTATTTTCCGAAAAACTTTCTGAAGAAAGTTATTAAACAGCAAAATTTCGAAAATTAGTAAAAGTCGTCAAAATACATATATTAAACTGGTATTTCGTTCATTACTCCAAAACGAGATCGCGCGCACACATCCCACTACCCAGAGTCGATAGGGGATAAAAATACGAATTAAAACCTGTTACAAGTTGTTTTCTGAAAAACTTTCTGAAAAAAGTTATTAAACAGCAAACTTGGAAAAATTAGTAAAAGTCGTCAAAATATTTTAAACTAGTATTTCGTTCATTACTCCAAAACGAGATCGCGCGTACATATCCCACTACCCGGAGTCGATAGGAGACAAAAATACGAATAAAACGTGGTATAAGTTATTTTCCGAAAGACTTTCTGAAAAAAGTTATTAAACAGCAAACTTTGCAAAATTAGTAAAAGTTGTCAAAATATTTTAAAGTGGTATTTCGTTCATTACTCCAAAACCAGATCGCGCGCACATATCCCACTACCCAGAATCGATAGGGGACAAAAATATGAATAAAACCTGGTATAAGTTGTTTTCTGAAAAACTTTCTGAAAAAAGTTGCTAAACAGCAAACTTTGAAAAATTAGTAAAAGTCGTCAAAATATTTTAAACTAGTATTTCGTTCATTACTCCAAAACGAGATCGCGCGCACATATCCCACTACCCGGAGTCTATAGGAGACAAAAATACAACGTGGTATAAGTTATTTTCCGAAAGACTTTCTGAAAACAGTTATTAAACAGCAAACTTTGCAAAATTAGTAAAAGTCGTCAAAATATTTTAAACTAGTATTTCGTTCATTACTCCAAAACGAGATCGCGCGCACATATCCCACTACCCGGAGTCGATAGGAGACAAAAATACGAATAAAACGTGGTATAAGTTATTTTCCGAAAGACTTTCTGAAAAAAGTTATTAAACAGCAAACTTTGCAAAATTAGTAAAAGTTGTCAATATATTTTAAAGTGGTATTTCGTTCATTACTCCAAAACCAGATCGCGCGCACATATCCCACTACCCAGAATCGATAGGGGACAAAAATATGAATAAAACCTGGTATAAGTTGTTTTCTGAAAAACTTTCTGAAAAAAGTTATTAAACAGCAAACTTTGAAAAATTAGTAAAAGTCGTCAAAATATTTTAAACTAGTATTTCGTTCATTACTCCAAAACGAGATCGCGCGCACATATCCCACTACCCGGAGTCGATAGGAGACAAAAATACGAATAAAACGTGGTATAAGTTATTTTTCGAAAGACTTTCTGAAAACAGTTATTAAACAGCAAACTTTGCAAAATTAGTAAAAGTTGTCAAAATATTTTAAACTGGAATTTCGTTCATTACTCCAAAAAAGTTTGCTACCCTATAACTTTTTCCAGAAAGTTTTTTAGAAAATAATGTGGACCACGTTTGATTCGTATTTTCTCTATCGATCGCTCGTGATGCGATATATGCGCGCGAAATCGTTTACGAGTAATGAATGAAAAACTAATTTGATATATTATAAATGCTTTTTTTTTAATTTTCTAAACTTTGCTACCCTATAACTTTTTCCAGAAAGTTTTTTAGAAAATAATGTGGACCACGTTTGATTCGTATTTAGGTCCTCTATCGATCGCGCGTGGTGCGATATGTGCGCGCGAAATCGTTTTCGAGTAATGAATGAAAAACTAATTTGATATATTATAAATGCTTTTTTGTAATTTTCTAAGGTTTGCTATCCTATAAATTTTTCCAGAAAGTTTTTTAGAAAATAGTGTGGACCATGTTTGATTCGTATTTTGGTCCTCTATCGATCGCTCGTGGTGCGATATGTGCGCGCGAAATCGTTTTCGAGTAATGAATGAAAAACTAATTTGATATATTATAAATGCTTTTTTTTAATTTTCTAAAGTTTGCTACCCTATAACTTTTTCCAGAAAGGTTTTTAGAAAATAATGTGGACTACGTTTGATTCGTATTTTTGTCCTCTATCGATCGCACGTGGTGCGATATGTGCGCGCGAAATCGTTTTCGAGTAATGAGCGAAATACTAGTTTAAAATATTTTGACGACTTTTACTAATTTTTCAAAGTTTGCTGTTTAATAACTTTTTTCAGAAAGTTTTTCAGAAAACAACTTGTACCAGGTTTTATTCGTATATTTGTCCCCTATCGACTCTGGGTAGTGGGATGTGTGCGCGCGATCTCGTTTTGGAGTAATGAACGAAATACCAGTTTAATATATGTATTTTGACGACTTTTACTAATTTTCGAAAGTTTGCTGTTTAATAACTTTTTTCAGAAAGTTTTTCGGAAAACAACTTGTACCAGGTTTTATTCGTATATTTGTCCCCTATCGACTCCGGGTAGTGGGATATGTGCGCGCGATCTCGTTTTGGAGTAATGAACGAAATACTAGTTTAAAATATTTTGACGACTTTTACTTATTTTTCAAAGTTTGCTGTTTAATAACTTTTTTCAGAAAGTTTTTCAGAAAACAACTTGTACCAGGTTTTCGTCGTATATTTGTCATCTATCGACTCCGGGTAGTGGGATATGTGCGCGCGATCTCGTTTTGGAGTAATGAACGAAATACTAGTTTAAAATATTTTGACGATTTTTACTAATTTTTCAAAGTTTGCTGTTTAATAACTTTTTTTAGAAAGTTTTTCAGAAAACAACTTGTACAAGGTTTTATTCGTATTTTTGTCCCCTATCGATTCTGGGTAGTGGGATATGTGCGCGCGAAATAGTTTTGGAGTTATTAGCAAAAAAGTGTATCAAAAGCTTTTAACTAAGCAATAATTTGTCTTCCATGTAGCTTATATATTACTAAAATCATTTAAGTGACAACCATTAAATTTGATTTAACCAATTTGGACGCATCTAATTCAATTTTTTATTTTAAACAACATTAACAAATTAATGTGAAAATTAATGTTAAATAATGTACATTTTTGATCATAATTTGTTTTTACAAAGCACGTTGTACCCATGCACTCTCAAAAAAAAAACGTGTTCACACGTATACAGAAAAAGTACGTTCCATGCAACTCTGAAAAAAGTTTGCCAAAACAAACAAAAAGTTTGCTAAAAAGTTTGTTTTCTTCTCGCCGATTAAAAAACTTATTGAGGAAAAGATGCATGGTTGTTTCTAATTACATACATATATGTATGTACATACTTATTCAGACAATTGCTAAATGATAAAAACTATACTTTAACTTAACTTAACTTTAAAAGTTTGTCAATTCTCCGAGTTTGTTAACTTCTCCTACGTACTTTAACTATTCCTTTAATGCCAAAAGTTAAAATAAACATTTATTTATATGCAAGACAAAAAATTAGTTAAGTTTAAACTCAAAGTGAGTTAAGATGTTCCACCTGTCGCAGTAGAATTGCCCTTATATAAGTTAAAATTACTTTTTGAACTAATACCAAAAGTTCAAAACAGATAACTAATAAAAATTTGTTTCAAGTTGCTGTTTTCTATTTTAGTGTATTATGCTTTTTTAATTCAAAATTGTATTCTATTGATATGAATGCCTTATTTTTATTAAAGATGATAAACATTTTTCTGAGATACAGCTATAATCCATTTATTTTGTTGCTTTTATTTTTGTGTTTTATTTTTAAGAATTCTGTTGGAAAGTATTTTTTCTTTGCACGCCGTCTTGACTAGCCCTTAAACCATTTAACAATTTCTTGTGCGCACATTAACATGGTTGGTGTAGACTATCGTTGTCGACATCATGTTCATGTTTAAACAACATTGTCAGAACATTTGTTCGAACAACGTTATAAGAACATTTGTTTGAACAACGATGTCTGCAATCAAACGTCACCTTCATTTTAAAAATTCTACATAAGTTAGAATTGAGGCGATTTTTTTTTTACAAAATGCCTGTAAATTTTTTTATTCATATGTATGTGGATTAACAAAAAACAATAATAAACTAATGAAAATATATTTAAAAAAAGTGAACAAACAAGACATGAACATAGCCACGTTTTCTCCACATAGAAGAACATGAAAAAATGTTTGTACTTATTGAGGATTTCACACTATACTAATTATGCTGGCATAAAATCGCAGTTTGTTGGCTTTTTCGGTGAAGAAATTCGTTTTCGATTGGCACAATTTTACAACCAGTTTCAACCCGCACAAGCAGAACAAAACTAATATATACACACTTATGAAAACACAGGCAAACGTGAAATAAACAAAGAAAATACTAATCAACACAAAGCTGTGTATACGTGCGCAATTTTATGCCAGCATAATTAATCTAGTGTAAATACGAAAGAACAAAAGTTGTGCGGATTAAAAATTAGTATAGTGTGAAAACCTTCATTCTGTCGACGTTTTGTTGAACAATTTAATGGCTCGTCAAGACGCCGTGTTATATATACATATATATATATATATATATATATATATATATATATATATATATATATATATATATATATATATATATATATATATATATATATTTATATATATATATATATATATATATATATATATATGTACGCAAGGGGAATCAATACTAAATGGTCACAATGCCAAAATCATTAATTTTCGCCAAAACCTGAAATGTCAAACTCTATAAATAAGAAATGTGTATAATCTTTTTTAAATGGTGTTTACAAGGCGAATCAATTTACCAGGTGGCAGCACAGGCGAATTAATCATTTTTTGCTGGTATACACGACTGTAAAACTCCATATATAAAATATGTAGACATAATTATTATATGTGGAGTTTGACAGTCGTGTATACCAGCAAAAAATACTGAATTCGCCTATGCTGACACCTGGTAAATTGATTTAGCTTGGATTGTTACTTTACGTTCGGCGAAAGTCATTGAATTCGCTATCGAGACCACCTTGCAAGGCAAATTGAATACTAGGTAACCGCATCAGGACAAAAACATAAAGCGCATGTATTTTGCTTGTGTTAATTTTCATGTACGTGCCAGTTAGCAGTGATGAACATAATAAAACAACAGAGAATAAAACTAAATTTACTGAACAAGTTCTACTTCATTGTATTTTTCCTCTGGTGTCTTTCGGCAAATTGAAAAAAGTTCCACTCAAGGAACTTGCCTTGGTTCTATTCCCGCACTTCTTATTTTGCAAACCACTCAGTTTTATTAAAATGTTTCTCAAAGAAGCATTTTCTTTTCAATAAATGTTGTTTTTTGTTTCTTTTAATTTATATTTTAACTGCACACACACTCTTTTTTGCTTATCACACAGCGGCTTTTTTACACATTCACTGTTTTTTCAAAAAAACTAATGGTTTAAAAAATTTTATTCGATTTTAAACTGAAAATTTCTTTCATGTCTTTAAATGGCGCGTCAGCAAAATGTAAGCAATTTTTGACGTTGGTTAGGAAAAATTTGTAAAGCGAATTCGATCACCTGGGCTATCAATTTTACCGAGTATTCAATTTGCCTTGCCACCTAGTATTAATTTGCCATGTTTCGGTCTTTATATTACACAAGCGAACCTTTCGTTTCATAATAGAACAACAGTATATACAGGTAGGTAGTTGTGAGTTGAGAAAAGTTTACGTTCATCATAAATCTGTAAAAAAAATCAAACTTCACTGAGTACACTGCTTTTGTTTCATTGAAAGTTTTTTTTTCTTTTTATAACAAAATTAAATACCTGCTTTACAATTATATAATAATAAATTATTGTTATTGATATTATAATAATACAAACCAAATAGAATTAAAAAAATTAATAAAGCAAAATTTGTTAAGATCAATTTAAAATTCATATTCTGTTGAGAAAGACAAAATGTTGTAAGTTTAAAATAAATTTTTTTGCAGACCAGACAAATTGGGAATCATTTGAAAGTCAAGCTTATTTCAAAATTTGCTTTTTATTAAACTATATTGTGAAAAAATTCTTTCAGTAGTATTAAAGATATTAAGTTTTGAACAAAATATATTAGTTGTTTGAAACATTTTTATGTTTGGACACTTTATTCAATTATACTTATGTCACTTTCCAAAAAAAAATGTTTGAAAATCTTAATAATTTCCATTGAGATAAATTTTTTTTTCTTCATTCCCAGCTGTTAAATTTGGAAAAGAAAATAACAAAGGTTTCAAAAAAGGCATATTAATATACTAGGTAGTGTAAGTAGATCAGGTAATATTTCTTGTTTACGTTTTCAGGTGTCAAATTTTGTTTACACTTTTTATTTTCCTAGGAATTTTTTTTGTAATATCTTGTGTCATGTAAATATATATATGTATTTAAAACTTCCATAGAACAAAAAAGTGTGTAAAAATTTATAATGAAGCTTGATTTTATCCCTTTACTGCTCCTTATCCACGAAATGACATCCATAACGGCTTCTATACGTATTTTTCTTCACCGCATTTAAATTTTGTGAAATTATTGAAAATAATAATAATATTAATTTTTTCTAAAGCGCACATTGGGACAAATAACCGCATTATGAATGGAGTTTTGTTAAATGTAACCAATTTTGCAAAAAGAAGAGATGTAGTTTTTAGCACAGGGTATACAGAGGTGTCAGGAGACGGCTATAAATGTGTTTTTCTGTGCATCTCTTTCTTGACATCCTATCGACTTAAATTTTGTTTTGATTTGTGTTCCTGGCGCAAGAAAATATTAAACGTTTAATCACAGGCAAAAATAAGAGTGAGATTTTTTGTAAAATTAATAAAACTATTAAAAATAAGTGAAATTTATATTTTTTATTTGTAGCAGAAGGCAAATGTGTTGATTGTTAACGTAACATTTTTATATTAATATTTGGGTGTGTTTATAATTCTATCTTTAAACTGTGCAGGAAGCTAACTACAATTGACAGACATCATGTAATTGTGCAACATACAAAAATTGAAATTTATCCGTTTGAGCTAAGACCGATGTTGCTAAAGCTCTTTGCTTATTAATATCTTTTAATTTTATATAATTGTTAGATATTATCCGTTTAATTAAGTCAACTTTTTCTTTTTAAATTTCAGGATTTTAAGATGCATAAAAGGATGTCCACCAGAAGAGAATCCTCTTATCTTTCCAAGGGATTTTAAAAGGTAAGTAAAGTTTTTCATAATAATTATTCGCTCTGATACTTTCAAAATTTCAAATTTTGTGTTTTAGAAAGGTCACATGCAATAAGAAAAAAAAGCAACTATTTTGACAACTCACAAATGGAAGCAGCTAACATATGATGACCGCATGATCCAATGAAGTCACATATTTAATTCGCCTTGCCTATAGCCAAGGCCATGGCGAAATAATTTACCAGGTGGTCTTAAGACCCAAGTGTTTTTTGTTTATGTTCGAAGTTGTTGTCAAAATTTTAAAATAAATTCAACAATTTTCAAAGAGCTGAAAAATGTAAAACGTTTAAAGTTTTATAAAATTTAAAAAATGAAATGTGAGGATTTGCTGTATATACAGGATAAAGAAACCAACTGGGTATAGCTTCATTTAAAGTACGAAATGATGATAGAGGGAAAAATTAAATTCGGCTTCCTTTTGCTTAGTCAGCTATTTTTGACATCAAAGTGGTGCTCAAGTCGAATCAATACTAGGTGGTCGCAATTGCAAATACAATAATTTTCGCCAAAATCTGAAATGTCAAACTCCATACATAAAAAATGTGTATAATTTTTTTCTATATGATGTTTGACACTTAACGTTTCGGCGAAAATCAATGAATTCGCTATCGGGACCACTTAGTATTATTTCGCCATGGTGGTGCTCTACAACCGCGAAAATGCACGAATTCGCCATTGCGACTACCTAGTAATTATTTCGCCATGTCCAAGGCGAATCATTAAGGTGTAGTCATCGGCTAATGGATACAACAAAGCAACTTTTTTGTAGGAGCGCGTGCATGGCGAAATAATACAGGTGAACGCACGGGCGAAAAAGCTCATCAGCTGTTTACATTCTAGTTGTCAAGGCGAATTTAGCTTGCTTAGGAAAATTATTAAAAATACATAAATTGATTTTAAGAAACGCAAAAAGTTGAATTTATGTTTATGGCAAATAAAAAACAAAATAAAACATTTCAATTTATAAAAAAAAGGCAGTGCAACGGGGGGCCGTGTTCGCAGTTCCTGAAGTGTATTGTCAAGGCATGCTTACAGAAAGAGTGATATTAATAATAACACGTTATAATTTTGTGCCTGTTTTCTTATAGGATTATGTGGTCTCTGCTTGTGATGTGCACATCCGCGTTCGTGATCTAATTAAGTTACTAGTTTGGGCTTAAATTTAGTTTAGTGGCGCAGTTCAAGAATTCAAAAGGTTGCCCACTGGAGTAAAAATCAATTTTTAGCAGATATGTAATGCGAAAAATTTCTGTACAACCCTTAATTTTTATAACATTATACTAAAAATCGACCATTTTATGGAGGAATGAGGCAAGCGGAGCTTTTTTTGTTATACCTCGCGTTCGGTCGAATACCGTCTATGCAGGAAATCTTTAGTTAGAGAAGGCGGCATTTGTAATACTATAAAAGGCTGCGAAACGATAATGGTCCGAGACTTATCGTGAAATTGGGGATCTAGATTTGAAGGCTGGGTCATTTCTAAATTTCTAAAAGCGCTAGATTTACGACTTGGGGTATTCGAGTTATAAGTTTTTCCGAACGCGAATGGTGTAGATCTAATTAGATCAAATTGAACTTGCTTATCTCTTTTTCTAGACCTATCGTCGTTACATAACCTGAGCACAAGTCTATTATATCTCGTTTTTTTTTTTTTTTGTATTTCTAAGAACTTATGCTAAAAATTTCAAAAAGTTGCAATTATGTCTATAAACAAATCGAAAATAAAAAAAACTAACATAAAAGAAATAAATAAAATGCAGAAAAAAATTAATTATGTATAAACAATACAATCAAAGATTAAATATTAAAAGAAATTATTAAAAAAAAACAAATAAACAATTATATAAATAAATACTACTATATCAAAACAAATACATAAATAAACAATTCAGTAATCGAATAAATAAATATCTAACTAAAAAATACGCAAAAAAGCAAAAATAATTAAATAACAAAAAATATATATATATTTATAAGTGATATTAAAATCAATAATTATATGAAAAATATAAATGCATGTAACTCTAAATAAACACTAAAATTAATAATTACTCCTAAATAAAAAAAAACAATAAATAAATAAATAAATAAATATGTAGAAAAGCAAATAAATAAATAATTAGATAAATGTATAAAAAAGGACATAAATAAACAAGAAAATAAATAAACAACTCAATAAATACACAACTTAATAAATAAACAACTCAATAAATACACAACTCAATAAATAAAAAAATTAGTAAAAAAATAAAATAAAAGTGCCATAAATTACTAGATAGTTAGTTAGTTAGTTAGGAGTGGCAGCCTCTCGCGACGAAGCTCACTTGAGCACAAACGAATGGCCCGTTGTGATACCACAAAGAAGGCGGCATGACTCCCATTACCCAGCCGAGAACCATGAGGATTCACGGATGAACTTCTCGGGGAGACATAAGGAAGCAATGTGCCCCGTTTTGCGAGATCATCGGCCTCACAGTTACCCTGGATAACCCTGTGACCAGGGACCAGGGACCCAGAACAGGTCAATCTGTGATCGCTCCGATAAAGTGTTCAGTAATGAGCGACAACTCAGGACTAGCTTAGATGTACTATATGCACCAGCAAGCGCCCTGATTGCCGCCTGACTGTCCGAAAATATCCGAATAGCATGACCAGAAAGATCGTCTCTGAGCGCTATTTCGGATGTTTTCAGAATGGCCATTACCTCGGCTTGAAAGACGCTGCAGTAGTCGGGGAGTCTGAGGGAGAGTCTTAGTCCAAGATAATTGGAGAAGATTCCGCAACCGACTCTGTCGTCCAGTTTCGAGCCATCGGTGTAGATGTCAACAGTACCACCCACGACCACTTCGTTACGGACCCAAATCTCCCTATTTGGAATATGGATCCGAAACCCGTGGTCCAGAGCGGGAGTAGAAGAGATGTAGTCCACCATTGATGGCAGTGGAACATCCCGATCGATAATCTTAGAGTGCCCTATGTCCAGCCTGAGCCAGCGTGAGAGGGCATTAAGTCTGGCTGCACAGCATTTAGCCTGTTGCAATATCAGAAGTTTGGTGGGTAACCAATGGAGAAGAGCAAACAGAGCCTTTGTCCAAGTAGTTCGAAGAGCCCCAGTAATCAAAATGGCGGCTGTTCTCCTGACTTTGTCAAGTGGCTTTTGGCTGACCAGTCTCTCAAGAGCGGGCCACCAAAACACAGCTCCATAGAGAATGTTTGGCTCTATAACTGCCTTGTAGAGCCAGGAGATGATTCGAGGCTGAAGGCCCCATCTTGGTCCTAGAGCTCTCCGACAGAGATAGAGCGCACAGGTGGCCTTTCTAGCTCTTTCGGCAATGTTTGCCTTCCATTGAAGTTTGGGGTCAAGTATCACCCCAAGGTATTTTACACTTTTACTTACACTGAGCACAATGCCATTCAGCCTAGGTGCAGTAAAATTTAGGATCTTGTATCTCCGTGTGAGGAGCATAACCTCCGTTTTGCCGGGGTTAACAGCAAGATCAAAATCGCAGCACCATTGAGACAGAACATTAAGCGAATAGTTCATCCGTTCTGTGAGTGTTGTCAGGTACTTCCCAGAGACTGCGATAGCAATGTCATCAGCATAAGCTATCACCCTATTACCCGTTTGGTCCAGTCGTCGTAGCAGCGTGTTGACTGCCAGATTCCAGATGAGAGGAGACAATACGCCACCTTGTGGAGTGCCTCTTTTCACTACCCTTTCAACGTGATCATTTCCCAAAGTGGACGTGATGATACGTGTCCTCAGTAGTTGTGCAATGAATCCCACCAGATTTGCATCAAGATCGAGATCCATGAGGGCCTTTATAACGGCATTGGGGCAGACGTTATTGAAAGCTCCTTCTATGTCAAGAAACGCTGCAAGCGTAAATTCCTTATTTGAAAGGGACTTTTCAACATCGGATAATAACACATGCAGCGCTGTTTCCACAGATTTCCCTTTCGTGTAGGCATGCTGCGAGCTAGAGAAAAGCGCGGGATTTATGGAGTTTCTGATCTGCAGATCAAGAATACTTTCCAGTATTTTAAGTGAAAAGAACGACATACTTATGGGCCTAAAGTCCTTGGGTTTAATAGGAGATGTCTTCCCCGCTTTAGGGATGAAAACAACTCGGGCTATACGCCAACCTATGGGCATGTAAGTATTTTCCAGGCAAGCATTGTAGATTTGCAATAGCCATGGTTTTATGAGGTCTATGCCATGTTGCAAGTCCGCTGGAATGATATTGTCAATTCCAGGAGACTTAAAGGCATCAAACGACATGATGGCCCACTCTAAGTGAGCATTGGTCACCCGGAAAGTGGGTAGAAAAACCGACGCGGAATTCACAATCCCCTTCGCTTCGTCAATTCCTTCACTACCAGGGAAGTGAGTATCAAGCAGCGTCTCCAAGGTATCGGTTACAGAGTCCATCCATTTACCGTCCGGCTTCTGAATATTCTCAATAACTCTCGGGGACGTGCTAAGAATCCTGCGTAGCCTGCTGGTTTCTGACGAGCTTTCTATGGTGCCACAGAAAGTTTTCCACGAGGCTCTTTTGGATCTACGTATGGCATACTTAAACTCCCTTTGTTTATCCTTGTAGGGCAGCCAGTTTCCACTATTTTGGCCCTATTAAAGAGTCTTCTACATTCCTTACGTAACTCTGCAATCTCCGTATTCCACCAAGGGGGTTTCGGTTTACCCCTTGGCTTCGGTGAATTGCAGGCCGCTTTCGCCGCAGAGCATAACTGCAAGGTCAAGAATTCAACAGGCCGATCAATATCGCAGTGGTCATTAATCTTGAAGGGAGCAGGCCTTAGGCCAAGCTCTAAAATGGACCGAAATTTATTCCAGTCCGTTTGTTTCCTATTTATGTAGGAGTGAGAAACTCCGGAACCTACTGATTCCAGATCTAATTTATAAGATAAATACCTATGGTCAGAAAAGGAGCACTCTTGAGAGACATTCCAATTTCTGACAATATCAGACCAGCCACCACCTGCCAAGGCAAGATCGAGAACCTCCTTTCTACTCGTAGTGACGAAGGTAGGCTCGCTTCCCCTATTGACAATACTTAAGTCATAAAATAATATAAAATCAAAAAGAGACTCACCCCGTTCATTGACATCCGTGCTGCCCCACATATGGTGATGAGCGTTAGCATCGGCCCCAATGATGACCGGCGTTTGACTGTTACTAGATAACAATAATAAAATAAAATATGTTTATTAACACTGAAATAAAAAAACTAACACTAAATCAAAACAATGAAATATTGTATTTTCTTTTTAACTTCCAATATTCGTAAATCAATTTTTATCACAGGCTTGGCATGAAGATAGGTTTAGGATATCGGAGAGGTAACTTAATTCAAATTATGCAATCAGTGTGACGTGACGTAAATCAAAAATAAAAAAAAATTATTTAAATGATTTTCTTCATACAATCATATCTCCAGCAATACTCAGAGATGAGATATGAGAAATAATTTTTGATACTACAGACACTAGGTCCAGTCAAATTATCCCCCATCCGGCTACCAAAGACTTCCTTCATTTTACACTTATATAAAAATTAACTGAAACTAACTATACAAAATAACAACAGAAAATGACAACAATACAATTATACTTTACCGGACAGATTTCTAAGATATTGTTTTCTTTTCAGATTGAAATGGTCGAATTCATCGCTCTTCCTCAGCAAAGCTTTTACTCCTCGGTACAACCATTCTAAAAGATTTCTTCTCTCTTATGGGCTACCAAGAACTTTCAAACGTCGCTTCCGATCGGCTAAAAATTCGTTGGGCTATGTATGTTAAAACTATTGGTCTATTGCCATATACACTCAATTTGGGAAACTTATGGAATACCTAGCTTTCCAAATTGCAGTACATATTTTTTGTAGTTGCGTAGTGTGAATATCTTCTACACTACGTTCTCTGCATTACGATTGGGCGCCATTTATGTCACGGACGCAGGGACCAAGGAGGTTTCCGACTAGCTCTTTCAACGGAAAACATATGCCAGTCAGGTTCTCAGAATAAACGGTAAGATTTATTTTCATTCATAAATATATTTTTGAATTTTTAAATTTATTAACTTCTCTCACCGTGTACCATATAATTATAATGCTAAATACAATTCTGTTTTTTTTTTTTTTGTTTTTATTGATTCCGGCATTACCCTGTTCTAAACAGAAGTCCACTAAACCACAGTGTATAACTAAACAGTGCTGGCAACTGTATCATGCGTATACCACAAAGTAATACACACATACTCATTCATATAAAAATTTGACAGCCGCCTCAACCAAACACGCATGGTAAGAAGAAAATATTTTCTTATAAAATTTAATAATTTCTTATTTTAAACTTTTAATTTTTAAGAACTAATAAAAACAAGAAAATTCAAATTGCAACCAACATACAATTCCTAACAAGTATCAAATAAATATAAATAAATAAGTCAACAAACAAGCAAATGTATAGAAGAAACCATAATCAACCAAACAAAAAGAAAAACTCAAGAAAAAAAAGAAGTGCAGACAAAAATAAGATAAACAAAAAAACAAAATTTCGCCAAACTTAGTAAAAAAAAAAAGAAAATTATAAAATTTAAAACAACTAATAAAATAAACAAGCATTAACCTATTCAACATACTATCATTTTATATTACGGTGGGCGCCAACAATATCCGTATACTTGTTTTTTTCTGACTCAACAAAAAGAATTCTGTAGCCACATTCCTTTCCGCAACATATGTTGATCAATTAAATAAATAAAAATATTTTTTGGAAGTATTAAAATAAATTTGTATTTGGGGGTGAGAGATTAATAATTTTCTTAACAAAATTAAAACTTGTAGAGTGAAGTTTTCGAATTTGGTGTTACAATGTAATAGTTCTTTCCACATTTGATAATATATTTGTATATATAACACATTTTTTGGTTAGAACTAAAATAAACAGCTCTAAAATCAGACTCTCAGGGGGGTTACTATGTTACTCGATTCGAAGGTTAAATATTACGAATTCGGATTTTTCCTACCAACTAACTCGAATTCGCAAATACATTTCCTACTTTCGAGTTGCCATGTCCGATTAACGGATACTCACACTCTACTTTCGGATATGCATCACTATGTATTTCGAATTCAGGTGTCAAAGTCGGTCGAAAGTTGACAATTGTAGTCGTTTGATGTTTAGTTAACGGATGATACATAAAAAATCGAAACAACGATAGCAGACGCTAAAAAATGTAAGTATTTCTTAAATATATATATATATATATATATATATATATATATATATATATATATATATATATTGATAAATAACTGTTAATTCAAGTCTTTTTCAATAGGGAAAACACTACGAAAAATTTAAATACTAAGCAAAGCCAATTTGAGATCATGCTCAACTTTATGACGGAGCATCCACAGTTGGCTAAGGGGTACATAAAAGCTGCGGACGCCAAACAAGCCACCAATGACTTATGGGCACGATTGGTAGAAGACCTAAATGCAGCCGGTCCACCAATGCGGGAAGGGGTCGGTTGGAAAAAGGTAAGTAATTCATAGTTTGTCCATAAATTAAATTAATTTTTTCTCCTTAGGTTTGGGCAGACCACAAGACCCACCTTAAGACCAAATTGCGAAAGAACCGCATTAATTTTTCGGGCACAGGCGGTGTCCGGCAAAAATATGTTCATTCACCGCACTTGAAGAAAGTGTAATTAATTAACTTCAAATGAAGGAGGCGGTTGACGGTATGAGTGGGGTGAGAAAATTTGGAGCAAACAGTATCTACACACCTGACGACGAGCAAGATGTTTACACTGTACATGATTACATGTGTAACCAACATGATATGGGGGAGACAGATGAATTGGTGTCTGCCCCTTCCCCACCGCGTTGTTCATCAACTGCTCGCACACCCATCACACCACGAGCACCATTCAATCACGCTGTGCCATAAAAGCAAACATTGCTGGTCAATAATCAAATGGAGTACCACAAGAGCTCCATATCAGTGTTAGAAAAAAAAAGTAGTAGTTTAAAATCTCTAGTTAAATACAAAAGAAGGCAAGTAGATATAGACGAGAAAAATTATAAGCTTGCAAAAAGGAAATTCGACCATGAACTAAAATTGGAGGTTGAAAATAAAAAACTTTAACTTTTTTTATAAATTGTTTTTTATTTGATTTCTTAAAGCTTGAGCTAAGGCTAAGAACTGATTTCTGTCTTCAAGGTCTGAAACAGCGGTTGAGGTCAATTCCATCTCTTCTTTATTATTTCATTTTTATAATAAACATATATATTTCTTGTTAACTTTTATTTTTATTATTTTGATATTTTTGACATTTTTGCGTAGGAAATGCTGCCAACTTTGAATAATACATTCGTAAGTACTGCCAAAAATAGTTCCAATTAGTGGCAGCACTTTTCACTCGATCCGAAAGTGTTACATAGTAAGAGCTCAAATTCGGATCGAATACAACTTTCGAGCTGTTCGAACATTCGAATCGAGTTACATAGTAACCCCCAGGCATGTTCTGACAATCTCAAATCGCCTAAAACTTGCGATGTGAGTTGAAATCGCATGAAAGGTGTTCTGTAGTTCACAATCGCAAGAAATTTGGCGACTTGAAATCGCAAGCACATACTGAAGTGAAGTTATAAAGTTCACTTTAACTAAGCTTTAAATCAACAATAAAACTATACACAAATAAAAACTAATATGTTTTCTTTTATTTTTACACAATTAAATTGTTAAATAATAAACTTAAAATATGGCCTTTATTTTATCAATTGTTTACGTTGGTTTTTTTTAAGTACTTGCGTACTTGCGATTTCATATAAACAGCTGTTCATATTGATGTTCGAAAAAAATATTAGTATTTGTGCGGTTAAATGTTAAGTCGGTAGTCAAATAAAAATGCGGTTATTCACATTTTAAAATCTTAAACACATATTCGGTGCTTATTAAATGGGCGAGTTAAATGTTAATGTACGTTAATAAAAATATCTCAATTATTTTTAGGACGATCTGCGTTTTGAACGTGTATGTTATAACTAACAAAATAAGCAAAAATAATTTTTAAGTACTGATTACTCACGACCCGAGTAATCTTTTTCTTCAAAGTTGCTTAATGCAACATCACTAATAGAAATTTCATTTGTCGCCAATTATTGCTTGCTTTGCATAAAATTTTGAAATTAATAAATAATTATTGGATTGGAATATCCAATAGATTTAAATTATCTTTAAGCATCCGTTTTTTAATTTCTTCTTTTTTTAATTAATTGTTTATTTGAAGAAATTAAACAAAGCAAGAAGGCTGCTGCCATCTTTTTAATTTTCTTTTAATTTTTCTGTTTTGCACCGTCAAATATATGTTTTTGTTTTTCGAACATAAGTTTGAAAAAAGCAAATCGCAAGCAAAACGCGTGAGTTTCAGAACATGTAAAACAAAATTTGGCGTTTTTGAAATCGCATGTGCGAGTGTCAGAACATGCCTGTCTGTTTAATATTAAATGCACGTTTTTTTTCTGTAAAAATTAAAGAACTATATGTGATATTGTTTGGACATTTGCTATCTAACCTAATTTTTGCATAATTTAAATTGTAACTACATTTGAATTTTATACATATGTATTTAAAAAGTTTTAATTTTCTTTAATTTCAAAACAATATATTTTGACAACACACCTTAATTTTATAGCAAAAAATCCCTGTTGTGTATCTTGTTGTTGCATTGTTGTAGCCGTGCAATCACCTGTATTAATTCGCATTGAGTCCGTGTCAAAAACAAGTGGTTGAGGCGAATAAAATTTTAATTTGCTTTGATAATATATATAGCAATTTAAAAAACCGGCACTTAATTTTAACATAACAAAAATACTGTTTTTTTTAACATTTTTTTCCTTTTTAATAAAAAATAGAGTTTCAGTAAAGAAACAGTACAACAAAAAGCTGTGGAATAAGCTTAATCTTGGAACAAGAAAATACATTTTTTCCAGAAAAATTAAAAAAAAAATTTTAGTGTTTGTATTTATATATACCATGGCGAAATCATGTACCAGGGGTGGCAGTGGCGAGTAAATTCATTATCGCCGTTGCAGGAAGTTTCAAGCTAGTTAAAGATTTCTCTTTTTAGATTTAAAAAAAAAAAATTAATTTACTAAGCGGCTATGCGCTTATACACTTATGTTTAATACTGATGTTCGATTGAGACTCGTGTTAAATTTAGACTGCCCTCATGTCTAAAAATAATCTTTTTATATAATGTTGAGTTTTAGTACCTGTTTGCTTAAACTAGGGTTAGGTATGAAAATGTACATTCTTTATCTTATTTTTATTAACATATCCTTTTTTGGGCTGTTTGTTTGTAAATTGTGTTTACTAAAAATGTGTTTGATATTTTCTTATCTCTAGAATATGTTTACTTTGATATTTCCCTGAAATGAATGTCTTTGTCCTAAAGTGTTTGTATCTTTATTTCGATTACAATTTAGCATGTTATTACAAATAACCTTGGTTTTGTTTTATTACAAATAATCTTTGTTTTATTACAGCTAATGTTTGTGTCTTTGTTTTAGTTCAAGCATGTTGATCTTGCTTTAGCTTAAATTATGTTTGTATCTTTGTTTTAGTTTAACATGCTTGATTTTGCTTTAGCTTAAATTATGTTTGTATCTTTGTTTTAACAACCTTGAGGTTGTAGTGTTCCTTAACTAACTGCGCGGTTGTAACTTTTTTTGACAACCAGCTGTTTAATTGCTTTCTACTTTGTTGTTTTATTGCTTTCTACTTTGATTCTATTAGCACTAATAGTCTAAAGGTAAATAAGATTTACAACCGATATTTACTCTCATTTTTTAGGTACAGAGCTAATTTCATTCTACTTTTGCTTCTACAAAACCAAACCAAAGTATTATAGCCTAAACACACCTTTGTTAAATAACTATCAGGTATATGATAGAAATTAGTTAGTTTTAATAAGTTTGTTTTTACACATTTTTAAACTAACAAATATTTCTTATCTTAGAATAATTTTTGGGATTAAAACTAGTCATAATCTTTTGTTCTGGTAAATATATATTTTTGGATGATGTGTCTATGTAACTTAACTAGCGCGTGTAACAGATAACAATATTTTGTACGCACGTACAGACTAATGTAATGCGTTAAAAAATAAATACTTATAGGTTAACTGCGTACTACCATAAGCAACATATTAAATGGAATATTGGTTACATTTAACAAATTTCCATTTTTGTCGTCGCAATTCGGTCATTTGTCTCAATGTGCGCTTTAGAAAACAAAAATTAATATTATTATTAATCATTTCACAGAACTTTCATGCGATAAAAAAATACGTATGGATGTGATTACGCGGATAAGGAGCAGTGAAGTGATAAAATCAAGCTTCTAATAAATTTTTACACACTTTTTATTACTATGGAAGTTTTAAATATATTTCCACGACACAGGATATTACAAAAAATTCTATAAAAATAAGAGGTGAAGTAAAATTTGACATCTGAAAACATAAACAAAAAATATCACCTAATCTACTTACACTATCTAGTATATTAATATGACTTGGATTACACTAAAATTATCGAAAGATGTAGAGTGGAACAATATGAGTTAAGAACATCTTGTAAAGATTTTGATTTTTAGCCCTCTGTATTTCTTATGGGGAAGATGTTACATCTTGGCAAATAGATGAAGATTGAAAATGTGACCAAGTGTAAAAAGGCTATAACAAGGCGAATCGATTACCAGGTGTTATCATCACAGACTCTGGAAAAGCCACAGATATACCATTAGTTATCATTAGCATGAATTATTGTTTGTAATAATGTCAAAGTTTTGTTTTTTTTTTGTATCTTATTTTTTTTATATATATGAACATACACTTTAGTGTGGGATTAGAACCAATTAAATTTTTGTTTTAATAGGACATATATTCCTCTAGAGAGCTGAGTTTTACTTCCATCGGGAATGGAATTTTTTAAAGATTCCTAAAATAACAACGAAAAGATCAGAGTTTAAGGCAAAAGTTTTTAATTTTTTTTTTTTTATATTTACAAGTAATTGCAATTAATTTAGGTTAATAACTATGAATATTAGTAGAAAATAAATTATCTTCTACTAAACATTAATGAAAAATGGGCAAGAAAAGTATTTTAAATAGTTAATTGCCTATCAAGCCATTGCGAAAGAAATTGGGCTATATCATATAACAGTTGTCGGAAACTTAAAAACAAGATTTTATACGATGGGAAGAAATGCAATTTGTTTCTATGTAAAAATAAATTTACATGTATTTTTGAGTTGTTCTTATCAATTGATCCTAAGAATATGTACGTCTGCAAATATCATGGCGAAATCATGTACCAGGTGGTGTGTAACGGATTCTTATAGCACACTTACTTTCTTGCAAATTTATGTACTTAATACCCCTCTACTCGCAACACTGGTATTAAATACTTTGTTTCATACCCACCGTACACTTTTACGTTGAATTTTTCATTGATTATAATTACTAATCCCGTTAACTTTTTTAGTTAAAAGAATGAATGAACTTTTGTGCAGAGATTATGAATGAAGAAAAAAGATGAGTGTATACGTATTACAGTTGATCCTATGAGTATGTACGTCTGCAAATACATGGCAAAATCATGTACCAGGTGGTGTGTAACGGAGTCTTATAGCACACTTCGTTTCTTGCAAATTTATGTACTTAATATCCCTCTACTCGCAACACTGGTATTAAATACTTTGTTTCATTCCCACCGTACACTTTTACGTTGAATTTTTCAATGATTATAATTACTAATCCAGTTAACTTTTTTAGTTAAAAGAATGAATGTACTTTTGTGCAGAGATTATGAATGAAGAAAAAAGACGAGTGTATACATATTACAGTATGTTCTAGAAATTCTGTTTTGGAGAGTTTGAAGTTGGCTTCGAAAAGATAAAGAAATAAAAAGGTGGGCATTCTGGAATGAGACGTCATACCACCGAGTATAGTCATACAGTTGAGAAGTTAATTGACTAGTTAATAAGCGGCTAAAGCTTAAAATATTTAAATTAAATAAAAGTTAAGCAACTAAATTAAAAAAAAAAAAAATAAAATAAATAAAATGTTTTAAGAAAAGAAAAGAAGAACTTTATAAGTTAATTTAAAGAAGGGAATGGCGAAACATCTTCATTGAGCTTGAATGTCAATTGTTCCAGAATTCGCTAGAGGTTAAGCATCACACGTGGTTATTGGATCAACTAGCTGTGGAAATAACATCAAATAAGTTCTCATCAAATTACCCGTTCCTGCATTAATAAATACGTTAATAAAAATATCTCAATTATTTTTAGGACGATCTGCGTTTTGAACGTGTATGTTATAACTAACAAAATAAGCAAAAATAATTTTTAAGTACTGATTACTCACGACATGAGTAATCTTTTCCTTCAAAGTTGCTTAATGCAACATCACTAATAGAAATTTCATTTTTCGCCAAATTATTGCTTGCTTTGTATAAAATTTTGAAATAATTAAATAATTATTGGATTGGAATATCCAATAGATTTAAATTACCTTTAAGCATCCGTTTTTTAATTTCTTCTTTTTTTAATTTAATGTTTTTTTGAAGAAATTAAACAAAGCAAGAAGGCTGCTGCCATCTTTTTAATTTTCTTTCGATTTTTCTGTTTTGCACCGTCAAATATATGTTTTTGTTTTTCGAACATAATTTTGAAAAAAAGCAAATCGCAAGCAAAACGCGTGAGTTTCAGAACATGTAAAACAAAAGTTGGAGTTTTTGAAATCACATGCGATTTCAAAAACGTGCGAATGTCAGAACATGCCTGTCTGTTTAATTTTAAATGCACGTTTTTTTTTCTGTAAAAATTAAAGAACTATATGTGAATTGTTTAAACATTTGCTCTAAAGGAAACTGGGGGTTTTGATCACACTTTTATCTAACCTAATTTTTGCATAATTTAAATTGTAACTACATTTGAATTTTATACATATGTATTTAAAAAGTTTTAACTTTCTTTAATTTCAAAACAATATATTTTGACAACACACCTTAATTTTATAGTAACAAAATCCCTGTTGTGTTTTTTGTTGTTGCATTGTTGTAGCCGTGCAATCACCTGTATTAAATCGCCTTGAGTCCGTGTCAAAAACAAGTGGTTGAGGCGAATAAAATTTTAATTTGCTTTGATAATATATATAGCAATTTAAAAAACCGGCACTTAATTTTAACATAACAAAAATACTGTTTTTTCAAACATTTTTTTCCTTTTTAATAAAAAATAGTGTTTCAGTAAAGAAACAGTACAACAAAAAGTTGTGGAATAAGCTTAATCTTGGAACAAGAAAATACATTTTTTCCAGAAAAATTAAAAAAAAATTTTTAGTGTTTGTATTTATATATACCATGGCGAAATCATGTACCAGGTGGTGGCAGTGGCGAGTAAATTCATTATCGACGTTGCAGGAAGTTTCAAGCTAGTTAAAGATTTCTCTTTTTAGATTTAAAAAAAAAAAATTAATTTATTAAGCGGCTATGCGCTTATACACTTATGTTTAATACTGATGTTCGATTGAGACTCGTGTTAAATTTAGACTGCCCTCATGTCTTAAAATAATCTTTTTATATAATGTTGAGTTTTACGAGGGCTGCTATATATATTTTTGGCCTGGCAACACTGAGTGCTGCCAAGTGCAATCTGACATTTCCATTGGAAAGTTTGTCATTTTTAAGCATAATCGTACTCAAAACGTTTTGACGTACGACCATTATTTGTGGTGTTTACAGTGACTTTAAAAAATTAATATAGAAAAAAATGGAATTAACTCGTGAATATTTTCGTGCCATCATTTTTCACAACTTTCGACGTGGATTATTATGACAAGAGTGCAGTGATGAACTTAAATCTTTGTATGGCGATGAAGCATCATCCTATAGCACTGTAAAAAATTGGTATAATGAATTTAATCGTGGCCGAAGATCGCTCAAAGACGAATTCCGTGAAGGTCGTCCAAAAACGGCTGTTGTGCCAGAGAACATTGATGCCGTGCGTGAACTCATAATGCAAGATCTACATGCGACATATCGAGAGATAGAGACATCCTTGGACATTTCTTCCACCAGCATACATTCGATACTGCATGAACACCTGGCCGTAAAAAAAGATTTGTTCTCGTTGGATCCCGCACAATTTGAAAGTCGCTCAAAAAAGGCTCATGTCGATTGGTGCAAAGAAATGTTGCAAAAATACGATTGCGGTGCTTCAAAAGACGTTTATAATATCGTCACAGGTGACGAATCATGGATCTATGCGTATGAGCCCGAAACGAAACCACAATCGACCGTGTGGGTCTTCAAAGACGAGCAAAATCCAACGAAAGTTGTTCGTGGAAGAAGCACTTCGAAGCAAATGGTCGTCTGTTTCTTCGGCAAAACTGGTCATGTGGCGACTGTTCCGCTTGAGCAACGTAGGACGGTCACTTCTGAGTGGTACACTACAATTTGTTTGCCTGAAGTCATCGGAGAAATTCGAAAAACTAACAAGAGAAGACGAATCATTGTTCACCATGACAATGCGAGCTCTCACACATCGGCTCAAACCAGAGCGTTTTTGACCGGCCAAAACGTTGAATTAATCGGTCATCCGCCGTACAGCCCTGACTTGGCACCTAATGACTTCTTCTTGTTTTCGCACATTAAGAAAAAAAGCGTGGTCAACGATTTTCGTCGCCAGAAGAAGCTGTTGAAGTGTTCAAAAACCATGTTTTAGAGGTGTCTTAATCGGAGTGGAAAAAGTGCTTCGACAACTGGCTTGAGCGCATGAAAAAGTGTATAAATCATGCTGGAGAATACTTTGAAAAACAATAAAACCATTTTTGATTATAAATATTCGCATTTTCACTATTAGGCCAGAAATATATAGAGCAGCCCTCGTAGTACCTGTTTGCTTAAACTAGGGTTAGTTATGAAAATGTACATTCTTTATCTTATTTTTATTAACATACCCTTTTTTGGGTTGTTTGTTTGTAAATTGTGTTTACTAAAAATGTGTTTGATATTTTCTTATCTCTAGAATATGTTTACATTTGAAATTTCCCTGAAATAAATGTCTTTGTCCTAAAGTGTTTGTATCTTTATTTCGATTACAATTTAGCATGTTATTACAAATAACCTTGGTTTTGTTTTATTACAAATAATCTTTGTTTTATTACAGCTAATGTTTGTGTCTTGAAGTATGTTTTGTATCTTTGTTTTAGTTTAACATGCTTGATCTCGCTTTAGCTTAAATTATGTTTGTATCTTTGTTTTAGTTTAACATGCCTGATCTTGCTTTAGCTTAAATTATGTTTGTATCTTTGTTTTAAAAAGCTTGAGGTTGTAGTGTTCCTTAACTAGCTTCATATAAAAAAAATTGAGGTCGATTTTTTATGCATTGAGTTTGACATATTTTGCAATGGCAAAAATGAATGAATTCGCCACTGCCACCTGTGATGGTAATTTTCTCTTTTAGGTTTAGTTTTCAGTTAGATGTTATTTTTAGGGTAAAATATTACCGCACGTTATAATAGAGGCCATGCTCGCCAGATGGGGGTGGTTCTTGCTCACATCTACGTCCCGCTGTTATCAATACAAAGTTAAACGTGCTAATTCTGTTACTGAACATGAAAATGATTAGAGAAAGGCACCACAAACTTAATCTTTTGATGTAATAGATCTTTGCCCACACCAACCAATGTTTTTAGAATCTTCGAAATAATTATCTTAAGAACCCCAAAACAAATTTACTTACTTAAGTGTGCCTTTACTTATTTTGAAAGGCAATTAAATCGAATTCATATTGATTTTATTAAGCTAAAGTGACAAAGTTAATTGTATTCCTTCATAACAGTTTAGTATATTAATTTAAATACATATTGATATGTATATTAAACGATTTTACTATAAATGATAATACAATACTTTTTCTTTTATTATTTTACTCACTGTACTTTCATCCAACGTTGCTCAGGCCTGTGCAGTTTTCTTTGGTGAAACAGTAATGAAACGATAAATTATTGTTGTACTTATAATATATGGCTTACAATATAATACGATTGACATTAAAATTAACATTAGTTAGAATGAAAGAGATCGTACACATTTTAATGAATGAAACCGTACCAAAAGAACACATGTAACAAATACATATACTAGGGGTGAACCTATTTACACGATCACGTTTTAATAGTTCAAATTGCCTAAAACTTGCGATGTGAGTTGAAATCGCATGAAAGGTGTTCTGTAGTTCACAATCGCAAGAAATTTGACGACTTGAAATCGCAAGCACAGACTGATGTGAAGTTATAAGTTACACTTTAAATAAGCTTTAAAACAACAATAAAACTATAAACAAATAAAAACTAATATGTTTTCTTTTATTTTTATCAAAATTTATTTTTATTTTTACACAATTAAAGTGCTAAATAATAAATTTAAAATATGCCCTTATTTTATCAATTGTTTATGTTGGTTTTTCCTTGAGTACTTGCGATTTCATAAAAACAGCTGTTCTTATTGATGTTCGAAAATATATTAGTATCAGTGCGGTTAAATGTCTAGTGGGTAGTCAAATAAAAATGCATTTATTTACATTTTAAAATCTTAAATAAACATTTGGTGGCTATAAAATGGGCGAATTAAGTGTTAATGTACGTTAATAAATATATCTCAATTATTTTTAGGATGATCTGCGTTTTGAACGTGTATGTTATAACTAACAAAATAAGCAAAAATATTTTTTAAGTACTGATTACTCACGGCCTGAGTAATCTTTTTCTTCAAAGTTGCTAAATGCAACATCACAAATAGAAATTTCATTTGTCGCCAAATTATTTCTTGCTTTGTATAAAATTTTTAAATTATTGGTTTGGAATATCCAATAGATTTAAATTATCTCTAAGCATCCGTTTTTTAATTTCTTCTTTTTTTAATTTAATGTTTATTTGAAGAAATTAAACTAAGCATGAAGGCTGCTGCCATCTTTTTAATTTTCTTTTGATCTTTATGTTTTGCACCGTCAAATCATATGTTTTTGTTTTTCGAACATAAGTTTGAAAAAAAGCAAATCGCAAGCAAAACGCGTGAGTTTCAGAACATGTAAAACAAAAGTTGGCGTTTTTGAAATCACATGCGATTTCAAAAACTTGCGAGAGGCAGAACATGCCTGACTAATTGTATGGGGTAGAACAAATAAACTTATGTATAACCAAATTTAAAGAATTTTAACAATAATTAAAATTAATAATTTGGTAAAAGTAAGCATTAAACGTATTTAACAATTTAAACATTAATATTAGGTTGAACACTATTTTAAATTCTTGGTTATTTCATGATAATATTATTAAAGAAATCTTCTTAGGAGGAAGGGGAAAAATGTACTTAGATTAAATTAGTTACAACTGGGAGGCTTGCTTATTGAAATGTTACGCTTCTCATGTAGGAACGGGTAATTTGATGAGAACTTATTTGATATTATTTCCACAGCTAGTTGATCCAATAACCACGTGTGACGCTTAACCTCTAGCGAATTCTGGAACAATTGACATTCAAGCTCAATGAAGATCTTTCGTCATTCCCTTCTTTAAATTAACTTATAAAGTTCTTCTTTTCTTTTCTTAAACCATTTTATTTATTTTATTTTTTTTTTTTTAATTTAGTTGCTTAACTTTTATTTAATTTAAATATTTTAAGCTTTAACCGCTTATTAACTAGTCAATTAACTTCTCAACTGTATGACTATACTCGGTGGTATGACGTCTCATTTCAGAATGCCCACCTTTTTATTTCTTTATCTTTTCGAAGCCAACTTCAAACTCTCCAAAACAGAATTTCTAGAACATACTGTAATACGTATACACTCGTCTTTTTTCTTCATTGATAATCTCTGCACAAAAGTTCATTCATTCTTTTAACTAAAAAAGTTAACTGGATTAGTAATTATAATCATTGAAAAATTCAACGTAAAAGTGTACGGTGGGAATGAAACAAAGTATTTAATACCAGTGTTGCGAGTAGAGGGATATTAAGTACATAAATTTGCAAGAAACTAAGTGTGCTATAAGACTCCGTTACACACCACCTGGTACATGATTTTGCCATGTATTTGCAGACGTACATACTCATAGGATCAACTGTAATACGTATACACTCATGTTTTTTCTTCATTCATAATCTCTGCACAAAAGTTCATTCATTCTTTTAACTAAAAAAGTTAACGGGATTAGTAATTATAATCATTGAAAAATTCAACGTAAAAGTGTACGGTGGGTATGAAACAAAGTATTTAATACCAGTGTTGCGAGTAGAGGGATATTAAGTACATAAATTTGCAAGAAAGTAAGTGTGCTATAAGAATCCGTTACACACCACCTGGTACATGATTTCGCCATGATATTTGCAGACGTACATACTCTTAGGATCAATTGATAATAACAACTCAAAAATACATGTAAATTTATTTTTACATAGAAACAAATTGCATTTCTTCCCATCGTTTTAAATCGTGTTTTTAAGTTTCCGACAACTGTTATATGATATAGCCCAATTTCTTTCGCAATGGCTTGATAGGCAATTAACTATTTAAAATACTTTTCTTGCCCATTTTTCATTAATGTTTAGTAGAAGATAATTTATTTTCTACTAATATTCATAGTTATTAACCTAAATTAATTGCAATTACTTGTAAATATCAAAAAAAAAATTTAAAACTTTTGCCTTAAACTCTGATCTTTTCGTTGTTATTTTAGGAATCTTTAAAAAATTCCATTCCCGATGGAAGTAAAACTCAGCTCTCTAGAGGAATATATGTCCTATTAAAACAAAAATTTAATTGGTTCTAAACCCACACTAAAGTGTATGTTCATATATATAAAAAAAAACAGGATACAAAAAAAAACAAAACTTTGACATTATTACAAACAGTACTTCATGCTAATGATAACTAATGGTATATCTGTGGCTTTTACAGAGTCTGTGATGATAACACCTGGTAATCGATTCGCCTTGTTATAGCCTTTTTACACTTGGTCACATCTTTCATTCTTCATCTATTTGCCAAGATGTAACATCTTCCCCATAAGAAATACAGAGGGCTAAAAATCAAAATCTTTACAAGATGTTCTTAACTAATATTGTTCCACTCTACATCTTTCGATAATTTTAGTGTAATCCAAGTCATATTAATATACTGGGTAGTGTTAGTAGATCAGGTGATATTTTTTGCTTATGTTTTAAGATGTCAAATTTTACTTCACCTCTTATTTTCATAGAATTTTTTTGTAATAATCTGTGTCGTGGAAATATATTTAAAACTTCC
Source organism: Cistogaster globosa (assembly GCA_937654795.1). Lineage (NCBI taxonomy): Eukaryota > Metazoa > Arthropoda > Insecta > Diptera > Tachinidae > Cistogaster > Cistogaster globosa. The sequence goes on from OW569403.1 coordinate 88,113,122, forward strand.
ATAGTAATAAAAAGTGTGTAAAAATTTATTAGAAGCTTGATTTTATCACTTCACTGCTCCTTATCCGCGTAACCACATCCATACGTATTTTTTTATCGCATGTAAGTTCTGTGAAATGATTAATAATAATATTAATTTTTGTTTTCTAAAGCGCACATTGAGACAAATGACCGAATTGCGACGACAAAAATGGAAATTTGTTAAATGTAACCAATATTGCATTTAATATGTTCCATATGGTAGTGCGCAGTTAACCTATAAGTATTTATTTTTTAACGCATTACATTAGTCTGTACGTGCGTACAAAATATTGTTATCTGTTACACGCGCTAGTTAAGTTACATAGACACATCATCTACAAATATATATTTACCAGAACAAAAGATTATGACTAGTTTTAATCCCAAAAATTATTCTAAGATAAGAAATATTTGTTAGTTTAAAAATGTGTAAAAACAAACTTATTAAAACTAACTAATTTCTATCATATACCTGATAGTTATTTAACAAAGGTGTGTTTAGGCTATAATACTTTGGTTTGGTTTTGTAGAAGCAAAAGTAGAATTAAATTAGCTCTGTACCTAAAAAATGAAAGTAAATATCGGTTGTGAATCTTATTTACCTTTAGACTATTAGTGCTAATAGAATCAAAGTAGAAAGCAATAAAACAACAAAGTAGAAAGCAATTAAACAGCTGGTTGTCAAAAAAAGTTACAACCGCGCAGTTAGTTACGGAACACTACAACCTCAAGGTTGTTAAAACAAAGATACAGACATAATTTAAGCTAAAGCAAGATCAAGCATGTTAAACAAAAACAAAGATACAAACATAATTTAAGCTAAAGCAAGATCAAGCATGTTAAACTAAAACAAAGATACAAAACATACTTTAAGGCACAAACATTAGCTGTAATAAAACAAAGATTATTTGTAATAAAACAAAACCAAGGTTATTTGTAATAACATACTAAATTGTAATCGAAATAAAGATAAAAACACTTTAGGACAAAGACATTCATTTCAGGGAAATATCAAATGTAAACATATTCTAGAGATAAGAAAATATCAAGCACATTTTTAGTAAACACAATTTACAAACAAACAACCCAAGAAAAGGTATGTTAATAAAAATAAGATAAAGAATGTACATTTTCAAAACTAACCCTAGTTTAAGCAAACAGGTACTAAAACTCAACATTATATAAAAAGATTATTTTTAGACATGAGGGCAGTCTAAATTTAACACGAGTTTCAATCGAACATCAGTATTAAACATAAGTGTAGTTTAGATTCATTTTTTAAAGGAATAAATAAAGAAAGCGCATAGCCGCTTAATAAATTATTTTTTTTTTTATCTAAAAAGGGAAATCTTTAACTGGCGATCCTGCCAGGAGGATAATATATTTTTATCCTTCTAACGAGCGGACCAAAGCATCCTTGTCGCAGCAAGGAAGAATCCTTTATAAGAAAAGGATCATTAAAAGAAAATATATATATATAAAACTTTTCCACATAAGTAAAATTATTACACATAGTGAAGAAAAAGTGTGGTGAAGAAATTTATGAGAAGAATTAAAAAATTTAATATCTTTGACGAACAAAGAAATCTAGTTACTGAGGAAGAAATGACACAAGCCGACCTAAGTACAATGATCCAACAAATAGCTAGTTTGCAGATCATGCTACAAAATATTCAGGAAGAGAATAGAACGCTGAAAGAAAGACTCGATCAAATACCAATCAACCCAGGCATAGCACCACTAGCAACGGCTAGATTACAACCAGTGAACGTCTCATACACCACACCCGAGGAAATTAATCTAGACGTATTCAAAGCATTGCCAGTATTCGACGGCAATATCGCAAGAAACCGAATTTGGAGGGAAGACGTATCGAGGCTTATGGAAGGTATCAGAATTCACCAAAACTCAAATAGATGCGTGGAAGCCTTGTCAATAATAAAAACGAAGATACAAGGCGCAGCCGCAGACGTATTAACAAATCACAACACAATATTCAATTTCGATGCTATACGAAACAGACTAGATTATACTTATGCCGATCAGAGACCATTATATGTACTTCAGGATGAAATGAAGAAATTAACACAAGGTAGACGCAACTTATCAGAATTTCATAATGAAATTAATAAAGCTCTCACCTTAATCACTTCCAAAATTGCCATGTCCGGTCATTCACAAGAGGTAATAGATGTAATGACAAATGAAGCCACTCAAGAAGCTGTACGAGTCTTCAAAGACGGAATTAGTAACTCGTACATACGTTCCTCACTATATGGAAATCCAATAAAGGATTTGGAACATGCTTTTGCGGTAGCACGCACCATAGAACACGATGACGAGCATCGAAAATTACGATTATCATACTCCAGCAATGAACAGAGGAATTATGTACAGCCAATACAAAGACCCAATAACAACCATCATCATCATCACAGACGTCCATCGTATATCCATCAACAAAGATAAGTGCCTACCCAACATCAGTATCAACCACGTCCAGAACCAATGGACACATCATCAGGTAACACCAATCAACATCGCAGAACGAATTTTCATAATCAACAACATCATCCTTGGAAGAGACACCGAGAACCCAGCACACAATTTCACCAATCTAAATTTCTGAAAAGCAATAACCTTGCAGCGGAAGATGATAACCAAAGTATTATTGTATAAACAGGTACCGTAAATCAAATAGTTACTAAGTCTTTTTTAAACTAAAAAATGGGTTGCCCTTTATTATAATGAATGATGGAGAAAAACATTTTGAAGTGTTAATAGATACAGGCGCAACCCACAATTATATAAAAAAATCTTTAAAGTTTAACCATTCAGAAAAAATTAAGCCTTTACAAATTATAAGTATGCATGGTAAATCAATAGTCAATACCAAACAAACTATTAAATTTATGGGAAAAGACATAGATTTCTTCGAAATAGATTCGATAGATAATTTTGACTTAATATTAGGATGGGACGGAATAAGAAATCTAGGCGCAATAATAAACAGTAACGAAATAAGATTTGAATTGCAGGAAAGAAAGGATAATGCATACACAAATTTCACCATAGGAAGTGAAGAATATAGAAAAGAGATTAAAGAATTAATGAAAGGTAATAATAAAATAGGTCCCCTACCTTTTACTACAACTATTGAGGCAAGCATTAAAACAACTACAGATGACCAAATTTGGACAAAACAGTGTTATGAAAAAAAAACATGTTATATATTTATTACTTTTATTTAAATGAGACGGTCAGACGATTGTACGACTGATCGTGCTCACGGTTCTTACAGTTGTTATTTTAACCTAATTTTTAATAATCTTACTAGCTAACTTACAACTAATGAATTAACACATACACACAATTAATTTAGACTGTGTGTTGTGGGAATATGCAAACGTTGCATATTCCCATACGTGGGTTAGGGTTTATGTGGACACTCGCATTCCAACAAAATGCGAGGTGTTCGATTGCAATGCAGAAGGCATGGCAATGACGGCACAGTCAAACACACTACACCTCCCTTTTTCAGAAAGAATAATCAATATACCTTTGATTGATTATTCTTCTTTTTTTAACAGACATAAAAGCTAATAAGGATAAAATTATAAATATATTCATTTTACAAGCTTAAGTAATTAAACAAATTAAATAACTAATATGAGTTAAAATTAAAAATAAAGTATTAAAATTAAAGTGCAAATAAATTACATTGTATAGATTTATATATATATATATATATATATATATATATATATATATATATAGGAAATGTAGGTATTTACTATTACATTGTAAAGTTTACTTTAATTAATATTTATTTATTTTCTGATTTAGTACAATTAAATTCAGATTTTTTCAAAAGATTTTTTTTTTTGTTTAAAAAATTTAATTACCTTTCCTTTTTTTTTTTGATTCAATGTTTAGTATGCTGAAACGTTCATTGCCATTGTCAAACCATTAATCCCAGATCCATGGGATTCACGGTAAAATAGTGATCCAGATCGAAACGCAAAAGGAATCAATGAATTTATTAATAGCATATTAGAAAAACAATTAATGAATTTACTTAACATGGTTTGAACCTTTTTATTCTATTTCTATGGACCAGGAATTGTTTACCATGGTCATCAATAAGTTCAACATTATTATTTTTATCGAGTCCTATTATCTTAAAGGGACCCTTATAAACCATGTCTAACTTATGGCCGGTATCGTTTCGGACCAGGACGAAATCATTAAGTGCGATGTTAGAAGGATTTGCACTCTCATTGGAATTTCTTTGTCTTGTGAATTTAGCACTTTCAATGAAACTGGCAGCTCTTCGCCGCGCTACCTGGAGTCTGAATTTTACCTCCTTTTCGTATGAGTCGACATTATAGAGTGGCTCTATTATATTCCTACTAGTGCAGTCTAGTGAAGGTGGAATTTTTCCATATATTAGCTCATAAGGACAGTAGTCGTGAGCTGTTGATGGAGTTGTATTATAGCAATACACAAAATATTTTAACCATTGGTCCCAGTCTGATTTGTCCGATGAGACGTATGTTCTTAGATTTTCATTGAAAGTTCTATGGGACCGCTCAACTGTGCCGAGTGTCTCATGATGATAAGGGGTAGAGTTAGTTTTCTCTATTTTCATCAGAGAACATAGTTCAACTAGGACTTGGTTCATGTATTCAGTTCCCATATCAGTGACTATTTTAGTCATGGGGCCATAAACCAGAATGAACTGTTCCAATATAGCCTTAGCGACATTTTTGGCTGATTTATCTGGGATGGGTATTGCAACTAAATATTTAGTCAAATCGCAAATAATTGTGACTGCATACTCAGGGTAATGGTCCGAACGTGTCAATTATGACAATATCAAATGCTTTTAATGGAGTCGGGGTAATAATGAAAGACTCTCTCGTCTTGACAGAGTGTTTATTCATTTGACATGACTTGCAGGTTTTAACATAACGAGCAACGTCTCTAGTCATGCTTTTCCAATGGTATTGAAGTCTTATTTTTTTTAACGTACGATTGATCCCTGGGTGTCCTCCAGTTATAGGATTATAATGAAATTTTTGCATAATGGCTAATTTTTCGTTATCGGTAGTTATTTTGGTCAATTTAGGTGTGAGCACTATATGTAAACGGGAATCCTTTAGAATCGCATTCCCTTTGTTTATAAAAATATTTTTGAATATATTTGATAGACGTAAGGTTGTCAACCAATTGTTATCAGCTAGTTTTTCAAGCTTTAGAAAGAGGCGATCTAGATCAACATTTCTATTAATAACCAAGTCTTCCAACTTAACTTCGAAAAGGACTTGCTTTCCTATTCTTATTATTAACTTACTCTTTGAAAAATGCATCTCTGGCATTTTTCTGTGCTCTTGGGCATTAATTGCCTCATATACATTTAAACTAACCGGTTCTGTGAGCCTTGTATTCTCATTATGTTCATTTATGTGATTACGCTGTGCCTGAAGTCTTGTTGTTACCTTCAGTACATTTTTGACTTCAATATTTTTGATTTCGTCAAACTCAATACGCGACAATGCGTCGGCCACGTTATTTTCATTTCCCCTTATATACTCAACCACGAAGTCATACTCCTCTAAATCTAGCCTCGTCCTTGTAAGTTTCGATGAGGGATTTTTAAGCGAAAATAGATAGGTGAGCGGCTTGTGATCAGTTTTGATCACAAATTTTGTTCCGTAAATGTATGGTCGGAAGTATTTTACAGCCCAGTGTATTGCAGTGAGTTCCTGCTCAATGGTTGATTTATTACTTTCGCCCTTAGTGAAAGATTTAGATGCATAAGAAATTGGCATCTGAATACCTTGATTTTCTTGACTGAGTACGGCGCCACAAGCAAATTTGCTTGCATCAGTCGTAATGCAGAATTTTTTGGAAAAATCTGGGTATTGAAGTATAGTAGGACTTAATAATTTGTTTTTAAGATATTGGAAGGATTTTTCGCAATCCTGACTCCAATGAAAAGTTACCTTTTTTTTAGATAACCTGGTTATATGTCGGGATGATTCAGCAAAGTTTGGAATAAACCTACGATAGTAGTTGCAAAATGCTATGAAACGTTTAGCTTCGTCGCCATTTTTAGGAGTGGGATAATTTTCAATTATCGAGAATTTGCTGTCATCAGGCAAAATACCTTTATCCGTACATTTGTGACCTAGAAACGTCACTTCGCGACAAAAGAATGAACATTTATCTGGATGTAGTTTAAGATTGTATTTTCTACATAGATTAAACACATTTGTTAAATTATTTAACATATGTTCTGAAGAGCAACCAATTACAACCAAGTCATCCATGTATACGAAGGCTTGGGTTGGAGATAGTCCTGAAAATGCTAAGGACATCATTCTCTGAAATGAGTTTGGTGCTATTTTAAGTCCGTAGGGCAGTCTCTTGAATCGAAATGATCCTTTTTCAGTTGAAAATGAAGTAATATTCCGTGATTCTTCTTCCAATTCGATCTGGTGAAATCCAGATACTAAATCAAGACATGAAAAAAATTTTGCTCTACCTAATTGATCGAGGATGTCGTCTATTCTTGGGAGTGGAAATTTATCAGCTATTAAGTTCTTGTTGACTGCTCTATAGTCAACTACCAGTCTCCATCTTTTTTGAGTTGTGCCCGGTAAAGGTTTTTTGGGTACTAAGAGAATGGGACTATTATAATCAGAATATGATGGTTCCACTATGTCATCATTGATTAATTTATGAACCTGTCTATCTACTTTCTCTTTCTGCAACTGCAATTTTTGCTTATAAAAATTGTTAACCGATATTTTCTCAGTATCTAAGGCAAAAATATCAACAAATTCCTGACACAGTTTTCGCAATTCTTTGTCAACAAATTTAGGGAAGTTTTTAGATAATCTTCCCATTTTTTCTTTATTATTTTTTTTTTTTGTCGTGTTCGTGTAGAACTATATTATAATTACTTAAATTTTCTGTCAATATGTGGACGTTTTGTATTATTAAATCATTATCTGTTGTATTAATGATTTTGACCAATGATTTAGATTTGGTTGTTATTGTGTTGGCAGTGTACACACCTTTTTGAAGAATTTGCTGAGGTATTAGTACATTTTCTTCTGAAGAGTCTAATTGAATTTGTCTAACTACTTCAGATCTTGCCGGAGTTGATAATGAATTTACAATAGGAGCATTCAATAGTTTTACAGCGATGTCATATGGAACATCGTTTGTTCTTAGAACAATGAAGTCTTCATTGTCCTTATAATCTAGAATGCAATTGTACTTTCTTATAAAGTCCATACCTATGATTCCGTCGACTTGTATCGAGAAATCATCTTCTACCACATGGAATTCATGGGCTATTAGAAGGTTCTCCATTCTTATGTCTGTTTTGACTTTTCCTAATGTAGTTATGAGACCATTTCCAATGCCATTAATGCATGTCCTTTTGTTAACATTGATTGGTTCGTTTAGAACTTGATTGTGCTTGACAACTGAAATGTCGGCACCTGTGTCCACTAAAAACATTGATTTATTATCATTTAACGAGGTTCTTGTTCTGAGATAGCTGTATAGATTAAGACTTATATTGTGGACTTTGCTTTTAGTGGAGTATAAAGGGGGATTTACTCGTTTCCCGAGTTTTCTTCACTAATCATTCTTGTGTTATTGGAATTTCTGGGAGCAACGAAATTTCTATTACCCCCATTGTTATTCTGGTAGCGATTGTAATTATTTCTACCGCGATTGTTGTAATTTCTCTGGTTAGTGAATCTAGAGCCAGGGTTGGAATTTTGAGAAGTGGAATTGTAACGATTAGTGTTACTTGGATTTGTAAAATTAGAATATCTGTTGCTATTCGAGCTGAAATTGTAACGATTGTTTCCGCGTCGATAATTACCATATGTGAGAATAGAATTTTGTAGTCCGTATACATCGGTACAACTACTTATAAATTTGGATATGACTTCATTCATATTACCGAAAGATCCTGATTCCATGATCAGTTTTACTCTATCGTTAGATGCATTCTTGACCATTGCTGTAACTGCTGAACGAGTAGCATATTTGCTTGCTGTCTCGTTTGGCAGACCATCCGAAATATATGCTGTTTCCAGTTTCTTTGTGAGATCTTCTATCTCTTTAGCGTAAGAGTTAGCATTCTTTCCGGATTGTCTTATATTCATCAGCTTGGCAGTATTGACATCCACGGATTCGCCTTTAATCGAATTCCTGAGTTTTGATATAATGCTCTGAATAGTATTTTCGTTAAAGATCAAATTTCTGGCTGCACCCTTCAGTTTCGTCTTCAATAGGTTGATTGCCACAGCTTCATGACTTTCTCTTATCGAATCAACCAGATTCAGAGCATCAATAAAACTTTGTAAATTTTCAGGGCTACCATCATAATCGGGAAGTAGCCTCGATGCGGTACTCAAAAATTCAACTATTGTTTGAGGCATGATTATGTTGTGTCCGAAATGAGGGACAAAAATTTCTTCATATAAGGACAAAGGTATCTCCAATTCTATTCCTTTCCTTGATGCCACTGATACTAATTTTTCTCTAGTATCTAGAAAGAAAGCATCCGCTGCTGCTTTGTGGCCTGTTGATAAGCGAGAGTAATTTACATTGAGGAGAATTCTAATTTGCTGTAGTTGTTGCACTAGGTTCTTGATATGCTTTTCTACTGTTTCAGGTTTTGTTTCCCTGTCAATATTAAGCCATTTATAAGACTTTAAAAACTCCTCTTTAAGTATACGTGCCTTTCTTACCACCTTTTCCCATTCCATTTATATGTATGAAATTTGAGGGAACAATTGGGGATTGTAGCAAACAGGTAGTAACTTAATCAGGTAGGCAACATAGGAATTTGTAGTGGAACGCTCTGATCATAGAGGATTATTAAAAATTGTATATTTGGCTATTATGACGTTCAAAACGACAACAACAAAGATGATGATTTTAAGGACTAAAAAAAATTTATTTACTTTATTAAGGAGAAGGCTGTTTTACAAGGATGAGGCTGTTTATGACAAATTATACTTTGTCAAGACCCATAGCGGTACTTTGTCTCATGTACCTGTTCCTAAGGGATTTCTTGTGTAGTTGGTACAGAGTTGTAATGAAGTTAAGTGCGAGAATTATAATTATTATCGCGAGATAGATTACAGGGTACTCCACCTTAACTGTAATGTCATTGATGACATTCGCATTGGGGTTCTCGATCTTAGATTGATGGCCCCCCATTCCGAGATCAAAGGTGGCGGATAAAACGATGGCAACGAATCAAATCAGAAATTATAAGATGATTTACAAGTTATTCTATGCCACTGGAGGGACTCGTAAGTTTCGCAGTCACAAGGAATATTTTGTGTTTGTAAAAAGTTAAAAAAAATTATGAGTGATGGTTGTTATTTTATATCAGAAATAAATCAATATTACATTGATTACATTGATTTATGTATGGGATATATTACGAATTTATTTTTAATTAATTTTACAAATCCATTTTTATATAATTATTAAAAAAAATAAACAATTATATATATTTTTAAAAATAAAATATATATTATTAATTATTACATACTAGTATCTTCTTGGCATTCGGAATCAATTATTGTTGGCAATCCATAGGTTTGCATGCAATAAATTTGTACAAAGCTTATTGCTGCTGGCTTTACAATTACTTGCAGGATCTCCTAATGTAACGGCTTCTTCTTTCTTCTTGATTGTTCTTTACGGCTTGCAATTCTTTTGGCATTTTCGTAACTGTTAAATTTTTTTTTTCTTATTCGATTGTGTTATTAGTGTATAAAAATTTTTATGTTCTGTATTTTTATGTGTATATCAAGTCTGGATTTAGTTTTTTTTTATAATTTTCTCTTGATTTTTGCAATTGTAACTATTTTATTTTAAATTTTGCTTGTCTCACTTTTAACGGGAAATATATGTATAACGTTTTATTGGTCTCTGTTTTACTCATATATATATTTGAATATATGCGTATACTTTTTCTTGATACTTAAGCAGTTTTAAATTTTATAGTTTTAACTGTTTAAGCTTTTAATAGTTTTTGTTACTAACATGTTTTTTTTTCAAGATCAGAGATTTGTTTTTAATTATAATTTAAGGTTTGCGTTTAAGGGGACATATGTACATGTTAAGATGTTGTCTATTTTTGCTTTTGAATGTACAATTTGGCACTTTTAGTTTAGGTACAGTTTCAGTGGTTTTGACGAATTTAATGTTAAGTTTTTGGATTATCCACTTTTATTTTTATTTATTTATTTTTTTTTTTTTTTTTTGATTTCTCAATTTAGCATATAGCTATTTTGCTATTCACTAAGCTTCACTTTCGCCGATTTTAATTGTGCTTCACTTTGCCGATTTTACTCCAGTGTGACAGGATCGCCATGTTATGAAAAAAAAACATGTTATATATTTATTATTTTTATTTAAATGAGACGGTCAGCCGCTTGTACGACTGATCGTGCTCACGGTTCTTACAGTTGTTATTTTAACTTAATTTTTAATAATCTTACTAGCTAACTTACAACTAATGAATTAACACATACACACAATTAATTTAGACTGTGTGTTGTGGGAATATGCAAACGTTGCATATTCCCATACGTGGGTTAGGCTTTATGTGGATACTCGCATTCCAACAAAATGCGAGGTGTTTCATTGCAATGCAGAAGGCATGGCAATGACGGCACAGTCAAACACACTACAACAGTACCCGGGTAATATGAATGACGTAGAATTCGTTAATAAAGAAATAAAAAAAATTACTAGAAGATGGTATTATTCTAAAAGCTTTAGTCCTTATAATTCACCTAAGTTAACAGTTCACAAAAAAGAAACTGATGAGAATGATAAACCGAAACGTAGGATGGTGATAGAGTTCAGAAAACTAAACGAACATACAGCTACTGACAGATATATAATTCCAGATATAAATATAACTTTTCAGAATCTAGGAAAAGCTAGATACTTTACCACACTCGACTTGGAATCAGGATTCCACCAAATTAGGATAACGGAAAAGGATAGAGAGAGGACTGCTTTCTGTGTAAATGGCGGAAAATATAAGTTTTTACGTATGCCTTTCGGCTTAAAGAACGCTCCTTCCATTTTTCAAAGATGTGTGGATGATATTTAACGAGAATTTATAGGAAAATTTGCTTACATATACATAGACGACGTAATTATATATTCTTCCTCGCCAGAGGAACACATACAACATATCCATACTATTTTTAATGCCCTAAATAAGGCGAACTTAAAAGTGTCCAATGAGAAATCAAAATTCTTCATGGAAGAAGTAGAATATCTCGGACATATTGTAAAATATAATAAAATAACCAATACCGAAAACATTAAAAGGCCTCAGAGGTTTTTTGGGACTTACTGGTTACTATAGGAGATTTGTAAAAGACTATGCTCAAATTTCAAAACCCTTAACTTTGCACCTAAAAGGAAAAAATGCTCACATTGGTAAAAATAAAAGTAAAAATACAGAGGTTAAACTGGAACAATCAGCCATAGAAGCTGTAAACAAATTAAAAAATAGTCTAAAAGAGCAAGTGGAATTATACCAACCCAACTTTAATAAGCCATTTGAACTTACAACAGATGCTTCCAACATAGCTATTGGAGTTTGTAACGTGGATTTTGTCGTCGGCTGAGGTAGACCAGGGTTGTCCAGGGTTTACTTACGGATCCACAAAAACCTTAAGTAATAACTCGATTGAATTCTCCCACTTCTGGGGGTTAAATACATATATCTTTATTTACAGCTTTGATACATACAATTATTTACTTCGGTAACGTACTAACAGCTACGATGTTCCGTTAATCAGTCGGAAGTGCTTAGCTTATGATGGTTGAGTTGCCAGGCGATAATGTTCGGCAGTTATTCGCGACAGGTCGGATGTTACTGAAACCAGTCGGGGGTACTCCGGTTACTGCTCGGCAATTGGTCGGAAGTATTCGGGTAACTGCTCGGCAATCGGTCGGGAGTATTCGGGTTACGGCGGGCAACCAGTCGGGAATCCTCGTCGAATATATTCGCCGTTCTTTTAGAATAACTCAGTAGTAGTAGCAGCAGGATTGTCCTCTATACCATCGCTAAAGACTTATAAAATATACTACAATATTTACAAAAATACTTACAATACTAACTTAAAAATAACAGTCAGTCGAAGCCGCTGTGGAAAACAGTCAGCCGAAGCCGCTGTGGAAAACAGTCAGCCGAAGCCGCTGTGAAAAACAGCCAGTCGAAACCGCTGTGGAAAACAGTCAGCAGAAGCCGCTGTGGAAAACAGTCAGCCGAAGCCGCTGTGGAAAACAGTCAGCCGAAGCCGCTGTGAAAAACAGCCAGTCGAAGCCGCTGTGAAAAACAGTCAGCCGAAGCCGCTGTGGAAAACAGTCAGCCGAAGCCGCTGTGGAAAACAGTCAGCCGAAGCCGCTGTGGAAAACAGTCAGCCGAAGCCGCTGTGAAAAACAGCCAGTCGAAACCGCTGTGGAAAACAGTCAGCCGCAGCCGCTGTGGAAAACAGTCAGCCGAAGCCGCTGTGGAAAACAGTCAGCCGAAGCCGCTGTGAAAAACAGCCAGTCGAAACCGCTGTGGAAAACAGTCAGCCGAAGCCGCTGTGGAAAACAGTCAGCCGAAGCCGCTGTGAAAAACAGCCAGTCGAAACCGCTGTGGAAAACAGTCAGCCGAAGCCGCTGTGGAAAACAGTCAGCCGAAGCCGCTGTGGAAAACAGTCAGCCGAAGCCGCTGTGAAAAACAGCCAGTCGAAACCGCTGTGGAAAACAGTCAGCCGAAGCCGCTGTGGAAAACAGTCAGCCGAAGCCGCTGTGGAAAACAGTCAGTCGAAACCGCTGTGAAAAACAGTCAGCCGAAGCCGCTGTGACCGAAACAGTCAGCTTAAGCGATAAGCCCAAGCCGCTGTGCAAGGCGGTATAAAATACCCAAAGCACACTTCACACTCACACGCAATCACACTACCGATATAAATATATATCGGTTATGGCAAATTCTTGTCTCGTTTGAATCGCCCCGATACCTACCAAACATGGCATACTTATTCAACTAAAGTACCTACTAATTGAGAATTATTAGTGATACAATGAATACGAAATTGAATCTTACAGCTTATATCTACATACAAATAAATAGAGTGTGGCCAGATAGATGGAATAAAACTAGCGATTAAAAGCAGGCATTAAAAGTATATGTGCGTAGTATACGTCACATTTCCCCCTTGTTTTCGAAAAGCTGTACTCAGGGAGTACAGCGCCCTATAGTCTAAAAATTGGCGAGTTTTGGTCCGAAGACCTGCACTACCGGAATGGTATATTTACCCTTCCAATAGAAAGGCTCGGCCTTTAAATATATATGAACATTTTGCGGTATAATTTTTTTTTTTTTTTAATTTTTTTTTTTTTTTTTTTTTTTTTTTTTTTTTTTTAAAGAGGCAGTGGGCCAACGAAATCGGCAGCTACGATCTCCCATGGCACATGACATTGCAGTGATTTCATATATCCGGCCGGCAATTGCTGCTCTGGTTTGTATCGTGCGCATGTTTCACATGAATGGACGTATGCGACGACGTCTCTGTAAAGTCCTGGCCAGTAGTAATATTCCTGTATTCTTCTTAGTGTTTTAAAAATACCGAGGTGACCGGCCTCTGTCATATCATGGCATTCTTTGAGGATCCGGGGACGATCGTCGGAGGATACACAAAGCTTCCATTCCGGTCTTGGATCTAGTGGCGAGTTTCGGGGAATATGCTTGTATAGTTGATGTTGCATAATTGTGAAATCGGGATATTTTTCCCCTTCGGATAGAACGAGTTCGGACATTCGTTTATGCCAGTCCGGTATGGTAATGGCCATCAAGTTGCCATTTTTATTAGAAGGCAAAGGGCTTCTTGAAAGAGCATCGGCTACCACATTTAATCTGCCTTTCCGATATTCAATGTCAAAATCGTATTGCTGGATCTCCAGTGCCCAACGAGCCAGACGAACTGAGGGATTCTGAATAGTGTGCAGCCATTTGAGAGAGTGATGGTCGGTTATCACTGTGAAATGGTATTCCTCTAAGTATGGTCTCATTTTCCGTATTCCATATAGAATCGCAAGGCATTCTTGTTCGGTTGTAGAATACTTTTTCTCGAGGTCAGTTAATGTCCGGCTGGCGTAAGCAATCACCGTCTCGATCCCTGAGTGTCGCTGGAAGAGAACTACTCCTAACCCTTCTTGACTTGCGTCAGTTTGCAGAAAGAATGGATGCTCAAATTGTGGGCAGCCGAGTACGGGTGTCTGAGTTAGGTTTTCTTTTAGTTTAGAGAATGCTTTCTCCTGCTCCGAGCCCCAACCCCATTTAACGTGTTTCCTTAGCAAATGGTTTAATGGGGTGACCAGGTTGGAGAAGTTTGGTACAAAGCGACGATACCACGATGCTACTCCAAGTCTGCGGCGGAGTTCTTTTAGATAAGTTGGGGCCGGTATTTTTAACATCGCCTGAATTTTATCCGGGTCAGTGCTGATGCCTTCTGAAGTGACTAAATGACCGAGGTAACGTATACTGGTACGGACAAATTCACACTTTTCAAAGTTAAGTTGCATTCCAGCCTGTTGAAGACGTTGAAAAACTGTTTCCAGTATTCTTAAATGTTCCTGAAATGTCCGGCCGAGAACTATTATGTCATCCAAGTAGATGAACACTAAGGGGTATAGGTCTAGGCCAATAATTCGGTCTAACGTTCGTTGGACGGTGGCCGGAGCGGAGTGGAGGCCAAAAGGCATAACCCTCCATTGATATAATCCCCTACCGGGAACCGTAAGTGCAGTGTAGCGCTTAGAAGACGGTTCCAGCGGTATCTGCCAATACCCATTTTTTAGGTCTAGTGTTGAAATGAATTTTGCTTCCCTTAGCTGCTCGAGGATAGTATTTATCTGTGGCAGTGGATAAGCGTCAGGTTCACTGGCTGCATTAAGCTGACGGTAGTCTTTGCACATCCTCCAACCCCCCGTTTTTTCACGAACGAGTACTAATGGTGAACTATATGCGCTGCAAGATGGTTCAATGCGATTTTTGGCCAGTAACCCGTCGATCTCTTCATTAATCACCTTCATCATGGCTGGATTCCTGGGCATATATCTCTGTTTAATTGGGTTCTGGTGGCGGAGATGAATCTTGTGTTTTGCTATAGTGCACAAGCCCTTTACTGACCGGAACTTTATTTCGTGGATTTTTAGAAGGTGAGCTAACTCAGTGTTTTCTTCCTCATTTAAAAATTCCCGACTACTTATCGCATGCAAGGGGGCACGACTGACTATGTCGGTAGGTGGTAGACTGTATATTACTTCACCTCCTAATTTCAATTCGATACCCATGGCATTCAAAAAGTCCATTCCAAGAATCATAGATTCCGCCAAGGTGTCTATTACCGTCACGTGGATTCGCATTACTGTTTTGTCATATCTAATCGATACGTTAAACCCTTCCAGACAAGTGGTAAGGGACTTATCTGCCATCTGGACGATCCCTTGAGTATTAAGGGGGCTTATTTTTAAATCTTTTAAGTACTGACCAAATGCCCTGTTTATGTAGGTGCGAGACGATCCAGTGTCAACTAGCGCTAGGATCCGACGGCCATGTATTGTAACTGGGACATAATAACGACCATCATTTGTTGTTACATCATTTGTAAGATTTGGTCGTAGTTGTTTACGACAAGTACAATGTCGAGACAGAACTCCATCCCTACCACAATGTGAGCAAAATAGGCGGTATGGAAGACTGCAAGATGTTCTTTTATGGCCTAAGCCTTTACATCTCCAACATCTTGCTGATCGGCTGTAAGCCATATCGGTCATCATATGTGAGGTTTGAGGGCGATCTTCCCGTTTTAGTGCTTCATATTCGTCGGTCATGCTGATTAACTCGTCAAGATTAGTGAAGTCTTTACGCCGTACATAATGTTTGTACTCTGTACGTAACCCATCATAAATTCGGTCCAGATGATCCATTTTGCTTAAGACTGGGTGTTTTCGAGCACTGGTGAGCATATTTAAGATATAGTCCTTGGCACGTTCTCTATTATGTTGCCTACGGTTATAAAAGTTGACCTCCAACTGTGAAAGGTATCGAGGTGGAAGGAAAAACTTCCTGCTTTCTTCTCTAAACTGATGCCAGGTGGTTATTGTCTCTCTCTTGACTCGGAACCATTTAAGTGCATTGCTTTCCAGTAAGCTTAATAGTGCAGGGATAAGACGGTCGAGAGATATGTGATAACATTCGGCTAGCTCTTCCAGACGCTCCAGAAATTCATTTAGATCAGTTTCTCCCGAAAACTTTAGGTTCCAACGATGTACAATGTTCATAACATCAATATCCGAAATGTGATTTCGAGGATGCTCTTCTGGCACCAGAATCGATAGTCCTTCTTCAGGCACAATGCTCTGTTCCGTAGTTTTAATTTCCTTCTCCAGTTCTAGCAACATATTTTCGGTTGACGCGCCCAATCGATTGGAGCGCAGTTTCTCGGCTAGCTGCTTACGAAGATGTTCGACAGTGAAACCAACCGTCGGGATACCAGTATTTCTACACTGCTCGATAAGCTGTTCTTTCCGAAGTAAATATATCCACCCGATTGAGTCCTTGTTCAGCGTAAGGCTTGTAGTCGGGTTTTCGTGTTTGCTGTTTTCGTAGTTTTGGGCCGATGCTTCCTCGTTGGCGGCGGTTTCCTTTTTTCCGCTTTGCGACTTAGCATCAGGTCCCTGCTCGGGCGCCATTTGTAACGTGGATTTTGTCGTCGGCTGAGGTAGACCAGGGTTGTCCAGGGTTTACTTACGGATCCACAAAAACCTTAAGTAATAACTCGATTGAATTCTCCCACTTCTGGGGGTTAAATACATATATCTTTATTTACAGCTTTGATACATACAATTATTTACTTCGGTAACGTACTAACAGCTACGATGTTCCGTTAATCAGTCGGAAGTGCTTAGCTTATGATGGTTGAGTTGCCAGGCGATAATGTTCGGCAGTTATTCGCGACAGGTCGGATGTTACTGAAACCAGTCGGGGGTACTCCGGTTACTGCTCGGCAATTGGTCGGAAGTATTCGGGTAACTGCTCGGCAATCGGTCGGGAGTATTCGGGTTACGGCGGGCAACCAGTCGGGAATCCTCGTCGAATATATTCGCCGTTCTTTTAGAATAACTCAGTAGTAGTAGCAGCAGGATTGTCCTCTATACCATCGCTAAAGACTTATAAAATATACTACAATATTTACAAAAATACTTACAATACTAACTTAAAAATAACAGTCAGTCGAAGCCGCTGTGGAAAACAGTCAGCCGAAGCCGCTGTGGAAAACAGTCAGCCGAAGCCGCTGTGAAAAACAGCCAGTCGAAACCGCTGTGGAAAACAGTCAGCAGAAGCCGCTGTGGAAAACAGTCAGCCGAAGCCGCTGTGGAAAACAGTCAGCCGAAGCCGCTGTGAAAAACAGCCAGTCGAAGCCGCTGTGAAAAACAGTCAGCCGAAGCCGCTGTGGAAAACAGTCAGCCGAAGCCGCTGTGGAAAACAGTCAGCCGAAGCCGCTGTGGAAAACAGTCAGCCGAAGCCGCTGTGAAAAACAGCCAGTCGAAACCGCTGTGGAAAACAGTCAGCCGCAGCCGCTGTGGAAAACAGTCAGCCGAAGCCGCTGTGGAAAACAGTCAGCCGAAGCCGCTGTGAAAAACAGCCAGTCGAAACCGCTGTGGAAAACAGTCAGCCGAAGCCGCTGTGGAAAACAGTCAGCCGAAGCCGCTGTGAAAAACAGCCAGTCGAAACCGCTGTGGAAAACAGTCAGCCGAAGCCGCTGTGGAAAACAGTCAGCCGAAGCCGCTGTGGAAAACAGTCAGCCGAAGCCGCTGTGAAAAACAGCCAGTCGAAACCGCTGTGGAAAACAGTCAGCCGAAGCCGCTGTGGAAAACAGTCAGCCGAAGCCGCTGTGGAAAACAGTCAGTCGAAACCGCTGTGAAAAACAGTCAGCCGAAGCCGCTGTGACCGAAACAGTCAGCTTAAGCGATAAGCCCAAGCCGCTGTGCAAGGCGGTATAAAATACCCAAAGCACACTTCACACTCACACGCAATCACACTACCGATATAAATATATATCGGTTATGGCAAATTCTTGTCTCGTTTGAATCGCCCCGATACCTACCAAACATGGCATACTTATTCAACTAAAGTACCTACTAATTGAGAATTATTAGTGATACAATGAATACGAAATTGAATCTTACAGCTTATATCTACATACAAATAAATAGAGTGTGGCCAGATAGATGGAATAAAACTAGCGATTAAAAGCAGGCATTAAAAGTATATGTGCGTAGTATACGTCACAAGTTGTTCTAAGTCAAAATAGGAACCCAATTTATTTTTTATCTCGTACACTGAGCACCACCGAACAAAATTATAGTACTAACGAAAAAGAATTACTGGCTATAATTTGGGCATTAAAGAAATTACGTAACTACATATACGGCATAGCTGACTTGACTATCTTTACTGACCATCAGTCATTGACATACGCAATCTCAGACAAAAATCCTAACCCCAAGCTAAAACGATGGAAAGCCATCATAGAAGACTATGGTGCTAAATTAACCTATAAACCTGGTACACAAAATGTTGTGGCGGACGCATTATCACGACAAGCTATAAATACATCATCAGTAGGCACGGTTCATTCAAGTGATAGCTCAAGTGAACAAATAATAAAACCTGTATCACAACCATTTAATGCGTATCGAATACAAATTGAACTCATACCAAATGATGAAATACATACACAAATAATATTTCAGAGTAAATTAAGTCATATTATCAGATTTACTAACGAGAAAAATTACCGAACTAAAAAAGTGCATTCAACTCCAAAAAATCACCGCCATATATGCTACAGCTGAAGATTTATTTAAATACGGTAGAATCATAAAGAATACATTCAATACCACCAAATTCGTACACACACCAATAAGATTAAGAGATATAACGAAAAGAGAGGCACAAATTCGATTAGTACAAGAAACACACGAACTATTAGAACAATATTACTGGCCGGACATGAGAAAACACTGTAACAGTCCACCCTAAATACGAGCGTAAGACGTTATTTAACTGTCAAAAATTCTCATGCCCATACAAAATGTATGAGACCAACCCAAATAGCGCGACGCTAACGTTGAACAATTGAAAAATCCAATTTTGACGCGCGTAAAAAGTGAAGTTGGCTGCAAAAGAAGTGTTGTTATTGTTTTTTGTTTTTGTGGTATATACAAAAGTATTTCCAACAGTAATGACATTACAGCTACTTTAAGGTCAATTTCGCGATTTTATCTCTCTTAATTATTTTAATTTTGTGGTTTTTAGCAAATGAGATAAGTAAACAATACTGTTCGTTTCACAACGTTGGCGCTCTTATTTAAGTTACTCATTACAGCGTAAACACTAGACGCTAAATTACGTCGTGCCTAACGCCCATATTTAGGGTGGACTGTAAGGCATTTAATAAGAAATGCACTGCATGTTTGTATGGTAAATACGAACGCAACCCAACAATCAACCGCTATTACAAATTGACGAAGGATTTATATTATTAGACAGAACTCACACTGTAAATAACCATACGACAACAGAAATAACATTAGTAGAATTCACGGACGAAGTACATATAGATAACATAACTTATAAACTAAACATAGTGAAAGTTTTGAGATAATGAAAATTTTATATACAGACACAGAATATGCATTTAATAACTTAGACTCATTAAAAATTTTATATACCTGTAGAAAATCACCCCTTTAGGTCATTTATTTACTTAATAATAATTACAACTGGAATTATTAGTTGTCTATACACAGCTATAAAAATATCCAAATATTGTATAATATACAGACAACGCAAAGCAGACGAAAATTTTAAAGTTCTTTATAGAAATGAGCTAGTAAAGCTACAGGCTAATACAGTTTAAATCGGGACGATTTAATTTAGGAAGGGGAGAGTTAAGGAACACTACAACCTCAAGGTTGTTAAAACAAAGATACAAACATAATTTAAGCTAAAGCAAGATCAAGCATGTTAAACAAAAACAAAGATACAAACATAATTTAAGCTAAAGCAAGATCAAGCATGTTAAACTAAAACAAAGATACAAAACATACTTTAAGACACAAACATTAGCTGTAATAAAACAAAGATTATTTGTAATAAAACAAAACCAAGGTTATTTGTAATAACATGCTAAATTGTAATCGAAATAAAGATACAAACACTTTAGGACAAAGACATTCATTTCAGGGAAATATCAAATGTAAACATATTCTAGAGATAAGAAAATATCAAACACATTTTTAGTAAACACAATTTACAAACAAACAACCCAAGAAAAGGGTATGTTAAAAAATAAGATAAAGAATGTACATTTTAATAACTAACCCTAGTTTAAGCAAACAGGTACTAAAACTCAACATTATATAAAAAGATTATTTTTAGAGATGAGGGCAGTCTAAATTTAACACGAGTCTCAATCGAACATCAGTATTAAACATAAATGTAGTTTAGATTCATTTTTTAAAGGAATAAATAAAGAAAGCGCATAGCCGCTCAATAAATTAATTTTTTTTTTTTAAATCTAAAAAGGGAAATCTTTAACTAGTTTCCAAACGTTGAAACAAAAAGTTAAATAATAATTAATTTAATACTGCCTTAAATTAAATACATACTTATGTCAAAATAAGAAAAAATAAAGCGGCTTAGTTTTGTTGTCGCTATTGCCATTGTTGCAAAATGCTATACGCTGCAATATAATAAAAAATCAATAAAAAAAATAAGCACAAACGGATATGATGTCGTTACTGGGGCGATATACTGGAAAAGATCTAACTCACACTGTAATAAAGAAATTAAAACTAGAAGACCCGAAAGCTTTCCAGAGTTTTTGTAGATTATCGAAAAAAAACTTTGAATATTTGTTGAGCATTGTTGGTCCTATAATACATAACAAAAGACAATATTGAGGGAGGCAATTTCAGCATCTACACGGTAGAATAACTAAAATTGAAAGAGGAAACTTAAAAAAAATGTTTTGTCTTTTTAGCACATTGATAACTCTTACGTTTAAAGCAACTGGACACAGTTAAACAGATCTTTCATTCGGATTTCGTGTTTTGTTTCGAGTATTCCGCTTATTGCTTCAAAAACTTTTAAAGCTATTTACATGGAAATATCTAAGACCTACTTAAAGGTAAGCGTAAATTCATTATTATAATTTCAATTTTAACTTAACATTTTATGAATGCACAACAGCTTTGTAGTAGAAAAGTATTGCGGAAATCTTTTTACTAAAAATGGAATTTTCCTATGTGCTTTGGAGCTATTGGTAAGATGTATAAATTTTAAGATATTTGGTTTTTTTAAAATTATAAGTGGTTTAATCAACACAGATGGAAAAAATATTTCACTTTAAGCGATTTAGCAGCATCATTTTATTGGCAGTAATTGATACCAATTATAAATTTATCATGGTTGACGTCGGAACAAATAGCAGGGCCAATGATGCAGCTGCCTTTTTTTCCTCAGAAGTCGGGAAATGCATCAAACAGAATTTATTAAATTTTCCTGATGACGAAGATCTTCCTGGTACAAGTTTAAAGGTATTGTTAAATAAATGTTTTTTTTTTAACTTATGCGAGGAAAATAACATCTTTATTTATCGTTTATCTCGGGCACGCCGTTTGGTTGAAAATGCCTTTGGAATTTTGTCAAATAGATTTGATGATTCTATTTATGACAACAGTAATTTCACAAATTTAGAAATCTCTAGTGGTCAAAGAGGTAGCGATGAAGGTGCTATTATTAGAAATAAGTTCAAGCATTTTTTAATAATGTAGAAATCCTTCCTTGGCAAAATCAAGCCATTAACAAATTAAATTTTTAGTTTTTCTTGATCAAAAACATTTATGTATATATGGGCATCAGTTTTTCGTTTTTATACATGCATACATATGTCTGTACCTTTGAATATTTATATAAGCTATTTAATATAATTAAAATTAATATTTTATATAATTAAATTCAAATCATAAAATACAAATTAATTTTTTATTTTAAGAAATATAAATTTATTGTTATTTCTTTAAAATAAGAATTTAAAAATTTTACTTATAAACATAATCAGTTTTGAGATAAAATTTTTGGAATAAAATTACATAAAAGCAAGTACATTTAAAATAACGAAAGTCATTAAAAGGTTGCCTAAGTAAAAACGTACATAAGTATATAATGTTAAGTGTACTATTAATAGGTACCAAAAAAGTAAAAATACTAAAGTAATGCTTTATATACTTTGCACGTACAGACTAATGTGATGCGTTAAAAAATAAATTCTTATAAGTTTACTGTGTGCTAGTGTATATAACATATTAAGTGAAATAGTGGTTACATTCAGCAAAACACAACATTCCATTTTTGTCCTCGTAATTTGGTTATATGTCCCTATATTTATCGATAATTGATTTTGACATCTAAAAACATATTTTATAAAAACAAAATACATTCTGCTTTTAATTGTTGTAGTTGTTTTAAAACTGCTTTCACCAGTTAAATTAATATTCCTTGGGTAATCACTAGAAAAGTGACATGAAAACAAACAAAAATGAATATTTGAATGTCAAAAAGTACAACAAATATGTGTATATAATTTTAAAGGAAGTTTGGCAGCCATGAATACCAGAAAAAAATATTGAATTCGTCTACGCTGCCACCTGTTAATTGATTCGCCTTAAACGTCAATAAAAATATCGGCGAGAAGAAAACAAACTTTTTGGCAAACTTTTTAATTGTTTTGGCAAACTTTTTGCAGAGTTGCATTAAATGTAGTATACGGTAATTACATTTGAGGAAAAATGTAAACAAACTTTTGCAAAAATAGTTAATATTTTAAAGCGCACAAAAGTCCTTATTTTTTGTTAAATTTACACAAATAATATTGAATCCAAAGGCATCATACCTATAGAATCTAATTTTGCAACTGTCACTTAAATCGGTTCCCAATTTAAAGTGCTACATATGAGAAAATTTATCCTCTCAATAAAAAAGTTTCCACTTATAAAACCCAAACTATTAAGTGTGCCGCATAATGACTTATATCAATCAGAAGAGCATAAAAGTACAATTCATAGTTGGTATAAGACATTTTCTGAAATACTTGAATTTAGAAGATATTGCCTAACAAACTTTGGCAAATGTCAAAATTAAGGTATCAAAATTAAAGTAAAAAGTTTTTTACGTATAAAACCAAAACTATGCAGTGTGCCAGATAGCGACCTATACAAATCAGTAGAGGACAAAAATACAATTCAGAAATAGTAATTGGCATTTTCTGAAATACTTTAATTTAGTAGATATAACTTAACAAACTTTGAAAAATCAAAAAAAATGTTCAAAATTAAGGTAAAATTTTTTACTTATAAAACATAAACTATGCGGTGTGCCACATAGCGACCTATACCTTTCAGTAGAGGACAAAAATATAATTCAGAAATGGTATCTGTCATTATCTGAAATACTTGAATTCAGAAGATATTACCTAACACACTTTGAAAAATCTAAAAAAATGTTAAAAATTAAGGTGAAAAGTTTTTTACTTATAAAACTTAAACTATGAGGTGTGCCACATAGTGACCTATACCAATCAGTAGAGGACAAAAATACAATTAATTTTTGATATTGGACATTTTCTGAAATACTTAAAATTAGAAGATATTGTTAAAAAACTTTCATAAATGAAAAAATAAATATTTTAGTAGTAAGGAGCAATATCGATAATCGTGTTCATATTATAACATATTATAACCATTTACAGACGCAATTTTACCAGATTTTCATCCAGTACTTTCATACAAAAATAAGTTAAAGGTATGGCAACCTTACAAATTTGCCAACATATGTTTATTTCATAAATTAGACTAGATAAGACACGAAAAGATATGTGGCATCACTACGTTAACCCCTTCATTTTTACAGGACAGGAAATTTTTATTTTGTATGATTCTGTCTCTTTTCTTTTTTGCGGGTAATTGACATTTTCTTTATTTACATTTTTATTAAAACAATTTACCACAAGTGACCATAAATTGGCGGAAAAAATTGGAAATTTGTATTTTCTGGCGCAATTTTCCATTTTTTCCGCCAATTTTACTGTCATAGAAATGACATATACATAGTTCGAGCAGCAGAAGCAGAAAATAAAAGGAAGTTGACGAGAACAAAGCTGAAAAAATGTAAGTATTTTGGTGTTTCTAAAAAAAGTTAATAAGCTTTATTAATTAATTTACCTTGTTTTTCAGGAGTCGCAGATGCATTATGGGTTGCCCTGAGGTAGGAAAGATTCACCGGTTTCCGAAGGATGCTTCCAGGTAAGTTTATTTGAATTTGTTTAATATGTGTGCAGTTGGGGAACATTTCAATTTTGCCCAAAGTTTTTAACTTTTTCTTATGAAAAATAAATGTAATTCCATGTGGATCTCCAATTGGTTAATAAATTATGTCCAATTTTATTTTTTATTAGAAACCGGTGAAGTTGTTTGGTGCTATAAAAATTTATACCTTTCGATATTTTATCTAAAATGAAGAACGTTCTTTCATGAATACAAATGCCTATGCACGTATTCTTTTATCCAATTGGCATGTGATAATCGTTATATCTCTGAAGGAGTGAAAATTAAGAAAAGTGGATGGAAATTATGCTGTGAAATTTAAAAAAAGTGAACATTTAAAAAGAATAAAAAAGTGGTATAAAAGTGTATTGTGGACTATTTAATGCAGTGTGGTATAAAACGAAAAATGTGTTGTGGACTCTTTAATGCAGGGGAATTAAAGCAAAATGTGCTGTGGAAGCTTTATTAGAATTTGTTATCTTATTGCCCTCAGATGGACTTTTGAAAGTTTTAATTTATCTCTTTTTTAAAGATTTTCAAAGCCCTGAAAAGGGCTTTTTTATATGTAAGAGCCCGTGAGTAAACAGATATTAATACACATTTTATTTCCAGCGCTACTTGACAATTTGTTCAGATGTCTGCCATTAATCCTTACTAAACTAATTCACTTTCTATTTCCAGCGCTACTTACCAACTAACTTACTTTCTGTTTTCAGTTAGCACCTACAATTCTGGGCCGACACAGCCAATTTTTCATCAGCCAAGTAAAAATATGTAAACACTTTATTTTAGGAAGAAGAAAATATTAAACCTTAAAAGCCCTTTTCAGGGCTCAAAATATTTTAAAATAGAGATAAAAATAAAATTTTGAACAACTCTTTTGAGGGCTTTAGGCTTATAAAAAATATTACTGAACAAATACTTAATAAGAATATAAATTAAAAATTGCGAAAAAATATAGCACTTAAATATGGTAGAAGAAACTGTATTAATAAAAAACTATATATTTTATTTCCAGCAAAAACTTACCAATTTGTGAACAGTTTTATCAATTATTCATCCGCCAAACAACTAAATTCCACATGCAGGTAAGTGGCTGCAGAAGAAAGCACAAATTATTTTAAGTGATGGCACATTTTATTTTCAGTCATCACTTAACAAATTTGTATATAGTTCACAAATTTTCTTCAAAATAAGTAAGTGTCTGCAAGTAAAGAAACCATTTGTAATCACTTACATTTTCATTTTGTCTCTTTTTATATTATATTGTAGCCCTCAGAAGGACATTTGAAAATGTAAAATTGCTTTTATTTTTTAAGTATTTTTGGAGCCCTCAAAAGGGCTTTTTGAAGTTTCACTTTATCTCTTTTTAAAGGGTTTTGGAGCCCTAAAAAGGGCTTGTTTTATATGTAAGCGCCTGTAAGGAAACATAATAATAAATATTTTGTTTTCAAATAATACTTACCAGTTTCCGCATATTAGTAACATCAAACCAATGTTATATTCTCTTCTGTAGGTTCACAGGTCTGCCAATAATCCACCAGCCAAACAAATCGTATCTGTAAAAACAGATTCACTAATACACTTTTTATTTTCAGCAGCTACTTACCAATTTGTTCAAATGTCCGCCAATAATCCACCAGCCAAACAAATCGCATCCATTTGCAGGTAAGTATCTGTAAAAATACATTTTGTTAATAAAAAAACTAATCCACTTTTTATTTTCAGCAGCTACTTACCAATTTGTTCAGATGTCTGCCAATAACCCACCAGCCTAACAAATCGCATCCATTTGCAGGTAAGTTTCTGTAATAAGCACATTATGTTAATAAAAAACTAAATTACTTTCTATTTCCAGAAATACTTACCATTCAGGGTCCAATTGTGCCATTTATCCATCAGCCTGACAAATCGCTTCCATTCGTAGGTAAGTTCCTGTAAAAAATGTGTTAATAAAACAAACTAATTTCATCATTTTTTCAGCTAATTTAGTGCAAATTTTTCAAATTGCCCGCAGCCAACACTTACCGATGTGCCCAAAAAAAATTAAATTAAATTAAATTAATTATATTATTATTAATAATTTGTTATTTTTGTATTTTTTGATAAAATTTTTCACGTTTGCCAACAGAAAGTTTTGTTTATTTTGTAGCTGTCATTGGTTTTTTGTTTGTATGTTGAGGTAAGAACTGCTTTTTCGCATTGTGTTTTAGGATGCCACTTTTTTATTTTCTTTCTCATATTTAGGGGTTAATCGCATATGATAAGTTACTTTTTAAACGTCAGTGTTGAGGAGTCTGGTTATGTCTGTGGTTTATTTAAAGGAAAACAAACACACAGCACACGAGGTAAGTAAAGTTTTTAATAAATTTAATTTATTTCTTTACAGATTTATTTCATTTATTTGGACGTGGAACAAAGGAAACATCTCTGACACCGGCAGCTGTTAGTGGTAAGATGGATGTATCGTTCCATTTTCTAATTTCCTGCTTTTAATATTTTTGCATTTCCTACAGGTTTTAGGCCTTGATTTCGCTGCAGATTGGTCGCCTGCACACTCATCTGGTGGAATCACTTCTTTGTGCTGGAGAAAGGGGTGGGGTTTTTAATTTCATTCATTCATACATTTCTGGTTCCCCCATGCTCAATATGCCCCTTCTCCTATAAACTAAATAAAACACACAGCCGGACAGTTCTTAAAATCTCATGAGCCCGCCGGAGTGTAATTTATATTCAAAAATGTTGTTAAAGGCTGTAGCCACGGGAAGTCTACGCCCGATTCCCCCACGGACAGAGTTGCATCGCAACAAATTTCAGGCTGTTAAAAATCTAATCGAGGAACATTTTAAAATACTCGACTCTAGACAAATACACATTACGCAGCAGCTATCGGAAATGTTTTATGCAGAGCACAAAGGAAAATTCTTTTAAAATCGCTTAATAACATTTATGGGCAGGTAAATAAAATAGTTACTTAGCTGGTGCTACCATTAAAACTTTAAAATTTTTCTTCTTAGTGGCCCAAGTTATGCTTTAATTCTACAATCACAAGATAGCATTTCTAAGTGGAGAAGTCTAATGGGGCCCACAAAAGTTTTTAAAGCGATCTACTCTAATCCCGATTGTATAAGAGCTCTGTACGAACTTTCTGATACACATAATGCTTGTAATGCTTCGGACAATTCCCAAAATTTCATTTAAAATCGCTTTAAATTTGTAGCAATGGCTTTATAATCACCTTATTCTGTTTGGCGTCGTCAACACAAGACGACGTCGTTTTTCTTCGTTTGTTGTAAATCGGTATTCCTGTTGTCAACATTGACATAAATCGATGACTGTCGACATATGTTTGGTATTTCCTAATAACAATTGACGTCACCATTTTTGGTGTTGTTTTGTGTCGTGTGCTAAAGAAAACTTAAAAAAAATAGAAAGCGTACGGCGATATTAAAAAAAGCCAAGTAAGAAACATATAAAATAACATAAAGGAAATGTAAAACACGTAAATTATTAACCCCTGTCAATTTTAAAAATTAATGGAAGAGTTAGAAAAAGTCTATTCCTTGCTAGAGAATTTCGCAGGGGCATTATTACAATTTGTCGGACTGATAAATGGATTGCATATAAAAAGCTTCACTTATTTTTTTTATCCATTAAATAATAACATTAAAAATTTAAAGTTTTATTAATGCAAAGCTCTTTATCAAGCAGCTAAAATCACACCTTTAACTAACGGCAAATTGCAATAATGGCCCTTAGACTAATTAATTTAAACTTAAACTTTCCACAACACTTTCTTAACATAATAGAAAACAAATTGAATCATCTGTCACAAATATTAGATATGTGTGTTTCACTTATTTATATTATCGATAAACAGTCAACGTCGTCATTAAGCTGTTAGGGAATACCAAATTAGTATTGATGTTGTGTTTAATTGATGTTATCTGAAAATTGACGATGTTGACGACGCCAAACAGAATAAGGGTGATTGTTTTTTCTAATGGTAACAAAATTCATTAAATTATAATTTGGAAAATATGTAATTATATTTATGAAACACAAAATTATGATAATAAGAACATCATAAAACTAAGCTTAACATTAATATATCCTAACTCTTTTGAAGATGGATGGATACCAGAGCTGTAAATGAATCGTTAATTTTTGATTTTAATTCGTTACGAATTATCTACATTTTTAATTAATTATTTTCACAACAACAAAAAAATAATTGAATGAAATTTGAATCAATTCAAGCGAATTATGCAGAAATGAATTTCAATTAATTTCCAATTCAAATGAATTTGTTAATAGAATTGCAATTCGTTTCTAATTCAAATGGATTTTCAAAAGTGAATTGCAATTCATTTTCAATTTATTTGAATTGAATTGGAATTGGAAATAAATTGCAATTCTTTTTACAAATTTATTTGAATTGGAAACGAATTGCAATTTATTTCAATCAAATTCATTTGAATTGTTTCATGTTTTATTCAAATAATTTTTTTGTGTAAATAGATTTAATTAAAAATTGTTAATTCAGTCCATGAATGATTCGCGAATTAATTTAAAAATGAATGATTCATTTACAGCTCTGATGGATTGTAAGTAAAATAGGAACATATAAAACTGCATCTATAATATCTATAGTCAACAAACACCACAGCTGGGAGTTGTTATTACCAGCAGGAAATCATACAGGTCTGTTCTGTAAATCACTTTTTGTCAAAGTGATTTCAAATCACGTAAAAGGTGTTCTGCCTACAAAGTATACTGATTTAAAAACGGTTAACTAACAGGTCTGTTCTGAAAATCACGTGATTTTAAAACACGAACGGTTTTAAAATCACGCCAACGATTTGATGCTGTTCTGAAAATCATGCGATTTTCAATTTTTCGGCGTGGTTTTAAACGTTCAAAAACACAAGAAAACAACTGATTTTTTAGATTTGTGTTTTGTTTTTTTATTTTTTTAATTCGTAACAAAAATATTATTGGAAATTCAATAAATAAATAAATAATGAAATAAACATTTGTTTTTGCTTAAAAAACTTAAGATTATTTACTTTTCTTAAATATCACAAGTTTTTAAGGGGTACGTACTATTATCTGTGTGACTGTATGTCGTTTATATTTTGATTTTGAAAGCAAAATATGGAATATATCGAGTGTTTTGTGGCGAAATAAGGCAATATGGGTATCATTGGAAAGGTATTCTCAATACCTATTCAACTAGAATGGAAAAAAGTTAAAAATATAAAAAGGTTTTTTTGGTCGTTACCTGATTATTGTATTTTTCCTTTTCAGTTGAATAGTTATTGAGATTACCTTTCTTAAAATTGAATTTTTTCCGTAGACAACTTTTTTTAAATATTAAAGCTGCGTCCGTAAACTAATTTAAGCTAAAATTAGAAATTAAAGGGTGTTACAATAGTTGATGTAATTTGATGTATATGGCCAAACTGTTAAAAGTTTATAGACAGACAGTTGAAATTTTCAAATAACCTTTACTGCTAAGTCTGCTACAACAGCAAGTATAAAATCTGTATTTGGAAATTAAAAGTGAACCTATAATTAATGTAATTTAGTGTATTGGCCAACTTTTGAAATTTTATAGCCGAATAGATTAAATTTGCAAAGAACCTTTATTGCTAAGTCCGGTTTAACAACAAGTGTAAAATTTGCATTTGGAAAAATAAAGGGTGTGCCAATAGTTTATTTAAGTTGATGTATGTGGCCAAACTATTGAACCTTTATACACAAACAGCTGAAATTTACAAGGAACCTGATTTGCTAAGTCCTATTAAGACAAGTATACAATTTGAGTCTAGATTTTAAAATTTGAATTTGGAAATTAAAGGCTGTCCCAATAGTTAATGTAATTTGGTGTATGTGGCCAAACTTTTGAACCTCTATAGACAGACAGCTAAAATATATATTTTTTAGTTGGTTTTTTTGCAAGAATTATTACATGTGGCATTTTCTTTTGAGCCTTTCATCACATACCTGATTGTGCAGATTTCCACACTACCATTGAGGTACTGCACTTAGCGCGTTGCCATTTATTTTATATGGCTGGCATCCCCAATAGGCCTAAACCATTTCTAGCAATATACAATATGCCTTTTTTATACTATTAAGCCATCATTTTATAAATGATTTTTATAGAAGTGTGATTGTTTTTTCTTTTCACTCATATTTTTCATGCATTCATTTAAGACATTAGTATTTTATAGACCTACTTACATATTTAATATAAAATGAGTATAATTAAAATAAACAAATTGTATAAAAATAAAGTTAATAAATTAATAAGTAATGCTGGTGGCGTTGAGGCATATTCAACACACTTCTTTAGCATAAAATTATTTTATATATTGTAATATCTTTTTTTATACTATTAAGCCATCATTTTATGAGCGATTTTTATAGAAGTGTGATTGTTTTTTTTCACTCGTATTTGTCATGCATTCATAGAATGTGTAAAATAAAAATAAACGAAATTGTATAAACATAAACTAAATAAAATGATAACTATTGTTGATGGCATTGACGGCATATTTAACACACTTCTTTAATTTAAAACTTTATTGCTACATATTTTACATATGGAAAAAGAATTGTTATATATATAAATTATGCAGTCTTTACAAACGTTATAAATACAAAGAGAACATTTTGTTTTACTTTTTTTAGAACTAGCGCAGTGGCAACAAAAATTAGAACAATCGTCAGAATATTTTATTAACATAGACTTTATTTTACATCTAAAATTATTAGGAATTGGCAAATTGGTCATTGGTAAGCCTTTTAAGAAACTTATTATATATAAAATAACAAAAACACCACAGCTCTATCGATTGGCATTAGTCGCAACGACGCACGGCATTTAGTTTGGATTTTATAATTAAAAAACCATCACACTTAGTCACTAAATGCCATAGGTGTAGCTCCTTTAATTCTAAAATGTCGAAAGTGACAACTGGAAAATCTGATTCTACAAGCCTGGAGCTTCGTTTTTCAAGTTTTTGTTTAATAATTCATGCATAAATAACGATTTGTGGTCGCGTTAAAAAATGAAATATTTTTTCAAAAGTTTGTTTACATTTTTTGGTGTATTTGCATGAACACTATTACCGACATTGATTTTTACTTGCAAATTTTTAATTTGCAAAATTTTGCTGTGGTATACCATCTAAACACAAGTATTTCAGAAAATGTCAAATACCAATTCTGAATTGTATTTTTGTCCTCTATCCTTTGGTATATGTTGCCTTGTGGCACAACGACTAGTTCCGATATTATACTTAAAAACTTTTTACCTTATTTTTATGCTCTTTTTCTATATGTCAAAGTTTGTTGTGCAATATCTTCTGAATTAAAGTATTTCAGAAAATATCAAATACCAGTTTTGAATTGTATACTTGTCCCCTATTGATTGGTATATGCCGATACGTGGCACACTTTCTAGTTTGTCTAAAATATTTAGCAAGCTATTTGTACAATTTTATAAAAATTTTTACGTCATAACTCTTGAATGGAAGTGTTTCAGAAAATGATTTAAACTAGTTCTAAATTGTTTTTTTAGTCTCTATCGATTGGCATTAGTCGCAATGACGCACGGCATTTAGTTTGGATTTTACAATTAAAAAACCATCACACTTAGTCACTAAATGCCATAGGTGTAGCTCCTTTAATTCTAAAATGTCGAAAGTGACAACTGGAAAATCTGATTCTACAAGCCTGGAGCTTCGTTTTTCAAGTTTTTGTTTTATAATTCATGCATAAATAACGATTTGTGGTCGCGTTAAAAAATGAAATATTTTTTCAAAAGTTTGTTTACATTTTTTGGTATATTTGCATGAACACTATTACCGACATTGATTTTTACTTGCAAATTTTTAATTTGCAAAAGTTTGCTGTGGTATACCATCTAAACACAAGTATTTCAGAAAATGTCAAATACCAATTTTGAATTGTATTTTTTTCCTCTATCCTTTGGTATATGTTGCTATGTGGCACAACGACTAGTTCCGATATTATACTTAAAAACTTTTTACCTTATTTTTAAGGTCTTTTTCTATATGTCAAAGTTTGTTGTGCAATATCTTCTGAATTAAAGTATTTCAGAAAATATCAAATACCAGTTTTAAATTGTATACTTGTCCCCTATTGATTGGTGTATGCCGCTACGTGGCACACTTTCTAGTTTGTCTAAAATATTTAGCAAACTATTTGTACAATTTTATAAAAATTTTTACGTCATAACTCTTGAATGGAAGTGTTTCAGAAAATGATTTAAACCAGTTCTAAATTGTTTTTTTAGTCTCTATCGATTGGCGTTAGTCGCAATGACGCACGGCATTTAGTTTGTATTTTACAATTAAAAAAACTATCACACTTAGTCACTAAATGCCGTAGGTGTAGCTCTTTTAATTTTAAAATGTCGAAAGTGACAACTGGAAAATCTGATTCTACAAGCCTGGAGCTTCATTTTTCAAGTTTTTGTTTTAAAATTCATGCATAAATAACGATTTGTGGTCGCGTTAAAAAATGAAATATTTTTTCAAAAGTTTTCTTACATTTTTTGGTATATTTGCATGAACACTATTACCGACTTTGATTTTTACTTGCAAATTTTTTATTTTTTTTAATTTGCAAAAGTTTGCTGTGGTATACCATCTAAACACAAGTATTTCAGAAAATGTCAAATACCAATTCTGAATTGTATTTTTGTCCTCTATCCATTGGTATATGTTGCTATGTGGCACAACGACTAGTTCCGATATTATACTTAAAAACTTTTTACCTTATTTTTACGCTCTTTTTCTATATGTCAAAGTTTGTTGTGCAATATCTTCTGAATTAAAGTATTTCAGAAAATATCAAATACCAGTTTCGAATTGTATACTTGTCCCCTATTGATTGGTGTATGCCGCTACGTGGCACACTTTCTAGTTTGTCTAAAATATTTAGCAAGCTATTTGTACAATTTTATAAAAATTTTTACGTCATAACTCTTGAATGGAAGTGTTTCAGAAAATGATTTAAACTAGTTCTAAATTGTTTTTTTTAGTCTCTATCGATTGGCATTAGTCGCAATGACGCACGGCATTTAGTTTGAATTTTACAATTAAAAAACCATCACACTTAGTAACTAAATGCCATAGGTGTAGCTCCTTTAATTCTAAAATGTCGAAAGTGACAACTGGAAAATCTGATTCTACAAGCCTGGAGCTTCGTTTTTCAAGGTTTTGTTTTATAATTCATGCATAAATAACGATTTGTGGTCGCGTTAAAAAATGAAATATTTTTTCAAAAGTTTGTTTACATTTTTTGGTATATTTGCATGAACACTATTACCGACTTTGATTTTTACTTGCAAATTTTTTATTTTTTTTAATTTGCAAAAGTTTGCTGTGGTATACCATCTAAACACAAGTATTTCAGAAAATGTCAAATACCAATTCTGAATTGTATTTTTGTCCTCTATCCATTGGTATATGTTGCTATGTGGCACAACGACTAGTTCCGATATTATACTTAAAAACTTTTTACCTTATTTTTACGCTCTTTTTCTATATGTCAAAGTTTGTTGTGCAATATCTTCTGAATTAAAGTATTTCAGAAAATATCAAATACCAGTTTTGAATTGTATACTTGTCCCCTATTGATTGGTGTATGCCGCTACGTGGCACACTTTCTAGTTTGTCTAAAATATTTAGCAAACTATTTGTACAATTTTATAAAGATTTTTACGTCATAACTCTTGAATGGAAGTGTTTCAGAAAATGATTTATACCAGTTCTAAATTGTATTTTTAGCCTCTACCGCTTGGCATTAGTCGCAACGACGCACGGCTTTTAGTTGGGATTTTATAACTATAAAACCGTCACACTTAGTGACTGAATGCCATAGGTGTAGCTCCTTTAATTCTAAAATGTCGAAAGTGACAACTGGAAAATCTGATTCTACAAGCCTGGAGCTTCGTTTTTCAAGTTTTTGTTTAATAATTCATGCATAAATAACGATTTGTGGTCGCGTTAAAAAATGAAATATTTTTTCAAAAGTTTGTTTACATTTTTTGGTGTATTTGCATGAACACTATTACCGACATTGATTTTTACTTGCAAATTTTTAATTTGCAAAATTTTGCTGTGGTATACCATCTAAACACAAGTATTTCAGATAAATGTCTTAGCTGTATGTCTTAGCTGTAGCTCCTTCATTTCTAAAATGAAGAAAGTGACAACTGGAAAATCTGATTCTGCAAGCTTAGAGCTTCTTATTTTAAGTTTTTATTTTAAAATACATTAAAAATTGACGAATTGTGACCACATTTAAAAAAGCTTATTTTTTGTCAAATATTGTTTACATTTTTGTCATAAACAACAACAATATTCCGTTTTTTGCAACTCTGTTAAAAAGTTTGTCATTTCTCAGAGTTTGTTTTCTTCTCTTGCGTAATAAAATTATATTAAAACAACGCGCGAGAAAATAACAAACTTTTTCCAACAAACTTTTTTTAGCTGAGAGCGAGAGAGAAAAAAGAATCACTCAATTGTGCAGAAAAATGAGTGTTTCTCATCTACTTTTTTACAGGTGCTACCAAATTAATGAAAGGAATATAAATTCATTTTATATCTGCATGACGAAATTATATTGACAAAAGCTAAAATCCCATATGTTTTATAAGGTTTTGTGAAAAAGTTTTATTGTACATACATTTTGCTAAGAAAATTAGCATTGTCGTACCGCACGAATCATTATTGTGGGAAAGTTTTTTTGGGTTAAAAAATATTTATCTTTCTGGATACTACCAGAATGCCAGAAAGGCTTATAATAGAAAAGAAATTAAATTCAATATTTATATTTTATTGTTCTTATTTTATTAAATAGATATTTAAAAAATTTAATTAACTTCCTGAAGAAGTTTACACTTTGAAATCAGTTGCAAGCATTTCTAAAAATATGTAAGTGAACTTTTTTAATGATAGTTTTTTAATTTTATAAATTTATTTATTCATTTCATTCTGTAATATAAAGCCAAACATGATCAAAATTACATAGGAATTACATTACATAGAAATTAAACTAGAGATAAATCCATATTTATTTATTTAAATGATTTATATTTTTATTTATTTAAATGATTTATATTTTACAAATATTCAAGGTGCGATAAATAATAATAAGACTCTAAAACTAAGATTGGGAAACAGAGTTCAAAAACATAAGTTAATAAATTCAATCTATGGCATGGAAAATGTTGTAAATTATTAAAGAATGATTCAATTTCATATATTAGTGCTGAATTAATCGCCTAACATTTAGAAGAAAACTTAAATTTCTTTAAGGTGTTAATACAGCAGGGTTTTTTTAAGTCTTAGATTTCTGGTATATCTCTTCATTTTTGTGTTCTGTAATTATAATAAAATTTTGTTTAACTTGTAAATTAATAAAACTTATCTTAAGAAATCTAAACAAGAAACACTTAATTTAAAATAATATCCAATAAAATAATATTAAGCAAAATATTTCTTTATTCACTTTTGTTTTAGTTGATGCTAAAAGAAAATTTTTAAATTATTTTATTTTTTTAAATTATTTTATTATCTTGCTTACAGATTAGTCCTATTTAAAAAAAAATATTTTAAAAATAATTTATTTAATGTATTTTGACGTTTTTTTTTCTAATTTTTTAGATTAATATATTTGTTCTCTATCGCTAACAAGAAGCGGTAATATATTTTGAGAAATTAATGATAAGCTAATTAAATACATTTTGGCGATTTTTTTGTAATATGCTACTCACCTTGTAACTTAAGTAACTTATAATACTTTTGATTCGTTTTTCGACGATTTTATTTAATTTTGCAAAGTTAGCTTCTCAACTGTTTTCACAAAGTGTCTTATTAAATAAATTATAAAACTTTCGATTCGGTTTTCGTCCTCTGTAAATGTGTGCGAAATATTTTGTGAGTAATTAATGACAAACTTATTTAACACATTTTGACGATTTTTTTAGTTTTGCAAAATATGTTTCCAAGTGTTTTCAAAAAGAGTTTTAGATAATAACTTAATACTTAAGATTCGTTTTTCGACCTTTGTACGTGTGTGCGATTTTTTTTTTTTAAATTTAGAACAAATTTATTTAATACATTTTGACGTTTTTTTTCTAAAATATTGTTTTTGTTAAAACTCTCATTTATTATATTTTTATACTTAATCAATCATTCAATAAAATATAGAAATCTTTCATTGATGAAACGTTAATCAGGTAATTTTAGTTGAATTAAACAAATTTATATTGAAGTTTTAATTAATTATGTAAAAAAAGAAAACGATTTTTCCGGATTTAAATCTTACCTGATTGCACCATTATTACTATTATCTAACTTTTCTGTCAAAAAGATAACTAAAAAAACTTATTGAATATTTTATAGAAATTTATTCAGTGCTAACATACATTCATTAAAATATCTTAAAGTAAAAAAAAAATTTGTAACCCTGTTTTTACGTATGCCCCATAAACTAAAGTAATATTTTCTAAAAAGTGAGGTTTACAATAAAATGTGAAACAAACACATATAATAAATATATTGAACCACTTTTCCACACCAATAAAATGTGAAACAAACACATATAATAAATATATTGAGCCACTTTTCCACACCAATTTTTCTATAAAAAATGTTTACACTTCATATTCTATCTACCAAAATAAAATTTGTTGGCAATAATTAAAATTAACTTCGGCATATGCACATAATTTATTTTAAATTATTATTTAAGATTTTTAAAGTTAATAGAAACTTACGTGATTTTTCTAAATATAAAATCAATGTAAATTGATGAAAAATGTTCAGTCTGGCCTACCTTTTTTTGTACTAAAACCGAAAACAATATCTGGCATCTCTGTGGTATACTCCTATTATTCAATGAGGGTTTTCACCACAGATAACTAACCAGATCCGAAACGAAAAATTTAGTGTGGCCAGATTCCAGCTTTCGTTAGAGAGGGATAGTAACAGTTCTTGCTTTTTTGATATTACTACCTCTTTCTGATTATAGCTGGAATTTGACATTTTATTTATTTACAAAAATTGTAAAGATATTGTGATATTGTGCAAAGATAAATATTGTGTTTAAAGTGCAATAATATATCAATAATTAAAGTGAATAAATATAAATTAAAGTAATTAATTTTATTTGAAGATTTTTTGTGTGTTTTTTTGTTCAAAATCACATCAAATAAGGGTTGAAAAATCAACCATAACAACAAAGCAAAAAATCTAACAAAAGATGTAAGTTGAACAAAGTTGTTTTTAATCTAAATTAGATTTTAATGAAATTATCTGGTTTCTTTCAGGAGTCACCGCTGCATAATGGGTTGTGCCGAAGGAGAGAAGCTGCACCAGTTCCCGAAAAATCCGGCCAAGTAAGTTTGTATATAAGTTTCATTCAGAAGACATCTTTTAAGGCCTCTATTAAAATATGCCTTAATAGCTGCTTTTAACTTAACCACTATGGAAGAAGCCCAACAGTGGTTTAAGCATATGTTTATAGTATTGCTTACACCATTTAAGTCACCAAAATTTGAAAGAAGTATTGAAATATTACGTCAATGCTTAATAGAAGTTGATGAGGAAAGTAAAGGGAAAGAATACAATCTTCCAGATAACGATCAAAATCTTTTCTTGGAATCAATTGCATTTAACCCATTTCGAAAAATGTTCCTTTCAATTTTTAATGAAATTGAAAATGATATTAAACAAATAAATAAGGGACATGATTTAAATCCATATCGAAATGATGAAATATGTTTGTTTATACTAAACAAATATTGCCCTTTTATTGTTCTCTGGACTAATATTATGGGTATTCATGTTGATTCATCTGGGGAGCATGTAAGTAATGCCCCTGTTGAATTCGCTTTCTATTTACAAAAGCATATTATATTACCTCAAAAATCAGTACGAGCTGATGTATTTGTGAAAGTTATGAGAATGGACTACCTTAGTTCACTGAAGGAATTGCGGTACAAATATAAAATGTTTGGGTCAATATCCGAGAAAATTGAGGATATACTTACCTCAAGTTTAAATAACTTAAATGAAGAAGTTACTAGTACAAGATTAAAAAAAGAACATTGTTATTTTACTTCAACACCCATCAACAAAGAAGTTGATGATGTTGATATAGTAGAAAAGGACCACAGTTATTCCCAAAACAGCTCAAATATTGAACCTGTCGAAGAATGGAAAAAAAAAGACTTTAAAAAGCAAAAGGTAGTTCGACCTAAAGTGATGTTTGCTTCAAAAGCAAGCAAAAAAATTTCAAAAATTAAAAAAATAGAGAATAAAGTAATCAAACAAGATAAATTTTATCTGTTTAAATTTGATTTATTATATACTGAAATTAATAATATAAATAATCCAATCGAAGTTGGTTTTATGGATTATTTAGAAACTTCAGACTGGAATTCATTAAAAAATGGAAATTGGTTAATAAACTTTGTACTAGATTCTTGCCTTTTAGCAATTCTAAAGAACAGTAGATCAACTGCATGCCTACCCAATCGAATGAAATAAATGTTAAAACAATAAGCATTTTTATTCAAAATCAAGCGGAATTGTTATTTGTTCCAATTTTGAGTTTAGCCCATTTTACTTTATGTATACTTAAGTTAGGTACTTATGAGTTTATATATGTTAATTCTTTAAAAGATTTTAGTGTTGGAAAAAGAGTTTATGATCTCTTGATAGCCAAGTTAGAAAGTAATAAAAATTCGTGGACATATAGAGAAATAACTGAAAGGGAAATGCAAGACGATGGTTCAAATTGCGGAATTTTTGTTTTAATGTATGCATTAAAAATAATTCAAAACAAACCGTTAACAAATTTATGGAATCCTAAAGATTTCCGAAAGAAAATGAGAATATTGTTGCTTAAGCATCAGGGTGACAGATCAAGATTTTGTTGTCATTGTGGTAATCTTAAAAAGACTAATGGTAATATCTTTATATGTGAAAACTGCAATTTCTATATTTGTCAAACTTGTACAGTAAACCATCGTTCAATTGGTTCAAAAGCTTGTAAAGTTATTGAACAAGATATAGTATCTATATAAATTTTAGATGCATTAAAACATTCTGTCAAAGATCTTTGTTGACGGAAGCCTTTTATAAAATAAACTTTATTGTAAAACTGTGATATAATATATATATAACTATATAATTTAAGTACAAAATGAATGGTATGTAGGCCTAATGGGGAAGCCAGCCATAAAAAATAATTGGCAACGCACATCGCATGGTACCTCCTGGGTTGTGTGGAAAACTATGCAAATGTTTTTTTTTTTATATATTTTTTATATAAATTTCGGTTTTTTCTTAAGACAAAAAACATGTAAGAATTCTATACAAGAAATAGACTTTAAATTCATTAAAATAGGAAATGTATTTACATTAGTAATTTAAAAACTAGTTTTATGTTATACCTAGCTTCAAAAACCATTACCTTGTGTAATTAAAACCTTCTGTCGATTTATGGCTTTTGCGCTGTAATCGATTATGGTTTCAGTTTTTTAACCGTAGCAGGCAATAATAAATTCTAAGCAATAAATTTAAAAATTAAACACCCAAAATGCAGTGACTTTTGAAAACAAAATGCATATATGCCGCACGGAATTTATTTGAAATAAATTTTTAACATTTTTAACATTAATAGCAACAACTAATAAAATTTTTTAAATAATAGTAAAACAGTAAAATTATTAATAATAATATAATTCAATACATTAAAGCATTAGCATGAGAAATATTGTCTGGCCTACCGTTTTTTGTACTAGAAAACAAAAAAAAAAAACATCTGGCAGCTCAAACGTTTATTAACATGCAAAAATAAGGGTAGGTTTTTTCATGAAGAAATCCTTAGGCTGTGATTCCTAAAATACTTAGCATCATTTTAAATAAGAATTGCTAGATAGTGGAACTAAATATCGATTGAATTGCTTATCTTTTCACAAATTCAACAGTGTCTTTCGAATTAAAATGTTATAAACTATTTAACAAATAATGAAGGAGTTAGGAATACATCCTAAATAAATGTGTAAAGTTGAAAAAGATTACCATTATCTAATGGCCTAGACTCGCTTCTAAATTTAAAATTTCTTAATTGCATTATAGTTGGGAAACAATAATAACAAAAACAATGTTAAATTTGTAAAAATAGTTCTTATTGACATTTTATAGATTCTTGCTTTATTTCTTCCTTATGCTTATTAGATTAGCTGCTAAGTAATAGTATATAAATTTAGCCTCAAAGGCTTTGTATTACTTGAATAAAATAATAATAATAACTTTTCTATAGCGTTTATCATGGCCAATGCAAAAACACACACTGCGTAAATTTCAAGTTTTTATCTTTATAGTTCAAAATCGTAAAAATTACGTCAATTATGTAACACCCTTTAACTTTTCTATAGCGTTTGTTATTAATACTTTGTTCAAGAAAATATGCTCAACAAATATAACCTATATGCCAGATTAGAGCCAATATATGTGGCTTTCATTTACAATTGGTCCCATCCAGGAACAACTCCTAGTTTTCGAGGTATAAGCCCATTTGTAATATGAGTAAAATTTGAAAATTTATTTTTTTTAATACTTTGTTCAAGAAAATATGCTCAACAAATATTACCTATATGCCAGATTAGAGCTAATATATGTGGCTTTCATTTACAATTGGTCCCATCTAGGAACAACTCCTAGTTTTCGAGATATAAGCCCATTTGTAATATGAGTGAAATTTAAAA
Organism: Cistogaster globosa; assembly: GCA_937654795.1. Lineage (NCBI taxonomy): Eukaryota > Metazoa > Arthropoda > Insecta > Diptera > Tachinidae > Cistogaster > Cistogaster globosa. The sequence goes on from OW569403.1 coordinate 88,154,483, forward strand.
ATTTATTGTTTTTAATACTTTGTTCAAGAAAATATGGTCAACAAATATAACCTATATGCCAGATTAGAGCCAATATATGTGGCTTTCATTTACAATTGGTCCCATCCAGGAACAACTCCTAGTTTTCGAGGTATAAGCCCATTTGTAATATGAGTGAAATTTGAAAATTTATTTTTTTGAATACTTTGTTCAAGAAAATATGCTCAACAAATATTACCTATATGCCAGATTAGAGCCAATATATGTGGCTTTCATTTACAATTGGTCCCATCCAGGAACAACTCCTATTTTTCGAGATATAAGCCCATTTGTAATATGAGTGAAATTTAACAATTTATTGTTTTTAATACTTTGTTCAAGAAAATATGCTCAACAAATATAAGCTATATGCCAGATTAGAGCCAATATATGTGGCTTTCATCCACAGTTGGTCCCATCCAGGAACAACTCCTAGTTTTCGAGATATAAGCCCATATATAGTATCAGGGATAGCGCAGGTAATAGTTGTAGTTGTAACGTATTTGTAGTTTTTTTTTACAAAAGGTGTGTTTTTGTTCATAAAATAGCGATTTTTATTTTATTTATTGCATTAACTTTTGAATAATTTATTAAATTTGTTTAATTGAATAACTTTTCATTTCCGGTTTGTTAAGTTAGTTTGTTAACTTAAAAATCCTCTCCCACGAAAAATAAAAGAAGAAGAGCTGATATTCATTGTTGAGTGTGTACTTATGTAGATGTTGCCATAAAATTAATAAAATCTAAGTACATTTTGTTGGATTTAAACTTGGTAGCACTCAATTTAATGTAAAGCACTAATTTTTTTATGCGTGTGAGAGACTAAGGAAGCCATTTTTAATTTTCCTCTCTTTTATTTGAGTGAAACAAGTTTTGTTTGTTATCTTCACGGAGATAAATCTAGGTACATTTTGTTGGATTTAAACTTGGTAGCACTCAATTTAATGTAAAGCACTCATTTTCTTATGCGTGTGAGAGACTAAGGAAGCCATTTTTAATTTTCCTCTCTTTTATTTGAGTGAAACAAGTTTAGTTTGTTATTCTAGTTTGTTATCTTCACGGAGATTTAAAAAGGTTTTTTTTTGTCAAATTTTGTTTACATTTTTGTCATAAACAACAACAATATCCGTTTTTTGCAACTCTGTTAAAAAATTTGCCATTTCTCAGAGTTTGTTTTCTCCTCTTGCGTAGGAATATCGGGCTCATTTGTGAACTATTCTTTGTATTTGAAATACCAAACAAGATGAAATAGAATCCATATCTGTGTTTTTTTGTTGACTATTAAGCCATACTTATTAATATACTAGGAAGTGTTAGATCAGGTGATATTTTTTGTTTATGTTTTCAGATGTCAAATTTTGTTTACACCTTTTATTTTCTTACAATTGTTTTTTTATAATATCATGTGTCGTGGAAATATATTTAAAAATTCCATAGAACAAAAAAGGGTGTAAAAATTTATTATGAAGCTTGATTTTATACCTTTACCGCTCCTTATCCGCGTAATCACATCCATAGCGGTTTCTATATGTATTTTTCTTTATCGCATGTAAGTTCTGTGAAAAGATTAACCTTTAACTACTGAGGTGAAATATTTTGACGTATATGATGTTGTGGTGGTAAATTTTTTCTCTTCTTAATTTTTAGAAAATTTTGTAAAAAAAAAAATTTTTTTTACTTATTAGCTCTTATTTGGAATTAGATGACACATTTTTAAATGAATAAAGTACTAAAATAAAGAAGTCAAACTTCTAGTTAAACAAAACAAGGATCTTATTTCATATTTACTGCTCTTAAAACTAAAAAAATATATAAGAGAGGGTAAAACTTACCACCACCACAGTAGTTAAAGGTTAAGAATAATAACATTCATTTTTTGCTAAAGCGCACATTGAGACAAATAACCGAATTACGACGACAAAAATGGAATTTTGTTAAATATTGCATGTTATATTTTCTATATGGTAGTGCGCAATCAACCTATAAGTATTTATTTTTTTAACGCATTACATTGGTCTATACGTGCGTGCAAAGTATTATTATCTATTACACGAGCTAGTTAAGTTACTTAGGGTGTGTTTTCATTATGTAAACAAGTCATTTGAAATGTAAAATTCCTATCCATATGTAATTTCGTGTGTATGTCAAAATCAGTGTTTGACGTACGGTTTATAACTTTCATGTTCAAACTTGCATTTGTTATGTAACATCTTGTCGTCGAAAAGAAAACATAAATACTAAAAACAGTGATATCAAATAATAATCTTTTTGCGATAACTATTTAGAACTTTACGATGTAAAGGTACCCATACACTTTCAATAATTGATATTGTACAATAAATTTACCAATGTGTATATTTAATTAGCACTTTGCACATACATACTCGTATACAAAATCAAAAGTCTTTTGATTCAAATTGCTTAAAAAATGATATTTTGTAATGTGTTGACAATATTCGACAATGATAATTGTCACTAAACATTACTTAAATTATTTAATGCCAAGTTACTTAATATTTTAAATATAAAGTAATTTTGTAATATGAAAAATAAAGCTTTGTGTGAATAGTATTGCTTACTTTTCACAAATGTGTATGAAAATTTCAAAAAAAAGTTGTGACATTTTTGCTTTAAACAATTGATAAACTTATTGAGAAGTGTGGATCAAAACGACAATAATTAACGTAAGAAACTACTCAACACCATTGTGTATTGTATGGGTACCTTTAGTTTAAGCACAAGACCGTCTTTTCTTATAAATATTGCTATAACTTGGGTACTTGGCTATGTACGTTTGAAAAAAACGAGCTCAAAACTACAAGTTCTCAGTACGTGGCGTAGTTCTTATTAAGTTCATCTTGTCAATGTATTTTAAATTTTTTTTGTGTTTGTTTATTAGCAATCTATTTTACAAGAAATATTAACCAATTTTTTTAATGATTTACATTCACTTAGTTGCTAGGTTCCATTAAACTAAGCAAAATATACAAAAGTAAGATCTATTTACAATATTTTTTTATATAGGTATATACACAAATTTTATTTCTGACTAGCTTCTAAAAAGTAAATCAAATACATGAAATCTTTTTAGTCTTCGCACTTCATCACTATCGTCTAAAAGGGTTGTAGCCAATAAATTAGAGTGATTTCTAAGTCTATTTTGGTATCTATAACTTAATTTTTTGATTTCGTCTCTTACTGTCAAAATATTTCAGTCCTTGTGTAGACATTTGTTGGACATATACCAAGGAGCACCGGTTTGAATTGCTTGCAGTCCCCCAAAGTTAAAGGCAATATGCCCAACCTGGTAGTAAAGTTGTCTTATATAATAAAATTTATTTTCCAGGCTTAGTTCAGACTTTGTTTCAAGTAGCCAATACAATTTTTTTGTTTTGATATTCAAATGATCTCTTTTTGCTTTCACATGATCTCTCCATGTTAGTCTTTTATCTAAGTGCAGACCTAAATATTTGTCTTTATTATTTATTATTTTGGTATAGGATTAACATTAAAATATAACTCAGGACATCACCTTTTCGTAACGTAAATGTAACGTGAAGCGATTTCTAAGTATTTATTTTAATGTTCCATTTCCGTAGCCACATTTTAAGGATGTCCAGGTGTGTTTGTAATTTTGCCGAAGCCTCATGAGGTGATTCATTTAAAGACCAAATAGCCGTGTCATATGCATAGGTAGCAATGATTAAATTTTTATCAGTGGGCATATCTCAAGTAAAAATAGTGTAAAGTATAGGACTTAGAACACTACCTTGAGGGATACCAGATTGAAAAGCACCAAACAAGGAATCTTCACCCATCACGTTTACATAGAATATTCTATTTTCTAAATATAATTTGAAAAGTAAATAATATGGAGCAGGAAGAAGTTGCTTTATTTGGTAAAGAAGGCCAGCAGAACAGTGCAATTTATTTTCGTAGGCTTTACTAATATTCTGAACTAGACGATGGCATTGTTCGGTGGTCCAATGCTTTTGCCTAAATCCAAATCGATGTTCTGGGAATATTTTGTATTTTTCCAATACCAGAAGTAATCTTTTTAAAAGGAGACGTTCAAATATTTTGGAGAAGAATTGCAATAAAATGATTGATCGGTAAGAATCAACAGAATTTTCGTTTTTATTAGGCTTAAGGATCATTATTATTTTTGAGTATTTCCATTGATGTGGATAGTAATTCAATCGGAAAAATTGAATTATATATTGTTGTTAAAAAATAAAGGCAACAACTTTTCAATCCTCCCATCAATTAAATCGTACCGTGGAGTTTTCGCGTTATTTAGTTTTTTTTATTGTTAACTCCACTTCAGCTGGGAAGATAATTTTAATGGGCCAATCCATTTGGCAGCGTACATTCAGAAAGTCAATGATTATTTGTTCTTGCATAGAATTGCATAGCTTAAATGGCGTAAAAGTTTCTTTCAACTTCTTCTTGAATTCAATGGTTTTGCTTATGGTAGATCTACACCATTTTTCGGTATGACTTTTTAAAGGAATATTTCCACTCGCAGGGCGTTTTAGATATTTGATTGAATTCCATAGTTTGTGCTCACTTTCTCCAGTAACATTTAAAGCTCTTAAGTTGTTTTGCGTTGAGGAATTATTAAAATCTTTAAGTCGTTTTTTAAAATAATTTGATGCTCTATTCCAGTTTACTTTATCGATAGGACTTCTAGTACTTTTATAAGTCCTACGTAAAACTCGTTTATCCCTGATAATCTCTCTTATTTCAAGCGAGATTTTCACTTTATTGCCTGTTATTTGAGATTACTTTGTGGGGTGGATACGACAGCCGTTTCGTGTATGACATTGTTTAGAGTTTCAATAGCATCATCTATTTCATAATAATATTTTAGGGATATGTTTAAGTTTAGTTAACTTTCTAGGTCTGTCTGCGTACACATATTTTGTATCATTTTTTGCAAAATGTTGCAAAATGTTGTCTGCGTACTCCAAATCTCTTGCAGCGAGAGAGCCAAAAAGAGAATTTTTTTAAAGTTGGCAGTTAGAGAACTTGCATAATGTTGCTGGGGAAATTTCTGCTTGCAAGATTTTGCAACTAGTTTGAACAGCTGTTTTTATTTACTTTTTTAATGAAATAATTTTTGTGAAAAAAATAAAAATTGAAATTTAACAATGGCAGAGGTAAGTAGTTAGAATTGTGTTGATTTTTAATGTTTATAATAAATAATAATAAACAAAACATTTTATTTAATGCTAGAAACGTCCAAATATACAGCGCGACTGTGATGTTAGTGAATTGTAGATGGCAGAACCGTGTAATAAACAAGTGTTATAAACAGTGTAATAAACAAGTTTTTTTTTATTTACAACACTTCTTAGGCGCACTTTAATTAATAATTTTTTAAATTACCGCGAAAATTTACTTTTGCGCATTTCTTTTGTTTTGTTATTTTAATTGTTTATACACCGATCAGCTGTTTTCTTGCAAGATTTTACTGGATACTGTCTGCGTACTTTTTGATATATTTTCAGCCGACAGAGTAAAATTGGTCTTACTCTCCCAAAAAAAATTACTGAGTATTAGCTACTGGAAAAGTACCCAGACAGACCTTCTATTATGCTTTTGAAATACAGAAAATTGGTTCTCGCGTTAGTAAGACTGGATTGTTTTGGTTTCGTACGAAAAATCGTACCATAGTTAACTATTATTGGGCCATGGTCTTAAATCATTGCAATCCAATAAATAGCTTGGTATTCCTTTTGATATAACAAAATCCAATAAATCTGGAACTTTCGCCGAATCCGTTGGCCAATTTGTGTGCCTGCCGGAGGACAATGGTAAATAGTGATTTTTCAGTTTACATTTATATAGCTATTTGCATTTTGAATTAGCTAATCGTGACCCCCACCATGGGTGTTTGGCGTTAAAACCACCCCCAACAGTGAACTTAGATCCAAGGTTATTAAAGAAGTTTTCATATTGTTCACATTTTGTGCTATGCCTTGGTGGAGAATATATATGTTAATATCACTGTTGTTGCATAAGATTTTTATGCCCGCGGCTAGAATATGAAGTTAAGTAATAGGGTTGAGTTCCTCATATTTTTTATTTGATTTTATTAAGATAACAGAACCGGCATGTACTCTATTATCTGGATGATTAGCTAAAATCGTATCGTAGTTTTTAATTTTAAAATAAGATTTATTTGTGAAATGGAATTCAGAGATTAAAAAAATGTCAATGAGATTGTTAATGAGAAAGGTTTCAACTTCGTTTTTGTGGTTAATAACACCGTTAGCATTCCATACTGAAATCCTAAGATTTACTTGCATAGTTTCGTTATTAATAAATTCATAATTTTCATTAAATTTTTCATCATATTTTCAAGTTTTTCTAATCGACTATTAACGTTTGAGTTTGACGATTTAAGTGTCTCATAATAAGACACATTTGCGTTGATTCCTTGCCTGTTGTTCCGTCTTGAAATGAGGTCTTGATACACTTGGTGGTGTGATTACTAAGCCAGTGCAAACATCGAAGATGGGGTTTAGGTTTTTTGGTAAATTCAGTTGAAGATTAATCCATGCCACATTTTACGCACCTAAAAGGCCTTTTACAATAAGTTTTCGTGTTAAAAAAATAATTTATTTGAAAATCTAGCATTTTACGTCTTAGTATTTTTAGTGGAAATTTTAAAAGTAAAAGCTAGCATCACTGAAAACATCTGTTGTTATAAGGTTTTACATATCAAATAGAGCGTGCTCTAAATAAAAACTAACACTTGTTATAACACTTAGGAAAATAACATGTGTTATGTTTCATGAGGTGTAAGCCTATGTGTGTTGATTCACATATGGAAAATATGACATTCCATGTGACTTGTACACATAATGACAACACGCTTTTAGAATCATCATCATACATGGGATGAATATTATGATAAAAATATATATCTACCAGAGCAAAAGATAATCTTTTTATCCCAAACATTATTTTAAGATAAAAATATTTGTTTAGTCCTTATTAGAAATAGTTTGTGAACATAGTTTAAGATAAAAAATATTCTGGTAATAACGAAATTTAATATTTTACTAATAAACATAAACAGTTTTGAGATAAAATTTTTGGAAGGAAATTACATAAAAGAAAGTACCATTAAAATAATGACAGTCATTAAGAGGATGCCGATGTAAAAACCTACATATATAATGTTAAGTGTACTATTAATACTCAAAAAATAAAAATACTAAACTTATCGAGCCCTAACCGCCAAAAAGACTCAAACGCCAAAAACTAAAATTTACAGGAGAAACATTTTTTTTAAATATCTTTGGACCATGTTTAAGAATTACTGTGAAATTTGGTTTATAAACATTGCTACGTCTAAGCAATATATTGCATTTGATTGTTTTTGTATATCTCTAAGATAACGGCTATTTATGGCGCTAAAGTCTTTTTTGCTGTCACGCTGAATAGGTCTTTACCAATGTTAAGGCGGTTAAGTCCTTATGATTTTATTAAAACACTGCTTTTAGTACTAATATTTTTATTTTTTCAAATTATTTTTGTATATAAAATTAAACATAACGTTACACAAACCTTAAATCCATTGCTTTTTATTAATAAAAAGAAAATTACTTCAGGATTCGAACTAAAAGTATGTAGGTAAAAAAGTTTTAAAAGAAATAACTTTTAAGTAAGTATTATATGTCTTCTTGATCACTTTCAGGTAGCGAATCTTTAATAGTTGCACCGTATTTCAAATTTTAAAATTCGTTATGAAATTTTGCAGGAACTATGATTTTATCACAAAGTGTTGAATTTTTTTGAAGAAATTTTTAAAAAGTTGTCATATAAACGGATGGGTCCATTTTCTATCAAAGCAGCGTTATGTCTTGATCGAGCAATAGAGTTGATATCATATTCTTTAATTTGAGAGTCATCGCAATATCCATACTTAAGTTTCATTTTAGAACTATTTTTATTAAAAGAGGCAGAACGTAATGTTGTAAATTAAATTTTATTGAAGTGGGAAACATTGCTTGGGAAAATTTTTTCCAATCTTTAAAATCTGAGTTATTTAATAAAATGCATTTGTAATTTTCAGGATTGGACCTTACATTTGAAATCATAGTATACCATTCACTAGGAGCCCAAATAGTTTTGTCGGGAGTAAATGACTCAATAGTGCTGTGTACAGAGTCCACAGGCATCATAGTATGTCCAGGCAATAGATACGTTATTTTGATATCGCTTATAAAATTTGAAATTGTAAGAAAATACACTAGTGTAGCCAGCATTGCTTTGTTGCGATTTTGACCAGCACAACTGTCACAGTATAGACTTATTAAAGAGTGTGTTCCTCTTTCGTCCACAAGTTTTAAATACTCAAAAACCATTTCTCAGAGTTTGTTTTCTCCTCTTGCGTAGGAATATCGGACTCATTTGTGAACTATTCTTTGTATTTGAAATACCAAACAAGATGAAATAGAATCCATATCTGTGTTTTTCTGTTGACTATTAAGCCATACTTATTAATATACTAGGAAGTGTTAGATCAGGTGATATTTTTTGTTTATGTTTTCAGATGTCAAATTTTGTTTACACCTTTTATTTTCTTACAATTGTTTTTTTATAATATCATGTGTCGTGGAAATATATTTAAAAATTCCATAGAACAAAAAAGGGTGTAAAAATTTATTATGAAGCTTGATTTTATACCTTTACCGCTCCTTATCCGCGTAATCACATCCATAACGGTTTCTATATGTATTTTTCTTTATCGCATGTAAGTTCTGTGAAAAGATTAACCTTTAACTACTGAGGTGAAATATTTTGACGTATATGATGTTGTGGTGGTAAATTTTTTCTCTTCTTAATTTGATGACACATTTTTAAATGAATAAAGTACTAAAATAAAGAAGTCAAACTTCTAGTTAAACAAAACAAGGATCTTATTTCATATTTACTGCTCTTAAAACTAAAAAAATATATAAGAGAGGGTAAAACTTACCACCACCACAGTAGTTAAAGGTTAAGAATAATAACATTCATTTTTTTCTAAAGCGCACATTGAGACAAATAACCGAATTACGACGACAAAAATGGAATTTTGTTAAATATTGCATGTTATATTTTCTATATGGTAGTGCGCAATCAACCTATAAGTATTTATTTTTTTAACGCATTACATTGGTCTATACGTGCGTGCAAAGTATTATTATCTATTACACGAGCTAGTTAAGTTACTTAGGGTGTGTTTTCATTATGTAAACAAGTCATATGAAATGTAAAATTCCTATCCATATGTAATTTCGTGTGTATGTCAAAATCAGTGTTTGACGTACGGTTTATAACTTTCATGTTCAAACTTGCATTTGTTATGTAACATCTTGTCGTCGAAAAGAAAACATAAATACTAAAAACAGTGATATCAAATAATAATCTTTTTGCGATAACTATTTAGAACTTTACGATGTAAAGGTACCCATACACTTTCAATAATTGATATTGTACAATAAATTTACCAATGTGTATATTTAATTAGCACTTTGCACATACATACTCGTATACAAAATCAAAAGTCTTTTGATTCAAATTGCTTAAAAAATGATATTTTGTAATGTGTTGACAATATTGGACAATGATAATTGTCACTAAACATTACTTAAATTATTTAATGCCAAGTTACTTAATATTTTAAATATAAAGTAATTTTGTAATATGAAAAATAAAGCTTTGTGTGAATAGTTTTGCTTACTTTTCACAAATGTGTATGAAAATTTCAAAAAAAAAAGTTGTGACATTTTTGCTTTAAACAATTGATAAACTTATTGAGAAGTGTGGATCAAAACGACAATAATTAAAGTAAGAAACTACTCAACACCATTGTGTATTGTATGGGTACCTTTAGTTTAAGCACAAGAGGTCTACACTTGGGTACTTGGCTATGTACGTTTGAAAAAAACGAGCTCAAAACTACAAGTTCTCAGTACGTGGCGTAGTTCCTAATTAGTTCATCTTGTCAATGTATTTTAAATTTTTTTTGTGTTTGTTTATTAGCAATCTATTTTACAAGAAATATTAACCAATTTTTTTAATGATTTACATTCACTTAGTTGCTAGGTTCCATTAAACTAAGCAAAATATACAAAAGTAAGATCTATTTACAATATTTTTTTATATAGGTATATACACAAATTTTATTTCTGACTAGCTTCTAAAAAGTAAATCAAATACATGAAATCTTTTTAGTCTTCGCACTTCATCACTATCGTCTAAAAGGGTTGTAGCCAATAAATTAGAGTGATTTCTAAGTCTATTTTGGTATCTATAACTTAATTTATTGATTTCGTCTCATACTGTCAAAATATTTCAGTCCTTGTGTAGACATTTGTTGGACATATACCAAGGAGCACCGGTTTGAATTGCTTGCAGTCCCCCAAAGTTAAAGGCAATATGCCCAACCTGGTAGTAAAGTTGTCTTATATAATAAAATTTATTTTCCAGGCTTAGTTCAGACTTTGTTTCAAGTAGCCAATACAATTTTTTTGTTTTGATATTCAAATGATCTCTTTTTGCTTTCACATGATCTCTCCATGTTAGTCTTTTATCTAAGTGCAGACCTAAATATTTGTCTTTATTTTGGTATAGGATTAACATTAAAATATAACTCAGGACATCACCTTTTCGTAACGTAAATGTAACGTGAAGCGATTTCTAAGTATTTATTTTAATGTTCCATTTCCGTAGCCACATTTTGAGGATGTCCAGGTGTGTTTGTAATTTTGCCGAAGCCTCATGAGGTGATTCATTTAAAGACCAAATAGCCGTGTCATATGCATAGGTAGCAATGATTAAATTTTTATCAGTGGGCATATCTCAAGTAAAAATAGTGTAAAGTATAGGACTTAGAACACTACCTTGAGGGATACCAGATTGAAAAGCACCAAACAAGGAATCTTCACCCATCACGTTTACATAGAATATTCTATTTTCTAAATATAATTTGAAAAGTAAATAATATGGAGCAGGAAGAAGTTGCTTTATTTGGTAAAGAAGGCCAGCAGAACAGTGCAATTTATTTTCGTAGGCTTTACTAATATTCTGAACTAGACGATGGCATTGTTCGGTGGTCCAATGCTTTTGCCTAAATCCAAATCGATGTTCTGGGAATATTTTGTATTTTTCCAATACCAGAAGTAATCTTTTTAAAAGGAGACGTTCAAATATTTTGGAGAAGAATTGCAATAAAATGATTGGTCGGTAAGAATCAACAGAATTTTCGTCTTTATTAGGCTTAAGGATCATTATTATTTTTGAGTATTTCCATTGATGTGGATAGTAATTCAATCGGAAAAATTGAATTATATATTGTTGTAAAAAATAAAGGCAACAACTTTTCAATCCTCCCATCAATTAAATCGTACCGTGGAGTTTTCGCGTTATTTAGTTTTTTTATTGTTAACTCCACTTCAGCTGGGAAGATAATTTTAATGGGCCAATCCATTTGGCAGCGTACATTCAGTCAATGATTATTTGTTCTTGCATAGAATTGCATAGCTTAAATGGCGTAAAAGTTTCTTTCAACTTCTTCTTGAATTCAATGGTTTTGCTTATGGTAGATCTACACCATTTTTCGGTATGACTTTTTAAAGGAATATTTCCACTCGCAGGGCGTTTTAGATATTTGATTGAATTCCATAGTTTGTGCTCACTTTCTCCAGTAACATTTAAAGCTCTTAAGTTGTTTTGCGTTGAGGAATTTTTAAAATCTTTAAGTCGTTTTTTAAAATAATTTGATGCTCTATTCCAGTTTACTTTATCGATAGGACTTCTAGTACTTTTATAAGTCCTACGTAAAACTCGTTTATCTCTGATAATCTCTCTTATTTCAAGCGAGATTTTCACTTTATTGCCTGTTATTTGAGATTACTTTGTGGGGTGGATACGACAGCCGTTTCGTGTATGACATTGTTTAGAGTTTCAATAGACACATCTATTTCATAATAATATTTTAGGGATATGTTTAAGTTTAGTTAACTTTCTAGGTCTGTCTGCGTACACATATTTTGTATCATTTTTTGCAAAATGTTGTCTGCGTACTCCAAATCTCTTGCAGTGAGAGAGCCAAAAAGAGAATTTTTTTAAAGTTGGCAGTTAGAGAACTTGCATAATGTTGCTGGGGAAATTTCTGCTTGCAAGATTTTGCAACTAGTTTGAACAGCTGTTTTTATTTACTTTTTTAATGAAATAATTTTTGTGAAAAAAATAAAAATTGAAATTTAACAATGGCAGAGGTAAGTAGTTAGAATTGTGTTGATTTTTAATGTTTATAATAAATAATAATAAACAAAACATTTTATTTAATGCTAGAAACGTCCAAATATACAGCGCGACTGTGATGTTAGTGAATTGGAGATGGCAGAACCGTGTAATAAACAAGTGTTATAAACAGTGTAATAAACAAGTTTTTTTTTATTTACAACACTTCTTAGGCGCACTTTAATTAATAATTTTTTAAATTACCGCGAAAATTTACTTTTGCGCATTTCTTTTGTTTTGTTATTTTAATTGTTTATACACCGATCAGCTGTTTTCTTGCAAGATTTTACTGGATACTGTCTGCGTACTTTTTGATATATTTTCAGCCGACAGAGTAAAATTGGTCTTACTCTCCCAAAAAAAATTACTGAGTATTAGCTACTGGAAAAGTACCCAGACAGACCTTCTATTATGCTTTTGAAATACAGAAAATTGGTTCTCGCGTTAGTAAGACTGGATTGTTTTGGTTTCGTACGAAAAATCGTACCATAGTTAACTATTATTGGGCCATGGTCGTAAATCATTGCAATCCAATAAATAGCTTGGTATTCCTTTTGATATAACAAAATCCAATAAATCTGGAACTTTCGCCGAATCCGTTGGCCAATTTGTGTGCCTGCCGGAGGACAATGGTAAATAGTGATTTTTCAGTTTACATTTATATAGCTATTTGCCTTTTGAATTAGCTAATCGTGACCCCCACCATGGGTGTTTGGCGTTAAAACCACCCCCAACAGTGAACTTAGATCCAAGGTTATTAAAGAAGTTTTCATATTGTTCACATTTTGTGCTATGCCTTGGTGGAGAATATATATGTTAATATCACTGTTGTTGCATAAGATTTTTATGCCCGCGGCTAGAATATGAAGTTAAGTAATAGGGTTGAGTTCCTCATATTTTTTATTTGATTTTATTAAGATAACAGAACCGGCATGTACTCTATTATCTGGATGATTAGCTAAAATCGTATCGTAGTTTTTAATTTTAAAATAAGATTTATTTGTGAAATGGAATTCAGAGATTTAAAAAATGTCAATGAGATTGTTAATGAGAAAGGTTTCAACTTCGTTTTTGTGGTTAATAACACCGTTAGCATTCCATACTGAAATCCTAAGATTTACTTGCATAGTTTCGTTATTAATAAATTCATAATTTTCATTAAATTTTTCATCATATTTTCAAGTTTTTCTAATCGACTATTAACGTTTGAGTTTGACGATTTAAGTGTCTCATAATAAGACACATTTGCGTTGATTCCTTGCCTGTTGTTCCGTCTTGAAATGAGGTCTTGATACACTTGGTGGTGTGATTACTAAGCCAGTGCAAACATCGAAGATGGGGTTTAGGTTTTTTGGTAAATTCAGTTGAAGATTAATCCATGCCACATTTTACGCACCTAAAAGGCCTTTTACAATAAGTTTTCGTGTTAAAAAAATAATTTATTTGAAAATCTAGCATTTTACGTCTTAGTATTTTTAGTGGAAATTTTAAAAGTAAAAGCTAGCATCACTGAAAACATCTGTTGTTATAAGGTTTTACATATCAAATAGAGCGTGCTCTAAATAAAAACTAACACTTGTTATAACACTTAGGAAAATAACATGTGTTATGTTTCATGAGGTGTAAGCCTATGTGTGTTGATTCACATATGGAAAATATGACATTCCATGTGACTTGTACACATAATGACAACACGCTTTTAGAATCATCATCATACATGGGATGAATATTATGATAAAAATATATATCTACCAGAACAAAAGATAATCTTTTTATCCCAAACATTATTTTAAGATAAAAATATTTGTTTAGTCCTTATTAGAAATAGTTTGTGAACATAGTTTAAGATAAAAAATATTCTGGTAATAACGAAATTTAATATTTTACTAATAAACATGAACAGTTTTGAGATAAAATTTTTGGAAGGAAATTACATAAAAGAAAGTACCATTAAAATAATGACAGTCATTAAGAGGATGCCGATGTAAAAACCTACATATATAATGTTAAGTGTACTATTAATACTCAAAAAATAAAAATACTAAACTTATCGAGCCCTAACCGCCAAAAAGACTCAAACGCCAAAAACTAAAATTTACAGGAGAAACATTTTTTTAAATATCTTTGGACCATGTTTAAGAATTACTGTGAAATTTGGTTTATAAACATTACTACGTCTAAGCAATATATTGCATTTGATTGTTTTTGTATATCTCTAAGATAACGGCTATTTATGGCGCTAAAGTCTTTTTTGCTGTCACGCTGAATAGGTCTTTACCAATGTTAAGGCGGTTAAGTCCTTATGATTTTATTAAAACACTGCTTTTAGTACTAATATTTTTATTTTTTCAAATTAATTTTGTATATAAAATTAAACATAACGTTAAACAAACCTTAAATCCATTGCTTTTTATTAAATATAAAAATTGTATGGTTTTTGTTTTCAAAATTAATAAATAGAAAATTACTTCAGGATTCGAACTAAAAGTATGTAGGTAAAAAAGTTTTAAAAGAAATAACTTTTAAGTAAGTATTATATGTCTTCTTGATCACTTTCAGGTAGCGAATCTTTAATAGTTGCACCGTATTTCAAATTTTAAAATTCGTTATGAAATTTTGCAGGAATTATGATTTTATCACAAAGTGTTTTTAAATCCTTGAATTTGTTTGAAGAAATTTTTAAAAAGTTGTCATATAAACGGATGGGTCCATTTTCTATCAAAGCAGCGTTATGTCTTGATCGAGCAATAGAGTTGATATCATATTCTTTAATTTGAGAGTCATCGCAATATCCATACTTAAGTTTCATTTTAGAACTATTTTTATTAAAAGAGGCAGAACGTAATGTTGTAAATTAAATTTTATTAAAGTGGGAAACATTGCTTGGGAAAATTTTTTCCAATCTTTAAAATCTGAGTTATTTATTAAAATGCATTTGTAATTTTCAGGAGCCCAAATAGTTTTGTCGCGAGTAAATGACTCAATAGTGCTGTGTACAGAGTCCACAGGCATCATAGTATGTCCAGGCAATAGATACGTTATTTTGATATCGCTTATAAAATTTGAAATTGTAAGAAAATACACTAGTGTAGCCAGCATTGCTTTGTTGCGATTTTGACCAGCACAACTGTCACAGTATAGACTTATTAAAGAGTGTGTTCCTCTTTCGTCCACAAGTTTTAAATACTCGAAAACCACAGTGTAAATTTCATTACAACCTCTTTTTCCGTCCGTTTCTCCCCACAAAAAGCAATAACCATTCCGTATACGCTTTCATTGAAGTATGCATACTTTCGGGAATAATACAATGTTACGCTCTTCCCATGGGGCGTATTTGAAACTTTTTGGAGGGCAAAGCTAGCACATAATATTGACGAATTGGGTTTACTTTGTTTTTGATCCTCTAAAAATATTTCTTTACATTTCTCTTTGTCTTTTACATGATTTTGGTATTCTTTTGTTTGCGCTAAAAAAAGTTGTGATTCGCTGTCAAGATTTTTATGCTTTTCACAAATTACGCATTTGTCTTTTTTAGGCATGTAAAACCAATATGAAATTGCTTATTGAAAATATTTCGAAAGACTCTTAAGAATAATACTGATGTATCCTGATTATTATATTTCAAATGTTCAGTATAGCAATGGTGTAAATTTTTTATATTTCGAAATTTTTGAGGAATATATAACTTATTACTTTTATTGCGACAATAATGCGAGGGAACAGCTGGCAATTGTTCAATAAATGATTTTAAAAGTGAAATTTTCGACTCGTCTGACTTATTATGAGCAGTAGAACTTTTTTTGTTTTCACGAAAAGTGTTTAAACCACTTTCATTACTTCTGGCCAATCTTAGCATCTTTTGTGATATGTGAAGGGTTTTTAACAAAAACTGTTGGCACACTTTAATATTATTACCATTATAATTAATAACATAATTATACGTAAATTTCCTATTCTTATTATCACATCTTCGTCTTTTGATAGACATACGCGCAATACATGAAATCAGCCATTCTCTTTGTCTTATTTTGTTGCCAATACCCCAATAATGCTCATTTATTGCTAAACGATCTGACTGGCTAAACTTTTTACTACAAAAATTTCCACACTTTTTATTTGCACATAAATTCGGTTGAATACTGGTATCACGCTGTTTCTTATTTTGTAGTCTCTTTGGTATTTTTCTTTGCTTTTTGTAGCCCCGTTTACCCACACACGTCTCCTCTTCTATTGGTAATGTCTCTGAAAATTCCGAACTGGAACGTGTTTGTAAACAATGCTTTTGTTCAGAAGAATCAGTGTCACTATACGGAACAAGACCAGTTTTGATCAAACTCTGAAGTAAAATTTTCATTACCAGAAAATTATTATTTTTTTTTAAATAAAACACTTACCATTTGTTCCCATAACTCCATTTAAAAGAGGCAATGATATAAAATGTAATATTTTTCTATTTTGGTAGTAATAAAAAATAAATTTTTAAAAACGAATAATGACGCAAGCGACAGTCGTGGTAACAAAATTTGTAAACAAAAAGTGAGTTGTACTTAAGTCTTTATTGTTTTTGCTGTAAAATCGTAATGGTAAATTCTACAACCCTGGTATTTTGTGAGATGATGCAGATGATCATGAATAATAAATTTTACTAATAAAACTAAAATAGTCCATCATGTCGCTACAGCCCTTTTGGCGTTTATGGCTCGTTATGTTTAAAGCAGTATAAATAAACATGGTTTTTTATTACAAAAAAACAAGTCTTTTAATTCGCTAATACCTCAGCAGCATCTATACTTTGCACGTACAGACCAGAGACAAGAATACTGCATATTCACTTTTATTGCTCATTCATATGTTCATTGCTTTTGCCATTCATTTAACTGCCTAAAATGATCAATGCACGTGCTTGTGTTCAACTCTCCATTTGATTTGACTGTTTTTTTTTTTGCACTACTTTTATTATGCCAACACAAGTTAATCAACCATTTCATTCATGCCATTTAAAATTTTTGAAAACTGCTCGAGACTTTGGTACCTATTCATTGCTAACCATCATATTTCATAGTATTCACCATGGTATTCATAGCATTCATGCATATATAAAGAAAATAAGAAAAGAAAAAATCTATGCTTGCACGAACAAAAACCATAAATTGCGCGTATGTACATACATATATATGTATGTATATTGTACATACACAGAAATATAGACAGTGTTGCCAATTTAACTGATTTAGTGGTAGGTTAAGCGTTTTTTTTTAACACCAAAAGTATCATTATTTCTTTTAGTTTTTATATTGCAGTTTTTCTGAAGAACGAATTAAAAAGGTAAAATTTTAAACATGTGCCGATTTTTATAATAATTAAATACTTCTCACACAATATAATTAACCAATTATGTGTTTTAATTTAGTTTTAAGCACCCATCATTCACAGGTATTCACAAATGATTCATGAATACAGCGCGGTTTTCATGAACCTTTGTGAATGTTTGTTGTCATTTAGGTAACACATGCAATACACACATCATATTTCATCATACGATCTCTGTGTGAATGTGTTTTCATTCGCTTCATTAGCCTAGTGTGTAGTAATGTCAACAACATTATTTTTGTGTGAATGTATTCAAAGCAATAAAACCAATGCAATTTCTTTTCTCTGGTACAGACTAATATAAGTTTACTGTGTACTAGTATATATATATATATATATATATATATATATATATATATATATATATATATATATATATATATATATGTATGTATATATATGCCTTCTTATGCAAAGCGACGTCGATTGAGCTATGTCCATCTGTCCGTCTGTCTGTTCGAGTTACTGTTTAAATAAAGTTTGCCGAGGCACTAGATCAGCTAGAAAAAATTTAAATACGCAAGATTGGTCCATTCCTTCGACGCAGCGGTCAAAATACCACGCTTACGCATAATTTTTCTATATCCTTTAGAACAATAAACTAACTCCAGTTAAAAAAAGAAATATATAGGGCAATAGAGAATTAAAAAATATATATATAAATATTTGCAGAGCTACGGGTCTCTGAACTTGTCAAACTTTTTTGAAGAGATTTTTAAGGAAATACTTAATTTGTTTTAAATGACATTTTTATGTAAAATTTTTACCTCACAAAATATTATATGTATACGGAATGCCAAACTTATATACCTTTTTTCCACTTTTTATGGATTTTTATTAGCGCTAAAAATTATGTTCTTAAACTTTCTTCAGTCAGAAAAGATATAAGTGTTGGGGCAATAGCCCGAAATTCAAGCTATCTAAGTTGTCCGACGGGCCTTTGAACAGCAATAGGCTTTATTTGTTATCCAATGAAGAAGAAAAAATTGCAATGAAAGAAAAAGTTTCAACAATGAAAGTGTATTCTACATATAGTTTTTCAACTGTATTTGGAATCATTGGTGACCAATATATGTTAAAAATAATGTCCGTTGAAACAGAAATAATCTTCAACTCGCTGTCTCGCTACATACAAGCAATCAAAATGCTTAAGGACAGAAAGTTCTGTTATTACACTCACGAGGTAAAAGACGGCAAAGTTTTTAATATGGTTTTATTTAGTCTACCTCAATTTGCAACAGAAATATTAGAGCATGCGTTTGTTAAGCGGCACAATATAAAGCCGGTAAGTGTAAAGAAAATTACAACCAAACGATATAATGAAGATGACGCGTTATATTTAATCGGTTTCAACAGACAGCATGTTTCAAAATGCTAAAAATAAAAATTGGATATTTTGGTAATATATGTGTTTATTGGAATAAAACATTTTGTGGAAGTAAAGGCTCTACCCAATGCGCCAAGTGTTCAGTGTATGCTCGGCGTATGCAGGTAATTACGATTTCTCTATTTGCATATTAAACAAAAGCACTCAAGATGGAAGTGTAGTTTACAAATGTTATAACTACACTAAAAAAATTTGGGAAATTTTTACCAAAGAACTGACGACTCAAAGTGACCTTGTCGCAAAAAGTATCTACAAATACACCAGGGTGTAACGGCCAAAACTGGAACATCTAATAACCGACCAATTTACACAGCCTTTTCCCAGTTTTCAAGTTTTGATTATCAAAATAATATTCGTGATTCAAGCCTTCGCAGCAAAAGACTTTACTCTGAAGTTTTGAAAAGCAAACGCCTTGTTAACAACGACGATGATTAAACAAATTTTACACAACTTCAAAACGCACAAAACAAAATAAACATGTTTTTTTCCACTGCTTTTTTGCAATGCCATCCAAGCCGTTTAAAGATATTTTGAGTGTTTCCTATCGTTCTTTATAATTTGCATTTGAATTGATGCTGCTTAATTGACATCTAGCAAACTCCAAATTTTAGGCCACATATCCTACCAGCCTTTCCTTTTGTTGTTTAGAAATTCTGTCTATTTTCTAATAATTAGAAAATTTGTAATTTGAAAATTTTTTAATTAATAAATCAAATAAAACTTGTTCTTATAGAAACACTTTTACTCACAACTTTTTGTTTGTTTGTGTAAAAAAAATGAAATGAAAAAAAAAATTTTAACAAATTAAGTTACAGAAACACTTTCAAGTGAGAAACGTATTTTTGTTTCAATTTACATAATTATACCCTTATATATATATATATATATATATATATATATATATATATATATATATATATATATATATATATATATATATATTTATTTATTTATTTATTGATTTATCTCCCAATTCCTCCTGCAGAAACGAACCACTGATTAATAATTATTACTTAAAATTATTATACTTATCACATTTTCCAATTTAGCTATTAGAAGATTATTTAACTATTTGACCTAGATTATCTGGAACTACCAATATATTGATCAAAATAAAAATTCTTTAGCACACAATATTCTTGTTTTAATTTAATATACTAGAAGACTAATATCTAAATTTTATTATTGAAATTTTAAATGTTCTTGTAATTTATTTATTAAAGTTAAAAAAAAACTGCTGGAAAACTGAGAAAAAAAATAGTTCAATTGAATAACAACGGCAAAGAAAAGTTTGGAAAACATAAAAATTTGGTTTGAATTTATGTCTAATGTTTAGTAATGAGTGTTACCTGCATTATGCTTTATAACCTCAAATATGCGACTTGGAATAGAATCGTAGAGAGTTTTTAGAAAATCTAAGGAAATTCCGTCCCAAGCGGTCTCGATTGCAATGATCAACGATGGAACGTCTTCATGTTGTTAACCTCCTTCATAAACTTTCCGTGAAAGCCATCCCCAGACATTTTCTACTATGTTTAAGTCTGGTGAGTAGGGTGGCCAGTCCATCAGCGTAGCATTTTGATCAATTATCCAGGCTTTTACAGCTCTGGCACTGTGTACCGAAGCATTATCCTGTTGAAAAATCCAACGCAAAGGTCCAAAAATGTTATTGCATTCCGGAAAAGCTCGTTCCATAATTCCACCAATTCGACTGTGTCGACGGCTTAATATTACTTCTTTTTTTCTAAAATCCAGGTTAAATTTCTTTTCGTCTGAAAACACAATCGTGTGCCATTCGGTATTCCACGTCATGTGAACTTTAGCAAAATCTAATCATTTTTCTTTGTGAATGGGTTTTAACACAGGTTTTTTTAAGTTTCATTCTCTGGATATGCGGAGCATCCACAATCAAGCGTCGAACAGTCAAAATACTAGCAGAAACTTCGGCTTTAGCCTTAATTCTTGGTACGGAATCAGAGGAATTAGATGCAATTCTTAAACTTGCACGCTTGTCTGTTGGCGATAAGATACTTTCTGTCCTTCCTTTTGTATTTTTCCTATAGAAATTCCAATTTTTGATGTAATTGAAGATAACACGAGCACTTCTGCCGATTTTTTCTCCAATCTTTCTAAAGGATAACTTTTGCTCAAATTTCAATTTTTCCTCTTTCTTATGATGATAATGGCTTTCTCCGTCCCATTTTATAAGTTATTATTTTATGAGGTGCAATTTATCAAACTAATTAAGACTGAAAAGTCTGCGTGACACAATCGCTCAAAAGTATCAAAAAACAGCAAGTGTTTTTACTCATATGAACTATTTTAAAATCAAATTTTTTTGCCATCTGAGTAGGCTTTGTACGCCGCATCGTAACGGGACTTTTTTATTCTTCTTTTGTACATTTTCTTGAACCAGTGTGGTCACCTATTATAATATGTTAGCACATACAAATCGGTTTTTGTTAGTTTTCTCAAAATATCAATTTTAAGCAATTACTATCACTGTTGTTATTTAAATGAACTAGAGTGTATATTATATAATAATTTATTATATTGGATTACATTATGTGCTATATTATGTTACTATAATATCACACATTATAACTTATAACAATAATAATTACAACAAGTAAGAATGCTATATTCGGCTATGCCGAATTTTATATACCCTTCATCAGCTTAGTGAAGTAGCTTCTATCAAAAAAATAAATATTGGGGTGACAGAAAAATTTAAAACTATGTACTATATATATATATATATATATATATATATATATATATATATATATATATATATATATAATTTTACAGAAAAATGTCACCAGCTCTTACTTAGTTAAGCATTTTTAAACTTTTTAGCATTTTTTTAAAAGATCTCTTTAAAAGCTTTTTAATGATACCTACATATATTAACAATCGAACTTTTTGATGAAAATCTCAACGCCCCATATCTCGAAAACTATGGGAGAGCACCAATTTTTTTACTGTTTTTTCTTACTTTTTAATTCTGTACCGCTCAAAATACATGTTTTTTTGATTGAAGTTACTTCATTATTCAAAAGGATATGGGAAAATTATTATTATTATTATTTTTTGAATAATTTTGGTGGGAAAATAAGTTCTTGCGCGGCAACTTTGCTTTTAAATTTTGCCAATAGTTTTTCTTTGTGCGAGCGTTAAACAATTTAAAGCAAGTGTTTTTAAAGGGTTTGCTTATCTTTGCAAACGAAATGTCTTAAAAAAATTGTTTGCAAAAGTTATTTCAAATATATTAAGCAGTATTTGCTCGTAATGTTTTATAATTTAAATTTATATGTGAACTTCGATAATGAATTGTAAGAGAATGACTTTATTTGGTTTTAATGTTTCACAAGTTGATCTGTGTGGCCTTATAAAGTACATCAATTACTTATCTAGTTGACCTGTAAGCTTTAAAAACATAGAAAATAATATAAAATAAAATAGTATACAATAATACAAAATATAAAACTAACAAAAAATAGTTTTTTTTGTCAGGAAAAAAACCCTTTAAAAAACTACCTGCAATAAACTGCAATGTAGGTCGTTTTTGTCATTGCAATCTTATTGTGGAAGTTACAAGCGCTAAGCAACACTAGTTTTGAATGCATCCTCAATAAAACGATTTCGCATTTTCTTAATTCCTGGAAAAATAAATTGAAGTTATTTTTTTCTTTTGCCTGCAAACCTTAAAAATATAGAAAATAATTGTAATTTTCCAATGTTTTCCTTTGTTTCCTTATTGCATGTACACCGATTTTTAAAGGGTTTTTCTCCTTAAAAAAACTACCTGTTATAAAATGTAATGAAGAAAATCTATTTCTGAATATAGCTTCAATAAAAGATTTTTGGTTTTCCCAAAATATTTATTAAAAAAATAAACTTAAGCACCCGGAGAAATTTTTTAAGTAATTGTGAAATGTTGCGTTTTTTAAGGGAAATAGTCAGTTTTCATGGTTTCATATGAA
The DNA here is from genome assembly GCA_937654795.1 of Cistogaster globosa. Lineage (NCBI taxonomy): Eukaryota > Metazoa > Arthropoda > Insecta > Diptera > Tachinidae > Cistogaster > Cistogaster globosa. The sequence goes on from OW569403.1 coordinate 88,177,550, forward strand.
AATAATTTTTTAACTAATATTAGTCGTATTGTGTTTTTCAAAGTTAATTGGTGAATTTTAATTGAAAAATAAAAATAATAAATAAAACAAACCGTTAATCTCAAAAAGTGAAATAATCTAAATCTTAATATATATAGTATACACAAATAAATAGTTTTGCCCGAAACTGTGTTACGTTTAATTGAGACTTGGCAGCCCCGGAATTCAAAATTAATTTTGATTGGTCGAAACAAATATATATTATATATACATAGATAAAAATCAGGATTTTTTAAAATTAATTTAGGTATATTTTATAAAAAAAATAATCTTTATTATAAAAACCGTATATAACGTGTTTAAAATAAGAAAAAGTTCACGAAATCTTCGCCAAAAAAATCAAAGCAAAAGCAAAAAAAAATTATGAAGTGTGCAGTGGGCAAATGCAGGCAAAATGATACTCAAAAACGTGTGAGCAAATGTGTGAAAAATTAATTTTGTGTATATATTTAATTATTTAAAATTTAGCTGTATCTTTTTATACTTTTTTACAGAACAATAACAGCCTTTTTACACTGATCAACATCTAACGTCTACCATCAATTTGCGAATATGTTAACACCTTCTCAACAGCTTTAAAAGATGTTCCTTTCTCATTTTGTTCCACTTTACATCTTTCGATTATTTTAGTGTCATCACTAGAAAAATGACAATAATTTCGATATTCTGGTGGCATCACTGATAAAATGGCGTTGAAAAGATAAATAAATATTTTTAAACAATAATGAGCGGCACACATAAGTTTTTGTTTTTAAATTTACATATAAGTAAATGATGGTACATTTTAATGTATTGAAAAAACAAAAACAATAAAAGAAATATTTATTATTTGGTGATCTTGATCTTGAAAAAATTTGGCATTTTTAATTAAATAAAAACGGTAAATTAAAAATCAAATAATAAAAAGAAATATTTTTTTTTTATATTTTTATTTACTTTGGAAATCTTTCCCAAAAATGTTTCATAGCGGCTTTTAAAAATATTTTCAATTTTTGTAAAACTAAATGGGGGTAAGTTACTTGCTACAAAGGGATATTTAGAAAAGCACTTGGCGGAAGCAAGGGATATAAAAGCAAGTGAAGAAGTAAAAAGACTCTTTTTTAAACGCAGAATGTATTTTAGAATACAGTCGTTAATGAAGAAATGTCCCAAAATATGAATAAGCGTAAATGAAAATTAAAACAACAATGTAATATAAATAAAAAAGAATTTTTATTTTTAACAACAATAATAATTTGCGCCACTATTATGTTTACACATTTTTTGAGAGTCGTGACGTCACTTCACCTAGCTGCGCAGAAGAATAAAATTTTGTGTGCGAAACAAATACCGAGATTATATTTTGAATAAAAAAAAAACTCAGTTTTAATTTTTTTTATTAATAATTTTTATTTATTTTTTTTTTATTTTCTTTTGTTTTCAATCGGAGCAACTAAACCAAAGAATGGGAGGAAACAGACTGACTTGTTCTAGTCTTATGGTTCTTTATTAATTAAAATTACTTATTCCGAAAAATGTCAATATTGAATTTTCGTTTGGTAACGGAAATGCAACAGACAATATTTATTGCAATTATTTTATTAAAATATAGTTCAATTAGGGTCGTTGCACTTCTCAGAATTGGGACCGAAAAATATAGTGCTTTTTAATTAATTCTTTTAATATTAAATTGGGACGGTTGCAATTCTTGGAATTGCGACCGAAAAGTATTTTAAGCTTATAATTTTAATATTAATATCTTTAAACAAACCGGAAATGGGTTTAATATTACATTTTGTTTTATTTATTGTTAATAATATTTGCAATAAATTCATCTATTGGGTCATTGCTTATGTAAGTGTAGATATTTGTTTTTATATACTTAACTTCTCCCTCCTTTAGATTAGAATTCTCCTGAATTCTTTTATTTAATATTATTTTAATATATCTTTGCTTTACAATTACAAAAATTACGATAATAATTATTATTATTGTTAATAGAAGATTAAGTCCATAGGATAGATTTTTATGATATTGTAATGCTTTAATATTTCTAAGATTATTGATATTTAATGTTTTGATTTCTTCAAATGTTATTTTAAGTGAGAAGTTTTTTTCTATGTGTGTATTTTCAATTATGTGTTTTTCTTCTATGTTCTCAATTATGTTTGAAAAATAATAGTCTTTTATTCTTACTGAACAATTATTGAAATTTACGATATAATTTCCGTTTAGCATAATTTTTTCTAAATTACAATTTTTTCTAAATTACAATTTTGATTGATACTTATATTTACTGCATTCTTAATTATAAATGTGTCTATGTCTAATTGTATAATTTCTAAATCACTATTCTTTATTAATTGACAAGTGTTTTTTATTAGACAATGATTGCTTAATTTTAAATTCTTTAAATGTTTATTTTCTTCAAATTTGTATGTTTTATTTTCAAAATCAATTGTTTGCTCTATTATAGAATCTATCTCTTCACTGTGAATTAAACATGAATTATTAACAAATGTAGTTCCTATCTGAATATATTTTAGCTTATTATAATCTATTGCATATTTTGCTATTTCACTAGAAGTCAAAATACTTGGATGCGCTAAACCATATTTTGTAGATATGACATTATCCTGTAGATGTTCTGTTCTATTTTTAATTAGTTGTATATTTGATAGTTGTTCTAAATATATGTGTTTATCATTTTCGGTTTCTAAAAATTTATTGATAGAATTTAATTCTTTTTCTATTATTTTTCTGTCGTTCTTGACGATCATTTTCAAATGGCTTATAGTTTCATTTAAGTAATCATTAATTAGAATTTGTTGGTCATTATTTGCTTCAATTTGATCAATACTAAAGAGATGTTTCTGGATGTTTTGTCTGTCTTCGTCGTCCATAGTCCCGAATAACCATTTCGATACACTACCTATTCCGTTAATTAGTCCTCTTCGTTGTCGATTTTGTTTTGGTATTAAAGTGACTAATTTATTTTTTGCATCTAATAATTCTAATTGAAGTAAATGTCTATTTTTTATTTTCAGTAAATTAATATTTTCTTTCATCTGGTCTAAAATGTTTTCTATTTCGTGTAAGTTTACTACATGTAATATTATGTCAGATTCCTTGACTATATCTACATTTTTCATGAAGATATTTATATATCCTGATTGTTCCATAAGTCGTTTGGTAGTCAGTTCTCCTTTATTCATCGGTGTCCACATTATTATCAGCATGAGAATAGATATTATGGTGTTTACTCGAAGTTCATTAATTTTCCTGTAGATTTGATGAGGTTCCAGGTTTGGGCGGTATCTCAGCTTCAAAGTCTTTTTTATTATCTGCCAGTTGTGTGGTTGCTGTATGTTGATGACTACGTTTTTCGCTTCGCCTTGTATATTGCGGTAGAAAATGGCTTTTGTGGCTTCCTTCTTAAGTTCTTCGTCTTCTATGTTGGATAGTAAATACTCTACGCTGCTAAAGAAGGAGTTTATTGTTATGTCTCCCATGCCCGTAAATATTGGAAGATACGACACATTTTTAAAAATTCTCTCCAGCTGATTAGGTTGTTGTGGTTGGAATTGATGGTGTTGGAACTGTTGTTGTTGTAACTGTTGTTGTTGAAACTGTTGTTGTTGGAGCTGTTGTTGTTGCTGTAGTTCCGTATATGCCGACCTCAGAATTTCAAGTTGGGCATCTTTTCTGGCCAGTTCTTCTGCCAGATTTACTGTTGTAATTTGAGGCTGTTCCTCTGCCATTCTGTTGTGGTCAAAATCTCGTTGTCTTCTTGCTTTTGGATTGATTTTGAAAATTTTAGCAGCTTCTACTGCTTTTACAAAAAAGAATGATCACTTCACTTTAATGGTGTTGGCTTTTTTACTAAGCTTTCACTGCTTTTTGTGGTGATTCACTTTCACTTTTAAAAATGTTTTCTGCACGAAAGAAAAAATGTTTTCACAAATTAACTAATTTTTCTTTTACGAGCGAGGTTCGTTTTTATTTGATCCTTTTTTTTAAGAATCCTACCGCGACTGCGCCAAACAAATCCCGAGATTATATTTTGAATAAAAAAAAAACTTAGTTTTAATTTTTTTTATTAATAATTTTTATTTATTTTTTTTTTATTTTCTTTTGTTTTCAATCGGAGCAACTAAACCAAGGAATGGGAGGAAACAGACTGACTTGTTCTAGTCTTTTGGTTCTTTATTAATTAAAATTACTTATTCCGAAAAATGTCAATATTGCATTTTCGTTTGGTAACGGAAATGCAACAGACAATATTTATTGCAATTATTTTATTAAAATATAGTTCAATTAGGGTCGTTGCACTTCTCAGAATTGGGACCGAAAAATATAGTGCTTTTTAATTAATTCTTTTAATATTAAATTGGGACGGTTGCAATTCTTGGAATTGCGACCGAAAAATATTTTAAGCTTATAATTTTAATATTAATATCTTTAAACAAACCGGAAATGGGTTTAATATTACATTTTGTTTTATTTATTGTTAATAATATTTGCAATGAATTCATCTATTGGGTCATTGCTTATGTAAGTGTTGTTATTTGTTTTTATATACTTAACTTGCGTGATGTCTTAATCTGGTTTTCTATCATTATTGGAAGGGTATTAGATTAACAATAATGGTACTTATATATACATTTCTAAATACATACATAGCGTTTCTATCGAAATATATTGGTTGATAACGTTATTTCAAGCATCATTGCTTAAAAATCAAAACCAATTTATTTTAAACTTTTTTGGGCAAAGTAAATGTGTAAAGTCATTTTGTTTGTTTTGATATTTTATTTTCATTATCTTTTAACTGTATAAAAGAGACGAAAAAAAGTCATCCGTATACAGCGGAGAAAGAAAAATAGAATCATTGTTGGTTATTGTTGTTTTTGCTTCAATTTTGATTTTTGTCTTTACTTTATTGTTTGGACAAAAATCTTTAATTTATTTAAAATGTTTGTGAGAAGTTTCTTGAAGACCTAAGTAAACGGTAGCGAAATGTCGGTGATTTAATTATAAAATCGGTATATATAAAATAGCACAAAAAAGTTTTTTTCAAAGTTAATTAATATACTTTCATAGTGATGTAGATATTTGCATGTGAAAATTGTTTTACAATTTTAACTTTTTTTTACTAATGACAGTGCTTTGCACTGCGAGGAATTTTGTTGCAGAATTTGCTATGTTTGGATACGGCTAGAGAGAGAACCGTTAAAATTTTTTAATTAATTTATCTCCAATGAATTTTATCCTAAGCGAAAAGAAATAATCTAAGCATGTAGGCACTTTTTTTAAAGATATTTTCAAGGTTTAATAAAATTTAAACATTTGAAAAAAAATTTAACTTTTTATGATATTTTCAAAAAATTATGTACCCAAAAACCCAACTTTGGGGTCGTACCTAGAAGCCCCCCTTTACCCTAGCTGGCCGACCACTCTTAGATCTACTTTCATTAGGATATCTATCTTTTTTCATTAAGATGTCTGCAGTGGTTCATGAGTCACAGAATTTTGACCAAAATAAATCGAAAATGAGCATAAAATATATATATATAAATATTAAAGATCAAAAAGTAAAAGTAATTTTTTCTCTAGATATTGCACTTAACGGAACTAATGAGGAGCCGCTTTTTGAATCATTCTGTTCGTGGGAAAATAGGTAAAATATAAAGCAAATTTCTTAAATTTTAGGTTTCCAAGAGCATATTTCTAAGATCGATGACCAAAAAATAAAATTATTTTTGGTCGCCTTCTTCAAATACGTGCTAGATACCTGTTAAGTTTTTATATAAATTGTTCAAACATATATTTTAACTCTAGAGTCATCAACTGTGTTTACTATTTGTGCAGAACAAATTGTAAGAAAAATAAATAAGGATTTTCATTTGGTCTTAAAAAGAGTTTTCTTTCTGGCTTTGAAGTTTCTTTACCGTAGCAAAACTATTTTAGCTTCTCTAGAAATTTTAATAAAGTTGTTTTGATGATCTGGCTTAAGCAATAAACAAGTTGCATTTTTTCATAAATCTTTATGGGTTTTAGCGTATTTAATACAAAAATTTCCTTTTTGTTATGCTTTCAATATTTGTTATGCCCTTCACCACAGGTGGAAAAAGGATATATATTAGTTTGTCATTCCGTTTGCACTTTCTACATTATCCACTTCCGAGTTTTTGTTATTAAACGATGTCCGTCCGTGTTCGAATCAAAATTAACTTTACTAAAGCACTTGACGAGCTAGATAAAATTTAAATACGCCAATCGATCAGACATAAATTCAAAAAGCTTGCAATTAAAATCAGCAAGATCGGTCCAGGTCCTTCTAGGCAGCAGGCAAGACACCTCGCCTGCACCTAGTTTGTCCATATCATTTGGAACAAATTTAGTTTAGTAAAGTAACTTTACTCAAAAAAGCTAATACATGGGGCAATGGAGAATTAACTTTTTATAGAGAAGAACGATTGTGCCCCATATTGTTTAAGAAATAAATGTGGGTTTCATTTAGAAGCTTATGAAGAGATCTTTCAGGAAATACTAAAATTTTAAAAAATGTTTAACCCATGTTTAACCCATTTATATATATTTATATATATATATATATATATATATATATATATATATATATATATATATATATATATATATATATCACTTAAACACCAATATTTGTTTTTTTGATTGGAGTTACTTCAGTAAGCTATATTTACACATATGGTGAAGGATATATAAGATTCGGTATAGCCAAATTTATCACTCTTACTTGTTTTTAATTTAAGTAGTATATCTAGTTTTCCTAACGCAAGTTATTTTTTCATTTGTTGCAGTGATCAACATTCAAAAATCCATTCTTGAAAACTCGATTATGTTTTTTTGGCTTAATTCTTAATTCTTTATGAAATTATTTCAGTCACGCAGTATCTTATGTTTATAGAAAATCTATTTCAAAAATTTGTTTTCACCATGCGTATCGAACGCTTTTAAATTCTATGCACGTTAACATTTCTCTGCAATTTCAAAATCCCTTTAGGGCGAATTACTTAAATGTTTAGAACAGAAAGCAAATTGCGTAAAACAAGTGTTCGTATCATTTTTCTGTTTTTATATTATATATTTTATAAGTTGTAAATAATAACAGTGTGTTTATTATTTAAACAATAATTAATACACTGTTAATTATTTATTAACAATATTTAAACTAGATAATATAAAAGTGTTGAATGTAATAGAGCTGCAAAACTATCGATGGCACTATCGATAGCATCGATAGTTTTATTTTAAGCGGACTATCGATATTGTTTTTTTCGATAGTGATACTATCGACAAAAAACGATACTAAAAACAAAGTCAATAAAAACGGTATGACGGCGACTATGAAATACAAAATGCACCATCCAAATTTCGCCGCCTGTAAACCTTTTATAATAATGGCTATCATAACATATGTACTTTTGTATATAAATGTGAAAATATATTAATTAGTTTTAATTTGTTTCAATATAAGATGTCAGTAGTTAACTGCTAAAAACAAATTGTATAATATATACAATTATTATGTACCAATGGCTTTTACACATAAATAAATTTGCCGGCGGTTAAATTTGACGACTACTCGACTGACGTAGTTTTTTAATTTTTTTTTTTTTTTTTGTTAAGACGCTTTTCCAGCAATTTAGCAATATAGCTATTCGGGCTTAAAGTGGGACACAGAGAAAATTTTTATGTTGTCATGTTTGTAAGGCAAAATAAAGGCCTTAGTTTATTTTTGAGAACTTAGGTTTAACATAGGTACTATTACTACTATACTACTAATAACAAAAACAAAAAAACAATGCAGTCATTACTATAAACTATTGCAATATTTACGATTTTGTATTCCAACTCCTTAAATCGATGGTCACACTCAAAAGGTTTTCTCCAAGGGAATCTTTTTCAGAGGTGTATTTTTGTTTCGTCTGTAAAAATAATCTTAGAAGATAATAATAAAAGCATCGAAAAAATCGGAAAAACTTACAACAATAGCACCTTTCAGCAGAAATGACGCAGCTTTATTTGCATGTTCTTGAGCAAAAGCGTATTTCAGTTTTTTTATTTTTCTCTGATATTAATGGGTTTTGAAGGTAAGACCTTCATTGTAAATTATTTCTTCTAAAGATTCGACGGACTGTTTCAGCAATAACATTAACATTTTTTATTTTATATAATTTGTTTTTTTTTTTTGTGTCAATTGCTGGCAAAAGTGGATCGTTCCTGATTAGCTTCAAACAATACCGCTTATCACGGTCGGACAATTTGCACCTGTTTGCGTAATTTCGTTTTATTTTGATCACCATTAGTAGCTTTATGTCTTTTTATAATATCAAACACTGTATTTTTGTTTCAGTTTACTTTTTGTGCAATTTCTCTAAAAGTTTTGTGGGTTTTATAATTGTTAATGACAAATGCCTTTCTTTAATTGTAGTTTGATCCTTTTGTACCATTTTTAAAAAAATAAAATTTTAAACAATATAAAATTTTATAAAACATGATTGTATGTGCCAAAGCGTTAACTAAAAAAAAAATTAAACTGTTCCACTTTGAATGTGAGCATTGTGTTGCAATATAAATGAACAAAAATGCAAATATTTTCATGTTCGCGCTATAAAAAAACTAGTGCTTCCGATCTTAGAACCGCTTTGTTATAATTTATAAAGTAAAAGAAAATTGAATTGTGTTTTTTGTATACATTAAAAATATTATTTGTAAAAGAATTAAATCAAATCGGATCTTCTTTTGTTAAATCAATTCTTTTTAGGTAACTACAATAGTTGAAAGTATTTTTATACTTTTAATTCCTTTTTAATTTATTTTTCATTAATCTGTATATTTGTTTCGCTCTTCTGTTTATTTACTATGTTATTTTCCATTAAATTATAAATAATGTATATATGTACATGTATGTATATTAAAAACATTGATATACATAAAAATTAAGTTTAAAAAAAATTAGCTTTATTTTTACTTTAAGAAATGATTTAAGATTTATATTCGAAAAATACACAACTGATATTTCTCCAAGAATCAAAAACTATCGATAGTATCGATGGCATCAAAAAATACTATCGAAACTATCGAATGGCGCCACTATCGGTACTTTTGCAGCTCCAGAATGTAATGATGAATATTTTAGATGTGTATTTCCTGAAACAAGTGTAAGTAACAACCAAGATAATTGTGTATTAACAAGATTCATCACGCCACGGTTTTATATAATAGTAGTTAATTAAAACTGATGATGGTGAACAACCGGCTTCTTATCTGTCTTCTTTGGGAATTAGCTGACGATAATTAAGCCGTTGTGGCTGAGTTCTTACTCTAGTCGGGCGACAAAGAACCGGCACACTAGGTTTACTAGTTTCCATAGAATCAAAGTCTTGCGTTTTTGATTCAATTTCTTTCGGGTCCTTTGGTTCGCCTGAGATACTTTTCGGAACCGCTAAGGAAAGTGAAGATATTTTGGCACTCGTTGGACTAATATTCACCGAGTTTCTACGGTAACTATTGCCGGAGGTATCTTCTATAACGTATGACCTGGGGTGTACTTTATATTTTTTCCAATGCTTTTGACCTGCTCGAGTAAGTACCGTTTCACCGTTATTGAATTGATGAAGCGCATCTTTGGCCCCACGATTTGCATACATGTTTTGCTTTTCTCTTTCCGGTTTAAGCAATTTGCTGGCTTAAGTCTGTTCCGATGACACTAATTGCTCTTGTGTTGTTGGTAACAGGCCTCGAACGACATGGCCAAAAAATCATTGTGATGAAGTACCTAAATTATCCCTAGGTGCATTCATATAATTTAATAGACCCAAATAAGGGTCAGTATTATCGTGAGCTAATTTTTTTAAAAATTTTTTGTAATTTGCACTGCCCTTTCTGCCAATCCATTGCCTCTAGGATGATACAATGAACAACTGCGGTGATAAAATTTTCACGTTGCAGTAAATGACTTAAACTCTGTGTTCGATAACTGAGGGCTATTGTCAGTTTCTAAAGACCGAATATTGAAAATATTTCTTTTCAGAATATAATAAAATTTTTTGTTGTTGTATCTGGTAGTTTTTGAAACCTTAGGTATCCAGAATAGGAGTCAATAAAGACTATGTAGTTTTTATTATTGAAATAAAACACATCTGCAGCTCCAATATCAAATCCATGATTTGATATTTCTCTTTTTTATCAATTTTGATTTTGTGTTCTTGGCAGGATGCACAGTCTTTTACATATTTAAAAATGTCTTTATTCATTTGTGGCCAGAAAACTGACTCTCTTGCCATACTAACGCATTTTGCATAGGTAAAGTGTCCATGGTGTACATATGTGTTTTAGATAATTATCTCTCGTACTGCAGGGTAAAAGCTTTTGAAGAGATCTTTCAGGAGAAACCAAATTTTTTTAATTTTCTTAAAGTTTTGATATTAAAAATCAACAAAATCGGTCCATGTTTATCGAGGCTGTGGGATTAACACCATGCTGCCTCTAATTTTTCCATATCATTTGGAACAATATAGTAACTCCAATAAAAAAAAAAAAAATATGAAGCGATAGGAGATTAAAAAAGAAGAAAAAACATCCAGTGAAAAAATTGGCGCTCGCCCATAATTTTGAGTTATAAGCCTCTGAAATTGTTATAACACAGTTCGATTGCCAATATGATCAATATGGGTATCATTTAGTAGCTTTTGAAGAGATCTTTCAGGAAATACTAAAATTTTAATAAATGCTTAACCCATTAAGGGGCCGTGACTTTTTATGTTTAACTATATATTGCACTTATTTTTTTCTTATTTTTTAATCCTCTGTCACCGCAATAATTGTTTTTTTGATAGAAGTTCTTTCACTAAACTAGATTTACATACATGGTGAAGGGTATATAAGATTCGGCATAGCCGACTATAACATTCTTACTTGTTTTTTATTGTTACGGGCCACAGCAAAATATCTTATTTGAAAATCTAGAGTACCTTGGACTAAGCTTTTGCCTTTCAGTAACACTTTTCACGATAATTCTATGTTGCTAAAAACCAGCTTTTATATCTAAATAGCATGGCCCACAACTTTGTCCGCGTATCATTACTAATTTTTCTTAAATTAATATTTAGTAGAATGTGTTTGTAAACGTTTGTTGTAAAGTTCAGTAAACAGTAAAAAAATGTTTCATCTAAAAAAATAAAATGTAGTAACAACTGTTCTAGTACCATTATACCGGTAAAATTGGGTGCGTTCACATAGTTTAGTTCATCTTCGAAATAACATGTTTTTATTTTTATATTTTTTTTGCATTGTTAAGTCTATCGCAAAAATAAAGGATATAAAACATGTTCTTCCGTACATTTACGCATATGTACAAATAAAATATAAACTCTACAGTTGAGTTGTTAAAATCTAAGTGTTCTTTATTCAAATCAAAAATTACATTCTACCTTAAATTCTAGATAATAAAAATGAAGTGTTTGCATTTTATTAAAATAAAAAGAAAAAATCATGAACATAACAATTTTACCAATGCAGTTGCTCGTGCAGCTGCAGACGCTTGCGTCAGCAGTAAGGACGCGCGCTACACATTAAGGTATGTTATGTATGTCACTCCTCCCTTCATCAGAAATTTCAATGTCCTCATTGATCTTTTTTACAAATCTATTTCGAATAACATTGAAGACCTTTGTTTTTTGTAATATCATTATTATTAAGATTATTACAATAATAGCGACTATAATATAGTTCGTTTCTTTTACTGCATATTTCTAATGATAATTATTTCTTAACTCTATCTTAGTTATATAATCTTAATTATTTTTAATTAAATTTTCGGAATTTTTTACAAATGGTACAATGTACATTACCCACAAAATGTATTTTGCTCTCAGATTCAAAAGATCCAATTTTAAGTTTACAATTACTAAAAGTCAATAAATTATTTCCGATAATGAATATATTTAAGTCATTACGATTCTGGTTTATAGTTGTTTTTTGCAAGTTTTTAGTAAACACCTTATTGGGTGGTATAAAAGATATACTTGTTTCTTCGTTTGTTTTAAATGTACAATTAGATAGTTCGTTATTCAATTAATTCTCCAAACATGAGTCATATAAAGGTTTAATTTTTTGGTTGTCCAACTCAAGTATTTTTCCATTTTTCTTTACAAAATCTACATTTAAATTAAATACTAGCTCTTGATTACGGTTACCAGAAATTGGCAATATCCTAAATCTAGGATACGCTGTTAAATTTTGAGGGAAAGTCAGCATAAACAGAGGTTTTAATTAATTCAAACTGTTCTGCACTCAAGTGTGATAGAATTTAAATGTCAATAAGTTTTGGATTAATGATACCCAGCTTGGCTAATTGTATCCCCATCTGAATATCTTGAACATGCTCTAAGTAGGTTTTATCGTTGTCAAGAAAAGTATCGGCTATAATTTTAGTAACAAGTGAATTTTGAAGGGTATTTGTTTAATTTTTTTAGTTCAATCAAGAGTGCATTTCCAGCGTTTACGTGTTCAATGATAGTATTTGTATTCACGTCGTTGTTATCAATTCTGTTCCTTATATCAATTATAGATTTTTCTATTGTGTCCCTATCCTCACTGTCAAGGGTTCCAAAAAGGAGTTTTAGACCACTACCTAATGCATTTAAAAGATCTCGTTTATGTCTCCTAATAAAGAGCTGTTTCTCTTGATTTGCCATATTAAGATATTTGATATGATAGCAGACTGTAAGTACTCATGCCTATTGTACTTATTCCACAATTCATTGAAGGATTTCTCCAGTTCGTTTTCAACGACCTGATTACTATATTCAGTAGGGATCGCGATATATCCTTGATTGACAATGACATAGCCAGAATTGTCCTTAATTTATCAACCCTAATAGTTTGTGCAACAAGTCCAGGCATCAGGTAAAACAAACCCATGGCTGTGGTAAGCATTCCGGCAATTCTAATTTGAATGAGATGATCCAGGACTCTCTTCTGAAGGTGCTGCTTCACTTGATTCCTGCAATCATTAATATTCGTTACTCTATTTCTCTTAAATTGGCTTTTATATTTCCTAACATTTCTATCCCTAAACTTTACCAAAAAATGTTCCCCATCGTTTTCTTTTTTCAATCCTTCTGCCCTCTTAAAAGGATTATCTATTTTATTTAGCCTTTTTCTTTTATTCTCTGCGTTGATATTTTTTATATTAACTGGATTCTCAATTCTTTTTAAATTTGCGTTATTGATTCTAGTTATCTTTTTGTTTTGCATATCTATCAATGGTTGGGCTTTATTATAGAACATGTTGTACGGCTTTTCTCCGGTACTAGAGTGATTAATAGTATGATTGTAGGCAAAGATAGCTTGTTCGACGCTCATGTAATTTAGTTCCTTATCACCAGTTGTATTTATTATTCGCAGTTTTTCATTCAACGTCTTATGAAACCTTTCAATATCACCTATGCCAGTCTTACCAGTCGTAATCTCTAAAACTATATTTAATTGTTGACACCATTGCTTAATGTTCACATTGTTCCTACCCTGATCTTGATCGATTTTTTAAATTTTCGGGTCCCATAACATTAAACACTCTCAACAGTGCTCGTTTCGTTTCCACCCAGTTCAAATTTGAAACTTTCTCTGCCATTGCGAAGTTTGAATAAAGATCAATACACGTTAAATAGTTATCTCTGTTCCATTGCCAAAAGTCGACAACAAAATTTTCACGAGTTTCGTATGTTGGGGGCGTCAGCTTAAATGGCAACTTATGAGTTATGTGATCAGATTTGCACAAGTTGCACTGTTCACATGCATTAATGATTTTTGAGATTTCCTTTACGTAGTTTGAATAATAATATTTTTTTTGAAAATTCTTTAACAACCTTTTCTATTCCCTGGTGCATACCTTCCAAATGTAGCTCTGTTACAATAGTTTTAAACCTAGAGTATTCTATTACGTTTTCTAATTTTCATCGCTCTCGTCAGTTCGGTATTGCCTGACTGTATTAATTCTTTATACTCGTACACGTCTTGAAAACGAAGAAAGTCTGCGTTGTTTGGCATAAAAATTGACGATTTTTTTCCCAGCAAATGCTGCTTAATAATATTTTTAATGTCGTCGCAACTCAATTCTATGTAATATATAGTTGTAACTGTATTTGCAAATACCTTTGGCTTGACAATTCCGTTAGCATCATTACTAAGAAGTCTTAGCTGATTTCTAAATGTATTTAATGTCCTCTCGGAGATGGAAATATAATTAGCATTATCCTCTTCGGCAACATGATTTTCTTTGCCTGGGATATGCTTTATGTCGAAATCAAATTCATAAGTTTGATTTTCCATCTCTGGAGTTTGGTGTTCGCCTCCTTGAGATTATTTAGCCACTGAAGGGGCTTATGGTCACTATTTTCTAAAAAATTTCTGCCCAATAGGTATGGGCGGAAATATTTTGTTGCCACACCAAAGCCAGAAGTTCACGTTCGATGGTCGAATATATAAGCTCATGTTCATTAAGCGTTCTGATTGCAAAACATATTGGCTTAAAACAGCGCCAAAAGCAATATTCGAAGCATCTGTGGTTAGAGTGAAAATTTTCTCATAATTCGGGTATGAAAAAATTGGTTCCTTAGTAATCATTATCTTTATTGTTTCAACTGCATTAATATATTCTCTATTACTGTAATTAATCTTATTTCCCTTTTTTAAACAAGATGTCAAAGGCTTGGTAATTCGGGCAAAGTCTCTAATGAACTTTCTGTAAAACCCAGCTAAACCCAAAAAATGTTATATTTCTTTTTCCGTTTTTGATATTGGATATTTAATAATGGCATTTGTATTCCTAGGGTTTGGTTTCACCCCCTCAGGCGACACCTAGTGACCTAAGAACTTGGCTTCTCGTTTCAAAAACTCGCCAATCTCTTCAGCACTCTGTCGAGCGATTCGACGTGCTCCTGCAAAGATGCACTAAACACTATAATATCGTCAAGATATACTAGGCAGTGCCTTCCTACAAGATCTCCCATTACATTATTTATCAACTTTTGGAAGGTTGATGGCGCGTTAAGCCCAAAGGGCATTCTCAAAAATTCAAAATGTCCATTTGCCGTTGAAAACGCCGTTTTTTTCTGTCAATAGGGTCCATCTCTATTTGATGGAAACCCTTGGCTAGGTCGATTGTTGAGAAGTAGAGACACCTTCTCAACTTGTCCAATATATCCTCCATATTGGGTATCGGATATCTGTCAGAAATCGTGATGTCATTTAATTTGCGGTAATCCACTACAATCCGCCATTTAGCCCTCCCTGAGGCATCGGTTTTTTTGGGGACCACCCATATTGGTGTAGAGTAGGGAGCAGTACTGTGACTAATGATGTTCTGCCTCAACATTTCCCCTATTTGGCGGTCTACCTCTCTTCTATGGACCTCAGCATACCTATACGATTTCGTGTAGATTGGGTCTTCATGAACAGTCTTAATACAGTGTTTCGTTTCATGAGTAAAGGTCAAATCATCGCCCTCCTCATAAAACGCATCATTGTATTTACGCAATAACTTAACTAGGGCCGCACGCTCCTCCCAATTTAGGTGATCCATGCGAAACTTATCCTTACCTTCATTTATTTCAATTTCATGTATATTAAGTTTTTGTTTTGTGAGTTCATAGTTACTCTCACTAATGGTGTTATTTCCTATTACATATTTGAAGCCACCCAACACCATTTTATTTCTACCTACATCGATCTGTGCATTCAAAAGTCGCAATACATCGTAACCCAACAATCCCTCATACCTATCCGAAAAATCGTATACATATAGCCCTATACGCTCGCCATGAACAAAAATGTGCTGAATAGAATTTAAAACAACTGAGCTTGTTGCTGTTCTTAAAGAAATTGGTTTTGTTTTTTGCTCTATTGTTGATAAGATATTTTTTCTAATGATACTAACAGATAACCCGGTATCGATAAGAAAACTAATTGGTTTATTTTCTATAAAAAGGGTTACCATCGGCAATTTTCAGAGGCTTGTAAATGAAAATTTGAGTCACCCTGCTCCATTGGAACAGGAGCTCCATATCGTCTGATTCTGGACTGGTTTGATTATTCATCCAGGTCCTCTAGCTACCTGTTTATTTCCACTAAAATAAGTCTGTCGTGAAAGATTGTTGTTATCGAATGGTACATAATTATTAGCATTATTTTTATTAAAATTACCCGTTTGGTAATTTTGGTATTGTTGCCCGGGACTACAAAATTGAGGAGTGTTTGTTTGACATTGGAATGAATTGGAATGATAGGGCATTCCCCGAATATGGGATATTGGCCGAAATTTTTTTTCTTGCGTATAATGTTCAATGCTTCTATCTTTTTGAAATTTCTTTTCTTCATAATTAAAAAAATGTAAGCCGGTCTCCCTCAAAATTTTGAGCGCCGATTTAAAATCCGATACAGGATTGGCATTAAGTATGGCTGCAATATAATAAGGTAACTTTTTCCTTAAAATTTCTAAACCAAACCTGTTTACCTAAAATCTATATATATACAGTGGACCCTCGGTTAACGTACACAATTGGTTCTAGCATCTTGCTCGTTATGCAAAACGTTCGTTAAGCAAAACCATTATTCCTATAAGAATCAATGTAAACTAAAATAATGCGTTCCAGGTCGAAAAAAAATACAGTCTTATATGTTTCAATTTGAATTTTTATTGAAAGAAACCTAGTACCTAGTATCTAGTTTTTTTAAGCAAAAAACTGTATAGAGTCGTTTGTTTCTGACGTCCCTTCAAAATTTGTTCAAAATGGGACACAGCATTATCGTTGAATAATTCTGTTGCACGTACTGCCGCTGTCTGACTGGGGTGATGCTTTTTAACGTATGATGCCACAAACTCCCATGCTTTGAGCATTTCTCTGATTGCACTAGACGGTTGCTGTTCTTCGGTTATCTCCTCGTCTGATAAAGTTTGCTTCTTAACATCTTGTTGTAAATCACATTGCAATTCTATAAGCTCGTCGGTAGTCAGATCTTCACTGTGCTCTGCCACAAGTTCAGCGATGTCATTTCCATCCACCTCTAGCCCAATACGGTCAGCCAAAAATATTATTTCGTTGGTTATTGGATCCGTAGATACTGCGTCGAGTCCTTCAAATGTGCATTCGGCAAAGCGGTCGGGCCAAAGATTTTTCCAGGAAGATTCGAGTGTTCTCTTAGTAACGCCTTTCCATGCCTTATCAATAATTTTGAGACAGGCAACAATGTGGAAGTGATCTTTCCAAAACTCTTTTAGAGTAAGATTTGTTTTTTCAGTCACGTCAAAGCAATGCTGGAAAAGTTCTTTTGTGTAAAGCTTCTTGAAGTTAGAAATCACTTGCTGATCCATGGGCTGAAGCAATGGGGTTGTATTAGGTGGCAAAAAGTGAATTTTGATGAATTTAAACTCTTCAATGAGTTCATCTTGTAAACTTGGTGGATGTGAAGGAGCGTTATCCATAATAAGCAGGACACGAAGAGGCAAATCCATCTCAATCAAATATTTCAGCACAGAGGGGCCAAAAACATTATTGATCCACTCAGTAAAAAGAACACGTGTCACCCAAGCTTTACTGTTCGACTTCCACATGACATTTAGCTTACTCTTGTCAACATTATGCTTTTTGAAGGCACGTGGATTCTCTGAATGATAGACAAGTAGCGGTTTTATTTTCAAGTCGCCACTTGCATTGGAACAAAAAAGCAGAGTAAGGCGGTCTTTCATTGGCTTATGGCCGGGCATTGCTTTCTCCTCTACTGTTATGTAAGTTCGCTTGGGCATCTTTTTCCAAAAAAGACCCGTTTCGTCGCAATTAAACACCTGCTGGGGCAAGTAACCCTCAGTATCCACAAGCTTCTTGAATTCGCCTACATAACTCTCGGCAGCCTTAGCGTCTGAGCTTGCTGCTTCACCATGCCTTATAACGCTATGAATACCAGTACGTTTTTTGAAATTCTCGAACCACCCCTTACTTGCTTTGAAGTCTTCCCTTCTTGCTGTTGATGTTCCTGGCGACTTTTCAATCAGAGTAGTGAATATCGTTTTAGCCTTCTCACAAATTATATTCTGCGAAATTGTGTCAGCTTGCATTTGCTTTTCGTTAATCCATATCAAAAGCAATCTTTCAACATCATCGAGAATTTGTGGTCGTTGCGAAGAAACTCTTGATACTCCCTTTGAAGCGTTTAGCACCTCAAGCTTGTCCTGATTCTTGAGGATAGTAGAAATCGTTGATTTCGACAAGTTGAACGCACGTCCTAAATCAGCCACACCCAAACCTCCTTTATGTTTTTGAATGATCTTGAGTTTCATTTCAATAGTTATTTTGGTCCTTGTATTTTTCTCCTTTTCCGAATTTTTTTTTGAGGGCATTTTATGTTAGTTATTTTGCAATTTTTATAAAAGCAAAATTAAAAATAAAAAATTTGTATGTTTCAACACGTCTTGTTAATTTGACGAACAATTCTGCACTAAAATAAAACAAAATTCTGAACTATGAAGCAAAAGCTAAACGCAGACAGCCCAATAATGTGAATTCGGGGTTTCCCCTGTTTAGGTTGTTATGCGAGACTTCGTTCGTAAAGCGAAACTTTTTTCCCAAAAAAATGTATTCGTTATGCGAAATGTTCGTTATGCGGGGCGTTCATTAACCGAGGGTCCACTGTATATATATATTCTTCCTAGTCTCAGTTTCTTCACTTAACTTTATACAATCTTTTATTTTACAAAAAGTACTGTTTAACGTTTCACAAAATAACTTTACACTATTAACAAACTTTACATTACCCAACTCTAGTATCTGTGTTGGTATGTCCTTTCTTTCGCCAAATTCCTCTTTTATTTCTGACTTCAGTGTCGCTGGGATTTTCTCTTCTTAGAAGATCTGCTGCAGGTACCACCAGCTTCCTTTGAATTGCGTTAAAAAAAAGTTGTTTAGATTCGGTCTCCAGGCCACTTATCATTGAGACAATAGAGTCTATGTGTTTAATAAATATCGCCAGTGTGTTAATATTTCCGTCAAATGGTTCAACAAAATTCAAGTTTTGCAAAGCGAATTCTCTTTTTTCTTCGTTGTCTGGGATATTGGAGATTTTGCAATTATTCAACAGTTTATTTATTTCGTCAATTGTGTTGTCCTCTGGCATTGATTTAGCCGGTGTTTTCAGTTTTTATTAAATTTTTCTTTTTTAAATAAAATTTGTGCATCACATCATCAAAAGTGTATTTATTTGTTCAGTGATATTGTTTGTTTAGTAAGTATTTTATTAAACTTATTAAATAAAATTTTTTTATCACTTTACTAATTAATGTTAATTACAAAGACTTTATTTCTTACTATTAAAAATTTTAATACTAATGCAGGTTCGTTTGAACCGACTGCGCCAATAATATATAAACTCTACAGTTGAGTTGTTAAAATCTAAGTGTTCTTTATTCAAATCAAAAATTACATTCTACTTAAAATTCTAGAATATAAAAATGCATTTTATTAAAACAAAAAGAAAAAATCATGAACCGAAAAGTGTCACATAACAACTTCACCAATGCAGTTGCTCGTGCAGCTGCAGACGCTTGCATCAGCAGTAAGTGCGCGAGTTAATTTCCAATTATAGGAAATGAGTAAAAAAATATATTTTTTTTTCTGCACCAAAAATGTGCGTTTCTTTATTAAATATATTCTTAAGACTATCTATCCTATTTTTCTTAGCATCTATTTATATTAATAATTATGTTTAATGTTTCTTTGTCCTAACTCAAAATATGTTTTTCTTTGTTTAGGTTACTAGTACCTTTTTATCAGTAAAACATGTTTTGAGTTATTTGTATTAAGTTAGAAAAGAAAGAATGTGTTTCTTATCGTTACAATAGTTGTATTTATGATGTTTGTCTTATCGTTACAATAGTTGTATTTATGATTTTTGTCTTATCTCTAGCTTAGAATAGTTATATTTGAGTTTATGGATTTATCATCTTTTATTACTATCTTAGTTATATTTGAATTTATGGATTTGTTATTACTATCTTAAAATAAGAGATGTTAACTCTCCTCCTTCTTAAAAAAAACGTCCTCGTTTTAAACTGTATATTGTCTCTGTCGGAGCTTGAGAAGTTCTATTTCATATAATTCGTCGATTTTTTTCCTTTGTGTTTCTATTTTCTTTATCCTGTAGCATTCGCAGAATTTAATCATACCATAAGTTAGTAATGCTAATGTACATACTCCCAATACGAAATAAAATGTGTATTTGACTGGATGTTCTTCGATGGGTATCAGGAAGGTTGATATTTCTTGGATATTGTTAAATTTGTAATTACTACTAGATTCTAAGATGCGCATTATTTGTAATTGTTCGTCGTGTAGGTTATGTATGGTATCTTTGAGTGCTTGTTGGTGGTTGTAGTATTGTTTTCCATCTAGATTTATTGAGTAATTGAATTGTATTAGTTTAGGTCCATTTATTTTTACGTTATTCCAGGTGTGTTCGTAATCTGTAATGATGTTTCCGCCTTCGAGTACTTGTAGCGGTGCGTTATTTTCATGTATTACTTCGCATTTGGCTGGCCTGTTTTCTAATACATTAATAGTACAGTTGTCCGGTTTCTTAATTTTGCATATAAAGTTTCCTAGATAATTTTTACATTTTTCGATACTTGTAAATTTATTATTGCATTGTGCTATTCTAGAGTCTAGTAATAGTTTTCCGTGCTTAAATGCTAGTGGATACAAATTAAATAGTTTACAATTCGTTTTTAATAATGAGAATTTATAGGTGTTTCAATTGTGTGATGAAAATAAAAAACATTAATATCGGCATATTCTAATATATTTATTATAAGTAGATCTAACGCTTCATTAGACACTATTTGTTGAATATCTTTTAAATTTAAAGTTCCGGAATAAAAGTTTCCGTCTTTTGCGAAATTAATCATTGTAGCGATAGAATGTAGTTCGTTGTATACTTCGGTAAGTATTAAATGTTCTGAAATAGATTCGGGGCTAATTCTTTCTAATATTTTTTCAAATTCAGAGTTTATTTTCTTTTGTTTATCATTATTTTCTATTAGCATATTCAATCCTGTCTTGATTTCGATTAGGTCATCGTGGTCAGGTGTTCCTGTAATAAGTTTGAGGGCTGATCCTAGAAAATTAAGTGAACGTTTAGTTCTGGAGATTCTAGGAAGTAGTTGTGACTTCAGATTTTCTATTTTAGTTATCAACAAATATTCTGCAGAGTTTTGTTCTAAATTATATGCAAATCGTACTATATTTTCGTAGGGTGTCAAGATTCTAGAAAGGTTTGTCATATGGTATAAGAACGCTGTGTCCTGAAAAACGTATACAGGGTCAGTCTCTATCATTATATATTTTTTGCCTTTTAAGTCTATTAGTCTGTTACCGAATGCAACAGATATATATAATAATATTATTATTCTTTGCATGTTTGTACTCGTATATTATCCTTATGTATAACAATATTTTTGTTTGTAATTATTGTGTTACCTTTATCTTCCTTTACAATGTGTTTTGAGTATTTGCTTACGTTTTTATTGTGTCGGTGCGTTTTGGAGTATATAACGTCCCCTGCTTGGTATGTGATGTTCTTACGATTTTTGTTGTGATGTAGAAGTATTTTCTGTTGGTTTATTTCGATTTTTTCTTTAATATCAGAATGTGCTCCCCGGTTAAAAAACACGTCCTCGGGTTTCTCTCCAATGACTGAGTGTATTGTTTTGTTGTATTGTCGAACGGCATTAAAGATTTCGTCTCCTGGTGAAGAATTTTGTTCTTGAGCTAGGACTCTAGTGAGTTCGATCAGCGTGCTGAGTGCGTTCCACTTGTTGGCGTTAGCGTGTGCTCAATATGTAGTTTTTCATAAACCTGTTTTACGCATATACTTGATAATGCTGCTTCGTTATCAGTCATTATGAATCTAGCATTTGGATAGATTTGCGAAAATATTTCTTCGATGTATTTGTGTATGTTTTTCTTATTTGGAATTTCTCGTATATAGCAATATTTTGAGTACTTATCAGTTGTGGTGATGTATGTGTTTCCGTTCATATAAAATAAATCTAAGTGTATGTGTTCTCCCACGTGATTTGGAATCGGTGTTGCTCCAATTGGTTGTTTATTTGGTCTTCTTTCGTATTTGTTTGTAAGACAGATTTCACAGTCTTGTGCTTCTTTTTTACACATGGTGCGTATGCTTGGCCAAAAATACGTTGTCTGTATTTCTTGAGCGTTATTTTTGTAATTTCTGTGTGCTCGTCTATGTACTAGTACTACGATTTCTTTTTGTCTATCTATGTTTTCTATATCTTCTGTCATTTTCTGAGCTACAATTTTTACATTTGGAAAAGAAGAAATGATATTATCTTCGACGTGGAATAGAGTTTCTTTCTCTATTTTTATAGCATTTGTTACTTTTGGGTTTATTATTTGTTCTAATCTGTCTAATAATTCGTCCTTGGTTAAATAGAAAAGTGTGTGTCGTGCATATGAGAAAATATTTTGTGAAGATATTTGCACTAAGTTATCTGTGTTATAGTGAACAATTATTTGGTTCTTAAATGCATTTAATGGTTGTTTCACGCGTTTCAATTTTTCGATTGGCGAACTTTGTGCTGAATGTTGTGAACAACTCGAAGTATTATTAATCTGTTGACGTGACAATGCGTCGGCGACGACGTTTTGATTTCCTGGTTTATATACTAATTTAGCGCCATATTCTTCGATGAAATTTTTCCATCGTTTCAATTTTGTGTTGGGATTTCTATCAGATATAGAAAAAATGAGTGACTGGTGGTCCGTGTAAATGGTTAAGTCTGCTATACCGTTAAGGTAATTTCTTAATTTTTGAAGTGACCAAACGATCGCAAGAAGCTCTTTTTCGTTTGTGCTATAGTTTTGTTCGGTTTGGTTAAGGGTTCTAGATATAAATGAAATAGGTTTCTTATTCTGAGAAAGTACAGCTCCTATTGCAAAGTTGCTTGCATCAGTTGTTAGTTCGAAGGGCTTGTTAAAATCTGGTTGAAATAATTCGACTTGTGCTTGTAACATATCTTTAATTTTCTCTATCGCTTCGAGTGCTGGTTTATCTAGATTAATTAATACTTTTGTGCTTTGCTCTTTGTTTACACCGCCATTGTCTCCGCGCAAGAATGTAGTAAGGGGTTTTACTATTGAAGCGAAGTTTTGTACAAATTTCCTATAATCACTAGCTAGTCCTAAAAATGACCTTAATTCTTTTAAATTTTTAGGTATTGGGTAATCCTTTATTTTTTGGATCTTACTAGGATCTACAGTTATTTTATTGTGTTTGATTACGTGACCAAGATATTCTACTGAGTCTTGCAAAAAATGTGATTTCTCGTCGCGTTTATTATTATTCGAATGTGCTCCATGTGTTCTTCAGGCGAAGAAGAATATATAAGCACGTCGTCGATATAAACGTAAGCGAACTTACCAATATATGGGCGCAGAATATCATCTATACATCGCTGATATATAGAAGGTGTGTTCTTTAAGCCGAATGGCATTCTAAGAAATTCGTATTTTGCTCCATTCACACTGAATGCAGTCTTTTCTCTGTCTGATTTTTTTTATCAAGATTTGGTGAAATCCTGACTCTAAGTCTAGTGTTGTAAAGACTTTTGCTTTTCCTAAATTTCGAATAGTCATTACTACATCTGGGATAGGGTACCTGTCGGTTATAGTCTGAGCATTAAGCTTTTGAAAATCTATTACCATACGTTTTTTTGGTTTCCCTTCCTCATCTGTGCCTTTTTTCGCAACGGTCCATACTGGAGAATTGTATGGGCTTTTGCTAGGTTATATTATTTGGTTGTCTAATAATGTTTGAATTTCTTTATTTATAAATTCACTGTCTGCTATTGGATACGGGTACTGTTTCACCCAAATATGATCTTCTGATTTTGTCCTAATTGTAGCTTGTACAGTGGTTGTAAAGGGCAGAATTTCGTTGGTTTCGTCATTTATTCTCATTATATTTTCAATTTCATTTTTATATTTGTCATTATTGACTGTGTAATTCACTTTTTGATCGCTAATTTCTTCTTTTCTTTTAAATTTATACGTGATTTTATACTCAAATAAGTTAATTTCTGCTTTTATGGCTCTGAGACCATGTTCCCCGAGAAGCATATCGAACTCTTCTAAGGCTTCAGTTTCGAAAAATACTAAGTTGTGGCCTAATAGTGTAATAATTTTTTTTGCTTTCGTTAAAGAGTATCCGTGAAGCGTTTTTACCTTAACTGGTTTTATTGGAATAGATTTTCCTATGTTGCACTTAGAACTAATATAATTGTTTGTCGCACCTGTGTCGATTAATATATTAACGGATTTACCTGTTGTTTAGCAGTGCCTCTGTAGACATGGCAATCCGTTTATTCGCCTAAAAAAGGGTTGCCGGTTTCGTAAGTATCTTCGGTGTGTGGTACAAGTGATTGTATATCTTCATCTCTCGTCTGGTTTACTCGTTGAACTTTATTCGGATTATAATTTCTTGATGAAGGCATTCTATCCCTTTTGAGTGGGTTGTATTGCTGCTGTGGAGAATATTGTGTTGAACGTCTAAATTGTTGCGAACTATCCACTTCCATGGGTTCCTGCCGTGGTTGATGATTAAATTGAGCTTGTACATTGGGATTGTACCTCCTTCTATCTTCGTATCGTTGTGGTCCGAAAGTTGGTTTTTGGTTGTATAATTGTGTTGTAGCCAGTGTGTCGAACTGCATATTTGCGTTGTCATGGTATATGGTGCTTGCGATTGCAAATGCTGTTTCTAGGTCCTTTGGATGATGGCTATATAATGTACCGCTTGTGTATTTACTGTTGAGTCCTGTGATGAATGTACGGACTGCTTCCTGATTTGCATATTCCGCCATGGATGCAGATCCCTTATCACCTGACATCTCTATTTTCGAAAGTGCGAGGTTCAGTGCTTTGCTGATTTTGCTGTGGAATTCTTAGAGTGTTTGTCTTCCCTGTTTATGTTTCTTCATTTCCTCGAGAAGTACGTATAATGTTCGTTGATCTGCGTAAGTGTAGTCAAGCCTGTTAATTATAGAATAAAAGTTCATCTTGGTGTTGTGGTTGATGAGGATGTCTGCTGCTTCTCCAGCAATTTTTGAATGCAGTATCGTGAATGCTGTGTAGTAATTTGGGTGGTTGAAAAATTGTTTGATATTTTCCATGAATGGCCATGCCCTTTTCCGCCAGGATCTATATTGGTTTTTATCCCCACTGAAGCACGGTATAGCTTCGAATGTTTTTAAATTTACCTGAGTTGTATCCTTTATATTTGGTGTGAAGTCACTATGTTGTTCCTGCGTAGTGATTGTATGGGGAGATCGTTCCGCCTCCAGTGTATTTACCTTCAATTGAGTATTTTGTAGAGTTTGTGAGAGTACCTCTATTTGTGCTCGTAAAGCTGCGATATCTTGATTCATTGTGTCGTTGTCTTTTCCTATAGATCGTAGGGAATTGAATATTTTCTGCCGTTTCTGATGTTGGTCCAGCGTGGTAATTTCTCACTTTTTCAGAGATTGGTTTGCTTTTCTTCAAAGCCGTGGAATTTTTATTTAAATATCTTGAATGTCAAGGATATTTGGCTGTGGTCAAGAGTTTAGACCGGCTTGAGCCCCCAGTTAATTTCCAATTATAGGAAATGAGTAAAAAAATATATTTTCTTTTTTCTGCACCAAAAATGTGCGTTTCTTTATTAAATATATTCTTAAGGCTATCTATCCTATTTTTCTTAGCATCTATTTATATTAATAATTATGTTTAATGTTTCTTTGACCTAACTCAAAATATGTTTTTCTTTGTTTAGGTTACTAGTACCTTTTTTATCAGTAAAACATGTTTGTTTTTAAGTTAGAGAAGACAGAATGTGTTTCTTATCGTTACAAAAGTTGTATTTATGATGTTTGTCTTATCGTTACAATAGTTGTATTTATGATGTTTGTCTTATCGTTACAATAGTTGTATTTATGATGTTTGTCTTATCGTTACAATAGTTGTATTTATGATGTTTGTCTTATCTCTAGCTTAGAATAGTTATAATTGAGTTTATGGATTTATCATCTTTTATTACTATCTTAGTTATATTTGAATTTATGGATTTGTTATTACTATCTTAAAATAAGAGATGTTAACTCGCGCGCTACACACTTAGTTAAGATATGTTACGTATGTCACTTACATAAAAGCATATAACAAGGAACGTATATATTCGAACATATAATAAACACAGTTTAATATTATTTTCAATGATACTTAATTGGATACTGATTTAAAACACATTTAAAAATTATTTTCAAAATAAAGTTTTTTTAAAACAAATAAATTGCACATAAGCATATCTTGGTATTTACAAAGAGGTAATCTCAACTCGACAACCAAAACTATTTCTATGCTTTTCTTATTTTCACACATTTATTCATGAAATAAAACTTTTTTTTCATGTCTGTAAATTGACACTTAAGTAATAAACACATGCATATACCGTGTTTTTCCATTTATTTGTTGACGGATATGACACTCAGTTTCAGATTGGTTAATAGAAAGATAAGTATTCGTTAAGTGCCTTTTTACAATGTAGAAATTAATAGGCAGACATTTTTCTCATTCTCTTTTGAACATGCATTTTACAATCGCAAAATTATTAGATAAACAGAAATTGGTTTTTTTTAAAGAATTGATGGGTATGTACGTTTTTATTTTCAAAAGATTTTACAGGAAACTAAAATGAATTTGAAAAAAGTAAATAAAAATAAACTTTGAAAAAAAAAAATTAATTTCACAAAATCACCGTTAGAAGATTCTTACTCCGTTGAAGATGACAGTAGCTTTGTGTAAGTATTTAAAAAAACCAATCTTATAATTTGTGTACTTATGTTTGTATTAAACACTTCAATCTCTCGTGAATATTATGCGCAAATTGTTAAGTAAAAGAAGGCGAAAGTTAAAAGGTTATGGATCCAACCATGACGAAAGAATCGCAAGGAAGATGGTGTTTTGCTTTTTTAAATAAAGAACAGATAGTAGTTCGTATTGTTATTTTATTTTTTTTTTTTTTTTTTTGAATGGACAAAATGCAGGAGTATAGGAAAGCATTGCCAAAGAATTCTTCCGCAGTTTTCCAACTGTCTGTGAGCTTTGATGGGTAAACAATTCAACTTTTGACCTGCACGAAACAAAGGGGCTTGCTACATTAAGAACAAGCATAAGACAGCATCATATTGCTTGCCTTGGTTGACGTCCACTGTAAATTTATATTCATTGATGTTGGAAGTAATGATCGAACTAACGATGCGGTAGTTTTACAGCAAAGCCAACTTAAGGATGTTTAAGATGATGAAACAAGTTTACCAGGCGACTCAATTGTGGGAAAGGGACATAATATACCGCAATTGGTGGACGATCCTTTCCCCTGCATAAACATATTATGAAGCCCTACCCTTAGCAAAAAACTGCAGTAAACAGAAGATATTTAACATCAGAATATCACAGCAAGGCATGTTGTTGAACATCCGTTCGGGATGTTCTCCAATAAATTCAGAATATTTCTGAAATAGATTAATCTAAAAGTAGTATTGGCATGTTGCGTTCGTAACAATTTTATTATTAAGAATGACACAACATACTCCTATAACCTGTCAGCTAAAGATAAGTATTCGTTAAGTCCCTTTTTACAATAGCTCCGTTCCCGTACTTTTTGGGTAAAGTTTGGTCCAATGAGAATAAACATAAATTATTCTCAATTGAAGACAAAAATGCCCAAAAGTACGGGAACACAAAAATCTAAGCTTCTATCCCAAAACAATATGTCAAAAAAAAAAAAAAAAATAAACATGCAGCTCTTCAAAGTAAACGTAAACACACAAATATTTTGCATGTTCTTATGTTTATTTTATTATTTTGTTGGGATAAACCTTTTAAAAAACACTTTTGGTAGACATTTGCGTGCATAAAACATACGAGTTTTTTGTATTTGCTACTGTTTACATTTTAATCAGCTGATTGTTTTTCAGTTTACACAATCTACTCAAAGAACAAATTTGGGCTGTTTCGTGCAGAAAGAAGACGAATTTTATTCCCTCAAAAGCTCTCTCTTCTACCCAAACTTGTAGTACGGGAACAGTTTGCGGTAACATTGGGATCCCGCGGACTCTGAAAGTTGAGTACGGAAACGCAACTTATGTAGAAATTAATAGGCAGACATTTTTCTCATTCTCTTTTGAACATGCCTTTTACAATCGTTCAATTACTAGATATACAGAAATTAGTTTGTTTTTAAGTCTCGATAGGTATGAACATGTTAATTTTCAAAAGATTTTAAAGGAAACTAAAGTGAATTTAAAAAAAGTAAATAAAAATAAACTTTGAAAAAAAAATATAAAAAATTTTACAAAACAACCGTTAGAAGATTTTTAAAATAACAAGTAGCTTTTTGTAAGTATTTTAAAAAATCAATTTTATAATTTATGTACATATGTTTGTATTAAAAACTTTAATCTCTCGTGAATATTATGCGCAAGTTGTTAAGTAGTTAGTTAGTTAGGAGTGGCAGCTTCTCACGACGAAGCTCACTTGAGCACAATCGAATGGCCCGTTGTGAAACCACAAGGAAGACGGCGTGACTCCCTTTACCCAGCCGAGTGAACTTCGCTATGTCCCCTATTGAGTGAGATGATAACTCCGTAAGAGTTCCGAAGAAAGGAGAGCCCAGAATTCTTAATCTCCTTCGAGCCAAGGATGGGCAATGGCACAGGGGGTGCAATGCGGTCTCTTCCTCATCCTCCGAGCCACAGCTGTAACAGAAATCATTAAGGGCAGACCGAGTCTTTTAGCAAGCCTGCCGATTAGACAGTGACCAGTAAGTACCGAGACCGCGATACTTATGGATTTCCTGTCCAGTCCGAGCAGCCGCCTGGTCCGCTTGAGGTCCAATGTAGTCCACAGTTGTCTGAAGACACAACAGGATCTTTCCTCTACCCATAATCTGCGAGCCAAATTGAGGTAGTGGTTCTTTATGGCCATTTTTATCGTTGCCAGAGGAATTCCAGCGTCTGGTAGCGAGAAGACGTTAGGAAGCAATGTGCCTCGTTTGGCAAGATCATCGGCCTCACAGTTTCCCTGGATAACCCTGTGACCAGGGACGCAAAACAGATCAATCTGTGATTGCTCCGATAGTGTATTTGGTAATGAGCGACATCTCAGGACTAGTTTAGATGTACTGTATGCACCAGCAAGCAGCTTCGTTGCCGCCTGTCTTTCCGAAAGTATCCGAATGGCAAGGCCAGAAAGATCGTCCGTAAGCGCTATTTCGGATGTTTTCAGAATGGCCATTACCTCGGTTTGAATAACGTTGCAGTAGTCAGGAAGTCTGAGGGAGAGTCTTAGTCCAAGGTTATTAGAGAAGATTCCGCAACCGACTCTGTCGTCCAGTTTCGAGCCATCGGTGTAGATTTCAACAGTATTACTCACAACCACTTCGTTAGAGACCCATTCCTCCCTACTCGAAATATGTGTCTGAAACCCGTGGTCCAGAGCAGGAGTAGAAGAGATGTAGTCCACCATTGATGGCATGGACACATCCCGAACGATAATCTGAGAGTGCCCTATGTTCGGCCTTAGCCAGCGTGAGGGGGCATTAAGTCTGGCAGCACAGCATTTGGCCTGTTGCAATACCAGGAGTTTGGTGGGTAGCCAGAAGAGGAGGGCATACAGAATCTTTGTCAAAGAAGTTCGGAGAGCCCCAGTAATCAAAATAGCGGCTGTTCTCCTGACTTTATCAAGAGGCTTTTGGTTGACCGTTTTCTCGAGAGCGGGCCACAAAAAAACAGCACCTTAGAAAATATTCGGCTCGATAACTGCCTTATAGAGCCAGGAGGTGATCCGAGGCTTAAGTCGCCATCTTGGTCCTAGAGCTCTCTGGCAGAGATAGAGCGCACAGGGCGGCTTCCGAGCTCTTTCGGCCTTCCATTAAAGTTTAGGGTCAACTATCACCCCAAGGTATTTCACACTTTTACTTACACTGAGCACAGCTTAGGTGCAGTAAAGATCGGAATCTTGTATCTCCGTGTGAAGAGCATAAGCTCCGTTTTGCCGGGGTTAACATCGAGATCAAATTCACAGCAACATTGAGAAAGAACATTGAGCGAATAGTTCACCCGTTCTGTGAGTGTTGTTAGGTATTTTCCAGAGACAGCGATAGCAACGTCACCAGCATAACCCACCACCCTATTACCTGTTTGATCCAGTCGCCGTAGCAGCGTGTTGACTGCCAGATTCAAGACGAGGGGAGACAATACAACACCTTGTGGAGTGCCTCTTTTCACCACCCTTTCAACGTGATCATTACGCGTCTTCAGGAACAATGAATTCCACCAGATTTGCATTAAGATCAAGATCCAAGAGGGCCTTTATAATGGCATTAGGGCAGACGTTATTGGAAGCTCCTGCTATGTCAAGAAACGCCGCAAGCGTAAATTCCTTATTTGAAAGAGACTCTTCAATATCGGATATTAACACGTGCAGCGCTGTGTCCACAGATTTCCTTTTCGTGTAGGCGTGGTGCGAGCTAGAGAAAAGCGCGGGATTTATGAAGTTTCTGATCTGCAGATCAAGAATACTTTCCAGCATTTTAAGTGAAAAGAACGACAGACTTATGGGCCTAAAGTCGTTGGGTTTTAAATGAGATGTCTTTCCCGCTTTAGGGATGAAAACAACTCGGGCTACACGCCAACCTATCGGCATGTAAGTATTTAGTAAGCAAGCATTGTAGATTCACAATAGTCATGATTTTATGAAGTCCATGCCATGTTGCAAGTCCGCTGGGATGATATTGTCAATTCCAGGAGACTTGAAGTCATCAAACGACATGATGGCCCACTCTATGTGAGCGTTGGTCACCTGGAAAGTGGGTGGACAAACCGACGCGGAATTCACAGTCCCCATCACTTCGCCAATCCCTTCAGTACCAGGGAAGTGAGTATCGAGCAGCGTCTCCAAGTTATCGATTACAGAGTCGGTCCATTGAACGTCCGGCTTCTGATTACTCTCAATAACTCTCGGTGACGTGCTAAGAATCCTGCGTAGCCTGTTGGTTTCGGACGAGCTTTCTACGTTACCACAGAAAGTTTTCCATGAGACTCTTTTGGATCTTCGTATAGCATACTTAAACTCCTTTTGTTTATCCTTTTAGGGCAGCCAGTTTCCACCCTTTTTGGCCCTATTAAAGAGCTTTGTATATTCCCTACGTAACTTCGCAATCTCCGTGTTTCACCAAGGGGGTTTCGGCTTACCCCTTGGCTTCGGTGGATTGCAGGCCGCTTAAGCTGCAGAACAGATCTGCAAGGTCAAAAACTCAACCGCCCGAACAATATCGCAGTAGTCATTAATCTCGAAAGGAGCAGGCCTTAGGCCAACCTCTAAAATGGACCGAAATGTATTCCAGCCATTTGTTTCCTATTAATGTAGGAATGGGAAACTCCGGAACCTACTGATTCCAGATGTAAGTTATAAGTTAACTACCTATGGTCAGAAAAGAAGCACTCTTGAGAGACACTCCAATTTCTGACAATATCAGACCAGCCACCACCTATCAGGGTAAGATCGAGGACCTCCCTTCTACTCGATGTGATGAAGGTAGGTCGCTTCCCCTATTGACAATACTTAAGTCATAAGATAGTATAAAATCAAAAAGAGACTTACCCCGTTCATTGATATCCTTGCTGCCCCACATATGGTGATAAGCGTCGGCATCGGCTCCAATGATAACCGGCGGTTGACGGTCCTTAGCCTCTGCAACCAGAAGCTTCAGCAGGTCATGTGATCCTTCGAGCCCGTCTCCACTGCTATGTCAACGCTGTCTCTGTCACTAAATCTGCGAAGAAAGAAAGCGTTAATATTGTACTTTACCATAATGCAGGCTCTGGGCTTACCTTGACCTGTGACGTAGACAGTTTTGAAGCCATTCATAGATAGTCCAGAAACCCGATCAATTATAACCCATGGTTCCTGGACCAGAACAATATCCTTTCCATTCTGTGACAGGCAGAGGAGTAGGGGCGCCGAAGCAGCCATGGAATGATGAAGGTTAATTTGCACAACCTTCATCATCATTGTTTTTGGCCGTAAGGGTAGCGTCGGAATCGCCCTCGCTAGACAGGAGTGACTCCTCGCTTTCTGCCAAATGTTCGGATCTGAGCCTCATTTGTCAGAAAAGGTCTCCGGCAAACCCGGTTGAAGAAATGACACTTCTTGTGTCATCCGACGTATCTGAACCGCAAATGGAGGCCGGAGCCATTTGTTTAGGTTCAGTTTATCCTGCGGCAACCTCTGGTAGCAGAGGTTCCATGGGAGGTTTAGAACTTTCCCCTATATTGTCACTCTTATAGATCCTGGGAGAGATCCAGTCGAAACCGTAGTTGATCTACCCCTGTTATAATCTTCTAGATACCAAATGACGGTGACTTATCTACCTGTATGGTGAAGGGTATATAGGATTCGGCTTGTATAGGATTCTTACTTGTTTTTATATTCACAAATAGAATTTTTAAAACGAACAAATAAATTAAAATTGTATTCGCAAACAGATTTTTTTTCTAACCTGTTAATTAGTCGACCTAATTCATTACTCCCATATACATATTATATTTACAATTAACTTCTTTACAAGTGACAAAAACGGTCAACAGTTTAAATATAAAATAAATCGAAACCTGCTACACATAGGTCGATTAAAAAAGCGATTTATATTCTAAATCGAAAGATTTTTATCAAATATCTAAACTTTCACTGTTGAAAACAAAATAACCACCCTTATTCTCTTTGGCGTCGTCAACATCGTCGTCAATTTTAAGACAACATCAATTTAACACATCATCAATACTATTTTGGTATTCCCTAACAGCTTAATGACGACGTCGACTGTTTATCGATAATACAAATAAGTAAAACACATATATCCAATATTCGTGACAGTTAATTCAATTTGCTTTCTATTATGTTGAGAAAGTATTGTGGAAAGTTTAAGCTTTCTAAAAAAAAATAAATTTAAACTTAAAACTCAATTAAATTAAAGTCTGAGGGCCGTTATTGCAACTTGCTTTAGTTAAAGGTATGATTTTTTCTGCTTGATAATGAGCTTTTCATTAATAAAACTTTAATTTTTAATGTTATTATTTAATGGATAAAAAATAAGTGAAGTTCTTAATATGCAAATCCATTTATCAGTCCGACAAGTTTTAATAATGGCGCTAAGGGCAACTTTTTCAATTGTCTACTGTTCCTTAAAATCAGTAGAAACTCTGCTCCTGCGAAATTCTTTAGCAAGGAATAGACTTTTTCTAAATTTACCATCAATTTTTCAAATTAACAGGGGTTAATACTTTAAGTTTTTCACATTTCCATTAGGTTATTTTATATATTTCTTATTTTGCTTTTTTCAATATCGCCGTACGCTTTCTATTTTTTTAAGTTTTCTTTAGCAAACGACACAACACAACACCAAAAATGACGACAAATTAAACGGCAACATCAAAATCAATTGTTCTTACGGAATACCGATTAAGGACAATATTGACAACGGGAATACCGATTTACAACAAACAAAGAAAAACGACGTTGTCTTGTGTTGACGACGCCAAACAGAATAAGGGTGAATATAACTATAAATATACTTTATAATTTTTAATACAACTATTGCAATGAAAAAATTATTAAAACTAATTTTTTGGAATATATATTTATACAAAGTTTATGAAATATAACACGTACATGTATAAAGTCAGAGTAAAAATACATTATATAATAATAGTAACTTGGATGAATACATATATAAATGCAAGCCAACGTACATCATACGTAACATTTATTCTTCTTATAAATAAATACAATTTATAAAATCCGAGTAAAAAACACATCTTGTCTTACTTCGTACAGATTTGTAAGTTATATTTTGTAATCATGGCGTACTGTGGCTTAATACTTTTATAGGAAAATAAACGCTACTTTTAATTTATTTTGTGGTACTTCAAATGCCTTTTTTTGTTGTTGTAATTTTTGTGAATTTCAATGAACATGCAACATGTGTAATTTATGATAAATTTTGAACTACAAAGTCTAAATTGTATTTTACTTTTCGATACGTGTACAAATGTTCAGTCATTGTTTATAAGTAACCACGCGATGACGACTTAAACAGCTCTAGTTGTTTGCTCTAGATATTAATTTTAATTTAGTTTCGATTGGGGAATTTTTTTATTTTATAGTTTTGTTACTTTTGATTTAAATACGAAAATTAAATATACGTCGTTCTTATACAATAGAAAGATGCAGGCAATAAAAAGTATTAAGTAAGTATTATTTGCATACAGTTCTAGCAAATAAATAAAGAGTTAAGCAAACAATATATATATATTTAAACTGCTGAATCTTCGTACTACATGCGCACTGAAACCGTTGTTTTTTAGACATCAGTACTTAGTTTATTTGTTAATCTGAAAAATAAAATTTTTAAATATGCATAAAAATTAAAAAATATTACTTGCTTTTAGTTTTTGATGCTTTATCGATGTTGTCCGACAAGCTATTCTTTATTTTCTCAAAGGACCTGTGCATGTCTTCACTATGATCACCATCATAATAATAAACGAAATATACTACAACGCCAATAATTATAAAAAATGTCAAAAGTGCAGATATAATTGATAACAAGACTCCTACTGCGCAATTAAAGCAACTGAAATTAAAAAAAAAACAAATATAATTAAGAAATGTATTAGGAAGAAATAAAATATCGGTAAAACAAATTTTTCTAATAAAAATTCCTTAAAGAAAACGTTATTTTTCCAAAAGGTGTTAAGTTGACCACCTAACTATGTAACTGGCGGTGGCCAGGAAGGTAACAATTAATTTTGTCGGGCACGAAATTTGGTTGGATCGAGCATGGTATGCAACTATTTTGCTATCGCAAAACGTGTTATCTTATCTTGTGAATTTTTCCATAAGTAATTTTTTCACTGAAGTAGCTACATCATTAGTTTTTTAAACTGTTGTTGTTGACGAGAGTTCCTTCAAGAAAAGATATAAAACAAAAGCAAAAGAAAAATCAATTATGTGTACGTGTGTCATTAAGTGGTACTGGGAGGTGGAAAAATTGCGCAACCTCAATCGGTCGTATCCATAGGTCCAAAGGGTGTAAATTAGTGGGCCTATTGGGACAGTTAAATAACTGCACTGTGTCGTGAGGGCTTTGGAGACAGGCTGGGCAACGGTTCAAAGAGCCGGGAGCTATTCGTTCACGGCAGCAGTTAGGAACTGCACCAACCAGTTCTTAATTGCGGCAAAACAGGTCTTGTTTGCCTGGGTAGAAACCTCTCATTTTCTGAAACTGCGGGTGGGTGTTCATTCAGGACTTTATTACATCTGTAGCCATTTATGGTGTCTAGGACCGCCTGTCGATGTAATAGTTTTTGAGTATCTGCAATGGATGTCCGGTTTATTTCAGATGGAATAATATTCCGGTTGTCATTCCGATAATGCCTAAAGTCCTGTTGGATGTGTCGGGGTGGGGGATCCCGCAATAACACCTCGTGATTAGGATGACTGCGCAAGCGACAAGCCACTAGGTATTGCTTAGTCAATAGTTCGTTATGTCGTCTGACTGGAAGCATCCTAGTCTCTTCATGGAGATGATCTATATTCGTCGTTTTAACACATCCTGTCGCGATTCTGAGTGCATTATTTTGCAGTTTGTAAAACTCGCCATTTAGTATCACTAAGGAACGAGGTCCAACTCGGGGCAGCATATCTAAGGACTGAGCGGCCAGTTGCCTTGTATGTTGCCACTATCGTCTCCTTAGTCATTCCCCAGGAGGTGCCAGCGAGTGCTTTTAGGGCCTTTTTCCGAGTTTTCACTTTGTGGTGAATGTAGGTGGCATGCGATGAGAAGCGATGGAGGCTGTCAAAGACTACGCTTAAAATTTTTAGGTTCTGTACCGTAGGGATACGGCGGCCTTCGACAGTGATGTCTAATTCCATTCTTACTTCTTTAGTCCGCGAAGTGAAAGGAGATAGCGATGACTTTGAGGGTGATAGCTGAAGTCTACGTTCCTGAAATAATTGCGAGATGGTGGCCAAGTATTGTGAGATTCTGGCACTTATGTCGTTAATGTTAACACCAGATGAGTAGATTGTACAGTCATCTGCGTACGACACCATCTTTACATCTTGGGGTGGTGTAGGAAGCTTCGCAAGATAAGTGTTGAAAAGTATAGGTGACAGTGCTCCTCCTTGTGGCACACCCATTTCTATCTTGGGAAATTTTGACTTCTGGCCTCTAAACTCAACAAAAGCTTGTCTACCACTTAAATAGTTGGCAATCCAGAGTTTGACGTCGTTGGGAAGAGTAGAGTTCGTGATGTCATTTATCGACCGTGTCAAAGGCCTTGGATAAGTCCAAGGCAGCCACAACTGTGCGTTGACATGGTCTCTGCTGACTAAGGCCGTCAGCGATTTGGGTAGCTATCATATTCAAAGCCGTTGTGGTGCTGTAGGATTCCCTGAAGCCATGTTGGTGTTGGGCGGGTGAAAGATGTTCTTTTAAAATTGGCAGTAGTAACGCTTCGAAAACCTTAGCTACTGGTGATAAAAGGGAGATCGGGCGATAAGATTATCCCATTGTAGCGGGTTTGCTTGGTTTTAGTATGGGAATTATCCGAGCAACCTTCTAGGTATCCGG
This sequence comes from Cistogaster globosa, assembly GCA_937654795.1. NCBI lineage: Eukaryota > Metazoa > Arthropoda > Insecta > Diptera > Tachinidae > Cistogaster > Cistogaster globosa. The sequence continues at coordinate 88,214,414 of OW569403.1, forward strand.
AATCGCCAATTGGTGAATCGAGATTTCTAGAAGGCTCGTCAGATATTCAAGCGATACTGAGCTTAGTTTTTTCAACATTAGCATTGAGATGCCATCAGGGCCAAGAACCTTTGAGGGTTTTGATTTGGAGATAATATTTTTCACTTCATCGAGAGTGAAGAAAATGGGCACCGAATCTTGTTTTAGATTCTTTGTTCTCCGGATAATGGCTCTTTTATCCTTATTCTGCGAGGTGGGGTGTTTGACAAACTGTCGGCAGAATAGTTTTGCACATTTCTTTGCATCTGTATGCTAAACGTTGTGGAATCTTATAGCAGTTTGAACCAGATACACTTTTAATAGTAGACCAGAGCTTTTTTGAGCTAAATCAACAATTGCTGAGATGTTCCAACCATTTGCTGCGGCGATGTTTATTGATAAGTGTATTTATCTCGGCCGTCAGCAATTTATTTGCTCGTCTGCTGGGTTGCAGGCGTGCAATCGATCGCGCTCTTGAGCCTTGCGCGCTGCACTAGTTGGAAAATGTGGTATAGTATTAGGGATTCTGCCTGCTGGTATAAAGCGCCGAGCTGCCCTGAGAAGAGTTTGCTTGAAAACTTTCTCACCCTTCCTGGCACAAGTGGGTTAGGGTAATTGAAGAAGGGAGTCATCAATAAATTGTGAAAAACCCTGCCAGTTGGCTTTGTAGTAATTAACAAATGTGCGCTTATCAGGCTCAACGAAGTCACTTGGTTTCTCAACAGTGACCACAATGGGAATGTGGTCCAAGTTAAATGCAACTTGGGTTCGCCAGCTTGTATAGGCAAGCAGCGATGAACAGACAGGGGAAATGTCTGGTGGCTTACACATCATGCAGTAACTCTTGTTGGGAAGTCGTCGTTTATTGCGGCAAAGTCTGATTCGTCTATCTGTTCTACAAATTGAATACCGCAGGAGTCTTCTGGTAATTGAGAATACCAGCTCTCATAATGAGCATTGAAATCACCAAGTATTATTCTATTATCACCCTGCAAGAGGTGGGATATGCTTGGGTGATAATTTGCCCCAAAGCTGTTAACGGGCGGGATGTTAACATTGACGATTTCTATTTCAGTGTGGTCTGAGTCTACTGCTATGCTCATGACCTCTAGACACGGGTCAGGAACAGGAGGGATTGGCGGGGTTGTCAGTTTGTAGCTGACATTTCGTTCTATGATGAACGCGAGTCCTCCGCCATGATCCCTATCCCTGTCACTTCTGAGGATGTTGTAATTACTAGAGGCTGAGAGTGTACAATTACGAGTAAGCTTTGTGTCCTGTACAGCGGCTATAAGCATGTTGTGATCATGCATATATTTGGTGATCTCCGAGAGCTTATTCCTGAGGCCATTACAATTTATTGCATGATGTGGAAAGATCTCCCGGGACCAGTACTTTGCGCTAACCGCTGAGCAGGAAGATGTGGCGAAGTGATTATCTGAGATGGTATTGGTTGCTGTAGTAAGGGTGAGTTTTGTACATTTGGAGAGATATTGCGATTAGGTGTAAGTTGCGCATTTAAATTTAGGGCGGTGCTGGCAGTTAGGGTGGTATTAGCACAGCATGACGCTAAGAAATTAGCATTTCAATCCCTGTGTGACCTCAAATTTGTACATCGCCTCATGTGACACCAATTTCTGCAACCGTTGGACAGTACTGATGTTATATTCCTCCGGATCATCATGTTACCTATCGAGCATGTACTTTGTTGAATTTTGTTGTGCCTCACAGGTGGGGATTGTGTCCAAACCTGTTGGGTTGCATTGGGAGAAGCAGTGTTGATGCCAAATGGTTGATTACTACAGCAATTCGTCACAAAGCTTTGAGACCATTCACGGTGGCTGGTGAGACCTGAACACCTTTTCAGGTGGCACCAGTTACCACAAACTAAGCACTTGACCGATGTGACGTTACGCGTAATTCTGTTGTGACACACGGAGCAAAACCAGATCTGGGGACCCCGGGTTTTGTTCAATGCCAGCTTAATTGAGTAATATTTTGGGCAAAATTGCTGGCATGTTTTGCTCACCTGAGAAAAAAACTTTCGGTTTGTATAGCTGTTGCTGGGTTAGCAATCTTTGGCCGAGCAAGACTCGAGTCGTTCCGGAACGAAGATTCAATTGTCGTGGGAACGTTAAACTGTTGTAGTGGGCTACAGTTGTTTGATGTTTACTAAACCCACTAAATACGTACACCATGCAAAAACAGTTATCAATTACATCACTGGCGCAACACAAGCGAATAATTAAAAGGTTTTCCTATTTAGGGCAAATTTTTTACTTTGCATTTAAATGTAATTTATTTTAGGTTCCATTTAAAAACTAAACTTAGTTTTTCAAACACACTTAAGTAAAACTTAAATAACTAATACTGTACATTTAAAGTCCAGCATATCCCACCTCTTGCAGTTTTACCACTTGCTTATGGTATTTTGGTGTTGTTGTTGTTGTTGTTTCGCAAAACTGAACAATAAAATATAAAATAAATATAAAAAGTATACAAATAAATATAAGTATAGATATTTCACTGCCATACATTGTACAGCCAGTGCATAAATTGTCAATGGACGTACTGCTAACAGTGTTGCCAGAAAAATTCTGGCTATTATCCCCAATTTGGCTCATGATGTCGTCAAAGTTCACAACTTCTAAGCCAAAATCCCCAATTTTGTCCCCAAAAAGGAACAATTTAAAATACGTATGTAATTAATTTTAATATTTTAAACTAATTGATAAATGTGGACTCTACATTATACAAAAATAAAGTTTATATTTTTTTTAATTTCTTACAAATTAAAAATGGTACATCCAAAACTTAAGAGTAAGCTAAATAAAAACACATGTAACTAAAAAATATTTAAAATTGTTTTAACTCAGGGAAATACATTTTTGTTTAAACTATGAAATTTAATAGAAAATAAATTTTGATTGTTTTGTTAATTAGATGATTTTTCATTTTAGCTGACCACATGTGTGTTAACATACAAATTAATAGCTTAAAACATTAGAGTATTAAAGTAAAATAAAATAACTAACGGACTAATTCGTTTAGCAGAATTTAATACTTAACGAAATATTTTTTTTTTTCAATTCCCTTTTTATAATAGATTCTCTAAATTAAAATTTAACCCTGCTGCTGTATTGTGTTAGGGTTATATTTTGACCCCAAATTTTTTTATTGAGAAAATTCAAATTGGTACATTTCAAAAATACTTTTAAGGCTTGTGTACAATAAAAGTGCATAAACCTTATTGAGCTGGTTTCAACCACTTGGATTTGTCCAATAATAGCACTTAAACTATATTGGACTAAATTTGAGCATCTGGAGTTGTCCAATAATAGCACTTAAACTATATTGGATTCGGTGGTTTGATACAACAACAGCACTTCAAACTGTGTTGTTCACTCTTAAATAAAAGCCTTGTGATACTTTCAAAGTAAGAGAGCCTTTATTTATTAATTTTTCCAACTTATATACTAATTTAACTTATATACTAATTTTGCTATAAAAAATATGCCTACATCATATTTTGTTATAAACTAACAATACATTGAACCATATTTTTTCCAAACAAATAACCTTGAAACTTATAAATTACTGTATAAGCGTAATTAATTAAACTTAAAAATTGTAAAACAAACCAAAAAAAATAAAAATATCAAGTAGCAATTGTGAATAAGACAAAAATAAAAAGTATGCAATTCAATGAACTCTAAAATAAGCTGCATAGATGTTCCATAAAAAGGTATGAGAGTTAAGTTACAATTATTAAGAAAAAAAAAAAAAATAATAATAAAAGTGTGCAAAATAAGATGTATATATGCAGTGGTTCAACGTACAAAATAAATATTAAGAATTAAGCTGCAATTATTAATAAGAAAAAAATAAGTATGCAATTCAATAAACTCTAAACATATGTATGTAAATTTCCTAAAATAGCAAAGTAACAAAAGTAATTATTAACAGCTTGTGATCAATGCAATATGTCGTCGTTAGAGTGACTGTGTGTCGGTATGACAGACAAACAGGTTTTTCTGCAAGTTATGCACTCAATAAAGGTCTTTTTTTTTCTTTTTCGACGGGCCAAATTTGCACCTCTTTCGTTCACTAGCACATTGTCGCTTTGGACAAGGCGAATTTTTAGATGGTGATACATTGTCTTTTTCTCGAATTCTTCGTACCAACTGGCCACCGATTGGTTTTTCTTTTGCACGAATATGTGCGAAACATTTGGTCCAATGTGTCGACTCCGCCTTTTGTCGAGTTGTAGTATTCAATTATTTCCGAAATTTTTTTGGGATGATCTTCCAAAATGTTGCTGTTAAGGTGAAGAGTACTAAGCAAATTAACCATTAATTAACCAAATTAAAATTATCGGTAGTCACGTTTCGTCCACGGTATGAAGACATTAAGTCTAGAACAATCCGTTCGCCTTGGTTCCTTTCAGCATTGTTTCCCACTTTGCCCAAGTATATCTGGAACTGTAAGCAAAACGCGGTGTCAGAATCCGCTGCTATCCACGCTTTCTTGCCATATTTCCCAGGTTTACTTGGAATGTATACTTTGAAAGGACATTTAGCTCGGAACGAAATAAGCTGTTCGTCTATCGTTATATTAGCACTTGGAACGTAAAGCAGTTGCAAGTTTTGAGTCCATTGCTCATAAAATGTGCGAATAGGAGCAAGTTTATCTCCTCTTAGTTCTGATCTTCTTCTTTGCCTATCATCAAATGCTGGTACACGAGAATTATTGCTAAAACGCTCCAAAGACATGATTGCTCTCAAAAATGGACGTCCATTAAACTCGTCTCACAGGGAGTTTAGACTTTCACCGTATGACTGGTAGACTCCTAAAAGAATAATATGTCCGTTATACAATTATTACAGAAAAAATATATTCTAAATATATACCAATAAGTATTAGAATCCCAGGTAAGCATCGAACTCAATAGCATCTATAGCTTGAAAATTTTCGAAAACAGCACTTCCTTGCAAATTGTTGTAGTGAATTATATCCCTTTTCATAGCTTCTGTAAAAGCCAGGATTGACTATCATACGCAGTCGTACGATCTGTCAAAAATTGCATGTGTGCTCAAAAAGTATGATAATGTGGTTTAAAAATGTATGTGTGTGACAGACTTTTTGACAAATCTGTACGATTTATTAATCTTTTAAAATAATGCATAAAATGGTTTTTTCTATGCGATCATGGTTCATTTTTTAAATATGAGGAGAAAAAAACAACAAAATATTAAAAGCATCTGTTTTTTCATCTTTTTTGTATAATAGTGTGACACCTACGACGACATTTTGAAACAAGTTTTAAATTAGGACAGAATTCTTTCAGATTTTTATGTGATTAATTCGCACGATTGTGTATGATAGTGAATCCTGGCCTTAAGGCATACATCAAAAGTATCACGAATTTTCGAAATACGATGAATAGCATAAAGTCACTCCAGGTTTTGCGTGAAGAAGATTTTCACTTGCTGCACGACTTAGGCAATGCAAAGAAGGTATAGTCTACTTTATCATCCGATCCTTATCAAAAAATTCTATGCCATTAGTTACGGTCAATGAACTGAAGGGTTCTACGCCACTAGAAATGGATTGTTCTGAAGATAAACATTCGTCTTCCTCAAGTACAAAATTAGCATCACCATCATCAATTGCATTGTCTTCAAGGTCACTCCAGAATGTACCAATGTCATGCTCAGTCATTTGTCCACGCTGACATTATGGCCAGATAAATGAAGAAAGAATTTTATCGTATAAATACTAGTATGAATTTAGAAAAAAAAAATTAGGATTATATATACTTACAGTATGTCTAGTTTCCATATTTTATCAAAATCTATCGTCTATAAACTTAGATTTACAATAGCAACTGATCACTATGAAATTTAGCACAGAACTAGAAGTATTCAGCTTCGTTGTTATTGTATACAAAAATTATAACTGTAAACAACCATGCGTTATTTTTTAGGTGTTCTGTCGGTCATTCTTATTTTGTTTGTTTTGTTGTCATGCAAAACATCAAAGAGGTGAAAGGCAAATGCAAAAAACATATAGACATATATCATATATTAATTATTCGTATTATAAAACATGATATGTTTAAACACTTGCAATAAAAAATTGTTTAAGCCTAAAATGATGATAAAACTAATTGAATTTAATATATTTCAACAATTGATGCACTGAGTAGTAAGAACTTTCAAATATAATCCACCAGTTAGAAATACGGTAATTTGGGTCATCAAAAGACCCTAACGTAGTAATGTGTGTGAAGATAAATACGTCTAGTTAAATACGTTTTTTAAAAAATGTAGCATGCGATAAAATTTTTCCTCCCTACATACAGTACAAATTGTATGGTAAATTTAGTGTTTTTTTTAACAAAAACGATTATAGCGACAAAACCCTTTGATCTCGGCGAATCAAATCTTTTGGGAAATCAAGGGCACATATAGAGCTATTAAACTGTAATCACAGTTTATTCAAATTGTATTTGAGAATTTTGTTATAAGACGCGGAAATTTGACTTAGTGCAATTTTCTCATATACAATGAGTTCTGTGAGGGATTTTGTTACTGTGGCCAAACCCTTTGATCTCGGCGAATCAAATCTTTTGGGAAATCAAGGGCACATATAGAGCTATTAAACTGTAATCACAGTTTATTCAAATTGTATTTAAGAATTTTTTTATAAGACGCGGAAAATTGACTAAGTGCAATTTTGTCATATTAAATGAGTTCTGTGAGGGATTTTGTTACTGTGGCCAAACCCTTCTATCTCGGCGAATAAAGTCTTTTGGGAAATCAAGGGCACATATAGAGCTATAAAACTGTAATCACAGTTTATTCAAATTGTATTTGAGAATTTTTTTATAAGACGCGGAAAATTGACTAAGTGCAATTTTGTCATATTAAATGAGTTCTGTGAGGGATTTTGTTACTGTGGCCAAACCCTTCTATCTCGGCGAATAAAGTCTTTTGGGAAATCAAGGGCACATATAGAGCTATTAAACTGTAATCACAGTTTATTCAAATTGTATTTGAGAATTTTGTTATAAGACGCGGAAATTTGACTTAGTGCAATTTTCTCATATACAATGAGTTCTGTGAGGGATTTTGTTACTACTGTGGCCAAACCCTTCGATCTCGGCGAATCAAATCTTTTGGGAAATCAAGGGCACATATAGAGCTATTAAACTGTAATCACAGTTTATTCAAATTCTATTTGAGAACTTTTTTATAAGACGCGGAAAATTGACCTAGTGCAATTTTCTCATATACAATGAGTTCTGTGAGGGATTTTGTTACTGTGGCCAAACCCTTCGATCTAGGCGAATCAAATCTTTTGGAAAATCAAGGGCACATATAGAGCTATTAAACTGTAATCACAGTTTATTCAAATTGTATTTGTGAATTTTTTTATAAGACGCGGAAAATTGACTTAGTGCAATTTTCTCATATACAATGAGTTCTGTGAGGGATTTTGTTACTGTGGCCAAACCCTTCGATCTAGGCGAATCAAATCTTTTGGAAAATCAAGGGCACATATAGAGCTATTAAACTGTAATCACAGTTTATTCAAATTGTATTTGTGAATTTTTTTATAAGACGCGGAAATTTGACTTAGTGCAATTTTCTCATATACAATGAGTTCTGTGAGGGATTTTGTTACTGTGGCCAAACCCTTTGATCTCGGCGAATCAAATCTTTTGGGAAATCAAGGGCACATATAGAGCTATTAAACTGTAATCACAGTTTATTCAAATTGTATTTGAGAATTTTGTTATAAGACGCGGAAATTTGACTTAGTGCAATTTTCTCATATACAATGAGTTCTGTGAGGGATTTTGTTACTGTGGCCAAACCCTTTGATCTCGGCGAATCAAATCTTTTGGGAAATCAAGGGCACATATAGAGCTATTAAACTGTAATCACAGTTTATTCAAATTGTATTTAAGAATTTTTTTATAAGACGCGGAAAATTGACTAAGTGCAATTTTGTCATATTAAATGAGTTCTGTGAGGGATTTTGTTACTGTGGCCAAACCCTTCTATCTCGGCGAATAAAGTCTTTTGGGAAATCAAGGGCACATATAGAGCTATAAAACTGTAATCACAGTTTATTCAAATTGTATTTGAGAATTTTTTTATAAGACGCGGAAAATTGACTAAGTGCAATTTTGTCATATTAAATGAGTTCTGTGAGGGATTTTGTTACTGTGGCCAAACCCTTCTATCTCGGCGAATAAAGTCTTTTGGGAAATCAAGGGCACATATAGAGCTATTAAACTGTAATCACAGTTTATTCAAATTGTATTTGAGAATTTTGTTATAAGACGCGGAAATTTGACTTAGTGCAATTTTCTCATATACAATGAGTTCTGTGAGGGATTTTGTTACTGTGGCCAAACCCTTCGATCTCGGCGAATCAAATCTTTTGGGAAATCAAGGGCACATATAGAGCTATTAAACTGTAATCACAGTTTATTCAAATTCTATTTGAGAATTTTTTTATAAGACGCGGAAAATTGACTTAGTGCAATTTTCTCATATACAATGAGTTCTGTGAGGGATTTTGTTACTGTGGCCAAACCCTTCGATCTAGGCGAATCAAATCTTTTGGAAATTCAAGGGCACATATAGAGCTATTAAACTGTAATCACAGTTTATTCAAATTGTATTTGTGAATTTTTTTATAAGACGCGGAAAATTGACTTAGTGCAATTTTCTCATATACAATGAGTTCTGTGAGGGATTTTGTTACTGTGGCCAAACCCTTTGATCTCGGCGAATCAAATCTTTTGGGAAATCAAGGGCACATATAGAGCTATTAAACTGTAATCACAGTTTATTCAAATTGTATTTGAGAATTTTGTTATAAGACGCGGAAATTTGACTTAGTGCAATTTTCTCATATACAATGAGTTCTGTGAGGGATTTTGTTACTGTGGCCAAACCCTTCTATCTCGGCGAATAAAGTCTTTTGGGAAATCAAGGGCACATATAGAGCTATAAAACTGTAATCACAGTTTATTCAAATTGTATTTGAGAATTTTTTTATAAGACGCGGAAAATTGACTAAGTGCAATTTTGTCATATTAAATGAGTTCTGTGAGGGATTTTGTTACTGTGGCCAAACCCTTCTATCTCGGCGAATAAAGTCTTTTGGGAAATCAAGGGCACATATAGAGCTATTAAACTGTAATCACAGTTTATTCAAATTGTATTTGAGAATTTTGTTATAAGACGCGGAAATTTGACTTAGTGCAATTTTCTCATATACAATGAGTTCTGTGAGGGATTTTGTTACTGTGGCCAAACCCTTCGATCTCGGCGAATCAAATCTTTTGGGAAATCAAGGGCACATATAGAGCTATTAAACTGTAATCACAGTTTATTCAAATTCTATTTGAGAATTTTTTTATAAGACGCGGAAAATTGACTTAGTGCAATTTTCTCATATACAATGAGTTCTGTGAGGGATTTTGTTACTGTGGCCAAACCCTTCGATCTAGGCGAATCAAATCTTTTGGAAAATCAAGGGCACATATAGAGCTATTAAACTGTAATCACAGTTTATTCAAATTGTATTTGTGAATTTTTTTATAAGACGCGGAAAATTGACTTAGTGCAATTTTGTCATATTAAATGAGTTCTGTGAGGGATTTTGTTACTGTGGCCAAACCCTTCGATCTCGGCGAATCAAATCTTTTGGGGAATCAAGGCCACATATAGAGCTATAAAACTGTAATCACAGTTTATTCAAATTGTATTTAAGGTTTTTTTTTTTAAGACGCGGAAAATTGACTTAGTGCAATTTTGTCATATTAAATGAGTTCTGTGAGGGATTTTGTTACTGTGGCCAAACCCTTCGATAGCGGCGAATCAAATCTTTTGGGAAATCAAGGGCACATATAGAGCTATTAAACTGTAATCACAGTTTATTCAACTTGTATTTGAGAATTTTTTTATAAGACGCGGAAAATTGACTAAGTGCAATTTTGTCATATAAAATGAGTTCTGTGAGGGATTTTGTTACTGTGGCCAAACCCTTCGATCTCGGCGAATCAGATCTTTTGGGAAATCAAGGGCACATATAGAGCTATAAAACTGTAATCACAGTTTATTCAAATTGTATTTGAGAATTTTTTTATAAGACGCGGAAAATTGACTTAGTGCAGTTTTGTCATATTAAATTAGTTCTGTGAGGGATTTTGTTACTGTGGCCAAACCCTTCGATCTCGGCGAATCAAATCTTTTGGGAAATCAAGGGCACATATAGAGCTATTAAACTGTAGTCACAGTTTATTCAAATTGTATTTGTGAATTTTTTTATAAGACGCGGAAAATTGACTAAGTGCAATTTTGTCATATTAAATGAGTTCTGTGAGGGATTTTGTTACTGTGGCCAAACCCTTCTATCTCGGCGAATAAAGTCTTTTGGGAAATCAAGGGCACATATAGAGCTATTAAACTGTAATCACAGTTTATTCAAATTGTATTTGAGAATTTTGTTATAAGACGCGGAAATTTGACTTAGTGCAATTTTCTCATATACAATGAGTTCTGTGAGGGATTTTGTTACTGTGGCCAAACCCTTCGATCTCGGCGAATCAAATCTTTTGGGAAATCAAGGGCACATATAGAGCTATTAAACTGTAATCACAGTTTATTCAAATTCTATTTGAGAATTTTTTTATAAGACGCGGAAAATTGACGTAGTGCAATTTTCTCATATACAATGAGTTCTGTGAGGGATTTTGTTACTGTGGCCAAACCCTTCGATCTCGGCGAATCAAATCTTTTGGAAAATCAAGGGCACATATAGAGCTATTAAACTGTAATCACAGTTTATTCAAATTGTAGTTGTGAATTTTTTTATAAGACGCGGAAAATTGACTTAGTGCAATTTTGTCATATTAAATGAGTTCTGTGAGGGATTTTGTTACTGTGGCCAAACCCTTCGATCTCGGCGAATCAAATCTTTTGGGAAATCAAGGCCACATATAGAGCTATAAAACTGTAATCACAGTTTATTCAAATTGTATTTGAGAATTTTTTTATAAGACGCGGAAAATTGACTTAGTGCAATTTTGTCATATTAAATGAGTTCTGTGAGGGATTTTGTTACTGTGGCCAAACCCTTCGATCTCGGCGAATCAAATCTTTTGGGAAATCAAGGGTACATATAGAGCTATTAAACTGTAATCACAGTTTATTCAAATTGTATTTGAGAATTTTTTTATAAGACGCGGAAAATTGACTAAGTGCAATTTTGTCATATAAAATGAGTTCTGTGAGGGATTTTGTTACTGTGGCCAAACCCTTCGATCTCGGCGAATCAAATCTTTTGGGAAATCAAGGGCACATATAGAGCTATAAAACTGTAATCACAGTTTATTCAAATTGTATTTGAGAATTTTTTTATAAGACGCGGAAAATTGACTTAGTGCAGTTTTGTCATATTAAATTAGTTCTGTGAGGGATTTTGTTACTGTGGCCAAACCCTTCGATCTCGGCGAATCAAATCTTTTGGGAAATCAAGGCCACATATAGAGCTATAAAACTGTAATCACAGTTTATTCAAATTGTATTTGAGAATTTTTTTATAAGACGCGGAAAATTGACTTAGTACAATTTTGTCATATTAAATGAGTTCTGTGAGGGATTTTGTTACTGTGGCCAAACCCTTCGATCTCGGCGAATCAAATCTTTTGGGAAATCAAGGGCACATATAGAGCTATTAAACTGTAGTCACAGTTTATTCAAATTGTATTTGAGAATTTTTTTATAAGACGCGGAAAATTGACTTAGTGCAATTTTGTCATATGAAATGAGTTCTGTGAGGGATTTTGTTACTGTGGCCAAACCCTTCGATCTCGGCGAATCGAATCTTTTGGGAAATCAAGGGCACATATAGAGCTATTAAACTGTAATCACAGTTTATTCAAATTGTATTTGAGAATTTTTTTATAAGACGCGGAAAATTGACTTAGTGCAATTTTGTCATATTAACTGAGTTCTGTGAGGGATTTTGTTACTGTGGCCAAACCCTTCGATCTCGGCGAATCAAATCTTTTGGGAAATCAAGGCCACATATAGAGCTATAAAACTGTAATCACAGTTTATTCAAATTGTATTTGAGAATTTTTTTATAAGACGCGGCAAATTGACTTAGTGCAATTTTGTCATATTAACTGAGTTCTGTGAGGGATTTTGTTACTGTGGCCAAACCCTTCGATCTCGGCGAATCAAATCTTTTGGGAAATTAAGGCCACATATAGAGCTATAAAACTGTAATCACAGTTTATTCAAATTGTATTTGAGAATTTTTTTATAAGACGCGGAAAATTGACTTAGTGCAGTTTTGTCATATTAAATTAGTTCTGTGAGGGATTTTGTTACTGTGGCCAAACCCTTCGATCTCGGCGAATCAAATCTTTTGGAAAATCAAGGGCACATATAGAGCTATTAAACTGTAATCACAGTTTATTCAAATTGTATTTGAGAATTTTTTTATAAGACGCGGAAAATTGACTTAGTGCAATTTTGTCATATTAAATGAGTTCTGTGAGGGATTTTGTTACTGTGGCCAAACCCTTCGATCTCGGCGAATCAAATCTTTTGGGAAATCAAGGGCACATATAGAGATATTAAACTGTAATCACAGTTTATTCAAATTGTATTTGTGAATTTTTTTATATGACGCGGAAAATTGACTTAGTGCAGTTTTGTCATATTAAATTAGTTCTGTGAGGGATTTTGTTACTGTGGCCAAACCCTTCGATCTCGGCGAATCAAATCTTTTGGGAAATCAAGGGCACATATAGAGCTATTAAACTGTAATCACAGTTAATTCAAATTGTATTTGAGAATTTTTTTATAAGACGCGGAAAATTAACTTAGTGCAATTTTCTCATATACAATGAGTTCTGTGAGGGATTTTGTTACTGTGGCCAAACCCTTCGATCTCGGCGAATAAAATCTTTTAAAAAATCAAGGGCACATATAGAGCTATTAAACTGTAATTACAGTTTATTCAAATTGTATTTGAGATTTTTTTTATAAGACGCGGAAAATTAACTTAGTGCAATTTTCTCATATACAATGAGTTCTGTGAGGGATTTTGTTACTGTGGCCAAACCCTTCGATCCCGGCGAATCAAATCTTTTGGGAAATCAAGAGCACAAAAAGAGCTATTATATCTCTATATGTGGCCTTGATTTCCCAAAAGATTTGATTCGCCGAGATCGAAGGGTTTGCCACAGTAACAAAATCCCTCACAGAACTCATTGTATATGAGAAAATTGCACTAAGTTAATTTTCCGCGTCTTATAAAAAAATTCTCAAATACAATTTGAATAAACTGTGATTACAGTTTTATAGCTCTATATGTGGCCTTGATTTCCCAAAAGATTTGATTCGCCGAGATCGAAGGGTTTGGCCACAGTAACAAAATCCCTCACAGAACTCATTTCATATGACAAAATTGCACTAAGTCAATTTTCCGCGTCTTATAAAAAAATTCTCAAATACAATTTGAATAAACTGTGATTACAGTTCAATAGCTCTATATGTGCCCTTGATTTCCCAAAAGATTTGATTCGCCGAGATGGAAGGGTTTGGCCACAGTAACAAAATCCCTCACAGAACTCATTTAATATGACAAAATTGCACTAAGTCAATTTTCCGCGTCTTATAAAAAAATTCTCAAATACAATTTGAATAAACTGTGATTACAGTTTTATAGCTCTATATGTGGCCTTGATTTCCCAAAAGATTTGATTCGCCGAGATCGAAGGGTTTGGCCACAGTAACAAAATCCCTCACAGCACTCAGTTAATATGACAAAATTGCACTAAGTCAATTTTCCGCGTCTTATAAAAAAATTCTCAAATACAATTTGAATAAACTGTGATTACAGTTTAATAGCTGTATATGTGCCCTTGATTTCCCGAAAGACTTGATTCGCCGAGATCGAAGGGTTTGGCCACAGTAACAAAATCCCTCACAGAACTCATTGTATATGTGAAAATTACACTAAGTTAATTTTCCGCGCCTTATAAAAAAATTCTCAAATACAATTTGAATAAACTGTGACTACAGTTTAATAGCTATATATGTGCCCTTGATTTCCCAAAAGATTTGATTCGCCGAGATCGAAGGGTTTGGCCACAGTAACAAAATCCCTCACAGAACTCATTTAATATGACAAAATTGTACTAAGTCAATTTTCCGCGTCTTATAAAAAAATTCTCAAATACAATTTGAACAAACTGTGACTACAGTTTAATAGCTCTATATGTGCCCTTGATTTCCCGAAAGATTTGATTCGCCGAGATCGAAGGGTTTGGCCACAGTAACAAAATCCCTCACAGAACTCATTTAATATGACAAAATTGTACTAAGTCAATTTTCCGCGTCTTATAAAAAAATTCTCAAATACAATTTGAATAAACTGTGATTACAGTTTAATAGCTGTATATGTGCCCTTGATTTCCCGAAAGATTTGATTCGCCGAGATCGAAGGGTTTGGCCACAGTAACAAAATCCCTCACAGAACTCATTGTATATGTGAAAATTACACTAAGTTAATTTTCCGCGTCTTATAAAAAAATTCTCAAATACAATTTGAATAAACTGTGACTACAGTTTAATAGCTCTATATGTGCCCTTGATTTCCCAAAAGATTTGATTCGCCGAGATCGAAGGGTTTGGCCACAGTAACAAAATCACTCAGAGAACTCACTGTATATGAGAAAATTGCACTAAGTTAATTTTCCGCGTCTTATAAAAAAATTCTCAAATACAACTTGAATAAACTGTGATTACAGTTTAATAGCTCTATATGTGCCCTTGATTTCCCAAAAGATTTGATTCGCCGAGATCGAAGGGTTTTGTCGCTATAATCGTTTTTGTTAAAAAAAAACACTAAATTTACCATACAATTTTTACTGTATGTAGGGGGGGAAATTTTTATCGCATGCTACATTTTTTAAAAAACGTATTTAACTAGACGTATTTATCTTCACACACATACGTAGTAGCACGGTTAAGGCTGAGAATATATATTTTTTCATATCAATATATATGAATGAATTCGTACCTTTCCTTCGACTCTTTTTTACGTATTTTTAGATTTAATTAGTTCCAACAATTTAAGTAATTCCAACAATTCATACTGTAGCTTACTCCTCAGTTTGGATTTTGTAGTGCTCATGCACAAATATATTCTTTCTAAATCTGCATTACTTATTGCCTTAATTTTTATATTGAACACAAAGGCAGCGATTTCAGGAAAAAAATTCCAGCATTTTCTTCGTATGCGTAAACTATTGCCCAAAAGCCAAAAATTTATTTTTCAATGAAATTTTATGTTTGCTTTTGCAAATAAAGATGTGCAATTTTATTCCACTTGCTTTCATATGTAGTAAACTTTTGAGTATATGGATATTTTTAAAATTCTATACACGGGATCGAATTTGTTTATTAATGGTTTAGATATTCTTAAACTGTAAATTTTTGAAGAGTTCGCAATTTGTCACATTTTCGGGAAATCTTTTAAGCTTTTCTTTCCCCAGCACGATTAAGTGTTCTTAACAATTTTCGTTAAAATAAATTTAGTAACAATTGCAATTCTTTAGAACATTCTATGCCAGCATCTACAGTTGCGAACATTAAAATAGCAGTACCACTACATTTTCAAATATTTCTCAAGTTGTACATAAAAGCAAAGTTTTTATTTTTAATTCTCATTAAAATAGAAAATATATATTATAATAGAAAATAAAACATATTAAAATTCGATTCCGGTTGATAAAAACAAAACTTAACAATAAAAAACGTTATTCATACTTAACATAAAAATAGCAGTGGCTACACATATGTCGTATTATTTCCAAAATACTCGGAGAAAAACAAATTTGAAATTTAGAATTAATATCTATTGCCTAGTACTTAGTCGCAAATCCCTTATTTTTAATAACTGCAACACAGCGACGGGGCATTGAGTTTACTAAATCTTGACATCGGCTTATTGGGATCTCCTTCCACGCTTTTTTAACAACTTCCCAAAGTTGCTCGCTACTGGATGGTTTTAAGTCATGTACAGCCTTTTTAATGTCTCCCCAAAGATGCTCAATTGGGTTGAGGTCGGGGGACTGCGCTGGCCACTGCATAACCTCAATGTTGTTGAGACGAAACCAATCCTTTGCTTTCCGACTAGTATGTTTTGGGTCGTTGTCCTGCTGGAAGACCCATTTTAATGGCATTTCTTCATCACTATACGGTAACATTACATTTTGCAGAATGTCTACATACGCGTGTTGATCCATAATGCCAGTTATTTTATGTATGGGGCCCACGCCATAAAATGAAAAACAACCCCATATCATAATTTTTGATCCACCGTGTTTAACAGTTTTCACAGTGTACTGTGGTTGACATGCCGAAGATGGTGGACGGCGAACATATTGTCTACACCCAGAATTTCCATACAGAACAATTTTAGACTCATCTGTCCACAAAATGTTTCGCCACTTGCTTGCAGGCCACTCGACGTGATTTCTGGCGAACTCCAAACGGTTATCTCTATGTGTTTTCTTAAGCAGTGGCTTTTTTCTTGGACTTCGCGCAAACAAATTTGCATCTAGAAGTCGTCTTCTGACCGTCATATCGCTAACTTCTAAATTTAGTTCGGTTTTTATTTGCCTGGCTGATTTAAAGGGATTACATTTGGCAGTCCTTACGATATTTCGATCGTCCTGGGGTGAAGTTTTTCTTTTGCCGCCTCTATTTTCTACTTTATCTTTATATTTTATTGCGTTCGATATCATCTTTGCAGAGCACGAGAGAAGCCTTTGAATATCTGAATAAGATTTTTCCTCTTTCCTTAATTGTAAAATTAATTTTCTTTGCTCAATAGTGCAATGTTTAGCGCGACCCACTAAAGCCGAAAATTATTGCAGAGAAATATATTTTACATTAAATGCACAGTAATTTATTATTTTTTAACTTACTTTCACTTTATTACTCAAAAATTAATATTTTTAAATTAAAATTAAGAGAAAACTACCTCATTTGTTTAGCACTGCTATTTCAATGTTAACAAAAAAGACGCTTTACAAATATTATTTACCGTTATTTTTAGAATTAATTAATATTTAAAATATAATTAGTTACAAACAATAAACAGACATGCCAGATTACTACTATGAATAAAATTGTATTTAAGAATATTTTTAAGAACGCTCTACACCGTTTGAAAAAAATATACTAGTGGTACTGCTATTTCAATGTTCGCAACTGTATGTCGGTGTTTGCTATATCAATATTCAATTTAATAGGGAGTGCAAGAAGTAGTTATACAATTCCTTAACAAGAAATTCGGCAGAGTTGGGGATTGATTTTGCCGGTTCCGAGCTGCAGAAATTAAGTGAATGACAAGCGCATTTAACTAATTTAATTGACCTATTTTTTCTTCACATATATTGCTTTCACCGTCTGTTCCAATCGCAGATAGGTTATTAAGACCTAAACCGAAGTTTATAAAAAACTGATAACGCCTCTGCTATTACGTCTGCTATAACTAAAATGTCCAAAAAACTCAGATTATTTTCACCTATTTTCGTTAAAATATTGAATGCAAGCTGCCATCCATTTAATTCGATACATCCGATGACTCATCAATCATTAATATTATCAGGCATTACATTAACATTAAATATTAACTGTTTTAATAAAGCAGGCACTGTAACAAATTTTATTATTTCCTAACATTTTGTTCTAAGCATTTTTAGACTTATGGCAATGTTGTTCCTTGGCACACTTTTCGAAAATAATTCACAAAGGTGATCAGTTGGTATTATATTAAAATGTGTAATTTCAATTTGCGTACAAAAATATTTAAACCACTATCAAACGCCTATACATATAAGTTTATATCGTAATGCTTTTAATATGTAAAATCGACTAGACAGTAATACAGGTAAAAAATTTTTCAAAATGCTAAATCAAACAAGTGCCGATAATGAAAAACGCTAAGAATCAAAAATCTCCTCCTTCCCCACGAATTTCTGTCCCAAACTTATGCTGAAATCCCCAGTTTTGGGAGAAATCCCTTATCTGGCTACATTTACGGCTGCTGGCACTTTAGGAGTAAGATCACAAAAAAGATTATTATTCTCTTATTACAGAAACTCATTGGTATATGCGTTCATACGTGTTAAGAGGCTATTAGACGATCAAACTTTGTTTAGAAGCACGGCCTAATGACATGCCATCAAACTCGTGTAATAGCGTAAATTTGGTGTTTGTCAGCGGCGCTGCATGAAATTAAAAAATTATTGATATTTTGTGTTTGCCATCATGCCATCATACTCGTTTAATTGCTTGTTTGTCAAACACAGTGTAAATTTCATTTGTGTTTTGTAAAGTGGCTATTAGACGGTCAAACTTTGCTTGTGAGCTCGGCCTGATGACATGCCATCAAACTCGTATAATAGGGTAAATTTTGTGTTTGTCACCGGCGCTGGATGAATATCAAAAATTTTTGATATTTTGTGTTTGTCATCATGCCATCATACTTGTTAATTTGCATGTTTGTCAAAGACAGTGCAAATTTCATTTGTGTTTTTGTAAGCGAACAGTGAAGATGTCTCTGCAAGAGCACACGAGTTACATATAAAGATAAAATTGGAGAAGTAATAGGTAAATGTAATATTTAAACTTTTATTAATTGCTGATGCAAAACTTGTACTTTTATATTTTTTCCTTAAAGTTTTCGTTCATACAATAAAATTCTAACTTATTTATGTTAAAAGTAAAATAAATCAACAAAAAATTTAAATTCAAAACTTGTTTTATTTTAAATAAACGATATTGCACTCATATTTTTATGAATTTTTTAAAATAATGCAAATTTGAATATTAATAACGATAATTTAATTTATAAGTTTAAGGCCGGGGCACATAGAATCCGTCATACGTCAAACTTTGACAAATTCAACTGACAAGTCAGTTACAATACATGTTTTCTTATAAGCGTTGTCACAATCAATACGTGTCCATCAACGCAAAGTACGAAAGTTGGTCAAATTTTAACTTTTGACGTATGTTGAATACTTTGATAACTATCAACTGCTTCTTCTTCTTCTTTGTTTTATTTTTTTGCTGTGTTTCAATTGTGTTTTGTGATTTTAATAAAACAATTTTAGTAGCAAACAATTTAATACAAATTTAATTAAATTAACAAAATGAATAAAATAATAATTTAATTTAAAAGTGAATAGAAATAGAGAGCAGACATCCGTTAGCAAAGCACTCATTGTGCCAACATCATCCGTCAATACTTCGACTTTAGTTGAAAACGTCAAAGTTTGACGTATGACGAATTCTATGTGCCCCGGCCTTTAGTTTGAAATTAGTTTAAAATTAAATAAACAAAAAATAAAATACTTTATTTCTTTGCGAAATAACTGAATAAAGTTATTAGATTCGTGTTTTAAAAGAATTTATTAAAGTATATGAAAGTTTGCCGAAATGGCAAATAAAAAGTGATTTTTATAATGGAAATTTAAAACAGAAGTCTAAAGAAAAGCTTTTAGAAAAATTAAAAAAGTAGAACCGAATGCAACAATTGAAGTTGTAAAAATAAAATAAACATATTGCAACTAATTCATGCGCCATCGCAAATACGAACTTCACTGTATAGAATCTGCTTGCGCACTGATGTTTGACAAACTTGGCATGATAATGTAATAGGAAACACTCACTCTCATCAGGCCGTGCTCACAGGCAAAGTTTGACCGTCTAATAGCTGCTTAAGCGAACAGTAAAGATGGCTTGGCTAGAGCGCACGAGTTACATATGAAGTTAATAGAGATAATATTGAAAAATTTTTAGAAGTATATATTATGTAAAAGATATTAAGGCCTAACTATAACGTGCTTAAGCAAGCTTAGAGAACTGTAAGATTACACTTAATCAAATGTGTATAACTATAATGTACTTAATCGACTTTTCGTCAAGTTTCGTCAAGCATGTTTTTCTTAAGCAAACAACGAAGCCGACCGTACTTTGCTTAAGAAATTAGATGTCAATTGTTTTATAAATTTAAAAAAGCGAACTGCAATATACGCTGAAAATGATTTTTTTGAAAATATAAATTAAATTAAAAGATCATCAAATAAAACATCTAACGCAGTCAAATATTTAATGCAATTTTTAATATATTCAGAATCTTTAATGATTTTAACTTTTTTCCATTTTATTCTACATTAATAATAAATTTTAATTTTTTTATATTAACATATGGTTTTAGGGATGTACACACTGTTGCATTTTGTAGTACTTTTTTATGTTTTTATTTACTTCATTTTTATTAAAGAAATAATTCGTAATCATTTATTATTGGTAATATACATATTTTTAAATTGTTAATATTTAATAACATTTAAGTAAAAAATCGAATCACTAGAAAAGTATAAGTGGAAAGCAGTTTTTTTCAAAGGACAACTGCTTGCAACTATGTGAAGTAAGTAGGTACCGTTCATAAAGTACAATATAGCCACCAAAAAGTCTTCAATAATAGCGTTTTCTAAATATAAAGGCGCAACTATAATGTGCATAAGCTGGCTTATGCCAACTTATACATCAGTGCAAATACATATAAAACTAATGTGGTAAACTATAATGTACTTGAGAGAACATTTCGTCAAGTTTCGTCAAATGTCATTTGCTTAAGCAATGTACGAAACTAATCGCATATTCCGTACAGAAACAGCTGATTGCGCTTGGTATATACATACATAAATTGATAAAGAAAACATTGCAATGGAGAGCGACAGTGAAAAAGATTTTTTTAAATTTAATAGAAAATGTAGAAAAAAAAGAAGTGTTTATATAGAAAAAGGACGCGTTTTTTTATAATACAATTCGCTATAAAATTTATTTTTTAATTGCTTTCGAATTATATCATGCACATTGTTGCATCTTTTGGTACTTTTGGCCAAAAATATATAATAAAAAAACATGCCATTTTTTATCAAATTTTATTGAAAACTAGTAAAAGAAAGTACATTTATTTAGATCAATATTATTAATTATATATAATATATTCTTTCGATACCTTTTTCTTTACAAATTTTGTTTATTTAAAAAAAAATATATTTTTGGGAAAGTACGATGTAAGCATAAATGTGCAACTGTGGCAAATAAGTTTTTAAATTTATGTAAGTACATTGCAGCCAAATAAAATTCTTTAAAGAATTACCTAAGCATTTGACAGGCTTTTCGTTTGACATAAGCTCAAGCTAGCTTATGCACATTATAGTTGGGCCGTAAGTGTTACCCAACAATCACATAGAATGTGTTGCATGTTGTCTAAACCCTGAAAAATTGCTACACATTTTATACCCACAATAGAACCAAAAATTATTTAACTACCTTTACATATCAGTAAAGTTTGATTAGCGTTTCAAACATAAAGCAATAATACACTGTGTTTAAATTCAAAGGCAAACAACACTTTTCTACAATAATAACTAATAAAAAATAAAAAATGTGTAGAATACTTACCCTTACATAAAATTGAGGGGGGTAATATATGCAACATATTTTACACTTTTTCATATGCAACATTTTTGTCAGAAAAGGAAACGCCATAAGTTTTTTACGAATTTGACAGGCTTTTCGTTGACTTTTGACAGTAGCTTAAGTTAGTTTAAGCGTAATATAGTTAGCCCTTTACATTAAAATTCTTATTAATTGATGATGCAAAACTTTCGATTTTATATTTTTGTCTTTAAAGCTTTCGTTTATACAGACAAAATTCCAACTTATTTAAGTTAGAAAAAAAAATTAAAAAACTAACAATTTAAAACTTGCTTTATTTCAAATAAATGGTATTGCACTCATACTTTTATAATAATAATGAACTTGTTTTAAGAAATATATTTAAATTAAACCTTCCGAGACCTTCTTTTTGAAGTAGATGAAGGACCATTTAGAATTTGCAGCCAGGCAACAATTTATACATATATAATGCGGTCACTGCAACAGTCCAAAAGATGCAACCTTTTAAGAGAGAATGCATTTTAATTTTTAATGAAGTATCTATTCAAAGAAATTTGACGTATAATAAGTGTGCAGATGTTATAGATGGAGTTGTCGGTCTTGGATATGAGCGAGTGAATAAAATAGCTTCTCAAGCATGCGTTTTTATGATAAGGTGTGTTGTAAAGAATTGGAAGTTCGGTTTAAATTATTTTGTTACTGCTTCTTTTATAAAAGAAAATATACTAAAAAAAATGAACAACAGAAAAAGTTACGAGATGTTAGGCGGATCTAGTGAAAAACGCTATTTGCTTTAAAAAAATGTTAAAGATTACTTGATGTAAATATACCCCATATTTTTAAGTCGAAGTGCGAGAAATTTTCGAGCCAGATTGTGGAAAAACAAAAAAAATTACAAAATTAACAGCAATTTACATAATTCTTGCAAAAAACAGAAAAAATTTTAAATCATATTTCTTTAGGACGGTAATAATACATTAATTTTATTATATTATTTTCGAGAAAGATAGCGTCAGGATTTTGTACGTGTCGTAGAACACAATATGAATTCAGAATAAACAAGAAAGTTTAGCAGTTATGTGGGCACCCTTTATTTTTTACACATTTTACCGGTAAAAACAAAACAAAATTTGTTTAAATTTTAAGCGTTAATTTATAACTAATCAAAAGGTTGGCCATATACATCATATTACAACTATTAGGGCACCCTTTAATTCCTAATTTTAAATATTTATACTTGTTATTATACTTGATATAGTAATGAACGTTCAGTCTTATTTTCAAGAGTTTGTCTTCAAAGATAGGGACTTACAGGTTAAATTACATGTTACAGCGACACCCGTTAATTTCTTATTTCAAGTTTGCTACTTAGCAATAAAGGTTATGTGCAAATTTCAACCAAATGTCTACAACTGTTCGACAGTTTGGTCTTATACATCGAATAACAGCAACTATTGTAACACCCTATAATTTAAATTTTAAATATTTATACATACCTCTTATTATACAACACAAAGTAGTGGACATTCAAATGTTTGTATATAACGGTTCAAACGATTAAGCCATACAGGTTAATTTACTTTGAATATGGCAACACCCTTTAATTTCCAAATTCAAATTTTATACTTGATGTTATAGCTGACTTAGCGGAATTATTTTTAAAATTAATTAACTCACATCAACTATTAGGACACCCTCTAATTTCTAAATAAAAATTGTATACGTGCTATTAAAGTGGATTTAACAAAAAAAGGTTTTTGTAAATTTCAGCTATCTGGCTACAACAGTCCAAATCACATAAATTATTGGGACACCCTTTAACTTATAATTTTATGTTTATACCTGTTTTTATAACGGTCATAATAATCGATATCCAAAAAATATTCAAAATCGGTTCAGAAATGACGTAGTTCTCCAGGCACAAAGGTAAAAAAAGCAACATTCAGTCGAATTGATAACCTGCTTCGTTTTTTTAAGTCCAAATAAGAAAAACATTTTAATGAAAGAAAAATAAAGAAGAGGATCCATAAGAAATTCTTAACTATTTTAGTAACTTAAGTTCTATTATGATTTTATATAAAAATATAATCGACTTTTTATGGGTTAACCATTTTTAAAAAAAGTTATTACTTCCTAAAAGATATCTTCAAAAGCTTTTAAATGATACCCATATTGACCATGTTTACAACCGAACTTTTTTTTGAAAATTTTAGAGACCCATAACTAGGAAAATATGGACCATATGGCCAATATGGCCCATCCACTATCCAATATGCTCGCTTGGTGTTAGGCAAACATTTGTTTAAATCACCTGTTGTATTGCCATCTTTTGGTGATTTTATGCCAGAAATGTTAAAATATTTCTTGCTAATAGCAGAAAAATGCAATGCTCTAAAAAGAAGCCAAGTTTCATCGACATTAAATATGTTGTCAGGAGCATATTGACTTACTTAACTTGGGAGAATTGTTTGAAAATTTCAAGCACTATTTTCATCAGCTACCGATTCTTCTTAATTATTTCTTTTTAATTTTATGCATTCTCTTCGCTCCCATCGGTACAGCCACCCAAGGCTTGGATTGAAATCCTCTTCTTTTAGTAAAATCGCAAATTGTTTTTTATTTTATATAATTATATTGGTGCACCGGACAAACATATTTGGTCAAACAATTTTGACAAAGCTTGACTCACTTGTTTATACTTTCCGGATCGCTCTCTTTTTATGAAAAAATTATTTAAAATTTTACCCTTTTGAATTATCTAACGTTTATTTCTTTTATGCGATTTGCTGTATCACATGATACTTTTTACATATTTGTTACTTGGTCCAATCTTTACGTTTATTAACAATTTTTACTTTTTGTTTGATAAATAAAGTTATTCTTTTGAATTCACTCGTTTAGATTTAGTTTCTCTGTTATCTGTTTTTGAAATACAGTTGAGATTTTCAAAAAAAAAAAAAAAATTTACAACAGTTTCAACAGCATAAGCGATAATTACTTTAGTTAATTTTTTTATTTATTATTTCCATGCACCCCTCAATATTTCTTTTTTTTTAATTGAGTTACTTATCTTAACTAAATTTAAATATATAGCATGTTTTTTCCATGTGTCTTGTACATGTTCTTTCTTGCCGAACACATGTTCGTGTATCAAACATATAAAACCAAGGCACATTTATTATAATAGGTAAAAGCAGCTTTACAACCAATACAATATGGCATTTTACTATGTTTTGCATATGCCAGTTGCTGTTTTTTGAAATTCGAAAACAAACGTAGTAAAATATAAACAACTTTTGACAAAAGCAACTACAACCAGCTGGGGGGACGACACTTCATAGTAAAATAAATGTACTTTGTATTGCCGAATCTTATATACCCTTCACCATGTATGTAAATAAAGTTTAGTAAGGTAACTCCAATCAATAAAACAAATATTATGGTGACATAGAATTAAACATAAGAAAAAAATTTGTACAAAATAAAATTTTACATAACAATGACACTGGCTTTTAAATGATACCCATATTGATATCTTAAAAAATATAGTCCACAATCGTACTTTTCTATGAAAACTCCAAAGTCCATAACTCAGAATATATGTTTTTTGACTGGACTTACTTCATTGCAAAATTTTCGAAACTGAGGCTGACCGATTCACGTATTTAAATTTTCTCTATCTCATCTAGTGTCTTGCCAAAGTTGATTTCAACACTAACACGAACAAGTAGATGGAAATGGATATTGTAGAAATTACAAACGGAATGACAGTCTTAGATATACCCCTGAAGATAACGTGATTAGTCCATTCGCGCATGTAAATTATATTCCATAAGGGACTAGGACTAATCCAAAGGTAACTCAGATGTATAGAGAAAATTTTATCCATTCTACATTACGATTTCCTAGGACTGGACCATATAACCCAGGTTTGCATTACATGGGAGTAGTTTCAAAACTATTCTACAATATGGAACTACTACTACAAGATGAAACACCCCAGAGTGTTTGGATGGCATCAGAGTTACCACTACGTAATCTTTCAACAAATATCATGCTACGTAGTTCTAACTGCACAAACTGTACAGCTCTAGGCAACACTTTATGCATTCGTTAAAACGCAAACACATGTCGGTTAACAACAAACTCTTGTTGAAAAATAATATTGTCTATGACTGTATTACATATAACCATGTTGTAGCTAATCCATTTCAGTTACAATGGACCACGTAGCCCAATATTATCTGCAGGGACCATTTTTCCACTTTTTGTGGTGAAGGGTATACAAGCAACACAAACATATATGTGTGTTCGCCAACATAAAAAATTTAGAAACAGTTGTTGTTGATGTGTGTACTTTCTAAACTCTGATTATAACCTAATTTTGATTTTTAATCTTTTTCAAAAGCCACTACTAATAAAGTATGTTTTATGATAGAATTGAGATGCTTGTGCCACAGTACACAAATTAATTTATTATAAAAAAAATTAACAATTATTAGAAAAAGTAAAAATAATCAGTAAAGGTAATAAGAATACATATCTAATAAACTTTGTCATTTATAACTAATGAATAGTTTGGTCTATAATCAAGTCAATTTAATTTTCACTCTTTTTTATACAGAATTAGTTTTGAATAAACTTTATTATTATTTCGACACCCGACATACCTCAGTAGCAATCTTTGTTCCTAACACCCCGAAGTTTCAAATTGCTTGGGTGCCCTTTTTGAGCCTTTCTAGTACTTAATCAACTAATCATAGTTATAGTACGTTTTTTTAACTTTCATTAAAGAAAGGAGGAGTCAAATATTTAATTAGTCAAAAAAATTTTACCTTGAAATTTTTAATAATTTCTTTGCAATGACCCCGACAATATTATTTACAGAATGAGAGATGAATTTAAAAGCTTTTGTATATTGTATTTATTTAAAAAAAACTTTATTACAACAAAAAATCGAATTAATTTAAACAAAATACATCTGTTGTACCCTCAAAGTAATAGTGAAACACTTTTCAAAAACATGACAACTTCATTACTACAACTACGTCTAACTTCATTTGCTTATCAATATGTACCGTTAAATTTTGTTTAGTTACTAAGAGAAAAGTTTTGTAACATCATTTGGTCTTTTCGAGTCGCAGCAGGGGCAATGGCACCAAGAGGTAAGCAAACATTGGTTAAGCAGAGGGAAGGAAATCATTACTCGACTATCAAAAGAGGGTAAAAAACCAGGAAGCGCACAATTTTTCAGAGTCAGATGAACGTTGGTTACTATAAACCCATCAGGAAAAGTCCTAATACAAGTGCTCCAAAACTTACATCAGAGGCAGAGAAGTATCTTGGAAAGAGCCAACCTTGAAACAGGAATGTGCTTAAAAAACATCAATACAATGGCCGTGTTGATAGAAAAAAGCCTTTTGTTAGTAAGGTAAATCAACAAATGCAACTAATGTTTGCGAAAAACATGATTAATAAAGATCTTCTGGTGTTAAAAATTTTTTTATTTACCGATGAGAGTAAATTTAATATTTTTGGGCTAAGTAATTTACACATCATAGACGAAAATGTGAACAAAATATATGATCTAAATCTTTTAAAATCAAATATAAAAGAGAGGGCTCAAAAGCTCGGAATAGAAGGCAATTTTATTTTTTATCAGGCCGATGATTCAAAACATAAGGGTGTTGTTTTTGAATACTATACCAGTGTGAATATTATTACAGATATTTAAAATGTGTACCGTACTTTTAACTTATGCATTTTAGGGCTGTTAAGTTACCAATATTTAAAGTTAAAGATTTTTTCTATCATATACTACTAAGCTTTTGGTTAAATTTTGATCTAAGAGATATCAAAAAGTTAAAATCCGGATGGTGAATCCCTCGACCTGTTGCTCAATTTAGTTAAAAGTATAACCGATAACGCATTATTTTTCCTACAAAATCCGAACTTTAATTATTTTTAACTTGTAATAATGGGTATTAATAATAAATTGTTATTTGATTATTATTTTAACAATTTAGAATGACTTACAATGAGCCAGAAGCGATTAGTAGAAAAGCTGTTTACAGAAAAACAAACGCAAACTGAGTAAGTTTTTTGTAGAATAAGTAGCCTTAAAGGAAAACATAAAAAATGTTTTGTCAATTAATATGCGAAATATTTCACTAAAACTTTTTTGTAAAGTAATTACAATATATGTATATATGTATATAGATATATATATATATATATATATATATATAATTGTAGCTCGGAAGGTCTGAAATTAAGGAAGAGTGGCAACATTTAAAAAAAAAATCCGGAGTTTAGAAACGGATCTTTGTCCTGAAAATGGTAAAATGCAATTTAGCCAATGCATATGCAGCCGCAATTGCAATGCGCTCCACTTTCACGGAAGGTCAAATCCGGAAAATTATGTTTCCTGGCAACATAAAACTGGAAATGGCCCGACATTTCGAGTGCTATATGGTTGCATGCTTCAGGACCTAAAGCGTATAACCACTTATACAAAAAAGGATTTCCACTACCTCACGTGTCCGCCTTACAGCGTTGGTGTCGTAAACTCAAATGAAGGAATTTTAAATACAGCTATAGATTTTTGCAACATATTACAGATCTTGAGCCTGAGGATAAAATAGGTGTGCTGGATTTTAACGAGATGAAGGTAGGCGAAACCTTTGAGTATGATGAAATGACTGATAATTTAAAAACGCCGGTTAATTATGTTCAAGTGATTATGGTCCGAGGACTTCATAGGTCTTGCAAGCAGACAGTTTTTTATAATTTTGACTGCAAAATGACAATGGACCTCTTAAATAAAATAATAATAGAACTTCAAAGGGTAGGATTTCCAGTAGTTGCAATAGTCTTTGACATGGGCCCTACTAATCGCAAACTGTGGAATGAAATACGCATTTCACCAAGTAAGCTTTAATATAAGTAATAAAGCCACCTAAACCACCTTAAATTACATTTTTTGTCAATTTTTGGATATACTTTTGCTGAGGACCAGTAATTTTACATCGGTTAAAGCATTACATCTTCAATATAAATGCACAAACGGAACTTGATTTTGTGTGCTTTTATAAAAAATTTGTAAATAAAAATTAAAAAAATTAATTAAATTAAAATTAAGTTCGGTACTTTCAGCATGACTGGCAAATTATTAAAAACCTAACATTTAATGCGCATACTATTACACCTACATAAAAGTAATTTACTCTTTATATAATATCTAAATAATTGATGAGGCGTAAAATTAAGTTGCACGTTAAAATACCATTAAAATTTAATTCTATTTAAGTTTAAAATAAGGTTTTAAAATGTCAAACTTAAACGTTGTTATTAATAATCCGTTATGCCATGGTTTCCGAACCCCGCAGATAAATTTTTTGGATTTGCTGATGCACCACATTTGTTGTAGCTTATCACTTTATTGATACGGAACTGTTATTCAATATTAAACTACTAACCACACGGATAATCGATGAATTCTTAAATTACACATCCACTGGGGACGTCTCAATAACTTTTAAATAAAGCATTTCTGTAGCAGGTGCATGTAAGTTAATATTTCTTTAAAATTAAGAATTTTATTAACATTTGCAACCAACCCAGGTTGACAAAATGTTAAGACAGCGGCACAGCTGTTTTCTAATACAACAACTAATGCCATTCGTCGATGCTATTCCATAGGTATGGACCTCTACAATGCTGTAGATACTGCAGATTTTGTTCAACTAGTCGACGACTGGTTCGATGTTCAAAATTCATTTTTGCGCACATTTACTTACCCAGGCAAGGTAAATTTTAATACTTTTCTGAAAGTTATATATTTACTTAATATAGTTTTTTCATAAGCAACCATTTGGCATTGCACTTGAACAACAATAAAAAATTTTAATTCTTATGAATGAGTTAATGTCATCTCTTATCTCTGCCTAACAAAAAATTGTTGCAGCATGTCCAGAAAAGCGTTATTACATCTAATACTGCCTTGGTTATGCTCCTAACGTATGTGTCAGATAGGTACAAAATCACATACTTATATCTGTACTAGTCGTCTTAGCCAAGATGTACTGGAGAATTTTTTTTGGTGCCATACAGAGCAAAGGCGACTTGACTGATCATCCGTCTCCAAAAGAATTCAAGTATAGTTTACGCAAATACATCCTAGGTATGTAACAAGGTTATAAATAGTTGATATAATAAATATTTGTCCTAATTTCATTTATTTTTAATGCCTCGACACCACTGAGTAGTTCAGCAGCACAAACTCCTATAATACTGTTACAAAATGTACCTAAAGAAATAATTGATAAAGATCTACTGTAAGATGATAACGAGCCAGAAGCCGATGCACTTGACGACCTTAATGCAGCAACATATGTTGGTATGGGACCACTCCAAGATGACGCTTTGGAATATATATCCAGTTATATAATCCGAAAGCTAAATCTTGAGAACTGCAAATCTTACGAAGCTTCATATACTTGGGTCGATCAGTTATCGAAAGAATTTCTCAAAAAGTCACCCCCTGTCCGAATCCGAAAGCTAAATCTTGAGAACTGCAAATCTTACGAAGCTTCATATACTTGGGTCGATCATTTATCGAAAGGATTTCTCAAAAAGTCACCCCCTGTCTTAGTAGAAAAATTAAGAAGCAGTTTTTCATAATATAAATGGCCAAGAAACTTCTAACGGAGCTTTCCGAAAAAATAAAATCAACTTTTTTAAATGCCGCATCCAATTTCCTGTACGGCACTTAAATAAACGTCTAAAGGTACGGTCAGATTGGGAAAATAATTGCCTAAGAATTGTTTGAATAAAATTTTCTTAAAGCAATAAAGAATTTATTTTGTGGTCACACTTAACGCATTTATTTGCAAGTTTTTGTTTGTTCAAACAGCTGTGAAACAGCGTGAAACACAAACTTGAGAAAACATGTTTTCCCTATGGTCACAATTATTTGCAATATTAGTCGTGACAAAAAATTTGATCACACTGTGTTGATAAATTAATTTGTTTTCCCAAAAAATAATTTTAATAATTTTAATGGAATTTGAGGAATTTTTTTCTGTTAAGCTGTGGCGCAGCTACTATACTCTTTAAGAAGAAAAAGAAAAGCAAATGAAAGCAAAAAAAGCAAGGGAATGGACTAGCAAGTGGGTTCAACGCCGGGATGAAGAAAGCTGCAGTGAGAAACTGCTTTTGGAGCTGCGGCAAGAAAGTCCTCATTTGCACAAAAAATTTTTTAAGGATGAGTGCAACCGATTTCGATTATTTGGTAAGTGTTAATTTAATTTGTATACCCATAATATTAATTCGAAACCCACTTGCAGCTAAAGTTAATATCACCAATGATAGCAAAACAGACTACAAGATTTCGTAAGCCAATTTCTCCCTCGGTGCGTTTAGCAGTTACGCTTCGGTACTTAGCAACAGGCGAAAGTTTTAGGCCCTTGCAATATGTTTTCCGTATTCCTTACAACACAATTTCAGGAATTATTCCCGAAGTGTGCGATGCACTTTATAAAGTTTTGCAACCGGACAACTTAGAGGTAAAATTAATAAAAAATAATTTTTATCTATTGATTAGTGACTAAATTTTAGATACCATCAACAGCAGAGGAGTGGGTAGCCGTATCTGAGGAATTTCTACGGTTATGGAACTTTTCAAATTGTATTGGGGCATTAGACGGAAAACATGTTGTCATGACTGCGCCTTCTAACGCCGGAAGTATGTACTACAACTACAAAGGTAAATATTGTTACGGATGGAATTTTTTTTCTCAAACTGTATTTTGTTGTTGTTCATCCAGTTTCCAGCAATGAAAAAAAAAACATTTTAAAATTTGCATTATATATAATGACAATACGACACTTGGCATTACACGCCATAATAATATGTAGGATAAAAGGTTAGTTTAAAGGTTGAGAAAAAAAATAGAGTCAGTCAACAAGTAGTCTTGAGCGAGTGTACATCAGTGAATAAAAATGTGTTTATAAGATTTCTTAAAAAAAACCAAAAAGTACAGTGAACACAAGACATGAGCGCTATTACATGTGTCTTTGAAGAAAAAAAGAATTTAAGCTAAAAAGTATAAACTAAATATTAGACACAAGAATAAACAAATTGAGTCATAAGTCAACCTTCAACAATAAGAAAAATAAAGAATGTTTTACCTCGAATTATTTAACAATCCCTAAAACCAATACTTTTAATAATAAGGCGAAGGTTGCTTCTGCATTCTAAGCAGATTAAAATTATGTACAATGAACAAATAAATGATATATTTTTCTAAAATGTATAAATATTTATCCTTTTCATATCGTTTGATGTAATTAAAAGTATATACTTCAAATAACATTTTATTCACATGTATTTTGATTCAAAGGTTTGCTTCAATTAAACTGTTATATAAAAAATTAATTAAAATAACTATCATTAAAGACGTGTAAAATTTTCTGCGCTATTAGGAGAAAGTTTGCAAAGCAAAGGAAAAGCCTTTTGTAAACTTGTGAAAAATACATATTTAAGAAACAACTCTGTAATTATACTTCTTAATGAGAAATAAATCCAGTACAAAAGCGTATAGAAAAAAAAAAACAGTGTAAATTTAGTTTATTATTATTATTATTATTATTATTATTATTATTATTATTATTATTATTATTAGTTTATTATATTATTTCTGCAAAAGATTCCCCATTCAAAGTTGAAAAGTTTAACAAGGTTCTTTCTATGTTTCAAACCAAAATTGTGTTAATTTCATGTTAAACGTTTGGAGAACGTAAGCACACACATGTATATATAAAAAAAATGTGGAAGGCACGCAGATAAATGGCGATTAACTAAAATTGTGGTATAGTTATTGAAAATAACTTTAATCAAACTAATAAAAGCTGAATAAATGCATTCGATAAAAGTGCTAAACATAAACAAAGAACCGCGTCTCGATAAAAAAAAGGAAAAGCCATACAACCCATACAAATTAAAACTAAACAAAACCAACAACAACATTAATCAAAATTTAAACAATTAATAGTGAGAACTACAACGAAAACGAAAAAAAGGTGCAACAACAACAACAACAAACAACATCGTGAACTCCAAATTCAGATATTAAGAAACAACAACAATCAATTCCAGACAGAACTATGGCCGCAACAAAGGAAGAACGTCAACAACGGCAACACCGAACAACGTAAATAACATCGTTAACATAAGTATGTATTTGTATAATATAAAATTATATTGTAATTAATATTTTTTCCTTGTGTTAAGTTAGCTACTTACATATTTCAAATAATTATACTATTCCCATAAATTATATAGTATATGCATACAGTGGGGAGCAGAGGTGAGTACATGTTTCTATTCCTTTATTTACTAGGTGCATAAATACAGTAATAATAAAATGATTTACAAATTTATTTTTTTATGTTCTTTCTTATTTAGTTTTTAACAAAACTGCTCTGAAAAAAAATTTAAAAACATTAAGCAATGAGAGAAAATTAAAAAACAACAAAATAACTCATATGTACTCAGTTTTGCTCTTACTTGTTCTAAAGTAAATTAATAAGAAAAAACTGCAAATTTACCGTTATTTTAAGTTCAGTTTTCGATCTGGCTGCTAATCTTGAATTTTGCTAATATACACTTTAGTTTTAAGTTGTAATTGAATTAGTGCCTTTTTGTAATTTAAAGCAAAAAAAAATTTTTTTCTAACAATGAAGAAACTATCAATTACCGTGGTAAATTTGATTATCAAAATGACAATGAATGGATCCTCATCACGTGTGGTAGCTAAGAAACTATATGTAAGCCAATCTGTAGTTATAAGAGTGCTAAAACAACGAAATGTAGCTCCGCAAAAACAGGCTACAGGTCGCCGAAAACTATTAAGTGACGGGGATGCACCCTTATGATGAGAAAGATGAGGGCGGACACGTCCTAAACCCCAAAGAAAGCTTCCCTAGCTATAAATAAAAATGTAAGTCGATGGACAGCTAGAAGAGCGCTACACAACATCGGATTCCACGCAGCTGTAAAAAAGTCTATACCAGCATTGTCACCTAAAAATGTTTTGGCGCGGCTAAAGTTTGCCAGGCAACACAAAGATTGGAACGTTGATGACTGGAAGCGCGTAATATGGTCTGATGAATCCAAGTTAAACCGATATCAGTCCGATGGTAACCAATATTACTGGCGCCGACAGCAAGACACCATTCAAAGACAACATATTAAGGAAACGGTCAAGCACGGTGGAGGCAACATCATGGTGTGGGGTTGTTTTACATGGTGCCATGTTGGTCCATTGCAAAAAAGTGATGGCATCATGAAAAAGGCAGACTATTTGGAGATATGCAGACCCATCTTTCCGATTTTTGGATATGAGCGCATACCCTGAGGAAGAAGTTATGTTTCAACAGGATGGAGACCCGAAACACACCTCGAACATCGTTCAGGAATGGCTGATTGCAAAAATTTTCAATTGATGCAATGGCCTCCGCAAAGTCCCGACCTCAATCCAACTGAGAATTTGTGGTCAATTGTAAAGAGACGGTTGGGACAATACCGAATAGCTCCATCTAACTTAAACGAGTTGTGGCAACGTGTGCAGCTGGAGTGGCGGAATATTCCAAACGAAATTATCCAAAACTTGGTTGAGAGTATGCCTAAACGTATAAATAGTGTATTAAAAAATTAAAGGGCATGGACCAAGTACTAAAAATACAGGATATTTTTAATTTTGCTTAAAAGGTGCAAAATTGAGTACTAATGAGTTATTTTTATTTTATTTCGGTTTTACTCTGAACATGTAATTTTTTGTTTTGTTTTAAAAAACGTTTTAGTTAACAACTGAATAGCAAATATAATAAAAAATTAAATCGCTTCATTAATACTATTTTTATGCGCATACAAATGTAGAAAATATAAACATGTGCTCACCTTTGATTCGCACTGTATACAACACTTAATTGTAATATCTTTAAAGTTAGTATTAGCTAGCTTACATCGCTTGTACAAAATTAAGATATGAAAAAAAATGTTAATTGTAATGAATTTTTTTCTTTCTTTATTGCAAATCAACTGAAAGAGATATGAATTGCTAGATTTTTTTTATTGAGAGGAATTTAGGCTAGCTTGAGGAATAAGCGGGCGATAGTGATTACAGGTAAGGGACAGCTAAATTAAGGGCATCCATGGGTTAAAGGTGGTTGTGGGAATACATGCCCGCATGTCATTAACAGCTAGACATGCAGTAAAGTATTTAAAATGTGGTAAGGTAAAGTAAACAATAGTCCTGGAAAGAAATGTCTTCGGAAAGTTTAACTGAACTCTTAAATTTATTTGGCATGGAGAGTTCAGATATGAGTTAATACGTCAAAGACACGGGTCAAGAAACTTACCAACCTGATCGAGCTAGTCGGGAATCTTTTAGCTACACCATGCCAAACTTGAATTTGTGTTTTTTTATATATACCAACAGAAAATGAACAGAAAAAAAATTAGAACGACGTATTACATATATGGCGCCCAACGAAATCGTCACTTAAGCGTGACCTAAATACTTTATTAATCGTTTACATTATATAATTTCCTTATGAAACATAAACATTTTTAGTAGATATGATGTTTCTTTCCGGAATCTGATAATTTTACTTTACCCATTACAATAATAATATTTTCTTAAATTTTTTCCCACTAGCATCACGGTTTGTCATAAGTCTTTTTAATTGGATATAAATCTGTTAAAAATTGCGATGCAAATCATGGTGACGTAAAAGTAAATAATACAAATATAATCTTAATTATAAATCCTAATTGATGACAACGAGTCGATCAATTGTCGTTGCGATAATGAACTAATTTTATTAAAACATTTCATGTGTGAAACCAATTCGCTTAAGTCCTTGTTTAACTAGTTTTACCTGCAAACAAGAAGCAAGGTGATTCGGTTTGACATCAGTGAATGCAATGCGGTTTTAAACAGATTGTATTTGGAAACCTTATACTTTGGAATTAGTGCCTGAGGCATCATCTTTTCTAATGAAGGAAGTAAGGTGATATGCCAAGAATAATTCTAAAGAGATAGATAATTTAATAATTTGAAATTCCGTCAAGTATTCATGTAATCATTCTCTCTCATTTCATCCTGGACCGCCTTTATGTCCTCTCATGTTAAATCATAATTTTTCTAGCTTTTCGAAGATTTTATTTTACTTACATATTTTATTTACACTTAATTAACTTATTCAATTCAATTTTTTCCTCCCTGTTTAGAGGGCATTATACACAAAAACACCCGTGCAAACCTAAGTACGATCCGTAATCCAGATCCAATATTATCGACACCACGAGGTAGGGGTAAAACTTACTAAGGCATTACTTACTAAGGTCCCAATATCATCAGTGACCACTAGAAGGGGTAAGATTACTCCCACGGTGGCAAAACGATCACTTAGCGCTGTTAGCCTACCAAATAGCAGTTCAAGTACAAGCTTTAGAGCCTTGAGAGGATCTTCAGTTACGCGATCACTCGACTCGTACGAAACAGAAGAAGGAAATAATCCAAATAGGGAGATTCTAGATAAATCTCTTCCACAGGTACCAGTAGAGACTTCAGGTAATTTAATAGAAGATAGAGGGTTTGACGGTAGCCAACAAGAGTTGAACAAACAGTTAGAAATGGCAACAGGAAGAAATAATAAAGAACAAGACCAATCTCGAAATATTGACTTAGCAACGTATTTTCAAGAAGCGTTAAGAAAGAAGCAAGAGGAATTCAGAAGAGAATTAGCTGCGCTCAGGCAATCCATTAACCAATCGCGTAATGGCGGAGCAACTCCGTCCACTTCTATGAATAACAATAATGCATCTAATTTGTCCACTAACGCTTCTTCCCCGTCTTTTATAACAAAAATAAAAGACTGGAAAGTCACAATGGTGAGAGCAGCGTCAATGATTTTATATGCAAAATAGACACGTTTACAGAGCGTTCACAGTGCCCAATAGACTCTCTAATGGCAGACTTCCACGTTTTCGTCACAAATAAAGCGGAAACATGGTACTGGACTTACATAAAGCAAAATCCTAATGTGGCCTATGCCCAACTTAAAGGTGCTTTAATTAAAGAATTCGGTACACTCTAAACTAAAAATTTCCACTCGTAGGCAACTGCCTAAAGAAAGCTATGACGGCTTCCACTCGTCAATCGTTCAATTAAATTTGAAACTCAGAAGTCCAATGGCAGATATGTCCCTGATAGAAGTTATTAAAATAAATGTAAGCCCCGACTTAAAAGTAATGCTTTTTATTTCCGATCCAAGAGAATTAAGCGAACTGCGTTTGTTGAGTAGGAAGGCTTAAAAATGCCTGAACGAACATAAGACTTCTAGTAACATTATCGGCCGAACAAGACATGTAAATGAGGTCTCAGCCGACGCAGTTCCCGAGCTGGATGAAGGTGAAACCGACCCTCAACTAGAGGCTCTAGTAACAACTAAACTTTACGCTAAGGGAGCATATTCAAAAGTAAAATATTGGAATTGTTTGAAAATGGGACATTGCTATATTTACTGCCCGGAAGAAAAACGATATATTTTCTGTTACAAATGTGGACAGAGAGGTGTGACTACACCAAAATGTACTGTTATATAACTATTATTTTAAAACACATTCTTATGCGGTTGCCCCCGTCTTCAATCCCATTAAAATGTGTTTTTAAATAATAGTTATATAACAGAAAAAAAAAATATTATCAAATAAGCATGACTATATAGACAAAGAATTATATAATCACGCTTTCAAAAGGTGGAGCTGTGGTAAGAATCTATAACACATTTTATTAAAATTCCAATTAATGCAGCTCTTTAAAGCTTAAGGGTTTTCTAACGTTATGCAGCATTTGCAAAACATGAGTTTTGCAGATACTTGTTTACCTTTAATTTAATTTTGGTTCCCACTGAATAACAAGTATCTAATTTCTTCAGTTATTCAGCTACACCAGCACTTAATAAACAGTATATCTTATTTAACTTTACTTTTAATACAATTCGGTTCTCACCGAATTGCGGGTTTCTAATTTTGGGACAATTCTGCTGCGCCAGTAGCTTAGTGTTAATATATTTTAAGTATCTTTAAGTTAGTTTTTTGAAACAAAATCATTATTTAAATAAACGTTCAAGATTGAAAACGGCGGGTACCGCTTCAATCCCAAAAAATAAGCATGACTATATAATCAAAGAATTATATAATCACGCTTTCAAAAGGTGGAGATGTAGTAAAAAGAGCTGCATTAATTGGAATTTAAATAAAATGTATTATGGATTTTTACTACAGTACTGGACCACATTCCGAAAACAGGAAACGGGGCGAGTGGGTGACCGGGGATGCTCATTCCCCAAAATAAATCCCGAGTTTTTTGCAACTAACGAGCGTAATCCTCCCCAGGAGGACCTACCTCATTCTGAAGTAAAACCAGATCAAATTTTACAAACAGACACAGATGTATCATTGTCATTTTACCCTGATAGACCAAATCTTTCCTTACACCAACGTAGACAAATTTATTTCCACCAACGTAGACAAATTTATTTCCACCAACGTAGAAATCTGTGAGCATAAACCGTCATTGCGAATCTTTAAATGTAGATTCAGATATAAAACGCGAAAAGACTTCCGAAAAACAATTGAAGCCACTTGCTTATCAAACGCTGACGACGGCAGGTCGTTTGCAAAAACTAAATTTACGATGAAGAATCATTCCTTTTACACTCTGGGGTAAATGTTTCAGTCTTGGGAAAGAATAGTTTAGACTTTCTAAATAAAAATAATGTTCATATGGGAAAATTTCCGGTGACGTTCAGAGGATTAACAATGTTTATTTCCTTCTATATAGTACCGTCGTTATCACAAGAGGGTTATTTGGGTGTGGATTTTTGGAGGACGTTTTCCCTCGCACCCCAAATAATACCAGAAATTTCATGTGTTCAAACTAATAACACACCAGAGTTGTTATTTCACGATCTCAGTCTAGAACAGAAATATAGACTTGATGAAACTATTTTAAATTTTCCATAAAAACTAGGTCTTGGCTGCAGCAATCTCATCGAACACAATATTGATACGGGTGATCAAGATTCGAGTCAGTACCTGGCCGTGGGCCCTAACCTGACTGTGGTCTTACCACTGAGTGAAATACAAAGCGTCGACTAGCGCCCCCTGCTAGGCGTAGCCAACAGAGTTGCAATTTCAAGAACATGGCTTGCAGGACCATGTCCTTCCCCTTGCTTGAGGGTTGGAGACTTTCCAACCCCTCTGTTGAATATGCAACAGCACATTCGTTTAGCACCGCGCCCTCCCCGCGGACACTAAACTTTAACCGACAGCCACCACGTGTACCCCGCAGGCACCTCACCAATAACCGGCTACAGAGATATATTGATACGGGTGATGACACCTCGGTAAAATCAAAACACTATCCCCTCTTCCCTCCTAGGCAAGAAGAAGTATGCAAAGAAATCGACAGGTTACTTCGCTAGGAGTCGTAGAAGAATCTAACTCTCCCTGGTGTAGTCCTATAGTTACTGTGCGTAAGCCCGGAAAAATAAGACTGCCTTGATTGTCGAAAATTAAACTCGCTAACCAAGAAAGATTCTTATCCGCTGCCCCACATAAATGGGTTGCTAAGCCGACTGAAAGGTACATATTACATAAGCGGAATCGATATAAAGAACGCATTCTTCCAAATTAGACTATCTGCCACGTCAAAAGAGAAAACTGCTTTTGCAGTTCCCGGAAGGCCCTTATACCGGTATAGAGTTTTGGCTTTTAGAATTTGCAATGGTCCTCAAACAATAAACCGTTTGATGGACATAGTAATACCGTCTAAACTAAGGGATAACGTATTTGTCTACCTAAACGACCTCCTTGTATGGAGCGAAAATTTTGATACTGAGGAAAGTAGCCCAGTGCCTAAAGTCCGCTGGTCTAACCATAAACGTAAAGAAAAGCAAATTTTTTCAACGACAAATAAAATACCATGGATATCTGATAGTCAATGGGAACTTAAAGGTTGATCCAGAAAAGGTCAAGGCAATCGTCGGGTTCGCTTTACCAAAAACACCCCGCCAGTTAGACGCTTCACTGGCATGTCCAATTGGTACCATGCCTTTATTAACAATTTTTTCAAACTAGCAGGTCCTCTTACTGATTGCTTGCGCAAAAAAAAACCTTTTCGCCTTACCTCAGAGGCAATTTCATCTTTCGACGATCTAAAATCCGCGCTTTCAAATGCCCCAGTCCTGGCTCAGACAGTGCGACGCGTCACGCATAGGAGTTGGCGGAGTCTTATATCAACTTGATGAGGAAGGCAGAGAGCGTCCAATTGCGTTTGTATCCCAGAAGTTAAATCGGGCACAGCGTAACTATATGGTGACGGAATTAGAATGCCTCGCAGCAGTGATATGTATAAAGCGTTTAAGGCAGTACGTGGAGGGACTCCCTTTTAAAGTAGTGACATACCACTCCAGTCTTCGTTGGCTCATGGATCAAAAAGATGTAGATGGCAGACTAGCTCGGTGGAGCCTAAAGCTTCAGAACTTCGATTTTGTAATGGAGCACAGGAAAGGTTCCTTAAAAATAGTGCCAGACACCCTTTCCAGGTTTGATGTTGACGAACTTAACGACAATTATGAGCCACCCGAAATTGATCTTACCGCTGTCGAGTTTCATAATGCAGATTATAATAATTTAAAAGAAAACATCCGTAAAAACAGTGAGGTATTGCCAGACTTATGTCTTTCTGACGACTATGTGTATAAGCGCTTAAAATTTTGAAATGATGTTGAAAAAGAAGATAGTCCTTGGAGGCTGTGGATTCCTAAAAACCTTGTACAGAATACTATTAAATCCGCTAACGAGCAAGGGTGTCATGGAGGTTTTGCTAAAATACTATTTAGAATCAGGCAAAAATACTTCTGGCCAAAGACGGCACGTGATGTAAAATGATTTGTTTCTACCTGCGACGAATGTAAAGTCATATAACCAGTTAACCGAATATTACGCCCAGCAATGGGAAGCCAATTTGTCACCTCTCGTCCATTCCAAAGGTTATACTGCGATTTTTTGGGTCCATACCCATGTACCAAATCAAAAAATTCTCAGCTATTAATTGTGGTAGATCACCTTACGAAATTCATATTTCTAAAATCCTTGAAGTCAGCAATTTCAACCAATGTAATCAATTTTCTTCAAAACGAATTTTTTTGCACTTACGGGGTGCCGCAGTACGTCCACAGCGATATTCACTTCTAAAGAACTTGAGGAATTTTTTTCTGTATATGGGATTACCCATATAACAACTATAGCAACAGGGTTTTGTTAGTCACAGGCAAACGCCTCAGAAAGGGCAAATAGGGAAATAATCTCTACAATTCGACACTATCTTAAAGATGAACCAGACCATACTAATTGGGATATAAATATACCGAAAATTCTTCAAATTTTGCGTAGTGATTTCCACTCAGCGATACAGTGCTCCCCTTATTATGCCGCTTTCGGACAAAATATGATATCCCACGGTTCCTCGTATACCGTCTTGGAAAAGCTCAATATGTTGACCGATGACACAATAGTAAAACATACCGATCGCCTGCAGAATATTCGTGACAAAATAAGAAGAAACCTTGCTAATGCTCATGAAAAAGCTGCAAAAACAGATTTTAAGGAAGGCCAAGAAGTTTTTCGGAGAAACCACTCCCTAAGTGCTTTCAAAAAGAGGTATGGTTCACGTAATATGAACGCTATTCAAAGAGTTTTCAATTATCGTTTATCGAGGACTAGACGAGTAATAGAAAACACATTTAGAATTATGTCAGCGCGCTTTTGTGCAATGCGCAGCCCAATTAAACTTGAGCTTCAAAAAACAAAACAAGTAACCCTCGCCTTTTACGTAATTCACAACTTGTTTAATAATCGTAAAAGTTCTGGGTATTTCAACGCAAATCTTGTTGACCACTATACTTCTGATGGTGATCTAATTCCAGGCGAATGGCGAAGCATTCAGAACGAGCAAAAGTTTTTGGAACTTCAAACTCATCGGTCCTACATATCCCAGGAAACCTTAAACATAAGGGAGGAGTTTTCTCAATACTTTGTAGATGAAGGTGAAGTCCCTTTTTAGTATAAGCACATATAAGAAAAGTAAAAATTAGCCTTGAATCTAATAAACTATACATTCGCCTGCAATTAGATCACCATCAGCAGTATAGTGGTCAACAAGATTTGCGTTGATTATTAAACAAGTTGTGAATTGCGCAACGGGCGAGGGTTACTTGTTTTGTTTTTTGAAGCTCAAGTTTAATTGGGCTGCGCATTGCACAAAAGCGCGCTGACATAATTCCAAATGTGTTTTCTATTACTCGTCTAGTCCTCGATAAACGATAATTGAAAACTCTTTGAATAGCGTTCATATTACGTGAACCATACCTCTTTTTGAAAGCACTTAGGGAGTGGTTTCTCCGAAAAACTTCTTGGCCTTCCTTAAAATCTGTTTTTGCAGCTTTTTCATGAGCATTAGCAAGGTTTCTTCTTATTTTGTCACGAATATTCTGCAGGCGATCGGTATGTTTTACTATTGTGTCATCGGTCAACATATTGAGCTTTTCCAAGACGGTATACGAGGAACCGTGGGATATCATATTTTGTCCGAAAGCGGCATAATAAGGGGAGCACTGTATCGCTGAGTGGAAATCACTACGCAAAATTTGAAGAATTTTCGGTATATTTATATCCCAATTAGTATGGTCTGGTTCATCTTTAAGATAGTGTCGAATTGTAGAGATTATTTCCCTATTTGCCCTTTCTGAGGCGTTTGCCTGTGACTAACAAAACCCTGTTGCTATAGTTGTTATATGGGTAATCCCATATACAGAAAAAAATTCCTCAAGTTCTTTAGAAGTGAATATCGCTGTGGACGTACTGCGGCACCCCGTAAGTGCAAAAAAATTCGTTTTGAAGAAAATTGATTACATTGGTTGAAATTGCTGACTTCAAGGATTTTAGAAATATGAATTTCGTAAGGTGATCTACCACAATTAATAGCTGAGAATTTTTTGATTTGGTACATGGGTATGGACCCAAAAAATCGCAGTATAACCTTTGGAATGGACGAGAGGTGACAAATTGGCTTCCCATTGCTGGGCGTAATATTCGGTTAACTGGTTATATGACTTTACATTCGTCGCAGGTAGAAACAAATCATTTTACATCACGTGCCGTCTTTGGCCAGAAGTATTTTTGCCTGATTCTAAATAGTATTTTAGCAAAACCTCCATGACACCCTTGCTCGTTAGCGGATTTAATAGTATTCTGTACAAGGTTTTTAGGAATCCACAGCCTCCAAGGACTATCTTCTTTTTCAACATCATTTCAAAATTTTAAGCGCTTATACACATAGTCGTCAGAAAGACATAAGTCTGGCAATACCTCACTGTTTTTACGGATGTTTTCTTTTAAATTATTATAATCTGCATTATGAAACTCGACAGCGGTAAGATCAATTTCGGGTGGCTCATAATTGTCGTTAAGTTCGTCAACATCAAACCTGGAAAGGGTGTCTGGCACTATTTTTAAGGAACCTTTCCTGTGCTCCATTACAAAATCGAAGTTCTGAAGCTTTAGGCTCCACCGAGCTAGTCTGCCATCTACATCTTTTTGATCCATGAGCCAACGAAGACTGGAGTGGTATGTCACTACTTTAAAAGGGAGTCCCTCCACGTACTGCCTTAAACGCTTTATACATATCACTGCTGCGAGGCATTCTAATTCCGTCACCATATAGTTACGCTGTGCCCGATTTAACTTCTGGGATACAAACGCAATTGGACGCTCTCTGCCTTCCTCATCAAGTTGATATAAGACTCCGCCAACTCCTATGCGTGACGCGTCGCACTGTCTGAGCCAGGACTGGGGCATTTGAAAGCGCGGATCTTAGATCGTCGAAAGATGAAATTGCATCTGAGGTAAGGCGAAAAGGTTTTTTTTTTTGGCGCAAGCAATCAGTAAGAGGACCTGCTAGTTTGGAAAAATTGTTAATAAAGGCACGGTACCAATTGGACATGCCAATGAAGCGTCTAACTGGCGGGGTGTTTTTGGTAAAGCGAACCCGACGATTGCCTTGACCTTTTCTGGGTCAACCTTTAGGTTCCCATTGCTATCAGATATCCATGGTATTTTATTTGTCGTTGAAAATATTTGCTTTTCTTTACGTTTATGGTTAGACCAGCGGACTTTAGGCACTGGGCTACTTTCCCCAGTATCAGAATTTTCGCTCCATACAAGGAGGTCGTTTAGGTAGACAAATACGTTATCCCTTAGTTTAGACGGTATAACTATGTCCATCAAACGGTTTATTGTTTGAGAACCATTACAAACTCTAAAAGCCATAACTCTATACTGGTATAACGGCCTTCCGGGAACTGCAAAAGCAGTTTTCTCTGACGTGGCAGATAGTCTAATTTGGAAGAATGCGTCCTTTAGATCGATTCCGCTTATGTAATATGTACCTTTCAGTCGGCTTAGCAACCCATTT
Organism: Cistogaster globosa; assembly: GCA_937654795.1. Lineage (NCBI taxonomy): Eukaryota > Metazoa > Arthropoda > Insecta > Diptera > Tachinidae > Cistogaster > Cistogaster globosa. The sequence goes on from OW569403.1 coordinate 88,258,629, forward strand.
ATGTGGCGCAGGGGATAAGAGTCTTTCTTGGTTAGCGAGTTTAATTTTCGACAATCAAGGCAGTCTTATTTTTCCGGGCTTACGCACAGTAACTATAGGACTACACGAGGGAGTGTTAGATTCTTCTACGACTGCTAGCGAAGTAACCTGTCGATTTCTTTGTATACTTCTTCTTGCCTAGGAGGGCAGAGGGGATAGTGTTTTGATTTTACCGGGGTGGCATCACCCGTATCAATATTGTGTTCGATGAGATTGCTGCAGCCAAGACCTAGTTTTTATGGAAAATTTAAAATAGTTTCATCAAGTCTATATATCTGTTCTAGACTGAGATCGTGAAATAACAACTCTGGTGTGTTATTAGTTTGAACACATGAAATTTCTGGTATTATTTGAGGTGCGAGGGAAAACGTCCTCCAAAAATCCACACCCAAATAACCCTCTTGTGATAACGACGGTACTATATAGAAGGAAATAAACATTGTTAATCCTCTGAACGTCACCGGAAATTTTCTCATATGAACATTATTTTTATTTAGAAAGTCTAAACTATTCTTTCCCAAGACTGAAACATTTGCCCCAGAGTGTAAAAGGAATGATTCTTCATCGTAAATTTAGTTTTTGCAAACGACCTGCCGTCGTCAGCGTTTGATAATCAAGTGGCTTCAATTGTTTTTCGGAAGTCTTTTCGCGTTTTATATCTGAATCTACATTTAAAGATTCGCAATGACGGTTTATGCTCAAAGATTTCTTGGTGGAAATAAATTTGTCTACGTTGGTGTAAGGAAAGATTTGGTCTATCAGGGTAAAATGACAATGATACATCTGTTTCTGTTTGTAAAATTTGATCTGGTTTAACTTCAGAATGAGGTAGGTCCTCCTGGAGAGGATTACGCTCGTTAGTTGCAAAAAACTCGGGATTTATTTCGGGGAATGAGCATCCCCGGTCACCCACTCGCCCCGTTTCCTGTTTTCTGAATGTGGTCCAGTACTGTAGTAAAAATCCATAATACATTTTAATTAAATTCCAATTAATGCAGCTCTTTTTACTACATCTCCACCTTTTGAAAGCGTGATTATATAATTCTTTGATTATATAGTCATGCTTATTTTTTTGGATTGAAGCGGTACCCGCCGTTTTCAATCTTGAACGTTTATTTAAATAATGATTTTGTTTCAAAAAACTAACTTAAAGATACATAAAATATATTAGCACTAAGCTACTGGCGCAGCAGAATTGTCCCAAAATTAGAAACCCGCAATTCGGTGAGAACCGAATTGTATTAAAAGTAAAGTTAAATAAGATATACTGTTTATTAAGTGCTGGTGTAGCTGAATAACTGAAGAAATTAGATACTTGTTATTCAGTGGGAACCAAAATTAAATTAAAGGTAAACAAGTAACTGCAAAACTCATGTTTTGCAAATGCTGCATAACGTTAGAAAACCCTTAAGCTTTAAAGAGCTGCATTAATTGGAATTTAAATAAAATGTGTTATAGATTCTTACCACAGCTCCACCTTTTGAAAGCGTGATTATATAATTCTTTGTCTATATAGTCATGCTTATTTGATAATATTTTTTTTCTGTTATATAACTATTATTTAAAAACACATTTTAATGGGATTGAAGACGGCGGCAACCGCATAAGAATGTGTTTTAAAATAATAGTTATATAACAGTACATTTTGGTGTAGTCACACCTCTCTGTCCACATTTGTAACAGAAAATATATCGTTTTTCTTCCGGGCAGTAAATATAGCAATGTCCCATTTTCAAACAATTCCAACATTTTACTTTTGAATATGCTCCCTTAGCGTAAAGTTTAGTTGTTACTAGAGCCTCTAGTTGAGGGTCGGTTTCACCTTCATCCAGCTCGGGAACTGCGTCGGCTGAGACCTCATTTACATGTCTTGTTCGGCCGATAATATTACTAGAAGTCTTATGTTCGTTCAGGCATTTTTAAGCCTTCCTACCCAACAAACGCAGTTTGCTTAATTCTCTTGGATCGAAAATAAAAAGCATTGCTTTTAAGTCGGGGCTTACATTTCTTTTAATAACTTCTATCAGGGACATATCTGCCATTGGACTTCTAAGTTTCAAATTTAATTGAACGATTGACGAGTGGAAGCTGTCATAGCTTTCTTTAGGCAGTTGCCTACGAGTGGAAATTTTCAGTTTAGAGTGTGCCGAATTCTTTAATTAAAGCACCTTTAAGTTGGGCATAGGCCACATTAGGATTTTGCTTTATGTAAGTCCAGTACCATGTTTCCGCTTTATTTGTGACGAAAACGTGGAAGTTTGCCATTAGAGAGTCTATTGGGCACTGTGAACGCTCTGTAAACGTGTCTATTTTGAATATAAAATCGTTGACGCTGCTCTCACCATTGTAAATGACTTTCCAGTCTTTTATTTTTGTTATAAAAGACGGGGAAGAAGCGTTAGTGTACAAATTAGATGCATTATTATTATTCATAGAAGTGGACGGAGCTGCTCCGCCATTACGCGATTGGTTAATGGATTGCCTGAGCGCAGCTAATTCTCTTCTGAATTCCTTTTGCTTCTTTCTTAACGCTTCTTGAAAATACGTTAATAAGTCAATATTTAGGGATTGGTCTTGTTCTTCATTATTTCGTCCTGTTGCCATTTCTAACTGTTTAAAATAAATTCAGAGATCCTTAAGATTAACTAGTTTAATAGGTTTTTGGATGGAAAATGATTTTTTGCGCTCTTTATGTGGATGAAAGCTCCGGAAATGAGTTAGTAAATTTCCTTTCTGATTAGTATGGTTTGCTGGGATACATATATTTTTTTATATTTTGATTTGTCTTAAAATAATGTTTGGAATTAAAGCTAGTCATAATCTTTTGCTTTGGTAAATATATATTTTTATCATAATATTTATCCCATGTATGATGATGAGTCTAAGTAACTTAGCTAGCGCGTGAAACAGAGAATAATACTTTGGACGCACGTACAGACTAATGTAATGCTTTAAAAATAAATTCCTATAGGTTGATTGCGCACTACCGTATAGAACAAATTAAGTGCAATATTGGTTACAATTAACAAAATTCCATTCATAATTCGATTATTTGTCCCAATGTGCGCTTTGGAAAACAAATGAATATTATTATTTTACTTACATGCGATGAAGAAATATACTTATAGAAGCCGTTATGGATGTCATTTCTCGGACAAGGAGCAGTAAAAGGATAAAATCAAGCTTCATTATAAATTTTTATACACTTTTTTGTTCTATAGAAGTTTTAAATACATATACATATTTCCACGACACATGATATTACAAAAAAAAAAAAAATCCTACGAAAATAAAAAGGGTAAACAAAATTTGACACCTGAAAACGTAAACTAAAAATATTACCTGACCTACTAACACTACCTAGTATATTTATATGAAAAAATTTGTTGCAAGTTTTGGATAGTAGCTGAAATTAGCCAAACAGCTGTTTCTTACTTTTGTTTGCAAAACAGTTTGCTTTAAAAATGTCTGATAAAAGAAATTTTAGTAGGATTAATGAAAATGCAAGTATTTGGCAATTAAAACGAATATAAAAATAATATTAATTTTTTTTATTTTTGCTATGGAAGTACATAGCAAAGAAGTATAAGAGAACAGCAATTTGGTTTAGAGTGTTCCGGCTTTGCAGGTGTGTGTTGTGTTTTCAGAATTAAAAGTAAATAAGCCAGTGATGAAACATTCAATGCAATGTACTTATTTCGGTACAATTTGAAGAAGAGTATTTTTTTAATGATAATCAATAAGTTATAAAAATGTATAATTTATTATTATTTTTTATATAAATAGTTTTACATCTTAAACACAATAATAATGTTTTTTGGAACTTGAAAAAAAGTTATATTCATGATGCGGTTAAATATCATAAACGCTTTTGAAAACAACCTAATAATTAAAAAAAGTACATAAAATACATATGCATTTTTGCTATTAAGTTACTTGGAGTATTATTTTCAATTTTTTCATGTGGTTAACAATTTGCTGGCTTTTAGTGATTTTTGTTTTATACATTTTGCCAATCTAGCATATTTTCTTTAAAAATGGTACTATTTAATGGTCATACCGTACAGTTTCTAAGTCTTTCATATCATTGCCGAAGCCACAACAACTTATTTTGCTAATTTTTGCTAGTAAAGCGTTCATTTACTTTTTTACATTTGGGAGAAAATCTTTAAAAATTTTTGTTTTACTCTCCCGTTGCTAGTTTTTGCTAGTGAAGTTACTCAACAGACCTATAGACTCTTATATAACTCAATTCAAAATATAGGGTCCGCTAAATAACTTTTTTTTGAAAATGCTATAAAAAAACTACTGGATGGTCAGTTGGCTTCAACTCCTGAACCAATTGGACTTTGTGTGGTGTCATACCAAGGTCTTTATGCAAAATTCGTCTCAATGATGTTTCCGAAATGTTCGATTGTTGAGAACAACGGTGAATTGATGTTGATGGCGGTTCACGCACATTACAATTACTGACATTTTGTATATATGTGTACATATAAGTACATACGTAAACAATCAAGGCATATTTAACCAGTTGGCATCGCTAGGGCAGATTAAAATTGTTTGCTTAAATTATTTTTTTCCGTTGTGTACACTTGATTAATGTCAAAATAATTCGTTTTGTTTACGAATGAGAAAAATTTATTTAAATTTTATATTCCAGTGCTGTGCGAAGTGTGTTTTAATTATTTAAATATTAAATAAGTGATATAAAACAAATACAAATATTTTGGGTTGAAATCTACAACTAAAATTTACAGAATAAAATATTAATACCCAGCAAGAAATACTTGACAGAAACTAATACTAACGCAATTTGTACACTAACACATTTGCAACGATTTTATATTGAACAGCGTTGCCGTTGTAGCGTTTTTGGTACTGAATTGGGATGATTTTTTTTTTTAATAGACTAAATTTTATTTTTCGCTTGAGTTTATAGATAATAGTGCAGCAAACTATTAAATACAGCTTACAAAATGTTTTTCAATTACAATTGTGCCAAAGGTCAAACAAAATTTTTATTAAATTTGTTCCAAAAAGTTAGCCGGTTTTAAGGAATTTTTGTAATTTTTGAAAGAAAAAATAAGGAAGAGAAATTTCTTATCAGTTGCAACATTGTTTGCCCCAAACAAACAAATCATATGCAAAAGTGAAACAACTAATATATGTTTTATTTCGTGACGCTAAGAAAATTGCGCATTTATCAAATAGTTATAAAAGTGATATGTTGAATTATTTAAAGCAAATTTAAAAAAAAAAAAATTATTAAAAAGCAAAGAAAAGAAAATATATATAATAGTTGAATGTGAAATTAGAAAGGAAGTTGTATTTGGGATTGCAAGCAGTTGAAGTGCAGAGATTGTGTGCAATGAACCTGACACTGACAGGCATGTTGCGGGTATTTAAAACCGCCACATCCTTTAAAGAGTTAGATCCGAGTTGGAAGAACCAAAAGTGATCGAAAATACAAAGGTTATTTATAACGTTTCAAAAATTATAATGGTTTAAAATATTTTTCAATTTAAGGCATTCCTTCCCTTTTAAGATTAGATCCAGGATCAGAAAGAAATCTAAACCCGGCTTAGAAAACTTCAGGAAAATATGTGAGTATAAAATTATAATTAATTTTAAATTTTAAGAAGTTTTGCAATTCGTATTGCCTAAAAGTTTTGATGGAGTGCAAGGTGGTCATCAAAAAGGTTGAGAAATCTGTCTGTCGGCTGGCTGGGGAGACTTACAACTCAAAACTTGATGAAGTCGTCAGCATTCTCCATTTGCAGAACCTTCTAGCGGTGGAAGAGTTGGAGAGAAAGTTAGAGGAGTTGAAAGGTTTCACTGAAGCAATGGTAAAGATCTTAAGTTCATGCTCAAAGATTTTAATAATCTTACATTTTTTATTTTTTTAAGACATCACATTTACATATGATTAAGAGGACATCGCAGGATGTTAGAACTGTGATGCGCTCAATTTTTACTACTAGAAAAACATAATTGGGATGGAAGGTGGGATAAGCAAGCCCTCTGAAGGCTCTCTTTGGTCAATAACTTCCTGCGAGGTATGTACTACAGATTAGTCAAACAAAAAGATATTTGTTAATTGCGTATTAAATTATTTATAAATAAATGCATATCTTCTTTTGCTTTAAGGTGTTTTCCAACAGCAAGGAGCGTTTGATTTTGAAATAAGTGTGAAGAAGTCAGTACCACAGACTGCAACAAAAAAAAAAATATTTATAGAGATAAGAACTAATTATTTTATTATAAATAAAGTAATTTTTTATACTGTAAAATATTATTTAGATATTAAAAAAGAAACATGTATATATTTAGAAAATATTAAATTTTGTTTTATTAAAAAAAGTTCGATATTTCAAATGAGGGTATATCCATCAATCGTGACGGGTATATCCATCAAGTGTGATAAGTACTTCTGTCAACACTACATAGGAAACTGCAGTAGTGTGAGCAGTGCAGATATATGTATTTCATAATGGAAAGATTCATTAGTTAGAGGGAGATCCAAAATCACATGTACACAAAAGTTTCCATCAAGTTTTTCATTTTTCCTTTAAGAATGTGATAGAAACTTTGTTCTACGCGATGATGGATATTTCCATCATCAGTGATTGTCATTTGATGGATCAAATGATGGTCACTGTTCTTGTAGGGTAGCTTGCGACAACGTTATCTCTTTTAATTTTCTTTCTCTTTTTCATGTTTTTGAGACTACCCTACAAGAACAGTGACCATCATTTGATCCATCAAATGACAATCACTGATGATGGAAATATCCATCATCGCGTAGAACAAAGTTTCTATCACATCCTTAAAGGAAAAATGAAAAACTTTGTGGAAACTTTTGTGTACATGTGATTTTGCATCTCCCTCTAACTAATTAATCTTTCCATTATGAAATACATATATCTGCACTGCTCACACTACTGCAGTTTACTATGTGGTGATACCAGAAGGTCTTATCACACTTATTAAAACTGTGCCAAAGGCCAAACAAAATTTTTATTAAATTTGTTGTAAAAAGTTTGCCGGTTATAAGGAATTTTTGTAAATTTTGAAAGAAAAAATAAGGAAGGGAAATTTCTTGTCAGTTGCAACGTTGTTTGCCCCAAAACAAAAAATCATATGCAAGAGTGAAACAACTAATATATGTTTTATTTCATGACGTTAAGAAAATTGCGCATTTATCAAATAGTTATAAAAGTGATATGTTGATTTAGTAAAAAGCAAAAATTAAAGAAAAAATTAATAAAAAAATAATTTAAAATAAATTTAGATAAATTTACTAGTTCAATGTGGAATTAGAAAGGTAAGTTGCATTTGGAATTGCAAGCAGTTGAAGTGCAGAGATTGTGTCCAATGAACCTGACACTGGAAACCCAAAACTTCATAGGCATGTTGCGGGTATTTAAAACCGCCACAGACTTTAAAGAATTAGATTCGAGTTGGAAAAATTGTAAGTTGTTTTTTAATGTGTAAAACTTTTCCTTATTTGCTTAATTTTATGTATTTCTCTGATTTTCAGTCAACAGTATTTGGCAGAAACACTCAAGATGTGTACCTCAACATCATCGTCATTCAAAAGTGATGGGGAAATATAAAGGTTAATTAAAACGTCACAAAAATTATATTGGTTTAAAGTATTTTTCCGTTTAAGGCATTCCTTCCCTTTCAAGATTAGGTCCAGGGTCAAAAGGAAATCTAAACCAGGCTTAGAAAACTTGAGGAAAGTATGTGAGTATAAAATTATAATTTATTTTAAATTTTAAGAAGTTTTGCAATTCGTATTGATGGAGTGCAAGGTGGTCATCAAAAAGGTTGAGAAATCCGTCTGTCGGCTGGCTGGGGAGACTTACGACTCACAACTTGATGAAGTCGTCAGCATGCTCCCTTTGCAGAACCTTCTAGCGGTGGAAGAGTTGGAGAGGAAGTTGGAGGAGTCGAAAGGTTTCACTGAAGCAATGGTAAAGAACTCAAGTCCATGCTTAAAGTATTTTAATAATCTTAGATTTATATTTTTTTAGACATCACATTTACATATGATTAAGGGGACATCGCAGGATGTCAGCACTGTGATGCGCTCAATTTTTACCGACCACCTACTAGAAAAATATAATTGGGATGGAAGGTGGGATAAGCCAGCCCTCTGAAGGCTCTTTTTGGTTAATAACTCCCTGCGAAGTATGTACTACAAATTAGTCAACCAAAAAGTTATTTGTTTATTGTGTATTAAATTATTTATACATAAATGTATATCTTCTTTTACTTTAAGGTGTTTTTCAACAGCAAGGAGCTTTTGATTTTGAAAAAAGTGTAAAGAAGTCAGTATAGCGAAGCCACTACAGACTACAACAAAAAAAAAATATTTAAAGAGATAAGAATTAATTATTTTATTATAAAAAAAGTCATTTTTATACTGTAAAATATTATTTAGACGTTACAAAAGAAACATGTATATGTATTACAAAACATTAAATTTTGTTTTATTAAAAAAAGTTCGATTTTCCAAATGAGGGTTTATCCATCAATCGTGACGGGTATATCCATCAAGTGTGATAAGTACTTCTGTCATCACTGCATAGGAAACTGCAGTAGTGTGAGCAGTGCAGATATATGTATTTCATAATGGAAAGATTCATTAGTTAGAGGGAGATGCAAAATTACATGGACACAAAAGTTTCCATCAAGTTTTTCATTTTTCCTTTAGGAATGTGATAGAAACTTTGTTCTACGCGATGACGGATATTTCCATCATCAGTGATTGTCATTTGATGGATCAAATGATGGTCACTGTTCTTGTAGGGATATGTTTAAGCGAGATGTGTTACTTTACAAGCAGGCAGCACTGTTTTGGTTTTGTTTTGTTTTGACAGACATAGTTTTGGTTTTGTTATACATAAATTCTAAATTAAAAAAAACTTTTATAATTAAATAAAAAATTAATAAAAGAAAAGTGCTTCTTCTAATGGCTATTGAAATAAAAAAAGCTCTTTTACTGGCAATGTATATATATAAAAAGAAGATAGACGCTGCTATTGCCGACACACACTCTGTTTAATGTGATTATTTTTGTAATTTTTGTTGCTTAAGTCATACAGGCATTCTCTACCCGGCTTTTTCATTTCTGAAATAAGCTTCAAGGCAAGGGATTCGTTGAGATCCATGACACAACTTTTTAAACTTATTTTCTTTTATTTAAAATATATAAGTATGTAAAACATATATTTTATTGCTTAAAAGATTTTTATCACAATAATTAAGCTGTGATGCTTTTTTCTTTTTTTTCACTTTTTAAGAAATAGTTTACTACAAATTTGTTAAAATTTTAAAGAAAAAATTATTCAGAAAAGAAGTCAGTCAGGTTGCTTAGCAGTTTTACTTTTTAAATTTGCAAGCAGTTTTACCTTTTAAATTCATATGCACATATACTTATATTTAATATGTACATATACTATGATGTGGCAGCTCAGTTGAATTTTCTTTGAAAAAAAAATAGTTGGCAGCACAGTTTTCATTGTTTCGGAACAAAAATTAAAATTAAACCAATTCAAGCTGAAAATGTTCCGAAGTGAGTTTAACTCTTTTTCTCTCTCTCTCTCTCTCAAAAACAAAAACGTCAAACTACATATAAAAAAAATGTTCCGGAACAAAAATTTTGTTCGGAAACAATGGGTGAATCCAGCTTTATGTGATAGACATCATAACTGTATTTACATACATACATTCATACTTAAATCTACAAATAAAACAAACGTATATGTATATGTAAATTTCTGTCTTTGCATAACAAAATAGAAATAATTATGGCGCCAACTGGTAAATACATTTGTGGCTTAACTACATGTGGTAAAAATATAACAAAGACTCAGGGAAGCATAAGCTGCAACCAAAGCCACAGATGGTTCCATGCAAGCTGCGTTGGTCTTTCTAGTGAACAACTAGAAGCTATTATAAAAAGTAAAGGCGTACTTGGCTTCAATAGCTGCCCTTGCAAAATTGTTTCATCCGACGACAACAATGAACTGTCGTTACGTGAGGAACTTAAAGAGGACTCCAAGCTGTTCAAGAAAAATTCGATAAAATTTTAATCGAAGTAAAACATGAGTTAGGATCCCAACTGAAAGAAATAAAAACTGATCTAAACAGGTGTTACCAAATGAATGTGTGTGAAGATAAATTTTAAAATTTATAACCCTAGCCACATTCTGTTACGATAACAGAGCTCTGTTAATCAGTTAACATAACCAATGTTAATATTAAAAATTTATTATAAGAGTTTCAAAACAATATTTAAATATAATTTAACGTGGATAGATCAAAAAAAAGTATTTTAAAACACTTCTACTAGTGTCGTTATTAAACTCCAATGGTCAAATATATTAACATTGTGTTTTTTCAGAAATTTTAGCGGTTTTTCCAAAAACACCACTTTTGAAATTTGAAAAAGGACTTTGGTCCTTTTCTCGAAAACGAAAGAGAGTGGGCGAAAAAAATTTATTGGAGAAGACTTCTAGTAGTGTCTTTATTATACTCTAATGGTCAAATATATTAACATTGTGTTTTTTCAGAAATTTTAGCGGTTTTTCCAAAAACACCACTTTTGAAATTTGAAAAAGGACTTTGGTCCTTTTCTCGTAAACGAAAGAGAGTGGGCGAAAAAAATTTATTGGAGAAGACTTCTAGTAGTGTCTTTATTAAACTCTAATGGTCAAATATATTAACATTGTGTTTTTTCAGAAATTTTAGCGGTTTTTCCAAAAACACCACTTTTGAAATTTGAAAAAGGACTTTGGTCCTTTTCTCGTAAACGAAAGAGAGTGGGCGAAAAAAATTTATTGGAGAAGACTTCTAGTAGTGTCTTTATTAAACTCTAATGGTCAAATATATTAACATTGTGTTTTTTCAGAAATTTTAGCGGTTTTTCCAAAAACACCACTTTTGAAATTTGAAAAAGGACTTTGGTCCTTTTCTCGAAAACGAAAGAGAGTGGGCGAAAAAAATTTATTGGAGAAGACTTCTAGTAGTGTCTTTATTAAACTCTAATGGTCAAATATATTAACATTGTGTTTTTTCAGAAATTTTAGCGGTTTTTCCAAAAACACCACTTTTGAAATTTGAAAAAGGACTTTGGTCCTTTTCTCGAAAACGAAAGAGAGTGGGCGAAAAAAATTTATTGGAGAAGACTTCTAGTAGTGTCTTTATTAAACTCTAATGGTCAAATATATTAACATTGTGTTTTTTCAGAAATTTTAGCGGTTTTTCCAAAAACACCACTTTTGAAATTTGAAAAAGGACTTTGGTCCTTTTCTCGTAAACGAAAGAGAGTGGGCGAAAAAAATTTATTGGAGAAGACTTCTAGTAGTGTCTTTATTAAACTCTAATGGTCAAATATATTAACATTGTGTTTTTTCAGAAATTTTAGCGGTTTTTCCAAAAACACCACTTTTGAAATTTGAAAAAGGACTTTGGTCCTTTTCTCGAAAACGAAAGAGAGTGGGCGAAAAAAATTTATTGGAGAAGACTTCTAGTAGTGTCTTTATTAAACTCTAATGGTCAAATATATTAACATTGTGTTTTTTCAGAAATTTTAGCGGTTTTTCCAAAAACACCACTTTTGAAATTTGAAAAAGGACTTTGGTCCTTTTCTCGAAAACGAAAGAGAGTGGGCGAAAAAAATTTATTGGAGAAGACTTCTAGTAGTGTCTTTATTAAACTCTAATGGTCAAATATATTAACATTGTGTTTTTTCAGAAATTTTAGCGGTTTTTCCAAAAACACCACTTTTGAAATTTGAAAAAGGACTTTGGTCCTTTTCTCGTAAACGAAAGAGAGTGGGCGAAAAAAATTTATTGGAGAAGACTTCTAGTAGTGTCTTTATTAAACTCTAATGGTCAAATATATTAACATTGTGTTTTTTCAGAAATTTTAGCGGTTTTTCCAAAAACACCACTTTTGAAATTTGAAAAAGGACTTTGCTCCTTTTCTCGAAAACGAAAGAGAGTGGGCGAAAAAAATTTATTGGAGAAGACTTCTAGTAGTGTCTTTATTAAACTCTAATGGTCAAATATATTAACATTGTGTTTTTTCAGAAATTTTAGCGGTTTTTCCAAAAACACCACTTTTGAAATTTGAAAAAGGACTTTGGTCCTTTTCTCGAAAACGAAAGAGAGTGGGCGAAAAAAATTTATTGGAGAAGACTTCTAGTAGTGTCTTTATTAAACTCTAATGGTCAAATATATTAACATTGTGTTTTTTCAGAAATTTTAGCGGTTTTTCCAAAAACACCACTTTTGAAATTTGAAAAAGGACTTTGGTCCTTTTCTCGTAAACGAAAGAGAGTGGGCGAAAAAAATTTATTGGAGAAGACTTCTAGTAGTGTCTTTATTAAACTCTAATGGTCAAATATATTAACATTGTGTTTTTTCAGAAATTTTAGCGGTTTTTCCAAAAACACCACTTTTGAAATTTGAAAAAGGACTTTGGTCCTTTTCTCGAAAACGAAAGAGAGTGGGCGAAAAAAATTTATTGGAGAAGACTTCTAGTAGTGTCTTTATTAAACTCTAATGGTCAAATATATTAACATTGTGTTTTTTTTAGAAATTTTAGCGGTTTTTCCAAAAACACCACTTTTGAAATTTGAAAAAGGACTTTGGTCCTTTTCTCGAAAACGAAAGAGAGTGGGCGAAAAAAATTTATTGGAGAAGACTTCTAGTAGTGTCTTTATTAAACTCTAATGGTCAAATATATTAACATTGTGTTTTTTCAAAAATTTTAGCGGTTTTTCCAAAAACACCACTTTTGAAATTTGAAAAAGGACTTTGGTCCTTTTCTCGTAAACGAAAGAGAGTGGGCGAAAAAAATTTATTGGAGAAGACTTCTAGTAGTGTCTTTATTAAGCTCTAATGGTCAAATATATTAACATTGTGTTTTTTCAGAAATTTTAGCGGTTTTTCCAAAAACACCACTTTTGAAATTTGAAAAAGGACTTTGGTCCTTTTCTCGTAAACGAAAGAGAGTGGGCGAAAAAAATTTATTGGAGAAGACTTCTAGTAGTGTCTTTATTAAACTCTAATGGTCAAATATATTAACATTGTGTTTTTTCAGAAATTTTAGCGGTTTTTCCAAAAACACCACTTTTGAAATTTGAAAAAGGACTTTGGTCCTTTTCTCGTAAACGAAAGAGAGTGGGCGAAAAAAATTTATTGGGGAAGACTTCTAGTAGTGTCTTTATTAAACTCTAATGGTCAAATATATTAACATTGTGTTTTTTCAGAAATTTTAGCGGTTTTTCCAAAAACACCACTTTTGAAATTTGAAAAAGGACTTTGGTCCTTTTCTCGTAAACGAAAGAGAGTGGGCGAAAAAAATTTATTGGAGAAGACTTCTAGTAGTGTCTTTATTAAACTCTAATGGTCAAATATATTAACAGTGTGTTTTTTCAGAAATTTTAGCGGTTTTTCCAAAAACACCACTTTTGAAATTTGAAAAAGGACTTTGGTCCTTTTCTCGAAAACGAAAGAGAGTGGGCGAAAAAAATTTATTGGAGAAGACTTCTAGTAGTGTCTTTATTAAACTCTAATGGTCAAATATATTAACATTGTGTTTTTTTAGAAATTTTAGCGGTTTTTCCAAAAACACCACTTTTGAAATTTGAAAAAGGACTTTGGTCCTTTTCTCGAAAACGAAAGAGAGTGGGCGAAAAAAATTTATTGGAGAAGACTTCTAGTAGTGTCTTTATTAAACTCTAATGGTCAAATATATTAACATTGTGTTTTTTCAGAAATTTTAGCGGTTTTTCCAAAAACACCACTTTTGAAATTTGAAAAAGGACTTTGGTCCTTTTCTCGTAAACGAAAGAGAGTGGGCGAAAAAAATTTATTGGAGAAGACTTCTAGTAGTGTCTTTATTAAGCTCTAATGGTCAAATATATTAACATTGTGTTTTTTCAGAAATTTTAGCGGTTTTTCCAAAAACACCACTTTTGAAATTTGAAAAAGGACTTTGGTCCTTTTCTCGTAAACGAAAGAGAGTGGGCGAAAAAAATTTATTGGAGAAGACTTCTAGTAGTGTCTTTATTAAACTCTAATGGTCAAATATATTAACATTGTGTTTTTTCAGAAATTTTAGCGGTTTTTCCAAAAACACCACTTTTGAAATTTGAAAAAGGACTTTGGTCCTTTTCTCGTAAACGAAAGAGAGTGGGCGAAAAAAATTTATTGGAGAAGACTTCTAGTAGTGTCTTTATTAAACTCTAATGGTCAAATATATTAACATTGTGTTTTTTCAGAAATTTTAGCGGTTTTTCCAAAAACACCACTTTTGAAATTTGAAAAAGGACTTTGGTCCTTTTCTCGTAAACGAAAGAGAGTGGGCGAAAAAAATTTATTGGAGAAGACTTCTAGTAGTGTCTTTATTAAACTCTAATGGTCAAATATATTAACATTGTGTTTTTTCAGAAATTTTAGCGGTTTTTCCAAAAACACCACTTTTGAAATTTGAAAAAGGACTTTGGTCCTTTTCTCGTAAACGAAAGAGAGTGGGCGAAAAAAATTTATTGGAGAAGACTTCTAGTAGTGTCTTTATTAAGCTCTAATGGTCAAATATATTAACATTGTGTTTTTTCAGAAATTTTAGCGGTTTTTCCAAAAACACCACTTTTGAAATTTGAAAAAGGACTTTGGTCCTTTTCTCGTAAACGAAAGAGAGTGGGCGAAAAAAATTTATTGGAGAAGACTTCTAGTAGTGTCTTTATTAAACTCTAATGGTCAGATATATTAACATTGTGTTTTTTCACAAATTATAGAGGTTTTTCCAAAAACACCACTTTTGAAATTTGAAAAAGGACTTTGGTCCTTTTCTCGTAAACGAAAGAGAGTGGGCGAAAAAAATTTATTGGAGAAGACTTCTAGTAGTGTCTTTATTAAACTCTAATGGTCAGATATATTAACATTGTGTTTTTTCACAAATTTTAGCGGTTTTTCCAAAAACACCACTTTTGAAATATGAAAAAGGACTTTGGTCCTTTTCTCGTAAACTAAAGAGAGTGGGCGAAAAAAACTTATTGGAGAAGACTTCGCCCACTCTCTTTCGTTTACGAGAAAAGGACCAAAGTCCTTTTTCAAATTTCAAAAATGGTGTTTTTGGAAAAACCTCTATAATTTCTGAAAAAACACAATGTTAATATATTTGACCATTAGAGTTTAATAAAGACACTACTAGAAGTCTGCTCCAATAAATTTTTTTCGCCCACTCTCTTTCGTTTGCGAGAAAAGGACCAAAGTCCTTTTTCAAATTTCAAAAGTGGTGTTTTTGGAAAAACCTCTATAATTTCTGAAAAAACACAATGTTAATATATTTGGCCATTAGAGTTTAATAAAGACACTACTAGAAGTCTGCTCCAATAAATTTTTTTCGCCCACTCTCTTTCGTTTACGAGAAAAGGACCAAAATCCTTTTTCAAATTTCAAAACTGGTGTTTTTGGAAAAACCTCCATAATTTCTTAAAAAACAAAATTTTAATATATTTGACCATTGGAGTTTAATAACGACACTAGTACAAGTGTTTTAAAATATATTTTTTTGTTCTATCCACTTTAAATTATATTTAAATATTGTTCTGAAACTCTAATATTAAATTTTTAATATTAACATTGGTTATGTTAAGTGATTAACAGAGCTCTGTTATCGTAACAGAATGTGGCTAGGGTTATAAATTTTAAAATTTATCTTCACACACATACCAAATGATCTCTAATTTAGATAACACAACCACAAACAAATTTACTATTATTTATAAACAATGTGAGGCTCATCTAAATATGATTGAATCAATTAAAAATCAAAATAATACTATACTGAAAAGTTTAAATCTTTGTGACATAATTATAAATGGGCTACCAAGAAACCAACAAAATATATCAAATGTTATTATTAAAATCTTTAAATTTCTGCATGTGGATGTTAATGAAGATGATATCAATGTATGCTGTTTTATTAATAATGGAAATTCGGTACGCGTCAAGCTCAACTCTATGTTAAAAAGAAATAATATAATGAAAAACTATTTTAAGACAAAGTCGCTATTATTATCTAATGTTATGGATACTGATATCATGAAACGAATTTATCTTAATGATCACTTAACCCCTACAGATGGCAAATTATGTTATAATTGTCGTAAACTACGTAAGCAACAATAAATAAAAAATTTTCATTTAACTCATAAAAATAAACTAGGTGTTAGGATAACGTTTAATGATGATACTACTAAAGTACTTTCCATCAGTGAATTCTATTCGCATTTTAATATTTCAGAAAATTTTATGAACTAACCCAAGCCTTGAGAGGATTTTCATTTATTCACATGTTTTGATTAATGTCTTTATTATTACTTTTCTTTTTTTCTCAATTACTGCCATGTTGTATTTTTTATTTATAGTTGCTTGTTATTAGCAAATTTGTAAGCTACTATGCAATATTTCCCAAAATTTAACTTAAGAACTTGCTATATTGTATATTAATAATTAATTTGTAGTTATTTTTGTAAATAATGTAATCTTCGTTATTAATACCAATCATAAAAACATATACTGTATTCTGAATAAAATTTTTTTTTTGAATAATGTATAATTACTTGTTGGTATATTGGCTCCCCCTAAATAGCAAAAATTACTTTTATTTTGATGTATCATAATCATAACCTTGGTCCAATTGGCAGTGACATATCCATCTTAAAACCTAACATATCTCCTTTTTCTGAAAACTTAAATATAGGTCACATTAATGCTCAAAGTTTATGTCCTTCTACTACTAATTTTAAATTAAAAGAATTCAAAAGTATTTTTAAGCATTCTTGTCTTGATATTATTGGAATATCTGAATCTTGGTTTAAATCCATCTTTTTATCTGAATCGCTTAATCTTCCTGCAATCTAGTTAGGAATGATAGACCCGATAACCAACGAGCGGGAGGTGTCTGCTTATACATTTCAAATAAAATTCGTTTTAAAATAGTTTATAGTAGCCAACATTTGGGTTTTGCGAATCGTTATTTGTTGAAATTTTTGGTAACAGTGTTACAACTGTTGTTGGGGTGGTATATCTTTCAAATGGAAATATTGACATTTTTGAAGAACTTCATTCTGATTTATTTGATTATTACTCAAATATTACCATTATGGAAAATTTTAATTGTAATCTTGTTGCAACTATTAAGCATTAAAAATATGGCAACACAACGGCAGCTGTCAGAATTTTAGTTAATGCTGATTCATTCGATTTTTGCCATCTTAAGATCAACACGTTCAATCTCCATTTTGTATATATTTAATTTTTTTTTTTAATTTTTTGTATCACTTGTTTTTTTTTCTTATAATAAACTGAATTGTATTTCCATTTAATCGAGTCTATACATTTATTCATCATCCGGAATATAACAGTTGGCGACGAGGCTAAAACTCAAGTACAAAGTTCTTGTGTGTACGCGTGCAATAAAAAAAAGAAGGAAAAATGGATACTCAGCAATTTGCTGTTTTTATAAAGGCGCAACAGGATTTAGTTACACAGTTATGGAAATTAACTGTTGATCCTTCTATTGCTTCAAGTGAAATACGGAATAGCAGTAACAATATAAATACAGCATGGGTGCCAAATTTTGATGTTTTTGATGCGGCCAAAGAAAATTTCCGCAATTACATACAGCGCTTCACAAATTACGTGATAATGAAGAGTGTTGATGGCAATAAGGAGTATTGTTCGAAGCTTCTCCTAAATTCAATTGGCGCAAAGCATTTCGACAGAGTGATGGCATTGGCAGCTCCAAAAACAGCTGCAGAACTACCTTACGACGAATTATTAAAACTATTGGAAAGCTATTTGGCCCCAAAAAGGAATGTGCTGGTGGCACAGCACAAGTTCCTTTCAAAATATCAATGTGAGAGACAATCAGTGGCGGATTTTGTTGCAGCCCTTCGCACTGATATCATCGAGTGCGAGTTTGTTTCAGAATGCAAATGCAAGAGCCCTATTTCTGATGTGTTTTTAAGAGCACAATTTATTCGTGGCTTCAGCGACAACAGCATTCGAGAACATCTGCTTCAATCAAATTCGTGAAAATTTGATGAAATCGTAGTAAAGGCATTGGCACTCGAGGCTGCAAGACCAGACGCAAAAGAATTGTCACATGCCGTAACAAATTCGCCTAGTGCAACCATAAACAAAATTTTCAAGAAAAAACACATTTCAAATCATTTAACACACAAACATAAGCAGACGAAACGAAAAATAAACTACGAGCAATTGGGTATTGCGGGCTTATGTTTACGCTGTGGTAGGAATGATCATTTTGCAAAGGAGTGTCGCTCCTCTTCAAAGCTGACATGCAAATTGTGCAGAAAGCACGGGCATGTAGCAAAAGTCTGCATTGCTTCCCTTTTGGCAGATAGTCCTGACGCCGGACACAAAAATAGATCGCGTACACGAAGAGAATCGACAAACCAGGTGCGTATTGAAAATGCCGATTATGGAATTTTTAAAATTGTTGACGTGTACAATAACACATATGAAAATTTGATTTCTGACCGATATTACGCAAAAATATTAATAGAAGGAAAAATTTTTAAATTCGAAGTAGATTCTGGATCCGGTTATTCGTTTTTGCCCAGGAAAAACTGAATTTATCGAACGAAATAAAACCGACTAACATCGTATTTAGATCGTACACTCAAAATACATTCACACCTGAGGGCAAAGTACGCGTAAATGCAAAATTCAATAATGTCACAATTACTGATGATATTTATATTGTACCGGACGGGTGTACACCCTTAATAGGCAGAACATGGATACGTCGCCTGAGTATTAATCTGTCTAAATTGGATCAAATCAATTCGAACGTGGCCCTTACAATTAAGTGATTCAATACGTATAGACGATTTAATAGCAGAATTTCCATCAGTTTTTGAAGAACGAATCGGCTGTATACCAAAATACAAAGTTTCATTGAAATTAAGAGAAAACGCTAATCCTATATACACAAAAGAGCGTCAGATTCCTTATGCGCTAACAGATCAAGTTAATAAGGAGCTTGATGAACTGGAAAAAGCGGGGATTATCACGAAGGTTGCCAACAGCGACTGGGGTTCTCCACTAGTGGTCATTCCGAAGGCCGATGGCGGAGTTCGACTTTGCGTCGACTATAAAGTCGGCGTAAATCAAAGACTGGTAAGTGCACACTACCCAATACGTAAAACCGAACAAATTTTTAATAGCTTAAAG
Organism: Cistogaster globosa; assembly: GCA_937654795.1. Lineage (NCBI taxonomy): Eukaryota > Metazoa > Arthropoda > Insecta > Diptera > Tachinidae > Cistogaster > Cistogaster globosa. Next base: position 88,277,960 of record OW569403.1, read on the forward strand.
GACTCGCGCTACTACTGTCGTCTTGATTTATATAAAGCCTATCTGAATGTGCAAGTTGATGATTTTTCATCTGAAATTCAGACAATTTCTACACACCGAGGTACATTTAGGATGAATCGTCTATCCTTCGGTATGAAAACGGCTCCCGCGGAATTTAACAGAATTGTGGATCAAATTTTACGAGACATTCCAAAGACGGAATCATATTTTGACGACATTGTAGTGCATGGAGAGTCCTTAGACGAGTGTAAAGCAAATTTAAAATCCTGCTTAAACCAATTGAAAACGTACGACCTTCATTTAAATATTTCAAAATGCTCTTTTTACAAAAAACAAATTGAATTTTTGGGTCACACAATAGAGTACAATAAAGTAAGGAAATCTACGTCCAAAATAAAAGCTATTGTGGAAATGCCCCAACTAAAATGTGTTGAAGATGTCCGTCGTTTTCTAGGCATGGTGACCTATTATTCTAGGTTTATACCCAACGCCGCCACTTTAACTACACCCTTACGATTATTAATGCGTAAAAACGCCGTTTTTAGATGGGATTCCAAATGTAAAAAAGCCTTTTATGAATTAAAAAGCGAAATTGCAAGTGACCGCGTCATTATCAAGATTATATCCGATATTAACTACGGACGCTACCTTAAGTGGGGGAGAATTGTTGCAACTATTAAGCATTAAAAATATGGCAACACAACGGCAGCTGTCAGAGTTTTAGTTAATGCTGATTCATTCGATTTTTGCCATCTTAAGATCAACACGTTCAATCTCCATTTTGTATATATTTAACTTTTTTTAATTTTTTGTATCACTTGTTTTTTTTTTTTTTTCTTATAATAAACTGAATTGTATTTCCATTTAATCGAGTCTATACATTTATTCATCATACGGAATATAACAAATCTCTTTAACCCTGCAATATCTGCAAGATTTCGTTTCGTAAGTTCAAGATGTGGTCTGACATATTTACATAACAGTTTACCCCCTCACGTATGTGTACATAACAACAATACGTCTTTAACTGATTTTTTCATGCTTAGTCAACCTTCTTTAGTTTCCCATAAAGGTCAAATGATAATTCCTTTCTTTTGTTCTTATCATAGTTTTACATTCATCTCGCTTAGATTTTTTCCAGAAATACAAAGAATTGGAGCTGAGATTAAAGACTATAGACGGCTTAGTTACGATAAATTAACTCAATATGTTAATTTGTTTGACATATCTCCAATTTTTAGTTCCAATGATATTGACTTGCAGATTTTCACATTGAATAAGTTAGTAACAGACCTTTATGATTTAGTTCCCACCTTTAGATCTTTACCTCATTTTATTAATGTCAATTGGATGAAATCTAGAGAAATAGTTCAGACTTGTTGAATGCGTAATGTTGCATACGGTGTTTACCTAAGAAAACCGTCTGATGAAAACTGGAAAATATATTGTAAATTAAGAAATAAAACTAAGTCTGTTATTAGAAGGATTCGTCCAAACTATGGTATGAGCTTATTTCATGGAACTAATAACACGCAGGTGTGGAGAAACTTACGAAATTTAGGTTGCATTGGTCATGATATCCCTGAACTTAATCAAGTTGATGCAGAATCCATTGCAACTAGATTTCTGAATAATCTTTGCCCCAATAATTTGGGAATTTACAACTTTGATAATTTTAATGAACGTCCAAATTCTTTTGATTTTTATGTTATTACTGAATATGACTTTATTATTGCAATTAAATCGATTAAATCCAATTCATCAGGACATGATATTTCAATAAAATTTTTAAAAATTATTTTTCCTTTAATTTCAATGTTCTTACGTCATATCATAAACAATATTTTTACTATGTCTATATTTCCCCGAACTTGAAAATTAGGACGAATAAAGCCAATTGCCAAAAATAACCATTACGATGTAAACAACTTAAGACCAATTAGTATTTTACCGGCTATGCCTAATGTTGTGGAGAATATTATGAAATTGCAAATTTTGTCACATTGTGAACATTTTTCTCTTCTTCGTCCTAATCAATATGCTTATCGTCGTAATCATAATACTACTTCTTTACTAATTTCACTCACCAAAGCATTTGACCGTGCTTACCATAATATTCTTATTAGAAAACATCAGGAAAAATTTAACTTTTCAAAATCTGCTTGTCAATTAATATATTCATACTTAAGTGAGCGATATGTGTCAATAAGAGGACTTACATCAAGTATTGGTATGGTTACCTCAGGTGTCCCGCAAGGATCCGTACTCGGTCCAATACTGTTTATTATATATTTAAATGACTGTATTCCTCTTATGGACAGTAAACCTTGTACTTTTTATATTTTTGCTGATGATATTTTTCTTGTCTACAATTTTAATCCTCAAACAGCCACAATGTTTAATGTTAATATTTATCTAAATTCCATTTTATATTGGATGCACCAAAATTATCTTGAGATTAATTAATCAAAAACAAAGGCTATGTATTTTCATTTACCTACCCAGCATGTTACTTATCCTGTGATTTATGTGGGACATAGTCCAATCTCTTATGATAGTTCACTGAAATGTCTTGGTGTCATTGTTGATTCAGGACTCAATTTTTAAAGTCATATAAATGCTATATCTAGTCAAATTACGTTCACTCTAAGGGGATTGTATGCATTGGGGCCTTATATGCCTAAGCATATAAGAATTCGGTTGTCTCATGCTTTGCTATGTCTAAAATTAACTATAGAAAAAACTTCTAAGCAATATATTGCTTAGAAGTTTTTTCTGGTTCATTAGAGTAAGCCGCATTTGGAATACTCTGCCCTCTGCTCTTGGGTTATTTTCGTATTCTATTCCAGTATATAAAAGAATGCTTTTAAATTGGTTTTCTGCAAACGTATAATGTCTCTGGCATTCTAAGGATATTCTCAATTTCTTTAATATTCCTTAATGTAATATTTGTTTGGCTGGGGAGCCTTTTCAATAGTTTATTATTTTATAATAATGATAATTAATATTAGGTAATAATAATTAATAATTTTGTCTTGTTAGTTTATAAATTACACTATAAATACATGTATTTTTGGCCTTGGATGCTTTCTATGTATTGCAAATAAATAAATAAAATTTGGTGCTTTCACATTTGTATCTCTAGTTTCTCCACAAAACGACATATGTACATTTATGAAAAAAGTTCTTATTCTGTATTTAACCCCGTTTACATTAGACAATACTGTCATGACAATATCAACCATACACACTTTTTCACTAATCCATGTACACTTTTCAAGTGTCTGAATAGCTGTCTTGAATATTTTAAAAACAGTAAATAAGACAGTGATTTGACGTATGCCGACAATTTTATTATAATTTTCTAAAGTAAATGATATTTGAATAATATTATCTTTTTACTTACTACAATTTTCTGTGCATATAACAGTAGAAATGGAAAGAAAGCAGGAAGAAATGCTTGATTTTTTTTTTTTTGTTTCCAAGAGCGTGAGGTTTTTTGCTCAAAATGAATTGTCATAATTACTGTCTGGACGCCTGCAACACAGAAGCAATTGTCAGCATTTTTAAGAACTAAAGCTGGATTCACCCATTGTTTCCGAACAAAATTTTTGTTCAGAAACATTTTTTTTTATATGTAGTTTGATGTGTCTCCGTCTCTCTCTCAAAAAGAAAAACGTCAAACTACATATAAAAAAAATGGGTGAATCCAGCTTAATACGTATAATTTTATTGTCATGGCCGCATTGTCAAATGTAAACGGGTGTAAACAGAGTTGAGGCGAAACAACTACCAGGTGGCAGCGTAGGCGTATTCAATATTTTTTGCTGGTATACATGACTGTCAAGCTCCATATATATAAAATATACACATATATAAAAATATACATATATAAAAAATATACACATATTTTTCATATATAAAGTTTGACAGTTGTGTATACCAACAAAAAATATTGAATACGCCTACGCTGTCACCTGGTAGTTGTTTCGCCTCAACCCTGTTTACGCCCGTTTACATTTGACAATGCGGTCATGACAATAAATACGTATTAGTTCTTGAAAATGCTGACAATTGCTTCTGTGTTGCAGGCGTCCAGACAGTAATTATGACAATTCATTTTGAGCAAAAAACTTCACGCACTCGGAAACAAAAAAAAAAATCAAGCGTTTCTTCCTGCTTTCTTTCCATTTCTACTGTTATATGCACAGAAAATTGTAGTAAGTAAAATGATAATATTATTCATATATCATTTACTTTAAAAAATTATAATAAAATTGTCGGCATACGTCAAATCAGTCTTATTTACTGTTTTTAAAATATTCAAGACAGCTATTCAGACACTTGAAAAAGTTTACATGTATTAGTGAAAAAGTGTGTATGGTTGCTATTGTCATGACAGTATTGTCTAATGTAAACGGGGTTACAGTGCAGTCAGACGGTCAAGTTTTTGTTCAATTCTTTTTCAAGAAATTTACACATACTGCTTGTCAAAATACACAAAAATTGAAAGCTGCGACGTAGGCTGCACGCAATTTCAAAGCAAGTTTTTAAGCAAGATGTCAGGAAAACACTGACAGCAGAATTTTTAATACAAATTTGGAGGGAAAAACGTCAATTAGCTGTTTTTTTGAATGTAATTTGAAAGACTCAATTGAACGAAAACTTGAAAGCAAATTCTCAGTAAGTTTTTAAAGTGTGAGTGTATTGCTTAAAAAATGAGAGAAATTTTAAAACTTGAATGAAAACTTGATCGTCTGACACCCTAGTTAAATATAGAATAGGAACTTTTTTCATAAAAGTATGTCGTTTTGTGGAGAAACTAGAGATACAAAGGCTTAAGTCTAGTTCCGTGAAGCTTGACCAATCGAAAAAAAGCTTCAAAATGATACCCATATTGACCTAATTTGTTCAAAATTATTGTATAAAATCACATTTTTATATGAAAAGTTCCGAGGCCCATAACTCGGAAAATAAGGCCGACCGCCAATTTTTTTATTTTACATTTTTTTTTATTATTTTTTGATTCTCTATCGCCCTGTATAATTTTTTTTTCGATTGGTCAAGCTTCACGGAACTAGACTTGTTCCGATACAAATGTGAAAGCACCAAATTTTATTTATTTGCAATACATAGAAAGCCTCCAAGACCAAAAATACATGTATTTATAGTGTAATTTATCAACTAACAAGGCAAAATTATTAATTATTATTACCTAATATTAATTATCATTATTATAAAATAATAAACTATTGAAAAGGCCACCTGGTAATTGATTCGCCTTGGCACCATCTCAATAATTTTATTCAAATCCATCCTTCCGTGATGCGAACACAGCCAGACAAAGAAGTGTTACTGCATTATATGTATAGATTTGTTATAGATATGTATATTTTATTAGTAATATGATATTTAAATTTGAGTCCACTGTATTTACTTTAGTATGCACACTCATACAAATAAAACATGAACTGAATGAAAAACTATTAAAGATTTACCAGAAGACAACGTTTTCAGCTAAACATTTACACATTTTGCGTTTTTCTTTTTTGCTTTCAAATAAATATTTTTATCGCAAACAACTCGTTTCTTCTTTTTCCAAACACCAACACTCTACCATAAACCAATTACTAGATTTGTGTAGTTCATAAGCGAAATAGTTTATTTAAACGATTCCATCGATTGAATTAAGTAAACCTGTTCATACTTTTAAGTACACTTAGTTCATTTTTGAACTACCAGACAAAATATACTAGAATCCATTTCTTTTTTTTCTTGTTGACTATTTCCGACATGAAATTAGTGCTGCCACGCATTTAATTTAAAATTCGTTAGTCCCAATTCGCACGATGCAAGTATTTAAGCTGAGCTGATTAGGTTGTTGGCAACGGGGTGGGGTAAAATTAAATGAGTACAGACTTGCTTGTACTTGCAATTCGCTTTGCTTCCATATTCGTAATGTCAAAAAACAAAGATGTGTGTGTGTACATTCATGCAAAAATCTGAACAATTTAAGCAATAAGACTTGTACTGTGCGAACGTCAATGAAAGTTCAAAGAAGAAAATGAAAATAAACAGTCTTATAAAACTTTTGCTTTGCGTTGCGTTGCAAATTCGCTTTGACATTTAAGATAAAATGTATGAACTTATATGAAACATGTCACATAAAGCACTTTTAACGCAAAGCAAAGCGCAAAGTTGGTCAACACTCATCTTTTGGCGCGCTTTGACAATTAGCTGCTATACATTTGTATATTATTTTTTGCAAAATCTAAAGTAAAAGAGGTAAGTATTTTAAAATGTAATTTTTTTATTAAATATTATTCCTTTATTATTTTTGAAAAAGGCTTCTAGTATTAATTTGTAACAAATTATTTTAACTATAGGAAATAGTTTATTTTAATATTCTTATGTATACATGTAGTTATATAAAAATGCTTCATTCATTAAGATTAGGATTAGAACCAATTCCAATATGTCCTCCAATAACATTTTTTAATATTATTTTAATGAAAATATAAAAACTACTATGCACTTTTAACGTAAACAAACAATAATTAAGCGCTGTCAAAGTTTTTATTGTGACATACCTCTTGCGTTTTACACTTTTTTTTCAAAGTTTGAAACGTCACGCAAAGCGAAAAAGTTCAATCTGACACGGCCTTTATTTTCTTGCATCGTGCGAATTGGGACAGTGCGAATTGGCAGTGCTACAGTATTGTTGCCATCAAATTTTAAAAAGGACATTTGACCTAAAAGAGCTTTGAACTAAAGAAAGCGTTTGAACTAGAAGTTTGAAGTTGAACTAAGAGAGCTATTGAACTAAATTTTGAACTAGTTCATTTTTAAACTTTGAACTAAAAACAGCGATCACTAAATTGAACTATATGACACAAGTCTACCAATCACCAAGCTCTGAGCCAAGGTATATCTATAACAAGTACAAGTCGCATTGATACCAGGTGAATGCTTTAACTTTTACGCATGGCGATATAATACCAGGTGAATGCATTACCAATAGCAATGTGTGTGTATGTATTCCAATACATTTTTAGTGGCTTTCTTATTTTTCACAAATACATACACACATTACTAGACGTTTTTGACAGCTCGAATTAGTTTGTACAAAAACAAAATACATGCAAAAGCTAAAACATATGATGAACACATGATCTGATGCAGTCACCTGTTTGATGCGCCTTGCTTTTACGTGTATTTTTTTTTTTTTTTTTGTAAAAACTTTTGAGCTGTCGAAAACGTGTGGTAAGACGTGTGTATGTGTTTTAATATCTCCGTGAAGATAACATACTTATTCAAAAAAAATTTTTTTTTCACTCATTTTGCAGAGAGACAACACAGAAATACTCTCTTGTGCAGACAGAATTGAGTATTTTCGGACGTGCAGACTGAAATTTTAGTGATGCCTAGTCAAATATGCACTTTTAGTACAAATTTACGTGCAATTATACGGCAACACCTCCTCATTTTCATCTTTTTTCGATCTTCAACAAACTTTTTTGAATTTTTCAACAAACCTGCGCGAATTTTAAAATAGTATTAATATAACAAAATATTAAATAAAAAATAAAAAATATCTTTAAAAAATTGTTTTAATTTAAAACACCAAAAATGCAAAATATGGAAATAAAATTTGTTTAAACCGCTATATGAATATATGACAAATTTTGTGCATGGACCTATAGGACTCACACCCTAAAATTAGCAAAAAATCTTTAAACGCAGTTTAAAAGCCCGTAGTCTTGACTACATTTTGCCATCATTACTTTTTCCCAGACCAGTTTTTGTTTCATATGACATAGTCAAATTACTTTTTTCACATAAGTCACTCAACCCACTTTTTGGCCCCTAGGACCCACACCCTAAAATTCGCAAAGAATCTTTAAACGCAGTTTAATAGCCCGTAGTCTTAACTACATTTTGCCATCATTACTTTTTCCCAGACCAGTTTTTGTTTCATACGACATAGTCAAATTACTTTTTTTACATAAGTCACTCAACCCACTTTTTGACCTATAGGACCCACACCCTAAAATTCGCAAAAAATCTTTAAACGCAGTTTAATAGCCCGTAATCTTGACTACATTTTGCCATCATTACTTTTTCCCAGACCAGTTTTTTTTCCATACGACATAGTCAAATTACTTTTTTCACATAAGTCACTCAACCCACTTTTTGACCTATAGGACCCACACCCTAAAATTCGCAAAAAATCTTTAAACGCAGTTTAATAGCCCGTAGTCTTGACTACATTTTGCCATCATTACTTTTTCCCAGACCAGTTTTTGTTTCAAACGACATAGTCAAATTACTTTTTTTACATAAGTCACTCAACCCACTTTTTGACCTATAGGACCCACACCCTAAAATTCGCAAAAAATCTTTAAACGCAGTTTAATAGCCCGTAGTCTTGACTACATTTTGCCATCATTACTTTTTCCCAGACCAGTTTTTGTTCCATACGACATAGTCAAATTACTTTTTTCACATAAGTCACTCAACCCACTTTTTGGCCCCTAGGACCCACACCCTAAAATTCGCAAAGAATCTTTTTCAAATTTTTGCACAATTTTTGTTTTTGGGAGCCATAGTAATTCGCAGTCATTTTAAATTTTAAAGAATCGCCCTTTACAGTTCATAATACACCTAAAAATATGTATGTTGTATGAAGACACCCTTTAATTTTTAAGATTATGAGCTGTTTTGAAAACGGGACCAATCTGTAACATAATCTATCATATTACCAAAAATTTTCGAAATCGGGTCAGAAATTACTGAGTTCTGGAGGCACAAATATATAAAAAAAGCAACATTCAGCAGAATTGTATAACCTCCTTTTTTTGAAGTCGGTTAAAAAATAAAAGAAAAAAGTGACAAAACATAACAAAAAACGTAAAGAAAAACTAATATAGAAAAACAAACAAAATAAAAAGTAATAAAATTAGATTTTATTAACAAAATAATTCATTTTAATTAAACGTACTTATTTACAAAATAAAAAAACTAACAAAACAAAATATAACAAAACAATATATAACAAAACAAAATATAACAAAACATTACATTTGGATGCTTCAGGCGAAAGCGTTAAGAGTTTGATATGCGCTAAAAAAAGAATACTTACTTATAAACTAGTTTTACGAAACTGGGAGCTAAAAAAATATTACCCATTGCAGAAGCAATTCTTTCTAGACACACAATAAAAGAAATAGGTGATTATCTAGATGCATTAAAAGCATCTTTAAAGGATCATAAAGTTAAGTACCAGTTTAAATGGCCATATTGTAAAAGAGTTTGTACTGATGTAAGTGCAGCATTATATGGTGCGGTATTAAAAAGTTTTAATAATCAGACACTATTAGAGTACCTTAACGCGTGCGCTACATTTCTTAATAATTTAAAAGTAAATTCAGAAGCAAAGCCTGATTTTTTTATATTACAATGGTGTTAATGTCACTATATACACATAATATGCAAAGATTTAAACGCAAAATTAGGCAAAAAACATATTTTAAGGAATTTGTTAAAAAATGCATTAATAGCAGCTTTTAGTTTAACCACAATTGATGAATGCCAACAATTGTTTAAACATATTTTTATAATATTGCTTACACCATATAAGTGTCACAATTTGGAAAATAGTCTTGAAATTTTACGTCAATATTTAACAGAAATTGACACAGAAAACATAAGTAAGGAATATATTCTTCCAGACAATGAAAAAATAGATCCATTGGAGTCAATAGCAATACATAGTCCATTTCAAAAGATGTTTTTTTCTATATATAACCAAATTGAAAATGATATTAAAGATATCAATAAAGGTCAGACATTAAATGAATATAGAAATGATGAAATTAGTTTGTTTATACTAAAGAAATATAGCCGTTTTGTTGTTCTTTGGACCAATGTAATGGGTATTCATGTTGATCCATCAGGGAAACATATAAGTAATGCCCCGGTTGAATTCACCTATTTTTTGCAAAAACACATAATTTTGCCACAGAAATCAGTTAGAGCTGATGTTTTTGTTGATCTAATGAGAATTGATTACCTAAGTACACTTAAAGAAATACGTTACCATTACAAAATGTTTGGATCAATGTACAAAGAAATTGAAGACACAATAGTTTCTTTGCAGGAATATAATAAAGTCGATATTAATACAAGACTTAAAAAAGAACACTCATATATTACTTCAACACCTAATGAGAGAAATAGTGAAAAAGGAAACTCTTTCGATTTAAGCGTAGAAGTTATAGAAAAAGACCACAGTTATTCGCAAATAACTATAAAGACAGAGCCAGAAGAGGAATGGGGAAAACTAAACTCTGACAAACAACAAGCAATTCGCCCTAAGTTGATGCTTGAGGCAAAAGTAAGCAAAAAAATGATGAATATTCGTAAAAACACTCTAAAATTATACGAGACTTGTAAAACAAAGTAGACATTTTATTTGTTCAAGTTTGATCTGCTTTTTTCTGAAGTCAATAAACTGACAGAAAATATTTCTCTTGGATTTTTTGATAGTTTGGATACATCAGACTGGAATTCTTTAAATAATGGCGAACAATTAACTAATTTTGTTTTAGACGCTTGCCTTTTAGCCATTATAAAGGAAAGTAAAGCAGTCAATTGCTATAGTTTACCGTGCCAAACTGACAATATCAATTTCGAAAAAATGAACGCGTTAATAAGAAATCATCCGAAATTATTATTTGTACCTATTTTGCATTCTCGTCATTACACTTTGTGTGTGTTTAACTCTTACTCAAATGAATTTTTGTATATAAATTCAGTAAGAAGTGAAGGTGAAGGTGAAGGAAAACGATTATATGAGAGCTTTCCTAAGACACTTGGAGAAGAAAGGACTTTATGGAATTATTGTCCTATAGCTGAAAGAGACATTCAAAATGATAATACAAGTTGTGGCATATATGTTTTAATGTATGCTTCTAAAATTCTTGAAAACAAGCCTTTGAAACATTTAAATAAACCAAACGTTTTCAGAAAATCAATGAAAAGATTATTATTAAAATATCAAGGTGACGAAACTAGATTTTTTTTTTGACAGTTAAAACAATAGTCTTTTGGGCTAATTATGGTCATTAGAAATTAAATGTAAATAAAACAATTTACTTCATCTTTCACTCAACGTTTCGTCGATAAGGTTATCGACTTCTTCAGGAGTAGTTTAGATTTTATTAAATTCTGTTGAAGAAAGCTTTTCTTATACATACATATGTTCATATTTAAGAAAATATAATTAAAGCTTGACTTACGATTTAGTTTACATCAGAATCATGTATTTAGTTATCATTATTAAAATTAATGAACAACACGACACAAAATTAAAAATAATAAATAAAATAAATAATTAAAGTAAACAAATCACAACATCAACCTAAAACTATATCACAGAACTATTACTTTTAGTGTATTGCGGGAGAATATTGCAGTTTTGTTTGGTCCTTATCTTCTTTTATATTTAGAGCTTTCGATAAACGTTGTTGTATTCTTAAGCTCTCTAATGTATATCTCTTATTCTCTGATTTTTTTTTTGTCCAGTATTTTGACGCTCTTAAAATCTATCGTGTGTTTGCTTTCTTTTATATGTTGTGACAAAGCCGTCGTCTCTTTTCCCTTCCTAATATCTGCTTTATGTTCGGCCAATCTTGTACCAAGCGTTCTTTTTGTTGTTCCAACATACACTTTATTACACTGATCCCTTTCATTACCTCGGCATGTTATTTCGTAAACTACATTATCTGTCTTTAATTTGTCTATTTTCGTCTTTTTGCTTGTAAATAAATGCGTTAGTGTAGCATTTGATTTATGTGCTATATTTGCGTTCTTATTTTCGATGATGTTCCTTAATGTTTTACTTTCTGTCAACCTCGGTATAAATGGTACACTGTAAAAAATGGTTTCTTTGGGATCTTGTTTTTCAGAAATTTGAATTCCTTTAAGTGTTTTATGGATTATGTTGTTTATTATAAAAATTGGATAGTTATTCATCAATAGTATGTCCCTTATTTTGTGTATATTATTCCTTCTAAAACGTTTATCGCAAATATGAATTACTTTCCTAACAAAGTTTGTGGCAGTGTTTATTTCCATCATTAAAGGTTGAGTTGAATTGAAATTAATCAATCTTCCTGAAGCTGTCGGTTTCATGTACCAATCAGTGATTATTGCGTTTCTGTTTCTTATAATTTTTATATCTAGGTATGGAATTTGTTTGTTGCGTTCTTTTTCTATTGTAAATTGTAATTTATTGTGATAAGCGTTGAGCAATAGAAAAAGAACGCAACAAACAAATTCCATACCTAGATATAAAAATTATAAGAAACAGAAACGCAATAATCACTGATTGGTACATGAAACCGACAGCTTCAGGAAGATTGATTAATTTCAATTCAACTCAACCTTTAACGATGAAAATAAACACTGCCACAAACTTTGTTAGAAAAGTAATTCATATTTGCGATAAACGTTTTAGAAGGAATAATATACACAAAATAAGGGACATACTATTGATGAATAACTATCCAATTTTTATAATAAACAACATAATCCATAAAACACTTAAAGGAATTCAAATTTCTGAAAAACAAAATCCCAAAGAAACCATTTTTTACAGTGTACCATTTATACCGAGGTTGACAGAAAGTAAAACATTAAGGAACATCATCGAAAATAAGAACGTAAATATAGCACATAAATCAAATGCTACACTAACGCATTTATTTACAAGCAAAAAGACGAAAATAGACAAACTAAAGACAGATAATGTAGTTTACGAAATAACATGCCGAGGTAATCAAAGGGATCAGTGTAATAAAGTGTATGTTGGAACAACAAAAAGAACGCTTGGTACAAGATTGGCCGAACATAAAGCAGATATTAGGAAGGGAAAAGAGACGACGGCTTTGTCACAACATATAAAAGAAAGCAAACACACGATAGATTTTAAGAGCGTCAAAATACTGGACAAAGAAAGATCAGAGAATAAGAGATATACATTAGAGAGCTTAAGAATACAACAACGTTTATCGGAAGCTCTAAATACAAAAGAAGATAAGGACCAAACAAAACTGCAATATTCTCCCGCAATACACCAAAAGTAATAGTTCTGTGATATAGTTTTAGGTTGATGTTGTGATTTGTTTACTTTAATTATTTATTTTATTTATTATTTTTAATTTTGTGTCGTGTTGTTCATTAATTTTAATAATGATAACTAAATACATGATTCTGATGTAAACTAAATCGTAAGTCAAGCTTTAATTATATTTTCTTAAATATGAACATATGTATGTATAAGAAAAACTTTCTTCAACAGAATTTAATAAAATCTAAACTACTCCTGAAGAAGTCGACAACCTTATCGACGAAACGTTGAGTGAAAGATGAAGTAAATTGTTTTATTTACATATAATTTCTAATCACCATAATTAGCCAAAAAGACTATTGTCTTAACTGTCAAAATATTTAAATAATATTGGTCACAAAAAATCACAAAAATAATAAAAACTAGATTTTGTTGCCACTGTGGCTATGTAAGATAAAAAGTGATAACATATGTATTTGTAAGGACTGCGGATATTATATTTGTGACAGAGATACTTATAAACACTGGATACAAAATTCCAATATTTGTAAAATTATTTCCTAACATATCTTATCAATATAGATTTAAATTATTTGATATCTGTGATATATGTATATTTATGTAGGTAAATAAAACAATATGGTATGTAGGCCTAATGGGGATGCCAGCCATAAAAAATAATTGGCAACGCACATTGCATAATACCTCCTGGGTTGTGTGGAAAACTATGTATGCATAACAAAAAATAATTGAATAAAATTTGAATCAATTCAAACGAATTTCAATTGGTTTCCAATTCAAATGAATTTGTATAATGAGTTGCAATTACATAGTTGCAAATGAATTTGTACTCAAATTCATTTGTATAATAAGTTGCAATTAGTTTCAAAGTGAATATCAATCAATTCAATTGAGTTAGTAATGAATGAATCGCTTATTATTTTTTAGCATAATAAGTAACAAAATACATGAGTTATTAATTGTTAATAGAATAATGAAAGTCAGATACCAGCGAATGATATGCATTTTCTAGATTTCTTCGTTCTTATTAAGCCTTCTTCGTGTCTGTATATACAAGGTAGTTATCAATTGCCAGCTATTTTAAAAAAAGAGAGCGTGAGAAAGTACAAACTTCATTATCATACTTATTTATTTCTATCTAAAAACATCTTTATTTCACTCCGAAGAAATTATTTATACACATCTTATATATAAATACGAAAACACAAAACGTATGGATAATTTTTCTCGTCTGTTTGTCGATCGATTTTGTTTATTCTTTCACATATTTGTAGATATTGTCGAGCTTTAGTGCACCGTATTTATTTCATATAAATCGGCTCGGCATTTAAGAAATAAATTACCAATTAAGTTGCTACCACTACACATGAAAATATATTCAAAACATGAGCGTGTAAATAGAGTATACAAAGAAAAAAGTGTTCAATAATAAACTTGGTCAAATTTTGACCACAAGGCAAACTCTAGTTATCGAAATTTGTTTTGTTAGTAAAAAGAAATTTTGTGATATAAAATTATTCACTTTTGACAGCTATTTTACACGTGCGCCAAGATAGCGTCGTAGAAAAAGCGTCGATTTTGGGAATTAAAAAACCGGGAAATAAAATCCCCCGGGATTGGGTATTTTTAATTAAAAAATAAAATTACAATAAATTTTGGCATCTATAAGAAGAAAAATTGATTTAAATTATAAATAAATAAATAAAACATTTGTGATTTTAGAAAATATATATGAAAAAGAGTTTTTACTGACTACTAAAAATAGTCTGATTTTTTTCATGGAAACTGTAACACTGTCGCCCATAATGGCCATACATTATTAAAATAGAGATATTAATGAACAAAAATTGACGACCGTGCAACAATTCCGCCGAGCCGTTTTCGAGAAAAGTGGCTTCATCCTGAGTGGGCACAAAAAGCGTTGTTAATGTTTTCCATAGAAACTATAACACTGTCGCCCATAATGGCCATACATTATTAAAAAAGAGATATTAATGAACAAAAATTGACAACCGTGCAACAATTCCGCCGAGCCGTTTTCGAGAAAAGTGGCTTCATCCTGAGTGGGCACAAAAAGCGTTGCTAATGTTTTCCATGGAAACTATAACACTGTCGCCCATAATGGCCATACATTATAAAAATAGAGATATTAATGATCAAAAATTGACAACCGTGCAACAATTCCGCCGAGCCGTTTTCGAGAAAAGTGGCTTCATCCTGAGTGGGCACAAAAAGCGTTGCTAATGTTTTCCATGGAAACTATAACACTATCACCCATAATGGCCATACATTATTAAAATAGAGATATTAATGAACAAAAATTGACAACCGTGCAACAATTTCGCCGAGCCGTTTTCAAGAAAAGTGGCTTCATCCTGAGTGGGCACAAAAAGCGTTGCTAATGATTTCCATGGAAACTATAACACTGTCGCACATAATGGCCATCCATTATTAAAATAGAGATATTAATGAACAAAAATTGACAACCGTGCAACAATTCCGCCGAGCCGTTTTCGAGAAAAGTGGCTTCATCCTGAGTGGGCACAAAAAGCGTTGTTAATGTTTTCCATGGAAACTATAACACTGTCGCCCATAATGGCCATACATTATTAAAATAGAGATATTAATGAACAAAAATTGACAACCGTGCAATAATTCCGCCGAGCCGTTTTCGAGAAAAGTGGCTTCATCCTGAGTGGGCACAAAAAGCGTTGCTAATGTTTTCCATGGAAACTATAACACTGTCGCCCATAATGGCCATACATTATTAAAATAGAGATATTAATGAACAAAAATTGACAACCGTGCAACAATTCCGCCGAGCCGTTTTCGAGAAAAGTGGCTTCATCCTGAGTGGGCACAAAAAGCGTTGTTAATGTTTTCCATGGAAACTATAACACTGTCACCCATAATGGCCATACATTATTAAAATAGAGATATTAATGAACAAAAATTGACAACCGTGCAACAATTCCGCCGAGCCGTTTTCGAGAAAAGTGGCTTCATCCTGAGTGGGCACAAAAAGCGTTGTTAATGTTTTCCATGGAAACTATAACACTGTAGAGATATTAATGAACAAAAATACCACTTTTCTCGAAAACGGCTCGGCGGAATTGTTGCACGGTTGTCAATTTTTGTTCATTAATATCTCTATTTTAATAATGTATGGCCATTATGGGCGACAGTGTTATAGTTTCCATGGAAAACATTAACAACGCTTTTTGTGCCCACTCAGGATGAAGTCACTTTTCTCGAAAACGGCTCGGCGGAATTGTTGCACGGTTGTCAATTTTTGTTCATTAATATCTCTATTTTAATAATGTATGGCCATTATGGGCGACAGTGTTATAGTTTCCATGGAAAACATTAACA
This sequence comes from Cistogaster globosa, assembly GCA_937654795.1. NCBI lineage: Eukaryota > Metazoa > Arthropoda > Insecta > Diptera > Tachinidae > Cistogaster > Cistogaster globosa. The sequence goes on from OW569403.1 coordinate 88,294,485, forward strand.
ACGCTTTTTGTGCCCACTCAGGATGAAGCCACTTTTCTCGAAAACGGCTCGGCGGAATTGTTGCACTGTTGTCAATTTTTGTTCATTAATATCTCTGTTTTAATAATGTATGGCCATTATGGGCGACAGTGTTATAGTTTCCATGGAAAACATTAACAACGCTTTTTGTGCCCACTCAGGATGAAGCCACTTTTCTCGAAAACGGCTCGGCGGAATTGTTGCACGGTTGTCAATTTTTGTTCAATAATATCTCTATTTTAATAATGTATGGCCATTATGGGCGACAGTGTTATAGTTTCCATGGAAAACATTAACAACGCTTTTTGTGCCCACTCAGAATGAAGCCACTTTTCTCGAAAACGGCTCGGCGGAATTGTTGCACGGTTGTCAATTTTTGTTCATTAATATCTCTTTTTTAATAATGTATAGCCATTATGGGCGACAGTGTTATAGTTTCCATGGAAAACATTAGCAACGCTTTTTGTGCCCACTTTGGATGAAGCCACTTTTCTCGAAAACGGCTCGGCGGAATTGTTGCTCGGTTGGCAATTTTTGTTCATTAATATCTCTGTTTTAATAATGTATGGCCATTATGGGCGACAGTGTTATAGTTTCCATGGAAAACATTAACAACGCTTTTTGTGCCCACTCAGGATGAAGCCACTTTTCTCGAAAACGGCTCGGCGGAATTGTTGCACTGTTGTCAATTTTTGTTCATTAATATCTCTGTTTTAATAATGTATGGCCATTATGGGCGACAGTGTTATAGTTTCCATGGAAAACATTAACAACGCTTTTTGTGCCCACTCAGGATGAAGCCACTTTTCTCGAAAACGGCTCGGCGGAATTGTTGCACGGTTGTCAATTTTTGTTCAATAATATCTCTATTTTAATAATGTATGGCCATTATGGGCGACAGTGTTATAGTTTCCATGGAAAACATTAACAACGCTTTTTGTGCCCACTCAGAATGAAGCCACTTTTCTCGAAAACGGCTCGGCGGAATTGTTGCACGGTTGTCAATTTTTGTTCATTAATATCTCTATTTTAATAATGTATAGCCATTATGGGCGACAGTGTTATAGTTTCCATGGAAAACATTAGCAACGCTTTTTGTGCCCACTTTGGATGAAGCCACTTTTCTCGAAAACGGCTCGGCGGAATTGTTGCTCGGTTGGCAATTTTTGTTCATTAATATCTCTATTTTAATAATGTATGGCCATTATGGGCGACAGTGTTACAGTTTCCATGAAAAAAATCAGACTATTTTTAGTAGACAGTAAAAACTCTTTTTCATATATATTTTCTAAAATCACAAATGTTTTATTTATTTATTTATAATTTAAATCAATTTTTCTTCTTATAGATGCCAAAATTTATTGTAATTTTATTTTTTAATTAAAAATACCCAATTCCGGGGGATTTTACTTCCCGGTTTTTTAATTCCCAAAACCGACGTAATTTCTTCGACGCTATCTTGGCGCACGTCTATTTTACACATTACAAAATTAAACAAAAAATTGTCAGCTGCCGCAACGATGCCACCTGGTAAATTAATTCGCCTTGGTATATTTTCAAAATCGGTTCAGAAATTACTGAGTTATGCACGCACAAACATAAAAAAGCAACATTAAGTGGAATTGAGAACCTCCTTTTTTTAAGTCAATTAAAAATAACAATATTTTTTTTGGCAACACGTCACTTGCGGAACACCCTTTAATATTTAGTATTTGTTGTTAAAGCGGCTGTAATAATATTTCTTCTGTGAAAATTTCACCAGTCTGCCTATTATGGAAAACAAATTTCCATTAACAGAAAGGAAGAAAAAGAAAGACTTTTTACGCAAAATATTTTATTGGTTTTGGGAAAAATCGAAATACGCTGCTGTATACAGTTTGCTTTGTTTTTATCTTCTTTGTTGGAAAGACAAATCCAACTACATGTAATTCAAATAAATTTTAACAAAATATGTAGAGATAATTTACAAATTTCAACCCAAGAATTAAAAAAAAACTTTGATTCTAGTAAAATTTAATTTTGCCGATTTTTTTTTTATTAAAAAAAAATTATATTATTCTGAATATTTAAGAAATACTTATATATGCATCTAACCAAAAACATCCATGGGTGCTGCTTTCTTTTCGCGGCATTGGATTTGTGGTGGGATAAACAAAATATACTCCATGTAACTGTTCCGTTGTTGAATTATTATTTGGAATAAGTTTACGCCAATTGTATTGAGAACGAAAGCGTTCATTTTTTACACGCTCTCTTTGCTTGTGCGTTTCTTTTTTAATTTGAAATACAAGGAACCGTCAATCATTGTGCGTACACCGTTTTGCCGTAGTTCATACAAACTGAAAGAGAAAATTAAAAATTTAATCGAAATTAATTACAACTTAAAAAAATTAGTTATATTTCTCACCGAAATATGGTCTTTTGCAAATCTGTAAAATATTTTAATCCTTCCATTAACAGATCAAATTGCATGGGTTTGCACAATTGCATGAAAGACAAAAAGCGCTTACAATTTTGTTCTGAAAGTAAAGAATCTGCGTATTTTGTTATCCAGCCCAAGCAGCGATTAGCCATTATCAAACCATGATCGCGCATAAATTTATAGCGCCGTTGACGCTCCCTTACAAAAAAAAAAAAAAAAAATAATAATTATTATAATATAACATAGCTATATCACGAGAAAATTATTGCTATGAAAACTAAGTTAAACTTATTTCAAACGATGATTGAAAGCTCTTACTAAAGCTAATTTCAGTTCTTCTATTACCAAAGTTGTGTCATCGTCATTGTTACTATGATCAGAAATATTGCCTACATTATCTTCATACTCTAATATTGTTGTTAAAAGACTCTCTGCTGTAACATCGTAGGGTGTATCAAACTCCACGTGCACAGCGATCATTTTAAATTGCATTGATGAAATGTCATCATGTCTTGGCGGATCTACCGAACGCATTTTGACAACATATGGCATATAATGGGGGATATAAGTTTGCGATGCATGCTGTAGCCCCAATATACGTTTAAATATACCACCAAAATAATTATCGTGATAGTATTGACGGCACTCCGATACCGAATGACGATATTTTAAAGCTTTAGCCACTGCCTCCCAATTGTATGCGTTCTTCGCGTGCTGTCCAATTGCCAGGACCCGGAAATATTTGTATATCATCCCTTATAATAATGTAAGCGTGATTATTTTTGTTTTTTAGTTTCACTTCCTCTTCCAAAGCATTGTAAACACAATTCTGCTGAGCAATCAGCGCATTTTACGTAGGGTTCTTGTAGAGCCTTATGGCAAGATATACATTGATGGTCTTGGCTATATGAAACTTTTAAATCTTCTGTTTCAGCTGAGACCTGTAATTGCTGCTCGAGGCGATTATGAAATTGTTAGGGATCATAGGAAGTTACTAAAAATTTTGTGTTCATTGAGGGTTTTCACATTAGACTAATTTTTAATCCGCACAACTTTTGTTCTTTCGTATTCACACAAGACTAATTATGCTGGCATAAAATTGTGCACGTATACACAGCTTTGTGTGTGTTAGTAATTTCTTTGTTTATTTCATGTTTGCCTTTCGTTCGTTAAACACGTACATAAAATGCGGAAATGTGGCTGAAATAATTTATGATGAATTGGCAATAATTTTAGGAGGAATTTCTAGTGGCTGTAACTTGCAAGCGGCATCATCACTCCTAGAAGTTGATGATTTCAATTAATATTTTATTCATAAAAAGAAGATGAAGAAGATTTCAATTAATATTTTATTCATATTTGACAAAAAGTTCGTTTTCAATTTTTTTACCTGTAAAATACATATAAAAATTAACTTAAATTAACTTTAAACTTAATTTCCCTTGATAAAATATAATAAGAAAATTGAATTCAATCATAATAGAATTCATCATTGATGTATTCATGTTTACGCGTCGATGGACGACTAAACATTAAAAATCGCTCTGCAAAAAAAAAACGCAGAACCTGTGTTTTCATAAGTGTGTATGTGTTAGTTTTGTTCTGCTTGTGCGGGGTTGAAGCTGGTTGAAAAATTGTGCCAACCAAAAACCACTCTCCTCACCGAAAAAGCCCACAAACTGCGATTTTATGCCAGCACAATTAGTCTAATGTGAAAACCACAGATGAATAACCAGATTACTCACTAGTGACGTTTAAAAAAGCGTGTTATCATATTTTCTTCCAGCTTTCGTTTAAGTGAATAAAAAAATATTCAAAAACGCTGAAAGCAATGAGTTGGAAGAAACCGCTACACATACCTATTGCAAACATATGTTTTTATTTAATCAAACAAAAAATGTATAACAAAGTTGTGGTAAAAATTTAGTTTTTGAAGAAAAATTAAAAAAAATTATAAATATCAGTGAAAGAAATTTATAAAAAGTATTATAAAATGTTTTTATAATGTTACAGTGTGTAAGAACAACTAAAAAAATAATGTTTTCCCTAATAATTTCAGGTTGTACTACAATTTCATTGGAGGCTCCGCAAACAAAAGTCAAAACAGCTTGCGTGGTTTTATTGGTAAGTAAAAAAATTGGCCATTAAACGTTTTTATGCCAAATTTATTGTATTTTAGGATTTGGTTTTTGCCGAAGTACAGCAACAAAAAATATAATGTACATTTCTATGGAACCGGTGAGACTGCCAATATTAAGGTGGAAGACCTCTTTCTGTTGAAAACAAAGAAACATTCGCCACAGACAAAAATATGAAACGGAATAATTTTCGAGAGGCCATTGATCAAATAGATGCTGCAGCCAATGGCGAAAATTCAGCGCCTATTGATTTGCCAAATGTAGCGTCTGAAGGTATAGATATTTCTCAAGCTGAAGAAGCTTTGGAAAGTACTGTGGATGAAAGTGTATCAATAATACTACGGCTTATGAACCGCAGGTAATGGATATAAAGGAAGAAAGTGTTAAAAAGGTTAACGAAGCTATTGGGGAAAGATAAAAACAGATGTCGTCTCGTCTGTCCCACTTGGTACAGATCTAACAGAACCTGTTAGTCGAAGTGGACGAAAATAAAGTGAAACGTTACATTGATGATGTTGATGATTCGTCAAAATCGATGAATGCCCCACCAGCAAAGAAAAAAGTTACGCCAGAAGGTAAGTTAGTTATAATATTCTAGGTTACTGCAGCAAAACTAATATTTGTGTTTTTATATTTTTTTAAGGTATATGAACTCCAGAACCTAAAGCAAAAACGGCCAAGAAAATCTAGAACAATGCCAATATAAAACCGATGGCGACCGTTACACCCACTATAACCCACTGATCTTTTGAACTTGATTCAAAATACAACATTTTTTTGTGAAAAATCAATTTCAACCCATACTTTCTCCGACAACATATACATATGCTTTAGCCACTAAATTTACAGATTCCAAAGATGTGAATAAAAGTGAAAGTTTAAATCAATAATAATAATACTTACTTTTGTATTTCAAAAATCTTATATAAAGAAAAAACATAAAATTTTTGTTATAATATTTTTTAACTTTAATGATAACTTACGATTTTTATTTAAGTATATAATAAAAAAAAGAAACAATTTATAATAAGCAAAATTTTATGTTTTATTTCAGCAGTTTTAAAATAATTTCAGCAATTATTGATTTCCATCTCAGGGCAATTAGCAATGCATCGCTACAATCTGTGTTAAAATATAAAAAAGAAAATTTTAATATACTTTTATTTTAATAAACATAATTTCATCGATCTACTTCCAGTTTTCAGTAATTAAAAACAAAAAATATTTGAAGACTGGAAGAGTACGATCTTATTTAATTATTTATTTATATTTCACAATAATATACAAAGCCCTTAAGGGCCAATCAATATATATTACAGAGGAATTGACCGAGTAAATTATAAAATAAAAACTATATAAACTAAAGCCATAGGGTTTTTATTAAATAAAAAAATGCAACTAATAGCTAGAACATATTGGCTCCCCAGCCAAATACTTAATAGGAAAATAAAACTAATATAAATAGACTACTGAATTTGCTGCACTAATTCTGCTTGTTGAATTATATTAGAGCTTTCATATTCTTGTACAACATTTAATATTCTTTCTGTATTTTCAATTAAATTTATACTTTCACTATTTTATTAAATCTTTTTTAGTCATTTTGCACTTGTTTTCTTATATGTTTAAAACACTTATTAACACACGCACTTTTTTATTTTAAAATTCCTTAAATTTTTCTGATTGGGAGAAACACTGTCATATGTATATGTTTGCTAAGATAAAATCTCATCAAACATACAATTCCAATTATCTAGGAATCAAACTAAATTAAAGATTTTGTACATTGAAAAGGAACACAGTTCCTCTAATGTACAAAACCTGCCGCAAGCATGTCACTAATGAAACTTATATACAAACTTACTTGGCCGGATTTTTCGGGAACTGGTGCAGCTTCTCTCCTTCGGCACAACCCATTATGCAGCGGTGACTCCTGAAAGAAACCAGATAATTTCATTAAAATCTAATTTAGATTAAAAACAACTTTGTTCAACTTACATCTTTTGTTAGATTTTTTGCTTTGTTGTTATGGTTGATTTTTCAACCCTTATTTGATGTGATTTTGAACAAAAAAACACACAAAAAATCTTTAAATAAAATTAATTACTTTAATTTATATTTATTCACTTTAATTATTGATATATTATTGCACTTTAAACACAATATTTATCTTTGCACAATATCACAATATCTTTACAATTTTTGTAAATAAATAAAATGTCAAATTCCAGCTATAATCAGAAAGAGGTAGTAATATCAAAAAAGCAAGAACTGTTACTATCCCTCTCTAACGAAAGCTGGAATCTGGCCACACTGAATTTTTCGTTTCGGATCTGGTTAGTTATCTGTGGTGAAAACCCTCATTGAATAATAGGAGTATACCACAGAGATGCCAGATATTGTTTTCGGTTTTAGTACAAAAAAGGTAGGCCAGACTGAACATTTTTCATCAATTTACATTGATTTTATATTTAGAAAAATCACGTAAGTTTCTATTAACTTTAAAAATCTTAAATAATAATTTAAAATAAATTATGTGCATATGCCGAAGTTAATTTTAATTATTGCCAACAAATTTTATTTTGGTAGATAGAATATGAAGTGTAAACATTTTTTATAGAAAAATTGGTGTGGAAAAGTGGCTCAATATATTTATTATATGTGTTTGTTTCACATTTTATTGGTGTGGAAAAGTGGTTCAATATATTTATTATATGTGTTTGTTTCACATTTTATTGTAAACCTCACTTTTTAGGAAATATTACTTTAGTTTATGGGGCATACGTAAAAACAGGGTTACAAATTTTTTTTTTTTACTTTAAGATATTTTAATGAATGTATGTTAGCACTGAATAAATTTCTATAAAATATTCAATAAGTTTTTTTAGTTATCTTTTTGGCAGAAAAGTTAGATAATAGTAATAATGGTGCAATCAGGTAAGATTTAAATCCGGAAAAATCGTTTTCTTTTTTACATAATTAATTAAAACTTCAATATAAATTTGTTTAATTCAACTAAAATTACCTGATTAACGTTTCATCAATGAAAGATTTCTATATTTTATTGAATGATTGATTAAGTATAAAAATATAATAAATGAGAGTTTTAACAAAAACAATATTTTAGAAAAAAAACGTCAAAATGTATTAAATAAATTTGTTCTAAATTTAAAAAAAAAATCGCACACACGTACAAAGGTCGAAAAACGAATCTTAAGTATTAAGTTATTATCTAAAACTCTTTTTGAAAACACTTGGAAACATATTTTGCAAAACTAAAAAAATCGTCAAAATGTGTTAAATAAGTTTGTCATTAATTACTCACAAAATATTTCGCACACATTTACAGAGGACGAAAACCGAATCGAAAGTTTTATAATTTATTTAATAAGACACTTTGTGAAAACAGTTGAGAAGCTAACTTTGCAAAATTAAATAAAATCGTCGAAAAATGAATCAAAAGTATTATAAGTTACTTAAGTTACAAGGTGAGTAGCATATTACAAAAAAATCGCCAAAATGTATTTAATTAGCTTATCATTAATTTCTCAAAATATATTACCGCTTCTTGTTAGCGATAGAGAACAAATATATTAATCTAAAAAATTAGAAAAAAAACGTCAAAATACATTAAATAAATTATTTTTAAAATATTTTTTTTTAAATAGGACTAATCTGTAAGCAAGATAATCGCTGTCAAATAAAATAATTTAAAAATTTTCTTTTAGCATCAACTAAAACAAAAGTCAATAAAGAAATATTTTGCTTAATATTATTTTATTGGATATTATTTTAAATTAAGTGTTTCTTGTTTAGATTTCTTAAGATAAGTTTTATTAATTTACAAGTTAAACAAAATTTTATTATAATTACAGAACACAAAAATGAAGAGATATACCAGAAATCTAAGACTTAAAAAAACCCTGCTGTATTAACACCTTAAAGAAATTTAAGTTTTCTTCTAAATGTTAGGCGATTAATTCAGCACTAATATATGAAATTGAATCATTCTTTAATAATTTACAACATTTTCCATGCCATAGATTGAATTTATTAACTTATGTTTTTGAACTCTGTTTCCCAATCTTAGTTTTAGAGTCTTATTATTATTTATCGCACCTTGAATATTTGTAAAATATAAATCATTTAAATAAATAAAAATATAAATCATTTAAATAAATAAATATGGATTTATCTCTAGTTTAATTTCTATGTAATGTAATTCCTATGTAATTTTGACCATGTTTGGCTTTATATTACAGAATGAAATGAATAAATAAATTTATAAAATTAAAAAACTATCATTAAAAAAGTTCACTTACATATTTTTAGAAATGCTTGCAACTGATTTCAAAGTGTAAACTTCTTCAGGAAGTTAATTAAATTTTTTAAATATCTATTTAATGAAATAAGAACAATAAAATATAAATATTGAATTTAATTTCTTTTCTATTATAAGCCTTTCTGGCATTCTGGTAGTATCCAGAAAGATAAATATTTTTTAACCCAAAAAAACTTTCCCACAATAATGATTCGTGCGGTACGACAATGCTAATTTTCTTAGCAAAATGTATGTACAATAAAACTTTTTCACAAAACCTTATAAAACATATGGGATTTTAGTTTTTGTCAATATAATTTCGTCATGCAGATATAAAATGAATTTATATTCCTTTCATTAATTTGGTAGCACCTGTAAAAAAGTAGATGAGAAACACTCATTTTTCTGCACAATTGAGTGATTCTTTTTTCTCTCTCGCTCTCAGCTAAAAAAAGTTTGTTGGAAAAAGTTTGTTATTTTCTCGCGCGTTGTTTTCATATATTTTTATTACGCAAGAGAAGAAAACAAACTCTGAGAAATGACAAACTTTTTTAACAGAGTTGCAAAAAACGGAATATTGTTGTTGTTTATGACAAAAATGTAAACAATATTTGACAAAAAATAAGCTTTTTTAAATGTGGTCACAATTCGTCAATTTTTAATGTATTTTAAAATAAAAACTTAAAATAAGAAGCTCTAAGCTTGCAGAATCAGATTTTCCAGTTGTCACTTTCTCCATATTAGAAATGAAGGAGCTACAGCTAAGACATTCAGTCACTAAGTGTGACGGTTTTATAGTTATAAAATCCCAACTAAAAGCCGTGCGTCGTTGCGACTAATGCCAAGCGGTAGAGGCTAAAAATACAATTTAGAACTGGTATAAATCATTTTCTGAAACACTTCCATTCAAGAGTTATGACGTAAAAATCTTTATAAAATTGTACAAATAGTTTGCTAAATATTTTAGACAAACTAGAAAGTGTGCCACGTAGCGGCATACACCAATCAATAGGGGACAAGTATACAATTCAAAACTGGTATTTGATATTTTCTGAAATACTTTAATTCAGAAGATATTGCACAACAAACTTTGACATATAGAAAAAGAGCGTAAAAATAAGGTAAACAGTTTTTAAGTATAATATCGGAACTAGTCGTTGTGCCACATAGCAACATATACCAAAGGATAGAGGACAAAAATACAATTCAGAATTGGTATTTGACATTTTCTGAAATACTTGTGTTTAGATGGTATACCACAGCAAACTTTTGCAAGTAAAAATCAATGTCGGTAATAGTGTTCATGCAAATATACCAAAAAATGTAAACAAACTTTTGAAAAAATATTTCATTTTTTAACGCGACCACAAATCGTTATTTATGCATGAATTATAAAACAAAAACTTGAAAAACGAAGCTCCAGGCTTGTAGAATCAGATTTTCCAGTTGTCACTTTCGACATTTTAGAATTAAAGGAGCTACACCTATGGCATTTAGTGACTAAGTGTGATGGTTTTTTAATTGTAAAATCCAAACTAAATGCCGTGCGTCATTGCGACTAATGCCAATCGATAGAGACTAAAAAAACAATTTAGAACTAGTTTAAATCATTTTCTGAAACACTTCCATTCAAGAGTTATGACGTAAAAATTTTTATAAAATTGTACAAATAGCTTGCTAAATATTTTAGACAAACTAGAAAGTGTGCCACGTAGCGGCATACACCAATCAATAGGGGACAAGTATACAATTCGAAACTGGTATTTGATATTTTCTGAAATACTTTAATTCAGAAGATATTGCACAACAAACTTTGACATATAGAAAAAGAGCGTAAAAATAAGGTAAAAAGTTTTTAAGTATAATATCGGAACTAGTCGTTGTGCCACATAGCAACATATACCAATGGATAGAGGACAAAAATACAATTCAGAATTGGTATTTGACATTTTCTGAAATACTTGTGTTTAGATGGTATACCACAGCAAACTTTTGCAAATTAAAAAAAAATAAAAAATTTGCAAGTAAAAATCAAAGTCGGTAATAGTGTTCATGCAAATATACCAAAAAATGTAAACAAACTTTTGAAAAAATATTTCATTTTTTAACGCGACCACAAATCGTTATTTATGCATGAATTATAAAACAAAAACTTGAAAAACGAAGCTCCAGGCTTGTAGAATCAGATTTTCCAGTTGTCACTTTCGACATTTTAGAATTAAAGGAGCTACACCTATGGCATTTAGTGACTAAGTGTGATGGTTTTTTAATTGTAAAATCCAAACTAAATGCCGTGCGTCATTGCGACTAATGCCAATCGATAGAGACTAAAAAAACAATTTAGAACTAGTTTAAATCATTTTCTGAAACACTTCCATTCAAGAGTTATGACGTAAAATTTTTTATAAAATTGTACAAATAGCTTGCTAAATAGTTTAGACAAACTAGAAAGTGTGCCACGTAGCGGCATACACCAATCAATAGGGGACAAGTATACAATTCAAAACTGGTATTTGATATTTTCTGAAATACTTTAATTCAGAAGATATTGCACAACAAACTTTGACATATAGAAAAAGAGCATAAAAATAAGGTAAAAAGTTTTTAAGTATAATATCGGAACTAGTCGTTGTGCCACATAGCAACATATACCAAAGGATAGAGGACAAAAATACAATTCAGAATTGGTATTTGACATTTTCTGAAATACTTGTGTTTGGATGGTATACCACAGCAAAATTTTGCAAATTAAAAATTTGCAAGTAAAAATCAATGTCGGTAATAGTGTTCATGCAAACACACCAAAAAATGTAAACAAACTTTTGAAAAAATATTTCATTTTTTAACGCGACCACAAATAGTTATTTATGCATGAATTATTAAACAAAAACTTGAAAAACGAAGCTCCAGGCTTGTAGAATCAGATTTTCCAGTTGTCACTTTCGACATTTTAGAATTAAGGGAGCTACACCTATGGCATTTAGTGACTAAGTGTGATGGTTTTTTAATTATAAAATCCAAACTAAATGCCGTGCGTCGTTGCAACTAATGCCAATCGATAGAGCTGTGGTGTTTTTGTTATTTTATATATAATAAGTTTCTTAAAAGGCTTACCAATGACCAATTTGCCAACTCCTAATAATTTCAGATGTAAAATAAAGTCTATGTTAATGAAATATTCTGACGATTGTTCTAATTTTTGTTGCCACTGCGCTAGTTCTAAAAAAAGTAAAACAAAATGTTCTCTTTGTATTTATAACGTTTGTAAAGACTGCATAATTTATATATATAACAATTCTTTTTCCATATGTAAAATATGTAGCAATAAAGTTTTAAATTAAAGAAGTGTGTTAAATATGCCGTCAATGCCATCAACAATATTTATCATTTTATTTAGTTTATGTTTATACAATTTTGTTTATTTTTATTTTACACATTCTATGAATGCATGACAAATACGAGTGAAAAAAAAAAACAATCACACTTCTATAAATTTCGCTCATAAAATGATGGCTTAATAGTATAAAAAAAGGCATATTACAATATATAAAATAATTTTATGCTAAAGAAGTGTGTTGAATATGCCTCAACGCCATCAGCATTACTTATTAATTTATTAACTTTATTTTTATACAATTTGTTTATTTTAATTTTATATTAAATATGTAAGTAGGTCTATAAAATACAAATGTCTTAAATGAATGCATGAAAAATATGAGTGAAAAGAAAAAACAATCACACTTCTATAAAGATCATTTATAAAATGATGGCTTAATAGTATAAAAAAAGGCATATTGTATATTGCTAGAAATGGTTTAGGCCTATTGGGGATGCCAGCCATATAAAATAAATGGCAACGCGCTAAGTGCAGTACCTCAATGGTAGTGTGGAAATCTGCACAATCAGGTATGTGATGAAAGGCTCAAAAGAAAATGCCACATGTAATAATTCTTGCAAAAAAACCAATTAAAAAATATATTTTAGCTGTCTGTCTATAGAGGTTCAAAAGTTTGGCCACATACACCAAATTACATTAACTATTGGGACAGCCTTTAATTTCCAAATTCAAATTTTAAAATCTAGACTCAAATTGTATACTTGTCTTAATATGACTTAGCAAATCAGGTTCCTTGTAAATTTCAGCTGTTTGTGTATAAAGGTTCAATAGTTTGGCCACATACATCAACTTGAATAAACTATTGGCACACCCTTTATTTTTCCAAATGCAAATTTTACACTTGTTGTTAAACCGGACTTAGCAATAAAGGTTCTTTGCAAATTTAATCTATTCGGCTATAAAATTTCAAAAGTTGGCCAATACACTAAATTACATTAATTATAGGTTCACTTTTAATTTCCAAATACAGATTTTATACTTGCTGTTGTAGCAGACTTAGCAGTAAAGGTTATTTGAAAATTTCAACTGTCTGTCTATAAACTTTTAACAGTTTGGCCATATACATCAAATTACATCAACTATTGTAACACCCTTTAATTTCTAATTTTAGCTTAAATATAGTTTACGGACGCAGCTTTAATATTTAAAAAAAATTGTCTACGGAAAAAATTCAATTTTAAGAAAGGTAATCTCAATAACTATTCAACTGAAAAGGAAAAATACAATAATCAGGTAACGACCAAAAAAACCTTTTTATATTTTTAACTTTTTTCCATTCTAGTTGAATAGGTATTGAGAATACCTTTCCAATGATACCCATATTGCCTTATTTCGCCACAAAACACTCGATATATTCCATATTTTGCTTTCAAAATCAAAATATAAACGACATACAGTCACACAGATAATAGTACGTACCCCTTAAAAACTTGTGATATTTAAGAAAAGTAAATAATCTTAAGTTTTTTAAGCAAAAACAACTGTTTATTTCATTATTTATTTATTTATTGAATTTCCAATAATATTTTTGTTACGAATTAAAAAAATAAAAAAACAAAACACAAATCTAAAAAATCAGTTGTTTTCTTGTGTTTTTGAACGTTTAAAACCACGCCGAAAAATTGAAAATCGCATGATTTTTAGAACAGCATCAAATCGTTGGCGTGATTTTAAAACCGTTCGTGTTTTAAAATCACGTGATTTTCAGAACAGACCTGTTAGTTAACCGTTTTTAAATCAGTATACTTTGTAGGCAGAACACCTTTTACGTGATTTGAAATCACTTTGACAAAAAGTGATTTACAGAACAGACCTGTATGATTTCCTGCTGGTAATAACAACTCCCAGCTGTGGTGTTTGTTGACTATAGATATTAGAGATGCAGTTTTATATGTTCCTATTTTACTTACAATCCATCAGAGCTGTAAATGAATCATTCATTTTTAAATTAATTCGCGAATCATTCATGGACTGAATTAACAATTTTTAATTAAATCTATTTACACAAAAAAATTATTTGAATAAAACTTGAAACAATTCAAATGAATTTGATTGAAATAAATTGCAATTCGTTTCCAATTCAAATAAATTTGTAAAAATAATTGCAATTTATTTCCAATTCCAATTCAATTCAAATAAATTGAAAATGAATTGCAATTCACTTTTGAAAATCAATTTGAATTAGAAACGAATTGCAATTCTATTAACAAATTCATTTGAATTGGAAATTAATTGAAATTCATTTCTGCATAATTCGCTTGAATTGATTCAAATTTCATTCAATTATTTTTTTGTTGTTGTAAAAATAATTAATTAAAAATGTAGATAATTCGTAACGAATTAAAATCAAAAATTAACGATTCATTTACAGCTCTGGTATCCATCCATCTTCAAAAGAGTTAGGATATATTAATGTTAAGCTTAGTTTTATGATGTTCTTATTATCATAATTTTGTGTTTCATAAATATAATTACATATTTTCCAAATTATAATTTAATGAATTTTGTTTGTTTGGCGTCGTCAACACCGTCAATTTTCAGATAACATCAATTAAACACAACATTAATACTAATTTGGTATTCCCTAACAGCTTAATGACGACGTTGACTGTTTATCGATAATATAAATAAGTGAAACTCACATATCTAATATTTGTGACAGATGATTCAATTTGTTTTCTATTATGTTAAGAAAGTGTTGTGGAAAGTTTAAGTTTAAATTAATTAGTCTAAGGGCCATTATTGCAATTTGCCGTTAGTTAAAGGTGTGATTTTAGCTGCTTGATAAAGAGCTTTGCATTAATAAAACTTTAAATTTTTAATGTTATTATTTAATGGATAAAAAAAATAAGTGAAGCTTTTTATATGCAATCCATTTATCAGTCCGACAAATTGTAATAATGCCCCTGCGAAATTCTCTAGCAAGGAATAGACTTTTTCTAACTCTTCCATTAATTTTTAAAATTGACAGGGGTTAATAATTTACGTGTTTTACATTTCCTTTATGTTATTTTATATGTTTCTTACTTGGCTTTTTTTAATATCGCCGTACGCTTTCTAT
Organism: Cistogaster globosa; assembly: GCA_937654795.1. Lineage (NCBI taxonomy): Eukaryota > Metazoa > Arthropoda > Insecta > Diptera > Tachinidae > Cistogaster > Cistogaster globosa. The sequence continues at coordinate 88,309,842 of OW569403.1, forward strand.
TTTTTTTAAGTTTTCTTTAGCACACGACACAAAACAACACCAAAAATGGTGACGTCAATTGTTATTAGGAAATACCAAACATATGTCGACAGTCATCGATTTATGTCAATGTTGACAACAGGAATACCGATTTACAACAAACGAAGAAAAACGACGTCGTCTTGTGTTGACGACGCCAAACAGAATAAGGTGATTATAAAGCCATTGCTACAAATTTAAAGCGATTTTAAATGAAATTTTGGGAATTGTCCGAAGTATTACAAGCATTATGTGTATCAGAAAGTTCGTACAGAGCTCTTATACAATCGGGATTAGAGTAGATCGCTTTAAAAACTTTTGTGGGCCCCATTAGACTTCTCCACTTAGAAATACTATCTTGTGATTGTAGAATTAAAGCATAACTTGGGCCACTAAGAAGAACAATTTTAAAGTTTTAATGGTAGCACCAGCTAAGTAACTATTTTATTTACCTGCCCATAAATGTTATTAAGCGATTTTAAAAGAATTTTCCTTTGTGCTCTGCATAAAACATTTCCGATAGCTGCTGCGTAATGTGTATTTGTCTAGAGTCGAGTATTTTAAAATGTTCCTCGATTAGATTTTTAACAGCCTGAAATTTGTTGCGATGCAACTCTGTCCGTGGGGAATCGGGCGTAGACTTCCCGTGGCTACAGCCTTTAACAACATTTTTGAATATAAATTACACTCCGGCGGGCTCATGAGATTTTAAGAACTGTCCGGCCGTGTGTTTTATTTAGTTTATAGGAGAAGGGGCATATTGAGCATGGGGGAACCAGAAATGTATGAATGAATGAAATTAAAAACCCCACCCCTTTCTCCAGCACAAAGAAGTGATTCCACCAGATGAGTGTGCAGGCGACCAATCTGCAGCGAAATCAAGGCCTAAAACCTGTAGGAAATGCAAAAATATTAAAAGCAGGAAATTAGAAAATGGAACGATACATCCATCTTACCACTAACAGCTGCCGGTGTCAGAGATGTTTCCTTTGTTCCACGTCCAAATAAATGAAATAAATCTGTAAAGAAATAAATTAAATTTATTAAAAACTTTACTTACCTCGTGTGCTGTGTGTTTGTTTTCCTTTAAATAAACATATGTTGGCAAATTTGTAAGGTTGCCATACCTTTAACTTATTTTTGTATGAAAGTACTGGATGAAAATCTGGTAAAATTGCGTCTGTAAATGGTTATAATATGTTATAATATGAACACGATTATCGATATTGCTCCTTACTACTAAAATATTTGTTTTTTCATTTATGAAAGTTTTTTAACAATATCTTCTAATTTCAAGTATTTCAGAAAATGTCCAATATAAAAAATTAATTGTATTTTTGTCCTCTACTGATTGGTATAGGTCACTATGTGGCACACCTCATAGTTTAAGTTTTATAAGTAAAAAACTTTTCACCTTAATTTTTAACATTTTTTTAGATTTTTCAAAGTGTGTTAGGTAATATCTTCTGAATTCAAGTATTTCAGATAATGACAGATACCATTTCTGAATTATATTTTTGTCCTCTACTGAAAGGTATAGGTCGCTATGTGGCACACCGCATAGTTTATGTTTTATAAGTAAAAAATTTTACCTTAATTTTGAACATTTTTTTTGATTTTTCAAAGTTTGTTAAGTTATATCTACTAAATTAAAGTATTTCAGAAAATGACAATTACTATTTCTGAATTGTATTTTTGTCCTCTACTGATTTGTATAGGTCGCTATCTGGCACACTGCATAGTTTTGGTTTTATACGTAAAAAACTTTTTACTTTAATTTTGATACCTTAATTTTGACATTTGCCAAAGCTTGTTAGGCAATATCTTCTAAATTCAAGTATTTCAGAAAATGTCTTATACCAACTATGAATTGTACTTTTATGCTCTTCTGATTGATATAAGTCATTATGCGGCACACTTAATAGTTTGGGTTTTATAAGTGGAAACTTTTTTTCTGAGAGGATAAATTTTCTCATATGTAGCACTTTAAATTGGGAACCGATTTAAGTGACAGTTGCAAAATTAGATTCTATAGGTATGATGCCTTTGGATTCAATATTATTTGTGTAAATTTAACAAAAAATAAGGACTTTTGTGCGCTTTAAAATATTAACTATTTTTGCAAAAGTTTGTTTACATTTTTCCTCAAATGTAAGTACCGTATACTACATTTAATGCAACTCTGCAAAAAGTTTGCCAAAACAATTAAAAAGTTTGCCAAAAAGTTTGTTTTCTTCTCGCCGATATTTTTATTGACGTTTAAGGCGAATCAATTAACAGGTGGCAGCGTAGACGAATTCAATATTTTTTTCTGGTATTCATGGCTGCCAAACTCCCTTTAAAATTATATACACATATTTGTTGTACTTTTTGACATTCAAATATTCATTTTTGTTTGTTTTCATGTCACTTTTCTAGTGATTACCCAAGGAATATTAATTTAACTGGTGAAAGCAGTTTTAAAACAACTACAACAATTAAAAGCAGAATGTATTTTGTTTTTATAAAATATGTTTTTAGATGTCAAAATCAATTATCGATAAATATAGGGACATATAACCAAATTACGAGGACAAAAATGGAATGTTGTGTTTTGCTGAATGTAACCACTATTTCACTTAATATGTTATATACACTAGCACACAGTAAACTTATAAGAATTTATTTTTTAACGCATCACATTAGTCTGTACGTGCAAAGTATATAAAGCATTACTTTAGTATTTTTACTTTTTTGGTACCTATTAATAGTACACTTAACATTATATACTTATGTACGTTTTTACTTAGGCAACCTTTTAATGACTGTCGTTATTTTAAATGTACTTGCTTTTATGTAATTTTATTCCAAAAATTTTATCTCAAAACTGATTATGTTTATAAGTAAAATTTTGAAATTCTTATTTTAAAGAAATAACAATAAATTTATATTTCTTAAAATAAAAAATTAATTTGTATTTTATGATTTGAATTTAATTACATAAAATAATAATTTTAATTATATTAAATAGCTTATATAAATATTCAAAGGTACAGACATATGTATGCATGTATCAAAACGAAAAACTGATGCCCATATATACATAAATGTTTTTGATCAAGAAAAACTAAAAATTTAATTTGTTAATGGCTTGATTTTGTTAAGGAAGGATTTCTACATTATTAAAAAATGCTTGAACTTATTTCTAATAATAGCACCTTCATCGCTACCTCTTTGACCACTAGAGATTTCTAAATTTGTGAAATTACTGTTGTCATAAATAGAATCATCAAATCTATTTGATAAAATTCCAAAGGCATTTTCAACCAAACGGCGTGCCCGAGATAAACGATAAATAAAGATGTTATTTTCCTCGCATAAGTTAAAAAAAAAACATTTATTTAACAATACCTTTAAACTTGTACCAGGAAGATCTTCGTCATCAGGAAAATTTAATAAATTCTGTTTGATGCATTTCCCGACTTCTGAGGAAAAAAAGGCAGCTGCATCATTGGCCCTGCTATTTGTTCCGACGTCAACCATGATAAATTTATAATTGGTATCAATTACTGCCAATAAAATGATGCTGCTAAATCGCTTAAAGTGAAATATTTTTTCCATCTGTGTTGATTAAACCACTTATAATTTTAAAAAAACCAAATATCTTAAAATTTATACATCTTACCAATAGCTCCAAAGCACATAGGAAAATTCCATTTTTAGTAAAAAGATTTCCGCAATACTTTTCTACTACAAAGCTGTTGTGCATTCATAAAATGTTAAGTTAAAATTGAAATTATAATAATGAATTTACGCTTACCTTTAAGTAGGTCTTAGATATTTCCATGTAAATAGCTTTAAAAGTTTTTGAAGCAATAAGCGGAATACTCGAAACAAAACACGAAATCCGAATGAAAGATCTGTTTAACTGTGTCCAGTTGCTTTAAACGTAAGAGTTATCAATGTGCTAAAAAGACAAAACATTTTTTTTAAGTTTCCTTTTTCAATTTTAGTTATTCTACCGTGTAGATGCTGAAATTGCCTCCCTCAATATTGTCTTTTGTTATGTATTATAGGACCAACAATGCTCAACAAATAATCAAAGTTTTTTTTTCGATAATCTACAAAAACTCTGGAAAGCTTTCGGGTCTTCTAATTTTAATTCTTTTATTACAGTGTGAGTTAGATCTTTTCCAGTATATCGCCCCAGTAACGTCATCATATCCGTTTGTGCTTATTTTTTTTTTTATTGATTTTTTATTATATTGCAGCGTATAGCATTTTGCAACAATGGCAATAGCGACAACAAAACTAAGCCGCTTTATTTTTTCTTATTTTGACATAAGTATGTATTTAATTTAAGGCAGTATTAAATTAATTATTATTTAACTTTTTGTTTCAACGTTTGGAAACTAGTTAAAGATTTCCCTTTTTAGATTTAAAAAAAAATTAATTTATTGAGCGGCTATGCGCTTTCTTTATTTATTCCTTTAAAAAATGAATCTAAACTACATTTATGTTTAATACTGATGTTCGATTGAGACTCGTGTTAAATTTAGACTGCCCTCATCTCTAAAAATAATCTTTTTATATAATGTTGAGTTTTAGTACCTGTTTGCTTAAACTAGGGTTAGTTATTAAAATGTACATTCTTTATCTTATTTTTTAACATACCCTTTTCTTGGGTTGTTTGTTTGTAAATTGTGTTTACTAAAAATGTGTTTGATATTTTCTTATCTCTAGAATATGTTTACATTTGATATTTCCCTGAAATGAATGTCTTTGTCCTAAAGTGTTTGTATCTTTATTTCGATTACAATTTAGCATGTTATTACAAATAACCTTGGTTTTGTTTTATTACAAATAATCTTTGTTTTATTACAGCTAATGTTTGTGTCTTAAAGTATGTTTTGTATCTTTGTTTTAGTTTAACATGCTTGATCTTGCTTTAGCTTAAATTATGTTTGTATCTTTGTTTTTGTTTAACATGCTTGATCTTGCTTTAGCTTAAATTATGTTTGTATCTTTGTTTTAACCCTGAGGTTGTAGTGTTCCTTAACTCTCCCCTTCCTAAATTAAATCGTCCCGATTTAAACTGTATTAGCCTGTAGCTTTACTAGCTCATTTCTATAAAGAACTTTAAAATTTTCGTCTGCTTTGCGTTGTCTGTATATTATACAATATTTGGATATTTTTATAGCTGTGTATAGACAACTAATAATTCCAGTTGTAATTATTATTAAGTAAATAAATGACCTAAAGGGGTGATTTTCTACAGGTATATAAAATTTTTTTAATGAGTCTAAGTTATTAAATGCATATTCTGTGTCTGTATATAAAATTTTCATTATCTCAAAACTTTCACTATGTTTAGTTTATAAGTTATGTTATCTATATGTACTTCGTCCGTGAATTCTACTAATGTTATTTCTGTTGTCGTATGGTTATTTACAGTGTGAGTTCTGTCTAATAATATAAATCCTTCGTCAATTTGTAATAGCGGTTGATTGTTGGGTTGCGTTCGTATTTACCATACAAACATGCAGTGCATTTCTTATTAAATGCCTTACAGTCCACCCTAAATACGGGCGTTAGGCACGACGTAATTTAGCGTCTAGTGTTTACGCTGTAATGAGTAACTTAAATAAGAGCGCCAACGTTGTGAAACGAACAGTATTGTTTACTTATCTCATTTGCTAAAAACCACAAAATTAAAATAATTAAGAGAGATAAAATCGCGAAATTGACCTTAAAGTAGCTGTAATGTCATTACTGTTGGAAATACTTTTGTATATACCACAAAAACAAAAAACAATAACAACACTTCTTTTGCAGCCAACTTCACTTTTTACGCGCGTCAAAATTGGATTTTTCAATTGTTCAACGTTAGCGTCGCGCTATTTGGGTTGGTCTCATACATTTTGTATGGGCATGAGAATTTTTGACAGTTAAATAACGTCTTACGCTCGTATTTAGGGTGGACTGTTACAGTGTTTTCTCATGTCCGGCCAGTAATATTGTTCTAATAGTTCGTGTGTTTCTTGTACTAATCGAATTTGTGCCTCTCTTTTCGTTATATCTCTTAATCTTATTGGTGTGTGTACGAATTTGGTGGTATTGAATGTATTCTTTATGATTCTACCGTATTTAAATAAATCTTCAGCTGTAGCATATATGGCGGTGATTTTTTGGAGTTGAATGCACTTTTTTAGTTCGGTAATTTTTCTCGTTAGTAAATCTGATAATATGACTTAATTTACTCTGAAATATTATTTGTGTATGTATTTCATAATTTGGTATGAGTTCAATTTGTATTCGATACGCATTAAATGGTTGTGATACAGGTTTTATTATTTGTTCACTTGAGCTATCACTTCAATGAACCGTGCCTACTGATGATGTATTTATAGCTTGTCGTGATAATGCGTCCGCCACAACATTTTGTGTACCAGGTTTATAGGTTAATTTAGCACCATAGTCTTCTATGATGGCTTTCCATCGTTTTAGCTTGGGGTTAGGATTTTTGTCTGAGATTGCGTATGTCAATGACTGATGGTCAGTAAAGATAGTCAAGTCAGCTATGCCGTATATGTAGTTACGTAATTTCTTTAATGCCCAAATTATAGCCAGTAATTCTTTTTCGTTAGTACTATAATTTTGTTCGGTGGTGCTCAGCGTACGAGATAAAAAATAAATTGGGTTCCTATTTTGACTTAGAACAGCTCCAATAGCTATGTTGGAAGCATCTGTTGTAAGTTCAAATGGCTTATTAAAGTTGGGTTGGTATAATTCCACTTGCTCTTTTAGACTATTTTTTAATTTGTTTACAGCTTCTATGGCTGATTGTTCCAGTTTAACCTCTGTATTTTTACTTTTATTTTTACCAATGTGAGCATTTTTTCCTTTTAGGTGCAAAGTTAAGGGTTTTGAAATTTGAGCATAGTCTTTTACAAATCTCCTATAGTAACCAGTAAGTCCCAAAAAACCTCTGAGGCCTTTTAATGTTTTCGGTATTGGTTATTTTATTATATTTTACAATATGTCCGAGATATTCTACTTCTTCCATGAAGAATTTTGATTTCTCATTGGACACTTTTAAGTTCGCCTTATTTAGGGCATTAAAAATAGTATGGATATGTTGTATGTGTTCCTCTGGCGAGGAAGAATATATAATTACGTCGTCTATGTATATGTAAGCAAATTTTCCTATAAATTCTCGTTAAATATCATCCACACATCTTTGAAAAATGGAAGGAGCGTTCTTTAAGCCGAAAGGCATACGTAAAAACTTATATTTTCCGCCATTTACACAGAAAGCAGTCCTCTCTCTATCCTTTTCCGTTATCCTAATTTGGTGGAATCCTGATTCCAAGCCGAGTGTGGTAAAGTATCTAGCTGTTCCTAGATTCTGTAAAGTTATATTTATATCTGGAATTATATATCTGTCAGTAGCTGTATGTTCGTTTAGTTTTCTGAACTCTATCACCATCCTACGTTTCGGTTTATCATTCTCATCAGTTTCTTTTTTGTGAACTGTTAACATAGGTGAATTATAAGGACTAAAGCTTTTTTGAATAATACCATCTTCTAGTAATTTTTTTTATTTCTTTATTAACGTATTCTACGTCATTCATATTACCCGGGTACTGTTGTAGTGTGTTTGACTGTGCCGTCATTGCCATGCCTTCTGCATTGCAATGAAACACCTCGCATTTTGTTGGAATGCGAGTATCCACATAAAGCCTAACCCACGTATGGGAATATGCAACGTTTGCATATTCCCACAACACACAGTCTAAATTAATTGTGTGTATGTGTTAATTCATTAGTTGTAAGTTAGCTAGTAAGATTATTAAAAATTAAGTTAAAATAACAACTGTAAGAACCGTGAGCACGATCAGTCGTACAAGCGGCTGACCGTCTCATTTAAATAAAAATAATAAATATATAACATGTTTTTTTTTCATAACATGGCGATCCTGCCACACTGGAGTAAAAGCGGCAAAGTGAAGCACAATTAAAATCGGCGAAAGTGAAGCTTAGTGAATAGCAAAATAGCTATATGCTAAATTGAGAAATCAAAAAAAAAAATAAATAAATAAATAAAAAAAAAATAAAAGTGGATAATCCAAAAACTTAACATTAAATTCGTCAAAACCACTGAAACTGTACCTAAACTAAAAGTGCCAAATTGTACATTCAAAAGCAAAAATAGACAACATCTTAACATGTACATATGTCCCCTTAAACGCAAACCTTAAATTATAATTAAAAACAAATCTCTGATCTTGAAAAAAAAACATGTTAGTAACAAAAACTATTAAAAGCTTAAACAGTTAAAACTATAAAATTTAAAACTGCTTAAGTATCAAGAAAAAGTATACGCATATATTCAAATATATATATGAGTAAAACAGAGACCAATAAAACATTATACATATATTTCCCGTTAAAAGTGAGACAAGCAAAATTTAAAATAAAATAGTTACAATTGCAAAAATCAAGAGAAAATTATAAAAAAAACTAAATCCAGACTTGATATACACATAAAAATACAGAACATAAAAATTTTTATACATTAATAACACAATCGAATAAGAAAAAAAAAATTTAACAGTTACGAAAATGCCAAAAGAATTGCAAGCCGTAAAGAACAATCAAGAAGAAAGAAGAAGCCGTTACATTAGGAGATCCTGCAAGTAATTGTAAAGCCAGCAGCAATAAGCTTTGTACAAATTTATTGCATGCAAGCCTATGAATTGCCAACAATAATTGATTCCGAATGCCAAGAAGATACTAGTATGTAATAATTAATAATATATATTTTATTTTTATTAATATATATAATTGGTTATTTTTTTTAATAATTATATAAAAATGGATTTGTAAAATTAATTAAAAATAAATTCGTAATATATCCCATACATTAATCAATGTAATCAATGTAATATTGATTTATTTCTGATATAAAATAACAACCATTACTCATAATTTTTTTTAACTTTTTACAAACACAAAATATTCCTTGTGACTGCGAAACTTACGAGTCCCTCCAGTGGCATAGAATAACTTGTAAATCATCTTATAATTTCTGATTTGATTCGTTGCCATCGTTTTATCCGCCACCTTTGATCTCGGAATGGGGGGCCATCAATCTAAGATCGAGAACCCCAATGCGAATGTCATCAATGACATTACAGTTAAGGTGGAGTACCCTGTAATCTATCTCGCGATAATAATTATAATTCTCGCACTTAACTTCATTACAACTCTGTACCAACTACACAAGAAATCCCTTAGGAACAGGTACATGAGACAAAGTACCGCTATGGGTCTTGACAAAGTATAATTTGTCATAAACAGCCTCATCCTTGTAAAACAGCCTTCTCCTTAATAAAGTAAATAAATTTTTTTTTAGTCCTTAAAATCATCATCTTTGTTTTTGTCGTTTTGAACGTCATAATAGCCAAATATACAATTTTCAATAATCCTCTATGATCAGAGCGTTCCACTACAAATACCTCTCTCTTATCAACAGGCCACAAAGCAGCAGCGGATGCTTTCTTTCTAGATACTAGAGAAAAATTAGTATCAGTGGCATCAAGGAAAGGAATAGAATTGGAGATACCTTTGTCCTTATATGAAGAAATTTTTGTCCCTCATTTCGGACACAACATAATCATGCCTCAAACAATAGTTGAATTTTTGAGTACCGCATCGAGGCTACTTCCCGATTATGATGGTAGCCCTGAAAATTTACAAAGTTTTATTGATGCTCTGAATCTGGTTGACTCGATAAGAGAAAGTCATGAAGCTGTGGCAATCAACCTATTGAAGACGAAACTGAAGGGTGCAGCCAGAAATTTGATCTTTAACGAAAATACTATTCAGAGCATTATATCAAAACTCAGGAATTCGATTAAAGGCGAATCCGTGGATGTCATTACTGCCAAGCTGATGAATATAAGATAATCCGGAAAGAATGCTAACTCTTACGCTAAAGAGATAGAAGATCTCACAAAGAAACTGGAAACAGCATATATTTCGGATGGTCTGCCAAACGAGACAGCAAGCAAATATGCTACTCGTTCAGCAGTTACAGCAATGGTCAAGAATGCATCTAATGATAGAGTAAAACTGATCATGGAATCAGGATCTTTCGGTAATATGAATGAAGTCATATCCAAATTTATAAGTAGTTGTACCGATGTATACGGACTACAAAATTCTATTCTCACATATGGTAATTATCGACGCGGAAACAATCGTTACAATTTCAGCTCGAATAGCAACAGATATTCTAATTTTACAAATCCAAGTAACACTAATCGTTACAATTCCACTTCTCAAAATTCCAACCCTGGCTCTAGATTCACTAACCAGAGAAATTACAACAATCGCGGTAGAAATAATTACAATCGCTACCAGAATAACAATGGGGGTAATAGAAATTTCGTTGCTCCCAGAAATTCCAATAACACAAGAATGATTAGTGAAGAAAACTCGGGAAACGAGTAAATCCCCCTTTATACTCCACTAAAAGCAAAGTCCACAATATAAGTCTTAATCTATACAGCTATCTCAGAACAAGAACCTCGTTAAATGATAATAAATCAATGTTTTTAGTGGACACAGGTGCCGACATTTCAGTTGTCAAGCACAATCAAGTTCTAAACGAACCAATCAATGTTAACAAAAGGACATGCATTAATGGCATTGGAAATGGTCTCATAACTACATTAGGAAAAGTCAAAACAGACATAAGAATGGAGAACCTTCTAATAGCCCATGAATTCCATGTGGTAGAAGATGATTTCTCGATACAAGTCGACGGAATCATAGGTATGGACTTTATAAGAAAGTACAATTGCATTCTAGATTATAAGGACAATGAAGACTTCATTGTTCTAAGAACAAACGATGTTCCATATGACATCGCTGTAAAACTATTGAATGCTCCTATTGTAAATTCATTATCAATTCCGGCAAGATCTGAAGTAGTTAGACAAATTCAATTCGACTCTTCAGAAGAAAATGTACTAATACCTCAGCAAATTCTTCAAAAAGGTGTGTACACTGCCAACACAATAACAACCAAATCTAAATCATTGGTCAAAATCATTAATACAACAGATAATGATTTAATAATACAAAACGTCCACATATTGACAGAAAATTTAAGTAATTATAATATAGTTCTACACGAACACGACAAAAAAAAAATAATAAAGAAAAAATGGGAAGATTATCTAAAAACTTCCCTAAATTTGTTGACAAAGAATTGCGAAAACTGTGTCAGGAATTTGTTGATATTTTTGCCTTAGATACTGAGAAAATATCGGTTAACAATTTTTATAAGCAAAAATTGCAGTTGCAGAATAATCAACCGGTATACATAAAAAATTACAGAATACCTCACACTCAGAAAGAGGAAGTAGATAGACAGGTTCATAAATTAATCAATGATGACATAGTGGAACCATCATATTCTGATTATAATAGTCCCATTCTCTTAGTACCCAAAAAACCTTTACCGGGCACAACTCAAAAAAGATGGAGACTGGTAGTTGACTATAGAGCAGTCAACAAGAACTTAATAGCTGATAAAGTTCCACTCCCAAGAATAGACGACATCCTCGATCAATTAGGTAGAGCAAAATTTTTTTCATGTCTTGATTTAGTATCTGGATTTCACCAGATCGAATTGGAAGAAGAATCACGGAATATTACTTCATTTTCAACTGAAAAAGGATCATTTCGATTCAAGAGACTGCCCTACGGACTTAAAATAGCACCAAACTCATTTCAGAGAATGATGTCCTTAGCATTTTCAGGACTATCTCCAACCCAAGCCTTCGTATACATGGATGACTTGGTTGTAATTGGTTGCTCTTCAGAACATATGTTAAATAATTTAACAAATGTGTTTAATCTATGTAGAAAATACAATCTTAAACTACATCCAGATAAATGTTCATTCTTTTGTCGCGAAGTGACGTTTCTAGGTCACAAATGTACGGATAAAGGTATTTTGCCTGATGACAGCAAATTCTCGATAATTGAAAATCATCCCACTCCTAAAAATGGCGACGAAGCTAAACGTTTCATAGCATTTTGCAACTACTATCGTAGGTTTATTCCAAACTTTGCTGAATCATCCCGACATATAACCAGGTTATCTAAAAAAAAGGTAACTTTTCATTGGAGTCAGGATTGCGAAAAATCCTTCCAATATCTTAAAAACAAATTATTAAGTCCTACTATACTTCAATACCCAGATTTTTCCAAAAAATTCTGCATTACGACTGATGCAAGCAAATTTGCTTGTGGCGCCGTACTCAGTCAAGAAAATCAAGGTATTCAGATGCCAATTTCTTATGCATCTAAATCTTTCACTAAGGGCGAAAGTAATAAATCAACCATTGAGCAGGAACTCACTGCAATACACTGGGCTGTAAAATACTTCCGACCATACATTTACGGAACAAAATTTGTGATCAAAACTGATCACAAGCCGCTCACCTATCTATTTTCGCTTAAAAATCCCTCATCGAAACTTACAAGGACGAGGCTAGATTTAGAGGAGTATGACTTCGTGGTTGAGTATATAAGGGGAAATGAAAATAACGTGGCCGACGCATTGTCGCGTATTGAGTTTGACGAAATCAAAAATATTGAAGTCAAAAATGTACTGAAGGTAACAACAAGACTTCAGGCACAGCGTAATCACATAAATGAACATAATGAGAATACAAGGCTCACAGAACCGGTTAGTTTAAATGTATATGAGGCAATTAATGCCCAAGAGCACAGAAAAATGCCAGAGATGCATTTTTCAAAGAGTAAGTTAATAATAAGAATAGGAAAGCAAGTCCTTTCCGAAGTTAAGTTGGAAGACTTGGTTATTAATAGAAATGTTGATCTAGATCGCCTCTTTCTAAAGCTTGAAAAAATATATGATAACAATTGGTTGACAACCTTACGTCTATCAATAAATGATAGTACATTTGATAATATAGGTACCTTCAAAAATATTTTTATAAACAAAGGGAATGCGATTCTAAAGGACTCCCGTTTACATATAGTGCTCACACCTAAATTGACCAAAATAACTACCGATAACGAAAAATTAGCCATTATGCAAAAATTTCATGATAATCCTATAACTGGAGGACACCCAGGGATCAATCGTACGTTAAAAAAAATAAGACTTCAATACCATTGGAAAAGCATGACTAGAGACGTTGCTCGTTATGTTAAAACCTGCAAGTCATGTCAAATGAATAAACACTCTGTCAAGACGAGAGAGTCTTTCATTATTACCCCGACTCCATTAAAAGCATTTGATATTGTCATAATTGACACGATCGGACCATTACCCTGAGTATGCAGTCACAATTATTTGCGATTTGACTAAATATTTAGTTGCAATACCCATCCCAGATAAATCAGCCAAAAATGTCGCTAAGGCTATATTGGAACAGTTCATTCTGGTTTATGGCCCCATGACTAAAATAGTCACTGATATGGGAACTGAATACATGAACCAAGTCCTAGCTGAACTATGTTCTCTGATGAAAATAGAGAAAACTAACTCTACCCCTTATCATCATGAGACACTCGGCACAGTTGAGCGGTCCCATAGAACTTTCAATGAAAATCTAAGAACATACGTCTCATCGGACAAATCAGACTGGGACCAATGGTTAAAATATTTTGTGTATTGCTATAATACAACTCCATCAACAGCTCACGACTACTGTCCTTATGAGCTAATATATGGAAAAATTCCACCTTCACTAGACTGCACTAGTAGGAATATAATAGAGCCACTCTATAATGTCGACTCATACGAAAAGGAGGTAAAATTCAGACTCCAGGTAGCGCGGCGAAGAGCTGCCAGTTTCATTGAAAGTGCTAAATTCACAAGACAAAGAAATTCCAATGAGAGTGCAAATCCTTCTAACATCGCACTTAATGATTTCGTCCTGGTCCGAAACGATACCGGCCATAAGTTAGACATGGTTTATAAGGGTCCCTTTAAGATAATAGGACTCGATAAAAATAATAATGTTAAACTTATTGATGACCATGGTAAACAATTCCTGGTCCATAGAAATAGAATAAAAAGGTTCAAACCATGTTAAGTAAATTCATTAATTGTTTTTCTAATATGCTATTAATAAATTCATTGATTCCTTTTGCGTTTCGATCTGGATCACTATTTTACCGTGAATCCCATGGATCTGGGATTAATGGTTTGACAATGGCAATGAACGTTTCAGCATACTAAACATTGAATCAAAAAAAAAGGAAAGGTAATTAAATTTTTTAAACAAAAAAAAAAAATCTTTTGAAAAAATCTGAATTTAATTGTACTAAATCAGAAAATAAATAAATATTAATTAAAGTAAACTTTACAATGTAATAGTAAATACCTACATTTCCTATATATATATATATATATATATATATATATATATATATATATATATATATATATATATATATATATATATATATATATATATATATATATATATATATATATATATATATATATATATATATATATATATATATATATATATATATATGTAATTTATTTGCACTTTAATTTTAATACTTTATTTTTAATTTTAACTCCTATTAGTTTTTTAATTTGTTTAATAACTTAAGCTTGTAAAATGAATATATTTATAATTTTATCCTTATTAGCTTTTATGTCTGTTAAAAAAAGAAGAATAATCAATCAAAGGTATATTGATTATTCTTTCTGAAAAAGGGAGGTGTAGTGTGTTTGACTGTGCCGTCATTGCCATGCCTTCTGCATTGCAATCGAACACCTCGCATTTTGTTGGAATGCGAGTGTCCACACAAAGCCTAACCCACGTATGGGAATATGCAACGTTTGCATATTCCCACAACACACAGTCTAAATTAATTGTGTGTATGTGTTAATTCATTAGTTGTAAGTTAGCTAGTAAGATTATTAAAAATTAAGTTAAAATAACAACTGTAAGAACCGTGAGCACGATCAGTCGTACAATCGGCTGACCGTCTCATTTAAATAAAAATAATAAATATATAACATGTTTTTTTTTCATAACACTGTTTTGTCCAAATTTGGTCATCTGTAGTTGTTTTAATGCTTGCCTCAATAGTTGTAGTAAAAGGTAGGGGACCTATTTTATTATTACCTTTCATTAATTCTTTAATCTCTTTTCTATATTCTTCACTTCCTATGGTGAAATTTGTGTATGCATTATCCTTTCTTTCCTGCAATTCAAATCTTATTTCGTTACTGTTTATTATTGCGCCTAGATTTCTTATTCCGTCCCATCCTAATATTAAGTCAAAATTATCTATCGAATCTATTTCGAAGAAATCTATGTCTTTTCCCATAAATTTAATAGTTTGTTTGGTATTGACTATTGATTTACCATGCATACTTATAATTTGTAAAGGCTTAATTTTTTCTGAATGGTTAAACTTTAAAGATTTTTTTATATAATTGTGGGTTGCGCCTGTATCTATTAACACTTCAAAATTTTTTTCTCCATCATTCATTATAATAAAGGGCAACCCATTTTTTAGTTTAAAAAAGACTTAGTAACTATTTGATTTACGGTACCTGTTTATACAATAATACTTTGGTTATCATCTTCCGCTGCAAGGTTATTGCTTTTCAGAAATTTAGATTGGTGAAATTGTGTGCTGGGTTCTCGGTGTCTCTTCCAAGGATGATGTTGTTGATTATGAAAATTCGTTCTGCGATGTTGATTGGTGTTACCTGATGATGTGTCCATTGGTTCTGGACGTGGTTGATACTGATGTTGGGTAGGCACTTATCTTTGTTGATGGATATACGATGGACGTCTGTGATGATGATGATGGTTGTTATTGGGTCTTTGTATTGGCTGTACATAATTCCTCTGTTCATTGCTGGAGTATGATAATCGTAATTTTCGATGCTCGTCATCGTGTTCTATGGTGCGTGCTACCGCAAAAGCATGTTCCAAATCCTTTATTGGATTTCCATATAGTGAGGAACGTATGTACGAGTTACTAATTCCGTCTTTGAAGACTCGTACAGCTTCTTGAGTGGCTTCATTTGTCATTACATCTATTACCTCTTGTGAATGACCGGACATGGCAATTTTGGAAGTGATTAAGGTGAGAGCTTTATTAATTTCATTATGAAATTCTGATAAGTTGCGTCTACCTTGTGTTAATTTCTTCATTTCATCCTGAAGTACATATAATGGTCTCTGATCGGCATAAGTATAATCTAGTCTGTTTCGTATAGCATCGAAATTGAATATTGTGTTGTGATTTGTTAATACGTCTGCGGCTGCGCCTTGTATCTTCGTTTTTATTATTGACAAGGCTTCCACGCATCTATTTGAGTTTTGGTGAATTCTGATACCTTCCATAAGCCTCGATACGTCTTCCCTCCAAATTCGGTTTCTTGCGATATTGCCGTCGAATACTGGCAATGCTTTGAATACGTCTAGATTAATTTCCTCGGGTGTGGTGTATGAGACGTTCACTGGTTGTAATCTAGCCGTTGCTGGTGGTGCTATGCCTGGGTTGATTGGTATTTGATCGAGTCTTTCTTTCAGCGTTCTATTCTCTTCCTGAATATTTTGTAGCATGATCTGCAAACTAGCTATTTGTTGGATCATTGTACTTAGGTCGGCTTGTGTCATTTCTTCCTCAGTAACTAGATTTCTTTGTTCGTCAAAGATATTAAATTTTTTAATTCTACTCATAAATTTCTTCACCACACTTTTTCTTCACTATGTGTAATAATTTTACTTATGTGGAAAAGTTTTATATATATATATTTTCTTTTAATGATCCTTTTCTTATAAAGGATTCTTCCTTGCTGCGACAAGGATGCTTTGGTCCGCTCGTTAGAAGGATAAAAATATATTATCCTCCTGGCAGGATCGCCAGTTAAAGATTTCCCTTTTTAGATTAAAAAAAAAATAATTTATTAAGCGGCTATGCGCTTTCTTTATTTATTCCTTTAAAAAATGAATCTAAACTACACTTATGTTTAATACTGATGTTCGATTGAGACTCGTGTTAAATTTAGACTGCCTTCATGTCTAAAAATAATCTTTTTATATAATATTGAGTTTTAGTACCTGTTTGCTTAAACTAGGGTTAGTTTTGAAAATGTACATTCTTTATCTTATTTTTATTAACATACCTTTTCTTGGGTTGTTTGTTTGTAAATTGTGTTTACTAAAAATGTGCTTGATATTTTCTTATCTCTAGAATATGTTTACATTTGATATTTCCCTGAAATGAATGTCTTTGTCCTAAAGTGTTTTTATCTTTATTTCGATTACAATTTAGTATGTTATTACAAATAACCTTGGTTTTGTTTTATTACAAATAATCTTTGTTTTATTACAGCTAATGTTTGTGTCTTAAAGTATGTTTTGTATCTTTGTTTTAGTTTAACAAGCTTGATCTTGCTTTAGCTTAAATTATGTTTGTATCTTTGTTTTTGTTTAACATGCTTGATCTTGCTTTAGCTTAAATTATGTTTGTATCTTTGTTTTAACCACCTTGAGGTTGTAGTGTTCCTTAACTAACTGCGCGGTTGTAACTTTTTTTGACAACCAGCTGTTTAATTGCTTTCTACTTTGTTGTTTTATTGCTTTCTACTTTGATTCTATTAGCACTAATAGTCTAAAGGTAAATAAGATTCACAACCGATATTTACTTTCATTTTTTAGGTACAGAGCTAATTTCATTCTACTTTTGCTTCTACAAAACCAAACCAAAGTATTATAGCCTAAACACACCTTTGTTAAATAACTATCAGGTATATGATAGAAATTAGTTAGTTTTAATAAGTTTGTTTTTACACATTTTTAAACTAACAAATATTTCTTATCTTAGAATAAAACTAGTTATAATCTTTTGTTCTGGTAAATATATATTTTTAGATGATGTGTCTATGTAACTTAACTAGCGCGTGTAACAGATAACAATATTTTGTACGCACGTACAGACTAATGTAATGCGTTAAAAAATAAATACTTATAGGTTAACTGCGCACTACCATATGGAACATATTAAATGCAATATTGGTTACATTTAACAAATTTCCATTTTTGTCGTCGCAATTCGGTCATTTGTCTCAATGTGCGCTTTAGAAAACTAAAATTAATATTATTATTAATCATTTCACAGAACTTACATGCGATAAAAAAATACGTATGGATGTGGTTACGCGGATAAGGAGCAGTGAAGTGATAAAATCAAGCTTCTAATAAATTTTTACACACTTTTTATTACTATGGAAGTTTTAAATATATTTCCACGACACAGATTATTACAAAAAAATTCTATGAAAATAAGAGGTGAAGTAAAATTTGACATCATAAAACATAAGCAAAAAATATCACCTGATCTACTAACACTACCTAGTATATTAATATGACTTGGATTACACTAAAATTATCGAAAGATGTAGAGTGGAACAATATGAGTTAAGAACATCTTGTAAAGATTTTGATTTTTAGCCCTCTGTATTTCTTATGGGGAAGATGTTACATCTTGGCAAATAGATGAAGAATGAAAGATGTGACCAAGTGTAAAAAGGCTATAACAAGGTGAATCGATTACCAGGTGTTATCATCACAGACTCTGTAAAAGCCACAGATATACCATTAGTTATCATTAGCATGAAGTACTGTTTGTAATAATGTCAAAGTTTTGTTTTTTTTGTATCCTGTTTTTTTTTTATATATATGAACATACACTTTAGTGTGGGTTTAGAACCAATTAAATTTTTGTTTTAATAGGACATATATTCCTCTAGAGAGCTGAGTTTTACTTCCATCGGGAATGGAATTTTTTAAAGATTCCTAAAATAACAACGAAAAGATCAGAGTTTAAGGCAAAAGTTTTAAATTTTTTTTTTTTTGATATTTACAAGTAATTGCAATTAATTTAGGTTAATAACTATGAATATTAGTAGAAAATAAATTATCTTCTACTAAACATTAATGAAAAATGGGCAAGAAAAGTATTTTAAATAGTTAATTGCCTATCAAGCCATTGCGAAAGAAATTGGGCTATATCATATAACAGTTGTCGGAAACTTAAAAACAAGATTTAAAACGATGGGAAGAAATGCAATTTGTTTCTATGTAAAAATAAATTTACATGTATTTTTGAGTTGTTATTATCAATTGATCCAAAGAGTATGTACATCTGCAAATATCATGGCGAAATCATGTACCAGGTGGTGTGTAACGGATTCTTATAGCACACTTACTTTCTTGCAAATTTATGTACTTAATATCCCTCTACTCGCAACACTGGTATTAAATACTTTGTTTCATACCCACCGTACACTTTTACGTTGAATTTTTCAATGATTATAATTACTAATCCCGTTAACTTTTTTAGTTAAAAGAATGAATGGACTTTTGTGCAGAGATTATGAATGAAGAAAAAACATGAGTGTATACGTATTACAGTTGATCCTATGAGTATGTACGTCTGCAAATACATGGCAAAATCATGTACCAGGTGGTGTGTAACGGAGTCTTATAGCACACTTAGTTTCTTGCAAATTTATGTACTTAATATCCCTCTACACGCAACACTGGTATTAAATACTTTGTTTCATTCCCACCGTACACTTTTACGTTGAATTTTTCAATGATTATAATTACTAATCCAGTTAACTTTTTTAGTTAAAAGAATGAATGAACTTTTGTGCAGAGATTATCAATGAAGAAAAAAGACGAGTGTATACGTATTACAGTATGTTCTAGAAATTCTGTTTTGGAGAGTTTGAAGTTGGCTTCGAAAAGATAAAGAAATAAAAAGGTGGGCATTCTGAAATGAGACGTCATACCACCGAGTATAGACATACAGTTGAGAAGTTAATTGACTAGTTAATAAGCGGTTAAAGCTTAAAATATTTAAATTAAATAAAAGTTAAGCAACTAAATTAAAAAAAAAAATAAAATAAATAAAATGTTTTAAGAAAAGAAAAGAAGAACTTTATAAGTTAATTTAAAGAAGGGAATGACGAAACATCTTCATTGAGCTTGAATGTCAATTGTTCCAGAATTCGCTAGAGGTTAAGCGTCACACGTGGTTATTGGATCAACTAGCTGTGGAAATAATATCAAATAAGTTCTCATCAAATTACCCGTTCCTACATGAGAAGCGTAACATTTCAATAAGCAAGCCTCCCAGTTGTAACTAATTTAATCTAAGTACATTTTTCCCCTTCCTCCTAAGAAGATTTCTTTAATAATATTATCATGAAATAACCAAGAATTTAAAATAGTGTTCAACCTAATATTAATGTTTAAATTGTTAAATACGTTTAATGCTTACTTTTACCAAATTATTAATTTTAATTATTGTTAAAATTCTTTAAATTTGGTTATACATAAGTTTATTTGTTCTACCCCATACAATTAGTCAGGCATGTTCTGCCTCTCGCAAGTTTTTGAAATCGCATGTGATTTCAAAAACGCCAACTTTTGTTTTACATGTTCTGAAACTCACGCGTTTTGCTTGCGATTTGCTTTTTTTCAAACTAATGTTCGAAAAACAAAAACATATGATTTGACGGTGCAAAACATAAAGATCAAAAGAAAATTAAAAAGATGGCAGCAGCCTTCATGCTTAGTTTAATTTCTTCAAATAAACATTAAATTAAAAAAAAAAGAAATTAAAAAACGGATGCTTAGAGATAATTTAAATCTATTGGATATTCCAAACCAATAATTTAAAAATTTTATACAAAGCAAGAAATAATTTGGCGACAAATGAAATTTCTATTTGTGATGTTGCATTTAGCAACTTTGAAGAAAAAGATTACTCAGGCCGTGAGTAATCAGTACTTAAAAAATATTTTTGCTTATTTTGTTAGTTATAACATACACGTTCAAAACGCAGATCATCCTAAAAATAATTGAGATATATTTATTAACGTACATTAACACTTAATTCGCCCATTTTATAGCCACCAAATGTTTATTTAAGATTTTAAAATGTAAATAAATGCATTTTTATTTGACTACCCACTAGACATTTAACCGCACTGATACTAATATATTTTCGAACATCAATAAGAACAGCTGTTTTTATGAAATCGCAAGTACTCAAGGAAAAACCAACATAAACAATTGATAAAAAAAGGGCATATTTTAAATTTATTATTTAGCACTTTAATTGTGTAAAAATAAAAATAAATTTTGATAAAAATAAAAGAAAACATATTAGTTTTTATTTGTTTATAGTTTTATTGTTGTTTTAAAGCTTATTTAAAGTGTAACTTATAACTTCACTTCAGTCTGTGCTTGCGATTTCAAGTCGTCAAATTTCTTGCGATTGTGAACTACAGAACACCTTTCATGCGATTTCAACTCACATCGCAAGTTTTAGGCAATTTGAACTATTAAAACGTGATCGTGTAAATAGGTTCACCCCTAGTATATGTATTTGTTACATGTGTTCCTTTGGTACGGTTTCATTCATTAAAATGTGTACGATCTCTTTCATTCTAACTAATGTTAATTTTAATGTCAATCGTATTATATTGTAAGCAATATATTATAAGACAACAATAATTTATCGTTTCATTACTGTTTCACCAAAGAAAACTGCACAGGCCTGAGCAACGTTGGATGAAAGTACAGTGAGTAAAATAATAAAAGAAAAAGTATTGTATTATCATTTATAGTAAAATCGTTTAATATACATATCAATATGTATTTAAATTAACATACTAAACTGTTATGAAGGAATACAATTAATTTTGTCACTTTAGCTTAATAAAATCAATATGAATTCGATTTAATTGCCTTTCAAAATAAGTAAAGGCACACTTAAGTAAGTAAATTTGTTTTGGGGTTCTTAAGATAATTATTTCGAAGATTCTAAGAACATTGGTTGGTGTGGGCAAAGATCTATTACATCAAAAGATTAAGTTTGTGGTGCAATTGGATGAGCCTTTCTCTAATCATTTTCATGTTCAGTAACAGAATTAGCACGTTTGACTTTGTATTGATAACAGCGGGACGTAGATGTGAGCAAGAACCACCCCCATCTGGCGAGCATGGCCTCTATTATAACGTGCGGTAATATTTTACCCTAAAAATAACATCTAACTGAAAACTAAACCTAAAAGAGAAAATTACCATCACAGGTGGCAGTGGCGAATTCATTCATTTTTGCCATTGCAAAATATGTCAAACTCAATGCATAAAAAATCGACCTCAATTTTTTTTATATGAAGCTAGTTAAGGAACACTACAACCTCAAGCTTTTTAAAACAAAGATACAAACATAATTTAAGCTAAAGCAAGATCAGGCATGTTAAACTAAAACAAAGATACAAACATAATTTAAGCTAAAGCGAGATCAAGCATGTTAAACTAAAACAAAGATACAAAACATACTTCAAGACACAAACATTAGCTGCAATAAAACAAAGATTATTTGTAATAAAACAAAACCAAGGTTATTTGTAATAACATGCTAAATTGTAATCGAAATAAAGATACAAATACTTTAGGACAAAGACATTTATTTCAGGGAAATTTCAAATGTAAACATATTCTAGAGATAAGAAAATATCAAACACATTTTTAGTAAACACAATTTACAAACAAACAACCCAAAAAAGGGTATGTTAATAAAAATAAGATAAAGAATGTACATTTTCATAACTAACCCTAGTTTAAGCAAACAGGTACTACGAGGGCTGCTCTATATATTTTTGGCCTAATAGTGAAAATGCGAATATTTATAATCAAAAATGGTTTTATTGTTTTTCAAAGTATTCTCCAGCATGATTTATACACTTTTGCATGCGCTCAAGCCAGTTGTCGAAGCACTTTTTCCACTCCGATTGAGACACCTCTAAAACATGGTTTTTGAACACTTCAACAGCTTCTTCTGGCGACGAAAATCGTTGACCACGCTTTTTTTCTTAATGTGCGAAAACAAGAAGAAGTCATTAGGTGCCAAGTCAGGGCTGTACGGCGGATGACCCATTAATTCAACGTTTTGGCCGGTCAAAAACGCTCTGGTTTGAGCCGATGTGTGAGAGCTCGCATTGTCATGGTGAATAATGATTCGTCTTCTCTTGTTAGTTTTTCAAATTTCTCCGATGACTTCAGGCAAACAAATTGTAGTGTACCACTCAGAAGTGACCGTCCTACGTTGCTCAAGCGGAACAGTTGCCACATGACCAGTTTTGCCGAAGAAACAGACGACCATTTGCTTCGAAGTGCTTCTTCCACGAACAACTTTCGTTGGATTTTGCTCGTCTCTGAAGACCCACACGGTCGATTGTGGTTTCGTTTCGGGCTCATACGCATAGATCCATGATTCGTCACCTGTGACAATATTATAAACGTCTTTTGAAGCACCGCAATCGTATTTTTGCAACATTTCTTTGCACCAATCGACATGAGCCTTTTTTGAGCGACTTTCAAATTGTGCGGGATCCAACGAGAACAAACCTTTTTTTACGGCCAGGTGTTCATGCAGTATCGAATGTATGCTGGTGGAAGAAATGTCCAAGGATGTCTCTATCTCTCGATATGTCGCATGTCGATCTTGCATTATGAGTTCACGCACGGCATCAATGTTCTCTGGCACAACAGCCGTTTTTGGACGACCTTCACGGAATTCGTCTTTGAGCGATCTTCGGCCACGATTAAATTCATTATACCAATTTTTTACAGTGCTATAGGATGATGCTTCATCGCCATACAAAGATTTAAGTTCATCACTGCACTCTTGTCGTAATAATCCACGTCGAAAGTTGTGAAAAATGATGGCACGAAAATGTTCACGAGTTAATTCCATTTTTTTCTATGTTAATTTTTTAAAGTCACTGCAAACACCACAAATAATGGTCGTACGTCAAAACGTTTTGAGTACGATTATGCTTAAAAATGACAAACTTTCCAATGATAATGTCAGATTGCACTTGGCAGCACTCAGTGTTGCCAGGCCAAAAATATATATAGCAGCCCTCGTAAAACTCAACATTATATAAAAAGATTATTTTAAGACATGAGGGCAGTCTAAATTTAACACGAGTCTCAATCGAACATCAGTATTAAACATAAGTGTATAAGCGCATAGCCGCTTAATAAATTAATTTTTTTTTTAAATCTAAAAAGAGAAATCTTTAACTAGCTTGAAACTTCCTGCAACGTCGATAATGAATTTACTCGCCACTGCCACCACCTGGTACATGATTTCGCCATGGTATATATAAATACAAACACTAAAAATTTTTTTTTAATTTTTCTGGAAAAAATGTATTTTCTTGTTCCAAGATTAGGCTTATTCTACAACTTTTTGTTGTACTGTTTCTTTACTGAAACACTATTTTTTATTAAAAAGGAAAAAAATGTTTGAAAAAACAGTATTTTTGTTATGTTAAAATTAAGTGCCGGTTTTTTAAATTGCTATATATATTATCAAAGCAAATTAAAATTTTATTCGCCTCAACCACTTGTTTTTGACACGGACTCAAGGCGAATTAATACAGGTGATTGCACGGCTACAACAATGCAACAACAAAAAACACAACAGGGATTTTGTTGCTATAAAATTAAGGTGTGTTGTCAAAATATATTGTTTTGAAATTAAAGAAAATTAAAACTTTTTAAATACATATGTATAAAATTCAAATGTAGTTACAATTTAAATTATGCAAAAATTAGGTTAGATAAAAGTGTGATCAAAACCCCCAGTTTCCTTTAGAGCAAATGTTTAAACAATTCACATATAGTTCTTTAATTTTTACAGAAAAAAAAACGTGCATTTAAAATTAAACAGGGGTTACTATGTAACTCGATTCGAATGTTCGAACAGCTCGAAAGTTGTATTCGATCCGAATTTGAGCTCTTACTATGCAACACTTTCGGATCGAGTGAAAACTGCTGCCACTAATTGGAACTATTTTTGGCAGTACTTAGGAATGTATTATTCAAAGTTGGCAGCATTTCCTACGCAAAAATGTCAAAAATATCAAAATAATAAAAATAAAAGTTAACAAGAAATATATGTTTATTATAAAAATGGAATAATAAAGAAGAGATGGAATTGACCTCAACCGCTGTTTCAGACCTTGAAGACAGAAATCAGTTCTTAGCCTTAGCTCAAGCTTTAAGAAATCAAATAAAAAACAATTTATAAAAAAAGTTAAAGTTTTTTATTTTCAACCTCCAATTTTAGTTCATAGTCGAATTTCCTTTTTGCAAGCTTATAATTTTTCTCGTCTATATCTACTTGCCTTCTTTTGTATTTAACTAGAGATTTTAAACTACTACTTTTTTTTTCTAACACTGATATGGAGCTCTTGTGGTACTCCATTTGATTATTGACCAGCAATGTTTGCTTTTATGGCACAGCGTGATTGAATGGTGCTCGTGGTGTGATGGGTGTGCGAGCAGTTGATGAACAACGCGGTGGGGAAGGGGCAGACACCAATTCATCTGTCTCCCCCATATCATGTTGGTTACACATGTAATCATGTACAGTGTAAACATCTTGCTCGTCGTCAGGTGTGTAGATACTGTTTGCTCCAAATTTTCTCACCCCACTCATACCGTCAACCGCCTCCTTCATTTGAAGTTAATTAATTACACTTTCTTCAAGTGCGGTGAATGAACATATTTTTGCCGGACCACCGCCTGTGCCCGAAAAATTAATGCGGTTCTTTCGCAATTTGGTCTTAAGGTGGGTCTTGTGGTCTGCCCAAACCTAAGGAGAAAAAATTAATTTAATTTTAAACAAACTATGAATTACTTACCTTTTTCCAACCGACCACTTCCCACATTGGTGGACCGGCTGCATTTAGGTCTTCTACCAATCGTGCCCATAAGTCATTGGTGGCTTGTTTGGCGTCCGCAGCTTTTATGTACCCCTTAGCCAACTGTGGATGCTCCGTCATAAAGTTGAGCATGATCTCAAATTGGCTTTGCTTAGTATTTAAATTTTTCGTAGTGTTTTCCCTATTGAAAAAGACTTGAATTAACAGTTATTTATCAATATATATATATATATATATATATATATATATATATATATATATATATATATATATATATATATATATATATATATATATATATATATATATATTTAAGAAATACTTACATTTTTCAGCGTCTGCTATCGTTGTTTCGATTTTTTATGTATCATCCGTTAACTAAACATCAAACGACTACAATTGTCAACTTTCGACCGACTTTGACACCTGAATTCGAAATACATAGTGATGCATATCCGAAAGTAGAGTGTGAGTATCCGATAATCGGATATGGCAACTCGAAAGTAGGAAATGTATTTGCGAATTCGAGTTAGTTGGTAGGAAAAATCCGAATTCGTAATATTTAACCTTCGAATCGAGTAACATAGTAACCCCCCTGAGAGTCTGATTTTAGAGCTGTTTATTTTAGTTCTAACCAAAAAATGTGTTATATATACAAATATATTATCAAATGTGGAAAGAACTATTACATTGTAACACCAAATTCGAAAACTTCACTCTACAAGTTTTAATTTTGTTAAGAAAATTATTAATCTCTCACCCACAAATACAAATTTATTTTAATACTTCCAAAAAATATTTTTATTTATTTAATTGATCAACATATCTTGCGGAAAGGAATGTGGCTACAGAATTCTTTTTGTTGAGTCAGAAAAAAACAAGTATACGGATATTGTTGGCGCCCACCGTAATATAAAATGATAGTATGTTGAATAGGTTAATGCTTGTTTATTTTATTAGTTGTTTTAAATTTTATAATTTTCTTTTTTTTACTAAGTTTGGCGAAATTTTGTTTTTTTGTTTATCTTATTTTTGTCTGCACTTCTTTTTTTTCTTGAGTTTTTCTTTTTGTTTGGTTGATTATGGTTTCTTCTATACATTTGCTTGTTTGTTGACTTATTTATTTATATTTATTTGATACTTGTTAGGAATTGTATGTTGGTTGCAATTTGAATTTTCTTGTTTTTATTAGTTCTTAAAAATTAAAAGTTTAAAATAAGAAATTATTAAATTTTATAAGAAAATATTTTCTTCTTACCATGCGTGTTTGGTTGAGGCGGCTGTCAAATTTTTATATGAATGAGTATGTGTGTATTACTTTGTGGTATACGCATGATACAGTTGCCAGCACTGTTTAGTTATACACTGTGGTTTAGTGGACTTCTGTTTAGAACAGGGTAATGCCGGAATCAATAAAAACAAAAAAAAAAAACAGAATTGTATTTAGCATTATAATTATATGGTACACGGTGAGAGAAGTTAGTAAATTTAAAAATTCAAAAATATATTTATGAATGAAAATAAATCTTACCGTTTATTCTGAGAACCTGACTGGCATATGTTTTCCGTTGAAAGAGCTAGTCGGAAACCTCCTTGGTCCCTGCGTCCGTGACATAAATGGCGCCCAATCGTAATGCAGAGAGCGTAGTGTAGAAGATCTACACACTACGCAACTACAAAAAATATGTACTGCAATTTGGAAAGCTAGGTATTCCATAAGTTTCCCAAATTGAGTGGATATGGCAATAGACCAATAGTTTTAACATACATAGCCCAACGAATTTTTAGCCGATCGGAAGCGACGTTTGAAAGTTCTTGGTAGCCCATAAGAGAGAAGAAATCTTTTAGAATGGTTGTAC
Source organism: Cistogaster globosa (assembly GCA_937654795.1). Taxonomy (NCBI): domain Eukaryota; kingdom Metazoa; phylum Arthropoda; class Insecta; order Diptera; family Tachinidae; genus Cistogaster; species Cistogaster globosa. The sequence continues at coordinate 88,337,553 of OW569403.1, forward strand.
CGAGGAGTAAAAGCTTTGCTGAGGAAGAGCGATGAATTCGACCATTTCAATCTGAAAAGAGAACAATATCTTAGAAATCTGTCCGGTAAAGTATAATTGTATTGTTGTCATTTTCTGTTGTTATTTTGTATAGTTAGTTTCAGTTCATTTTTATATGAGTGTAAAATGAAGGAAGTCTTTGGTAGCCGGCTGGGGGATAATTTGACTGGACCTAGTGTCTGTAGTATCAAAAATTATTTCTCATATCTCATCTCTGAGTATTGCTGGAGATATGATTGTATGAAGAAAATCATTTAAATAATTTTTTTTTATTTTTGATTTACGTCACGTCACACTGATTGCATAATTTGAATTAAGTTACCTCTCCGATATCCTAAACCTATCTTCATGCCAAGCCTGTGATAAAAATTGATTTACGAATATTGGAAGTTAAAAAGAAAATACAATATTTCATTGTTTTGATTTAGTGTTAGTTTTTTTATTTCAGTGTTAATAAACATATGTTATTTTATTATTGTTATCTAGTAACAGTCAAACGCCGGCCATCATTGGGGCCGATGCTAACGCTCATCACCATATGTGGGGCAGCACGGATGTCAATGAACGGGGTAAGTCTCTTTATGATTTTATATTATTTTATGACTTAAGTATTGTCAATAGGGGAAGCGAGCCTACTTTCGTCACTACGAGTAGAAAGGAGGTTCTCGATCTTACCTTGACAGGTGGTGGCTGGTCTGATATTGTCAGAAATTGGAATGTCTCTCAAGAGTGCTCCTTTTCTGACCATAGGTATTTATCTTATAAATTAGATCTGGAATCAGTAGGTTCCGGAGTGTCTCACTCCTACATAAATAGAAAACAAACGGACTGGAATAAATTTCGGTCCATTTTAGAGCTTGGCCTAAGGCCTGCTCCCTTCAAGATTAATGACCACTGCGATATTGATCGGCCTGTTGAATTCTTGACCTTGCAGATATGCTCTGCGGCGAAAGCGGCCTGCAATTCACCGAAGCCAAGGGGTAAACCGAAACCCCCTTGGTGGAATACGGAGATTGCAGAGTTACGTAAGGAATGTAGAAGACTCTTTAATAGGGCCAAAATAGTGGAAACTGGCTGCCCTACAAGGATAAACAAAGGGAGTTTAAGTATGCCATACGTAGATCCAAAAGAGCCTCGTGGAAAACTTTCTGTGGCACCATAGAAAGCTCGTCAGAAACCAGCAGGCTACGCAGGATTCTTAGCACGTCCCCGAGAGTTATTGAGAGTATTCAGAAGCCGGACGGTAAATGGATGGACTCTGTAATCGATACCTTGGAGACGCTGCTTGATACTCACTTCCCTGGTAGTGAAGGAATTGACGAAGCGATGGGGATTGTGAATTCCGCGTCGGTTTTTCTACCCACTTTCCGGGTGACCAATGCTCACTTAGAGTGGGCCATCATGTCGTTTGATGCCTTTAAGAGTCCTGGAATTGACAATATCATTCCAGCGGACTTGCAACATGGCATAGACCTCATAAAACCATGGCTATTGCAAATCTACAATGCTTGCCTGGAAAATACTTACATGCCCATAGGTTAGCGTATAGCCCGAGTTGTTTTCATCCCTAAAGCGGGGAAGACATCTCCTATTAAACCCAAGGACTTTAGGCCCATAAGTCTGTCGTTCTTTTCACTTAAAATACTGGAAAGTATTCTTGATCTGCAGATCAGAAACTCCATAAATCCCGCGCTTTTCTCTAGCTCGCAGCATGCCTACACGAAAGGGAAATCTGTGGAAACAGCGCTGCATGTGTTATTATCCGATGTTGAAAAGTCCCTTTCAAATAAGGAATTTACGCTTGCAGCGTTTCTTGACATAGAAGGAGCTTTCAATAACGTCTGCCCCAATGCCGTTATAAAGGCCCTCATGGATCTCGATCTTGATGCAAATCTGGTGGGATTCATTGCACAACTACTGAGGACACGTATCATCACGTCCACTTTGGGAAATGATCATGTTGAAAGGGTAGTGAAAAGAGGCACTCCACAAGGTGGCGTATTGTCTCCTCTCATCTGGAATCTGGCAGTCAACACGCTGCTACGACGACTGGACCAAACGGGTAATAGGGTGATAGCTTATGCTGATGACATTGCTATCGCAGTCTCTGGGAAGTACCTGACAACACTCACAGAACGGATGAACTATTCGCTTAATGTTCTGTCTCAATGGTGCTGCGATTTTGATCTTGCTGTTAACCCCGGCAAAACGGAGGTTATGCTCTTCACACGAAGATACAAGATCCTAAATTTTACTGCACCTAGGCTGAATGGCATTGTGCTCAGTGTAAGTAAAAGTGTGAAATACCTTGGGGTGATACTTGACCCCAAACTTCAATGGAAGGAAAACATTGCCGAAAGAGCTAGAAAGCGACCTGTGCGCTCTATCTCTGTCGGAGAGCTCTAGGACCAAGATGGGGCCTTCAGCCTCGAATCATCTCCTGGCTCTACAAGGCAGTTATAGAGCCAAATATTCTCTATGGAGCTGTGTTTTGGTGGCCCGCTCTTGAGAGACTGGTCAGCCAAAAGCCACTTGACAAAGTCAGGAGAACAGCCGCCATTTTGATTACTGGGGCTCTTCGAACTACTTGGACAAAGGCTCTGTTTGCTCTTCTCCATTGGTTACCCACCAAACTTCTGATATTGCAACAGGCTAAATGCTGTGCAGCCAGACTTAATGCTCTCTCACGCTGGCTCAGGCTGGACATAGGGCACTCTAAGATTATCGATCGGGATGTTCCACTGCCATCAATGGTGGACTACATCTCTTCTACTCCCGCTCTGGACCACGGGTTTCGGATCCATATTCCAAATAGGGAGATTTGGGTCCGTAACGAAGTGGTCGTGGGTGGTACTGTTGACATCTACACCGATGGCTCGAAACTGGACGACAGAGTCGGTTGCGGAATCTTCTCCAATTATCTTGGACTAAGACTCTCCCTCAGACTCCCCGACTACTGCAGCGTCTTTCAAGCCGAGGTAATGGCCATTCTGAAAACATCCGAAATAGCGCTCAGGGACGATCTTTCTGGTCATGCTATTCGGATATTTTCGGACAGTCAGGCGGCAATCAGGGCGCTTGCTGGTGCATATAGTACATCTAAGCTAGTCCTGAGTTGTCGCTCATTACTGAACACTTTATCGGAGCGATCACAGATTGACCTGTTCTGGGTCCCTGGTCACAGGGTTATCCAGGGTAACTGTGAGGCCGATGATCTCGCAAAACGGGGCACATTGCTTCCTAATGTCTCCCCGCTACCAGACGTTGGAATTCCTCTGGCAACGGTGAAAATGGCCATAAAGAACCACTATCTAAATTTGGCTCGCAAATTATGGGTAGATGAAAGTCCCTGCTGTGTCTCCAGACAACTTTGGACTACACTGGACCTCAAGCGGACCAGGCAGCTGCTCAGACTGGACAGAAAATCCATAAGTATCACGGTCTCGGAACTTACTGGACACTGTCTAATCGGTAGGCATGCTGAAAGACTTGGTCTGCCTTTTAATGATTTCTGCCGCAGCTGTGGCTCGGAGGATGGGGAAGAGACCGTACTGCACCTCCTGTGCCACTGCCCATCCCTGGCTCGAAGAAGACTAAGAATTCTGGGATCTCCTTTCTTTGGAACTCTTACGGAGCTATCATCCCACTCTATAAGGGACATAGAGAAGTTCATCCGTGAATCCTCATGGTTCTCGGCTGGGTAATGGGAGTCATGCCGCCTTCTTTGTGGTATCACAACGGGCCATTCGTTTGTGCTCAAGTGAGCTTCGTCGCGAGAGGCTGCCACTCCTAACTAACTAACTAACTATCTAGTAATTTATGGCACTTTTATTTTATTTTTTTTACTAATTTTTTTATTTATTGAGTTGTGTATTTATTGAGTTGTTTATTTATTAAGTTGTGTATTTATTGAGTTGTTTATTTATTTTCTTGTTTATTTATGTCCTTTTTTATACATTTATCTAATTATTTATTTATTTGCTTTTCTACATATTTATTTATTTATTTATTTATTTTTTTTTTTTTATTTAGGAGTAATTATTAATTTTAGTGTTTATTTAGAGTTACATGCATTTATATTTTTCATATAATTATTGATTTTAATATCACTTATAAATATATATATATTTTTTGTTATTTAATTATTTTTGCTTTTTTGCGTATTTTTTAGTTAGATATTTATTTATTCGATTACTGAATTGTTTATTTATGTATTTGTTTTGATATAGTAGTATTTATTTATATAATTGTTTATTTGTTTTTTTTTAATAATTTCTTTTAATATTTAATCTTTGATTGTATTGTTTATACATAATTAATTTTTTTCTGCATTTTATTTATTTCTTTTATGTTAGTTTTTTTTATTTTCGATTTGTTTATAGACATAATTGCAACTTTTTGAAATTTTTAGCATAAGTTCTTAGAAATACAAAAAAAAAAAAAAAACGAGATATAATAGACTTGTGCTCAGGTTATGTAACGACGATAGGTCTAGAAAAAGAGATAAGCAAGTTCAATTTGATCTAATTAGATCTACACCATTCGCGTTCGGAAAAACTTATAACTCGAATACCCCAAGTCGTAAATCTAGCGCTTTTAGAAATTTAGAAATGACCCAGCCTTCAAATCTAGATCCCCAATTTCACGATAAGTCTCGGACCATTATCGTTTCGCAGCCTTTTATAGTATTACAAATGCCGCCTTCTCTAACTAAAGATTTCCTGCATAGACGGTATTCGACCGAACGCGAGGTATAACAAAAAAAGCTCCGCTTGCCTCATTCCTCCATAAAATGGTCGATTTTTAGTATAATGTTATAAAAATTAAGGGTTGTACAGAAATTTTTCGCATTACATATCTGCTAAAAACTGATTTTTACTCCAGTGGGCAACCTTTTGAATTCTTGAACTGCGCCACTAAACTAAATTTAAGCCCAAACTAGTAACTTAATTAGATCACGAACGCGGATGTGCACATCACAAGCAGAGACCACATAATCCTATAAGAAAACAGGCACAAAATTATAACGTGTTATTATTAATATCACTCTTTCTGTAAGCATGCCTTGACAATACACTTCAGGAACTGCGAACACGGCCCCCCGTTGCACTGCCTTTTTTTTATAAATTGAAATGTTTTATTTTGTTTTTTATTTGCCATAAACATAAATTCAACTTTTTGCGTTTCTTAAAATCAATTTATGTATTTTTAATAATTTTCCTAAGCAAGCTAAATTCGCCTTGACAACTAGAATGTAAACAGCTGATGAGCTTTTTCGCCCGTGCGTTCACCTGTATTATTTCGCCATGCACGCGCTCCTACAAAAAAGTTGCTTTGTTGTATCCATTAGCCGATGACTACACCTTAATGATTCGCCTTGGACATGGCGAAATAATTACTAGGTAGTCGCAATGGCGAATTCGTGCATTTTCGCGGTTGTAGAGCACCACCATGGCGTAATAATACTAAGTGGTCCCGATAGCGAATTCATTGATTTTCGCCGAAACGTTAAGTGTCAAACATCATATAGAAAAAAATTATACACATTTTTTATGTATGGAGTTTGACATTTCAGATTTTGGCGAAAATTATTGTATTTGCAATTGCGACCACCTAGTATTGATTCGACTTGAGCACCACTTTGATGTCAAAAATAGCTGACTAAGCAAAAGGAAGCCGAATTTAATTTTTCCCTCTATCATCATTTCGTACTTTAAATGAAGCTATACCCAGTTGGTTTCTTTATCCTGTATATACAGCAAATCCTCACATTTCATTTTTTAAATTTTATAAAACTTTAAACGTTTTACATTTTTCAGCTCTTTGAAAATTGTTGAATTTATTTTAAAATTTTGACAACAACTTCGAACATAAACAAAAAACACTTGGGTCTTAAGACCACCTGGTAAATTATTTCGCCATGGCCTTGGCTATAGGCAAGGCGAATTAAATATGTGACTTCATTGGATCATGCGGTCATCATATGTTAGCTGCTTCCATTTGTGAGTTGTCAAAATAGTTGTTTTTTTTTTCTTATTGCATGTGACCTTTCTAAAACACAAAATTTGAAATTTTGAAAGTATCAGAGCGAATAATTATTATGAAAAACTTTACTTACCTTTTAAAATCCCTTGGAAAGATAAGAGGATTCTCTTCTGGTGGACATCCTTTTATGCATCTTAAAATCCTGAAATTTAAAAAGAAAAAGTTGACTTAATTAAACGGATAATATCTAACAATTATATAAAATTAAAAGATATTAATAAGCAAAGAGCTTTAGCAACATCGGTCTTAGCTCAAACGGATAAATTTCAATTTTTGTATGTTGCACAATTACATGATGTCTGTCAATTGTAGTTAGCTTCCTGCACAGTTTAAAGATAGAATTATAAACACACCCAAATATTAATATAAAAATGTTACGTTAACAATCAACACATTTGCCTTCTGCTACAAATAAAAAATATAAATTTCACTTATTTTTAATAGTTTTATTAATTTTACAAAAAATCTCACTCTTATTTTTGCCTGTGATTAAACGTTTAATATTTTCTTGCGCCAGGAACACAAATCAAAACAAAATTTAAGTCGATAGGATGTCAAGAAAGAGATGCACAGAAAAACACATTTATAGCCGTCTCCTGACACCTCTGTATACCCTGTGCTAAAAACTACATCTCTTCTTTTTGCAAAATTGGTTACATTTAACAAAACTCCATTCATAATGCGGTTATTTGTCCCAATGTGCGCTTTAGAAAAAATTAATATTATTATTATTTTCAATAATTTCACAAAATTTAAATGCGGTGAAGAAAAATACGTATAGAAGCCGTTATGGATGTCATTTCGTGGATAAGGAGCAGTAAAGGGATAAAATCAAGCTTCATTATAAATTTTTACACACTTTTTTGTTCTATGGAAGTTTTAAATACATATATATATATTTACATGACACAAGATATTACAAAAAAAATTCCTAGGAAAATAAAAAGTGTAAACAAAATTTGACACCTGAAAACGTAAACAAAAAATATTACCTGATCTACTTACACTACCTAGTATATTAATATGCCTTTTTTGAAACCTTTGTTATTTTCTTTTCCAAATTTAACAGCTGGGAATGAAGAAAAAAAATTTATCTCAATGGAAATTATTAAGATTTTCAAACATTTTTTTTGGAAAGTGACATAAGTATAGTTGAATAAAGTGTCCAAACATAAAAATGTTTCAAACAACTAATATATTTTGTTCAAAACTTAATATCTTTAATACTACTGAAAGAATTTTTTCACAATATAGTTTAATAAAAAGCAAATTTTGAAATAAGCTTGACTTTCAAATGATTCCCAATTTGTCTGGTCTGCAAAAAAATTTATTTTAAACTTACAACATTTTGTCTTTCTCAACAGAATATGAATTTTAAATTGATCTTAACAAATTTTGCTTTATTAATTTTTTTAATTCTATTTGGTTTGTATTATTATAATATCAATAACAATAATTTATTATTATATAATTGTAAAGCAGGTATTTAATTTTGTTATAAAAAGAAAAAAAAACTTTTAATGAAACAAAAGCAGTGTACTCAGTGAAGTTTGATTTTTTTACAGATTTATGATGAACGTAATCTTTTCTCAACTCACAACTACCTACCTGTATATACTGTTGTTCTATTATGAAACGAAAGGTTCGCTTGTGTATTATAAAGACCGAAACATGGCAAAATAATACTAGGTGGCAAGGCAAATTGAATACTCGGTAAAATTGATAGCCCAGGTGATCGAATTCGCTTTACAAATTTTTCCTAACCAACGTCAAAAATTGCTTACATTTTGCTGACGCGCCATTTAAGTACATGAAAGAAATTTTCAGTTTAAAATCGAATAAAATTTTTTAAACCATTAGTTTTTTTGAAAAAACAGTGAATGTGTAAAAAAGCCGCTGTGTGATAAGCAAAAAAGAGTATGTGTGCAGTTAAAATATAAATTAAAAGAAACAAAAAACAACATTTATTGAAAAGAAAATGCTTCTTTGAGAAACATTTTAATAAAACTGCGTGGTTTGCAAAATAAGAAGTGCGGGAATAGAACCAAGGCAAGTTCCTTGAGTGGAACTTTTTTCAATTTGCCGAAAGACACCAGAGGAAAAATACAATGAAGTAGAACTTGTTCAGTAAATTTAGTTTTATTCTCTGTTGTTTTATTATGTTCATCACTGCTAACTGGCACGTACATGAAAATTAACACAAGCAAAATACACGCGCTTTTTGTTTTTTTCCTGATGCGGTTACCTAGTATTCAATTTGCCTTGCAAGGTGGTCTCGATAGCGAATTCAATGACTTTCGCCGAACGTAAAGTAACAATCCAAGCTAAATCAATTTACCAGGTGTCAGCATAGGCGAATTCAGTATTTTTTGCTGGTATACACGACTGTCAAACTCCACATATAATAATTATGTCTACATATTTTATATATGGAGTTTTACAGTCGTCTATACCAGCAAAAAATAATTAATTCGCCTGCGCTGCCACCTGGTAAATTGATTCGCCTTGTAAACACCATTTAAAAAAGATTATACACATTTCTTATTTATAGAGTTTGACATTTCAGGTTTTGGCGAAAATTAATGATTTTGGCATTATGACCATTTAGTATTGATTCCCCTTGCGTACATATATATATATATATATATATATATATATATATATATATATATATATATATATATGTATATATAACACGGCGTCTTGACGAGCCATTAAATTGTTCAACAAAACGTCGACAGAATGAAGGTTTTCACACTATACTAATTTTTAATCCGCACAACTTTTGTTCTTTCGTATTTACACTAGATTAATTATGCTGGCATAAAATTGTGCACGTATACACAGCTTTGTGTTGATTAGTATTTTCTTTGTTTATTTCACGTTTGCCTGTGTTTTCATAAGTGTGAATATGTTAGTTTTGTTCTGCTTGTGCGGGTTGAAACTGGTTGTAAAATTGTGCCAACCAAAAACGAATTTTTTCACCGAAAAAGCCAACAAACTGCGATTTTATGCCAGCATAATTAGTCTAGTGTGAAATCCTCAATAAGTACAAACATTTTTTCATGTTCTTCTATGTGGAGAAAACGTGGCTATGTTCATGTCTTGTTTGTTCACTTTTTTTAAATATATTTTCATTAGTTTATTATTGTTTTTTGTTAATCCACATACATATGAATAAAAAAATTTACAGGCATTTTGTAAAAAAAAATCGCCTCAATTCTAACTTATGTAGAATTTTTAAAATGAAGGTGACGTTTGATTGCAGACATCGTTGTTCAAACAAATGTTCTTATAACGTTGTTCGAACAAATGTTCTGACAATGTTGTTTAAACATGAACATGATGTCGACAACGATAGTCTACACCAACCATGTTAATGTGCGCACAAGAAATTGTTAAATGGTGTAAGGGCAGAGAAATATTAATAGTCGAGCCGCCGCCGAGTGGTGCGGCTTGTCACGACTCAAAAATGTTAGCCGGCAATTTTCATACTTTAAATTTTGTGTATTTAAATTACTTTCTGTAAAGAAATATAAATCAAAATTTGAAGCTGTTTTTTTAAACTGATTGAAATAGAAATATATTTCTATAGAAAATAAAGCATAACTTATTAAATGTATGTAAATAGAATAATTTTATTAATTTTTAAAATCTTGCGTCCTTATTTGTAACATTTACTTCATCTTAAGTTTGTTTATTTGTTGTTCTTCTTCTTCCTAACACAATACACAAGAACTCTTTGATAGTCGGCTTTAGCCGACTTACAGCCGCCGCCGACAATTTTTTGCTCAGCCGCCGCCGAGTTTATATCACGACTTGTTTCTCTGTTTAAGGGCTAGTCAAGACGGCGTGCAAAGAAAAAATACTTTCCAACAGAATTCTTAAAAATAAAAGCAACAAAATAAATGGATTATAGCTGTATCTCAGAAAAATGTTTATCATCTTTAATAAAAATAAGGCATTCATCAATGAGGGTTTTCACATTAGACTAATTGTGCTGGCATAAAATCGCAGTTTGTAGGCTTTTTCGGTGAGGAGAGTGGTTTTTGGTTGGCACAATTTTTCAACCAGCTTCAACCCCGCACAAGCAGAACAAAACTAACACATACACACTTATGAAAACACAGGTTCTGCGTTTTTTTTTTGCAGAGCGATTTTTAGTGTTTAGTTGTCCATCGACGCGTAAACATGAATACATCAATGATGAATTTTATTATGATTGAATTCAATTTTCTTTTAATATTTTATCAAGGGAAATTAAGTTTAAAGTTAATTTAAGTTTATTTTTATATGTATTTTACAGGAAAAAAATTGAAAACGAACTTTATGTCAAATATGAATAAAATATTAATTGAAATCTTCAGCTTCTAGGAGTGATGATGCAGCTTGCAAGTTACAGCCACTAGAAATTCCTCCTAAAATTATTGCCAATTCATCATTAATTATTTCAGCCACATTTCCGCATTTTATGTATGTGTTTAACGAACGAAAGGCAAACATGAAATAAACAAAGAAATTACTAACACACACAAAGCTGTGTATACGTGCACAATTTTATGCCAGCATAATTAGTCTTGTGTGAATACGAAAGAACAAAAGTTGTGCGTATTAAAAATTAGTCTAATGTGAAAACCCTCAATAGAATACAATTTTGAATTAAAAAAGCATAATACACTAAAATAGAAAACAGCAACTTGAAACAAATTTTTATTAGTTATCTGTTTTGAACTTTTGGTATTAGTTCAAAAAGTAATTTTAACTTATATAAGGGCAATTCTACTGCGACAGGTGGAACATCTTAACTCACTTTGAGTTTAAACTTAACTAATTTTTTGTCTTGCATATAAATAAATGTTTATTTTAACTTTTGGCATTAAAGGAATAGTTAAGGCAGAATTAGTCTTTACTTTCCGTTCCGTGACGAATCAGCTGATCAATTTCTGTTAAATGGAAAATATGTATTTGTGGTTTGTTATTACTTTGACGTTCTGTTCTGTTCCGTTCGAATCAGTAGAAAATAGAATTTAACATTAAGTTACTTGAAAGCTGTTTGGTAGTGTGAGCGCAAAATTGTAAACAAACCATTTTTGTCATTGTAATTGTAGTTGTTTTTGTTGTGTTGTGTATTGTGTGTTCTTTGTGTATTATAAACGGCTGGTTTGTTGTTACAGAAAAACTAATTACAATAATTTAAAAAGCAGAACGGCACGGCACAGAACAGCAACAGAAAGTAAAGACTAATGAGGCCTTTAAAGTACGTAGAAGAAGTTAACAAACTCGGAGAATTGACAAACTTTTAAAGTTAAGTTAAAGTATAGTTTTTATCATTTAGCAATTGTCTGAATAAGTATGTACATACATATATGTATGTAATTAGAAACAACCATGCATCTTTTCCTCAATAAGTTTTTTAATCGGCGAGAAGAAAACAAACTTTTTAGCAAACTTTTTGTTTGTTTTGGCAAACTTTTTTCAGAGTTGCATGGAACGTACTTTTTCTGTATACGTGTGAGCATTTTTTTTTTTTGAGTGTATGGGTACAACGTGCTTTGTAAAAACAAATTATGATCAAAAATGTACATTATTTAACATTAATTTTCACATTAATTTGTTAATGTTTTTTAAAACAAAAAAATTGAATTAGATGCGTCCAAATAGGTTAAATCAAATTTAATGGTTGTCACTTAAATGATTTTAGTAATATATAAGCTACATGGAAGACAAATTATTGCTTAGTTAAAAGCTTTTGATACACTTTTTTGCTAATAACTCCAAAACTATTTCGCGCGCACATATCCCACTAACCAGAATCGATAGGGGACAAAAATACGAATAAAACCTTGTACAAGTTGTTTTCTGAAAAACTTTCTAAAAAAAGTTATTAAACAGCAAACTTTGAAAAATTAGTAAAAATCGTCAAAATATTTTAAACTAGTATTTCGTTCATTACTCCAAAACGAGATCGCGCGCACATATCCCACTACCCGGAGTCGATAGATGACAAATATACGACGAAAACCTGGTACAAGTTGTTTTCTGAAAAACTTTCTGAAAAAAGTTATTAAACAACAAACTTTGAAAAATTAGTAAAAGTCGTCAAAATATTTTAAACTAGTATTTCGTTCATTATTCCAAAACAAGATCGCGCGCACATATCCCACTACCCGGAGTCGATAGGGGACAACTATACGAATAAAACCTGGTACAAGTTGTTTTCTGAAAAACTTTCTGAAAAAAGTTATTAAACAGCAAACTTTGAAAAATTAGTAAAAGTCGTCAAAATATTTTAAACTAGTATTTCGTTCATTACTCCAAAACGAGATCGCGCGCACATATCCCACTACACGGAGTCGATAGGGGACAAATATACGAATAAAACGTAATAGAAGTTATTTTCAGAAAAACTTTCTGAAGAAAGTTATTAAACAGCAAACTTTCGAAAATTAGTAAAGGTCGTCAAAATACATATATTAAACTGGTATTTCGTTCATTACTCCAAATTATAAATTAATAAATAATTATAGAGCATTTATTATTTTTAACATTAAAATAATTTTGAATGCTTTATACGGAAGACAGAAAGTTTTTCGAAAAATAACTTGTATTACGTTTTATTCGTATATTTGTCCCCTACCGATTCTGGGTAGTGGGATATGTGCGCGCGATCTGGTTTTGGAGTAATGAACGAAATACCACTTTAAAATATTTTGACGACTTTTACTAATTTTTCAAAGTTTGCTGTTTCATAACTTTTTTCAGAAAGTTTTTCAGAAAACAACTTGTAGCAGGTTTTATTTGTATTTTTATCCCCTATAGATTCTGGGTAGTGGGATTTGTGCGCGCGATCTAGTTTTGGAGTAATAAATGAAAAACTAATTTGATATATTATAAATGCTTTTTTTTAATTTTCTAAAGTTTGCTACCCTATAACTTTTTCCAGAAAGTTTCTTAAAAAACAATTGGGACCACGTTTTACTCTTTTTTTTAGCCTCTATCGATTGGCGTTAGTTGCTGTGATGCATGGCTCTTAGTTTGGATCTTATAACTAAGAAACCATTACATTTGATGACTAAATGTTTTAGGTATAACTCATGTATTTCTAAAATGGCGAAAGTGACAACCGAAAAATCTGATTCCGCAAGCTAAGAGCTTTTTATTTCAAGTTTTTATTTTTCAATCCATTAAAAATTAACGAGTTGTGATCGCTTTTAAAAACGCTTATTTTTTGTCTAATATTGTTTACGTTTTTGTTATGCACAACAAAAATACTCCGTTTTTTGCAACCCTGTTTAAAAAGTTTCCAATTTCTCAGAGTTTGTTTTCTTCTCTTGCGTAGTTTTTTATATGATAATAATGCCATACGCAAGAGAAGAAAACAAACTCTGAGAAATGGGAAACTTTTTAAACAGGGTTGCAAAAAACGGAGTATTTTTGTTGTGCATAACAAAAACGTAAACAATATTAGACAAAAAATAAGCGTTTTTAAAAGCGATCACAACTCGTTAATTTTTAATGGATTGAAAAATAAAAACTTGAAATAAAAAGCTCTTAGCTTGCTGAATCAGATTTTTCGGTTGTCACTTTCGCCATTTTAGAAATACATGAGTTATACCTAAAACATTTAGTCATCAAATGTAATGGTTTCTTAGTTATAAGATCCAAACTAAGAGCCATGCATCACAGCGACTAATGCCAATCGATAGAGGCTAAAAATACGAGTAAAACGTGGTCCCAATTGTTTTGTAAGAAACTTTCTGGAAAAAGTTATAGGGTAGCAAACTTTAGAAAATTAAAAAAAAAAACATTTATCATATATCAAATTAGTTTTTCATTCATTACTCGAAAACGATTTCGCGCGCATATATCGCACTACGAGCGATCGATATAGGACCAAAATACGAATCAAACGCGGTCCAAATTATTTTCTAAAAAACTTTCTGGAAAAAGTTATAGGGTAGCAAACTTTAAAAAATTAGTTTTTCTTTCATTACTCGAAAACGATTTCGCGCGCACATATCGCACCACGCGCGATCGATAGAGGACAAAAATACGAATTAAACGTGGTCCACATTATTTTCTAAAAAACTTTCTGGAAAAAGTTATAGGGTAGCGAACTTTAGAAAATTAAAAAAAAACATTTATAATATATCAAATTAGTTTTTTATTCATTACTCGAAAACGATTTCGCGCGCACATATCGCACCACGAGCGATCGATAGAGGACCGAAATACGAATCAAACGTGGTCCACATTATTTTCTAAAAAACTTTCTGGAAAAAGTTATAGGGTAGCAAACTTTAGAAAATTAAAAAAAAGCATTTATAATATATCAAATTAGTTTTTCATTCATTACTCAAAAACGATTTCGCGCGCACATATCGCACCATGCGCGATCGATAGAGGACCAAAATACGAATCAAACGTGGTCCACATTATTTTCTAAAAAACTTTCTGGAAAAAGTTATAGGGTAGCAAACTTTAGAAAATTAAAAAAAAAGCATTTATAATATATCAAATTAGTTTTTCATTCATTACTCGAAAACGATTTCGCGCGCATATATCGCATCACGAGCGATCGATAGAGAAAATACGAATCAAACGTGGTCCACATTATTTTCTAAAAAACTTTCTGGAAAAAGTTATAGGGTAGCAAACTTTTTTGGAGTAATGAACGAAATTCCAGTTTAAAATATTTTGACGACTTTTACTAATTTTTCAAAGTTTGCTGCTTAATAACTGTTTTCAGAAAGTTTTTCAGAAAACAACTGATACCAGGTTTTATTCGCATTTTTCTCCCCTATCGATTCTGGGTAGTGGGATATGTGCGCGCGATCTGGTTTTGGAGTAATGAACGAAATTCCAGTTTAAAATATTTTGACGACTTTTACTAATTTTTCAAAGTTTGCTGTTTAATAACTTTTTTCAGAAAGTTTTTCAGAAAACAACTTATACCAGGTTTTATTCATATTTTTGTCCCCTATCGATTCTGGGTAGTGGGATATGTGCGCGCGATCTGGTTTTGGAGTAATGAACGAAATACCACTTTAAAATATTTTGACAACTTTTACTAATTTTGCAAAGTTTGCTGTTTAATAACTGTTTTCAGAAAGTCTTTCGAAAAATAACTTATACCACGTTTTATTCGTATTTTTGTCTCCTATCGACTCCGGGTAGTGGGATATGTGCGCGCGATCTCGTTTTGGAGTAATGAACGAAATACTAGTTTAAAATATTTTGACGACTTTTACTAATTTTTCAAAGTTTTCTGTTTAATAACTTTTTTCAGAAAGTTTTTCAGAAAACAACTTATACCAGGTTTTATTCATATTTTTGTCCCCTATCGATTCTGGGTAGTGAGATATGTGCGCGCGATCTGGTTTTGGAGTAATGAACGAAATACCACTTTAAAATATATTGACAACTTTTACTAATTTTGCAAAGTTTGCTGTTTAATAACTTTTTTCAGAAAGTCTTTCAGAAAATAACTTATACCACGTTTTATTCGTATTTTTGTCTCCTATCGACTCCGGGTAGTGGGATATGTGCGCGCGATCTCGTTTTGGAGTAATGAACGAAATACTAGTTTAAAATATTTTGACGACTTTTACTAATTTTGCAAAGTTTGCTGTTTAATAACTGTTTTCAGAAAGTCTTTCGGAAAATAACTTATACCACGTTGTATTTTTGTCTCCTATCGACTCCGGGTAGTGGGATATGTGCGCGCGATCTCGTTTTGGAGTAATGAACGAAATACTAGTTTAAAATATTTTGACGACTTTTACTAATTTTTCAAAGTTTGCTGTTTAATAACTTTTTTCAGAAAGTTTTTCAGAAAACAACTTATACCAGGTTTTATTCATATTTTTGTCCCCTATCGATTCTGGGTAGTGGGATATGTGCGCGCGATCTGGTTTTGGAGTAATGAACGAAATACCACTTTAAAATATTTTGTCAACTTTTACTAATTTTGCAAAGTTTGCTGTTTAATAACTTTTTTCAGAAAGTCTTTCGGAAAATAACTTATACCACGTTTTATTCGTATTTTTGTCTCCTATCGACTCCGGGTAGTGGGATATGTGCGCGCGATCTCGTTTTGGAGTAATGAACGAAATACTAGTTTAAAATATTTTGACGACTTTTACTAATTTTTCCAAGTTTGCTGTTTAATAACTTTTTTCAGAAAGTTTTTCAGAAAACAACTTGTAACAGGTTTTATTCGTATTTTTATCCCCTATCGACTCTGGGTAGTGGGATGTGTGCGCGCGATCTCGTTTTGGAGTAATGAACGAAATACCAGTTTAATATATGTATTTTACTAATTTTCGAAATTTTGCTGTTTAATAACTTTCTTCAGAAAGTTTTTCGGAAAATAACTTCTTTTACGTTTTATTCGTATATTTGTCCCCTACCATTTCTGGGTAGTGGGATATGTGCGCGCGATCTCGTTTTGGAGTAATGAACAAAATACTAGTTTAAAATATTTTGACGACTTTTACTAATTTTTCAAAGTTTGCTGTTTAATAACTTTTTTCAGAAAGTTTTTCAGAAAACAACTTGTATCAGGTTTTATTCGTATTTTTATCCCCTATCGATTCTGGGTAGTGGGATATGTGCGCGCGAAATAGTTTTGGAGTTATTAGCAAAAAAGTGTATCAAAAGCTTTTAACTAAGCAATAATTTGTCTTCCATGTAGCTTATATATTACTAAAATCATTTAAGTGACAACCATTAAATTTGATTTTACCAATTTTGACGCATCTAATTCAATTTTTTATTTTAAAAAACATTAACAAATTAATGTGAAAATTAATGTTAAATAATGTACATTTTTGATCATAATTTGTTTTTACAAAGCACGTTGTACCCATACACTCTCAAAAAAAAAACGTGCTCACACGTATACAGAAAAAGTACGTTCCATGCAACTCTGAAAAAAGTTTGCCAAAACAAACAAAAAGTTTGCTAAAAACTTTGTTTCATGGCGAAATCATGTACCAGGTGGTGGCAGTGGCGAATTTAATTAATTTTCGCCGTTGCAGAAAACTTCAAACATCATATAAAAAAAATTTTCGCTGATTTTTTATATATGGAGTTTGACATTTTCTGCAACGGCGAAAATGAATAAATTCGCCACTGCCACCACCTGGTAAATTATTTCGCCATGGTTTGTTTTCTTCTCGCCGATTAATGCCATTAAATTATGAATTATTTAAACAAGGGACAAGAAACATGAGGACCAAAAAAGCGAGTCCTTGATAGAAGTTGTTACTTCCAGGTAACCATTTAACTAAATTCTGCATATTCTGTTTTATTAGGGATGGTTGCGGCATGAGGTTTTTTAAAATTAACAATTGGATTTATCACTTTTTATTTCGACATAATCACTGACAAAGGCCTGTAAAAAATTATTTATAACTAAAAAATGTTAAATTACCTTTTTTATATATTGATTTTATTAGCTGCTAATTTACTTTTTATAACTACAGTGCCGTTTTGAGTGGAATTACCCTGCATATACTATAAATATGCCCAAGATTGTAAAATGCACATTTTGTTACCTGCGAAATAGTTTTTTAACTAGGTTGCACCAACACATATAGTTTTTTTTTTTTTGTAACAATTTGTATAAGAATTGCAATTTATTTTAAATAGCCTCATTGCCTCTACATTTTGTTTTTATTTTTTTGAGTGAAAAATTTATATTATTTTATTGTTTTTTGCTCTACTTATATTTCTTGCTATTAATATTTTCCCTATTTCATTCTTTATAAAGGTTGAACTAACCGATTATTTGACGAAATTTGCTATTATATAATTTACTTAAATATGCCCTTATAGGTAAAATACTTTCATAAAATCTTAAAATACATGTATATATAAAAGAACCTACCACCGCACAATGGCAATTTGGCGAGAAGGCGATCAAAAATCCGTATCTTTTATTTGTTACCATTATTATTTAAAGTTATTTATAAAAGACAAGTGTTAAAACATAAAAAAATTCTTATTCTTATTATTACAAATTATAATTATTAATAGTTTTGTAAACTAAATCTTTTCAGGAAACACCAAATTTTGGCAACCGTAATAAAAGCAAGAAGGGCCGAAGGTTGGTTTTATTTAAACATTCTTTTGAAATAAAAAATTACAAATTTTTAAAAAGTTACAACTTTTTATTAACGAAAAGTTTTAATGAAAAAATCCTATTTTAGTTAAAGTTTTATTTAATTTTTAAATATTTCTATAACTTTTAATAAAATAAATATTGATTAATTTACATACATACGTATACTTTCAAATCAAGGAGCCACTATAATTCAGCAATTTTAGTAAAAATTTCTTCTAAATAGCATTGATTTTCATCTTGTAATAGTTGTTTAGCCTCCTCTTCTAATTCGACTGGAGTTGTTTTCCATTTTTGTCGAATGTTGGACATACATATATGGATCTGAAGTGCAACACAAAAGGGTGATATGATAAGGTCTTCATTAGTACAACATCTAGAAATTTTTCTTTGGCTATGTTCGCGAAGGAGTCTGCAGTCTTTGTTCCTTTTTTCTTGCATTTCTTCAGACAGATCTTCTATTGGTACAAAATAATGTTGAATGATTTGTTCCTCATGATATACAAGAGTATTTTTCATTGTAAAGTGAAACTGTTTTATTGGCGTTATCACCAAATTTTTTTTGCATTTATATATTTGCTGCATGCTAAGACTTGTAATGCGATTTTAAATCGTCTTGTTAACTCAGAATCTTCACTTGTGATAGATGCAGCATCTTTGGGATCAGAAAAAATCTTCTTGCAGTATTTTCATCATTCGAATTTCCTTCTTTTTATTTAGGTTAGTCGATAACAAGGCCTAGCTGAAGACATCTTTTTTGAATTTTTTCTTTTTCTGTTGTCATACCTTTCGGTGAAGACCGTCGTCACTGGCTGTTTATTTGATACGATTGGCGAGCGCTTTCGATGTAAAGACAACATTTTCAAGCCGCTTTTTGGTTAGTACTGGTTAGATAGTGTAAGGTGTTTGTTGCATAGATAGTGGTGGGTTCAGGTAGTTTTGTCCGTTAGGATGGTGTGTATTTAAAAATGGTATTATGCAGGTAGATTGCCTGATATTTGTCATCTTTATTGAAGGTATATAATTTTAATATTTCTGTGACCATCTATGGGTGTTTTGCGTTTGTAAGTTTGTTTTAAAAGTTTAAGTGGTGTAAAAATTGTGTCCGAGGTTGTATTTACCTGTTCGTTAATAATATCGCCATTAAACGTTCGTGTTTTGTATATTTCCATGTTTTCAAGAATGTCTAGTCTTCGTCCTTTTTTACTAGGATGTATTAACGTCATACATTCATCTATTTCCCTTGGCTCGTGTTCATGTGTGTTAAGGTGTATTGCGAAGTTTTTTTTTTCTTTTTCTTTCGTGTTTCTGCAAAAATAAACAGGTACTATGAATAATTAGGTACAGATCATCCCATGCAGTGTGTGCGCACATATTTTGTGTACACAATTGTGTTATTCAAGTAAGCAGGGAATCAGCTTATATTTGGTATTAAGCTTATTGGATTTAAATTAAATTAATTAAACTCGCAGTATTTAGACATATGATTCACAGACTTAAGACAGTCCACTTTCTCCAGTCAAATATAACAAAGAACTCAACACAATTTACACTAACTACTTAGACAATACAACACTAAAAACAAGAAGAAAGAAAACAAGGAGACAATCGATACAACACGACGACACATTTTCTTTTACACAGGGCCAGAAATATATAGATTAACTAACCTTTTTCAGAAAGAAGATTTACAGACAGCACTAAAGACGAGCAACACTCTACGAAACAATCTCAAGACATCAACAAAAATAACCGATAAATTTAACACCAGCGGAGTATACAGACTTACTTGCACCTGCAACCATACATACATATGACAAACTGGACGAACATAAAAAACAAGGTTCACAGAACACTTACGATCATATAAACGGAAAAGAGAAAACTCTAACTTCGCAATACACCTTAACACACATGAACACGAGCCAAGGAAAATAGATGAATGTAAGACGTTAATACATCCTAGTAAAAAAGGACGAAGATTGGACATTCTTGAAAACATGAAAATATACAAAAAACGAACGTTTAACGGAGATATTATTTACGAATAGGTAAATACAACCTCCGACACAGTTTTTACACCACTAAAACTATTAAAACAAACTTACAAACGCAAAACACCCACAGATGTTCACACTTACCTACCCAATAATAAGACTGAAATATTAAAATTATATACCTTCAAAAAACATGACAGATATCAGGCAATCTACCTGCATAATACCATTTAAATAGACACCATCCTAACCGACAAAACTAAAATAAACAGCCAGTGACGACGGTCTTCACCAAAGGTATGACAACAGCTTATATTTCCTTACCTATGTGATAATAAATTTGTTTGGGAGTAAACGTGTATTCCCATCCCCAACAAATTGGTATCGCGAATTTTTTTTTGGAGTAAAAAGTCTATTGTGAATATCATGTGAGTAACAATTTCTATTTTGAATTGTTTGTTTTGATTTATAAATAGTTTGCGCGCTTATAAAAGAGAAATCTATTTTATGAAGAAAAGTTTTAATTTAAAATGATTAGTGTTTATTTGCGTTTCCTGATTTTGGAAGAAAAAAATCAATCCACGGAACGATGTAGCGAAGACATATACGCGATGAATCAGATCCACTATCCTTAACGGAGACAAGGTAAAATATTTAAATGTGTTTTGTCTCTAAATCAAATGTTTTTGACAGGTTTCAGGAATATTATAGAATTAACAAAGATGCTTTTAAATTCCTACTGAACGTGTTGAAAGAAAACTTGCCTCCTAGAGGTAAAATTTTCGCGGTACCCGCCGTCTATTTCTTTGTAGTGGTTATTACACATTTTGGTACTTTCTTTAATATTTGCACATATTTTCTTTTGCGTCTCCAATTCTTCGGTTAATATTGAGCTTGGATTCACCTTGCTTTTTTTGCTGGGTTTTTAACAGCTGTAATGTTTTCTACACTTTTTGCAATATTTGGATCTTCGCTCGTCCCACAAGTTTTTTTTTGTCGCACGTTGTTCAGCAGTTACATCGTCTCCCATTTCAGCATTTTTCCTTTTAGCACTGCTTACCGGACTTCCAAAAACCTTCACATCCAATGCTCTCCTCCAACGGCAATAAATCAATAATTGCCCCTTCATTGGAAGAAAACACATACTCACGATTTGGACCGCCACCAGTTTTGTTGCGGTTTTTTTGTTTTCGGTGAGATTTTTTCTTACGTGTCGTTTGTGGTCGATCCACACCTACATATGCATGTATGCATATAAATTTGAAGTCACGGTTATGAATTCAACAATTAACATCCGCTACATAGATACGCTACGTACTCTGTCCTTTTTCCACTCCGCTATAGATTTAATAGGCGGCACTTGGCCGTTCAACGTAGTGCTCAGCACCTTCCAAAATTTTGCAATATCCTCTTTTTTCTCTTTTTGAAAGCAAGTTATTTGATCTTTATTAATACTCCTTCAATAAAATAAATTTAATAAAGTTGGACATTTAAAAACAAAAATGTAGCAACTTACATGTGTAGTTCTTGTACCCAATAACAATTTTTGTGAATTAATTTTGTAAAATAGTTGTTGGGAGTAAATAATTGCGATGCCATATTTTTTATGGTTGTGAACGCATTCACAAAACATTTCTATGGGAACATTGACGATAGCAAATCATAAAATTTTGGAGTGAATAAAACTCACATTCGAAAGAATGCCATACTAAACATGTGCATTTACGTATTTTATTTAAGACTTCCTTCTTAAATATTTCGTTATTCTGGATTCATGATTCGTTATGATCTTATTGTTTTATGATATATTTGCCATTACCAACTCTAATGGGTAACCAAAATTTCATTGAATATTTGGATTTTGCAAATGTGATAGCTACAATAAAGTGCATTTGTATATTAATAGCCTCCATTGCAAAAGCTATAAGCGCTATCTTTCAAAGAGAGTTAAAAAAAATTCGGCTTTAACTCTGTGTTAAAAAGTTCAAATAATTCAAAAATATCTCTGTAGAATAACATGTTTTTTTTTTTGAAAATAGAATTTGCTAAAAAATTTCATTTCATTACTATTACTATTTTGTTTTAAAAGATATCAAATCAAAATAAATTTTCTTTAATTATGCAGTTTGTTAATTATTAGTGCTAGCAAAATAAAGTCGTTGCGTTTTTTTAGAAGTTGTTAAATTTTTTGTTTTAAAAAAGGTCAAAATTCTTCAAAATCTCGAGCTTAATAGAGCATAACTCCATCCCGTCAAAAAGATATTTCTCTGTATTATAGCCCAAAACCTCCCCTATACACCTATACCCCATTATATGTGCGTCAGGTTTCGACCATGTGCACCAGAGCAATTTTTCCGACCAAAGGTCAGGTACTGTGTACAAAAGACAGAACAAAAGATCATTTTTGCAACGCGGTGTTAAGAATACATACGATACAGAGTTATTTTTGAATTATTTTAAATTTTAAACACAGAGGTAAAGCCAAATTTTTTTCAAATCTCTTTGAAAGATGACGCTTATAACTTTTGCGATGGAATCTAGTAATATACAAACGTACCTATAACATTTGCAAAATCTAAATATTCAACGAAATATTGATTACTTATTATCACATATATATATATATATATATATATATATATATATATATATATATATATATATATATATATATATATATATATATATCATAAAACAATCACACCTATCGCGAATGAACGTTCCCAAGACTAAACTTCCAAATTTTATGATTTGCTATCGTGAATGTTCCCATAAAAAATATTGCATCGCGATTATTTACTCCCAACAACTATTTCACAAAATTAATTCACAAAAATTGTTATTGGGAACAAGAAGTAAGTTGCTACATTTTTGTTTTTAAATGTTCAACTTTATTAAATTTATTTTATTGAAGGACTATTAATAAAGATCAAATTACTTGCTTGGTGGAAGCCATGTACGCGCTGCCAGCATTTGGTACGAGCTTTCAAAAAGAAAAAAAAAGAAGATGTTGCAAAATTTTGGAATGTGCTGAGCACAACGTTGAACAGCCGAGGGCCGCCTATTAAACCTTTAGCGAAGTGGAAAAAGGTAAGAGTAGGTAGCGTATCTATGTAGCGGATGTTAATCGGATTGGGGCCGGGACTTTGTGCCGATTATTCCATCAGTTAAAAATTTTGTTTCCCAATCCATTCCTTTACAATTTTGGCTGTGTGCTTTGGATCACCATCCTGTTGAAAAAACATTTCTTTTTCAGGATAAGAACATTTGTCCATAAAATTAAGAAGATGAGTTTGCAGAATCTGTAGATAGTCCTCTTTCCGCATGATACCATCTACTAAATGCAGAGGGTCAACACCACACCATGTAAAGCAACCCCAAACCATTATGTGTCCGCCGCCATGTTTGACAATTTGCTTTACATGGTGTCTTTGAACACGTTCACCGGGTCTACGCCAGCAGTACTGCTTTCCATCTGACTGGAAACGATTAAATTTTGACTCATCAGACCAGATAACTCGTTTTCAGTCATCAATGGTCCAATTTTTGTGGGCCTTTGCAGGTTTGCTTTTTTTAACTGCTGAGTTATACCCGATGTTATGGAGCGCTCTTCTAGAAGTCCGTTCGCTTACATTTTTGTTAATTTCCAGAGCAGCATTCTTTGGTGTTAGCAACTTGTTTTTTCTCATTTTTGACATCATTAGTCTAGCATCTGAGTCTGTTAATAATTTTTTGCGAACTTTGACTTGCGATTTAGAGGTCGCATTTCATCTCTTTTGAGCTGCGATCACCGCCGATTGACTAATACCAAGTCTCCTGGAAATGGTACGTGAAGAACAGACCTCCTCGGTCACGCACACAACACTATTTTCATTTTCTGCAGATATTTTTCTCATTTTTATGCAAAAATATCAACTATTAACTTAAAATATTATAATAATTCAAAAAATCTGCATTGCTTCACTAGAAACACGTTCTAAATCAACTATTAATTTAAAATATTATAATAATTCAAAAAACCTGCACTGCTTTACTAGAAACACGTTCTAAACTGCTCTAAAAACGAAAAGAAAAACGTAGAAACAAAAATAACGGCAAATCTGGATGATTTCTGCCGATAAGAGAATTATGAGAGCGAAAATAGGTACAAATCATAAAACGTGCAAAATTGAGTGTATGAGAGATATTTTCGTTCTTCCTTTTAAACTCTTTGAATTCATCTCATTTTTTTATCGCTTACTTACTCCATTTAATACGGACAAAATAAAAAAACAAAATTTAAAAAAATTTTTAGACTTGCTTGTATGGTGTTGTTTTTATAAATAATGAAAATCAGTTTCGTGAACATGCACTCACTTTTGCTCGTCACTGTATATAGATATAAAATTGTATATAAAAAACATTGATCAGTTACAAAGAGTACATCTGACGAAAATTCGCTAAAGTTAGCAAGAGGACAAATAGTTTATAAAAACGTTAAACACAACAATATTTGTTCAAAGTGCAAAAAGTTAGCAAATGGAAAAAATAGATTCAAAATAACTTACAACAACTTCATTGTGGTAAAGGATTCAACGAAGATTTGGATTTTAGCCAAATAATTTATTGCAATAAAAAAACGACGAGTTTGTTTAATTACAAAATCAAAATTTTTTAATGAATTTAAAAAAATAAAATAAAATTTACAACACCTAAATCGTTTATAGAATTGAATAAAGTTAATTTGCTATACTAGCACGAATCCGCTTCACTCATACGTGGTCCTTGCACAACAACATCATCGTATTCTTGCTCATGACTTTCATAACGCAGTATTTCTTCAGGTGTAAAGTCACATTTGTAATATATACACATGTTATGTAGCGCACTGCATACATTGACGATTTCAACATTTTTCTCTGGAGAGTAATGCAACTCACGGGCGCCAAGTAAACACCCCATCTATTTTAAAGCACCCCGTTGGCTCTTTCTACAATATTGTGTGCGCTTAAATGCACTTCAATAAATCGGGCTTCAACAGATCCTTCACTTGCATTTCTGCAGGCTACCAGCAACAAAGCCTCTGAGGGATAACCGGCGTCCCCTTAATTATGTAAATATGTACATATATTTATTTTAAAAGTTCATACTTTCATAGTAGCATACTTAATAGCCAAAATCGTCTATGTCTTTCGAGGTAGTCTTGCTTCATGGAAGGCCACAGTAAACTTGTAGCCCAAATTGAAGCATCATGTATCGATCCACCATGGCTACCGTCCACGTATCGAATTCTTATATTGTTGTCAACTACCTTACATTTTTCAATGAAACATAAAAAAGCGGCAAATCGTACATACATAAATTTGATACTATCGTTACATTAAGGTTTCAATACCTTTTCTATTATAAAATAAATGCCGGTTTTTTGGCGGAGCGAAGATCCTAACATGTGTGCCGTCTGTACAGCCTACCAGCCCTGGTATTCGATATTTTGTGTAAAAACCTTTTGAAATTTCATTCTTTCATCAAGAGATGGCTACACAATCCTCTGGGGTGCTAGCCAATCCACTGAGGTGCTAGCCAATTTCACTACGGCGGGTACAGCGAAAATTTTACCTCTAGGAGGCAAGTTTTCTGCCAACACGTTCAGTAGGAATTTAAAAGCATCTTAGTTAATTCTATAATATTCCTGAAACCTGTCAAAAACATTTAATTTAGAGACAAAACACATTTAAATCTTTTACCTTGTCTCCGTTAAAGATAGTGGATCTGATTCATCGCATATTTGTCTTCGCTGTAATCGTTCCGTGGATTGATTTTCTTCTTCCAAAATCAGGAAACGCAAAAAGACACTATTTATTTTAAATTAAAACTTTTCTTCTCTTTTATAAGCGCGCAAACTATTTATAAATCAAAACAAACAATTCAAAATAGAAATTGTTACTCTCATGATATTTACAATAGACTTTTTACTCCCAAAAAATTCGCGATACCAATTTGTTGGGGATGGGAATACAAGTTTACTCCCAAACAACTTGTTCCCTTTATATTCGCGATAGGGATGAATAAGATGATAAAGAATTATAAATCGAGGATAATGAAATAATTAAAAAGGAAGTCTTAAATACAATACGTTAATGCACATGTTTATTATGGCATTCTTGCGAATGTAAGTTTTATTATCACATGTAAGCTAATTTCTTGCTTAATTGAATAACACAACTTTGTACACAAAAGATGTGCGCA
Organism: Cistogaster globosa; assembly: GCA_937654795.1. Lineage (NCBI taxonomy): Eukaryota > Metazoa > Arthropoda > Insecta > Diptera > Tachinidae > Cistogaster > Cistogaster globosa. Next base: position 88,363,986 of record OW569403.1, read on the forward strand.
CACACTGCTTGGGATGATATATACCTGTTTATTCTTAGAACCTGTTTATTTTTGCAGAAAAACGAAAGAAAAAAGAACAAATTCAGCAGCATCTATCACAGGTGTAGATTATGAGTTATTAAGACGATTCAAAATCATACTACAAGTCTTAGAAGAAAAATAAATGCAAAAAGATTTGGTGATTACGCCAATAAAACAGTTGCACTTTACAGTGAAAAATAGTCTTGGATATATATATATATATATATATATATATATATATATATATATATATATATATATATATATATATATATATATATATATATATATATTTCTTCAATGGTTTATACAATTTTGTATATTGTGGAATAAATCATTCAACATAATTTGCTATCAATAGGAGATCTTTTTAAAGAAGCGCAAGAAAAAAGGAACAAAGATAACAGGTTCTTTCGCAAACATAGCACAAGAAAAATGTCTAAATGTTGTACTAATGAAGACCTTATCACCATTTTGTGTTGTACTTCAGATCCATATATGAAAAACAACCCCAGTCGAAATAGCAGAGGATGCTAAACAAGCATAAGAAGATGAAAATCAATGCTATTTAGAAGTAACTTTTACTAAAATTGCTTAACGTATAGTGGCTCTTTGATTTGAAAGTATATGTATTTATGTACATTAATTAATATTTATTTTATAAATTGTTATAAAAATATTTAAAAATAAATTAAGACAATTAAAATTTAATTTTTCGGCTTTGGTTTATTTTTTAATTTAACTTTTATAAAGAAAACTTATTTTTCAAATGTATGCGGACGTTTTCCAAAGAAAACATGAAAAATTAGATGCTGCACAGTGGTCAATTTCGCGAGATAGCGGTCAAAACTCTATAACTTTTGACCGGATTGGTATTTTTTTACGCAATTTGTTTTGTTAAATAGGAGGGACTTTAAGCTTCAATTTGCGTGTTCAAACAATAAAATCGACTGATAGGAACGTAAGTAATGTGGAGTTAAAAATGCATTTTAATTTTTTGTTCAGTTTCCATGTAAAAGTTGAATATTTTGACATTTTAATTAGGTAGTTTTTTATAATTTCTTATTTTCTTCAATCGTATTTTACAACCAATACTTATTTATTATTCCTAAACGTAATTTTGGTCAGAAAATGCCAACATTTGGTTGGTTTTTTTGGAAGAAAGCTAATTTTTGTGAGGATTAAACTGAAAAATAACACTAAAATCCCTAAGAATATCAATACCATTTGGATATATTATATACAGAACACAACATCGATAAAATTTTAAGTAAACTTTTACTATTGATTTAGAGAGCACATATATCTTATTTAAATCTATTAATAAAAATTTATACTAAAACTTGAAACAAATTATAATCTTTAAACTAGTATTAATTAAACAATATTAGTAAAAATTTCTTCCAAATAGCTTTGATTTTGATTTTGCAGAAGTTGTTTAGCTTCTTCATCTAACTCTAATGAGGTTGGTTTTCATTTTTGTCGAATACTGGACATATATGGTCTGATGTGCACAACAAAATATTAATAAGATCTTCATTAGTACAATATCTGGAAATTTTTCTTGTATTGAGCTGGCGAAAGAATCTGTAGTCTTTGTTTCTTTTTTCTTGCGCTTCTTCTGAAATATCTGGAAGCATATTGTGCTGAATTATTTATTCCCCATGGAACAAAATTTTGTGAACTGTAGTTGGCATATGTCTCCAAGAATATTTTTGGTTAAAAAGGATTGCTGTCTCATTAGCATACTGACCAAATTTTTTTGCATCTATCTTTTTGCTACATGCTTATAACTTCTAAAATGATTTGGAACCGTCGTATTAAATCATAATCTGCTCCAGTTATAGAAGCTGCAGTTTCTGGATCGGTAAAAAATCTCCTTGCTGTGTTTCCATCATTGAATTTCCTTTTCCTTGCTTTGGCTGGTCAATTATAAGGCCTATCTCACGGTATTTTTCTTGAATATGTTTTTTTTTTGCTTTCTTTTTTCCAAATTTTCTTTGTTGTTTCTCACTGTTTCGCCTAACGGACCAAATTCCAAATCGTATGCCGATTTAAGAATATGCTCCATAAAACGAATTATACAATGAAGAGGTGACATTCCAAATTTATATGTTTCATTAAAACTATCGTCTTCTGTTGGTGGTTGGCTCAATTGACTTGATGTTTTTTGGCATATGGTGCAGCTTGACGAAGACTTTGTTTCGGTTAAAGCTTTTGCAAGTTTTCCATCGATCATTGTAAGTGAGATTTTAAAGTTAACTTCGATGCATTGGTCATTAAATTCAAATAACACTGGTTGAAGTTTTTTAATTTCCTCTGTTATTTTGCCAACTTCTTCAGTTATGACATCTTTAGTGTCTTTTTTGTAAGCAAACTTTATTGGTCTACAAAATTTAGTTGACGATGGAATTTAATTCTTCCATACATCTATCTTTGCAGCTCTACTAGTTGACGGCTCTGAACCAATATAAGTTTTTGTTAAACGTAATGGAACGAAAGAAATCATGAATAAATTGGCATCTGATGAATTTTCCGCATTACATTGTTTGTATTGTTTCTGGCCAGAGGACCCATCACATCCCCATTTAGAAATTAAAGTCATTCTGCAATTTTTAAACTTCTTTAAATAGTCAGCATCAAATGTCTTTAATAATCGTTCTGCAGTGTGTTCAAGAAGATCCTGCAATTTTATTTCTGCTGAACTTGGAAGTTACACTAATAGCAGTTGGTAAGTTGGAAGGTAAGCAATCTTTTTTGGCAGCAACTATATCTCGATATGATGGAAAAATTCCATAATTTTTTTCATTGGTTCGCTTCCGCAATTCTGTATATTGGTTTTTAGTCATTTTCAAATCCAAAAATAGTGCAATGCTTCTTCTGGAGTAAATTTATTTTCTTCAGTTGGTGTCGGCAAACTTTCTAAACTCCTTTTTGTGCGTCTGGGGCTTGCTTCCACTATTTTTTCAATAATAGCAATTTTAGTCTTTTTAGTTTTCGATGGTTGAATTTGATGCAGAAATGAATCCTTTATGATGCTACAAGAAACTTCTTCATTGATATGTTTAAGCTTGCGTCTTCGTGATCTTTCACTACAATTGTCAATTGTCTTTGCTGGTCGACTACCTTCTCCAGTTTCCGTGGTAGTTACTGATGCCTTTTTAAAAATAAGTTTATTTCTTAGCCATTCTTGGTTGCGTGAGTGAAACGATTTCTTGTTTCTGGAACATTGATTGCACCGTGTTCTGATTGCACAGTTTTCTTAAAGTATTTAAAAAGCTTTTTATTTTTAAGTTATGAATTTTAATTTCTTTTTTGTCGCATATTTTGAAGAATGGATTATTCATTATATGTAAAATAAAGTCGTTTTCATCTTTCAGTTCAAAATATATATCAGATAGAACACTATGACTGAATTTGCCCATTGTTTAAACAATAATGAAGAAAAAAATGAATGCATGGATTATTATACTATTGCTCGAAGTTTCAACATGATCTTTTTTACCTCTTTGAAACATAATATAACAGGCATTTGGTTTTACCAGTTATTTCCATTGATTTTAAATTTATTTGCATTTTTCAGGTATTTAAGTTGTGTAATATTAGATGGCAATAAAATCATTTTTTACCTTTTCCAAATGAATTGCTAGATACCATATAATTTGAGAGTTAACAGGTACTGGCAATAATATAACAGGTACTTGGTTTTACCAGTTATTTCCATTGGTTTTAAATTTATTTGCAATTTTCAGGTATATAAGTTGTGTAATATTAGATGGCAAATAAAATCATTTTTTACCTTTTCCAAATGAATTGCTAGATACCACATAATTTGAGAGTTAACAGGTACTGGCAATAACATAACAAGTACTTGGTTTTACATGTTATTTCCATTGGTTTTAAATTTATTTGCAATTTTCAGGTATTTAAGTTATGTAATATTAGATGGCAATAAAATAATTTTTTACCTTTTCCAAATGAATTGCCAGATACCATATAATTTCAGAGTTCTATTGTCATTTTTGTCAAAATTTTGATACACCCTTCTATGTGGACTAGGTCCAAATATGGGCAAACTTCTCCTAATTTTAACAGAATTATTTTTTGGGTCAATAAGAACTCTTGTACACAATTTCTTCAAAATATATGCATAATAGCCACTTTCACATACAAATAACTTCTCAAAAAATATGACGTGCATTTGTACCGAATATCTTACCTTGGGTCAGAAAAATTGCTGTAGCTCAAAAAGTGCAGTCCCGATGCATAGACATGTATATATAGGAATGTAGGGGAGAGCTAGGACTTCAAAAAAATTTGTGTTTTGACTTAGCTTAACTCACAGGAGTTGTGCTCTATGAAGTAGGAAATTTCCGAGAAATTTGACCTTTTTTAAAAAAAATATTTAAATTGTTCTAAAAACAGTAGAGCTTCATTTTTTTTTACCAGTAATAGGAAATAAGTTAAGTTACAACACAAAATTTATCTCGTCCAAAAATCTTGAAAAACAAAAAAGTTATGATCATTTAAACTTTAAAAATTAACTAAAAATATCATAAATTTACTAAATTCTGAAAAAGCCGATTTTGGACCACCCTGTTCTCAGTGAAATAGTTGAAATAGAGTTATAATTTTTTGGCTCCCGAGGTTTACTACTGTCTACTTTCATACGAATCTAATAACTTTAAAATCGGAGAACAAAAACCAAAAGGAGTTTTGGCCGCTATCTCAAAATATTGAACACAGCGCGCTGGCAGAATGTAATTCCGCATTTTCAGGACCGACAAATCCATCATCAGCATTCTTCGCATCCATCTACCTTAAGTTCTGTATATTGTAAATATTATTCCTTTAACCAACTAATCAATATTAATTTGGTTGGACGAAATTCATACACAACTCAAACATTTCTGTGTTGTTTTCTCTACATTTGTTGCAATTTTGTACTACACCTTCGGTATAGTCACGAAATGCAAATTTTATTTTTAATCATTAGTACTTGTTTCCTCACAACATTATAGATGTTCCAGTATCATATCAACTGTTGATGAGTTGGGTATAAATGTGCCTTGCGTGTTTTTAAATTATTTTTTATTTTTTTCCCAGCCAAGGGTTGAACCGGTGATTTGTATAAGTAAATTAAAATTTACTTTTCCGACTTTGATTCATTCCTTAATTTAACTTTTATAAAAAAAATATTTTTGGAAAAATTGAAAATGCAGCTGGCGAGGACTTTTCCAATTTAGTTGCATGTCGGCAGTGTATTATTATGTATTAGTTACTCCAGCCAGCAGTGCGGCATCCGAGCGAACGTTCTCAGCAGGAAGAAATTTAATAGTATAACATCAAATGATGATTCTATAAACCAAACAATATTTTTACATTTTAATTTAGAAGACGATAAATTTTTATTGTAATATGTTGTAAAATATTTAATTTAATCAAATGAAAAATCCAAAACTAAACCGATTTTATTTTTCAATATTTATCAATCTTATCTCTTAGTTTTGTGCTTTTTCTTGAATTTTAACAAATTTATATAGTTGTTTTACCAATTTGTAGAGTGCATTATTTTAATAAACTCATGCTGATAAATTAAACTACTTCTGCAAATAACCTACACTAAAACAATACAACAAAGCCACCTTCACATTCCAAAATGCACGAGTTACTCTTGAAATTCATATTACTCGTGTAACAGATAATACAATTGCTGACACAACTCCTGAACATGAAAAAATGAATTAGCTATAGGATATGTTATGGTATGGGTGAATGCAAAATTTATGCACATTTGTTTTGTTGTTTGCTTATATAAGAGCTGTAAACGAATCATTATTTTTTAAATCATTCTCGGATTGAATGGCGATTTTTGGAATGCATTCATTCCACACAAAATTGAATTGAATTAAAATTTGAATGCATTCACAATGAATTAAAATTCTTGATTGCAATTCACTTGCATACACGAAGTCGATGAATAAATTCCACCACAAGATAGCTTTTGTGAATGCATTCATTTTGTCAGCAAAAATCGAATTAGAATTTGAATGGATTTCTTATGAAGATAAACGTCGTGAATGCATTCACTCGCCATTCAATTAAATGAATTGAATTTGAATGCACTTATTTGGAGGAAAACAATATTGAAGGCATTCTATATTGCGTACATTTGAAAAATAATTTTTCTTAAAAAAAGTTAAATTAAAAATGAACCAAAGCCAAATGAGCAAAATTTTAATTGATTTATGAAGATCACTGGTTCAACCCCTGGACTAAAATTAAAAAATAATTTAAAAACACGCATGGCACAGAGCATTAACATTCATACCTAACTTATCAACAGTTGATATGATATTGAAACATCATCTATAATGTTGTGAGAAAAACAAGTATGAATGTTAAAAAATAAAAATTTGCATTTCGTGACTATACCGAAGGTGTAATACAAAATTGCAGCAAATATACAAGACGTGTTGTAGAAAAGACAACAAATAAATGTTTTTAGTTGTGTGTTAATTTCGTCAAATCAAATTAATATTGATTAGTTTGTTAAATGAATGATATTTACAATATACGCAAATCAAGGTGTTGGATGCAAAGAATGCTGAAGATGGATTTGGCGGTCCTGAAAATGCAGCATTACACTCTGCCAGCGTCTAATTTTTCTTGTTTTCTTTGGAAAATGTCTGCGTACATTTGAAAAATTATTTTTCTTAATATAAGTTAAATTAAAAATGAACCAACGCCGAAAAAGTAAAATTTTAATTGATTTATGGCATTCATTATACATATTTACAATAATTCTTTTTTAGTTAAAAATTTTACAGTCATTGTTACTACATCGGCTATGGTAAAAGTTAAAGTTTGTCACGAAATTGACGTGATTTTTACGATCATAGTGTTATCTTTTCAACTATAACAGATTAAAACTTGAAATTTACGTAGTGTATTTAACTACATCGGCTATGATAAACGATGTAGAAAAATTAAATGATGTTACTAAATTGGCGTATAGATACTTGAAATTTTCGCAGCGTCTTAGTTTAGCATCTATAACAATCGGTACAAGGAACAATACTTAAAATTAAAGTTCATTCAAACTACAATAGTTCTTAAAAATACGTCCATTTATTTCGAAAGTTATTAAAAAGCCACATAATACGTATTTTAGGTGGAGATTGTTTACCAAAGCACCAAGCAATTGAATATAAAATAACCAACTAAAGATTAATTGAACATTTATTTTACAATATTAGTACAATTAAAATTTAAATACTTCATTCGGTGATCGCCTTTTCTACTTTTTCGCAAACTATTATTCACATTTGTAAAGCGAAAAGGAATCAACATTAAAGTCAAAGAAAATTTTGATTTTAAACTAAATGCAAATAACTAACTATTTTGAAATGAAATAAAAAGATAAAAAATAATTATCTCTTTAAATTTTCAAGTAGAATGGTACTTGCTGGCGGTAAATTTAAAAAGCTCCATGAAAATTGGAGTGCGACAAGAAGTGGAGCGAATTGTCCGAAAAGCTAAATAGTCTTGGTGGGGCGGTTAAAGCGGTCAACCACTGGCTTTTTTTATTTAAATTATTTTTTAATGAATTTTTTGTACTTTGTTATTTTTATTTTTTTTTTATTTCATTTAATGCTTTATCTTTTTATTTAATTTTTTAACGTTATCCACTGCCAGTGTACAACTTTTTTTTCAATAATAAATTAATAAATGAATAAAGTTGTTTTATTTATCAAAATCATTAAAAAAGGGTTTTATTTAATAAAAGAGGTATATAAATAAAATGTTATAAAAACAATACATATACATAACAAACAAACACTTTTTTAAACGGATTAAACCACACAAAACATGCTGCTGTTAATAAACCACAATTTGTTTTGCTAAAAATAACAGCTGACTGAAGCAGCTTGCTTTAAAGACCAATAGATATCGTTTAAAGTGTTAGTGAATAGCAAAATGGTTAATTTTGTGGTTAACATTTTTAAACGAAACAATTGTGGTTTAAGAAGCATAGTGAATCGCACTACAGGATTCACTATCAAACACAATCGTACGATTTATTCACACAAAAATCTAATTGTTTCAAAATAGCGTCGTACCTGCCACACTATTATACCAAAAAATTGCTTTTTATATTTTGTTGTTGCTTTCTCCTCATCTTAAAAAAAAAAACAACTCTGATCGCATAGAAAAAATCATTTCATTAATTATTTGAAAATATTATAAAATCGTACAGATCTGTCAAAAAGTCTGTCACACACATACACTTTTAATCCACACTATCATACTTTTTGAGCACACATGCAATTTTTTACAGATTTTACGACTGAGTATGATAGTCAATCCTGGCCTTTACCATTGTATTTTCACATTTGAAATTGTTAATTGCCTTAATAATGCATCTAACATACAAACTTCCTCATTTTTCATGTTTATGATTTATGTATGCAAGTGTTATTGATAAGTTGTAAAAATGAAAAACATTTCAAAAATTTCCATTGAAGAAAGGATTGTTGTAAACAATTTGATTTTTATGATGTTTTTTTAAGTTTTCGCTACCAGAAAGATGCACACACACCTTTCAATAAAAAAACCATAGGACGCTAAAAAAATTTAAACCAACATATAATTATTAAAAACCAATAAAAGCTTATTACATCCAAGAAACCTTCTTCTTATTTGTTTGTCTATATCGTGTTTGCTTTTATCGTCTTAGTATTTTGTATTTAATTATATAATTATATAATTTGTATTTAATTATATAAAAAAAGAACTTTAATTATATTAAATAGCTTATATTAATATTCATAGGTACAGACATATGTATACATATATAAAAATGAAAAACTAATGCCCATATATACATAAATGTTTTTGATCAAGAAAAACTAAAAATTTAATTAATTAATGCTTAATTTTGTCAAGGAAGGATTTCCACATTATTAAAAAATGCTTAAACTTATTTCTAATATTAGCACCTTCATCGCTACCTCTATGACCACTAGAGATTTCTAAATTTGTGAAATTACTGTTGTCATAAAAAGAATCATCTTTGCATAAAAAATTGTGGAGAGCACAACCAGCTAGTATTATGTTTTCGAGAGACAGGCTTATTTCACGTTGAAATATTTAAAATCTATTTGATAAAATTCCAAAGGCATTTTCAACCACACGGCGTGCCCGAGATAGATGATAATTAAAGATGCTTTTTTCCCCGCAATTCTGTTTTCCGTATGGTTTCAGAATTCTTGATGATAAACGAAATGCGTCATCAGATATGAATATGTAGGGTACCTAGTATAAATATGTTCGTGCATAAGTTAAAAAGAAAAAACATTTATTTAACAATACCTTTAAACTTGCACCAGGAAGATCTTCGTCATCCGAAAAATTTAATTAATTCTGTTTGATGCATTGCCCGACTTCTGAGAAAAAAAAGGCAGCTGCATCATTGGCCCTGCTATTTGTTCCGACGTCAACCATGATAAATTTATAATTGGTATCAACTACTGCCATTAAAATGTTGCTGTTCAATTCCTTATTATTATAGTAGTATGAACCATCCTTAGATATTCCTTTAAATGAAATATGTTTTCCATCTGTGTTGATTAAACTACTTATAATTTAAAAAAAAACCCAATATCTCTTACCAATAGCTCCAAAGCACATAGGAAAATTCTATTTTTAGTAAAAAGATTTCCGCAATACTTTTCCACTGCAAAGCTGTTGTGCATTCATAAAATGTTAAGTTAAAATTGAAATTATAATAATGAATTTAAGCTTACCTTTAAGTAGTTCTTAGATATTTCCATGTAAATAGCTTTAAAAGTTTTTGAAGCAATAAGCGGAATACTCGAAACAAAACACGAAATCCGAATGAAAGATCTGTTTAACTGTGTCGAGTTTCTATAAACCTAAGAGTTATCAATGTGCTAAAAGGACAAAACATTTTTTTAAGTTTCCTTTTTCAATTTTAGTTATTCTACCGTGTAGATGCTGAAATTGCCTCCCATAATATTGTCTTTTGTTATGTATTATAGGTCCAACAATGCTCAACAAATATTCAAAGTTTTCTTTCTATAATCTGTTTTGTTAAATGTAACCACTATTGCACTTAATATGTTCTATATACAAGCACACAGTAAACTCATAAGTATTTATTTTTTAACGCATCACATTAGTCTGTACGTGTAAGATGTATAAAGAATTACTTTAGCATTTTTATCTTTTTAGTACCTATTAAGAGTACACTTAACACTGTATATGTATGTTTTTACATAATCATCCTCTTAATGACTGTTGTTATTTTAAATGTACTTGCTTTTATGTAATTTTCTTTCAAAAGTTTTATCTCAAAACAGTTTATGTTTATTAGTAAAATTTTGAATTTTGTTATTATCAGAATATTTCTTATCTTAAAATATGTTAACAAAATATTGAGCATAAGAACTAAACAAATATTTCTTATCTTAGAATAATGTTTGGGATTAAAACTAATCATAATCTTTTGTTCTAGTAAACATATATTTTTATCTTAATATTTATGTATGATGATGAGTCTAAAGCTATGTACAGACGGTTGTCATATCTTATATCATTGTTCGATCTGCCAAAAAGTTTAATTGTTAGTTCAGACGATTGTTAGAAAAGCTTTAAATTTCTTTGCGACAATTGTCTGGCAATAAATTTATCTACCAATAAAAATTTTCAGTTCAAATGGTTGTTGTACTACAATTGTTGTTCGGCATTGCCAGAAACAAGATCTAGGAGAAAAAGGACTGAGCAGGGGTGGGGTGTGATAAAGCCATGCGAGATAACGCCATATGGCTCTATCATCCACCCAATTGCGAGGTAAAGCCATATGGCATTATCACGCTTCGTATTGAGAGATAATGCCATATTTTTTTTGTGTCAATTGTGAGTTAAAGCCATATGGCTTTATCTCTCATATGAATTTATTTTCCATTGCGAATGTGCATTCAATTGTTATTCATTGCATTTGGCAACTTTCTTAATCAATGTCATATTACATATTGTCAAATTGCATATGTATTTTCATAATCCACGTGGTTTGTGCTTTGATTGAAATGGAAAATCAAGAAATAATTTTTGAATATAAGTTGATTCCAGGTTTTAGGAAAAACAGTTCTTTATTAATAATTGAAAAAGAAAATCAAATTTTCAAATATAAATATACGAATAAAAATGTTAAGTATTATTATTGTTATGTGGATAATTGTTCAGCTGCAGTTGCCATTGAATTTAATAGTACAAGATTTTGCCGTAAAACAGAGAAAAGTGTCAAGAACGGCCACAATCATGGGGAACAAAGTGCCTTAATTGAAAAATTGAAATTAATAAATTCGATAAAAACTGAAGTGATGAGTGCATCATTAAAACGTTCAAGTGTACGAGATATATTTGATGCACAATGTAAAAAATATAAGGAAACATCACAAGCAGTGGAGTTCAGTAAAATGCGTAGGCATTTGATTCATATAAAACAAGAAAAATATCCAAAAAATCCGATGACTTTTGAAGAAATTATTGAAGTTTATAAAAATAAAGAAATTGCATCAAAATTCACAATGTCCAGATATGAGGAAAATGACAAATTTTATATTGACACTATAGTAGAAGAAAATTTTGCCTATTCATTATTTGTATCTCCTACCATTTCTAATGCTATTAAAGGAAGGAACCACATGGAACAACGTAATTACATAGTTGATGGAACATTTAACATAGTACCTATTTCAAAGAAATATAAGCAATTGCTTACAATTCACATTATTCAAGCAGACCATGTAAGAACTTTAAAATTAAAATTTATTATTTATTTTGAAATAACTCTCGATCATTTTTCATTATTTTTCAGGCATATCCGTTCATATATATTTTATTGTCTCATAAGTCAGAATCTGCATATAAACATGTTTTGCAATATTTGCAATCAAATGTCATCGCTTTGAAGCCGACGTCATTAATCACTGATTTTGAATGCAGTTTACGTAATGCTTTTAAAAGCGTATACCCAACAGTGAAAACGGTTGAATGTTGGTTTCACTACACGAATGCTCTTCGACGCAAAGTTACGAAAATTCCTGGATTCATAGCTAAATTGAACAGAGATAAAAATGCCAAAAACATATTTTCCAAATTTATGTATCTACCATTATTGAAACCGGCTAATATTATAGAAGCCTAAAGCATTTTAAAACAAGATGCTTTGGATGTAAAATTTGTTAGTAAAGCAAATAATACAGAAAGCTTCTTTAAACCATTTATAAATTACTTCGATCGACAATGGATAAAAAAAGTGAGAGAAAACTAAATTACATATACATATATAATTTTATAATTTTATTGTTTTAGGAAAAACCTGTAAACTTTTCAGTGTGTAAAGAACCTGTCAGGACAAGTAATTCTGCTGAAGGTTTCCATAGCAGATTGAATATGAAACTTGCAAAGCGAGGCACGTTTTATAACTTCCTAGAAACCCTTTTCGAATTAGATTTTGTAAAATCCATGGATTATTCAAAATCTGTTTCTGGTTGTACGAATCTATATAGAGCAAAAACATTCGGCAATGGAGTCCGCGACAAATTTATTAAAAAACGGCTAGACTTATTAAAAAACAATAAAATATCTTTGATGGAAATTCTCAGTCAGTTTTCTAAAATGGAAAACTGCATACTTGCAGAAAAATTCGTCAATGAAATCCATAGTTCCGATGATGATTATGAAGACGACGACGGCGACAGTAATGAAGATGAAAATTGTACAGATCATTTACAAGTGCAACAAAGTATGAGATTGTTATGCGTAATTTGCTGCGAAAGGGAACTCTTGCTCGACCCATGTCATCATTATAAAATTTGTCAAACACGCTTTCAAAAAATGGAAGAAAACAGCAAATTAAAGGGCGTACAAACATTGTGCCCAATTTGTCGCAGTGTAATAAAAGAAGCAAAAAAAAATATTTTGTTAAAATACAATTAAACTCATATGTTATTATATACCTATAACTATATTGAAATAGTGTCTAATTTTTTGTTACACCTAATTTTTGGTTTTCATTTTGTTTGATTTGTTTGTTGGAATAATGTTTTTCTTTTAATGTTATACTTGTGTTTACTTTATTATCTTTAAACAAATATAAAGAAACTCATATGTTATTATATACCTATAACTATATTGAAATAGTGTCTAATTTTTTCTTACACCTAATTTTTGGTTTTCATTTTGTTTGATTTGTTTGTTGGAATAATATTTTTCTTTTAATGTTATACTTGTGTTTACTTTATTATCTTTAAATAAATATAAAGAAACTGAAAGTTTGTTTTTTTACAAAGTGTATTTAACAGTTCTGGAATGCATATAAAGCAGAAAATATTCCGTAAAAGGGAAAATCAAATGATAGATAAAGCCATGCGAGATAACGCCATATGGCCTTATCGCTCTTTGGAATTGGAAATAAAGCCATATAAAAATTTTGGCGTGAATATGGTTTTATCTCTCTTTGAATTGAGTGATAAGGCCATATGGCGTTATCTCGCATGGCTTTATCACACCCTGAGCAGGTCTATTGGCTGAAAACTGCAATCAATCATGCAGGCCTTGTTAATAGAAATGTTTTCACTTATATTTAGTTTGAATAACACAAATACTGTTGTTTGTATTTTTATATTTATATGACGTTTTTACGCGGGCTATCTTGTCAGTAGATATATTTGTCTGACAATGATACCATTGTCAGGTGCATTACTTTAAGCACATCTACCAAAAAAAAAATGAACTTACAACGTCAGTTGTCTCACGATTGGCAGGTGTCTAACAATATTATTGGTTCACAATAGGTTGACAAAACTTTTTCTACCAACGTTGTAAGCCGAAAATTGTCAGTTTTAGTGACAAAATTGTTAGATCTTACAACCGTCTGTACATAGCCTAAGTAACTTAACTAGCGCGTGTAACAGATAATAATAATTTGCACGCACGTACAGTCTAATGTAAAAAAATAATATTATTATTTTGAATCATTTCACAGAACTTACATGCGATGAAGAAAAATACGTATAGAAGCCATTATGGATGTGATCACGCGGATAAGGAGCGGTAGAGGGAAATAATCAAGCTTAATTATAAATTTTTACACCCTTTTTTGTTCTATTTTAAATATATTTCCAGGACACATGATATTACAAAAAAAATATCTAGGAAAATAAAAAGTGTAAGCAAAATTTGACATCTGAAAATATAAACAAAAAATATCACCTGATCTGCTAAGACTACCAATTATATTTATATGCCTTGGTACGTATGTTAAAGTGTACAATTTTTGTTATTTTTTTAATCATGAAGTCTTCGGGGCAGGCTTGTAAAAGAGTTTATAGTTATCATGTACAAACAATTCTTTGTTCGTTATATTTAAGTTTACCTTGAAAATATCCATTCAAAGTTTGTACATGAACAAGGGAGACATATTAAATTAATGAAACTTCGACTAAGTTGAAAACACTCACTATCCGCTCTAGAAATTTTTGAGATTGTGTGCCACAACTCATCCAATGTAACATTTTCTAAATTTTCTAATTATTTATTAAAGCTTATGTGGCGGAGTTCCCTAAATTCGTCATTTAAATTTTGTATCTCACTGTCCAATTAGATTTGGATTAAATTTAGTGTTTTATTAGAGAAAAACTATTTTTGTTTTGCAGGTCAATATAAAAATGGGATTTTTAGAATGTGTCGTTAAAGTCAAATCGTTTTGTTATTTGTTTACAGAGCTCATTATATTGACTTTTACACTAGCCATCAAATTTAACAAGACATGCACATAAAGCCGGCAGAACAATGGTATTAATTTGTTAATGCTCTTGTATGTGGATAAAACGTGACGTCGTCAGGGTTGTTGCAATGTTTTTAAGAAGATAGTTTTTGCATTGTTGATTAATAGATGGCGTTAATTCGAAATAGAGAAATCATACTAAAAGTTACGCAAGTGAAGAAAACATTCCAGAAAAAACAAAAATGTCGAGAAGAAGAAAACAAACTTTTTGGCAAACTTTTTTTTTTTTTGTTTTGGCAAACTTCTTTCAGATTTGCATGGAAAGTACTTTTTCCTATGCGTGTGAGCATGTTTTTGTTTTTTTTTTGAGAGTGTATTAGTGACACGTGCTTTCATGTTTTACATAAAAAAATGTAAACAAACTGTGACAAAATACAGCATTCTTTATTTAGATCTCCACTCGTTAATTTAATTTTAATTTTAATACAAAAAAAAAAAAAATAATTAAAAGCCTACAGGTGATAGAATCAAATTTTGCAACTGTCACTTTTGATAATTAAGAAATAAAGGTGCTAAACATCAAGCTATTTAGAGTAATTTTTCGCTTATATCTCGAAAACTATTACGCGTGCACATATACCGCTATATACAATCGAAAGAGGATAAAAATACGAATCGATCGTGGCATAGCTTGTTTTCTGAAAGACTGGTCGAAAAAAAATATTAAGCGGCAAACTTTTAAAATTAAAAAAAAATCGCTCAAATATGTGACTTTAGTTATTCGCTTATATCTCGAATACTATTCCGCGTGCACATATACCACTACATACGATCGAAAGAGGATAAAAATACGAATCGATCGTGGTATAGCTCGTTTTTTGAAAGACTGTACGAAAAATGTTATAAGCCAGCAAACTTTTCAATTGTAAAAAAATCGATTTAAAAATATAAGTTTAGTTTTTCACTTATGGCTCGAAAACTATTCCGCGTGCTCATATACCACTATATACGATCGAAAGAGGATAAAAGTACGAATCGATCGTGGTATAGGTTATTTTCTGAACGACTGTGCGAAAAAAGTTATCGCTCAAATATGTTACTTTAGTTTTTCGCTTATATCTCGAAAACTTTTCCGCGTGCAGGCCAGGGTTCAGCCCCTGCGGCAACCAAAAAATAAAAGTGTTTTTTTCTGTTTAATGGTATAAATACATATTCAGAATTAACATTAAACATGCAGCCTCCTTCGTCGGTATTTCTTCATAGCATATACGCCGGCGAAGTAAAATAATTAATCAAATGGAGAATGTAGCACGGTTACAAAAATAGCTAAATAGTCATTATTGCCTGAAGTGCTACTTTTCTTAAAAAAAAAACTAGTTTACGGACGCAGCTTAAAAATTAAAAAAAAGTTGTCTACAGTTCAATAGCATAAAGTAACACAAAAATAAATCTAAAAACTAAAGGGTGTCCCCATAGGTGAAAAAAATTTACTTATATGCGCAAATTTTTTAGCCGTTATAGAAAAACAGTTGACAGGATGTCGATTACTATTACTGTTATAAAAACAAGTATAACATTTAAAATTATAAATTAAAGGGTGTTCTAATAGTTAATGTTATTTGAATTTGTATAGCCAGATAGTTAAAATTTACAAAGACTATTGCTAAGTCCTCTATAATAACAAATTTTAAAATTTGTGTTTGGAAAGTAAAGGGCGTCCCAATAGATGATGCAAGTTAATGTATGTGTCTAAACTTTTGAAACGTTATAGACAGACAGACATAAAATTTACAAAAAAACCTTTAATGCTAAGTCCACTATAACAAAAAGTATAAAATCTGAATTTAGAAATTAAAGGATGATTTGAAAAAGTTTGCCGCTTAATAACTTTTTTCGTACAGTCTTTCAGAAAACAAACTATACCACGATCGATTCGTACTTTTATCCTCTTTCGATCGTATATAGCGGTATATGTGCACGCGGAATAGTTTTCGAGATATAAGCGAAAAACTAAAGTAACATATTTGAGCGATTTTTTTTTAGTTTTAAAAGTTTGCCGCTTAATAACTTTTTTCGTCCAGTCTTTCAGAAATCAAGCTATACCATGATCGATTTATATTTTGATCCTCTTTCGATCGTATATAGCGGTATATGTGCACGCGGAATAGTTTTCGAGATATAAGCGAAAAACTAAAGTAACATATTTGAGCGATTTTTTTACTTTTAAAAGTTTGCCGCTTAATAACTTTTTTCGTCCAATCTTTCAGAAATCAAGCTATACCACGATCGATTTGTATTCTGATCCTCTTTCGATCATATATAGTGGTATATGTGCACGCGAAACAGTTTTCGAGATATAAGTGAAAAACTAAACTCATATTTTTTTAATCGATTTTTTTACAATTAAAAAGTTTGCTGGCTTATAACTTTTTTCGTACAGTCTTTCAAAAAACGAGCTATACCACAATAGATTCGTATTTTTAGCCTCTATCGATTGCACGGCTTTTAGTTTAGTTTTTATAACTAAAAAACCACCACAATTAATGACTATATGCTTTAGGTGAAACTCCTTAATTTTTAAAATGGCGAAAGTGACAACCGGAAAACCAGATTCTGCAAGGTTGCAGCTTTTTATTTAACATTTTTATTTTACAATACATTAAAAATTGTCGAATTGTAACCGCTTCTAAAAACTCTTATTTTTTTTCACATTTTGTTTACATTTTTGTTTTGAACAACAAAAATACTCATTTTTTTACAACTCTGTTAAAAAATTTACGTTTCTCAGAGTTTGTTATCTCCGTGAAGATAACAAACTAGAATAACAAACTAAACTTGTTTCACTCAAATAAAAGAGAGGAAAATTAAAAATGGCTTCCTTAGTCTCTCACACGCATAAGAAAATGAGTGCTTTACATTAAATTGAGTGCTACCAAGTTTAAATCCAACAAAATGTACCTAGATTTTATTAATTTTATGGCAACATCTACATAAGTACACACTCAACAATGAATATCAGCTCTTCTTCTTTTATTTTTTATGGGAGAGGATTTTTAAGTTAACAAACTAACTTAACAAACCGGAAATGAAAAGTTATTCAATTAAACAAATTTAATAAGTTATTCAAAAGTTAATGCAATAAATAAAATAAAAATCGATATTTTTTGAACAAAAACACACCTTTTGTAAAAAAAAACTACAAATACGTTACAACTACAACTATTACCTGCGCTATCCCTGATACTACATATGGGCTTATATCTCGAAAACTAGGAGTTGTTCCTGGATGGGACCAACTGTGGATGAAAGCCACATACATTGGCTCTAATCTGGCATATAGGTAATATTTGTTGAGCATATTTTCTTGAACAAAGTATTAAAAAAAATAAATTTTCAAATTTCACTCATATCACAAATGGGCTTATATCTCGAAAACTAGGAGTTGTTCCTGGATGGGACCAATTGTAAATGAAAGCCACATATATTGGCTCTAATCTGGCATATAGGTAATATTTGTTGAGCATATTTTCTTGAACAAAGTATTAAAAAAAATAAATTTTCAAATTTCACTCATATTACAAATGGGCTTATACCTCGAAAACTAGGAGTTGTTCCTGGATGGGACCAATTGTAAATGAAAGCCACATATATTGGCTCTAATCTGGCATATAGGTTATATTTGTTGAGCATATTTTCTTGAACAAAGTATTAAGAAAAATAAATTTTCAAATTTTACTCATATTACAAATGGGCTTATATCTCGAAAACTAGGAGTTCTTCCTGGATGGGACCAATTGTAAATGAAAGCCACATATATTGGGTCTAATCTGGCATATAGGTTATATTTGTTGAGCATATTTTCTTGAACAAAGTATTAAAAAAAATAAATTTTCAAATTTCACTCATATTACAAATGGGCTTATATCTCGAAAACTAGGAGTTGTTCCTTGATGGGACCAATTGTAAATGAAAGCCACATATATTGGCTCTAATCTGGCATATAGGTTATATTTGTTGACCATATTTTCTTGAACAAAGTATTAAAAACAATAAATTTTTAAATTTCACTCATATTACAAATGGGCTTATATCTCGAAAACTAGGAGTTGTTCCTAGATGGGACCTATTGTAAATGAAAGCCACATATATTGGCTCTAATCTGGCATATAGGTAGTATTTGTTGAGCATATTTTCTTGAACAAAGTATTAAAAAAAATAAATTTTCAAATTTCACTCATATTACAAATGGGCTTATACCTCGAAAACTAGGAGTTGTTCCTGGATGGAACCAATTGTAAATGAAAGCCACATATATTGGCTCTAATCTGGCATATAGGTTATATTTGTTGAGCATATTTTCTTGAACAAAGTATTAATAACAAACGCTATAGAAAAGTTAAAGGGTGTTACATAATTGACGTAATTTTTACGATTTTGAACTATAAAGATAAAAACTTGAAATTTACGCAGTGTGTGTTTTTGCATTGGCCATGATAAACGCTATAGAAAAGTTATTATTATTATTTTATTCAAGTAATACAAAGCCTTTGAGGCTAAATTTATATACTATTACTTAGCAGCTAATCTAATAAGCATAAGGAAGAAATAAAGCAAGAATCTATAAAATGTCAATAAGAACTATTTTTACAAATTTAACATTGTTTTTGTTATTATTGTTTCCCAACTATAATGCAATTAAGAAATTTTAAATTTAGAAGCGAGTCTAGGCCATTAGATAATGGTAATCTTTTTCAACTTTACACATTTATTTAGGATGTATTCCTAACTCCTTCATTATTTGTTAAATAGTTTATAACATTTTAATTCGAAAGACACTGTTGAATTTGTGAAAAGATAAGCAATTCAATCGATATTTAGTTCCACTATCTAGCAATTCTTATTTAAAATGATGCTAAGTATTTTAGGAATCACAGCCTAAGGATTTCTTCATGAAAAAACCTACCCTTATTTTTGCATGTTAATAAACGTTTGAGCTGCCAGATGTTTTTTTTTTGTTTTCTAGTACAAAAAACGGTAGGCCATACAATATTTCTCATGCTAATGCTTTAATGTATTGAATTATATTATTATTAATAATTTTACTGTTTTACTATTATTTAAAAAATTTTATTAGTTGTTGCTATTAATGTTAAAAATGTTAAAAATTTATTTCAAATAAATTCCGTGCGGCATATATGCATTTTGTTTTCAAAAGTCACTGCATTTTGGGTGTTTAATTTTTAAATTTATTGCTTAGAATTTATTATTGCCTGCTACGGTTAAAAAACTGAAACCATAATCGATTACAGCGCAAAAGCCATAAATCGACAGAAGGTTTTAATTACACAAGGTAATGGTTTTTGAAGATAGGTATAACATAAAACTAGTTTTTAAATTACTAATGTAAATACATTTCCTATTTTAATGAACTTAAAGTCTATTTCTTGTATAGAATTCTTACATGTTTTTTGTCTTAAGAAAAAACCGAAATTTATATAAAAAATATATAAAAAAAAAAACATTTGCATAGTTTTCCACACAACCCAGGAGGTACCATGCGATGTGCGTTGCCAATTATTTTTTATGGCTGGTTTCCCCATTAGGCCTACATACCATTCATTTTGTACTTAAATTATATAGTTACATATATATTATATCACAGTTTTACAATAAAGTTTATTTTATAAAAGGCTTCCGTCAACAAAGATCTTTGACAGAATGTTTTAATGCATCTAAAATTTATATAGATAGTATATCTTGTTCAATAACTTTACAAGCTTTTGAACCAATTGAACGATGGTTTACTGTACAAGTTTGACAAATATAGAAATTGCAGTATTCACATATAAAGATATTACCATTAGTCTTTTTAACCCGTATATGCTCAACTTTTTTTTTCTCGTAAAAACATGGATTTTTTGTATTTGTCGGAATCTATATGGTATAAAATATATGTTTTTTCAAAATAAAATACTAAAAATTTCACCATTTTGGAAATATTTGTCGTGTGCACCCTGTGCAGATTTTTCATTATTTGAGGGTAAAGCCGTGCAGTCAGCTGTAAATGGAACAAAGATGGCCAGTGTAGACATTTATAAACAAAAACAAAGATTTAGAGAAGCAAAGGAATAAATTGCTGACAAACGGCCCGGAAACCTTTTTTTTTAGAAATGGAGAAGATACCGAGGCTTGCTGCGAAGGCAAGTTCAAAATGTCGAGTCTTTTACTTTTGGGATAGAACAAAGGTGTGACGAGTTGCTGCCAAATAATAAACATTAAAGTAAAGACTTATGTGTAAAAAAAAAATAAAATATAAGTCTACGTAAACGTATGTTCCTAATAACAAGGACAATTTTTTGGTGCTTAAAAAAAAAAGGTTTTTTTGAAAAAAAATATAAAAAAAATGAATTTCAAAATTTTTATTTTAAAAACTAAGAACTAAAAAAAAAAAAAAATAAAAAATAAAAAAAAAAACAAAAAAAAAAGTATATATATATAAGTGTTAAGCAAAGTACAATTAAACCCTAACTAAAATTTCCTTAACCTAAAGAAACGTATATTCAGAACTAAAATAAAATTGTTTTAAAAGGATCGCCACGCCACCTTACACCCGTCACATCATCATCTTCACCAGCAGTCTCGACACGCATTGCCACCCGGCAGTGCCAGGTATCTTGCCAAAGACCTTTGACAGACCCTACAGACGACCTGCGGACAAATCACTAACGTTAAATTATATATATATTAATCTTTGAAATTAGGGAAAACATTGATTTACCTTTGCCTTTTATGAAAAGTCATTCCTCTGGGTAATTAGGCTCAGAGTGCGCGGATTTAGGGTTGAGCTCAGGCCTAAGTATTGCGAAACCGCGGTTGGAATTAGTTGCCCTTACTTTTTCATGTCTTCCTTAACCTAGAAAACAAAACAGAATTTAACAACGTGAAATATATATATATATATATAGATAAAACCAAAATTTGTTGTGTACTTACAATAACCTGGTGACCCATAACGACCCATAACGAACAGAATGGCATTCCTGTAGAGCCACTAATCCAGCCAAAATAGAATCTTGGGAACCTGAAAAGAACTGAGCGAAAATAAGCCGCCATCTTGTGAAATATTAGAAATCTTGATTTGAAATACATTGCGTTGTAATCGCCATTTCTAAGGAAAACGTTTGATAATTTTTTCATTGCCTCTAATTTAAATGTTGCTTTATTTTCTAATTTTGCATTGAATTTTTTTTTGATTTTATAAAAAGAATGTTTGCATTAAATTTTTCGTAATTTATTTTAAATTTTGCATTTATTTTAATTTTGCATTAAAATTTTTTTGATTTTATAAAAGAAATTTAGCATCAAACTTTTTGTATTTTATTTTAAATTTTGCATTTATTTTAATTTTGCATTGAAATTTTTTGATTTTATAAAAGAAATTTAGCATCAAACTTTTTGTATTTTATTTTAAATTTTGCATTTATGTTAATTTTGCATTGAAATTATCTTATACTTTGTATTGATTTAAATCCCTTTAAAACTATTTCTACACCTTTTACCCTTTGATAATGTGAATAATTTTTTTTTCTAATAAATTCGTTTATGCTTATGTACCCATTTTTAATATGAAAAGGAGATCTTTCATTTAAGATGAAGTGCTAAAGGTGACTGTTAAGCGGTAAGTAGGGTAACAAAGTTGCAAGAGGGCTTTTATAGGGACATCTAAAGCATTTTTTTTATGATGTCATGGTGAGGATTGATATCCTCAAGTGGGGAGGGATTTTACCTGGCAGGAACACCAGCCAGAAGGTGATACAGCGTGTGTGGAGGAGGAGAGGTTCAGACTTGCTTCGGGCTCCATCACATTCATTACTATTTCGCTTGAAGTCTGGCATGATTATATTTTTTTTGTGTGGCAAACCAGGCCGACCAGTTGGCAAGAACCAGCCCAAGACGGCGAGCTATAGCCGGAGCAACCGCCTGCATGCCAGCGCCGCCAACATCTGGCCACCTTTATTTTTGGTTTAAATTTTTTTTTTTTTTCTCATCTGCCATTACAAAAATGGCGCCCAACGTGGGGCCCGAAGCAAGTCATGAAAGGCGGAATTATATTTGTTAGTTTTTCTCTTTAATCATGAATTTTGTTAAGATCGTATGTCGGTTAGGTTATTTGAAGAGTCCCTAACCATGCTACGTCTTACAAAACGAATTTACATTTGAAATTATTAGTTTCAGTTAATTTTTTTTCTTCTTTTGGTGACTCTTTTAAAGCTTCGTGGCGCATGTGCCTCACACATATGTAAGTCCCGATACTCAAGGCTTAGTACTTTGATTCGCGTTGCGACATTAGGTGTGGGCAATATGCCCATGAGGATTTAAAGGTTCATGCAGTCTCGATCATTTTCATTTAACTTGAGACTTAAATAGATAGACATTAAAGCACATGTCAAATTAGACTATTAATTGCTCAGGTTAGAGGGAAATGGTAGAGATCCCAAAATATTGTAGCACAATAAACCAAAGAATAGTGGGGGATTACATACATTTATCCTGGAATTTATCTCCAGGCTAGACTGAACGTCTCAAAAATGGGTGCTAGTCCGTAAAGTTATGAGTTACTATCTCAACTTTATCGCTGCAGCGTCCTTTTTATTTGTTGATATTTACAAATCCCACTAGTCCATTCATTCCAACTTTTTTTCATTTAAATTCGTCTTTCGGAATCTTCTCCTGAGAATAAATAAAATAAATTGATTAGAAAAAAACTACACACACTTAGAGTATGTCACAGATAATACTTACCTTGCAACGTTAGTTACCCGAAATACTGCTGCATTTACATATACCTTTGTTTAAGAAAATTTTTTATATTTTATGGTCATTAAGAGAATTTGTCTTTTCTTTCTATTAGTGTTTTTCGTCTTCGAGGTGAGACAGTTTTATGAAAAAATATTGTACAGCTTTTATTTTTAGTAACGTCTATTCAGTTTTTTTGTAGGGAAAGCAGGCTTGCGTTTTTGGATTGTGTTTTTTTTTCCTTCTGCAGAATTTTATTTGATTTTTTTTTATTCTGAATGGTTTTGACTCGACGCACAAGTCAGATGCTGTCCAACGCTGCCAATATGCCAACGACTCGTGCAAGTGTGACTTGTGGCACGGAAGCGCCTGCAACCGCCACTGCCTCGACCTTAGCAAAGCCTTCGTGTAGTGTAACAACCGTAGCAACGTTCGCTACTAGCACCGACCCAATATTCTCAGTGTCGGCAGCACACGATTCGTCTAGCAGCTCAGATCTGGCTGAGCAGACAGTTATATCACCAACTTTTATGAGCACTACAGCCCAAAATATACGTCGGGAGGCGCGTGAAAGTGATGCCAACATTTCTAACACAGAGAGGCCCTTTGACGTAAACAATATTCAACAGTTCGTTGAGGCATCGAGCACGTTAATGAGGGAGGTAAATGATAAGATTCAGCAAGCTCTGCTTCAGATAAAACAGCTTGTTACATCGCAAGCTGCCACTAATCAATGTCCGTCTCCAAGGCCGCAACAGGCACAATCGTTTTTTCAACCATCTGTTAGCCGCCAGGGCGTAGTTTTTTCGCAGCCAGATGCGTGCCTACCGCCAACACGGTCGGGTGGGTCTACACCCCAGGTGTGTGCTCAATTGCCACCATTAGTTCCTGCCCCTCAGTACTTAGGTACAGCACCAAATTTGCAAGCAGCACCCGTTACGCTCGCATCGTCGCCTTTTGAACAACAGCAGTCTGTTTTACCACCGAACCGCGTGTCTGAAAGGCAACGGCCAGAACTTATACCAGCATCGTACCAACAACAACCGCAGCAGCCCGGTTTGCAACAGCAGCAGATTTTATTAGGTGATCAGCAGGCGCAGCAAATTCCGGCACCATATCAGCCGCAACAAGATGGGTCGCAGCAAAATATGATTACGTATAATCGTCCACAACCACAAAGTCAGCAACAGCAAAGATTTTATACGTCTCAACAAAACTTGCCACAACAAAACATGCCGCCAGGCCACAATTATACTCAACGATCTATTTCGCAGCCAACCTATCCACCGGATGCTTGGTCTGTACCAGTTTTTCAGCCACAACAGCCCAGTTGTCAGTTGGCGATGTCAGCACCTAATCACGGTGAGCCTCTGGACAAGTTTAAACTCGCGAAATGGGGTGTTAAATTTGATGGCACCAGTAAAACCATGAATGTACAGGAATTTATTTTTCGAGTAGGCGCCCTGAGGAAAGATTATAATTGCTCGGATAATGAAATTTTGCGATCTTTTCATCTATTACTAGACGGCCCAGCCTTGGATTGGTACTGGGATTACCGCAAAATTGTACACGTCAGCACCTGGGAGGAATTACAAAAGGCTCTCCTAGCCCAATACCGTCGTTTTGCGAAAGAGTACGAGGTACAAATGCAGATCTTGAACCGCCGGCAGTTACCGCAAGAGCCTTTTGATGATTTTTATAATGCAGTCATAAAACTGCGAAACCAGCAAGAAAACCCATATGAAGAGGAGCAGTTGGTGGAAATCATGAGGGGAAACTTAAAGCCTTCACTGACACAAATGATGTTTTCGGCCAATATAAAGACAGTTTCAGAGTTTTGCCGTGAGGTCAGACGAGCGGAAAATTTGTTAGCCAGCCAACGGCAGCTGTATCAGCAGCGGGCAAATTTCGCACATAGGGTGAATGAGCTTGCATGTACAGAAGAGGACGGTGTTTTGGTTGAGCTAGAGGTAGACGCTATCCGGTCAACAAGCAATTACACTTGCTGGAATTGCAAAGTTGTTGGTCATAGTTTTGTTGACTGTCCTGAGCCGGTAACTCGTGTTTTTTGCTTTAGGTGTGGTAGGGATAATGTCGTGACCCCAAAATGCCCTAAGTGTCAGGGAAACCGCCCTCGAAACCCGTCTCGGACTGGGGAGGCGCGGTCAACAGAGGTTTAGACCCAGTCCCTAATCAACAAAATGAATCAAGAATAAATAGTTTTAAAATTTTGGAAAATAAGAATAGAATGGAAAATTGCAAAACAGAGACACGCTTAAGAGAAATTAAACCATTACATGTTAGAATTATTGAGTATAACGAAGCCAAACAGAGAATATTCGGTTCGGTATCGACCAAAATAAAGAAAGCGCGAGAACGCTACAAAGTACGAAAAAAATTAAGGCACGAGATTTCGGCGGCTTCCCTTTATGAGGGTAAAGACTCTCGTCTTTACACGCGTATAAATTTAGGTGGCCACGAAATCGAAGGCTTGCTGGACAGTGGTGCCACAGTAACGTGCTTAGGCCGTAACTGTCTTGAGTTTGTAGAAAAAACGGGGCTTAAAATCCACGATTTTTCTACTGTGATCAAGACAGCGGACGGCACAGCGCACCACATTATCGGTCGCGTTCGAGCGGATGTTACGGTTGGTCAGACAACGCAGGGAATAACGTTTTATTTAGTGCCTACTTTGAGTCGTGAGTTGTTCTTGGGGATCGACTTTATGAAGGTCTTTAAAATGTTTGCCAACATAGATAGTATTGCGACTAATGATATTAGTCTTGGTGAAGATACTGAAAATAACCCAGAGGTAGTAACTCATAAGTTGACAGCTGATCAGCGACAGAAGTTAGATTCTGTCATATCGATGTTCCCCTGCTATAGTAAAAGAGGTCTAGGAAAAACACATTTAGAGACGCATTCCATCGATACCCGTGATGCAACTCCAGTTAAAGATCGACACTATCCTGTATCCCCGGCAGTTCAAAAACTAATGTTCGCAGAGCTCGATAGGATGCTTGACCTTGGTGTCATTGAGCCCAGCGAAAGCCCCTGGAGTCATCCTATTACTTTGGTCCGTAAGGGCGAAAAAAACAGGCTGTGCTTGGACGCGCGGAAGCTCAATGCACTGACGGTCAAGGATGCCTATCCCCTGCCACATATTGAGGGTTTGCTTAGCCGCCTGGGAGATACGATCTTTATTTCTAGTGTCGATCTTAAGGACGCATTCTGGCAGATTCCACTAGATCAGGAGAGTAGAGAGAAAACTGCATTCACGGTACCTGGGCGACCACTTTACCATTTTACAGTCATGCCTTTTGGGTTGTGTAACGCGGCCCAAAGGTTATGTCGTTTAATGGATAAAGTGATTCCTGTGGCGCTGCGTGATAGAGTTTTTGTCTACTTGGATGATCTCTTGATAGTATTTCCAGATTTTGCCACGCACTTAGAGTTGTTAGCACGGGTAGCCGATAGTCTAAATAGGGCAGGTTTGACCATCAATGTGTCGAAATCTAAATTCTGCTTTAAGGAGTTACGATATCTTGGTTATATTGTAGGTGGCGGTAAACTAAGACCTGATCCGGCTAAGGTTGAAACGATTACTCGTCTTGCCTACCCTAAGACAGCTAAGCAGGTTAGGAGCTTCATGGGGGCAACAGGCTGGTATAGAAAATTTATACCAGACTATGCCACCATTGCAGCTCCAATTTTCGAAACGCTAAAGAAGGGGAAGCAATTCAAGTTTTCAGATGGGGCTAAGGCAGCATTTGATCGCCTCAAGAATGCTTTGATTTCGAGTCCGCTTCTTAATCATCCGGACTTCTCTAGACATTTCTATGTGCAGTGTGATGCATCGGATGTAGGAGTTGGGGCGGTCCTTTTTCAGAAAGATGATTCTGAAGAAGAGCACCCCATCGCCTACTTCTCGCATAAGTTAACACCGGCACAGAAAAACTATTCGGTAACAGAACGGGAGTGTCTGGCAGTGGTTCTGGCGATTAAGAAGTTTAGGCCCTACATAGAACTAATGCCTTTTTCCGTGATAACCGACCACAGTAGCCTTAAGTGGCTTATGTCACACAAAGACCTTAGTGGACGTTTGGCTCGGTGGAGCCTACATCTCCAATCATATGATTTCGAAATTGAGCATAGGCAGGGGAAACAAAATGTAGTACCCGATACCCTATCGCGTTACGAAATGGATGAAGTCTCGGCAGATGTAGAAGGGCTGGTTGATTTGTTTTCAAATGCGTTTAAGTCCAGCGACTATTTGGAACTGGTTTCTACTATAGAGGCAAATTCGGAACAGTTGCCCGACTTAAAGGTAGTTGATGGTTTCGCGTATAAGCGAGTACGACCCTATGATGGATTGGCCTTGAATGAGGACTTTTCATAGAAACTATGGGTTCCTCAGGAATTGACCAAGTCCATCATCGACAAGTCGCACAATTCACCGCAAGCTTCTCACGGAGGCGTTGGGAAGACTCTCCGCAGAGTCAGGGAATATTTCTACTGGCCAAACCAAAACACTCAGATTCGCGAATTCATCGCAAATTGTCAAATTTGCAAGGAGACAAAACCGGCAAATAAAACGCTACGTCCGCCTATGGGAGCAGAATCTATTAGTGAGCGTCCGTTTCAGAAGATTTTCATCGATTTTCTCGGCCCTTATCCTCGTTCAAAGAACGGTAACTCTTTTATTTTTATAGTGTTAGACCACTTAACAAAGTTTGTGCTACTTAAAGCGCTGCCAAAGGCTAATACCAAAAACGTAGTGAAATTTTTAATCGGTGAAGTCTTTCACAAGTTTGGTACCCCTGAAATCATTGTCTCGGATAACGGCAGACAGTTTATAAGCAAGGAATTTTCCGACTTAGTAGAAAATTTTGGAGTAAAGCATTTCCGAACGGCGATACATTCACCACAAGCCAACGCGTCTGAGCGCGTAAATCAAACGATTTTGGCGGCTGTGCGCTCGTATCTACTGGAAGACCAGTCGGAATGGGACAAACATCTGTCCGAGATAGAATTTTCCCTTAGGTCTTCAGTGCAAACATCAATAGGGGTTACGCCATATTTTGCTTTGTTCGGTATGAACATGTTTAGTCATGGTAGCGTGTACGGGTTAGCCAGGAAGCTAAAGAGTTTAGATGATCCGGAACTAAATATTTTCCCGAAGTCGGTGAGAATGTCTTTTATTAGACAAAAAATCCGAGAGTCGTTACACAAAGCGTACCTTCGTAATAAAGAAACATACAACACCCGTAGCCGTATGATTAAATTTATACCGGGACAGGAAGTCTACCGTAGGAATTTCCAGCAAAGTGGTTTTAAAAATAGTTTCAACGCTAAGCTCGCGCGCAAGTTTTTAAAATGCCGAATTGTAAAGCCGGTAGGAAACTGTTTATACGAGGTCGAAGACTTGAAAGGAAAATCGTTAGGGATATTTCACGGAAAGGACCTTAAACAGTAATTTCTAAAGTGACAGAAAAAACACACGTTACCCAAACCGAAATAAAGGAACAATGCCAATAAGGTAATAAGGTTAATACGCTAGTTTGGTCTTAACAAGATAGGTTTAATTTTTGTAAACTTTAAAATTGCTTAGCTGAGTTTTTATTATAATTCCAGAAACTGTATTGCTTTCTACGCTCGCAACGACTTACACTAATTGCCAGTAAAATAACAGACACTGCTTTCCTTTTATTATGCCAACTCAAGCAGGCGTACCTCATCGGATCGTTAAGACTCCAGAAGTGCAACCCCATGATAACTCTGGGGATCTGTGCCATTAAGAGCTAGGGGTTATTAGTCACCTAAAGCCATAACTTGATTGAGCCCGGCTTACTGCAAGTCAAAGCAACAAAGGAATTATTTATTAAAAGAAATTGTACTGGCAATGGTTTCAGCGTTGTTTGTTTTTTATTTTTTTGCGTAAAATACCAAAGAATCTGGGAACGGACTCAGCTAAGTAATACTAAAACTACATTGCTTAATCCCTGACAAGCATGGAAGAAAATAGAAGATTAAAACTTACCTTAGACTATTAACGGTTTGTTGATTAATTTTGCTGATTAGATGGCTGCCACGTCTATTGAAGTAGCTAACGACCTTATATTGCGTCTGTAAGAAAAAAAAAATTTTAGAATAAATAGATTACAGGATAAAATAATATAAATAGTTTGTGGTCCACTTACTCAGCTGGATTCTTAGTAAGCGTTCCCCAGTAAATTTATTTCCTCTTAAGATGATCTCAGAAATCCTTAACCTAGACTAAGAAAAAACAAAAAACTTTATTAGAATTGAGAAAGTGAATACATGAAATAAAAGAAAAAGATAAATATATTAAAACTAGTTAAAATAATGAAAATAGCTAAATAAGGTAATAAATTATTTAAATAATAATGAAAATTTGGAAAAAAATATTGAGAATCAGAAAAAAAAGAAGAGAAAAAGAAATAACATTAATAAAGTAATAAAGATAATAATAATGCTAATTATAATAATGATAATAATAATGAGAATAATAGTAATAGTGATGGTAATAGTATTAACACTAAATGATAATAACACTAAATAGTGAAGTAATATAAGATGGATTATTTAAAACTGAGAATAAAAAAAAAAATGTTAATCAAAAACAAACAAAAACAAAAAAATAATAATAAAAAACTATTAATATAACTAATAATAAAAAAAAAAATATTCACACTTATAAAAATAATAGCAATAATAATCATAATAGTAATACTAATAATAATGACACTTACATTAGTAGTGACAATGTTAATAATAATAATAATAAGAAAAAAAGGAGGAAAGAGAAAAGGAATTAATAAACTATAAATATAAAATATATATGTAAATTAATAAACTATAAAAAAAAAGTAAAAGAAATGAATTAACAATAAAGTAATAAAAATAGTAAAGCGAATAATAATAATAATAATAATAATTATAATAATAATAACAATAATAATAACAATAATAAAAATAGTAATAACAACATTATTAAAACAATAACAATAAGGATAACCACAACCAGAATAATGATAATATTAAGATTAAAAGTAATAAGAAATAATGATCCTCCCCGCAAGATCATCACAACTGATAAATTAAAAATAGAATAAATGAATAACTC
The DNA here is from genome assembly GCA_937654795.1 of Cistogaster globosa. Lineage (NCBI taxonomy): Eukaryota > Metazoa > Arthropoda > Insecta > Diptera > Tachinidae > Cistogaster > Cistogaster globosa. The sequence continues at coordinate 88,394,765 of OW569403.1, forward strand.
TAAATAAATAAAAACAAAAAAAAAAAAATCCATGAATTAAAAACTTAATATATAATAAAAAAAAAAAAAAAAACAAAAACAAAAAAAAAAAAATTCTTTTAAAAATGTATAAAAATAGGAGCATGAAAATAATTAAAGTATAGAAAAAAGAAAGGAAAAGGGGAAAACCGAAAACGCTTTCAAAGGAATGCATGAAGCATATAAAATCTATTTAAATTATTTCTCTTTAGAGAATTAGAAACATAAATATAGTTTTAATATTACCTTTTTGGGTATCTTTCCTAGCTCGTGCTAGTAGCAGTTTGCTTATCTTCTTAGGTCAGGGGATACTACACGCCAGAGTTCTGAGGCGGTAGCCTTAGCCTCTGGTGGTTTTAGTCCCTGCATATACTCCTCTCAGTGGCCCATTCACTTCTGAGTCCTCAAAGCCGACGGAGTTTTACACCCCTTAGCCATTTAGACTTGGTCACGTTGGATAATCTAGGGAGAATAGGTAAAGATATAAGAATTAGATTATAAAGGAGTTTCAGTTAGATTTTAAAAGGTAGAACTTTTGGTTAGTTACTGTGGCAAACAAATTGGTAAAACCATAGTTACCTTTTATATATAAAAAAAAAACAAAAACACATCCATGTGTTTCGCCTTACGCACAATAAACCTTCCTTTTGTTTAATCATTATTATCATTTTTCTTATTTTACCAGAAAAGTAGATTTTTTTTTCACAACAATCTAGCCATATTTTGATTTGTCTTTTTGATTCGGCACTCAGTTTGGTTATTTAATCAACATTTTGTTTTTCAATATTTTTATGATTTTCTTTTCTACTGCTGATACCCAGCATAATTATTGAAAATGGAAGAAAAATTCAGCAGGTATCCTTACACTTTTTGTTAGTAACGTTACGTTACGTGTCAGTAACTGCTCTTCTTAGGATTTTCACAGTAGCACCTTATGTAGTTTTTGTTTACTGCACCAAAATGAAATTGTTTTAAATGTTCGTACTTACCTTGAATATCTGGATTCCTTTGGAGTATATTAGTCCACAGGTATCATCTGGAGATGTTGCTGGAAAGGAAACAAAATAGAATTAGTTTTGACAAACACGTCTTTAATTTCACGTATATTTTTTTTGTAACTTACGGCGGCTGCGAGGCGTCTTGAAAAGAGAAATGGCCGTGTAAAGGATATACGTACCTTCGTCCAAAGAAAGATGGCGTAACGAAGAGCGCTAGACGCGGTGTCATCAATATTTTCTCCTATTGGAAAGAAGAAGCAAAATGAGTTTTCATACACCGGAATTTTGCAGATTGAGTTTAATGCTTACCCTTATCCCGATATTGGCAGTAAGCTGTAGTGAAAAGAAAATTAGAATTTAGCACATATATGAATACTTACCTTAGAATTAATATTTCAACTTTGAATAATAGCTAGAACTTTTTACGGGTTTCATGAGCACTTACGCGTAGCATTTATTTTGTTTTTATTTTGTCATCCTTCCATTCATAAATGTGTTAGGAACTTAACGAAGGTGAGTTGCCAGATCAACAACGTTCTTTGTAGAAAAACAGCGTTACCATCAGGTCTTTTATTTTTGGCGTTTTTTTTTTTAATACCGAACATCCCGTAACTATTAAGTTTGGAGTAATCTTCCCTCCCATCCTAGATCCATAGATGGATCCAAGGAATGGTTGGGTTTGTCGTGTGCACCCTGTGCAGATTTTTCATTATTTGAGGGTAAAGCCGTGCAGTCAGCTGTAAATGGAACAAAGATGGCCAGTGTAGACATTTATAAACAAAAACAAAGATTTAGAGAAGCAAAGGAATAAATTGCTGACAAACGGCCCGGAAACCTTTTTTTTAGAAATGGAGAAGATACCGAGGCTTGCTGCGAAGGCAAGTTCAAAATGTCGAGTCTTTTACTTTTGGGATAGAACAAAGGTGTGACGAGTGGCTGCCAGATAATAAACATTAAAGTAAAGACTTATGTGTAAAAAAAAAAATAAAATATAAGTCTACGTAAACGTATGTTCCTAATAACAAGGACAATTTTTTGGTGCTTAAAAAAAAAAAGGTTTTTTTGAAAAAAAATATAAAAAAAATGAATTTCAAAATTTTTATTTTAAAAACTAAGAACTAAAAAAAAATAAAAAATAAAAAAAAAAACAAAAACAAAAAAGTATATATATATAAGTGTTAAGCAAAGTACAATTAAACCCTAACTAAAATTTCCTTAACCTAAAGAAACGTATATTCAGAACTAAAATAAAATTGTTTTAAAAGGATCGCCACGCCACCTTACACCCGTCACATCCAACGAGGGATCATCTTCACCAGCAGTCTCGACACGCATTGCCACCCGGCAGTGCCAGGTATCTCCTAGAAAACAAAACAGAATTTAACAAAGTGAAATATATATATATATATATATATAGATAAAACCAAAATTTGTTGTGTACTTACAATAACCTGGTGACCCATAACGACCCATAACGAACAGAATGGCATTCCTGTAGAGCCACTAATCCAGCCAAAATAGAATCTTGGGAACCTGAAAAGAACTGAGCGAAAATAAGCCGCCATCTTGTGAAATATTAGAAATCTTGATTTGAAATACATTGCGTTGTAATCGCCATTTCTAAGGAAAACGTTTGATAATTTTTTCATTGCCTCTAATTTAAATGTTGCTTTATTTTCTAATTTTGCATTGAATTTTTTTTGATTTTATAAAAAGAATGTTTGCATTAAATTTTTCGTAATTTATTTTAAATTTTGCATTTATTTTAATTTTGCATTAAAATTTTTTTGATTTTATAAAAGAAATTTAGCATCAAACTTTTTGTATTTTATTTTAAATTTTGCATTTATTTTAATTTTGCATTGAAATTTTTTGATTTTATAAAAGAAATTTAGCATCAAACTTTTTGTATTTTATTTTAAATTTTGCATTTATGTTAATTTTGCATTGAAATTATCTTATACTTTGTATTGATTTAAATCCCTTTAAAACTATTTCTACACCTTTTACCCTTTGATAATGTGAATAATTTTTTTTTCTAATAAATTCGTTTATGCTTATGTACCCATTTTTAATATGAAAAGGAGATCTTTCATTTAAGATGAAGTGCTAAAGGTGACTGTTAAGCGGTAAGTAGGGTAACAAAGTTGCAAGAGGGCTTTTATAGGGACATCTAAAGCATTTTTTTTATGATGTCATGGTGAGGATTGATATCTTCAAGTGGGGAGGGATTTTACCTGGCAGGAACACCAGCCAGAAGGTGATACAGCGTGTGTGGAGGAGGAGAGGTTCAGACTTGCTTCGGGCTCCATCACATTCATTACTATTTCGCTTGAAGTCTGGCATGATTATATTTTTTTTTGTGTGGCAAACCAGGCCGACCAGTTGGCAAGAACCAGCCCAAGACGGCGAGCTATAGCCGGAGCAACCGCCTGCATGCCAGCGCCGCCAACATCTGGCCACCTTTATTTTTGGTTTAAATTTTTTTTTTTCTCATCTGCCATTACATATTCAGCGCCCCAATTTTGGAGCACTGAGCACCGGCCGCAACACAATATTATAGGCTTAGTTGATGTAATAAAATCGTTTAGGGTGTAAGTTGAAGAATTATTTATGAATTTATTATATAAATACATACATATATAAAAGTATATCTTTTCATATTTTTTAATTTAAGAATGAAAAATTTCAAAACAATTAGTGTGGCAGCCTACATTACATTTTCGACATTTTTTAGTTGTATTTTTATGGCATTCGCCACAGCGTATCTGAGTTGCACTGGAAACAATTATATGATCAACTCCATCGAGACGAACCTCATCTTGCACTCTTCTTTTTCTAGAAACAGGCTTAAGTGGACGGCCTATAGAGCGAGCCGATGCATACCTTCCCAGATAAGTAGTAACTACAGATCTGGTGAAGGCCAGATAGTCGAGTTGGGACATCTCTTGTACAGCAGTAGACAGCCTATATAACTGAAAGGCATTATTCATGGAAGCATTTAAGGGCCACATCAAAAGTTGCCAATACCATTTCTTTTTGTTTATGCTAATGCGATAGCAGCCAACATTTTGATCGAGACGATCTACGCCGCCCATATAATTATTGTACATTTTTACACAAAAAGGTTGTTGAATAGATATCTTCTTTTTCTCGCTACTTGACCAACGTTGTGCTAATCCAATTGGTGCTTTGCCTTCGCAGGTTGATGCTACGGTGACTACGTTATTATCGTTGTACCGAACCAAAGTAACGTGTGACGTTTCGTCAGTAATTTGATGATAACTTCCACGCTCCTTTTTCTTCATATCTGCAACCGATTTTAACGGTGCATGCTCAACACGATTTGAACGTATTGTACCTGTGCCTTAATGGCCTAATTCTTTCAAAGCTGTGAGCAATCTAAAAGATGTAAAAAAATTGTTCATGTAAAAATGCACTGGGGCTCCTAAAGGCAATTTGGAAACTAATTTGGTAACGACAGAACCTCCAACCCCTAGCTCTGGATTAGTGTTACCTGTGCTTGCACCTTGGTAAGGTATAGCTTGTACAAGATATCCTAAGCGTGTTGCCATACACCAGCATTTGAACCCAAAACGTATTGGTTTGCCGTGGATATGTTGTTTTGTACTGTGATGGCCGTAATATGGAATCATGGATTCATCAATACTTACTTCATAAAACTGAGGCCAATATTGCATCCATTTTTCATTTAGTTTCTCCCATAAAGGTCGTACTTTAGTAAACTTATCTTGGGCATCTAAGGTCGCATTATCAGAAACACGCAAAAATCGTATTATTTGTTCAAATCGCGAACGGGAAATTGCATTAGCTACACCAGGGTGATACGTATCAGCTCCAGTATCCCAATACATACGATTCCTAGCTTGAACATTATATCCACTTAGAAAAGGTATAGCAAACACTAGGCGAATTTCTTCTTTCGTTACATCAAATTATTTTCCTTCGAACACCGCATGCCTTCGTGAACATTCTGCGAACTTACCTAATATGTCTTCATCATAAAAAAATTCGAACCATTCGACAGGAGACTTGCTACTATTTAAAAACTCAGGTCGATTCCATTCTCTTCTCTGATGTTCTGGCAAATCAATTCCTTTCCATTTTCTTTTTTCTACAACTTTCTTTTTTTTCAACTGCTTCTTAGCCGTAGTACTGGATGCAATATTCGATAGAGGCAAGTTATCATCACTTGAGTCGCCTTGTCCAATTATTTCTAAATGTAAGCCAGGACCTGATTTCCGCACACACTCAAGTTCTGCTTCAGCACGGAGCTGGTTTCCTGATAAATGATTTAAATCTTTCACAACTGCATCTTCTTCATCACTATCACCGTCGCTCAACATATGATTGTTGGGTGGACATGTGTAAATAGTGCCCTCAATAATATCATCTTCAGTCTCTAAAATATCTAAAATTTCAGCCAAAGACAACCTAAAACAACATATTGAGTATTATGTAACATATTCAATAGCTAAACGATACAAAATATGTAACACAAATTTTTAAATCAATGTAGGAGTTGGTGCTCAGCGCCCCAATAATGGGGCGTAAGCAACAACACCTCTCAAAAACTATATTTCACTAGAAACAAATCTTTTCTGATACTGAACTCGTTAAAAAGATATCAGTAAATAAAAAGAAAATAATATACATAATCTTACTGAAAATAAAATAATAATAAACTCACTTGTTACTGCGCGACATTGCGATCACCATACTTGCACTTTTTATTTTGAGATTTGACAGAAAGTATGCCGCTAGAATATTATTGTTCTTATTATCTATGTTGATACAATACAGATAACGGTAAACACACACTCAAAAAAATAATAAGTTACTTTTTAACCACACAGTTGATCAATATCTTACCGTTTTAAAAATGGGGCGATAAGCGCATATGGGTTAAGATTACCACAATGACAACAAAATCTTGATCTGTCACCCTGATGCTTAAGCAACAATATTCTCATTTTCTTTCGGAAATCTTTAGGATTCCATAAATTTGTTAACGGTTTGTTTTGAATTATTTTTAATGCATACATTAAAACAAAAATTCCGCAATTTGAACCATCGTCTTGCATTTCCCTTTCAGTTATTTCTCTATATGTCCACGAATTTTTATTACTTTCTAACTTGGCTATCAAGAGATCATAAACTCTTTTTCCAACACTAAAATCTTTTAAAGAATTAACATATATAAACTCATAAGTACCTAACTTAAGTATACATAAAGTAAAATGGGCTAAACTCAAAATTGGAACAAATAACAATTCCGCTTGATTTTGAATAAAAATGCTTATTGTTTTAACATTTATTTCATTCGATTGGGTAGGCATGCAGTTGATCTACTGTTCTTTAGAATTGCTAAAAGGCAAGAATCTAGTACAAAGTTTGTTAACCAATTTCCATTTTTTAATGAATTCCAGTCTGAAGTTTCTAAATAATCCATAAAACCAACTTCGATTGGATTATTTATATTATTAATTTCAGTATATAATAAATCAAATTTAAACAGATAAAATTTATCTTGTTTGATTACTTTATTCTCTATTTTTTTAATTTTTGAAATTTTTTTGCTTGCTTTTGAAGCAAACATCACTTTAGGTCGAACTACCTTTTGCTTTTTAAAGTCTTTTTTTTTTCCATTCTTCGACAGGTTCAATATTTGAGCTGTTTTGGGAATAACTGTGGTCCTTTTCTACTATATCAACATCATCAACTTCTTTGTTGATGGGTGTTGAAGTAACATAACAATGTTCTTTTTTTAATCTTGTACTAGTAACTTCTTCATTTAAGTTATTTAAACTTGAGGTAAGTATATCCTCAATTTACTCGGATATTGACCCAAACATTTTATATTTGTACCGCAATTCCTTCAGTGAACTAAGGTAGTCCATTCTCATAACTTTCACAAATACATCAGCTCGTACTGATTTTTGAGGTAATATAATATGCTTTTGTAAATAGAAAGCGAATTCAACAGGGGCATTACTTACATGCTCCCCAGATGAATCAACATGAATACCCATAATATTAGTCCAGAAAACAATAAAAGGGCAATATTTGTTTAGTATAAACAAACATATTTCATCATTTTGATATGGATTTAAATCATGTCCCTTATTTATTTGTTTAATATCATTTTCAATTTCATTAAAAATTGAAAGGAACATTTTTCGAAATGGGTTAAATGCAATTGATTCCAAGAAAAGATTTTGATCGTTATCTGGAAGATTGTATTCATTCCCTTTACTTTCCTCATCAACTTCTATTAAGCATTGACGTAATATTTCAATACTTCTTTCAAATTTTGGTGACTTAAATGGTGTAAGCAATACTATAAACATATGCTTAAACCACTGTTGGGCTTCTTCCATAGTGGTTAAGTTAAAAGCAGCTATTAAGGCATATTTTAATAGAGGCCTTAAAAGATGTCTTCTGCCCAATTTCGCATCTAAGTCCTTGCACATAATGTGAATGTAATGACATTTACACCACTGTAATATAACAAATTCAGGTTTAGAATTCGGGTTTACTTTAAAATGGTTCAAAAATGTTGCACAAGCATTGAGGTATTCTAACAAAGTTTGATTATTAAAACTTTTAAGTACGGCTCCATATAATGCTGCACTAACATCTGTACACACCCTTTTACAAAAAGACCACTTAAATTGATATTTAATTTTATTTTCTTTTAAATAAAAATTTAAGCAATCCAGAAAAGAACATATTGCATCGCGTGTGTGTCGCGATAGAACTGCTTCAGCAATTGGAACAATTTTTTTTAGTTTACAGTTTCGTAAAACTAATTTATAGATTAAAATTCTTTTTTCAGCGCATTCTAGTTGTTTAACACTTTCACCAGAAGCATTTAAATGTAGGGTGAATTTAGAGTCTTCAAGAATATCTTTATTACTTGAGATTGTCTCAAATGTAATTTTTTCCCATGTATAAACAGCAAAGGGTGAAGAAACTAAATGTATATAATTTTTATAAGGTCCTCTTTTCATTAAAATGAGAGAGAAAATTGTTTCTGAGTGATAATAATAATCATAATTTCCCTCAGATTTACATTTTCTTAATGCTTCCAAACTACATATGTCCTGTAAATTGCCTTTTCAGCAATTTCATCAGCCGCATTCAAAATTTGTTGTTTTCTAAACAAATATGCATTATTATTTTTAAGTTTGCTTTTAAAAACAGAGCGTTTCACGCCTCTTATTTGACCAACATGCATTTCGTCCTTCGCATGTTGAATTTCTTTTGTTCTATAAACAGATACATCTCCATTAGGATTTATCTCAAAGCGAAAAGTGGTACAATCGTTAAATCTGCAGTATGCATATATAAATGTATTTTCTTTAACAGACTTAACGCAATAAAAACATAAGATGCAAACATTATTATGTTTTAAATATTCTTCTCTAACCATGTCTTCGAAAAGTTTCTTTTTAGTAATTTTAATGTCATTAAAATCTTTTAAAATACTTAAATTTATTGAAAAGGAACAGTCAAAAATTTTCCTTTGAAATATTCTTTTCGGCCTCAAAGACTTAGCCTCTTCCCGCAACACAATTCTATTGCACTTTTCATCGGGATTAGCTTCTTTTCTGTATTTTATAAACTTCGAAACATTTAAGGTATCGTCACTTATTTCAAAAGGACCCAATGTATGATTGCGGTTATCGTTCTCCAATATTAACTCTTTACTAGAATGCTCTAGAATATTGTAAAATTGTGGTTTGCAATTCTTATTGCTTTCAATAATTTCTTGATTACTACATAACGACATTTTATCAATAACTTTAACTAAGCTATCTTTTATTATTTTTAAATCAGATTTCAATTCTTCAAAGGATTTTATATGTTCGTAAACATCTTTACGAAATTTTTGTGGAGAATCATTTATTACTGTTTGACTGTATGTATTTGTGTTCAACTGAAAATTCTTAGGAGCACATTCATTTAAACTACTTTCTTTCTCAATTGGACTTGACATGGGTGCTTTAACTACGTATGTTTTATTTTCACTAGCTAAATTATCATTTGTGCTATTCAATAACGCAGATATATAATCATTTTCTATTGAAAATGAGTTTTCTTTAAAGCAGTTTACATTACAACTTTTGTTTGGAATATTGTCAAATTTCGATATTTCATTTTCAGAATCATAATGTGTATTACAAATAATACTATCGGCATTTTCAGGTGTGCCTGAGCCAGATTTTACTACTTCGCAATTTTTCAGCAAAAATTTTGCCATACTACAGATTCTTCTTCTCTTTCGCAAATTATTTTGTATATTATAACTTTCTCTTCTTTTCAAAGAATTTAAAGAATTTATAATAATTTTAAATAATTCACAATTTTTTTAAGAAATGTACTGCAACTCTTTTAAAAAAGAGCATTTTATCAGTATGGACTTTAAATCAGTTGAATTAAAATTCGACTTACGCTTTACTCCCATTATGCTTTCCTTGCTCTGTATAAAGAAAAAAGAAGTTTTTAAGTTGTAAGATATAAAAACGTTTTTTATATTCTTTATTTTGTATAATATAAAAATACAATTGATTAATTTAATATGTTACCATTTTAGTTAATTAATAAAATTATCGTTAAAACAGAACTCACCGTCCAAAAAATGTAAGTCTTCCTTCTTTTTGTATGATCCATAAAAAGTTAATAAAAAAAAGCGGGTTAGCGAAAAAACAGCACAAAATAAAAAATAAAGTTAAAAAACCGCCTATATATTTTAACAAAAAAAAAATATATTAAACAAAAAAAGTTCCAAAAATTGTTTGTGATTTTTTAATTTTTTTATTAAATAAATATGTTTTTTAGCAAAATCTAAATAAGCACTTTGACGATTTTTAACACTGCATTAGGCGAACTAAACGAAAAAGTTTCTGGCAACACTGATTAGGAACATTTTTATTAAAACTTTAACATATAACTTTAAACTAATATTTCACATAAACTTACCTTCGCTGGTGTCCTTTATCGGCGTCCTTTTCCTTATACAGTGATGGTCCTACTCTGTAAAAGAAGATAAAAATATATTAAAATTTGAAAACATGTTGTGTAGATTAAAAATGGCTTTTATTTGGGTGTTTTTTTTTAACTTGACATAAAATAATGCCAAGTTGATACATGTACTAAAATCAGAGCCATACTTTGTTTTTTAATTTTTTTCTGGCAACTATAGTTATCTAAATAAAAAAGTTATTGTCTGGCAGCCTACATAAAGAAAATGAGTTATCACTCATTTTGTCTCTCAGTATAAAGAAAGAGAAAGAGAGCAATTCTCTCTTCGTATTGAGTCAAAATTTTAGTTTGTTACATTTAGTTTGTTATCTTCTCGCCCGCCCTTTTTAAAACAAAAACTTAAAACAAGAAGCTCTAAGCTTGCAGAAACAGATTTTCCAGTTGTCACTTTCTCCATTTTAGAAATGAAGGAGCCACAGCTAAGACACTCGGTCACTAAGTGTGATGGTTTTATAGTTATAAAATCCCAACTAAAGGCCGTGCATCGTTGCGACTAATGCCAATCGGTAGAGGCTAAAAATACAATTAAGAACTGGTATAAATTATTGTCTGAAACACTTTCATTTAAAAGTTATGACGTAAAATCTTAATTAAACTGTACAAATAGTTTGCTAAATATTTTAGACAAACTAGAAAGTGTGCCACGTAGCGGCATACACCAATCAATAGGGGACAAATGTACAATTCAAAACTGGTAATTGATATTTTCAGAAATACTTTAATTCAGAAGATATTGTACAACAAACTTTGACATATAGAAAACGAGCGTAAAAATAAGGTAAAAAGTTTTTAAGTATAATATCCGAACTAGTCGTTGTGCCACATAGCAACATATTCCAATGGATAGAGGACAAAAATACAATTTAGAATCGTTATATGACATTTTCTGAAATACTTGCGTTAAGATGGTATACCACAGCAAACCTTTGCAAATTAAAAAAAAAATAAAAAATTTGCAAGTAAAAATCAATGTCGGTAATAGTGTTCATGCAACTATACCAAAAAATGTAAACAAACTTTTGAAAAAATATTTCATTTCTTAACGCGACCACAAATCGTTATTTATGCATGTATTTTAAAACAAAAACTTGAAATAAGAAGCTCCGAGCTTGTAGAATCAGATTTTCCAGTTGTCGCTTTCGCCATTTTATAATTACAAGAGCTACACCTATGACATTTAGTGACTAAGTGTGATGGTTTTTAATTATAAAATCCAAACTAAATGCCGTGCATCGTTGCGACTAATGCCAATCGATAGAGGCTAAAAAACAATTTTTAACTGGTTTAAATCATTTTCTGAAACACTTCCATTCAAAAGTTATGACGTAAAAATCTTTATAAAATTGTACAAATAGTTTGTTAAATATTTCAGACAAACTAGAAAGTGTGCCACGTAGCGGCATACACCAATCGATAGGGGACAAATGTACAATTCAAAACTGGTATTTGATATTTTCTGAAATACTTTAATTCAGAAGACATTGTGAAAAAAAACTTTGAAGTCCAGAAAAAATTGCGTGAAATAAAATTGGGTATAACAGTGCAGTTTCTATTGAAAAAATTGGCAACACTCAATCTCACCTTGTTTATATTTATAACTGTTTTCGTTATTTTGTGTGACAAAGCTTAAGAGTTTTTTAAAATTAAGCATCAGTGGCAGAAACAGCTAAAAAAAATATACTATCGTGCAGGAAATAGACTTAATCAAGAATATAAAATCTTATCCAAGCAGATTCAACTACTAAAAATAATAATTAAAGAGCTAATCGGATTTGATCAAGCACAAAAATTTAGTAGCAGACTTCAAAAAATAAAACCTGGCCCTCGTGCATTTAAGGAAGTAGCAAAATTCACTACGAACAAAAACTCTTCAGTCTGCTATAAAATTGTACACAATAACACAACCCATTTTGACAGTTATGAAATTGCAGAATTATTTAAAAATTATTATTCTTCAATATACCGCGAAAATATTCTCGAAAGACCCATCGGTGATTTAATTTCTAGAGTAACATCATATATTAAGTATGTGTCTGATCATATTTACTCTTTTGATGACTCTTTCAGTGCTATATCTAATTTAGATATGTATCACTTTACCAACATTGACCAAATTTTAAGTATTACACAAAGGATAAAAAACAAAAAATCTAGCGGCTTTGACGGGATTTCTAATTTTATTATTAGAAAGCTATCAGTAACCACATTAAAGCTTGTCACCGTTATACTTAACAACTGTATTAATAATGGCTATTTCCCTGCAATTTGGAAATCTGCAAAAATTATTCCGCTTAAAAAAAAGCAGTTCAGTCAAACTTAGGCAAACTTTTCGAACATGTAATCAAGGAAAAAATTGAAAGTGAATTTTTCATAAATGCAATTCCAGCATTCCAATTTGGATTTCAACAACATCACTCAACTCAACATGCGCTCTTAAAATCCACAATGACTTGATTAGAAATTTGAGAGCTAAAGTCTGTACCGTCGTCATATCTCTCGATATAGAGAAAGCCTTTGACTCCGCATGCCATAATGGAATACTCTATAAGCTGGTCACCCTAGGGATCGACCTATTTCTCGTAAAAATAATAAAAAAACTTCCTCTTTGAGCGAACTTTTAAAGTGCAAATTAACGACTCTATATCTCTATATATGCGGAAAGTGGGGTGCCACAAGGTAGCGTTTTAGCGCCATACCTTTTTAATTTATTGTTACACGATTTCCCGCATACAACTGAGAACTCCGAAGCTATTTTATATGCAGATGACTGTTTGATTTATGCTCATGAGGTGTCACCGGAAAAAGCTCTAAGAAAAGCATCTTACCATCTTAATGTAATTAATGCATACTATAAAACCTGGGGCATTAAAATAAACGTCTCTAAATCACAGGCGATTTGCATTAGAAATGCGTCTGGAAAGTATCCCCGTTTTGTAGTACCACAGAGCAAGGTCTTGCAACTCTCACTCGACGGCTTAGACATTCCGTTTAAGCCCAGCATTAAATATCTGGGAGTCAGATTCGACAGGTTACTAAAATTTAACAATAACGCTCGCGACTTGCTTAATAAAGCAAAGCGTATATCAGGTATGTTTGCTGGGCTATTGAATAACAAAGTCCTAACTCAAAACACAAAACTTCTTCTCTATAAAGTGGCTATAAGACTCTTATATGCGTTCCCTATCTGGTTCACCATATCACCAAAAATAGCATCGCAGTTGGAAATATTTGAACGTAAAATTCTTCGAAAATGCATTGGAAAAAACTACGAACAACATTTTAAACGGTTCTCCAACAACTATATTTACAAAAAATCGAAAATGCAAATTCTTTGCAACTATGCCTTGTCACTTCATAGAAGATTCGTGGATAAGCTTGCCTCTCACGACAAATTGGTCAACATCAACATTCTTGTCACCAGTCGGCATATTAAATGAAAATTTACTTAACAATGATAGTTTTTCTCTGCCAACCTTTTACAAAAAAAACCTTCCCCGGTTCACATCTGGGCTAGACAATTCTTTGTTCGTTCTCGTTTTTAAATATGTATGTAATTCATTATCTCAATGTACCTAAACATTTCGTTTAAAATGAAATTATTTTCACAAATGATTGGTAATGTTTAACACTCTGTTATGTCGTTTATTTAACAGAATTATTTGTTGTCTAATTTTAAGCGTTGATTAGTTTTAATTTTATCCACAGACTCTCTAAGCTAATAAGAAAATAAAACATTTTTTAACAATCATTTTTAGCAAGTAGCAAAAGACTTTTGATGTGTTTTAGAACAATACGTATTATACAGTTCTAAGTATTCTCATAATTAACAACTAAAGAAAAAAAAATTCGTTAAGCATTAATGTAACCTTTAGTATATAAAAAGAAGACTCAATAAAATATAAAAAAGCTTAAGAGCTAATTTATTTGAAAAATTAAAGTTATTAAGTATTTTATTACTTTATATTTTTTATATACATATATTTTTGGTAAGTGTTGTGAAAATTAATTAAATACACAAGTGTTAGTTTATTCTTTTTTGGATCGACGAGTTATTGTGTTTAAACATCTACAAATATACTTCCTGAGTGAAATGTTTATGTATATTGTGGGTAAATTAATTCAGTTTGTGGCCAAAAATCTACTTTGTATGTATGTATATATGTATACGTATTTGTTGTCTTTTCAGAAGTTGTTGAAAATATAAATTGTTTATAAAAACAATCCATAATATAAAATATATATCAAATACAGTGTGTCAATAAATTATGTTTGCAATTATTATATTTTTCAGTGTTAAAAATATGTTTTTAGTTTTTTGATATATTTTTAAATACATTAGTTATTTACATATTTCCATTAAAAATAATGAATAAATTAAAAAGTAATACCACTTGGAAGACAAGCTATAAAATTGTTTTTTTTTTTTTTAATCTCAAAATAATTCCCTGACTAACTACTCGATCCAGAGTACATACACCCAGCAAACAAATTTTAAGTTGTCTGAACTTTAATTGTTTTAAAAATAAAGTTTGCTCTAGTATATAATTTGTAGAATTAAAAAAATGAAAGACTCTGCGAAACTTAAGCAAGTCATCCACAAAATCTCAGCAGTCCTATAGAAACTTCAAAATGAGAAATATAAAGAAAAATAGAAAACTAATTTTTACTACAGTAAGTAGCTATTGATATGGGTTAAGCATATTAAACATTTTAATATTTTAGGTAAAAAGATGTTCCCAAAAGCAATGCCAAAAAATTTATTCATCAAACAATGTACCAATTTTAAATGATGATGAGAAAGTTGTTGTAGATGTTTTGACAAATCTCTGCGAAGTAAGTGAAACAATTTTTATTTATTATATTGGTTATTAAACGTTGTAAATTTTTTATATTTATTTCTTTGTAGTTTATAAATACAGAAAATTTAGATCAACAAAGCCTTGAACAATTGGATTTTCCGATTTTAAATGGTGATCAGAATCTTTTTGCAGATGTTTTGACAAGTCTCTGTGAAGTAAGTGAAACATTTTTAATGATGTATACTGATTATTAAACGTTGTGTATTTATTAAAGGGCTGCACAAGCATAAGAAAAATGTCTTATAAACAATCACGAAAATTTCAAGTAGTGTGTGTATAAAACACTCTCATTTTCAAACACATACTTCTAAACACAAATGTTTTGCTTTGCCACCAAAATCGAGAGTTAGAGAACAAAAGTGTTTTACAACAACATTGAAGCAAAACAAAACAGAACTAGAACAAAAATGATATAGAATATCAAAGTAGAACATTCAAAACATGCTTGAAGTTTTTGATAGCAGAATTCAGCTCTTTAGCTGAAACTAGAAAAATCTTCGTTTTATTTTAATATGAAAAATATCAAAATAAAACGTCCTAGCTACTGTGTCGTCTTTAACTTTAAAATTTGAAAACGCACAAAAATGAAGAAAAAAAAACCATTACAATTTCTGTTAATGAATTGAATTGTTTTTTCAAAAAAAACATTAATTATTTTGTAATAGTAAAATTGTCTTTTACATTTCAGGGTTTTTAGAAAGCGAATAGTAATAAAACTTAACAAAAATAAAAAAACAACAAATTTGCATGTATTCGATTTTTTTCATAAGTTCTATACAAAAGTTTTTAAAAAGAGTTCAGCGATTGATAGTAAGGATGTAAAATTAATAATACGTGGGAGTATTTATCTTTTTATGAAAATATGTTTAAAAATTTATTTTTTATCAGAAGTATCATATTTTCGTATTAAAAAACAGCCTGTATAAAAAACAAATTTTCGTGTTTACATATCATTTTTGCACATTATTTTTAGAAATTCTGTTTAAAACTTTTTAAAATGAGACCAAAAATTAATAATAATTATTCCAAGTTTATAAAGCTATTTTTATCATTATTGTTATGATATGGTTATAAAACAGATTTCATTTAAAATTGTAATTGTAATCGCTTACATAAAAGTATTTTCTTTAACAGCCTTAAATCCCATTATTTAACAGCACTGCTTTATTTTCCTGAACATTTTTTGTATATGTTCTAGTGCACTCGGTGTTTCTACTATGATTTTCTGTTTCTTTACTTCATTGTCGCCTTTTGTTTTGATGTTCTACTTTGTTTTAAAACACAAGCACTAACAGAGCTGTAAAGAGAAACTTTTCGAATGGTGCTTGTTTTGTTTTAGTAAGAGCCATGTTTTGTTATGCTTGTTTTGATATTTACATTTACACTGAAATTCTGTGTTTGGAAGTAGTGTACACTAGAACATAAAACTTTTAAAACATTTTGTGCAGCTCTTTAGTATTTATCTTTTTGTAGCTTATAAACATAGAAAATGTAGATGAGCAGAGCGTTGAACAATTAGAAATTCCAATTTTTAATGATGATGAGAAAATTGCTGTGGACGTTTTATCAAATCTCTGTGGAGTTAGATTTGTTTAATTTGTAATTGTATATATTAACTACTATATTTAAATTATAGGAATCCAAAAAGCCAGAACGTAACTTGCAACTACAATCCGTGGGCCTTAATGATGATGAGAAGTTAGCCTTAGACACTCTTATAAGTTTGTGTGAAGTTAACGAAGGTAGCAGCATAAAACCCCTCGACTCAAAATTAGACCAACATAATATTGTGTCATTTTTGCAAGGAGTGGAAAACGAGCGCAATATAATACCAACTCTGGATCAGAAAGGTAAGTTTTATTTAATCCTTTTGGTCAAAAGTATCCCAGAAAGCACAAAACCAAACTTTTTAAATAAGAACCTTTTAGTTTTACACTTGTGTGTTTTTACCTAATTAGCTTTATTTTGAATTTTGTTAAAAAAATAATTTGTATTAATCTAAAATTTAATAAAAATACAGACAAAATACTGGTTAATCCCCAATCTAGAGTACATATAGGTAAGAACTTTTTAGCACACATATACACACATACATACATTTGTACATTGCTCTAGAAGTTTAATATGATTCCTATTTTTAATTACAATTTTTCCTTTTTTTAATATAGAAGAAATATCAGTGGTTAAATCTAAATGTAATGCAAATAATGGTAAGTAATTTTTTTATTATACAATGCATACATTCATACATACTAATTGTGAAAATTTAAGGAACAAATCTAAAGATAGATTTAATCTTACTATGAATACTGTTTCAAATCCTTGTTTGCTTATACGATTTTTATTAAAACTAATCAAATTATATTAAAAATTTTTTCTTAACATAAAAAAAAACATTAAGAGAATACTTACTAAATTTGTGCAACAATTAAAGGGTATGTTTGAAGAACTTTATGGTAAATTTTTTGAAAATATTCCTAGCCATATTAGTAAGAGTAACAATTTAGATAAAGAAGTAATTTCCTCTAATTATAATGATAATACTTTACACATAAATAAAATTAATGTTTCAAATGAAAATTTGGAACAAGTAACTAATAATGTTTGTTTGAATGAAAGTTTGAAAGATTCTGACAGTGGTAATATAGCTTCAATCGAAAAATCTTATAAATTAAAAGAAAATAAGGCGAACGTTTTACACGAATATTAAAACGCAACCTTTTTAGAGAATTTGGAAAATAATATAAACAGTAGTATTGTAACTCTTGGACCTTTTGAAACATCTGATAAAAGTCTAAAACTATAAAAGTTTGAAAAATATCGAAAAATTTCTGATCATAAGGAAAAACTTAATAATTTAGTCTTACGACTAAAAGGTGTGGCAACAAAAAGAACAAAAAAATTCAAACAAAAAAAATAATAATTGGGATTGTGAATTTAAAATTAGTCCTAACCTAATATTTCAAGCCGAAGACGGCAATAACCTAAAGTTAACAAAAATCAAACTTGTGCTCGATATAATCCGACAGGAGTATTTGAAAATAAACAACTCCTGCATTATATCTTTCTATAGTGTCAAAAAATTAAAATCATGATTACTAGTATATGGATACTGCAATTTGAAAGATTGTTCTGAATATAGATATAAAATTAGTACTAGCGGAAAGGTTTCAGTAAGCAGATCTGGAAAAATCTTGCATGCAGAAGGAGAAAAACGAGTTGGCCAGATGCGTGGTGTAACTCGTAAAATCGTGAAAAAAGCATTGCTTGGAAAACGTGCTTATATGTACAGAAAAGAACAAATATTAAAAGCAGCAGATGACATAGCAAAGAGTGGTAATTTGCAAAATGTTCAAAATCTACCAACGTTACGAAAATGCAAGTCAGAAGGAAGCTCTGATAAATGGCTTTATTCAGATCCGTTTTTTGAAGTTTTTTTTTAATGCAACAGACTTCTTATAAAGATTATATTCAACATGTGCCATCACCATTAACAATATATTGCTGGGGAAAAGCAACTTTTGTTACATTTGCAGTTAACCCTCAAATATTAAAAGACGCTAACTACACAATCCACTTCGATGCATCTGGACAAAGTGTACGCCAAATCAAATGTGCGGAGAAAAGAGTTTTAATATATAAAATTGTAATAAGGGTTAAAAAAGAGAAAATGGTAATCCCTCTTGTAACTTCTATTCTTTCGCGCCATACTCTTAACGACATATGTTCAGTACTGGATAAATTAAAACTTTACTGCACTGAAAATAAGTTTAAATGGCCATTTTTTCAAAGAGTTTGCACGGACGTAAGTTATGGCTTATTTGGAGCGGTATTAAACTGTTGTAATAATGAAAACGTTTCAGAGTACTTGATGAACTGTTATCGCTACTTACAAAATCGTAGTCTTTATAAGAAGCCAAACGTAATTGTTCAATGGTGCAAAGCCCACTACATTCATATTATGTGCAAAGACTTAAACAATAAAATTGGTAAAAATAATTTCCTTTGTCATTTTATTAAACAGGTTTTAACCATGGCTTTTGATCTTAAAACATTAGAAGATTGCAGATTTTGGTTCAAACACTTATTTATTGTTTTCCTCTTTCCCAAACAAAATAACATATTTAAAGAAAGCCTTAACATTTTAAGAAAAACTATATTGCCAGACAATGATACAGAGTTAGAAAATATAAATATTGTTGATGATGATATAAGCAATTTAGAATCTATTGCGTCCCGAAGGCCATTTAAAAAAGTTTTTTTTGAATATATATGACGACATAAGCAACAATATAAAAAATGTTTCCATTAAAGGTGATGATAATAAATATAAAAACGAAGATATATGTAACTTTATCGTTAACATATATTGTCCATTTCTCCCTATGTGGACAAATATAATGGGAATTTTAGTAGATGTTAGCGGAGATCATATCAGCAATGCTCCGGTTGAATTTAGCTTTTTCTTGCAGAAACATATTATTTTAAAGCAAAGATCTTTGAGACCTGGAGATTTCATATGGAGTGATCGCAAAGATAATATAAGTTCTCCAAAGGATTTAAGATATCGTTACAACATGTTCGAGGAAATAGAAGTCGATGATGTAGAACGCACAAAATTATATTTGAGCGAGCCCGAAAAAACAAAAACACTTGTGCAAATTTCAGAAGAACATTGCTATTCAAGATTATCGAAGCAAAAAATAACTAAATTATCAGAAGATCCACAGCCGGAAGAACAATGGAATAAAAAGGATCCAAAGAAGCGAAAAGCCATAAGCCCGAAGCAATTGTTAAATTCAAAAAAACCTAAAAAGTTTATAAAACAAACCGAAACTATTCAGGAAATTATAGAAATTGAACCGGATGACTTTAAAATCATATCTCACAGTGAACCGAGCTCTTCGTTAGAAAGCAGAATAAACAAAAAAATTCATTACTATATTTTCAGATACAAGGATTTATACAACTCAATTTATCCGGCAATTAACCAAATTGAAATCGGATTCTACAATTTTTTGGATAGAGAAGATTGGGAGTCCTTAAAAGAAAGACAATGTTTGACAAACTCAATTTTAGACTGCGCAATTTTATGCTTTTTAAAAGAAAATTTTCAAAATGCTTTAAGCTTACCGTGCCAAATTAATCAAATTAACTATGAAAAAGTAAATAAACTGCTTTTACATAAGCCTGATATGCTTTTTATACCAGTTTTACAAAACGCACACTTTAATCTCTGTATATTAAAAGCTGCAACATCAGAATTTATTTTTATCGACTCAATGCATGGTTATAACGGAAAAATCTCATTTTAATAAATTCGTATCAATTGGTCTTCAGAATAAGAATTGGAAATTTTTAAACATTTTGGAAAGAACAAAGCAAAATGATTATGCCAGCTGTGGTGTTTTTGTTATTTTATATATAATAAGTTTCTTAAAAGGCCTACCAATGGCGAATTTGCCAACACCTAATCATTTCAGATGTAAAATAATTTTTGTTGCCACTGCGCTAGTTCTAAAAAAAGTAAAACAAAATGTTCTCTTTGTATTTATAACGTTTGTAAAGACTGCATAATTTATATATATAACAATTCTTTTTCCATATGTAATATATGTAGCAATAAAGTTTTAAATTAAAGAAGTGTGTTAAATATGCCGTCAAGGCCATCAATATTAGTTATCATTTCATTTAGTTTATTTTTATACAATTTCGTTTATTTTAATTTTACACATTCTATGAATGCATGACAAATACGAGTGAAAAAAAAACAATCACACTTCTATAAAAATCACACATAAAATGATGGCTTAATAGTACAAAAAAGGCATATTACAATATATAAAATAATTTTATGCTAAAGAAGTGTGTTGAATATGCCTGAACGCCATCAACATTACTTATCAATTTATTAAGTTTATTTTTATACAGTTTTGTTTATTTTAATTATACTCATTTTATAATAAATATGTAAGTAGGTCTATAAAATACTAATGTCCTAAATGAATGCATGACAAATATGAGTGAAAAGAAAAAAAATCACACTTCTATAAAAATCACTCATAAAATGATGGCTTAATAGCATAAAAAGGCATATTGTATATTGTTAGAAATGGTTTAGGCCTATTGGGGATGCCAGCCATATAAAATAATTGGCAACGCGCTAAGTGCAGTACCTCAATGGTAGTGTGGAAATCTGCACAATCAGGTATGTGATGAAAGGCTCAAAAGAAAATGCCACATGTAATAATTCTTGCAAAAACACCAACTAAAAAACATATTTTAGCTGTCTGTATATAGAGGTTTAAAAGTTTGGCCACATACATCAAATTACATCAACTATTGGGACAGCCTTTAATTTCCAAATTCAAATTTTACACTCGTTGTTAAACCGGACTTAGCAATAAAGGTTCTTTGTAAATTTCATCTATTCGGCTATAAAATTTCAAAAGTTGGCCAATACATTAAATTACATTAATTATAGGTTCACTTTTAATTTCCAAATACAGATTTTATACTTGCTGTTGTACAAGACTTAGAAGTAAAGGTTATTTGAAAATTTCAACTGTCTGTCAATAAACTTTTAACAAATTTGGCCATATACATCAAATTACATCAACTATTGTAACACCCTTTAATTTCTTATTTTGGCTTAAATATAGTTTACGAAAGCAGCTTTAATATTTAAAAAAATTTGTCTACGGGGTGTAAAATTCAATTTTAAGAAAGGTAATCTCAATAACTATGCAACTGAAAAGTAAAATTACAATAATCAGGTAACGAACAAAAAAAGCTTTTTATATTTTTAACTTTTTTCCATTCTAGTGGAATAGGTATTGAGATTACCTTTCCAATGATACTCATATTGCTTTATTTCGCTACAAAATACTCGATATATTCCATATTGTACATACAAACTGTAACGACACGTTTCCGCTGGTTGCTGGGGCAGAACTCAGCGGCGTCCAGGGTCGTCGTCGTCGTGAATAAAACACGGTATGCTTCAAATACGATAGCGTGTTTTTTTATTCTACTTCACGTTTTAACAAAACTACTACTTAGCCAGTTGCTAGTGACCCAGGCTCAAGCGTGTGGGCGTCACTTACCGTCGGCAGCCGTTGTCGGTTAGCGGATATGAGCGTGTAAACCACTACTCGTACCGCTTGGGAAATACACAGGCGCGTACACCGCAACCGATATAAATCCCAATATGACAGTCGACTAACAACGGACAAATGATCGCTCTCGAGGAGTTGGTAATGAATGTAAGCAGTCACTACCACTTCCTTCTACTGCCTGTGTAGGAGCAACAGTCTAGCGTGTATTCCACTACCAAACTACCGGTCTTACCTAAAGGCCAGCCGGCAATCAACTGTCTCGATGCAGGCAAATTGCTCGTCTTTTATACCCGTCGGCTGGCCACACATACAGGCAGGAAGTGATTGTGGTAGTGTCTGCTTGTGATGCTTAACATACATTTGCTTACACTACGTAGGCTAGATGGTAGACCATCAACCAACTCTTGCTTGGTTGTTGTCGTGGGTGTTGCTGGTAGATGGCTCGGCGATTGCTACGCCCTGCCTGTCGGTATCAATCCGCCAGAATTCCGCGGTGGCTGGTTGACGGCTTTTGACGACGTCGGAAGGCTGAAATTGTGCGGACGGCTGTTTGCTTTACCTTGCGGAGCCCCTGGCTTTGGGGTTTGCGTGGCTGTCTTTCGCGGCCGGTGTTGTTGTCGGCGCCCGGTTGTTTTGGGTGGTGGTTGGTTTCGCCTTGGTACTTCGTCCTTATCTAGAAATATCGTTCGCTGGCCCTTTGCTTGTTCCGCCTCCAATTTATTTCGGAACCTCTGACGGGTTTCCTGGAATATCGCTTCTTCGGCCGGGTTGGTAGGTGGAGTGAGTCGCTTTCTTCGGAGCGGCCGCATTTTATTATTGGTTTTCCTCTTCTTTTTTTTATACGTTGATCTGCGGAGAAAAGAAGAAGAGGGGTTAGCAGACGGTGAATGGAAAGGTTTCAATTCACTAAGGTGCGCTACTCGCACGTTGCTACTACTACAACTACTAATTTCTGCAATAACGGGGGATACAAAATTCTTCACAACATAGAGGCCCAGGTATTTCGGGGCTAGCTTGGCCGCAAAACTGTCGATGGCGCACGATAGTGGATGTGCGCGGACCAGGACTTGGTCGCCTATGTTGGGCCGCCACGGACGGCGGCGCAAGTTATAGTGCTGTTGTAGCTTTTTGGCTGCGGTCTCCAGATTTCTCCTTACGAACTTGAAGACCTCTGACAATTTCTCCGCTCTGCCTTTCGGGCTTAACTGGCGGGCTCCAATACCGATGGTTACTTCATTGTAGAGTGTGCCAGGCAGGCGGGGCTCCCTACCCTGGGTAAGGAAAGCGGGGGTGTAGCCCGTGGACTCGGATGTGGCAGTATTGATAGCCAACATCTCGTCCCAGGTATTGTGTTGCCTAGTCAACTGAGCTATCATTGTCTTTATAGTTCGGTTGGCTCTTTCCACTGGGTTTTCCTGGGGGTATAAGGTGTAGTGAATTGTTGTTTAATTCCCATTTCCCTAAGATATCGACAAAAATTATAACTTGTAAATTGCGTGCCGTTGTCCGTGAGGACCGTCTTCGGGACCCCATATCGTGAAATAATCCGCTCGCGCAATGCCTTAACGGCGCCTTCGGCCGTGGCACTTCGTAACGGAACGAGTTCACACCACTTTGAGAAGCTGTCAAACAGCCCTAACAACGTCGTATTACCGTGCTTGGTTCGTGGCAATGGGCCCATGAAATCGGCGCACACTAGGGACCATGGTTCGACCGGTGGCCGAGTGAGCATCATTCCGGCGGGAGCTTTTTGGTCAATTTTATACTTCTGACAGGCCTCACAACGGCGTACGTAGCGGCTTATGTCCCGTGTCATGCCAGGCCAGTAATACCGCTGAGCAATTTTGTTAATAGTCTTTCGCACGCCAAGGTGACCGCCGGTCGCCTGGTCATGGTACTGCTGGATCACCTTGACTCGCACCGGAGTGGCCACACACAGTTTCCAAGGCGTGTCATCTTCATTACCAGTCCCCCGTGTGGTATGGCGGTATAGTTGCTGATTAATTATGGTGTAATCGGCAACTTTATCGGGATGGTCGTGTACTACTTGCTTCATTCCAGGAGCACCGCTCATCTGCCCGGGCCTCGACCCTACGGACGGTGGCCGCGGGGTTGCGGAATAGCGCATCGGCCACGACATTAAGTTTTCCTTTCCGATATTGTACGTCGAACGTGTACGGCTGAAGCTCTAATGCCCATCTGGCTAGACGCCGTTCTTCTTCCTTACCAGTGTAATGGGGAAGTGGTATGGACTTCGGGAGGGCTCTATACACCCTTGGTGGATCAGCTTGTTGACCTCTTCGTCGATGATTGCCTGCATGGCGGGGTTGCGCGGGGCATACCGGATCTTCACGGGGCGCGTGTTTTTCATTATGATTTTATGCGCGGTGACCGTGGTCAGTCCCTTCACCTTTAAAATTTGGCCAGCTCGTGTCGTAAGAAATCCGCTATTCTGGTCTCTATTTCATTTTTGGGGAATGGGCCGTATCATTAAAGTTAATGTCCTTTCCACTTACGTTATCTCCCGGCTCCTGGCACGGTGCTTCTTGGGGCCTCGTAGTGGTGACCAATCCCAAGTCCATGCCTAGGATGGCTTTTTTAGCTGCGTCTGCCATCACAAGGAAGGTATGGATGGAGGATTTTTCTCCGAACTGAACGGTCCCTTCTATGGCCTCCGTGATCATTTTCCGGGAGCCGTCGGCCAGTCGACATGTACCTGGATACGTGGTGGTGGACTTGCTATTTGCTTCAACATCGCCGGGGAAATAAAACTGCGCGTTGCCCCAGTGTCAATGATCGCAGTGATTGGCGTGCCTTCCAGGAACAGTTCTGCCTGAAGTTTGTCATCGGACCATGCGAGGCTAGTAGAATTTACCCCGCTGTCCTTACTTCTTGATTGCTGCCTTTCCTCCCTGTGTGTACCGCCCCCTATTGTCCGGTGATGTTCGTCGCGCGCTGTATGCGCGGGATGGCTGTTGTGGGGGATGCATTCGAGCTCCATGGCTAACTTCACGAGGTCGTCGAGGGTTGAAAAATCCCGCCGCCGGATATACCATTGATAGCCTGGCTGGGAATTTCGAAAAATCCGCTCTAATTTCTGGCCGAGACTCATATCTGCATGTCTCATTAAGCCTTGGAGTGCCAACACGTAATCCCGGAAAGGTTCCCGCGGTCGCTGTACTCGTTTACGGATCTCGTCGTCCAACTTTTCGAAATATCGTGGTGGTAGGAAAAACGTAGCCAGGTCATTCTTCAATTCTGACCACTGGCCCCACGATCGGGTGTTATTGCGGTACCACGTAGAACTTCTCTCAAGTCTACGTCGTACAGAACAGCCAGTTCCTCTATTCTCTCGAGGAAATCAAGGGATCCTTGCCGCCGTCGTATTTAAGGCCCCATTTTCGGATGGTATCCAGTTGGTGCATACGGGCGTCATTCGGCTGATGCTCTGTGCCGGCTGCAGTTTGGTGTAGCAGCGAACCTTCAATTTTCGTTGGTGATGCTGCGTCGCCAGTCATAGTTGGTGGTGGCAGCTGCAGGTGGTCTTAGAGTGCGCCGGTGGTGCATATCTTCTCATGGTCGGCTTGCAGTTCTAAGAGTCGCTGCTGTTGTGCCTCTGGATGATCTGCCGTAACGAACTTGGCGAACCTCTTTCGCAATTCGTCGACGGTGCCGTTCGTAGTTTGTTCGAAGGCGGCCAGGTAGGTAACGATTTCTTCCTTCTTCAATGAATACACCCAGGTGGTTCTGAGCATCTTGACGGCCCTCTGTTGCTGTCGGCCGGTAGCGTGCTGTCTTCGGTGCGGCAGCTGACTATTGGGCAGTCCGATCTGCTGCTGCGGGGATGTGTGCTGGTGGGCAGGCTTCTCTCTGCTTGCTTCGTCGCAGTCACGGGTGTGACGTGCTGTCTTCCGTGCGGCAGCTGACTATGGGGCAGTCCGGTTTGCTTCTGCGGGGCTGGTTGCCGGTGAGCAGGCTTCTCTGTGCTTGCTTCCTCGTCGCAGTCACGGGTGTGACTGCAGTAGTTTGTAGGTGGACAAATTAGAATTTGTCCCTGCTCGGGCGCCAATGTAACGACACGTTTTCGCTGGTTGCTAGGGCAGAACTCAGCGGCGTCCAGGGTCGTCGTCGTCGTGAATAAAACACGGTATGCTTCAAATACGATAGCGTGTTTTTTTATCCTACTTCACGTTTTAACAAAACTACTACTTAGCCAATTGCTAGTGACCCAGGCTCAAGCGTGTGGGCGTCACTTACCGTCGGCAGCCGTTGTCGGTTAGCGGATATGAGCGTGCAAACCACTACTCGTACCGCTTGGGAAATACACAGGCGCGTGCACCGCAACCGATATAGACCCCAATATGACAGTCGACTAACAACGGACAAATGATCGCTCTCGAGGAGTTGGTAATGAATGTAAGCAGTCACTACCACTTCCTTCTACTGCCTGTGTAGGAGAAACAGTCTAGCGTGTATTCCACTACCAAACTACCGATCTTACCTAAAGGCCAGCCGGCAATCAACTGTCTCGATGCAGGCAAATTGCTCGTCTTTTATACCCGTCGGCTGGCCACACATACAGGCAGGATGTGATTGTGGTAGTGTCTGCTTGTGATGCTTAACATACATTTTCTTACACTACGTAGGCTAGATGGTCGATCATCAACCAACTCTTGCTTGGTTGTTGTCGTGGGTGTTGTTGTAAAAATAAAAACAAATCATAAAGCAGAACTACTTGCTTTTGATTGTCACAACAACAACACAGCATAGGTAGACCGTTTGTTTAACAAAAGAAGAAGGACCGTAACTCTGAAACTAAGGGTCAGCCCCAAATTTTCTACTTAACATTTTTTGCTTAAAATTGAATTTAACACCCCGTAGACAACTTTTTTTTTAATTTATAACCTACGTCCGTAAACTAGATTTGTTCCCTTTTTTGAAGTCGGTTAAAAACAGCACCAATTAAATTTAATTTTTATACTTACTGTAGCGGAAATAGTTATAACCATTCTATACAATCACTTCTTCAATGGGACAAGCTTAAACTTCTTATTTCATTTAAGTATTTTTTGTTGCATCGGACATAATAATACAACTTCTGTAGTATGTCCCGCCAAGCTACCACGAATATTCTGGGTGGCGTTAAGAGCTCTCTGGTACCTGAAGCAAAACTCGAAGCAAAGAAAAATGGAAAAATGATAACTGTTAACAGTTTCAGCCAAATGAAAATTAATGCTGATAGAAATAAACTAAACACAATTATGGAATTTTACAAGATATAAATTATGTTATTATAATTATTATTATATTTAACACAAGGTGCACATCCAATTATAATTAAGATATACTTAACTTATTTTTATTTTTACTTCTGTCTTATACAAACACATACAATATATATGTTATAAAATAATTGAGTGTATAAATTTAATTGAAATTAAAAAAGAGGTATTTTTCAAATATAACAAGGCATTTTCAATTTTAAATATACATATATTTCGCCAAAAATCGATTTAAAAACGTATAATATTATTTTTAACTGCTTCAAAAATTATTCCCAAAATCCATCGAAAACAAAACAATACCTTTGAAATTCCCACATACTCGCAGCACAGTGCGTTGTCCCGATATGATGATTAGAGAGAGTTATCGTAGATATAATATTTTATTAATATTTTGGCAGGCTGGTACTGGGTATAAGAATAAAAAAAAAAATTGAATTTGAAATTTGAGTCTTACCTTCTACGTTTTCAATATTTAAAAAATTATATTTTGGCGACAGATATGATCCATCGAAAATTTGTAAGTATTTATAAAATTCTGTTACTAAGACTAAAAGAAATAAGTGTGCATAAAGCCCATATTTAAAACGCACGAGGGTGTTATGTTTGGCTGTAATATTTTTTATATCTCTTGCTATAATATTTCTTAAATTTTATTTGAATTTAACTAAGTATGTACATAATATTAACCCTTATTCTGTTTGGCGTCGTCAACATCGTCGTCAATTTTAAGACAACATCAATTAAACACAACATCAATACTAATTTGGTATTCCCTAACAGCTTAATGACGACGTTGGCTATTTATCGATATTCATTCTTATTCTGTTTGGCGTTGTCAACATCGTCGTCAATTTTAAGACAACATCAATACTAATTTGGTATTCCGTAACAGTTTAATGACGACGTTGACTGTTTATCGATAATATAAATAAGTAAAACACACATATCTAATATTTGTGACAGATGATTTAATTTGTTTTCTATTATGTTGAGAAAGTGTTATGGAAAGTTTGTTTTCCGAAAAAAATTAATAAAAATTAAAAAAAACAATTAAATTAAATAGTCTAAGGGCCATTATTGCCGTTAGTTAAGGGTATGATTTTAGCTGCTTGATAAAGAGCTTTGCATTACAACAAACGAAGAAAAACGACGTCGTCTTGTGTTGACGACGCCAAATAGAATAAGGGTGATTATAAAGTCTTGGTTAAAATCTGGAAATAACATAGATATTTCTCTTAACAACTGATTCGGCACTGTCCGAACCATGACAAGCATTATGTGTATCAGAAAGGTCGTACAGAGCTCTTATACAATCGGGATTGGAGTAGATCGCTTTAAAAACTTTTGTGGGCCCCATTAGACTTCTCCACTTAGAAATGCTATCTTGTGATTGTAGAATTAAAGCATAACTTGGGCCACTAAGAAGAAAAATTTTAAAGTTTTAATGGTAGCACCAGCTAAGTAACTCTTTTATTTACCTGCCCATAAATGTTATTAAGCGATTATAAAAGAATTTTCCTTTGTGCTCTGCATAAAACATTTCCGATAGCTGCTGCGTAATGTGTATTTCTTTAGAGTCGAGTATTTTAAAATGTTCCTCGATTAGATTTTTAACAGCCTGAAAGGCTACAGAATTTGTTGCGATGGCAACTCTGTCCGTGGGGGTATCGGGCGTAGATTTCCCGTGGCTACAGCCTTTAACAATATTTTTGAATATAAATTGCACTCCGGCGGGCTCATGAGATGTTAAGAACTGTCCGGCCGTGTGTTTTATTTAGTTTAGAGGAGAAGGGGCATATTGTGCATGGGGGAAATCAAAAATGTATAATTAAAATTAAAAACCCCACCCTTTTCTCCGGCACAAAGAAGTGATTCCACCAGATGAGTGTGCAGGCGACCAATCTGCTACAGACTTTGTTGAGAGGGCAACTCCGTCCGTGGGGGAATCGGGCGTAGATTTCCCGTGGCTACAGCCTTTAACAATATTTTTGAATATAAATTACACTCCGGCGGGCTCATAAGATGTTAAGAACTGTCCGGCCGTGTGTTTTATTTAGTTTATAGGAGAAGGGGCATATTGTGCATGGGGGGAACCAAAAATGTATAATTGAAATTAAAAACCCCACCCCTTTCTCCGGCACAAAGAAGTGATTCCACCAGATGAGTGTGCAGGCGACCAATCTGCAGTGAAATAAGGCCTAAAACCTGTAGGAAATGTAAAAATATTAAAAGCAGGAAATTAGAAAATGGAACGATATATCCATCTTACCACTAACAGATGTCGGTATCAAAGATGTTTCCTTTGTTCCACGTCCAAATAAATGAAATAAATCTGTAAAGAAATAAATTAAATTTATTAAAAACTTTACTTACCTCATGTGCTGTGTGTTTGTTTTCCTTTAAATCACAGATAAATAACCAGATAACTCACTAGTGACGTTTAAAAAAGTGTGTTATCATATTTTCTTCCAGCTTTCATTTAAGTGAATAAAAAAATATTCAAAAACGTTGAAAGCAATGAGTTGGAAGAAACCGCTACACATACCTATTGCAAACGTATGTTTTTATTTCATCAACCAAAAAATATATAACAAAATTGGGGTAAAATTTTAGTTTTTTAAGAAAAATTAAAAAAAGTATAAATATCAGTATAAGAAATTTATAAAAAATATTATAAAATGTTTTATAATATTACATAATATTACCCTTATAATTTCAGGTTGTACTACAATTCCATTGGAGGCTTCGCAAACAAAAGTCAAAACAGCTTGCGTGGTTTTATTGGTAAGTAAAAAAATTGGCCATTAAACGTTTTTATGCCAAATTTATTGTATTTTAGGATTTGGTTTTTGGCAAAGTACAGCAACAAAAAATATAATGTATATTTCTATGGAACCGGTGAGACTGCCAATATTAAAGTGGAAGACCTCTTTCTGTTGAAAACAAAGAAAAATTCGTCACAGACAAAAATATAAAACGGAATAATTTTCGAGAGGCCATTGATCAAATAGATGCTGCAGCCAATGGCCAAGATTCAGCGCCTATTGATTTGCCAAATGTAGCGTCTGAAGGTATAGATATTTCTCAAGCTGAAGAAGCTTTGGAAAGTACTGTGGATGAAAGTGTCATCAATAATACTACGGTTTACGAACCACAGGTAATGGATATAAAGAAAAAAAGTGTTAAAAAAGTTAACGAAGCTATTGGGGAAAGATAAAAAGGAAAAGATAAAAACAGATGTCTTCTCGTCTGTCCCACTTGGTACAGATCTAACAGAACCTGTTAGTCGAAGTGAGCGGAAAATAAAAGTGAAACGTTACATTGATGATGTTGGTCAAACTCGATGAAAGCCCCACCAGCAAAGAAAAAAGTTACGCCAGAAGGTAAGTTACTTATAATATTCTAAGTTACTGCAGCAAAACTAATATTTGTGTTTTTATATTTTTTAAGGTATATGAACTCCAGAACCTAAAGCAAAAGCGGCTAAGAAAATCTAGAACAATGCCAATATAAAACCGATGGCGACCGTTACACTTACTGTGAAGTCATCTAAAAAATCAAAAGTTCAAAACAATCTGCTGCTGGCCTTTATTCCACCGTCTAAATGTATCGGTATTAAATTACACAAATGGGGTCTATTAAAATTGATCTATTAAAATTGATCCAAAATACAACAATTTTTTGTGAGAAATCAATTTCAAACCATACTTTCTCCGACAACATATACATATGCTTTAGCCACTAAGTTTACAGATTCCAAAAATTTGAATAAAAGTGAAAGTTTTAATCAATAATAATAATACTTACTTTTGGATTTCAAAAATCTTATATAAAGAAAAAACATAAAATTTTTGTTATAATATTTTTTAACTTTAATGATAACTTTTACGTTTTTATTTAAGTATATAATAAAAAAAAAGAAACAATTTATTATAAGCAAAATTTTATGTTTTATTTCAGCAGTTTTAAAATAATTTTAGCAATTATTGATTTCCATCTCAGGGCAATTAGCAATGCATCGCTACAATCTGTGTTAATATATAAAAAAGAACATTTTAATATACCTTTATTTTAATAAACATAATTTCATCGATCTACTTCCAGTTTTCAGTAATTAAAAACAAAAAATATTTGAAGACTGGAAGAGTACGATCTTATTTCTCTTTTAGACCACTGAATTTGCTGCACTAATTCTGCTTGTTGAATTATATTCGAGTTTTCATATTCTTGTACAACAATTAATATTCTTTCTGTATTTTCAATTAAATTTATACTTTATACACTATTTTATTAAATCTTTTTTAGTCATTTTGCACTTGTTTTCTTATATGTTTAAAACACTTATTAACACACGCACTTTTTTATTTTAAGATCACTTACATTTTTCTGATTAGAAGAAACACTGTCATATGTATATGTTTGCTAAGATAAAATGTCATCAAACATACAATTCCAATTATCTAGGAATCAAACTAAATTAAAGATTTTGTACATTGAAAAGGAACACAGTTCCTCTAATGTACAAAACCTGCCGCAAGCATGTCACTAATGAAACTTATATACAAACTTACTTGGCCGGATTTTTCGGGAACTAGTGCAGCTTCTCTCCTTCGGCACAACCCATTATGCAGCCGCGACTCCTGAAAGAAACCATATAATTTCATTAGATTCTAATTTACATTAAAAACAACTTTGTTCAACTTACATCTTTTGTTAGATTTTTTGCTTTGTTGTTGTTGTTCATTTTTCAACCCTTATTTAATATGATTTTGAACAAAAAAACACACAAAAAATCTTCTAATAAAATTAATTACTTTAATTTATATATTAATCACTTTAATTATTGATATATTATTGCACTTTAAACACAATATTTATCTGTGCACAATATCACAATATCTTTACAATTTTTGTAAATAAATAAAATGTCAAATTCCAGCTATAATCAGAAAGAGGTAGTTATATTAAAAAAGCAAGAACTGTTACTATCCCTCTCTAACGAAAGCTGGAATCTGGCCACACTAAATTTTTCGTTTCGGATCTGGTTAGTTATCTGTGCTTTAAATCACAGATGAATAACCAGATCCGAAACGAAAAAATCAGTGTGGCCAGATTCCAGCTTTCGTTAGAGAGGGATAGTAACAGTTCTTGCTTTTTTAATATAACTACCTCTTTCTGATTATAGCTGGAATTTGACATTTTATTTATTTACAAAAATTGTCAAGATTCTGTGGTCAAGATATTGTGAGTTTGTTTAAAGTGTTATAATTTATCAATAATTAAAGTGATTAAATCATTTTAATGTTGATAATAAATCTAAAATTAAAGTTATTAATTTTATTTGAATATTTTTGTGTGTGTTTTTTTTTTGTCTCAAAATCATAGAAAATAAGGGTAGAAAAATCAACCACAACAACAAAGCAAAAAATCTAACAAAAGATGTAAGTTTAACAAAGATGTTTTTAATGTAAATTAGATTTTAATGAAATTATCTGGTTTCTTTCAGGAGTCGCCGCTGCATAATAGGTTGTGCCGAAGGAGAGAAGCTGCACCAGTTCCCGAAAAATCCGGCCAAGTAAGTTTGTATATAAGTTTCATTAGTGACATGCTTGCGGCAGGTTTTGTACATTAGAGGAACTATGTTCCTTTTCAATGTACAAAATCTTATTTTAGTTTGATTCCTAGATAATTGGAATTGTATGTTTGATGAGATTTTATCTTACCAAACATATACATATTACAGTGTTTCTCCCAATCAGAAAAATTTAAGGGATTTTAAAAAAAAGTGCTAGTGTTAATAAGTGTTTTAAACAGATAAGAAAACAAGTGCAAAATGACTAAAAAAGATTTAACAAAATAGTGAAAGTATAAATTTAATTGAAAATACAGAAAGAATATTAATTGTTGAACAAGAATATGAAATCTCCAATATAATTCAACAAGCAGAATTAGTGCAGCAAATTCAGTAGTCTAAAAGAGAAATAAGATCGTACTCTTCCAGTCTTCAAATATTTATTGTTTTTAATTACTGAAAACTGGAAGTAGATCGATGAAATTATGTTTATTAAAATAAAGGTATATTAAAATTTTCTTTTTTATATTTTAACACAGATTGTAGCGATGCATTGCTAACCGCCCTGAGATGGAAATCAATAATTGCTGAAATTATTTTAAAACTGCTGAAATAAAAATTTTGCTTATTATAAATTGTTTCTTTTTTTTATTTACTTAAATAAAAACCGTAAAAGTTATCATTAAAGTTAAAAAATATTATAACAAAAATTGTATGTTTTTTCTTTATATAAGATTTTTGAAATACAAAAGTAAGTATTATTATTATTGATTAAAACTTTCACTTTTATTCACATCTTTGGAATCTGTAAATTTAGTAGCTAAAGCATATGTATATGTTGTCGGAGAAAGTATGGTTTGAAATTGATTTTTCAAAAAAAATTGTTGTATTTTGGATCAATTTTAATAGAACCTATTTCTGGCTTTTGATAGTCTAATTTAATACCGATACATTTAGACGGTGGAATAAAGGCCAACAGCAGATTGTTTTGATCTTTTGATTTTTTAGATGACTTCACAGTGGGTGTAACGGTCGCCATCGGTTTTATATTGGCATTGTTCTAGATTTTCTTGGCCATTTTTGCTTTAGGTTCTGGAGTTCATATACCTTAAAAAATATAAAAACACAAATATAAGTTTTGCTGCAGTAACCTAGAATATTATAATTAACTTACCTTCTGGCGTAACTTTTTTCTTTGCCGGTGGGGCATTCATCGAGTTTGACGAATCACCAACATCATCAATGTAACGTTTCACTTTTATTTTCCGTCCACTTCGACTAACAGGTTCTGTTAGATCTTTATCCTTTACTGATATTTATACTTTTTTTTTTAATTTTTCTTAAAAAACTAAATTTTTACCCCAATTTTGTTATACATTTTTTGTTTGATTAAATCAAAACATATGTTTGCAATAGGTATGTGTAGCGGTTTCTTCCAACTCATTGCTTTCAGCGTTTTTGAATATTTTTTTATTCACTTAAACAAAAGCTGGAAGAAAATATGATAACACACTTTTTTAAACGTCACTAGTGAGTAATCTGGTTATTCATCTGTGCTTTAAATAAACATACATATGTTGGCAAATTTGTAAGGTTGCCATACCTTTAACTTATTTTTGTATGAAAGTACTGGATGAAAATCTGGTAAAATTGCGTCTGTAAATGAATTAAAATCAAAAGGCTGTTATAATATGGTTATAATATGTTATAATATGAACACTATTATCGATATTGCTCCTTACTACTAAAATATTTGTTGTTTAATTTATGAAAGTTTTTTAACAATATCTTCTAAATTCAAGTATTTCAGAAAATGTCCAATATCAAAAATGAACTGTAATTTTGTCCTCTACTGAAATGTATAGGTCGCTATGTGGCACGCCGCATAGTTTTTGTTTTATAAGTAAAAAAGTTTTTACCTTAATTTTGAACATTTTTCTTGGATTTGTCAAAGTTTGTTAGGGTTTATCTACTGAATTAAAGTTTTCAGAAAATGCCAATTACTATTTCTGAACTGTATTTTTGTCCTCTACTGATTTATTTCTGGCACACTGCATAGTTTTGATTTTTTACGTAAAAAACTTTTTACTTTAATTTTGATACCTTAATTTTGATATTTGCCAAAGTTTGTTAGGCAATATCTTCTGAATTCAAGTATTTCAGAAAATGTCTTATACCAACTATGAATTATTCTTTTATCCTCTTCTGATTGGTATAAGTCATTATGCGGCACATTCAATAGTTTGGGTCAAGGCGCATCAAACAGGTGACTGCAACAAATCGTGTGTTCATCATATGTTTTAGCTTTTGCGTGTATTTTGTTTTCGTAAAAACTAATTCGAGCTGTCAAAAACGTCTAATAATATGTGTATGTATATGTGAAAAATAAGAAAGCCACTAAAAATATATGGGAATACATTCACACATATTGCCAGACGTTTTTGACAGCTCGAATAAGTTTTTACAAAAACAAAATACACGTAAAAGGTAATGCATTCACCTGGTATTATTGCGCCATGGTTTGGGTTTTATAAGTGGAAACTTTTTTTCTGAGAGGATAAATCTTCTCTATGTAGCACTTTAAATTGAGAACCGATTTAAGTGACAGTTGCAAAATTAGATTAGATTAGATAATGCTTTTGGATTCAATATTATTTGTGTAAATTTAACAAAAAATAAGGAATTCTTTGTTTACATTTTTCCTCAAATGTAAGTACCGTATACTACATTTAATGCAACTCTGAAAAAAGTTTGCCAAAACAATGAAAAAATTGCAAAAAGTTTGTTTTCTTCTCGCCGATGATATTCCTATATTGCCTTAGTTCATGCGATGAAATTGTTCAAATGAAATAGTTCGTTTGCTAACTTCCCTACTCTATTGCACAGACTTGTTTCAGTTTATTTCAGTGAAGGCTCATTTTACACTATAGTCAAGGCCGGGGCAATTAGAATCCGTCATACGTTAAGCTTTGACGTATTCAACTGACAAGTCAGTTAAAATACATGTTTTCTTATGACCGTTGTCAGAATCAATACATGTACGCCAACGCAAAGTACAAAAATTGGTCAACTTATAATTTTTGACGTACGCTGAATACTTTGATAGCTATTAATTGCTTCTTCTTCTTTGTTTTCTTTTAACTCTTGATGTGTTTTAATTGTATTCTGTAATTTTAATAAAATAATTTTGGTGGCAAAAAATATAATACAAATTTAATTAAATTAACAAGTGAATAAAATAATAATTTAATTTAAAATTGAATAAAAATATAGAGCAAACTTTGACTTGATATCCGTCAGCAAAGTATTCATTGTGCCAACCTCATCCGTCTTTACTTTGACTTTAGTTGAATACGACAAAGTACATCGTATAACGGATTCTATGTGCCCGGCCTTCACACTGTCAAGTTTTTATTCAATTCTCTTTAAAAAAATTTACACATACTGCTTGTCAAAATTACCAAAAATTTAAAGCTGTGACGTAGGATGCACGCAATTTCAAAGCAAATTTTTTTTTAGCAAGACGTCATTTATATGAAGGAATATTAATATTCCACAGGACTTCATGACTTCTGTATAGTTCTATAAACTTAAAACGTCGGTGTATTTGTTTATTTTGTTCACAAACATATTTCCTTGTTGTAAAGACACTTTTATTATTTATTTTATTAATTTCTTTGTTTTAAACGCACTTTTGTTAATTATTTTTTTAATTAAAAAAACACTGACAGCAGAATATTTTTAAGTAAGAATGCAAATTTGAAGAAAAAATTTCAATCAGCTGTTTTCTTGAATGTAATTTGAAACATTCAATTGAATGAAAACTTGAAAGCAAATTCTCAGCACATTTTTAAAGTATGAGTGTTTAGTAAAAAATGAGAAAAATCTTAAAAATTTAACAAAAACTTGATCGTCTGTCACCCAAGTTAGTTCAAAGTTAAAAATTAAATGAGTTCTTTTTCAATGATCTTTCAGTTCAAATGTTTCTTGGGAGTT
The DNA here is from genome assembly GCA_937654795.1 of Cistogaster globosa. Lineage (NCBI taxonomy): Eukaryota > Metazoa > Arthropoda > Insecta > Diptera > Tachinidae > Cistogaster > Cistogaster globosa. The sequence goes on from OW569403.1 coordinate 88,431,680, forward strand.
TTGTTATAATCTTATCAAAAATGAATGGTTATTGAAACTCAAGGTCTGATAACTTTATTTATTTTAATTTCTATATAATGTGTCATGTATCGAGTATTTAATTGTGGAATGGAAAAATTTGGGTATCAATGGAAAGGAAATTTAGGAACAGGAAAAACTTAAAAATAAAATCTGGTAAATAAGACAATTTTGTCCTCTATAAGCAGTTTTGCTAAATAAATTAAGTTATTCGGAATAATAAAAAGGTTAAGCAAAAAATATAAACAGGTAATTTCTGAAGTAACCCTTCCTTTCCAAGTTACGGACCTCGTAGTTTTCATTCATAATTTTTTTTTTATGGTGGAACGAGACAATATGGGTATCATTGGAGAGGTGATTACAATTTTCTTTAATTGCTATTATTGTCTCGCCGTGATTTTAATATATTGGAAGCTATAGTGCGTTTTGTGTAGAAACACTAAAAATTGTTGTTTTGGGAACTTTAAATGCAGAAAATCTTTAAAAAGCGTGTTGGTTATACCATAGAGAAGAAAATCTTTGTGCCCGGCCCAAGGCCGTCTACGCAGGAAATCTTAAGAAAGCAAAACCGCTGTTGGTCGTACCATAGAGGAGAAAATTTATCCGCCCGGGCAAAGTTCGGCTCTCCTGAAAATTTGTAGAAAGCGAAGCCAGTGTTGGTCATACCATAGAGGAGAAAATCTTTGTGGCTTCGCAGGAAAAAAAATTAACAAAAATGAAAATATTTTGCAATGTAAGAATGAAAGTGATGGTACTATGCTAATGGCTGATAAAAATAGTAGTAATGGCAATGCAGCCGTATATACCATTGCTGATACTTCCTTGAATAAAAAATCGCTTTTTAAAACGTTATTACCTTTATTGATGATGGTTCAAAAATATCGCTTATAGAAGAGGAAATAGCAAAGCAAATTGGTTTACAGGGACCAAAAAGTAATTTATCTCTCGGCTGGATTGGAGGTAAGACCTCAAATAAGATGTCTACGAAAATCAATTTGGAAATTTACAATCTATCTAAGGAAAATTGTAGCTTTATAATGCAAATGTAAGAACGACAAAGAATTTGAAGCTGCCGCCACAAGACCTACAATTCGAAAAATTTTAAATGAAATTTGCAGTTTTAAACGACATTGAAATTGATGATTATCATCATGCAATGCCTAAATTACTTATTGGTCTGCCACATTCAAGCCGTGTACGCCCATTAAACACTATTAATTTAGATGAAAATTTTTCCGTACATCAGACGAAGTTAGGAAATATTTTGTTTGGCTCTAATGAAGAAGTAACAGAAGTTACTGTATGCGTGATCAATTCTTACCATCTTGACTTTACTTTGGAAAGCTTTCGTACGAAGGTTACCGAACCTGTCAAGTCCGAGAAGAGCTGAAGAAATACTCAAGGGAACGACTATTAAAAAGGGTCAGCACTATGAAACTGGGCTTTTGTGGAAGCGGAGTGACTTCGAATTTAAAGACAGCTTTTCTATGGCCTTAAAACGTCTTAAGGGTGTCGAGGCGAAATTAAAAAAGGATAAGGACATGGCCAATTGGTATAAAGACCAAATCGGCGAATATGTATTAAAGTTGAACACGATTTTACATGGTATTTACCTCATTTTGTTATTACCAATATAAATAAAGGCAACAAACGCCGTCTGGTTTTCGACGCACCTGCATCTATTGAAGGTATATCCTTCAATTCAAGATTAATGAAGGGTCCAAATATATATATATATATATATATATATATATATATATATATATATATCAACTAAAGCCTCTTCTATCGATATTATTTAAATTCCGTCAGTGCCAAGTTGGAGTCTGTGCGGACATCAGAGAGAGATGTTTCATCGCATTAAAATTCGGCCACAAAATCAGACGGCACAAAGATTTCTATGGCGCGACTGTGACAGCTCAAGGCCCCTGGTATTTATATTATGGAAGCTATGATATTTGGTTCAGCCAGTTCACCGTGCTCTGCTCAGTTCGTAAAAAATTTGAATGCAAATGTGCATGAGGAAATTGGGTCGAGAGCCCACAGAGCAATTGTTTACCGTCACTATGTGGACGACTACGTGGACAGTTTCGACACTATCGATGAAGCGATATCAGTAACTAAAAGAGTGATAACTGTTCATTCATATGCTAGTTTTGAGCTGCGAGGCTTCGTATCGAACTCATATGGATTTGTTCGCTCTGTTACAGATGAGAAACCAAAAATGATAATTAAAAATTAACGGAGTTATGCAGAAATGAAACAACAACTGAAAAGGTACTGGGACTATTTTGGTCACCCACCGATAATACATTCCGCTTTACGTTAAAATTTTCAAGCGTTCCTGATGCTGTCTTGAGTAGGAAAAGAAGACCAACAAAAAGTGAAGTACTTTACCTGACAATGTCGATATTCGATCCATTTGGTTTACTAGCGAATATAGTGATAAGATCTAAAATACTCTTACAGGAGCTATGGAGACATAATAATGAATGGAATGTATCAATTTTGGAAGGAATATACAAAAGATGGTATGAATGGTACAAGGATCTAAAAATGTGCGACATTTCCAAATTCCAGGATGATATGGAACTTGTTTTACGGACCCTGTAGCAGTGGTCAATTTACATGTTTTTGTGGATGCAAGCGAGATGGCATTTGCGGCTGTTGGCTACTGGAGGATTTGCTGTAGGGACGATGTTGATATAGCATTTATTACGGGAAAATCTAAGTGTGCCCCAATAAAACCCTTGTCCATTCACAGGCTCGAATCACAGGCCGCTGTTCTGGGCGTTAGATTGAAGGACGCAATTACAGCGAGTCATGACGTAAAGCCGAGTGAAATTACGTTTTGCTCCGTTTCCAAAACTGTCATAAATTGGATTCAATCAGATTGTCGAATTTAAAGGCAGTTTGTATTCCATCGCATCGCTGAAGTATTAGATACCTCGGAGGTAAAGCAATGGAGGTGGGTGCCGGGTTCAAGAAACCCTGCTTACGACGCTACAAGACCTCGCTATTTTTCTGAGGAGGTTATAGACTCCCAGTGGTTAAGTGGACCTCAGTTCTTAAAGACCAAATACTACGAGTGCTTAAGCTACCTGGGGATATTGGCGCACATAAAGTTGACGCCAAATATTTCTTGACAATAACAAAAGTTGATCCACTAATTCCATATCACGAGAAATCAAGATACCACAAGTTATTAAGAATCAGATGCTGGACTGTTCGCGCAATTAAATTTATTAAATGCTATGCTTCACATCAGAAGACATCTACTTTGAATTTTCCTTCGTATTTAACGGTCAACGAAATGGAAGACGCAGAAAAGTTTTGGTGCCAAATTGCTCAGCAGGAAGAGTTTTCCAGGGAATACTATTCATTAAAGTTAAATAAAACAGTTTCTAAAAGGAGCCCCATATACAAATTGACGCAGTTTTTAGCAAAAGATGGATTGCTACGTATCTCTGGACTTATAAATAATGCACAGTGTGTTACTTAAATGACAAAAAAACCAATAATAATGCCAAAAACACCTTATAACAAAGTTAATCGTAAAGCATTACCATGAAGAATTTAAGCACCAAAATAAGGAAACTATTTGCGCGGCAATTCGTGCCAAGTTTTGGGTCGTCTGCTTGCGACAACTAGTAAGATCTGTTAAAAATAATTATCAGGAATGCAAGAATAGAAAAGCTGCGCCTCAAGCCCCCTTGATGGGATAACATCCCGTCGATAGGCTCAAGCTTTATGTGAGACCGTTTACGTATACGGGTCTAGATTATATTGGTCCCCTTACAGTATCAATTAGTCGCTGATGTGAGAAAAGGTGGGAAGCTATTTTCACTTGCCTAACTGTGATATCCATACAAGTGGAATTAGCAAGAGACCTATCCACTGATGCGGTTATGCCGTGTATCCGTAATTTTATTAATCGTAGGGGTGTGCCCGTGCGTATAAAAGCGATTGAGGGACAAACCTTACGAGAGCTTCTAAAGAAGAGTTTGTTATAGACGAGACAAGATTAGCGAATGATTGCACACGACGCGGAATCGAATGGATGTTTAACACCCCAGCCAATCCCTCAGCTGGTGGAGCGTGGGAACGTGTGGTGCGTAGTGTTAAAAATGTTTTATCATTTACACTAAAGGAAAAAGCACCGCAGATTGAAACTTTAAATAGCCTCTTAAGAGAGGCGGAAAATTTGGTGAACTCCCGCCCACCGACCCATCTTTCCCAAAAAGCACGGAAAGTGAGCCTCTAACACCCAATCATTTTTTAATTGGTTGACCAAATATTGCGCGGACTCCTGCTGTTGGGGAAAAGGTCTTTCTTAAAAAACAGTGGCATATACTACAACAATTGAAACAAACCTTCTGGAAGAGGTGGGTACTTGAATATCTCCCAGACTTAACCACAAGTACCAAGGTGTATCAACCCGTAAGGCCACTGCGGTTCAGGAACGTTGTGATCATATGTGATGACAACGAAATATAAGGGGGGAGTGGAAGAAGGACATTGTTGAGAAAGTTATTGTGGCTGCCGATGGTCAAGTGCGCTCGGCAGACTATAGTTGGACAATTGCGGCGCTCTGCTTCCAAGTTGGCTGTTCTTGAGGTTGATGGTGAGTCTTCCTGATCGACTCACGGGTAGCGGGATGTTGCGGACTTAAATAACTTTCTTTTTTAACGTCTTTTTTATATATAAATTGGAATTTCGTGATGTGCACAACCTTATGTGTGGTAACTCATTTAATTTATACTTATTTGTCTACTCTGGTTTGAGTTATGGTACTCGGTACAATTGTAGTTTAATGGCTAGATAGAAAGTAATCGGCATGTAGCCATTTTTGCATTAACGCCAATGCCAGAAAGTCAAGAAGGAGTAGAGTTAAGTAAGTCTAATAAAATTTCTTTATTTTATTATATTTTCTAAAAATGAATGTAAATTTAGATTATAAAACAAGCTGAACAACCAAGCGAAAATTCCTTTATGTTTTATTATTATTCTGAGGTTACTGCCGTAACAAAATTTTATTTAAAGTTTCTGCCGCCACAAGGTCGTTTGTGAACTATACCAGTCTACAGTTGATCATACCATAGAGGTTTTTTTTTAATATTTATTATTTTATTTAATAGTATGTTACATACTTTAAATTATTCTATATACTGAATTTTCTTACATTTAATAGAATATTAGTGTTTATAAACTCTGCCATTTTTTTCTAAAAATATTGATATTTCTCTCGTTTTTTATATGGTTTGGTAGTTGATTATACATATTCAAGCCTTTATAAAAGAGTGTCCTCTGCCTTGTAGTGGTTGTTACTCGCTGTACTCTAAAATCCTGGATGTTTTTTAAATTATAGGGTTGTACCTCGCCAACATACGCTAACTGCTCACATAAATATTGTGGTGCCGTCCCCATTTTCATTTTCTGTATAAAACAAAGTAAATTAAGTTCCAATATTTGGTGAATATTTAGCCATTTAAGACAGATTAACATATATTCTACTGGAGTATACCGGTTACATGTTAGTATTGCGCGCATTGCCTTGTTCTGCAATTTTTGAAGCCTCATTATTTGTTGGTGTGTGCAGCATGTATAAATTATTGATGATTCAAATTTAAACTGCAGTTTAATCATTACATAATATATAATTATAGCCGTTATTATTAAGATTTTTCCTCAACCTTTTGAAAAAACCAATCTTCTTGGCAATTTTTTTTATATATATAGTCTATGTGCTCTTTAAACTTTAAGTTCTTATTAATTAAAAACCCGAGATATTTATTACAATTCACTTTTTCAAGTTCTTCATTATAACTTTTGTTTTACTTTCGCTTAATTTTAATTTATTTTATTTTACCATCCCGTTTCAACCATGTAATAACATTATCTAAATCATGATTTAAGTTATTATAGCATTTTTGATCCGTTTCACCTTCCGTAAAAATAAGTGTGTCATCGGCATATAGAACAATTTCACAATTATCAAGAATCAATGGCAATTCATTTATATAAATAATAAACATTAGTGCTCTAGAACTGATCCTTGAGGAACACCATAATTATTATTAACCTCATTTGAACTTATATTATTCACTACAGTTGCTTGTTTTCTGTTCTCTAAATATGAATCAAACCATTTTTGTTCTGTGCCTTTTACTCCATATTTATATAGTTTATTTAATAATATTTCTCTGTCTATGGTTTCAAATGCTCTTTTAAAGTCTAGAAACTTAGCTAAAATTTTATTATTCTTATTTATTTCTTTCCATCTATATATAACATAGTTCACAGCTGTTTCACAAGAAAACAACTTACGAAAAGCGGATTGATATTTCGAAAATAAATTATTTTCGTCCATATATTGTTTCAACTGTTCTTTCACAACTTTTTAAATTATTTTTTCACATGTTTTTAATGTGTTATTTTTTTAATTTTTAAACAATTTATTTTTATTAACGAATTTAGGGCTTAGCAAATAAGTACCTCAGCGCCATAATGGCATTATAGAGGTGAGTTGGCAAAATCGGTCGGAACTTTTCGCATTTGTTAGTAGTAACTACATTTTCTATTGGCGTTATCATAGTTTTCTTCCAACTATTAGGAAATATACCTGTTTCAAGCGATTTGTTTATTATATATAGTATTGTATTTCCATATATGTTCCAATTATCTATAATAACTTTTATTGATACTTTATTAAAGTCGGGTTTATTGCACATATTCTATACTATTTCTGATGGTTATAATGCTATTTACAAATTATAATTAAATTGACAAGCTATATGAATATTTTCTTTATACTCTATTTGGTTTAATATCACAGATTCTATCACAGCACGATGTTTCTTTAAAACTAGGTCTTTAATTTCTCTCCACATCCGTAACTACGAAAAAAACTACTATAAAAAATATTACCCAAATTTCTTCTTAAAATTCATTTTACACTCTCTAGATAACTTTTTGTATAATATTCCTGTTGAACTTAACGATTTTAATCCGAAACTAAGGGTTATCGCTAATTTTGTCACTTCATAATTTTATCTTAGGATTATATTTTGCACCCGGTAGGTAATTTTTTTTTGAACGGTGGCCATAAACTTGATTTGTTCCACAACAGCTGCTATGTAATCCTATTCTATCAATTTGCCATCAGAACATCGTGTAAATAAAATATATTATAAAATTTTAATTTATTTACTTATTAACAAATTCTTTTCTTTATTTCAGGTATTAGGTAACTATCGTTCTAAATTGTGTTTAAATTCGTTCAATTATAGTGTCAGAAACAGTGGAAAATATAGTCCGTCGAGTTATATTTTAGTTCAAATCTGAACTAGGTATATGTGATGCTTTAAACTAGTTCAGTTAGTTACATGAATGGTGTGTTCAATTGAACAAATTCGTTTATGAAAGCACAGCAGAGAAACAAGTCGATCGGCTCACAGCCGCCGCCGTTTTAATCGGCCTGCCTCGGCTCAGAAACAGCCGCCGTTTTCATCGGCTTGCCTCGACTCAGAAACAGCCGCCGTTTTTGGCGTTATGTATAAATTCAACCGCAAAAAATGTAAGTGCTTATCAGCAATGAAAATTTGAGTATAATGCTCTGAACACATTCGCCACAGCAGGCTACACGAACACACGGCAGCAAATGCTGCTAGCTACATTTGCCGCCATGTAGTCAGCTACAAAATTATTTTGAACGCAGCAGCTACATAATAAAAATATGATTATAGTGTATTGCAGTGATGTTACGTTCTCTTTTTTTTCCCACTGATGAGTTTCTCGGCTCACTCTATTTCATCTCAGGAGGTCCCAACCCTGTCATCAGTTTCAAGACAGCAACACAAAAAAAAGGTAAGTAAACAAAAAAAAAAACTAATTATAGCACACCACACGTACGAATCTGGAGATAGATGTTACTCTCCGACTATGCCCTCCCATCCTTATCATGATATAATTCCATCAAATCAATTTACCATGACCCTCAATCCACCCGACCATTTCTTCCACTTACCTGTCTATCATTGCCACAACTATTTAGATTTAAGCCATCATTTTCTATTTAAAAAAATCAACAATAATTTATTAAGATAATTAAACTTACTTTAAACATAATTTAATTTATACTAATATTGAACAATACTTATAAATTTAATACAAACTAACACTAACGAACAAAAATTTTAAATTCCTTGCTTTTCTGTTTTATACTAATATCTCTAAGGATGTATATTTTCTTTTTCTTTCAGACTTTTTCCTGATCGTTTTCTTTTCTAATTTTTTTTATTATTTCAGGCTCAAATTTACTTTCCTCAATATGGGGTTACCGCACTAATTTTTGATATCCTACACATGAAGGAGCTCCCTAAAGATGTAGTTCGTCGCAAGATGCGAACAATAATAACAATAAATTTTATTCTCGTATTTGAGCACTAAAAGTATACTGTTTTTTTTTACTTTTTTTTAAACACCTGTTGAGATACACATATACAACAGTGACTTTTTTTGGCGTTTTTTAAAAGAATCAGTTCTGGTATTTGATTAAAAAAATATTTAGATTATTGTGTAAGAGGCTATTAGAAGACTAAAACAATATTTTTTAAGAGTGCGTCGATTTTTCGTTTCGCTTGTCTTCAAAATTAATAATATATTGAACTATTTCCCTTAAATGCAAACGAAGTTACTAGTCTACAGCAATAAAAAAATGCTCGAAACAACAAAATGTTGAAAGCTATACAATATCATGATATCTACCAAAAACAAAATTGTGTTAAAAACTAACAGGTTTCCCATACAAGAAACCATCTACTAATAAAGATAGACAAATTGAAATTATCATAATAAAAAAGTAAATGTATATCGAACTGAATGTTTTCCACACAAAAAGAAATTGTAATTTGATATACACTCGAAAACATTCGTTTAAAATATTTCGAGCTATTCTTCGTATATTTTCGCCACCGCGATTGAAGTACTTTTTATAAAAAAAAATACTTGAAAATACATATGCATACACCTAAACTTAAAAACTAATAAAAATCTTTAAATATATAAATAAATCTTTTAATAAAAAACGCATGATTATTTTAAGTTCTTATTGTTTTTTCTTTTTTCCGAATAAGAGGTTTTAAGCACTTATTAGTTTACATGACTTATAGTACTGACATCACTCAACTGTCTATTGTCGTCAACAAAAATAGAAATTAGTTTAATTGGACTGCACGGCAAAATCAGTTTAGACAACAACCTTTCGCCATATTGCCTTGCTGTCTTCAAAATAATCATTTTCGTATGCACACATGTTTTCTATTTTAGAAATTTTGCAGTCGGTAGTTGCTGTGGTGAATGTGTTTACAGCTTAACTTATAAATTAAAGTAATACCCCATTCACACAGGCAAATTTTACTTTGCAAAGTTTTGATTTTATGTGAGAGGGAGAAATCATGATGAGTAGTACAGACTTTGATGTACTCGCAAAGTTGCTTTGGTTTTCTTTCGTTGCTTATACACAGTTTTATATATTTTTAAATATACATATAAGCACCACATACAAAATAAAAATAAGGAACGGGCAAAAAGAAGAAAAAAATTTGTAAAAGAAATTTTTTTGTGTCTGAACACCAAACAAAGTTTAAAAGAAAATTAACAAAACTTTGTCAAAGTACTAACACCGCACAAATAAATCTTTTACTTTAACATAATGTTATTATATTTTTTTTTATTTATTTGATTTTAAATGCAGCTCTAGGTAAAATAAAAATCTAAATTTAAATCATTTTTTTTACTTTTATACTATTTTTAAAAAACTTGGATTTTTAACTGATTCTTGATCATAAGGAATCATTGTTAAAGAGTAGCTTTAAAGTGGTATTTTTATAAAAATACATCAATTGGAAAACTATATTGTTTTTAAAAAGATATTTTCAGTTAAAATATTCACTTTCCAATATTTTCCATATAGCCGAGATAATGAGAAAATTTCAGTAAAAGGCTAAAACTAAAGGGTGTCCAAATAGATACATAATTTCATATTTATATATATATATATATATATATATATATATATATATATATATATATATATATATATATATATATATATATATATATATATATATATATATATATATATATATATATATATATATATATATATATATAATATATATATATATAATATAATATATGTATGACAATACTATAAAAGATATCCCTGTTTGAGCATAAAGAAAATACTAATTCAATCAAATGCTAAATGTCCCGTTAGATTTTTTAATTTTTAAGAAAAAGAAGCGATGCGGACATTTCATTAAAAAACGTGTATTGGAAAAGACCATATTTTAAGTGACAATTAAAAGTGTTTAAAAAGTAAGTTTCAGTACGTTGCAGAACTTTATTTAGTGTTTGATTAATTTAAGTATTTAACAAAAGTGTATTAGAAAGGATCATTTTTAGTGATAATAAAAAAGTGTTAAGAAAACCTTTAATTTAAACTAAGTACGTGTTTAAAAAGTTAAAGTATTTCACAACCTAAAGAAATTTCAAAAGGTAAGTCTTAATTTTAGTAAAAAAAAAAATTTTAATTTTTATTAAAATTTTTGATTTTATGTTTTTTACTAAATTTTTGTGTCCTAATAAAGTTTAACATTTTACTGAGCTTTTTACTAAAATTCTCTACTTTATGTAAAATTTAGGATTTTATGAATTTTACTAAATTGTGGTGTTTCAGTGAAATTTCGAATTTTATCATATTTTAAATTTTAATAAAAATTAAGGATTTTACGAATTTTACTAAATTGTGGTGTTTTAGTGAAATTTCGAATTTTATCATATTTTCAATTTTAATAAAAATTAAGGATTTTACGAATGTTACTAAATTGTGGTGTTTTAGTGAAATTTCGAATTTTATCATATTTTCAATTTTTATAAAAATTAAGGATTTTACGAATTTTACCAAATTGTGGTATTTTAGTGAAATTTCGAATTTTATTATATTTTCAATTTTTATAAAAATTAAGGATTTTACGAATTTTACTAAAATTTAGTTTTTGACTAAATTCTTGTGAACTTCTTAATAAGTTTTTTACTAAAATTTTCGATTTTAGTAAAATTTCGATTGAAAAGAAAATTTCGGTTTTTATTAAAATTTTCAATTTTATGTAAAATTTAAGATTTTACGAATTTTACTAAATTGTGGTGTTTTAATGAAATTTCGAATTTTATCATATTTTCAATTTTAATAAAAATTAAGGATTTTACGAGTTTTACTAAATTGTGGTGTTTTAGTGAAATTTCGAATTTTATATTTTCAATTTTAATAAAAATTAAGGATTTTACGAATTTTACTAAATTGTGGTGTTTTAGTGAAATTTCGAATTTTATCATATTTTCAATTTTTATAAAAATTAAGGATTTTACGAATTTTACCAAATTGTGGTGTTTTAGTGAAATTTCGAATTTTATTATATTTTCAATTTTTATAAAAATTAAGGATTTTACGAATTTTACTAAAATTTATTTTTTTACAAAATTTTGTGAACTTCTTACTAAGTTTTTTACTAAAATTTTCGATTTTAGTAAAATTTCGATTGAAAAGAAAATTTCGGTTTGTATTAAAATTTTCGATTTTATGTAAAATTTAGGATTTTACGAATTTTACTAAATTGTGGTATTTTAGTGAAATTACGAATTTTATCATATTTTCAATTTTAATAAAAATTAAGGATTTTACGAATTTTACTAAGTTGTGGTGTTTTAGTGAAATTTCGAATTTTATCATATTTTCAATTTTTATAAAAATTAAGGATTTTACGAATTTTACCACATTGTGGTATTTTAGTGAAATTTCGGATTTTAATATATTTTCAATTTTTATAAAAATTAAGGATTTTACGAATTTTACTAAAATTTAGTTTTTTACTAAATTTTTGTGAACTTCTTGCTAAGTCTTTTACTAAAATTTTCGATTTTAGTAAAATTTCAATTAAAAAGAAAATTTCGGTTTTTATTAAAATTAAGGATTTTACGAAAATTTAGTTTTTTACTAAATTTTTGTCTTTTAATTAATTTTCGGTTTTTACTTTAATATTCGATTTTTGGTAAAATTTTCGAAAGATGAATCAAGTTTCAATAAACGAATACTTTTCAAGAATTAATGAAGTAAGTCAGTCTGAGGAATCCTCAGATTCAGATTGTGAATCAACCGGAATAGAAAAAAACGTGAAATATTACCAAACGTTACTGAGAAAACAAACGCAAGCAAAAGAAAATGCTAAAATTATAATTAAAACCAACAGCTTAGCGGAATGTTGGAGATATTTTGGAGACCTACATATTTCTATAAAAAGGTGTTATGCAAATACAAATTTTGCAAGGTTTGCTTTGAGGCGGAAGTTACAACGTTAAAAGGGTAAGTGTGAATACTAAAACTATCAAAAACTTTTTTAATATAATGAGATAAAGAATTCCGAATAAAACGGGCTAGCAGAAATAGCACATTTTCTAACAGATTGTTAACTTTAATCGTTAAAAAGTCTAGGTTTCATATTTAATTTCGCTATTATTTTAATGTGTTACTTAGTGTTCAAACCTGATAGATTTGATACACGTTTGCAATATTGATTTAAATGTATCAGGAAAGAATCCTATGTAATGTAACCATTGCTAACGTATGTTTTATGTTATATTCATATTATATAAAAAATACTGTAAATTATTTCCTTGTTAATAGCTTCGGATCAACAACATCTACAACAAACCTTACAAACCATCTAAAGGCATGCCACAATATAGATATCAAAAGTTTAACACACAAAATATCAGAGTTTTTAACAACAAAGTCTTTGACAACATCTTGTTCAAAGAGCAACAATTTTATGCATGCCAGACGTCTGTGCGAAATGTGCTGCATTGACTTACAACCTTTCAGTACGGTGGAGAGACAAGGCTTTCAAAAATATATAAAAAGTTTGGACCCAGCCATAACCTTTCCAACATCAACAACTGTAGCAACATCAGCGCTTAATGATGTTTATGAGTTTTATTTAAAATTTGTAAAAAATATTTTGCAAAAATGTCCAAACAATATAACATTGGTTATAGATATGTGGACTGATAAATATAAGAAAATTTCTTATATAAATATAAAAATACACTTCTCCGACAAATTTTTGCTAAAATGTGTTTTGCTAAAAACTGAACATTTTCCTCATCCACATACTGGAAAACTTATTGCTGATAAGATATCCGAAAGTTTAAAATGTTTTCATCTCGAAAACAAACGCATAAAAGCCGTAACAGACGGGGGATCTAATATAGTATCTGCCCTCAAAATTAAAAACATTATTAGATATCCTTGTATGGCACATTCAATGCATCGTTTTCTCGTTCAAGACATTCTGAATAACTTACAATTTGATCAAATCAACCAAATAATTTTAAAATTAAAACAAATCTTCAGATCGTTAACTTATAAAGGCGAAGAGCTACAAAAACTCCAACTCCTAAGGCAGCAGGAAAATGCTTACGATATTATTATCAATATCCAAAATATAAACAGAAACATAGACGCTGACGATAATTTTCCCTCAGGGTGCCTAGAAACTGATTTGGAATCATCTGTTAAATCGCCTCACTTAAATAGTTTGAAAAACTCAATTGAAACGAGGTGGAACTCAATATGAATATGATATGAACTGAATATGATTGACAGTTTCATAAATAACTTTGATGTGTTAAACTTAATGCTTTTAAAAATTAAGAAAGATCACTTAGTTATTTCTGACATGGAGCAGAATTTGATTAAGGAGTTTGGCGCTTTTTTAGAAATTTTTTCAGAAGCTACGAGGTATCTACAAGGCCAAGAATATGCAACAGTTTCAACCTGCATATATTTCTTTGAAACAATTTACGCAAATCGGGTAGAAAAAGGCGAAAAGGCATCATTTGGGATTATTATCCATTTTTACGATTACGCCAAAAAACAATTTTACAAGAGGTTCAGAATTTTGAAAATTCATGTGCTAGCTGCTTTGATGGATCCATGCCAAAAAAATTGGTCAAAACTTGACGTTTACCTATCAAGAATTCCGGAAAAAGAATCTATTCCAGATGATTTTGTTGTACAATTTGATGTGGAAAAACCAACAAATAAGGAAAAATTTATTATGCAAGAGTTAAAAAATAGAGAAATAATAGAAATCCCATCATGTAGTCAAGTGTCCAATTAGCCACCAGTAAAAAAAGAGGTAAAATATAAAAACATTTAAAATAGAAGATACAAATACAAAATATTATAACTTTGTTTGATTTGAAAATATGTATGTATATAACTCTGTTCGTAGAAAATATCCGAAACTCGACGAAAAATGTTGGAATTCGTCTCGGGATCTGGAAATCGTCCAACTGACTCTCTTACTAAAGAAATACAAAATTATTTGGGTGTTGATGTTAAAGAAGCAGAGAGTTTAGATTGGTGGATAGAAAATCAAAAGGTAATAATTAATATGCATTAAAAACTTAATAAATAATTTTTTTTCTTTTTAATAATTTTGGTTTTAATTATAGCTTTATCGAAAATTGCTGAACTAGCAAATATCTGTTTTAGTATTCCCGCTACTTCAGCCTCATCTGAAATCGCATTTTCATCAGCAGGTTCTTGCATTGGGGAAAAACGGTCAAGGCTGAATCCTTCGACTATTAAAAAACAGTTGTTTATTCATGATAACTACAAACTGGTAATACAATTTTTATATGTAAGTTATTTAAAATATTAATTTACTTACTTCTCACTTCTAGGTAGCATCGTTTCAAGAAACAAAAAATACTAAATGAAAAGAAATATTTTTTAAAACTAAAATTACCAATTTCTTTTTGTTTTACGTAGGAGAAGATAACAAACTCGGAGAATCGTCAAACTTTTTTTACAGAGTTGTAAAAAAAGAAGTATTATTGTTGTTCATAACAAAAATGTAAACAAAATTTGACTAAAAATAAGACCTTTTAGAAACGGTCACAATTCGTAAATTTTTATAGATTTAAAAAAAAAAATAGAAATGAAAAGCTCTAAGCTTGCAGAATCAGAATTTCAGGTTGTTACTTTCGCCATTTTAAAAATCTCCTTCCAAAGCATGTAGTCATTAATTGTGATGGTTTTTTAGTTATAAAAACAAAACTAAAAGCCGTGCATCTTAGCGACTGACGCCAATCGATAGAGGCTTAAAATACGAATTGATCGTGATTTATATAGTTTCTTGCAAGACTGTACGAAAAAAGTTATAAGCCAGCAAACTTTTAAATGGTAAAAAAAAAAAACCGCTCAAAAATATAAGTTAAGTTTCTCGCTTATATCTCGAAAACTATTCCGCGTGCACATATACTGCTACATACGATCGAAAGAGGATAAAAATGCGAATCGATCGTGGTATAGTTTGTTTTCTGAAAGACTGTACGAAAAAAGTTATTAAGCGGCAAACTTTTCAAATTTGAGAAAATCGCTGAAATTAATAATTTTAGTTTTTTGCTTATATCTCGGAAACTATTCCGCGTGCACATATACTGCTATATGCGATCGAAAGAGGATAAAAATACGAATCGATCGTGGTATAGTTTGTTTTCTGAAAGACTGTGCGAAAAAAGTTATTAAGCGGCAAACTTTTCAAATTTGAGAAAATCGCTGAAATTGATAATTTTAGTTTTTTTGCTTATATCTCGGAAATTATTCCGCGCGCACATATACTGCTATATGCGATCTAAAGAGGATAAAAATAAGAATCGATCGTGGTATAGTTTGTTTTCTGAAAGACTGTACGAAAAAAGTTATTAAGCGGCAAACTTTTCAAATTTGAGAAAATCGCTGAAATTAATAATTTTAGTTTTTTGCTTATATCTCGGAAATTATTCCGCGTGCACATATACTGCTATATACGATCGTGGTATAGTTTGTTTTCTGAAAGACTAAAAACTGAAAAACTAAAATTATCAATTTCAGCGATTTTCTCAAATTTGAAAAGTTTGCCGCTTAATAACTTTTTTCGTACAGCCTTTCAGAAAACAAACTATACCACGATCGATTCGTATTTTTATCCTCTTTCGATCGCATATAGCAGTATATGTGCACGCGGAATAGTTTCCGAGATATAAGCAAAAAACTAAAATTATCAATTTCAGCGATTTCTTCAAATTTGAAAAGTTTGCCACTTAATAACTCTTTTCGTACAGCCTTTCAGAAAACAAACTATACCACGATCGATTTGTATTTTTATCCTCTTTCGATCATATATAGCAGTATATGTGCACGCGGAATAATTTCCGAGATATAAGCAAAAAACTAAATTATCAATTTCAGCGATTTTCTCAAATTTGAAAAGTTTGCCGCTTAATAACTTTTTTTTTTGTACAGTCTTTCAGAAAACAAACTATACCACGATCGATTCGAGGTTTTATCCTCTTTCGATAGCATATAGCAGTATATGTGCACGCGGATCAGTTTCCGAGATATAAGCAAAAAAATAAAATTATCAATTTCAGCGATTTTCTCAAATTTGAAAAGTTTGCCGCTTAATAACTTTTTTCGTACACACTTTCAGAAAACAAACTATACCACTATCGATTCGTATTTTTATCCTCTTTCGATCGTATATAGCAGTATATGTGCACGTGGAATAATTTCCAAGATATAAGCAAAAAACTAAAATTATTAATTTCAGCGATTTTTTTAATTTTGAAAAGTTTGCCGCTTAATAAGTTTTTTCGTACAGTCTTTCAGAAAACAAACTATACCATGATCGATTCGTATTTTTATCCTCTTTCGATCGTATGTAGCAGTTTATGTGCACGCGGAACAGTTTCCGAGATATAAGCAAAAAACTAAAATTATCAATTTCAGCGATTTTCTCAAATTTGAAAAGTTTGCCGCTTAATAACTTTTTTCGTACAGTCTTTCAGAAAACAAACTATACCACGATCGATTCGTATTTTTATCCTCTTTCGATCGTATATAGCAGTATATGTGCACGCGGAATAGTTTTCGAGTTATGAATGAAAAACTACTCTAAATAGCTGGATGTGCACCACTTTTATTTCTTAATTATCAAAAGTGACAGTTGTAAAATTTGATTCTATGATGTGTAGGCTTTTAATTTTGTTTTTTTGTATTAAAATTAATAATAAATTAACGAATTGCGATCGAGTTGAAAAATGCTATTTTGTGTCTTAGTTTGTTTACATTTTTTTTTATGTATAACATGAAAGCACGTGGCACTAATACACCTACAAAAAAAAAACAACAATATGTTCACACGCATAGGAAAAAGTACTTTCCATGCAACTCTGAAAAAAGTTTGCCAAAACAAAAAAAGGTGCCAAAAAGTTTGTTATCTTCTCCTTGACTTTTGTTTTACAACTTTATATGGGTTAAAACAAATCATAAAAAAATTCAAGCCGAAAATTTAGCCGCCGCCGCTTTCTTTTGATAAAAGCCGCCGCCGCCGGTTAAAAAGTACCCAGCCGCCGCCGAAAATTTTGCCACGGCTTGTTTCACTGAAGCACAGTCTTTAATTTTTGCGTTTGGTATTAAAACTTGAATTGTCATAATAATTTAAATCTACTTTTGTCGTAAGTTTAAAAGCTTGTGTCGTCTTTGTGCGCATGAAAATTGAAGCGAATAGTGCCGTGACGTTATGTTACGATAAATTGTGTTTGTTCAAACCTAAGTATTTTTGGCAAGTAGTACTTTCAACAAGTATTGAAGTAGCAAAGAAAATTGGGAACAAATGTAGTTTACGGACGCACTGTGTCCGACGCAGCTTAAAAATTTAAAAAAAAAATGTATAGAATGTAAAATTTAATCTTAAAAAAATTGAAAACTTGGGGCTGACCCTTAGTTGCGGAGTTACGGTTCTCCAAATTTTGTATGTAAAGTATGGCATATATCGAGTATTTTGTGGTGTAGTGATGCAATATGGGTATCATTTGAAAGGTAATTTTAATATCTATTCAATTGAAAAGGAAAATATTAAAAAAAAGAGAAAACGTAACGATAAAAAAAGCTTTTTTTCATACAAACATAATTCCTGAATCAAATAACCCTAACTTATTAACTTTGTCTACCCTTAAACCATAACCCTTCGTCGTTACGACGAGCAATATATTTCGGCTATACAAAATCGGATGTATATATATTTTTTAAAATTTTAGCACGTACATGATTATATTTAGCAAGGATTTATAAAGTGTAACAATATATTTTATTTTTTAACAAATATAATTTTATTAATTCATTAAAAAAAACAGTATTTTTGAGATCACTGATAAATAACATATACATAAAAGCTAAAAAACAACGAAAAAAAACAAAACAAAAACAGCCATTTTTCTTTGGGATTTCTAAACTACAGTGATGGACTTAAGTATATGTACAAGGTGCAAACAGTAATTTTTTTGATATTGATTATCATCAAATGTTTATTTTTAGAACGTAAAATGGTTCTTACAAAGCTTCATATAAGAAGTAATCAATAAATTTGAACATATTTCATTCGCCGATAGATTAATAACAAAAAAATTTAAAAATATCGATTTTTTATGGGACAAAAATATAGGCACATTCATTGTTAACGGAAATAAAAGACGATTATAAATTCGCCAATCTGGCAATACTGTATTTTTTGACAGAATGGAATGTTCCGTTATTATTTTCAATTTGTTTCAGTTAGTGAAAAGTAAGAAAAATTTGTTAAAAATAATAATTTCTTTGTCGTTTTCTAAAAAAAAATGTCCTAAATTAAGTGAAACTACAGAATCACAGCGAAAAATAATTCTCCATCTGCATAACCAAGGCAAATCTTTTGCTGAGATTGGCGAATTAATGGATCGAAGCCGTTTTACTATTCGGACAATAATTAATCGTTTTAAAGGTAAAACTAACTTTGAAAGTGCTAAACGCTGTGGTCGTCCCAGAAAATTAACTGAGAGGGAACGTGCCCAAATAATACGGAAAGTTAAAATTGATCCGAAAACAACATCTACACAGCTGGCAGTGGACGTCAAGGAAAATTTCGGTAAGGACGTGCACTCTAAAACTGTTCAGAGATAACTACATGAAGCCGGTTATAAATCACGCGTTGCTAGACGAAAACCATTAATATCTGCAGTTAATAAAAAAAGACGTATGGATTATGCAAAACAATTTGAAAATCAGCCATGCAGTTTCTGGGAACAGGTTCTCTTCTCAGACGAAAGCAAATTTAATATTTTTAAGCCTGATGGACATTCACGAGTATGGCGAAAACGTAATGCTGCATATGACGAAAAAAATCTTACACCAACAGTAAAGTATGGTGGCAGAGGAGTTATGGTCTGGAGCTGTATGTCTGCAGCGGGTGTCGGAGAACTAGTCTTCATTGATGAAATAATGAACAAGACTGTTTACTTAAATATTTTGAAGGAAAATGTTAAGAAAAGCGCCATTAAATTGGGTTTGTCAGAGTCATTTACATTCCAGCATGACAATGACCCCAAACATTCTACTCACGACGTCAAGATGTGACTTGCATATAACACCGCACATGTATTGCCACATCCTCCGCAGTCCCTAGACCTAAATCCCATGGAGCATTTGTGGGAGGAGCTAGACCGAAGAATTCGGAGACGCAATATTTCAAACAAATGTGAGCTTAAAACAGCGTTAACCGAAGAATGGCTTAAAATTGATAAAAATTTTACAAAAAAATAGTACACTATATGCCTAATAGACTTAAAGCCGTTATTAAGCAAAATGGACTGCCAACAAAATACTAATTTGAGTTTCTGACTAGTTTTGATTCTGTTAACAAAGAATGTGCCTATACTTTTGTCCCACAGAAAATCAAGTTTTTTAAACCTTTTCGTTATTTTTCTACCACCGAATAAAATCTGTTCGACTTTTTTGGTTATTTTTAATATGAATTACTGTTATAATTATTATATGATCTTTAAATAAATATTTGATACTGACAAAAGTGAAAAAAAAACATATTTTGTTTCATTATGCAGCTTGTGCCTATACTTAAGTCCTTCACTGTACATACTATTATTTAAATAAAAAAAAAAGTAATTACTGATTTTTTGAAGCGCATTCTGTGCAAAAGTCAACTTTATGTTCACCACAAATTGCAATCTTGCATTTCTAACATGAAGACTTTGTCATGCGTCTTTTTTTTTATTGGCAGATATTACAAATTCCCCTCTTTTTTATATTTTGTTCTTCAACGGATTGCAGATTATTGCTGGACGAAGACTGAGCTTTACGGCAACCATCATCCTTGTTTTTTTGTAATGTGTGTGAGATACATATAAATGTGAAGAATATCGCCCAATAAATAACTTAAAAATTTGCGAGAAAATTCTTGAAGCATGTGTTAAACAACAACTGGAAGACTATATTGAAAAAAATTTATTAATATCTAAATACTAGTCTGGGTTTAGAAAAAAACACTCTTGCGAAACTGCTGTGAACTATGTTCTAAATAGATGGAAATTTACCAAGAAAAATAACAAAATGTTAGCTGCTTTTCTCGATTTTAAACGCGCCTTTGAAACAATAGATAGAGACATCATTATAACAAAACTATACTGCCATGGCGTACAAGGGAAAGAACTAAATTGGTTTAAATCATACCTAACTACTCGAATGCAAATTACTAAGGTTAATAATATTGAGTCAAGTACGATAGAAAACGAATATGGTGTTTCACAAGGCTCAATATTAGGAGCACTCTTATTTATGCTCTATATAAACGATATTGAAAACGTTTTGAAGAAGTGTGAAATAGTAATGTATGCTGACGGCACATAAGTCTTTACGGAAACTAAAGAAAAGTTTACGACAATATATCAGAAGACATTTCCAACATAAATAAAAGGCTTAAAATGAATAAATTAAAGTTAAATAAAATAAAAAATATCTGAAGGAAATAAATATGAAAAAAAAAATTAAAAAATTGGCGGCAACCCTTAGTTTCGGAGTTGCGGACCTCCGAAGTTTTTGTACCTAATAGGGCATATATCGAGCGTTCGATGGATTTGGGTATCATTTGAAAGGGTATTCAAGGGCCTTTTCAATTAAATAGAAAAAATGTAAAAATAAAATAAAGAAATCAGGTAAGGCTCCAAAAAACGATTTTTTTTATAAAAATATAACATTGCTTAAAATCTTTAATTTAATAGGAATATTTTCTCCTCTATGGTATAACCAACGGGGGCTTCGCTTTCCAAAGATTTTCTGCCTAGCCGGCCTTCGGCCGGGCGCGAAGATTTTCTCCTCTATGGTATAATCAACAACGGCTTCGCTTTCTAAAGGTTTCCTGCGTAGCCGGCCTCCAGCCGGGCGAAAGGATTTTCTGCTGTATGGTATAACCACCAGCGGCTTCGCTTTCTAAAGGTTTCCTGCGTTTCAAATATATTAAAATCATGGCGAAACACCATAGCATTCGAAATATAATTCTAATCACCTTTCCAATGCCACCCATATTGTCTCATTTCACCATAAAATACTCGTTTTAGACCACATCATTCATAAAAACTTTGGAGGTTCATAACTAGGAAACAAAGGGTTTCCCCAGATATTACCTGTTGAAATTTTTTACTTAAAATTACATTTTACACCTTTATAAAACTTTTTTAATGAAGTTTTCCGGATAACTTAATTTATTTTGTAAAAAAAAAATATTTTTCCTTACCAGATTTTTTAATTTTTTTTTAAATTTTTTCTGCTTCAATAAATAGGCTCTTAAATTCCCTTTCCTTTGATACCCATATTGTCCCATTCCGCCATCGACTACTCGATATATGCTCTATTAGATACAAAAACTTCGGAGGGCCGTAACTCCGAAACTAAGTGTTGCCGCCAAATTTTTCAGTTTACATTTTTTGCTTAAAATTGCATTTTGCACCCTATAGGCAACTATTGGATATTCTGAAACGAAACGGTTGTGTAAAAAGAGAGCTATTGAAAAATAAAGAAAAATTTAAGTGTAAAGTGAAAAATAAAATATAAACTTGACAAAAAGACATTAATAAGTTTAAATATCGCGATATTTTACTCAAAGAAAGATAAAATATAATATTGATTGGGTAAAAAATACATATTAAGGCATCAGCTATGGCTGAGTGTCATAAATGCAAAAGCGCGATACGTGGTGAATCTGGCATTAGCTGTGCAGGAGTGTGCAATAAAGTTTACCACTGTACAAATAGATGCGCGGGAATTGATCAATACTCGGCAAAGATTTTTGATTCAAATAATTTTGTGCGGTTTATGTGTGAAGACTGTGTTCAATATATTCATAATGTTGATTTGGTATTAAAAAACATTCAAGATGGAGTATACAAAAACAAACAACACTTAATTGAATATAAACATGAATTTGAATTGTCAATGAAACAAAACGAAAATGAAATTAAACAACTTCTTGAAGCTATTGAAAAAAGATATAAAGAAAGGATTAAAAGAATAGATAAAGCACAAAAAATATGTGAACAGAGTGTTGATGAATTTAAAAAACTCTGTTGGACTGTTGGTGAATACCAAAATAAGAACGAAGAAATATGCAACACAATTGAGAACAACAATGTAAAACTGTGTGGTGAAATTAAAAAGGTTCTTAAAGAAACGAGTGATAAACAAAAACTGTCATATGTTGATGCAGTAAAAAAAAGGGCAAGTGTTGCCAGAACTGAAAAAACAAGTGCCACTAATAGTAAAACCTAAATCAAAGCAAAACATAAAAAAAAACAAAAGAAGATTTAAACAATAAGGTAGATCCAGTTAATTTAAAAATTACTAATATCGAAAATAGAAATAATGGAATGATGGTTATTCAGACTGAAAACTGTGATGAAAGGGAAAAAATAAAAAACGCATTGCAAGTTGAAATAGGTGAAGAATATGATATATCGGTGCTTAATAATTACATGATGAGTGTCGTAATAACAGACATGACTTTTAAATATGGTGGAAATGAAATAGTTGGAAAAATTAAAAAACAAAATGATTTTCTAAAGGACAGTGACATCAAACCAATTCGATTTTATGAATTTAAAAAATTTGGTAAAATTATACATAATGTGAAAATATTGATTGATACAGATTCTTATTCAAAAATATTAACAGCCCAAAAGATAAATGTTGGATGGGAGAAATGCAGAGTGTTCGATGGGACAGATATAATGATGTGTCACAAATGCAAAGGTTTTAATCACAAGGCAAGCGAATGTAGGAATAACGAGATATGCTATAAATGTCATGGAAATCACAATCCAAGAGAATGTAAAAAGAATATTATTTTAAAATGTATAAATTGTGCAAGATCAAATGAAAGATTTAATTTGGGGCTTGACGAAAACCACAGCACAATTAGTAAAGAATGTCCGGTGTATAAAAATAAGTTAAATATAAATATGAAAAGAATCGGATTTAAGATATAACAATTAAAACAAATAAATGGCATGTATACAAATTCTCAAGGTCTGATCAATAATTTTAATCAAATAGAAATAATTGCTGCTACAAAAAAAAACCAGAATTTATAATACTTTCTGAAACTCATTTAACAAGTGATGTATATGAACAGGAGTATCAACTGCAGGAGTATAACCACTATGTCTCTTATTCAAACTCAAAACGAACTGGAGATATTATATTATATTTTAGAAATTCATGGAAAGTTAATTATTTATACGAAAAGGTTGTTGAATGGAAATATTGGATTTGTGCTTATGAAGCAAAACACAGAAATAAACTATATACAATTATGGCTGTCTATAGATCACCAAGCTGTAGAGAAATTGAGTTTTGCGAAGCATTTGAAGAGGCGATAGAGAATATTTCGGAAGCCAATCATAAAATACTAATAGCAGGAGATTTTAACATTGACTGGAGTAAAGATGGTACATACAAAAGAAGAATAAATGCAGCTCTAAATGATAATGGTCTTAGACAAATAGCAAAAATTTAATAGACTATGTAATAACAAATGATAGCTACATATCTGTGAAGAATAATAATGAAAACAAAATATCTGATCACGAGGCAATCGATATAATTATTAAACAAAAAGAGAATGAAGAAGTTAGAAAAAGGGAAGTAGAGTTTTTTAAATATAATAAGAATTTGTTCAGAAGGGAATTAAATCGACTTTTAGTATATAATTCGAATGAAAGTGTAAATGAAATAGCTGATAATATTGACGCATGCATTGAAAATACTGTGAAAAAATTTACTAATACTAAAGAAATTACTGAAAAAAGTAATGTTAACAATTGGCTTAACAGAGAATTAAAGCTACTAAAACGGGAAAAAATTACCAAATACTTATTAGCAAAATTAGAAAATACAACAGAAGCATGGAATAACTATAAAATTATAAGAAACTTTTATAAAATTCAAATTGAAAAAGAAAAAAGTGACTATATCAACAATAAAATAAATAGAGCAAAAGATCAGAGACAAATGTGGAAAGAAATTAAAGGCTTAGTTCTCGATAAAAGCCATAATATTATACAATCTGTGATATTTAATCGAATAGAACAAACTGAAAAAAACAAAATTGCTAATCAATTTAACATATTTTTCGTTGAAAGTATAAAAGCAATTAATAAATCCATCGAATATGTGCAATATGTAAATCGAATACCTGTAATACACTGTAAATTTAATTTTCGTGCAATAAATCTACAAGAACTTAAAGTAATTTGTAAACATATGAAAAACAAACCTGATTTTAACAGGGTATCTCCAAATATAATATTGGATAACTGGGACAATGTTGGAAACATAATATTAAATGTAATAAATAGATCACTAGAGACTGGTATATTTCCTGAAAACTGGAAGATAGCATCAATTACACCAATAGAAAAAGTCGCAAAAACTAATAAATGTGAGGAGTTTCGACCGATCAATACACTAAAAACATGCGAAAAAATTTTAGAAAAAGTTGTTAAACAACAATTACAGGAATATTTTGAACAACACTGTTTATTATCCAAATACCAATCCGGTTATAGAAAAAATTATTCTTGTGAAACTACAGTGAATTATGTGATCAATAGATGGAAATATAAAGAAAAAGATAAAAAATAATGGCTATATTTTTAGACTTTAAAAGAGCTTTTGAGACAATAGATAGAAATATTTTACTGCAAAAGTTGTATATGTATGGAGTTCAAGGGAAAGAATTAAAATGGTTTGACTCTTATCTTACGAATAGAAAGCAGTTGGTGAAAATATGTAACGTAAAATCAGAATATATAAATAATGAATACGGAGTACCACAAGGACCAATTTTAGGAGCACTACTCTTTATAATATATATAAACGATATCAAAAATGTTCTTAATAAAAGCGAAATTGTTTTATATGCTGATGACACACTAATCTTTACAGAGGGAAATAGCGATAAGGAATGTCGGGAAAGTATGATTAATGAAATAAGCAATATAAATGTATGGTTGAAAATGAATAAGCTTAAATTAAACGAAAGCAAAACTAAACTTTTACAAATAAACATGAATGATGAGACACAATTTGTGATAAACAATCAGACTATTGAAAAAGTAAATCAAATAAAGTACCTGGGATTTATTATAGATAATAAATTGACATTTAAGGAACATATAGTACTAGGAATCATAAAAGGGTTTAATTTCTATAAAATCAATCAATTTTTATCCGCCCATCTCCTACCGTTTTCCTGAAATTCATCCTCTAAAGAAATTTCAAATTTGAAAATTTAAAAAATTTCAGAAATTTCTATCAAAATTCCATTTTCTATAGTTTTGAAGTACTAGGAATCATAAAAGGGTTTAATTTCTATAAAATCAATCAATTTTTATCCGCCCATCTCCTACCGTTTTCCTAAAATTCATCCTCTAAAGAAATTTCAAATTTGAAAATTTAAAAAATTTCAGAAATTTCTATCAAAATTCCATTTTCTATAGTTTTGAAGTACTAGGAATCATAAAAGGATTTAATTTCTATAAAATCAATCAATTTTTATCCGCCCATCTCCTACCGTTTTCCTGAAATTCATCCTCTAAAGAAATTTCAAATTTGAAAATTTAAAAAATTTCAGAAATTTCTATCAAAATTCCATTTTCTATAGTTTTGAAGTACTAGGAATCATAAAAGGGTTTAATTTCTATAAAATCAATCAATTTTTATCCGCCCATCTCCTACCGTTTTCCTGAAATTCATCCTCTAAAGAAATTTCAAATTTGAAATTAAAAAAATTTCAGAAATTTCTATCAAAATTCCATTTTCTATAGTTGTGAAGTACTAGGAATCATAAAAGGGTTTAATTTCTATAAAATCAATCAATTTTTATCCGCCCATCTCCTACCGTTTTCCTGAAATTCATCCTCTAAAGAAATTTCAAATTTTAAAATTTAAAAAATTTCAGAAATTTCTATCAAAATTCCATTTTCTATAGTTTTGAAGTACTAGGAATCATAAAAGGGTTTAATTTCTATAAAATCAATCAATTTTTATCCGCCCATCTCCTACCGTTTTCCTGAAATTCATCCTCTAAAGAAATTTCAAATTTGAAAATTTTAAAAATTTCAGAAATTTCTATCAAAATTCCATTTTCTATAGTTTTGAAGTACTAGGAATCATAAAAGGGTTTAATTTCTATAAAATCAATCAATTTTTATCCGCCCATCTCCTACCGTTTTCCTGAAATTCATCCTCTAAAGAAATTTCAAATTTGAAAATTTAAAAAATTTCAGAAATTTCTATCAAAATTCCATTTTCTATAGTTTTGAAGTACTAGGAATCATAAAAGGGCATAATTTCTATAAAATCAATCAATTTTTATCCGCCCATCTCCTACCGTTTTCCTGAAATTCATCCTCTAAAGAAATTTCAAATTTTAAAATTTTAAAAATTTCAGAAATTTCTATCAAAATTCCATTTTCTATAGTTTTGAAGTACTAGGAATCATAAAAGGGTTTAATTTCTATAAAATTAATCAATTTTTATCCGCCCATCTCCTACCGTTTTCCTGAAATTCATCCTCTAAAGAAATTTCAAATTTGAAAATTAAAAAAATTTCAGAAATTTCTATCAAAATTCCATTTTCTATAGTCTTTGTGAACTTTGTGAACTTAAAGAATCCAAGAGTTAATTAAAGATAAATTAATAAGCAAAACAAGCTTACAAACGCAGGCAAAAATTTAATAAAAGATTCTATAGCAAAAAACTATAAAAACTTTAGGATAAGCGCAATATCCTTTAAAATAAAGAAAAGAATAAAACAAAACATAAAGTTTCTATAAAAAAAATACAATTAAAAATTGAGACTATACAATGGCTGAATGCCATAAATGTAGAAGAACAATTCGTGGCGAAACACGAATATTATGTGCAGGAGTATGTGGCAAGGTTTTTCACTGTGCGGATAAATGTTCTGGCCTTGACCAATATTCCTTAAAAATTTTAGAAACTAAATCATTTATAATATTTATGTGTGATGATTGCGTCCAATATATTCAAAATGTAGATTTGGTTTTAAAGGAAATCCAAGATGGTGTAAACAAAAACAAAACAAACTTGGCAGAATATAAAAGTGAATTTCAAGTATCACTTAGGCAAAATGAAAATGAAATTAAACAACTATTGGAGGCAATTGAAAAAAGATACGAAGAGCGACTTAAGAAAATAGATATTGCACAAAAAATATGTGAAAAAAACGTTAACGAGGTTAAAAAACTTTACGGCATCGTTAATAATTTTGAAGCAAAAAACAATGATATATATAACACAATAGAAAAAAACAATGTAAAGATGTGTGATGAAATTAAAAAAGTAATAAAAGAAACAAATGATAAACAAAAAATGTCATTCGCTGAAACAGTAAAAAAAACACGGTATTGCCAGACATTAAAAAACAAGTTCCCCTAATAATAAAACCCAA
Organism: Cistogaster globosa; assembly: GCA_937654795.1. Classification (NCBI taxonomy): domain Eukaryota; kingdom Metazoa; phylum Arthropoda; class Insecta; order Diptera; family Tachinidae; genus Cistogaster; species Cistogaster globosa. The sequence continues at coordinate 88,459,663 of OW569403.1, forward strand.
AGAAAAACAAAACGTAAATAAAACAAAAGAAGACTTAAACAATAAAGTAGATCCAATTGATCTTAAAATAACTAATGTGGAAAACAGAAGAAATGGAGCAATTGTGATTCAAAGTGAGAATGATAATGAGAGAGAAAAAATTAAGAATGCAATAGAAAATAAAATGAGTGAAAAGTATGATATAAGGGCTCCAGCAGAAAATGAGATGTCAATAATAATAACTGATATGTCATTTAAATACACAAATGAGGAACTAATAAAAAAAAATAAAGGCACAAAATCAACAATTAAAAGACAATGATTTAAAAATTGTAAAATCTTACGAGTTTAAGCGTTTTAATAGAACAATTTACAACAAGAAAATACAAGTAGACAAAGAAACGTACTCAAAAATAAAGGCAGCACAAAAATTAAATATTGGGTGGGAAAAATGTCGAATATTTGATGGAACAGAAATATTACAATGCTTTAAATGTCAAGGATATAACCACAAGGCAGTTGATTGTAAAAATGAGTGTCAAAATATATTTTAAAACGTTTAATATTTTAACACCAATGTTTGTCAAGGATAGCCGTTAAGATTGAAATAAATACACCTTTGCCTTTTATTATTAAAAGTATGAAAGTCTTTATTAATTATATATTTAAGAATGTAAATTATCCGCGATCAACCATTCGCTTCAAAGTCTAAACACGAACTCCCCTGCAACCTTCGACATGTTGTAAAGTTTTTCTTTTTATTCTTGTAAATGTGTGTGTGACAGCTCGGCCCTTCCTGACTATGGTTCGTCCTCGGACCATCCTTCATCGTCTAACATAGGAGAATTTTCACAAAACAGTCGCATCTTATCTGATGTATATACTGAGCTGAATTTTCGCTTGGAAATCTGCATACCTGGTATATCTTCAATAAGGAATCTGTCTTTGCCAATGGATTTGGCCACGATATACGGCCCTCTGAATTTAGGTTCCAGTTTACGCGACTCACCAGTAGCTGGAGGTTCGTTTTCCAACACAACTAAGTCACCTTCATTGTACTTGGTAGGTTTGGCGTGTTTTTCATCGAAACGTCGTTTCCATTTTTGTTTCTCTATGGCCGCATTAGATAGGGCGACCAAGCGCTGGTGTCTTCGTTATTATCTGCTACGTCATCGTGAATAGCGGCTACTATTCGGTTCTGTACTACATCAACCAATTTGAAGTCAAAAACAAGTTCGTTAGGTGTAAAACCCGATGTTTGATTTCTTTGAGAATTAACTGACCATTGGAGATCTCTTAAGATAAGATCCCAGTCTTTGTCACTTTTCGTGCAAGTTCGTAAATAATTCAGGATCGTCCTGTTGGCGCGTTCCACCTGGCCATTAGCACGAGGGGTGCGTACTGCTGTACTTACGTGGTGAATATTGTTCTGTTGACAGTATTGTTCAAACATTTTTGAGGAAAACGCAGTTCCTCGGTCACTGATGATCACCTTTGGCAGTCCGAAATAACTCGTAATTTCGTTGAGTGCATTTATTACTGGCTGAGTTTTTGTTGTCTTCACAGGTTTCACGATTAGATATTTGCTGAAGGCGTCAGAGATTGCTAAAACGTAACAGTTTCCTCGTTGGCTTCTTATAAAAGGACCTAAATGGTCAATGTGTATACGGCGAAACGGTATCGGTTCGGGGTCATCAACGTACAAGCATCCTTCGGTTTTACCTCCTTTCGTTTTATTATAGCAGCACTCCATACAAGCTGCAAGGTAGTCTTTCACGTATTTACGCATTTTCGGAAACCAAAAATTTTGTTTTATTCGTTGTATGCTTTTCTCTAGTCCAAAATGTCCCATGTCATCGTGACATAGTTTTACTATACGCCATCTTACGGATTTTGGTACTACAAAACGTAAACCTTCAGGGCAAATTCGGTATAAGCGTTCATTGATGAGTTTGTACTCCGACTTCAGCTGCACGGATTGAGATGATGACTTTTCATCCTTCAAAACTGATATGATTTCCTTCAAGGTTGGGTCCTGCAACTGCATCGTTAACAACCAGTCGTCTTGATTTAACGTTACCTTCATAATACGATCGGAAATCTTACATTCCTCGGGTTGTAAATTTGGTGAACGACTAAGAGCATCGACATGGCTCATACGTGAACCTTGTCGGTGAATAAATTCACAGTCGTAATCCATTACTTTTAAGAACCATCGTGCAACCTTTGGAATTAACTCTTTCTTTGTGTTGGCTTTTGCAATAGCTGAGCAATCGGTGATAACTTTAAAGTGCTTCCCCATAATATAGACTCGAAATCTTTCCATTGACTCGACCACGGCTAACATTTCCAGTTCATAACTGTGGTATTTGGATTCTGTTGGTGTACAGTGTCGACTGTAGTAGAACATGGGTTTCCAGGTTTTCTCATCCGTTGACTGGAGTAAGATACCTGCAATGCCAATGGCACTGGCATCCGTATGCACCTGATGAAAAGCGTTAACATCGTATAAAGCAAGGACAGGTCTGTTGCTCAAAATCTTGATAAGTTCTTCAAATGAATTTTGTTGTTCTTCCTGCCATATAAACTTTTGTTCTTTTTTCAGTAACTTCGTGAGTGGTTTTGAGATTATGGAATAATTCTCTACAAACTTTCGGAAGAATCCCGTTAAACCTAAGAATCTTCTTAGTTCCGTTATATCGGTGGGTTGTTTAAAATTTCGTATCGCTTCAACCTTTTCAGTTCCTGGTGTAATACCATCTTCATTAATTGTGTGTCCCAAATACGACATTTCAGACATCAGAAATCTACATTTATCCAGCCGAAGCGTAAGACCATTTTCTTGTAACACCGTCAAGAATTTATCAAGTCGCTGCATTCCCTCATCAAACGTTTTACTTGGTATAACAACTTCGTCAAGGTAAGCTAGGACCTCCCCAGGCTCCATACGTGATATCAGTTGATTCATGACCCTTTGAAAAACTGCTGGGGCATTAACCAATCCAAAGGGCATTCTATTATACTCGTAGTGACCATCCATAGTCACAAATGCAGTATATTGTTTGGACGTCTCCGACATTTCGATTTGGTGGTACCCCATTCTAAGGTCCAATGACGTAAAATACTTATTTCCTGCTAGTTGTGCAAACTGATCATCCAAATTTGGCATAGGAAAAGGCGTTTTCTTCGTTACCTGATTGAGTGCACGGTAGTCAACACAAAGCCTGTATTCACCGTTTTTCTTTTGGGCTAGAACAATTCCTGATGCATAAGGTGATGTTGATGGACGTATGATGTCACTCTCTAGTAGTTCATTAACCAGCTCACTTACTACTGGTCGTCTAGCAAATGGTATACGATATGGTTTAACATTAATAGGTTTGTCTGTAGTCAATTCTATGTCCATTTTGACAACGCCACATTTTCCTAACTCTCGGGCAGATTCTGCAAAACATTTTGAGTGCCTCGTAAGTAAATTTTCTATCTGCGTCTGTTCGCTTTCAGTAAAAGAATCATTCGTTGTTAACGATAGCACGTTTTCAAAAAAACAATCATCTTCTTCTATAACAAACCGTTTTCCCTCCTGGCACAAAACATCTCGACCAAGGAGCACATTCTGAGAAATTAAATCATCAGCCACTATCAAAAGATCAACATAAAATTCATTGTCATCCACCAGTAATTTAACATTCACTTTCTCGTTGCAACTAAATTTGCCACCAGCAAATCCATTGAGCGTTACCGTATGCTGTTTGGGCTCTCCCACATCGTTAGCAAAGGATTTTCGTATTAGTGAACAACTACTACCTGGATCAACAAAACTATTTGTAAAGAATGCGTTAACTTTTATTGTTTTGATTAGATCAGCTGAACGTTGCTTTTGTTGCACATTATCTACTTTATTCACGGTTTGATTGTAGTTATCTGCTTTCTTTTGGGGGCACATGTCTGTCTTATGAGTAGTTCGTTTGCAAATCTCACATCTACCCTTACGTTGTAGCTCTGGGCATTTATTAGCATAATGACCCATTTTATTACAATTGAAACACTTCACATTATTTTTACCCGTCTTTAAAGGGGGTGCATCATTCTTCGCATTTAATTTTGGTACACACTTGTTGTGCTTTGAAGCATTGTAAGACGGCTTCCCAATTTCGTTATGTAGACAAAATGTCATTATGTCGTGTAGAAGTGCGTTGCAAGACTTATATTCATTTGATATTTTTTTCTTGAGGTCACTATCGTTGACTCCATTTATCACATGTCGACAAATTGCTGGCTCGGAAAGATTGCCACGTCTTCCAAAAGCAAGCATTCTGTAAAAGTAGTCTTGGGGTGATTCTGCATCTTCTCGTTTCATGTTCGCCATAGTTAAGTGCATATCTGCTTCGTTGATGACGCTTGGAAAATCGTTTAAAAATCGTTCAACAAAATCTGGCCAAGACACAAAAACTTCCTGAAGTGAATCTACCCAGTATTTGGCAGCAGCCTGCATTTTCTGCTGCACGGCAAAAATTACCATTTGATCACTCCAGTTGTAAGCACTCTTAAGCACCTCCACTCGTCGTATAAACTGTCTGGCTCCTAGAGATTTTTCTGATGATGGGTCGAAAAACGGAAGAAGAGCGACCACATCTCTTGCGTTGGAATACTCACTTATGTTGTTATATTGTTGACATTCATTACTATAAGATGACGTTGGAATATTTGCAAAATTATTCATAAAATTTACTTGCTGTTGCATATTTTGTTTTGAAAAATGTTGTTCATGCCCGTAACACTTTGCAAAATTTTCGTTGACATTCTGTTGATTTATGTTGCGTTGATAAATGTTATTGTTTGATGGTGGTTGCTGTTGATCAACATTAAAATACGTTAAACGTTGAGGAACATTCAAAAAAACGTTGTCATTAACTGCAGCACTGTTAATTAACAGCTGCGTAGTATTTGGCTGTCTATGTATATTTGTTGTCATCATTGGTTGTTTATAGACGTTTGTTGGAATAGAGACATGTTGGTACGTAGGTCGTATGTTTGTTGGTTGCAATGGCGCGTATAGAGTTGCCGACGCTATCGTTGGTTGTATAGGTTGGCGGTGAACACTTGTTGGGTTGAGAACATGTTGATACGTAGTATGTAAATTCGTTTGTTGCAAAGGCATATTTACATTTGCCTGAGTAACCGTTTGTTGTCTACATTGATCGTTTACGATATTAGCATTAGTTTTCTTTTCTGTCCACTGCTGCTGAAGAGTAACATTCGAAATAACCGTTGGTAGAGAACGTTGTTGTGCGTTTATACCCTCGTTGTTAACACATATGCTGCTTCGATTAACATTCTCAAGACTGCTCTGCACAGCAGACGTTGACGTATAGGGTATATTTGTTTCTGTTGAACTTCCTTGTATTGCATCATCCAAACTTTGCTTTGGTGATGACGCTGTTGAGGGTGAAAACTTTAATTGTTGTATTTCCCTCAGTGTTTTCTCAAGCAAATCCACTCTTTTGGAGATAGTATACTCGTGCATCTCTTGAACGCTTTGGAACAGTTCTTCGCCGTAATACTCCTCCAATCGTTCGATAAGCTCTTTACGTTTTCCTGACGTTGGTAAACCGACTTCTTTGCACTGTTTGCGTAGTGCATCGACTTTCATACCACGTACGTTAGGCATTTTTTTTTTTTTTTTTTTTTTTTTTTTTTTTTTTATTTCTACCTTTTATTTTTCTACGACACGTGTTTTTAGTTTTTCTTCCGTGACACAAAACGTATTTAGATTTTTGGTAAAATCCCACTTCTGAAAAATGTCAAAATATATTTTAAAACGTTTAATATTTTAACACCAATGTTTGTCAAGGATAGCCGTTAAGATTGAAATAAATACACCTTTGCCTTTTATTATTAAAAGTATGAAAGTCTTTATTAATTATATATTTAAGAATGTTAATTATCCGCGATCAACCATTCGCTTCAAAGTCTAAACACGAACTCCCCTGCAACCTTCGACATGTTGTAAAGTTTTTCTTTTTATTCTTGTAAATGTGTGTGTGACATGAGGAAACTTGTTATAAATGCCATGGAAACCACGAGTCTAAAAATTGCAAAAAAAGATATTATTAATAAATGTGTTAACTGCGTTATAGCAAATAAAAAGTTAAATTTGGGTCTTGACGAAAATCATGTTTCATCAAACAAAGAATGTCCTGTTTATCAACATAAACTTAATATAAAAAAGAAAAGACTAGGTTTAATTGTTTAACAATCACAGAAAATTAAAGGTATCTACACAAACATATGTGGATTAATTAACAACTACAATCAAATAGAAATAGTTGTAACTGAACAAAACCCAGAATTTATAATATTAACTGAAACACATTTCACGAAAGACATAGAGGAAGGAGAAATACAGATTAAAGAATATGATCACTATATCACATACTCAAATTCCAATAGAACAGGAGGAGTTGTTATATATTTTAAGAAACATTGGGACGTGAAAAAAATTTACGAGAATACAGTAGACTCTAATTTTTGGATAAGTGCGTATATGACAAAAATTAAGAATAAACAATTTATTATAATGGCTGTATATAGATCACCAAGTAGTAGTGAAGCAGAATTTTGCGAGGTATTCGAACAAGTAATGGAGGATATAAGTGAAGCAGATTGTGACATAATAATAGCGGGTGATTTTAACATAGACTGGAGCATGGATGGGACGTATAAAACCAGATTGGAAAGTATTTTAAATGATAACGGAATGAAACAAACAGTAAAAGATTACACCAGAATCACGCAAAATTCAAAGACTATAATAGACTATGTAATAACAAATAACGCCAACGTAACAGCAAGCGTAAACAATGAAAATAAAATAACAGACCATGAAGCAATAGACATAGAAATTAAATGCATAAATGAAAATCAAAAGAGTGTTATAAAAAAAACAGTTGATATTTTCAAATACAACAAAAATATATTCAATAGAGAACTTAATAAAATAGCAGAGTATAATGACAGCGATAATGTGAATGAAATCGTGAATATAATTGATGCATGTCTTGAGAACACAATTAAAAAGTTCACAAACAAGAAAATTATTGATGTCAAGAATGATATTAACAATTGGTTTAGTAATGAAATTAGAATACTCAAGAGAGAAAAAATTACAAAATACCTAATTGCAAAATCTGAAAACACGGAATGTGCATGGAATAACTATAAGATAATACGGAATAAATACAAAAAAAGATTGAAAGTGGAAAAAATAAATATGTTAATGAAAAAATAAATAATGCTAAAGACCAGAAACAAATGTGGAAAGAAATAAAAGACTTAGTCCTTAGGAAAAAATCTAATGTGATAAAAAATGTGATATTTAATGATATAGAGTATAAAGATAATTATGAAATCGCTAACCAATTTAATAATTATTTTGTTAAGAGTATTAAATCAATAAGAGATTCAATTGAAAAAGTGTAATATACAATTAAAATGCCTGTGATATATTCTAGATTTAAATTTCAAACTATAACTATGATGGAACTTAAAAGCATTTGTAAGTGTTTAAAGGACAAGCCAGACTTTAATAAAGTATCAGTTAAAATAATCTTGGACAACTGGAACATTATTGGTAAAAAGATGCTACAAGCTATAAATAAATCTCTCCAAACTGGCATATTTCCTGAAAGTTGGAAATATTCAATGGTAACACCAATAGAAAAAGTGTCAAAAACAATCAAATGTGAAGAATTCAGGCCAGTAAATACCTTGAAAACTTGTGAAAAAATTATAGAGAAAATTGTCAAAGAACAATTAGAAAAATATATGGAACAACATAACTTGATATATAAATACCAATCTGGTTTTCGCAAAAAATACTCATGCGAAACCGCAGTTAACTATGTTATTAATAAATGGAAGTATAGAGATGCTAATAAGAAAATAATGGCAGTTTTTTTGGACCTTAAAAGAGCATTTGAGACTATAGATAGAGATTTATTGATTAATAAACTTTATATGTATGGCATCAGAGAAAATGAATTAGAGTGGTTCAAATCTTATTTAAAAAATCGGAAGCAAATAACAAAGGTAAACAGTGTTAAATCCGAAGAAATTGAAAACGAATTTGGTGTTCCGCAGGGTTCAATTTTAGGAGCATTACTTTTCATAATATATATTAATGATATGCCGAATATTATAGATAAATGCGAGGTAGTTTTGTATGCTGATGACACTCTAATACATTGGTTCTCAAATGGGGGTCCGTGGACCCCTGGGGGTCCGTAGCAACCATCCAAGGGATCCGCATGAAGAACCGAAAAAACAGTGCTTTCAAAAACAATAAAAGTTTTATTTTGAACTTGGGCTTCAGAGGGGTCCGCAAAAAAAAATTATTTTACTAGGGGTCCGTGAGCAGGAATTTGATGAGAACCCCTGCTCTAATATATACTGAAGGAGATACCGAAATACAATGTATGGATAATATTATGCATGATATCAACAGCATAAACAAATGGTTGAAAGAAAATAAACTAAAGTTAAATGAAAGTAAAACTAAATTGATGGAAATAAACATGAACAGTAACATAATGTTAAAAATAAATAATGAAATAATTGAAAAAGTTAGGCAAATCAAATATCTCGGGTTTATAATCGACAAGGACTTAAAATTTGGGCAACACGTGGAATATATATGCAAAAAAATTGGCAAAAAAATTGGATTTTTTAGAAGAATGCGGAACAAAGTATCGATAATTACAGCAGTAAATATTTACAATACTATGATTAAACCACACTTCGAATTTGGATCGACAATTTTATACTCTTGCTGCACAAAAACACAATTGGATAGACTACAGAAACTTCCTTGTTTAAAAAAAAAGAAAAAAACTTTACATTAATAATTTCATAAAATATAGGCTGTTTTACATTGTTCGCTGAAAAGCGGTAACCCAGGCAGCTCTTTGCTTTTGGTTCGGTTCCAGTTGATCCAAAAATTTGGCCACAGATCCAATTTGAATATATAACCCCCAGGATTTATATGCTTTACAGCGCTATGTTAACCTGTTAACATAGCTATGTTGACGCAATTGGTTTGTGTCTGAGAAATAAATTTCGAAATTTATCTTCACACACATATCTTGAAAGGGAAAGAATGCCTTAAATGAAAATGTACTTTAAACCATTATAAATTTTGTGACGTTTTAATTAAGCTTTTTATTTCCCATCGCTTTTGGACGATGATAATGTTGAGGCACACATCTTGAGTGTTTCTACCAAATACAGTTGTTGACTGAAAATCAAAGAAATACAAAATTTAAGCAAAGAAGGAAAAGTTTTACACATTTAAAAACAACTTACAATTTTGGATTTCATAAGTTCTTCAAACTCGGATCTAACTCTTTGAAGGCTGCGGCGGATTTAAATACCCGCAACATGCCGGTGAAGTTTTTGATTTCCAGTGTCAGATTCATTGGACACAATCTCTGCACTTTAACTGCTCTCAATCCCAAATGCAACTTATCTTTTTAATTCCACATTGAACTAGTAAATTTATTTAAATTAATTTTAAATTCTTTGTTTTTCATTTGTTTTTTCTTTAATTTTTGCTTTTAATAATTCACCTTAACACTTTTATAATTACTTGATAAATGCGCAATTTTTTTAACGTCACGAAATAAAACATATATTAGTTGTTTCACTCTTGCATATTATTTGTTTGTTTGGGGCAAACAACGTTGCAACTGACAAGAAATTTCTCTTCCTTATTTTTTCTTTCAAAATTTACAAAAATTCCTTAAAACCGGCTAACTTTTTACAACAAATTTAATAAAAATTTTGTTTGACCTTTGGCACAATTTTAATTACAAAATATTTTGTAAGCTATATTTTATAGTTTGCTGTATTATTATCTATAAACTCAAGCGAAAAATAAGATTTAGTCTATTAAAAAAAATTTATCCCAATTCAGTACCAAATACGCTACAACGGCAACATTGTTCAATATAAAATTGTTGCAAATGTGTTAGTGTACAGCATTTCTTGCTGGGATGTTACATACTTTTAATTATTCTATATACTGAATTTTCATACATTTTTTGGAATATTAGTGTTCATAAACTCTGCAAATTTTCTTCTAAAAATATTGATATTTCTCTCGTTTTTTATATGGTTTGGTAGTTGATTATACATATTCAAGCCTTTATAAAAGAGTGTCCTCTGCCTTGTAGTGGTTGTTACTCGCTGTACTCTAAAATCCTGGATGTTTCTTAAATTATAGGGTTGTACCTCGACAACATACGCTAACTGCTCACATAAATATTGTGGTGCTGTCCCCATTTTAATTTTCTGCATAAAACAAAGTAAATTAAGTTCCTATCTTTGGTGAATATTTAGCCACTTAAGACAGTTTAACATGTATTCTACTGGAGTATATCGGTTGCATCTCAGTATTGCGCGCATTGCCTTGTTCTGCAGTTTCTGAAGCCTAATTATTTGTTGGTGTGTGCAGCATGTATAAATTATTGATGAGCTAAACTTAAAATGCGGTTTAATCATTACATTATATATAATTATAGCCGTTATTATTGATACTTTGTTCCTTAATCTTTTGAAAAAAATAATTTTCTTGCTAATTTTTTTACATATATAGTCTATGTGCTCTTTAAACTTTAAGTTTTTATCAATTAAAAACTCGAGATATTTAATACAATCCACTTTTTCAAGTTCTTCATTATTTATATTTATTGTTATACCTATTATTGTTCATATTTAATTCCATAACTTTTGTTTTACTCTCGTGTAATTTTAATTTATTCATTTTTAACCATGTAATAACATTGTCTAAATCATGAGTTAAATTATAGTATTTTTGATCCGTTTCACCTTCCGTAAAAATAAGTGTGTCATCGGCATATAGAACAATTTCACAGTTATCAAGAATCAATGGCAATTCATTTATATAAATAATAAACATTAGTGCTCCTAGAACTGATCCTTGAGGAACATCATAATTATTATTAACTTCTTTTGAACTTATATTATTTACTACAGTTGATTGTTTTCTATTCTCCATATATGAAGCAAACCATTTTTGTTCTATGCCTTTTACTCCATAATTATATAGTTTATTTAATAATATTTCTCTTCAAATGCTCTTTTAAAATCTAAAAATATTGCTAAAATTTTATTATTACTATCTATTTTTTCCATCTGTTTATAACATAATTCACAGCTGTTTCACACGAAAACGTCTTACGAAAACCGGATTGATATTTCGAAAATAAATTATTTTTCTCCATATATTGTTCCGACTGTTCTTTCACAACTTTTTCAAATATTTTTTCACATGTTTTTAATGTGTTAATCGGTCGGAACTCTTTGCATTTGTAAACGTAAACTACAACGAGCTCTGTGAATTTGTGAAAAATAAAATATTTATTAATTAAAAAATAGAAAAAATACTATATATACCTATAGATAACCCAAATATCACGGGAAAAAACAAAAAAATAATAAAAAAAACATTATTATTTACACAAAAAACCAAATTTAAAATTTATGACTGACTGCAATGGCTGAATGCTATAAATGCAGGAGATCAATCCGTGGCGAAACAGGCATAGCATGTGCTGGAATATGTGGCAAAGTGTATCATTGTGGTGAAAAATGTTCAGGCTTAGATCAATATTCATCAAAGATATTGGAAGAAAATGCATTTCTGAGATTTATGTGTGATGATTGTGTCCAACATGTTCACAATGTAGATTATGCTTTAAAGGAAATTCAAGATGGTGTCAACAAAAACAAAGTAAACTTAGCTGAATATAAAACCGAATTTGAAGTGTCATTAAAACAAAATAAAATGAAATAAAACAATTATTAGAGGCAATTGAAAAAAGATACGAAGAAAGATTAAGAAAAATAGATAATGCACAAAAAATATGTGAAAAAAGTGTAAATGAAATTAAAAACCATTGCGGCGCGCCGCGGCGTCGTAAATGATTTTGAAAACAAAAATAAAGGCATTTATAACACAATTAAAGAAAACAATGTAAAGATGTGTAATGAAATTAAAAAAGTAATAAAAGAAACAGTTGAAAAACAAAACAGACTGTTATTTGCTGATACAGTAAAATAAATACGGTATTGCCAGATTTGAAAAAACAAGTGCCATTAATAATAAAACCTAAAGAAAAACAAAAAATTGTAAAAACAAGAGAGGACTATAACAATAATGTGGATCCAGTTAACCTGAATATAATAAACATTGAAAACAGAACAAATGGAACAATAGTGATACAGAGTGAGAATAATGAAGAAAGAGAAAAGATTAAAAATGCTATTGAAAATAAAATGAGTGATGCATATGAAATAAAAGCGCCAAATGAAAATGATATGTCAATAATAATAACAGATATGTCATTTAAATACACTGAAAAAGATTTAATTGAGAAAATAAGAGACAAAATCAACAATTGCAGGAACATGAAATGAAAATAGTGAAATCGTTTGAATATAGAAAATATAATAGAACAATCTATAATGTGAAAATAATAGTATATAAAGAAACGTACACAAAGATTAAGGATGCTCAAAAAGTGAACATTGGGTGGGAAAGATATAGAATATTTGATGGAACTGACATTATTCAACGCTTTAAATGCCTAGGGTATAATCACACAAGGCGGGCGAATGTAAAAATGAGGAAGTTTGCTATAGATGTCTTGGAAACCATAAAGCGAAAGAATGTAACAAAGAAATAATTAATAAATGTGTCAACTGTATAAGAGCGAACAAAAAACTAAATATAGGACTAGATGAAAATCATATCACATCAAATAAGAAATGTCTAGTATATCAAAATAAGCTGAGCATGAGGAAGATGAGGTTGGGGCTAATATTTTAACAATTAGAAGAGGTACACGGTATTTACACAAATGTATGTGGATTAGTAAATAACTACAATCAATTGGAAATAATTGCTGATGAACAGGACCCAGATTTTTTAATACTTACAGAGACCCATTTAACAAATGACATTGATGAAAGTGAAATTCAACTAAAAGTCTATAATCATTATTATACGCTCTCCAATTCAACCAGAACAGGAGGCGTGCGTTATATTTTAAAAAGTTGTGGATGTTAGATTAAATTTCACTTGTCAACAAAACGACTTTGTAAAATAATATTTATTTACCTTTGAAATATTTATAAAAGAAAAAAATTGTTTTTAATAAAATTATTATTATTCTGATATAGAAAGTCAAATAAGAATTGTCGTTATTCTTGGGGTTCCAATAGTGGAATGTACCGAAAATTGGTGAGAAGATATCTGACTCACATTACTGGATTGGTGCATATATGGCTAAGCTCGAAAGGAAGCAAATTTTAATAATGGCGGTGTATAGATCACCAATTGGTAGTGAAGCGTACAGTATTTGAGGAAATAATCGAAGATATATGTGAAACGAATATAGCAGATATAATAATAGCAGGTGATTTTAACATAGATTGGAACAAGGAAGATACATATAAAATCAGACTAGAAAGTCTTTTAAATGATAGCGGACTAAAACAAATAATTAACGAATATACTAGAATCACACAAAACTCGAGCACAGTAATAGACTACGTAATAACAAATAATGGTAATACTTCAACGAGAAACAACAGTGCAAATAAAATATCAGTCATGAAGCTATAGATATAAAAATCGAATATATAAACCAAGAACAAAACCAAATAAATAGTAAAGTAATAGAAATATTAAAATATAATAAAGACCTTTTTAATAGAGAACTCAGTGTAATTCTAAAATGTAGCGAAAGTGATAATTTAAATGACTGCGTTAATATAATTGATACATGTCTGGAAAATACGGTTAAAAAATTTATAAACAAAAAAATTGTTAATACAAGAAACGATACAAAAGAATAGTTCAACGAAGAATTAAAAATACTCAAGGAAGAAAAAATTCTTGAATACCAAATTGCAAAAGCAGATAATACAGATAATGCGTGGAAAAATATAAAGCAATAAGAAATTTATATAAAAATAAAATTGAAATTGAAAAAAACAAATATGTGAATAATAAAATAAATAATGCCAAAGACCAAAAAGAAATGTGGAAGGAGATAAAAGACTTAGTACTTAAAAAAAACGAAACTGTAATAAAAACTGTGATATTTAATAATAAAGAGTGTAAAGATAACTATGAAATAGCTACCTTATTTAATAATTATTTCGTAAATAGTATAAAATTTATAAGAGACACAATAGAAAACGTGCAATATACGAACAAAATGCCTGTGATAAACTCTAGATTTAAATTCCGTGCAATATCTTTAACAGAACTAAAAAACCTATGTAAAAGGCTAAAAGATGAACCAGATTTCAACAAAGTCTCAATTAAGATAATTTTAGATAACTGGAATATTGTCGGCAAAAATATGCTTAATGTTATTAATAAATCCCTCGAAAATGGGGTGTTCCCAGAAAATTGGAAATATTCAATAGTAACTACGGTAGTAAAAGTAGCTAAAACAAACAGATGTGATGAATTCCGCCCAATAAGCACTTTAAAAACTTGCGAAAAATTTTTAGAAAAATTGCAAAAGAACAGTTAGAAAACTATATGGAAGTAAATAAATTATTTTCAAAATATCAGTCTGGATTCAGAAAAAATACTCTTGTGAAACAACAGTTAATTATGTGATAAATAAATGGAAATACAGAGACACAAAAAATCAGATAGTGGCACTTTTCTTAGACTTTAAAAGAGCATTCGAGACTATTGATAGGGAGTTATTAATTCAAAAATTATATATGTACGGGTTAAGAGAAAATGAATTGCAATGGTTTAAATCATATCTTACGAATCGAAAGCAAATAACTAAAGTTAACGGTATTAAATCAGATAAAATTGATAATGAATTTGGTGTACCGCAAGGATCAATATTAGGAGCATTATTGTTTATGATATATATAAATGATATGCCCAACATTTTAGAAAAATGTGAAATTATTTTATATGCTGATGACACATTAATTTATGCTAAAGGAAATACAGAGGAAGAATATGCAGATAGTTTAAATTAAGATATGAACAGCATAAACAATTGGCTAAAATGAACAAACTAAAACTAAATGAAAGTAAAACTAAAATAATGGAAATTAACATGAACAGTAACGTAATTTTTAAAATAAATAATCAGATAATTGAAAAAGTTAATCAAATGAAATATCTCGGTTACATAATCGACAAGGACTTAAAATTTAAACACCACGTTGAATATATATGTAATAAAATTGGCAAAAAAAAAATAGGGTTCTTTAAACGGGTGCGAAATAAAGTATCGATAATAACGGCAATTAATATGTACAATACTATTATAAAACCACATTTTGAATTTGGCTCCACAATACTATACACCTGCTGCGCAATAACACAATTAGATAGACTGCAAAAACTCCAGAATAAAGCTATGCGTGCAATATTAAAATGTAACAGATATACTCCAATACAGATAATGCTTGATACATTAAAATTGCTAAATATACAACAAAGACTGGCTTTAAATACACTTCGCTTTGTCGAAAAATTAAGATAGGAAATGCTCCAGAATACTTAGTCGATCAGCTAAATTATGTAGGAGAAGTTCAACCATACAACCTACGAAACGCAGGAACTTTAGACTACAATGGGTGACAACGACAGCAATGCAAAGATCGCTTTTCTTCAAGGGACTAAAACTATATATTGTTAAATATTACGATATAAAGTTAAATTAAAAGTATAATAAATACTACTATTACAATAAAAAAAAATATGTCCCAATTATCCATAATAACTTTTATTGATACTTTATTGAAGTCCGGGTTATTCTTTAAATTCTTACATATATTTTTTAGCTCTAGCATATTAATTGCACGAAATTTAAACGTTTTATTTATCATCGGTACTCGGTTCACATATTGCACATATTCTATACTATTTCTGATGTTTATAATGCTATCTACAAAGTAATTATTCAATTGACAAGCTATATCACAGTTTTCTTTATATTCTCTTTGGTTAAATATAACAGATTCTATCACAGCGCGATGTTTCTTCAAAACTAGATCTTGTATTTCTCTCCACATCTGTTTTTGATCGTTGGCAACTGTTATTCTTCTATTAATGTACTTATTTTTTTCATCATTTATTTAATTTTTATAAACATTTTTTATTGCTCTATAATTTGTCCATGCAATATTTGTATTTTCGGTTTTGGCTATTCTATACCTTACAATTTGATCTTGTTTTAGCATTCTTAATTCATTATTAAACCAATTGTAACTGCTTATGGCATTTATTTTCTTTTTTGTAGTAAATTTTTTTATTGCTTCCTCTATGCATTTGTCAAAGATGCTTACATTATTATTTATATCAATGTTTTCATCTATATTCATTATCTCTAAAATTTCATTTCGAAACACCTGCTTTCTGTATTTAAAACATTCTATTTCGTTAAATTGTTTTATGTTTGGCTCGTATTCATATTTGTTGATTCAAATGCTTTATTAAGAATGAAAAGAAAAAGTTATACAAAAGTAACGCTAAGCTGCATTTATACATATGTAAATACAAAACTGTGTGAAAATAGCAAAAAAGAAAAATAAACAAGTAATATGCAGAGTTGCATTAAAGGGTTTCCCAACACGCCCTCTCAAGTCTGCATTTCACTTTTACATAAAATATTAATTATATAAATATAATGTATATATATATATTTTTTTTCACATCAATAATAAAAATGTATATATACGTACTATTCTAAACCAAGGGATTTTCTAAATTTTTCATGTTTCATTTTGTTTAAGTTCTTAGTCAATATTAGAATAGAATTTATTTAGTAGTAGTACCAAATATACTTTTACAAAATTTCAATAATTTAATATATTACATAATTTCATATATATTATCATTTTTTAAGAAATTAACAATTTTATTTTTAAAGACATTATGATTATTTTCAACTTTAATGTTATTAGGAAGAATATTATATAATTGAAGTCCTTTATAAAAAATTGATCTCTGCATTTCCACATTCATAGCTCTTTGTATCCTAAAGTTTTCAGCATTTCTTAGCGGGTATGGTTGTGTTTCTCCAACAAAGCTCAGTTGTTCGGTTAGATATTCAGGCGCGTTACCAGATTTCATTTTTTGTATAAAAATAAGAGTCTTCATTTTTAGTCTTTTTTTTATATCAAACCATTTTAAAGTTTCTAGCATGAGGTTTATTGATGTGTAACGACTATATTTCAATATTGCACGCATTGCTTTATTTTGCAGTTTTTGGAGTCTATTTATTTGGTTTGTTGTACAGCTCGTAAATAATATTGCTGACCCGAATTCAAAATGAGGTTTTATTATAACATTATATATATTTATTGCCGTTAGTATAGAGATATTATTTCTAATACGTTTAAAAAAACCGATTTTTCTACATATATATTCAATATGATCTTTAAATGTCAGCAGTCATTTTATCAGTCGATATATATCGCGTCTCAATATGTTTATTCTTGATAGCCTCTCTTAGATGTTGATACTTGACATCGATATGTTTACATCTACCATGAAAAACAGGATTTTTTGCCAAGTGTTGGGCTCCAATGTTGTCACCATAAATTACCATTGGGATATCGTCAGGGTAGCAACCAGTCTCTTTTAAAAGCCTTCTCAAGTATATAGCTTCTTTGGCTGCTGTTGATAAGGCCACAAATTCAGCCTCCTTACTGCTGAGAGCGATATTTGGTTGTTTCTTACTTTCCCAACTGAAGGCACACCCAGCTAAGAAAAACGCAAATCCAGTGTATGATTTTCGATCCTCTGAGCAACTGGCAAAATCGGCATCAACGAACCCAATAGGCTGTTTGCCTGTCTTGTAGTAATGTAGCTTAAGATCTTTTGTAGACTGCAAGTATGTGTTTAACCGCCTTCTCATGCTCAATGTGTGGATCTTGGTTTCTCTGCGCAAGTTTACAGACTGAATGTAAAATGTCTGGTCTTGTACTCACCGCTAAATACATCAGCGTGCCAATTAATGACTGGTACCAATTTAGATCAATATGTTTACAATCTTCGTTTTTGCAGGAAATCTGGAATCCTGGATCTAAAGGTGTAGATGCTGGTCTAGACTCGTTCATGCCGTATTGTAGTAACAGTTTATTAATATATTGCAAATGGCCTACCTTATACTGCCAGTGTCACCTTCACGCTCGATTTCTATCCCCAAAAAATGTTTTACGTTGCCATTATCTACCAGCTTGAATTTTTTGGAAATCATATCCTTTATTATATTTAAGTCCGTTTTTTGTGAACTGGCATCAAGTATGTCGTCGACGTAGACAGCTATGAAATTAAAATTTCCATTTTCATGTTTGGTGTAGATACACGGCTCACTTTTACAAGATACAAAGCCCAGACTACGAATTGCCTTATCAAGTGTCTCATTCCAGGAACGACCTGACTGCTTCAGCCCATAAATTGCTTTGCTTAGACACAGAACACGATGGGGATATTTTTCATCTATAAACCCATCCGGCTGCTTTATGTAAACCTCCTCTTGCAACGGACTGTTCAAATAAGCTGCTGAAATGTCAATATGATGAAGGTGTAATTTGTTTTCTACAGCCAGAGCAAATATCATTCTAATACTGGAATAACGCAACACAGGTGAAAATGTTTCCTTGTAATCTACGCCAAATTCTTGGCTACAGCCTTTGGCAACCAATCTTGACTTAAAACGAGTAATTTTACCACTTTCATCTTTTTTTACATTGTATACCCATTTACAACCTATAGCTATATAGGTCAACCATCTTCCAAGTGTTATTTTCTTGTAATGAAACATATTCATTGTTCATTGCATCTTTCCACTTGCCTGAATGGCTACTTGTAACAGCTTCGTTGAATGTTTGTGGAATTGGAACGACGTCTTTAGCCAAATTTAATCTGTTACGCAACTTTCTCGGGCCACCAACTTTACCCGAACGAACAATTTTAGTTCTGCCTACAGTTTCACCAGTATTTAAAACATTTTGCGGTTGCTTAGATTCATTATCACTGTCAGTTTCAAAACCTAAAAACCATTTTCGGAGCTAGATTGATATTCTTCTTCAGACTGACCATTTATGGATGCATCTTCTTTATTATGATCCTTTTGATACGGCTTGAAATTATCAGTATCAATCCAATCTATATAATCTGCTGGCCTTTCAGCTTTGAAAAGTTCACAAAACATCACATCTCGCTTTTCAACAATTTTTCTTTCGCTCTCATCAAAAAAACGATATGCTTTAGCCGTAGAAGAATATCCGACGAAAATATATTCCTTTCCCTTTGCTGCAAACTTTTTTGATATTGTTTTGTCTAAAGCCACCACTCGTGAACCAAATACGCGAAAATGAGAAACATCTGGTCTTCTGCCACACCACACCTCAAAAGGAGTCTTATTCATCAAAACCTTGGTTATAGAACGATTTCTAATATATACAGCGGTATTAACAGCCTCTGCCCATAGTGTTTCGTCTACCCCTGAATATACAATCATGCTGCGTGCCATTTCAATAAGAGTTCTATTTGCTCGCTCCGCTGTACCGTTCTGCTGCGGAGTGTAAGGTACAGTCAGTTGGCGTTGTATACCATTTTCTTCTAAGAAGCTGTTAAACTGTGAATTAACATATTCCTTTCCATTATCACTTCTCAAGCACTTTATTTTGAACTTCTCGAGCACTTCATTTTTGCTTTTCATAAAATACACAGATATTAGTCTAGAATGATCATCAATAAAGGTAACCAAATATCGTGATCCGGCAATCGACGGTTTGTTCATAGGCCCACACACATCTGTGTGGATTAAATCTAACATATTATTTGCTCTACGCTGACCTATGGACGAAAAATGCTTGGAATTAATTTTTATTTCATGCAGGTAACACAACTTGCATCACTTGGAACATATTTCAAATCCATACCATTTACAGCTTTTTTGTTTATTAATTCGCAAGACTTTTAAAATTAAGATGTCCATATCGGTTGTGCCAATTTATGAAATCTTTATTCACCAAATTAAAATTTGAATTAATATTTTCCGAAAATATAAACAAATTCATTTTATTTTCTGCTTTTAAAATAACTTCACCATTTATGTCTTGTATTTTTGCTGTACCATTCTTAAACTCAACACAAAAACCATTCTCAGTGGCCTTAGCAACTGATATGAAATTTCCCACCAACTTGGAACATATAGAACGTCACGTAAAGTTATGTAGCCATCTTGTGTGTTTATCTTTACATCTCCTTTGCCCTCTGCTTCTATATAACTGTCACAAGCAAGCACAATTTTTTCACTTGTTTCTACGAAATTTGAAATTAATTGACGCTTACAACACATATGAGACGTAGCACCGCTATCTACACACCAAGAGTCTTTGTTGAATGTATTAGTGGTACTTGCGGCAAGCATTGCAAAAGAACGATGTTGTTCTCTCGCTTCATCTTTATTTTTTGTTTCGGCTTTACAGTTTTTTGCATAGTGACCACGCTTACCACAGTTGAAACATTTGAACTTTCGTTCTTTGTCATTGTTGCGAACGTTGTTGTTGCTGATGTTGGTGTTATTTCTGTTGCTGTTTCCATTCGGTTTTGACCGCGCTACAAATGCTTGTTGACTTACTATAACCTCATCACCTTCATCATGCTGAAGCCTGCGAGCATCTTTCTCAATCAACTTTACCTTGAGTACATCTAATGTGAGCAATGAATCACGTGTCTCAATA
Source organism: Cistogaster globosa (assembly GCA_937654795.1). Classification (NCBI taxonomy): domain Eukaryota; kingdom Metazoa; phylum Arthropoda; class Insecta; order Diptera; family Tachinidae; genus Cistogaster; species Cistogaster globosa. The sequence goes on from OW569403.1 coordinate 88,480,471, forward strand.
GCAATGACAAAATTTTCGTACTCCTTTGGTATGCTTGATAACAAAATTATCACCAACAGTTCTCAATACCAACCTCAGCCAATTTTTCTGATGTTTCCGTAAATGTAGTCAAATACTCCGTCATTGTCGTTGAGTTAAGCTTTCGAAGATTTAGTAGTTTTTTATACAGGTGAGCAAAGGGCCACTCGGTTTATACACTTGTTCCAATTTCTTCAATGCTTCTAAGGACGTCTTACAATTTTTTATACAAGTTATCTGTGAAGTTTTCACTGAGAGCATGATCATAGCCAGGGTCAACTTCTGTGCTTCAGCAGCTGCCTCCGGTTTCACCAAGGTTCCACTTGCCACCGCCCACAAATCTGAGTGCACCAATATGCACTTCATCTGCACAGACCATGTGTCATAATTGGAAACGTCCAATTTTTCTATTTGCAACATTGACGAACTCATCATCAATCTTTAAAAGATTCCTTTTCTTCTTTTTACTTTTCGATTAAAATTTAACTTTAGCCTCTGAGGCCATAACCTGTTGATTCAAACGCTTTATTAAGAATGAAAAGAAAAAGTTATACAAAAGTAACGCTAAGCTGCATTTATACATATGTAAATACAAAACTGTGTGAAAATAGCACAAAAGAAAAATAAACAAGTAATATGCAGAGTTGCATTAAAGGGGAAAATCTCCAACAATATTTGATACTTATATTAATTGCTTCGTGATTTGAAATTTTTATTTTATTACTGTTTTTTTTTTTTTACCGATTTATTGTGCATACGAGTATTAGTTATAATATAATCAATTAATGTTTGTGATCTTTGCGTAACTCTTGTGTAGTTCTCGACAATTTGTTTCAAATAGTTATCATTTAACGTACGTTCAATTCTTTTTTTTTGTAAACATCATCTTTTAACCAGTCTATATTAAAATCTCCCGCTATTATTATCTCGCATGTATTTTCACAAATTTCCTCTATTATTTCTTCAAGTATATTACAAAACTCTCCTTCACTGCAGCTTGGTGATCTGTAAACAGCCACTACCATAAATTGTGCATTTTTATATTTAACATTATAAGCGCTTATCCAGTATTTAAAGCTTTCAGCCCTCTTTAAAATTGGTTGTATTTTTCAATAATTTTTAACGTATACACATACTCCTCCTGCTCTTTTTGAATTTGAAAAATTTATTGTGTGTTTATATCCATGAAGTGATATTTCATTCTCTTCTCTATGTCGTGTGTGATATGTGTTTCTGATAAAATTATAAAATCAGGTCTTTCACTTTCCGTCATAATCTCTATTTGGTTAACCCTAGAAAACTAAACCCCGCCTTAGAGCGCAACGTATTCTAGTTTTACGTATTTTGTTATGATAGAGTGCAAGTAACAACACGTACTTTTAAATTATCGCAGTAATCAATCGCGTGAGCTTGTCAGTGGATGGTGGTTGCAAAAAGTTTGTTTGTTGCGGAGATATACGATTTCGTGGTGCCTGAGAGGCGAGGTTTAGTGTTAAAGGTATATTTTTGACTAAACGATAGAGACTTTTTTTGCTTGCAAAATTATTTGGACTTTTATTTTATGTAGATATGTGCACATCTGATTCCCAAATAGAATAATGGTTGGAAGAGCTTCCGTTAAATGGAAGCGAAGTAGAGGATAATTTAGAAAAAGATTTCGATTCAAACGACAGTCAAGTTGATCTAAATTTTCAAGTCGAATCTGAGGATGAAGTAGAAAATATACTTGAAATTTCAGATATAGGCAATCCACAAAAAAAGGAACAGAGCAACGATTCTCTAATAATCAAGCCTTCAGAGACTGTTGTAAGAGGTAGGAACCACTATATATGGTCAACAGAACCGTCTTCTGCAAGAAAAACCTCGAATAGAACTCCAGCGAGGAATATTGTACATATTGTCCCAGGTTCAAAAAAAGAATTGAGATGTATAATCAAGTTTGAAGAAATTCTTCTTCGCACTAATGAAGACATTCAGATTAAAGCATATAAGTACAAAAAACAAACTACCACTACATCATTAACTAGAATAGAAGAACTTCATGCTCTTATAGGAACTTTAGTTTTAAGTGGTGCGCTCAAAAATAACCATTTAGGTTTTTGTTCCCCTGCTTTGTGGATCTCAAAACATTGCTACAATGAGTATGGAACGTTTTGTTTTTCTTATAAATTGCCTCCATTTTTATTATCGAAGAACACGAGAAGAAAGAAGGAAGACGGATAAGTTTGCTTCAATTAGAAATATATGGAAGATTTTCAATCAGCAATGTAGAGATAATTTCAAACCGGTGTCATATGTGACAATCGATGAACAGCTCCTAGCATTTAGAGGTCGATGTCCTTTTCGGATGTACCTTCCAAACAAACCGGCGAAGTACGGAATCAAAATTGTATTAATCTGTGACGCTAGAACCAAATATATGTTCGACGCCTCTCCATATTTGTGAAAAAATGATAACGTTGCAGTTAGTGAGCCTTTAGGTTCTTATTATTGTAAGCTTCTTACTAGAACGATATATGGAACAAACCGAAATATAACTGCAGATAACTGGTTTTCTTATATACCATTAGCAGAACAACTTTTAGAAGATCAACCTTAATTGTAACTTTAAAAACTAACAAAAAAGAAATTCCAGAAGAGTTCAAGCACATTGCATCTCGTCTTATTGGCACATCTATGTTTGGTTTCCTTGATAAGTTAAGTCTGGTTAGCTACAAAGCAAAGCCTCACAGAACTGTCTTTTTAATTTCAACTATGCACAATGAACCCACCGTAAACTCAGTATCGAAAAAAACCTGTAATTGTTGAGTCATACAATGCAACAAAAGGTGCTGTTGACACCTACGATCAGATGCGTTGTCACGCCAGCTGCAGTCGTAAAACTAAACGTTAGCCATTTTGTATGTTTTATGGAATGATAAATATGGCCGTACTAAATAGTTATATTCTATACGTTACCAATTGTGACCATCAAAAAATAAAGCCTATGAGCAGAAGAGATTTTATTAGGGATCTCAGTAAGGATTTATGCCAAGTGTGGCGCGCTATGAGGCTTGCGGAAAGACCGTCTATGAGAAATCGAGTTCGTGAGGCAACAACCGACTCGATTGGAACTGTTGAAGAGCAGCAAAAAAACACTGACCCATAAATAAAAAAAGGTAAAAGATCAATGTGCATCTACTGTCCATCGAGCAAAAAGCGTATGAGCGTCTATTATTTCGCAAAATGCAATAAAACATATTCTATGGAGCATCGATCTCCAAATTGCTATAAATGTGATATCGGAAAGAAAGCCTGAAGTAAAATTTATGTACAAACCAAAATGTAAATGATATTCTGAATATTTTTTATTTTTATGAATACTAGTACAAATAGCTATAAGAAAAATGTGAATTTAATTTTTTTTCTTTAAATTTAAAAATATTTTTCAAAATCTTTTAAAATGATCTCTTTGAAAAAGAAGTACTTGAAGTGCTGATTTTAGTTTGTATTTTAATGGCTATTAAAAAAACTTAATGAATTATTTTTTATTTTACAATTAAAATTGCAAAAATGTAAATATAAACTGTTTTTTAAAAGGAAAAAAAAAACGTATAAAAATGAAAAAAAAAACTCTTATTGTTTAAAAAGTAGCCTCACAGGCGAGGTAAAGTTTAAAGCGTTTAAAAAAAAGGTTTAGTTTTCTAGCGTTAAAATTGTTTAACAAGCTTTGAAAATTTGTGTATATCCCCTGAACGTATTTTAGTTGCAACCGCTTAGTCCCAATAGACATTGCTTTATGCCTGTGTAGTGATTTTCATCGAGCCCAGTTTTTGGTTAATACGCATACAATTTATGCATTTCTTTTCAATTTCATTATTTCAAACACTTTACAGTTTTCCCATCCAATATTAATTCTCTGTTCCTGCATTATTTTCTGGTATGATACTTTGTCGACTTTTAGTTTCGCATTATATTCAGAAATCTTTAACACTTTAATTTCGCCTTCTTGTAATATTGGATTTTGTTTCTTTATTTTCCCCAACAATTCGTTATCCTCATTTCAATTTTATCAGGGACTTTTCCATCATATCTATCACTCATTTCATTTTCAATTGCTGTTTTCATTTTGTCACGTTTTTCATTATTTTCAGCTTGAATTATCAATGTTCCGTTTCTTCTATTTTCTACATTTGCAATTTTAAAATTTACTGGATCAACTTTCTCATTCAGCTCTTCTCTTGTTTTTTCCGATCCCTGTTTGTCTTTTGGTTTTATTATCAATGGTGCTTGTTTCATAATTTCTGGCATCATTTTATTGCTTCTTGCTGCTTGTGCATTTATTTTTACATTAATATTTTCTTCACATTTTCTAAAGGCATAATCTAGTTTTTTTTATTCGCTCATCACATCTTTTCTCAATTGCTTCTAGAAGTTTCTTCATTTCATTTTCATTATGTTTCAGCGATGTTTCAAATTCATGATTATGTTCTTTTAATTGTTGCTTATTTGTTTTAAGTCCATTTTGGATATCTTTGAGTACCTCATCAACATTATGGATGTATTGTATACAATCATCACAAATGAACCTCACAAAATTTTTTTTATTTAACATTCCAATTGAGTATTGATCTACATCCGAACATTTCGCAGCACAGTGATAAATTTTTCCACAAAGACATTTAATTCCGCTCTCACCCCTTATTACTGACTGACACTTATTACATTTAGTCATCACTGAGTTTATTTATTTATTTTTTAATTAACGTTTTTTTTTCTTTTTTGATTTTATACAAAAGTATTCTATTATTAGTTTTAGTCTTGTCTATTTTAAAAACCACTTAATATTTTTATTTATTTATTTAAACAGAGCTTTTATTAACGCATGTTTTGCTTTCTACCGTTTCGTATTATAAAATTTATAAACTCTAGGCACTTACACGCAAAACACATTCGCCTCCCAAGAAAGCTCGTTGACTACTGAGTTGACAAGCAATATTACAGTGATCATCGCACCTGTTGAAAATAAAAAGCGATATTTCTATTTTGTGTTCGTCGATTCGACGAAGGGTTTGATTGCAGGGTTAAGTTTAGTGACAATATTATACGAAAATAGATTTAGCAGAAAAATCTTTACTAAGCGAAACTGGTGTTGGTCATAGGGGAAAAATCCTTGCGCCCGGCCGAAGGCCTGCTACGCAGAAACTCCTTAGTAAGCGAAGTCGGTGTTGGTCATACCATAGAAGGGAAAATCCTTGCACCCGGCCGAAGGCCGACTACGTAAAACGTCTTTAGTAAGCAAAGCCGGTATTGGTCATACTAAAGGGAAGAATATCCTTGCGGCAGGCCGATCTAATTACATATGTTTATATAAAAATTTTTTTTTGGTCGTTTAGTTTTTCTATTTTTTTTTGCTATTTTTCTTTTTAATTAATAGATATAGAATTTACCTTTCCAATTATACCTATATTGCCTCATTTCACCACTAAATAATCGATATATGCCATACTGTACGTACAAGTTTGGAGGAGCGTAACACCGAAACTAAGGGTCAGCCCCAAATTTTCCATTTAACATTTTTGCTTAAAATTAAATTTTACACCATATGTAAAACTTTTTTTAATTTAAGCTGCGTCCGTAAACTAGATTCGTTCCAAATTTCCAAAGCTGAATTGCTGTGAGACGGCCTAGACCAGCTGCTCATTATTATTAGAATTTCCTGATTTTTAAAAGTGCAATCTGAGTTAATACTTGTTAGACTTGAATGAAGTTTTGTGATTCTACTCTTCTTAAAAAAGGAGAACAAAACTAGCTTACATACGCAGCTTAAAAATGAAAAAAGTTGTCTACGATGTGTAAAATGCAATTTTAAGCAAAAAATATAGAGTAAAAAATCCGGGTCTGACCCTTAGTTACAATTTTTGGCCGTTCATCTTCTTAGTAAATAAAAACACAACATAAAAAAATTTCTAAAAAGTTGCAGCTATTTGTATTTTGTTTTAAACAAAATTCATATATCATAGTATAGGGGCAATTTTAAGCAGTTACGAGACAAGGAAAAGTTGGCGTAGACGGCGGCGCGCTATCGTCTGCGATGCAGTCGACATGTTTCTTTGCTCAACAGATACTTTTGTTATATTCTTCATTTGCTTTAAAAAAAACAACCCTGATAAAATAAAGCTGAATTCAATTTTAGTTTTTGATAGTTTGTTCTGAAACGATTCACCCACTTCGAACAATTTTTCTGGAAAAACAAAGTTACCATATGAAACATATGTGTAAGCGAGATGTGTTACTTTACAAGCAGGCAGCACTGTGACAAGATTTTTTTATTTACTATTATTAGTAGTGTTTAAATACTTTTGAATTACATTTTGTAAATATTAATATAAATTATTTGTTAAAGCTCTAATTTGAATTTTGGTTTCTAATAAAACTAACAACTGATTTTCTAAAACTGTTAATATTTTTTTCATTTTTTAAATTATTTGGCATATTATTATATTTTCTCAGTCCTTTGTAGTATAGCGATCGTTGCAATCTTAACTATTGGTTATTTCTTAGATCGTATGGTTGAACTTCACCAACATAACGTATTTGCTAAATTATTTTCTATTTTATTAAGCTTTGGGTCCTTATATTTTTTATTAATACTATATTTCGATATTTCGGTACTTTTTGCTTTCAATATTAATTTTGTTTCCTGAAGAAGGTACGCAAAAAGTACTGAAATATCGAAATATAATAATAATAAAAAATATAAGGACCCAAAGCTTAATAAAATAGAAAATAATTTAATAAAAAAAGGGTCAAATAATCATTATTAAACTAATAACGTATTTGCTCTATCAGGTATTCAGGGGCATCACCTATCTCCATCTTCTTAATAAAGGTTAATGTGCTTAGCTCCAATCTTTGATGTATATTCATCAATCTTAGCATATCAAGCATTATTTGTATTGAGGTGAAACGATTGCATTTTAGAATGGCTCGCATTGCTTTGTTTTGTAATTTTTCTAGTCTTGATTTTCTGTACAACACGTATATAATATCGTAGATCCATATTCAAAATGAGGTTTAATAATCGTATTATATAGATTTATTGCTGTTATAATTAATAGTTTGTTTCTAATTCGTTTAAAAAAGCCAATTTTCTTTCCGATCTTTTTACATATATATTCAAGATGTTCTTTAAAAGATTGAAATTACAGAATGCCGTTTTTTGTGTCACAGACATAGTTTTGGTTTTGTTATAAATAAATTCTAAATTAAAAAAACTTTCATAATTAAATAAAAAATGAATAAAAGTAAAGTGCTTCTTCTAATAGCTATTGAGGTATAAAAAGAAACTTAAATAAAAGAGAAATAAGCTTCAAGGCAAGGGATTCGTTGAGATTCATGACACAATTTTTTAAATTTATTTTCTTTTATTTTGTGTTTTATTATAAATATACCAGGCAAATTAATGCAGGTAATCTTAAGAACAAAACAAATTTTATAAAATTATTAATTGTCAATGCAAACAGAACGAAAAAGGATGTAAAATATGTATATATTTTTTTTTTGCTTGAAAGATTTTTATCATAGTAATTAGGCTGTGATGCTTTTTCTTGCTTTTTCACTTTTTCAGTTGACACCAGTTTCTTTTTTTACTTTTTAAGAAATTGTTTACTACAAATTTGTTATAATTTTTAAAGAAAAAATTATTCAGAAAAGAAATCAGTCAGTTTGCTTCGCAGTTTTACTTTTTAAATTTGCAAACACTTTTACCTTTTAAATTTTGTTCCGAAACAATGGATGAATCCAGTCTAAGTGTTCAAATAGCTGCAATTTTTTATAGCTTGTTTTATTTTGTATTTTTATATACTAAGAAGCGGCACTTCCGCACTATACATAATATTCTTCAGTCGCCGTTGCTTAAATTTCGTACCAGCTTGGTAATTTTAATTTTATTATAGTGTTATTTATAGTGTTAACCCATTTCCAGCCGCACTTAAACTACTCGGTAGAAATCAATGTAACTTCGTACATGTGCTTTAAACGTAAATAAAAATGTCTATTTTTAAGGTTTTATTTTTATCTCATCAGGTTAAGCGTGTAGGGGGTGGTCGATTTTTCGACCACTGGTTAGATACGATATACAAAAATGCAAAAACACGACATATTTGTTTGTATTGCAAAAAATATTTTTATTTATTCGAAATTTATTAATTCGATCGCTTTTAATAATTTAAAAGCTATGGAATGCTTTAAAGCATTTGGTGTGAATAGCAACGTCGCATTTCGAACATTTAAACGAAGAATGCTTGTGACAAACGCGGCAACGACGAGGCTTTTCAGCTTTGACGATTCCATGGTCTGTTCTGTCACTGCGAATTTCATTTAACGCAATTTCAGCGCTTAGCTTGGGTGCATTAGCGGTTTTTGTTTCGATGATTTCGCTTGACGCAGCAAACATTCTGCCACATAGGCACGAAATTCTAGTTGTTCCTACCTGTTGCGTTTCGAGAAAGTCTGCGTGCTTGCGTAGCACAGAGTGAAGTTTCCATGCGTTGACCATGGCGGCGTCAAGAGCATTTGTTAGCCATGGCCAGTACCACTTTTTGCCGCGTATGCGAATCCTATAGTTGTTTGTGGCGTTGTCAAATAAGTCAACTCCTCCCATACGGCTGTTGTACGCTTTGAGAATTTGTGGCATTTAAATATTTGTCATTTTTCCTGCCTTTCGGTCCCATCTTTTTACATGGTGCATTGGCTCGATCGGCTCGTGGTTCGATACAATTGTAACGACAGAGTTATCGTTCCAACGTGCCATCAGCAAATCATTCTTCTTGTCGAACATGTAGTCTAACGAACCACGCTCATTGCTTTTCATTGCTTTAACATTTACTAGTGGAACGCTGTTAGTTCGGTTGTCTCGAATAGTGCCAGTGAAGAAATAATTCGATTGAGACAAACGAGATGCTAATCGATGAGAAGTAAAAAAATTGTCGAATGCAACGCAATGTTGCAATAGATGCTCCAATTTACTAAGCAGCTTCATAACGACTGTTTCTCCTAATCCGTACCCAATATAATCTGGGTCCGGAACTGTATTGGCACCACCATACGAAATGAAGGAGTACATGTATCCTTCGGCTGAACATAAAGCCCAATACTTAAATCCAAAACGGATCGGCTTTCCCTTTATGAACATTTTGCATGAGTGGCGGCCAAAGTAAGCTATCATCTGTTCGTCGATTGATAAATTGTGAGAAAACAAACCAAACTGCATGAACTTCTTATTCATCAAATCGTTCAATGGAGTAACCTTGGAAAACTTGTCATTTTTATCTAATTCGTGATTATTGCAAACATGGAAATAGCGCTTCAAACGAACAAAACGATTGCGTGGCATTGTTGCACGAATCAATGGGCACTCCAATGATCGGTTCGTCGACCAATAATTATCAATTTTTGGCCATGTATTGTAACCTGTTATAAACAGGATGCCAATAAATTGTCGAATTTCAGCAGCATCGGTTGAAAACGAGTTGTCATTCATGTCAATTGTCGCATAGTCATTAGTGCACGCTGTCATCCACTCAATTACTTCGTTGTCGACGAACAATTCAAACAATTCAATCGGCGAATAATTGCCTGCAATTCATCCAAAAATGTGAGCATGTGATGAAAAAGACAAACAATAAACAACTATAGGTACATACCGTTTTTTTCAAACAGCTCCACAATTTTGTCTCGCTCAACATCGACCGGCTGCCGCGAAAAGAAGAATTCCTTTGATTTGGACCACTTGGTAGGAAAAGCGTACTTTTTAGTGCCTTTCTTAGGTCGTTTGGCCGGCTTATTACCGTAGTCATCGGCAACGTGGGCAACATCATCATCGTCGGCACGATTAGGCTTGTTTGTGTTGCAATCATTAAAATCACATACAACCTCAATGCTACCGGCAACTTCACCTGGCATTATCGCACTTGGATCTCTTAAAACTAGCTCGTTTTCGTCGATATCTTCTATATCGCTTAGTTCATCTACTTTATTCGGAGTCAACATCACCAGGTCAACACTATTGGCATTACGAATAAGTGTTGCGATTTCATCCTCATCACTACTTTCGTTGACCAATCGTTCTATTTCTGCTTGCGTGATATATTCTTGCCGATACATTTTAAAACTTAAAAGTTTGCGAACACTTAACCCGAAGTAAGGAAACTAGAACATAACTAAGATCAACGCAATAAAATGACAATTACTACAGCTGTTTTATAAAAATGTAAACAATGCATTTTTGTTTATTGTATCCATCCGGTAGTCGATAAATCGACCAGTGATTTTTAAACTAACATATCCCAGCAAAAAATACAGCGAACGCGTTCAAATTGTTTTTGTTATAAGTTATTACTCTCATACAAGTTTAAATTAGGAGGAATAGTGTTCTGGATTTTTTTTTAATTTTTTATGAGCATTCGAACTTAATATTTTTTTTGCTTAAAAATAGATTTGCGTGACCGGAGAAAACAACAACAAAAAACACGAATAGACCCAATCTAAAAATTATTAAGATTTACAAAGGTGCAAAGTACCAGAATTGCCTTATTTTTAAGTTATAACTGTTTCCCGCTAATTTATAAAAAATTCAAAAGTCACTGGTCGATTTTTCGACCACTGGTTGGAAATGGGTAAACGTGTGAAAACAAAATGTAATGTTACGTTAGACATCTTGACAATCACAACAATTCTCATTTCATTTCCTTCTTACAAAATCCAATGAAAACCTTAATACTCAGTACTATAGTGTGAAAGGGGTTTAAGCGAAGCTTGTGTTTGTTACACCGCAGAGCGATAAATCCTTGCGCACGTTCGAAGGTTTACTATGAGGAGGATCTTGATTAAACGAAGCCGGTGTTATGACACAGAGGACAAATCTTGCGCCTGCCCATGGAAAACTTTTATTTAATATTTTTCCTTAAAATTATATTTTACATACGCTAACTTACCTGTTTGTTTTGTATTGCCACTAAACTTAATTTATTTGGTTAAGTTTCGTTATTAAACTAAAAAATGTATATTCATGTTATTAAGTGTAAATAAAAATAATTGAAAGCTTAAAAGAAACTTTGTTGGAATACTGTTTAATATTTTTTATGGCCACCTTTTTGCTAAATTATATCTTTAAGACGATTTTCCATCGAGGCAACAAGTTTTTGAGTAGTTTCGCAGGGTATCTTCTGCCACTCTTCGACCAGAGCAGTTTTTAGTTTGTTCAGATTACTAATCTGTCTTTTTTCTTATCGGCAAATCCAAAATTGCCTACAAATTTTCTATCACGTTTAAGTCTGGAGATTGTGGAGGCGGATTCATGACGTGTGGACAGTTCCATATCAGCCAGGACTGCACAATTCCGGATAATTGGTAATACCGAAAACGATCTCTTATACCCAAAGCATTGAGAATTTGCAACAAAATGTCTTTCAATATGTTAAATCACATGTTTGTTCATTATTTCTTCTATAAAAACAATGTTACCAACTTCAGAGACAGCCATACAAGGCCAAAGCATCACACTTTAACTACCGTGTTCCACAGTTGGCTTTAAGTATTTATCCTGGAGCTCTGTATTGGCCTTACGCCACATGTAATATATGCCATCTGAACCAAAAATACTAAATTTTGACACAGTCATCAAAAACGACGTTTTCTCAGTGTGTAATTGGCTTTGTTACGTGTTTACGGGCAAATTTAAGCCAACTTTGCATATTTTTTTTTAATATGAAATGTTTTTTTCGAGCAGAACGCGGTGCCCTGTTTCGGCACAGCATACCTCTCCATAATTTTCCGGACAATTTTCCTTTTTTCAGCATCTGTAAATATTTTATTTGGCGCATTTCTGCCCTTGTACGCCACTCGATTCTCACGTACATATCGCTGAATAATATATTGCAATGTAATGGCATTCAGTCCTACCCAAGGCATATTAATATACTAGGTAGTAACAGTAGATAAGGTGACTCTTTTGTTTACGTTTTCAGATGTCTAAATTTGTTTACACTTTTTCCTAGAATTTTTTTTTGTAATATCATGTTTCGTGGAATATATTTTAAACTTCTATGGAACAAAAAAGTGTGTAAAAATTTATTATGAAGCTGCATTTTATCCCTTTGCCGCACCTCATCCGCGTAATCACACCCATAAAGGCTTCTATACGTATATTTCTTCATCGCATGTTAGTTCTTTGAAATGATTAAAAATAATAAAAAAAAATGTTTCTCTACATCGCACATTGGGACAAATAACCGAATAACGACGACAAAATAAAATTTTGTTAAATGTAATTTTGTAATATGTTTTAAATGCTAGTACGCAAGCAACCTATAAGTATTTTCTTATTTTGTCACATTAGTCTATGCGTGCGTGCAAAGTATTATTATCTGTTACGCGCGCTAGTTAAGTTACTTAGATCCATCATCATACATGAGATAAATATTATAATAAAAAAATATATATATTGCAACAGACTTCGTCTAACCAAACAACAGTTAATATGATACTAGAACAGCATCTATAATGTTGAAAGAAAATAAATATGAATGTTTTGACTTCTTCTAAACAAATTAATACTGATTAATTGGTTTAATAGATGATGTTTACAATATACATTACCTAAGTAGATAGATGCGAAGAACGATGCATTTCATTCTGCTTGTGTCTAATATTTCTCGTTTTCTTTGGAAAATGTCCGCATACATTTGTAAACAATTTTTCTTTCTGAAAATTTTTAGAAATTAAATTATAATTTAATTTACCTAAGCCGAAAAAAGTAAAAATGGTACTTCATTTATAATATCCACAGCTCCAAACCTCATTGGAAAAAATTAAAAAATAAAAATATATATATATACCAGAACAAAAGGTTGTGACTAGTTTTAATATCCCAAACATTATTTTAGGATAAGAAATATTTGTTTTGTCCTTATGATTAATATTTTTTAAACATATTTTAAGATAAGAAAATTATGGTAATAACAAAATTCCAAAATTCCAAATTGTAGGCTGCTGTGGTCAAAGTGGTAAACACGTTGACTACAAACCTGGTTGTTCAGGGTTCGAATCCTGCGGCAATCAAAATACAAAAAATGTTTTTTCTGTTTAATGGTATAAATACATATTAAGAATGAACAAAAAACGTGCAGTCTCCTTCGTCGGTACTTTCTCATAGCAGATTCGCCGGCGAAGTAAAATAACTATCTATCTTTCTCCTTTCACCACCTGTCTTATCTTTTATCTATCCCTTTCATAAAGAATGTAGCACGGTTACGAAAAAATAACTAAATAGGTTTTAATGCCTGAAGTGCTATTAAAAAAAAAAAAAAAAAAAAAAAATTCCAATTCTTACTAATAAACATAAACAGTTTTGAGATAAAATTTTTGGAAGAAAATTACATAAAAGGATGTTCCTTTAAGACAGTGATTAAGAGGATGTCATGTAAAAACATACATATATAATGTAAGGTGTATTAATAATACTCAAGAAACAAAAATACTAAAGTACTGCGTAAAGCATTATAAACATTGTTTTTTATTACAAAAAACAAGTCTTTTAATTCACTTATATCTCAGCAGCACTATAACTTGCACGTTCAGACTAATATAAGTTTACTGTGTACTAGTATATAGAACATATAAAGTGCAAATACAAAATTAATTAATTAAGTAATTAAGTAATTAGTCCCTATGTGCAGCGTTAGTTTATTTTGACATCTGAAAACATATTTTATTATTATTGTTGTAGTTGTTTTAGAACTGCTATTACCTGTTAAATTAATATGCCTTGGTCCTACCATTTCAGCTATAAACTGCACGAAATAAGCTGTGAGATCTTTTTTCTAAAAAATATTCTATTTTGAAATTTATAAAAGAAAGGATGCATTTTTTCTTTATTACGCATTTTGTTACATAAATATTTAGTGGTGTCCCAACTTGGTAAATGTAAAGGTTGCTGTATCAGGTGAAAGCTCACCAGTATTTAAGATAAACAATAACCACCTGCAGAAATACAAACAAAAGTTGAAAAAAGATAGTGCCGCATGAAAAAATTAACTATTTAAAAATTAATTAATTAAAAACTCGAGAGATAATTTTATAAACGTGGTTCTTTATTAATTTCAATTTTAACACTAAAAAACTAAAATTAAAAATGTTCATATATGGGTTACAAAATATCCAAAGGATAAAAAATGATAAATTATATACTGCAACAAAATCTTAAAATATTATAAATGCATGTACATGTAAATATTAATCAACAACAATGTAGCGAGTAAACAAGCAAATGGATTAACAAACAAATAAAGGGATTAACAAATAGTGATGGCATAATCATCAGTGATGGGCATATGATCTCCTTCAACATTCTCCTCGGTTGAAAGGTGTGCGTTTCAATTGGCCGTCGACATGAGCCATCGGCGGTTTTTAATTCGATAACTCGGACATGTCCATTTGTACCAGAAATCGTCTTTGTAACTCGAGCCAGGATACATTTTCGAGGAGGTGTGTTATCTACATGAATAATTACTAAATCACAAATTTTAATGTTTGGTTGCTAATTTTTAAAAAACGAGATTTGCTGCCATCGATTAAGTATTATTAATTGTGTGTTACCATACGTTTGTTGCGGAATGGAAACCAAAGAAGAGCCAATCAAAAGATGACCAGGTGTGAGTGCTTCGCCATCATTTGGGTCATCTGACATTGGAGCTATCCATACTTTTTGCCGAAGAATGTCAATATGCACCTTTGGGCCAGAACGTAAATGAAGTCGACGTAAGTGATCAATGTAAAGTTTAACAAAACGATGATTTTGTGGTAATAACGCAGGAAAGCGAGCATCAAAGGGAATGGGAACTTTTGATAGGTGTCCACCGACGGGAATTATATTGAATGTTGTTAATTACGTTCATGTGATGTATAAATGGAGCTAATTTTTGAATAGATAGTTAAACAGGGCCGTTGTTTAGAAGTTTTTTTTTTTGCAGCAAATTCTGTATTTTGGATATGCGAAACAAAAAGTATTTTCTAGATCATTGGGTGTAAGGTGAATAATATCTTTGATTTTTAAAGACAGATCTACTTTACGTCTGAAGGAAATACGAAAACATAAGTTATAATATGAAAAATGCTTATCAATAATCATATCTATAACGGGCCTGTCAGTGATATGCGTTCTGCATTTGAAGACGATAGTTTTCCTCTTATAAAATTTCGGGTCAATTATAAACATTATTGCAAAGAAATATGGGTCCAGCAAACCAAGTTGAATTCGACAGATTAGCAGCAGTACATCCACGGGATACAATGTCAGCTGGGTTCAATTTTGAAGGCACATGCCTCTCTCGTCTCTTGTGCAATTCCGAAACACGATTTGTCACGAAACAATTTAATATTGATGAATGCATTTTCAGCCATTACAAAAGAATTTTCGATTCTGTCCAAAAGAAAACTTAAGACACAAATTTAGAAATTTTACCTTGTATTTTAAGCCAAGTGCGACTAAGTAATACTGCAGCACACAGCTCAAGACGAGGCAAAGACTGAGCCTTGATAGGAGCCACCTTCGATTTGGCAAATAACAAAGTTGATTTGTAACTACCATTAATAGCAAGACGATAGTACAAGCAGCAGCCATATGCGTGCTGTAAGGCATCTGCGAAGCCGTGAATTTCGCCAAGTATGCTTTCCGATGTGAGGTACCTTTATGTAACGAATGTGTTTAAAATCATCTGTAGTTTTGAGCCACATATTTGCTAAGTTCGGAGTGAGGGGATCATTCCAACCAATGTTTGGACCCATAGTTCTTGAAGAAGAATTTTACATCGAACGAGCTTAGTGCCAGTAGAAGACCAAGTATGTCAAATATCACGGCTACATTTGACAAAATGTAGCGTTTTGTAGGTATCCGCATATCCGACAGGTCGTAGCGAAGCTAAAATATATCCTGGCTAGAATTTCAGGCCATCCCAAGTATTTTTGTGATGTCGTCTTTAGAGCTTTTAATCGCAACTTCTTCTATGTTGTCGTTGACAAAGTTCGGGTAATTACTGTTCCATTTTCAGCGCCAGTGAGAACATCATCGACATATAAATCCTCACGAAGTACCTTTAAACCAATAGGAAAAGTAGACTTGGTTGATCAGCTATGAAGAACAAACATCTTATTGCTAAAAACGGTGCCGCTGAGAGCCCATATGCAACGGTGTCCAGATTATACACGATAAGTTCATCCTGTGTTTTAGGTCTCCAAAGAATCAGTTGAATTTTACTGTCCTGGCACGGTCGCCAAGAAATATCGCGTGAACAAATTAACTATTTAAAAATTAATTAATTACGCGAAAGATAATTTTACAAACGTGGTTCTTTATTAAGTTCAATTTAAGACTAAAAAACTAAAATTAAAAATGTTCATATTCGGGCTACAAAATATCCAAAGCATAAAAAATGATAATTAATATATGCAACAAAATCTTAAAATATTATAAATGCATGGACATGTAAATATTAATATTAATCAACAACAATGTAGCGAGTAAACAAACAAGGGGGTTTACAAATAAATAAAGGGATTAGCAAATAGTGATGGGCAGGAGACTATAAGTGATCTCCTTAAACAGATATGGTTAAATCTAGTTTATCAAAGCAATACGTAGAAAAAATACGCAATGATTCCATTGAACTATCAAAAGCGAAGTCAGAAATGTCAAAAATAAGTAACAAGTATTTAAATTAAGTTCTTTTTTATAGATTTATTAGCTTTTTTTGGCTGAACAAACAAGCATTTTGTGATGTAGTAGATGAAATTAAGGATCATTTGAAGAAACATGTCGAGATTTTTAGGAGTTTCAGAATCCTCACTTGTTGACGGAGCTACGTTTTCAACGCCAAAAGTGTGTTCAGATACTTGATCATTCAGTGATAACAGCTGAAGCTAAAGTATAATAAGGGGAATTTCTTGTGAAGGACCACGACCTGTTGCTTGTTAGTTTCTTTAAAATTATTAGCAAGTTTTTTTAATACCTGCTTTGTAATGAATCCAAACCTATGTGAAGTAAAAATTCGAACAAAATGTCTGTTTACAATAATAAATATGTCATATGGTTACAAATTGCCATTCGAAGGACGTTCGTGTAGGTGGGGCCAAGCTATTCAATATAATTGTAAATCCTTCCCACGCTTCCTTACACTGAGTTTTAGTCATCTCAAATTTTTGCTTTCCTTTAGCAAATTCTGGACTTTTTTCCACCAGCTGTTCAAATTAGGCTTTGGTTGTTATTTTTGAAGTCCTGCGTATGTATACCTCGCACCTGCAAATTTGTCTAATGCTTCGCATATCTTGATTTCTGATTTTTTTTTAATATACATGGTCCTAAAGGCCTAGTCAATACCTATGCTGCTTACCAATGGTGCTTAATCTGCATGTTAATGTTTTAAAATGGTAGAGTCATAAACATTTTTAAATAAAAATTTTTAATTTTTTAATACCCTGGTCCAATTTGTTCAAAATATTGAGTTCAATTTTCAGAATTTTTGTTCGAATTTTATACAGAAGTTAACGAGAAAAATTTTAAATATTTGCAAAAAAAAAAATTAAAAACTGTTGGGGGTTGCGTGGGAAAATTTAAATAAAATATTTTAATTTTGTAAAGCAAAAAATAAGGGTATTAGATTTATCTAATCTTTCACAAAATTGGGGGTTTAATAAAAAAAACGTACCTTCGGGTGTTTGTTTTTTTTTCTCAATTAAACTTCGTTTATTTTTTCCATATTTTTTAAATTCAGTTGTATAAACAAAGGAGCAACTATAAGGGTTGTATTATTTTATAATAAAATTAAGGGTGACCAGCATAGACATCCCGCCCCCTTGCAATAATGCAACAAGGAGAAGCGGGAGCTAGGTGATCAGAGATCATTAAAAAAACAAAAGGTATATATATATAAAAAATAAATAAACAAAAATGTGTTTTAATGACTAGTTTTACTGTTTGGCCAGGACATTAATTATAATGGTGGCGCCATTAGATGCCGCACCAGTGTCAACCACATTATTCTTCTGGCATTGACAGCTATGAGCCTGGTTATGGGTTGCGCTCGTATTCCCTTTCCTCTTTTTCTGCGACCTCTTTCTACTGCTTTGATTGCTGGGTTTGTCGTCTGTTCTCTGTTTGTTGGTTTTGTTGTTGTTGTGTCTGTTGTGTTTGTGTCTGGAAATGCAGCATGGTATGATGCTCCTGAAGACATTCCATGCATCGCTCTCGACCTCGGCAATTTTTCACAAAATGTGAATGAGCCAGACAATACAATATTTGTATTTTCTGACCGCATTGAGTCGCCTATACGGGTTCATCTTCCGGAACACGGGGCATTTTCGAAGAGGGTGGTCTTTTCTGCATAGGCGGCAGGATGAAGTAGACTCCGTACTGCTATCGAGCGATTTAACCTCAGTACGCTCAGTTGCCAAACGACATGGGGCTTCAGACATCTAAAAGGAACAACAAACAAAAAAAGAAAGAAAAACGAATTAGTTCTGCTTGGGATTAGGAAGCAGTACGAGCTTAACAATAGGCCTCGTTAGAACGCCATCGGCAGTTCGAACATCGGCCACTCGTACTTTCGAATCAGAACCAAGATAAACTCGATTCGGCCGAGCTTCCACTCGTTTGGGGGTAAAGCATCATTACGAATTACTACAAAGTCGTCAACCTTAAAATCTCTTTCGGGGTATTTCCATTTGTTACGCTTGTGGAGTTCAACAAAGTACTCGTTTTTCCAACGACAAGCAAATAAGTGATGCAAAACTTTCAACTTTCGCCAACGATTAGCATAAGTCAAAGACTCGTTTGACAAATCAGGTTCGGGTGGTGAAAGTAATGCGCTACCTATTAGAAAATGACCAGGGGTGAGTGGGTTTATGTCCGACGGGTTATCTGTCATTGGACACAACGGCCGAGAATTCAGACAAGACTCTATTCTGACCAGCATAGTCGTGAATTCTTCAAACGTAAAACGTTGAGAGTTCGAAATCTTTTTTAAATGAGCCTTGAAGCTCTTTACACCAGCTTCCCAGAGGCCACCCATATGTGGAGCTCCAGGTAGTATAAAATGCCAATCAACTAACTGAAAAGCATTTTTAGCTATGAGTTGGTTCTTCAAGTCAGAAAGAAACTGCTTTTTATCCTTATTTAACACATTAGCTGCACCAATAAAAGCGGTTCCATTGTCCGAATAAATATGGGTCGGGCACCCTCTACGGAAATCTTTTTTAAATGAGCCTTGAAGCTCTTTACACCAGCTTCCTAGTGGCCACCCATATGTGGAGCTCCAGGTGGTATAAAATGCCAATCAACTAACCGAAAAGCATTTTTAGCTATGAGTTGGTTCTTCAAGTCAGAAAGAAACTGCTTTTTATCCTTCTTTAACACGTTAGCTGCACCAATAAAAGCGGTTCCATTGTCCGAATAAATATGGGTCGGGCACCCTCTACGGGAGAAAAATCGGGAAAATGCAGCTAGAAAACCGTCAGTTGAAACGTCATTAGTAGCCTCGAGATGAATAGCTTTCGTGGCAAAACAAACAAAGACCAATACGTTCCCTTTGTTATCCGACAACCACGACGGATATATGATTTTATCTCAAAAGGACCTGCAAAATCAAGTCCTGTATGAGTAAAAGGCCGAGAAAGTGTCGTTCTCTCGGACGGTAAAGCAGCCATCATTTGCTGACCTAGTTTTTTCCTATAAATTGAGCAAACTTTACAGCTGTGAATAACTATACGAACAAGGTTTTTTAATTTGGGAACCCAAAACTCTTGCCTAATCAGTCTCAGCATTAACGAATTTTCGCCATGTATCGACAACCTATGAACGTATTCTAAATACAAACGGGTAAAATGACCATTGTTTGGCAACAATTTTGGAAAACGTTCCTCGTAAGTAAGGGTTGGCGATTTCGAAAGACGCCCATTAATTCTCATAAATCCATTTGAGTCGATAAACGGGGAAAACACCAGAAGTGAACTTTTACGAGACAGGCTTGATCCTGATTTTAAAACAGAGTATTCGGGAAAATGGATGTTTTGACACAAACTAATTAATCGATTTTTTACAGTATTCAATTCACTCCGACTAAGGAGCTCAGAAGAACATTTAAAAACCTGTTTATGTTCCGGATGAATCATGTAATAAAAGCGGAAAATTAAGGTAGTACTCGCAACGCTCGGGGTAGATCTGAAAAACGGCATCAGATACAGTTGTTTGTGCAACATGTACGTGAACTGCTCGAGTCTCCAAATGAGTAGATAATTTAACTAATTCTTAGGCCATTCTGATTGGCAGCGATTTAACCAAGAGGGACCTTTCCACCAAATACCACAATTGGCCAATTCCTTAGCGCTAATACCACGACTAGCTATATCAGCAGGGTTATCATGAGAATCAACATGACTCCAGTTTTCATTACCAATTTTGTCCAAAATAAACGAAACTCGATTTGCTACAAAAGTTGGCCAATGGCACGGGGGTTTTTTAAGTCAGGACAGAACAATGGTCGAATCTGTCCAGTAAAAAGCTTCCGACATGGTAAGATTCAGCTCCTTGCGAAGTGAATGTACCATCTTTGCCAATAGAGTTGCACAACAGAGCTTCAAACGGGGTAAAGTTTGCACTTTAATCGGCGCAACCTTTGTTGGGACATTCGTCCCATGATAATTTTTGCAACGACTACCTTAGGGGCAAGCCTTCCAACGGGGTCAAATAGCTTAGCTATTTGAGACAAGACAGCACGTTTTGTGACGACAGAGCAATCGGGCGTCAGAGTTGGCTTGAAGAAAAATGCATCAATGCTCGCATTCCAACGTAAATCCAACGTTTTAGTGTTACTGGCATCTGACAACTTCAAAAATTCAGAATCTAATAGATGTTCGGGGGGGTAAATTTGCAAGAAGACTCTCATGGTTGGCGGTCCACTTTCGAAGTGAAAACCCGGCAGACCTCAAGACATGCGTCAATTCATTGCGATCACGAACTGCTTCTTCTATCGTATGTGAACCAGCAAGAACATCGTCAACATACATTTGAGTACGCAAAAGTTCTGAAACTTTAGGGTTAAATTGTTCACAGTCTTCAGCTAACTGATGCAATGTTCGTATCGCTAAATATGGGGCACAGTTAACTCCAAAAGTAACTGTTCTTAATTCGAAATCCTCTACTTCGTGATTGGGGTCAGCGCGGTATACAATCCTCTGAAATGACGCTTGATCTGGCCTGATCAATATTTACCTATACATTTTCTCAATGTCAGCGTTGAAAACGAATTGAAATAGCCGCCATTGAAGAATTAAAATAGTCAGATCAGACTGCAAGGTAGGTCCCGTATGCAAAAGGTGGTTCAAACTAAGTCCATTAGAAGATTGGTTTGACGCGTTAAAAACTACACGAAGTTTGGTAGTTACACTATCAGGTTTCAAGACGGCATGATGCGGCAAATAATAGTTAATATTCGTACTATAACACAAGTCTGGGGTAACCTTGACCATATGACCCAGAGTAATATACTCACACACAACTTGATCATAGAGGGCTTTAACCTCTGGAGTTCCTAATAATCTCGACTCATTTTTCAGAAACTGTGACAAAGCTGACTTTCGGGAGAGACCAAGCTTCAATTTATCAGGAAAATCAGACTTAAAGGGTAACGAAACGACATAACGTCCGTCTTCATTCCTGTAGGTGGTTTTTCGATACAAATTCTGACGAAAGACGTCCTCAGAAGACAACGTTTTGATCTTTGGAATTTCTTCTACTTCCCAGGATCGAGTAATTTTTTCATTTAAATCCAAATGATTATAAAATGAAACTATAGAATTCATGGGTTGTGTGCGCGGGACCTTTCCTGTCAGGATCCAACCAAAACCTGTATTCTGGGCTATTAAGTTCCCACTAGGATGTTTCTGAACCTCTGTGAGCATAATCTCAGAATATATGTCTGCACCGATAAGCAAATCCATGTGAGAACACTTAAAATCCGTAAGGGGTATTACGGGTAAATTAAAATCAACAAAATTCGCCAACGCACATGTAGGCAATCGTCCAGTAAGCTCCTCAACAACATAAGCTTCTGTTTTCAACTCAAACTTGGGATCTATTGAAGATCCAAGTGAAATAAAGCAGATTTTAGACGATTTTCCTGCCATAGCACCATTGAGGCGTACAATTGTGGCAGAGAATGTGGGAAGTGCTAACTTTCTCTGAAGCTTGCGTGAAATAAACGTGGCTTGCGAAGCAGGGTCAATCAAAGCTCTGGCTGAACACCTTACTTTATTAAACAAAATGTCAACTACTGTGGTTCCTAACAAAACTGTAGAGTATGTAATCGAGTAGCAAGGGTTTGAAGAGAACGTGCAGCGGCAGATGTTGATGGTCTCTCATCATTATCAGCTCTATTTACCGAGGTGTTAGGGGTTGTGTTCGAACGTAGATGGTGTCGGATCTTTGTCGTATTTGACCGGAAGATTCCGAACGATGAAGCAACGAATGGTGTTTTTGTTTGCATATATAACACACATTAGAACTTTGACATCTTCTAAACTCATGTGAGGTTGCCAGACAATTTGTACAATATTTATGCTTCCTAATAATGGCTAAACGTTCACTAGCAGACATCCTAAGGAAAATAGAGCATAAACGTACAGGGTGGTTTTCTGTACAAAGCAAACATTTTCTAGGGGGTATATTCGGGGTAATAGTGGTACCAGGTTCTTATATTTCCGAACCTCCTGAGGCTTTTTCGGGTTATGACCAACTATTTTAATCGGGTTATGGGCGCCAAATATGTCAGATACTGATTCTAAAGTCCTGTATCTAGCCGTCAGAAAATCATCCATACTACTCCACTTCGGCAAATCGGAGCTTGGTCCCTGGGACTGTTCCCAAAGTCCGAGTATTACTTCAGGTAATTAAGTGGAGCAAATAAATTCAAATATTATGTCCCAGTTTTAAGTTTCAATGCCCAATAAAGACAAATTCGTTATACAATCGTTAATGGTCCTTTGTAAACGTTTAATTGAGGGCCAGATTCCTTTTCTATTGTCTGAAGGTTAAAAAGAGTTTTCAGTTGGGCATTGACCAGAACTCGTTTATTCTCGTAACGATCCACAAGGTTCTGCCAAGCCATATCGAAACCCTCATTTGTTATAGGACACGTACGAATTATGTCGCGAGCTTCGTCTTCAGTCTTGTGCAATAGATAATACATTTTCTGAATATTACTCACGTGTGAGTTATTCCTGTAAAGGGCCGAAAACATATCCCTGAAAGTTGGCCATGACGAAAAATCGCCAGAAAATATTTCGGTGTCAGAAGGGGGAAGATGTATCGGAGGGGTGTTAGATAAAGCAGAGGCCTTGTCCTTAAAAGCGTAAACAAGATTATCTATTGTCGAAATACACTGATAGTAGGTGGTGTAGGCAGTCGTATATTTTAACTTAATCTCCTTCAAAGAGACTTTTGACTCGTCAGCATTTTGTAAGCTATCGTCATAAGTATCACGAAACATTTCCCACAAGCGCGATAATTCTTGTCGGTGGGTATTCAAGGAATGAACCGTGTGCTGATTTTCCGGGATAGATTTAAAAAAGTTTTCAAAATCTGTCAAACGACTGTAATTCAGCTTTAATGTTGTCATATTCACTGAACGGGTCTTTAGAAAAGCAATAAATATACTCTATACTGCACAAATGTTTTTCTTAAAAGGACCGCAAAAAATTGACAATATTTAAATTACTTGAAAATTCAAAATTCGAGGCGAAAAAATGATCAACAAAATAAATTTTGAACAATTTTATCAATTACAACATAATAAGTAATAAAATTTCCCAAGCGAATTCGTTATTAATTATTATTATAAACAGTGTTTTAAGCACAAAAAACGTCTCAAAGGTAATGATTTCGAGTAAAAATAAGAATCAAATGTTATTTTAATTCAAAGAAATCAACTTAAAACTTTATTTACTAGTGGTGAATACTTTAGTACCAAAATGTACAACTGTGGTGACTTTGCCGTAAACAAAGTGTCGGGTTTGTTCACTTCACCGAATAAGTATAAAACGAAATGAAATAAACAAACTATCAAAAAACAACAACAACACGTTTGTTTATTGTAATTTCAACCACTTTTCTATTAAATTTACAATAACTACAAATTTATTTGAACGTACCTTGTATTCAAAGGGTATAAATTAAATGATTAAAAGGGTCCAATATGAAGGATGCGGGTTTTCTGAAACGAAAGACTCAATTAAAATATTTTATTTAATACTTCGGATCCGGTTCGAATGGACCAAATGTTGGGGGTTGCGTGGGAAAATTTAAATAAAATATTTAATTTCGTAAAGAAAAAAATAAGGGTATTAGATTTATCTAATCTTTCACAAAATTGGGGGTTTAATAAAAAAAACGTACCTTCGGGTGTTTTGTTGTTTTCTCAATTAAACTTCGTTTATTTTTTCCATATTTTTTAAATTCAGTTGTATAAACAAAGAGCAACTATAAGGGTTGTATTATTTTATAATAAAATTAAGGGTGACCAGCGTAGACAAAAACTATATCTCAATGCATGTTAATGTACTAAAATGTCAGGTGTCTAAATTTGTTTACACTTATTTTTTTCCTAGAATTTTTTTTGCAATATAATGTGTCGTGGAAATATATTTTAAGCTTCTATAGAACAAAAAAATGTGTGTAAAAATCTATTATGAAGCTGCATTTTATCCGTTTACCGCACCTCATTCGCGTAATCAAACCCATAACGGCTTCCATACGTATATTTCTTCATCGCATGTAAGTTCTGTGAAATGATTAAAAATAATATTCATTTTTTTCTCTCAGCGCACATTGCGACAAATAACCGAATAACGACGACAAAAATGGAATATTGTTAAATGCAATTTTGTAATATCTTTTATATGCTAGTACGCAATCAATCTATAAGTGTTTATTTTTCACATTAGTCTGTACTTGCGTGCAAAGAATTCTTATCTGTTACACGCGCTAGTTAAGTTACTTAGATCTATCATCATACATGGGATAAATATTATAATAAAAATATATATATTGTAACAGAATTCGTTTACCAAACAACAGTTAATATGATACTAGAACAGCATCTATAATGTTGTAGAAAACAAGTATGAATGTGTTGACTTCGTCTAAACAAATTAATACTGATTAGTTGGTTAAATAGATGTGTATAAAGATACACAACCTGTAGTAGATGTAGCGATCCAGAAAAAATAAAATAATATAAATAATAATAAAATATTTCTTTGGAGCGTCCGCATACATTTGAAATATGATTACTAAAATTTTTTGAAAATTAAATTAATTTTAATTCATTTATAATATCTACGGCTCAAATCCTGATTGAAAAAAATTAAAAAATTAAAATATATATTTACCAGAACAAAAGGTTATGACTAGTTTTAATCCCAAACATTATTTTAGGATAAAAAATATTTGTTTTGCCCTTATGATAAATATATTGTAAACATATTTTAAGATAAGAAATATATATTCCAATTTTCACTAATAAACATTGCTGAATATGAAAATTTAATTTAAACGGTTTATGCTCTGTAACACAACCATGTTTAATACTTTTTATTACTTTTGTAAATCCATACTTTTATATCAACTTGAATTTTTTCAATTATTAAAGAAAGCTTCATAAAACCAAACCACGCGCGTTTTTATTAAAGAGGTTAATTTTTTCAAGATTTCATCAGGTTATGGGCCGAGTGTCAAAAAATGGAGCGGGCAATAGAAATTGAAAAATTAACGGGTAGGGAAAACTACCATAGCTGGAAATTTGCAGCGGAGCATGCGTTGAAGCTGCAGGGATTTTAGAAATCTATTTTAGGCACTGAGACAGATGCGGCGATTAAGGAAAAAGCAATGTCCAGACTGGTGCTGTGCGTATCGTCAAGTTTATATATGCATATTCAGGATGTATCAACAGCCAAAGATATGTGCGAGAAGTTGAAAGCGTTGTACGATGATTCCGGTTTGACTAGATGCTATGGGCTTTTGAGAAAGCTTACCACTACACAGTTAGTAAACTGTACAGACATAATTGAGTACGTAGATACGATTATTGCTACGGCACAAAAATTGAACGAGATAGGAATGAGCGTGAACAGTGAATGGATTGGCAGTCTGTTACTTCGTGGTTTACCGGAACACTTTGCACCCATGATTATGGCTATTGAGAGCAGCGGCATCACAATAGCAGCTGATGCAATTAAAACTAAGCTGCTTTAAGATTTTGATAGCTATAATCATTCATCAGTACAAAGTATGTCTGCCGAGACCGTAATGTTTAGTAAACGAAGAGTAAAAGGCAGCAACAATTTCAATAACAATAACAACAAGAAGAAGCCTGTGACTTGTTATAAATGTAAAAAAGAAGGGCACATAGCAAAATATTGTAAAAACAAGGGTTTCTACAATCAAACAACAAATAATAGTGGAACAACTTTAACAGTGCCGTTCAGTTCCCCATATAATAAAGATCATTGGCTGATCGATTCAGAAGCCACCACTCATATGGTAAATTGCAAGCAGCAATTTAAGAATCTAAAATTGTTTTCATCTAATGATACAGTCATGGTGGCTAACAAAAGTTGCTTGAAGGTAGTTGGAAAAGGTGACATTTCAATAAAATTGAGCGTGGACAACAGAATGGTACCAGCTATTATTGAAGATGTTTTATACGTACAGGATCTATGCACAAATTTGATTTCGGTAAGTCAGTTGGTAAAAAAGGGGTATGAAATTAGATTTACAACTGGAAGATGCACAGTAAGAAACAAAACGGAAATAATAGCTACTGGTAGTCTGTATCAGAGTACGTATTTGTCTCCTCTTTCATTTTCCATATTCATGACGAAACTGTTGATTTGCTTTTTGTTTACTTCATTGTCAATGAATGAAATTTCGTATTGCTTTTGTTTTTCCTCTGCACACAAAAAAGATTCACACACACATAATTCATCTCCTTGGATGTTTGCTTTTTAAACTGCTGACGTCTCTTTTTCCATGAATTATTTTTTTTCAGCTTTTTTTTTTTCCATCGTCCATGAAATGAACAAAAATTTGTTTCAAAATTTGAACACCACCATTCTTCTTCTTGTTTTCCCAATACATTAAACATTAAGTACGATTGCTTTCGTATGTACGAAGTGTAAAACAAAAGCAATCGTACTTCATGTTTAATGTATTGGGAAAACAAGAAGAAGAATGGTGGTGTTCAAATTTTGAAACAAATTTTTGTTCATTTCATGGACGATGGAAAAAAAGCAGCTGAACAAAAAATAATTCATGGAAAAAGAGACGTCAGCAGTTTAAAAAGCAAACATCCAAGGAGATGAATTATGTGTGTGTGTGAATCTTTTTTGTGTGCAGAGGAAAAACTAAAGCAATACGAAATTTCATTCATGGAAATTGATAAGAGAATGAACAAAATGTACTATTCATGGTGAACAAATACGTACCCTGGTCTGTATGAAGATGTTTTTAAGTTGGATTTGCATCCGCCACAAGAAAATTTTGTGTGTATCACAAAAGAACTGTTACATAAACGCTTGGGTCATGCAATCAATTTTGATAAGCGACTGCCACAGGATTGCGATGAACACAATTTGAAAAACGAGAAATGTATTCCATGTTTACAAGGTAAGCAAGCAAATTTACGTTACAAACAATCTACAAGTAAATCAGATGCTGTTCTTGGTTTAATACATGCGGACGTATGTGGTCCCATGGAGACCCCTTCCTTGGGAGCTGGTTTATATTTTCTTCTTTTTTTGGACGATTATTCGAATAAAGTTTTTATATATATTTTAAAGAATAAATCTGAAGATTCAGCCAGATTTAGGATTTTTAAGGAAATGGTGGAAAACCAAACCAACAGAAAAATAAAAATTTTACGTTCGAATAATGGGCTAGAGTTCTGCAATAAGCAAATGGAAATTATATGTCAACAAAGTGGCATAGTTCATCAAAAATCAGCTCCCTACACCGCTCAGCAGAATGGGAAGGCTGGGCGAATGAATAGAACAATTGTTAAAAAAACAGGTGCAATGATGTTTGATGCGGGGTTAGATAAAAAATTTTGGGCTGAAGCCATCAACACACTGAACAGAACACCATATGAGAAATTAAATGGTAAACCGCCAGAGGAAATATGGAATGGTCGTGTTTGTAATTTATCATATTTGAAAGTTTTTGGCTGTATAACGATGGTAATGATGCCGAAACAGCGTAGAAGAAAATGGGACTCAAGATCAAGAAAATGTATAATGCTTGGTTATTGCGAAAATCAAAAGGCGTATCGATTATATGAACCTTTTTTGCGGAAGATGTATGTAAGCAGAAACGTGGTATTTTTGGAAGATAAAATGTTTTTTGCGCAGAATAACTCAATTGAAAATGCCCAGTTATCGAACATTCCTGACAGTGGTTTGAATTTGGTGAGGATGGTGTATACTGAAAATTCAAATCATGATGCTGAGCATAATGAAACATTACCGGATTTATCGGATAATGAATCTGCCGATAGTATTGAAGATTTGCAGGGTTTCACTTCAAGAGACAGCACACCAGTAGAAGAAGAATTAAGCAATGAAAGAGTAAAACAACCACTGAGACGTTCATCAAGTATATCCCGTCCACTAATATGGAAGATTATGTCACATACGCTGTTTTGGGTAGCAAAGTAGAACCACAAAGTTATTTAGAGGCTATTATGGCAGTGAAAGCGAAAATTGGCAAAAGGCGATAGATGAAGCAATTAAATCATTAAATGAAAACCACACGTTTAACATTATTGATGGTACGGGAAATGAAAGAAAATTGACAACAAAATGCGTTTTCAAATTTAAGTGTAACGAGAGTGGTGAAGTTGTGCGATACAAGGCTCGCCTGGTGGCACGAGGTTGTTCACAACGATCGGAAATAGACTACAATGAAACATATTCGCCAGTTGTGCGTTATACGTCTTTAAGATATTAATTATCGATAGCTGTTCAGTTCAGTTTGCAAATAAACCATCTGGATATCTGTACGGCATTTTTGCAGGGTGACCTGGAAGAAAATATTTATATAACAACGCCTGAAGGATTTGAAATTTCTAAGAATAAAGTAATTAAACTCAACAGACCTATTTATGGATTAAAACAATCATCACGAATGTGGAACATAAAGCTGAGTGGAATTTTGAAAAATCTTGGTCTGGTACAGCTAAAAAGCGATCAATGCATCTACTTCAAAGTTAATAAGGAAAGCATTTTGATATTGGCCATTTATGTCGACGACATATTGATTTTTTGGAATGACGAAAAGCAAAAACAGATTTTTATTGAAAATTTAAAATCGAAATTTAAGCTTAAAGATTTGGGTCAAGCGTAATTTTTTCTTGGGTTAAGAATAAATAAAACAGATGACAGTTTAACAATAGATCAATCAGCATACATTCAGAAGTTATTGGAGCGTTTCGAAATGTCAGTCTGTAATCCAATATCGATTCCGATGGACGTGAACGTTAATCTGAGTAGCATACAAAGTCCAAAAGACGACACTGAAAAATATAAAATGGCTAAATATCCTTATCAAGAGCTCATTGGCAGCTTGCTGCTTGCATCATAGTTAACAAGGCCTGGCATATGCTATGCGGTTAATTTTTTGAGTCGTTTTAATTCTAACTATGGTACACAGCATTGGCAGGCTGCAAAGTGCATTTTAAGATATTTGAAGGCTACTATGAATTACAAATTGCATTTTAAAACAGATGGTGATTCTACACTGAAGGGCTATTGCGATGCTGATTATGCAGGTGATTTAGACCACAGAAAATCTGTTAGCGGTTTTCTTTTCATGAAGAATGGGGCACCTATTTGTTGGGGATCAAAGAAACAAGCCACTACAGCATTGTCAACCTGCGATGCTGAATATATATCGTTGGCAACAGCTGTACAAGAAGCCCTATGGTTGAAAACTTTTGATGAGGAAGTATTTGGTAAACAACTTGAACCCATTACGATATATTGTGACAACCACGCAGCAGTACTATTGGCAACAAATGGATCTTACCATTCCAGAACGAAACATATAGATGTTCGTCATCATTTTGTAAGAGACTATAGCTGGTGGGAAAATATTGGAAAGAATCTCTTCTGATAAAATGCTACCGGACGTTCTTATAAAACCATTAGTGAACCAGAAACTTACTCACTTTCTTTCTGGAATAAATATTGCTTAAATATAAATTTTCGTGAGGATGTTGAAAATGAAAATTTAATTTAAACGGTTTATACTCCGCAACACAACCATGTTTATTACTTTTTATTACTTTTGTAAATACTAACTTTCATATCAACTTGAATTTTTTTAATTATTAAAGAAAGCTTTATAAAACTAAACCACGCGCGTTTTTATTAAAGAGGTTAGTTTTTTCAAGATTTCATCAAACATAAGCAGTATATATTATTATACATATATGTATAATGTTAAGGGTACTAATAATACTCAAGAAACAAAAATTTAAATCCAAATTTAATCCCAAACATTATTTTAGGATAAGAATTATTTGTTTTGTCCGTACAATAAATATATTGTAAACATATTTTAAGAT
Source organism: Cistogaster globosa (assembly GCA_937654795.1). NCBI lineage: Eukaryota > Metazoa > Arthropoda > Insecta > Diptera > Tachinidae > Cistogaster > Cistogaster globosa. The sequence goes on from OW569403.1 coordinate 88,511,196, forward strand.
AAGAAATATTCTGGTAATAACAAAATTCCAATTTTTACTTATAAATAGTTTTGATATAAAATTTTTGGGAAGAAATAACATAAAAGGATGTATCCTTAAAATAACGACAGTCATGTTAAGTATACTAATAATATTCAAGAAACAAAAATACTAAAGTAATGCGTAAAGCATTATAAAGAATCATTGGCCCATACATATAGTTAAAATAAAGTCTACTTTAAGGAAACTAAAGTCGGTTTTACTTTAGAGTCGACTCTAACTCATTGATAGACAATTTAAAATATAATTTTGGCGTTAAAGCCAACTCTAAATTTAAAACTAGCTAAAGCTGTTTTTAACCCATTTTTCCATAATTATTTTATTTGGTTTAAGAACACAATACTCTTTATCTGATCTTTATACCAAAGTGAACAAAATAAAACAGGGTTACTTTTTTCTAATGTTTGTTTAAAAATTGTATGAAAACATATATCAAATTACAGTTGACACCCAGTTTAAGTCGGCTAAACTTAAAGTATACTTTATTCTTGACTATGAAAGCAAAAAAGATAATAAGAGCCTTTTATTTTAGAGCATACTTTAGCAAGAGTCGACTTTAGTCTACAACTATGAATGTGGGCCATTGTTTTTTCATTACAAAAAACAAGTCTTTTACTTCGGTTATATCTCAGCAGCACTATAACTTGCACGTACGGACTAATAAAAGTTTACTGTGTACTAGTATATAAAGCATATTAATTGCAACAGTGCTTACATTTAACAAAATACAAAATTCCATTTTTGTCGTCCTAATTCGCTAATTAGTTCCTATGTGCAGCGTTATTTGATTTTGACATCTGAAAACATATTTTATTATTATTGTTGTAGTTATTTTAGACGTGCTTTTACCTGTTAAAATAATATGCCTTGCCTTGACTTTCGATTTTCAATTTAAAAGTTCGAAAATTATTCCATTTTTGTGTATTTTAGCTTAAAAAGGTTCATCAATATTTTTTTTTAAAGAAAAAAAGTTTTCTTAAGGAATATATAAAATTTTTATATTTTTGTTTAAGGTAATTATGTGTGTGTACGTTTACACCGAATTCCGTATAAAATCGATCAAGTTTGTAAAAGATGGAGGTCCTTCAATTTGACCTATTTATATGTTCTAAAATCCCTGGAATTGCAAAAAACACGGATTACTTAGAAAAAACTGTATACTCCGAATTGCTGCTAAAAGTATTTCATGAGCCCTGTCCATATATGGACTTTATTTCAAAAGAGTAAAAATTCCAATTTTGGAAAATTTGGAAATTGTGGGATTTCCTTTTAACGTAATGTTGCAGATTTTTTGCTACTTGTTTTAGTTGACCAACTATATATGCACACAATTTTTTCTTTGATTTTCTTAGTTAAAAAAAATTGTATTGCATATGTATCTAATTTTTATAAATTTATGTTACGGAACATAGGCATCTGTAAAAAAGTTCGTAAAAACAATTATATTTGAAAAAAGTGTTAAATGTGTAGCTGCTTCGTTGCTTTAAATATTTACATTCAAAAATTTTTGACGACCTGAACACGCATATAAATATGCCTGTGAATCCATTAGGTATCATAACTAAAAAAGCATCACTCAGGTCACATTGAAGTTTGTGATAATGTTTTCTTTTTTTGTGGAATAATGATATAAAGGAAACTGATTGATTGATGTCATTGGTAATGCAAAATTTGAAAAAAATTTTAAATTGTTTAATAAAAAAAGAAAAAATTGAATCACTGCACGGAAACAAAAATAAATTTAAAGTGAAATATCTTACTTGGAAGGATACTGCTGCGAAATTCTTAACCTACATCGCGATCCTGCCAAACTAGGGTCGATTAGAAGAGATATTTGTTTCTATAACAGACAACAAGGACCCCGACAGCACCAAGGCACGAATCGCTACTCGTAAACGCTGGACCACGAGCAATAAGTATAGAGGAATACAGGAGGGCAAGCATCCGGAAAGGAGTAACAACAACCTGAAGAAGTAAAACCAAAGAAGAAACGTGGTGGCAAAAAGCTTCAATTAAGGAAGAAATTGGTTATGAACTATAAAAAACTTAACCTGTCAACTACAGTGCAAGAGCATAAAACTGTAAAAACCAAAAATAATAATAAAAATTAAAATTAATAAATAAAAAGAAAAATTATTTTGAATTAACAGTCTTCGACTAACTCTTGCGCTATACGGTCCTCTTAAATGCGATCGTTTAAGTGGAATATTTTTCTTGTAAACAGTGAACAAAAAAATTTTCGTACTGATTGTCATTTATGTCGATACATACTTTATGATGTTCTACCTATAAACTTATTTTAATTATTTATGAAGTAACTTTGAAATTGTTGAATATGAATGTTCAAATTTTTTAAATAAATAATATGTATTCTTGCTGAAACTGTTGATAAGTAAAGATATAAAAACGTTTCTAACTTTACATTTGGGGGCTCAACTTAAAAGGAAAATTTAAGATAAACTAAAAAGGATATAAAGACGAAAATTATAGAAAATTAAAGACGAAATTGAAGAAGAAGAAAGACGAATAAGATGGAGAATGGAAACTTACTGCTCTCTTTGGTTGACAAGATGCCGGTAAGTCAACTCAGAATAGAACTAGAAAAACGAAAGGCATCTGTAATTGGATCAAAAACTGTTCTTAAGTTTCGTCTAATTAATATTGTGGCAAAAGAAACAGAAAACGCAGAAGAAGAAGATCCAATGGAAGACGAAGAAGCGGAATATGTTGATAATAATCATAATTCGGAGTAAGCTGGTCAAGAGAATGCCCAGGAGAATCCATCAGTATCGTCTGTTTTTCCGAAGAGAGGACCGAATTATTTTGTAAGTTTTAAGGATGTTGAAGGTGCAATAGACACTTTTAGTGACGAAAATCTTGAGGTAGCTGTTGAGTACTGGTTGTCTACAATAGACGACATGGTAAGAATGTTTAAATAGTCGGATTAAGAAACAATAATTTATGCACGAAAACAACTACGAGGTGCTGCAAAGGCTTATATGTTTAGACAGAAGAATATTTCTTCATGGCAGATATTTAAAGAAAGATTAATAAATGAGTTTAATTTACAGGTCAGTAGTAAGGATGTGCACGAAAAGCTACGTAATTATAGGGAACTACCCACCGAATCTTGGAAAAGTTATTTTTATAAAATGACTGAGCTAGCATTTTCGATAGATTTGGATACATTATCTACAATTGCTTATATTATTGATGGTGTTCAAGATCAATCTGTTGATAAGATGATATTACATGGGGCGAGAAACTTTGAGCAACTGAAGATTAAGTTTATTGAATACGAACGTCATAAGTTATGTAAAGCAAACACTAAAATGCGATAAAAATGCTTTAATTGCGGAGAAGATGGTCATAGTGCAAATAAATGTCCAAACGCAAATCGTGGTATGAAATACTTTAAATGTAATACCTTTGGACATATATCAAGAAATTGCTCTAAGTATTCAATTGTTAAACCAGAAGCCTTAAAGAATAGTAATGTTTCTAACGTAAATATAATCACCTTTATTCTCTTTGGAGTCGTCAACACAAGACGACGTCGTTTTTCTTCGTTTATTCTTAATCGGTATTCCCGTTGTCAATATTGTCATTAATCGATGACTGTGGACATATGTTTGGTATTCTCTAAGAACAATTGATGTTGATGTTGCTGTTTAGTTTGTCGTCGCCATTTTTGGTGTTGTGTTGTGTCGTGTGCTAAAGAAAACTTTAAAAAAAAATAGAAAGCGTACGGCAATATTGAAAAAGCAAAGTAAAAGACATAAAATAACATAATGGAAATTTGAAACACTCAAATTATTAACCCCTGTCGATTTGAAAAATTAATGGAACAGTTATTGTTTTTTTTTTTAATTTTTATTTTTTTCAGAAAACTTAAACTCTCCATAACACTTTCTCAACATAATAGAAAACAAATTAAATCAGCTGTCACAAATATTAGATATGTGTGTTTTACTTATTTATGTTATCAATAAACAGTCAACGTCGTCATTAAGCTGTAAGGGAATACCAAATTAGTATTGATGTTGTATTTAATTGATGTTGTCTTAAAATTGACGACGATGTTGACGACGCCAAACAGAATAAGGGTGAATATCAAATCCAAGAGATGACGCTATCGTGGTAGTACAAATACATTCTTGTCAATTTAAAGCATTAATAGATACAGGTAGTTGCGTAAATTTAATGAAAAATAAAATATACAATGATATTGGAAAACCAAGATTTATTAAAACATCTCGGAAATTTACTGGGGTTGGTCAGAAGGAAGTTGCTCCAGTTGGACTTTTTGAAACTGTAATTCGAGTCAATGCAGAAAGTTATGAACTTGAATTTTATATAACGCCTGACAATAATATGAACTACGATGGTATTCTTGGAAGGGAGTTTCTAAAATTATGCGAATTGCACATGGTTAATGGAGAATTATTTTTGATGCAAATGCCTCAATTAAATTCTCAAAGTTCTGCTAATTCATTTCTTGATAAAATTAATATTATAGAAAATGTCATCGATTTAGATGCAGATGATAAATTTAAAGATATTGTTTATAAAATGTACAATGACTACGTTCCAAAAACATGTCTGAGCTGTCCAGTAAAAACTCAGCTTATCTTAAATGATGAAACGCCTATTTATCAAAAACCTCTAGAAACATAAGTCGTGTCCGACCAAATTGAAGAATGGTTGAAAAATGAAATCATAATACCTTGCGAGTCAGAGTTTCCAAGTCCAGTTGTGGTTGTCAGAAAAAAAAAGATGGAGGCTATCGTTTATGCGTGAATGATACGATAGTAAACTTAACAAGGTAGTACAAAAAGATAGATTTCCTATGCAAAGAATTGATGATCAAATTGATAAGCTGGTAAATGCAAAAATATTTTCTACAATTGATATGAAAAATGGGTTTTTTAATGTTCCAATGCATGAAGATAGTATGAAGTATACTGCCTTTTCAACTCCTGATGGACAATATATGTTCAAAAGAACTCCATTTGGTTTATGTAATTCGACATCGAGTTTTAACAGATTTGTATATCACGTCTTTTCAGATCTTATTAAAGGAAAAGTAGTCATTCAATATGTAGATGACATAATTTTCCTTCAGAAGATTACGAAAATGGTTTGTTTCGACTTAAACACGTTTTGAAAGTCACAGCTAACAACGGTTTGGAAATAAATTGGAAAAAATGTCATATGTATATGTAATGTATAGTATTTTGGATATACAATTTCTGATTCACATTTTTATCCATCTGAAGTTAAAATGGAAGCCATGAAAAATTTTCCAATACCTACAAACGAAAAACAATTGGATTGACGGGATACTTTCTAAAGTTTGTAAAGGACTATGGTATTATTGTTGCTCCTCTTACAAAACTTCTTAAAAAGGGCGTATTAAAAATAATATTTGACAAAGAACAATTAATGGCATTTGTTTTAGTGAAAAAAAAAACTCTTAAATAAGCCTGTGTTGCAAATTTATGATACTTTGGCGATAACAGAACTGCATACCGATGGAATTAAGGTAGGCCTAGGTGCTATATTATTGCAGCGACAATACCAAGGTGAATTTCATCCTGTTTATTATTGGAGTAAGTCCACTACAGAAGCCGAGAAGAATTATCACTCCTATGAGTTAGCGGTGTTGGCTATTGTAGAATCAGTAGAAAAGTTAAGACCCTATTTGCTTGGTGTTAAGTTTAAAATTATAACGGACTGTGCAGCTTTTCAAAAAACTGTAAATAAAAAAAGATATACCACCAAGGGTAAAAAGATGTACATTATATCTGGAATAATACGATTATGTTATAGAGCAAAGGAAACGAGAAAGAATGAAGCATGTTGATGCACTTAGTCGAAATCGAATTAATGTAATTGAATCAAGTTTAAGAGCATTTATAAAGAAAACAATGTGAAGACGAAAAAATAAATGCATTGACGAAAGTTTTGGAAAAAGAGCGTTATAATAACTACTTTAAGTGTGATGATATCTTAATAAAGAACGAAAACAACAGAGATGTTTTTGTAGTTCCTGAATCGCTACAGAGAGATATAATTAAAAGATGTCACGAAAAAGGACATTTTGGTGTTCAAAAAACTATCGATATATTACAAAAGGAATATTTTATTCATGAATTAAAACCAAAAGTAGATCAAGTGATTCAGAGTTGTAAACGTGGTAAGCAAGAGGGTTTTTTATATCCAATACCCAAAGATGATTTACCGTTAGTAACATTACACATGGATCATTTGGGTCCAATAAGTACGACTTTTAAAGAATACAAATATTTATTTGTAACAGTTGATGGGTTTTCAAAGTTCGCTTGGATTTATCCTGGTAACACAACATCAGCTAAAGAAGTTATATATCGGTTTGAATAATTGGCGAAAACTTTTGGATATCCGCAAAGAGTTGTGACTGATAAAGGATCAGTATTTACATCGTATGATTTTCAGAGATTTTGTCTTTCATATAATTATAAAGTTGGAGATATAGCGGCAATTAAGAGAACACAGTTTGGGAACAATTCAAAACTAAAGAATAAATTTTTAGGACCATATTTGGTTACTACTGTTAAAGGTAATGGGAGATATGATGTAAAAAAAATTGGGGACTGCGAAGGACCTCGGACTACTTCAACTTCTTGCGATCTAATGAAATTACGGGGTACCTAATCGGGGACCGATTGAAGTCAGGATTGGCCGTGTCGATATATACTTTATGATGTTTTACCTATAAACTTATTTTAATTATTTATGAAGTAACTTTGAAATTGTTGAATATGAATGTTAAAATTTTTTAAATAAATAATATGTATTCTTGCTGAAACTGTTGATAAGTAAAGATATAAAAACGTTTCTAACTTTACATTTATTATTTAATAAAGTTCTAGGTCAGTGGTAATGCCCGACCACCTTATTTGGGGGACAATTGCTTTTCGGTTCTAGCAAGGAAGCAAAAAGGAAGCGGACAAATTAAAGCAACTCTGAGATACTTCCTGAACTTCCGATTATCCAAAAATCTGATTCCAAATACGTGGTTATTTCGGCCTCAGGAGATAAGACTGCAGGAATATTCTTTTTTTTTTTTGGTTCACCGTTCGTTAAATTAATATGTTCTTACATTCTCACCGTATCTGAATTAAAAGACGGCAATCTTCTATTGCTAATTAGGAATAAAAATAATGCTGAAAAGATTATTTCAACCAAATCTTTACCCAGAATCAGTAATATTAATGTCATTATCATGCTATTTTAAATTTATCCAAAGGAACAATATATGCCCCATACCTAAACAAAATACCATTCCACATAATTTAAAATTCTTAGACCCCCACACTGTTTCTATCGGAATTGAAGTTAATATCGGCATAAAGTTTTCATTTGTTAATACATATACGAGGGCTGCTCTATATATTTCTGGCCTAATAGTGAAAATGCGAATATTTATAATCAAAAATGGTTTTATTGTTTTTCAAAGTATTCTCCAGCATGATTTATACACTTTTGCATGCGCTCAAACCAGTTGTCGAAGCACTTTTCCCACTCCGATTGAGGCACCTCTAAAACATGGTTTTTGAACACTTCAACAGCTTCTTCTGGCGACAAAAATCGTTGGCCACGCATTTTTTTCTTGATGTGCGGAAACAAGAAGAAGTCATTAGGTGCCAAGTCAGGTTTGTACGACGGATGAGCCATTAATTCGACGTTTTGGCCGGTCAAAAACGCTCTGGTTTGAGCCGATGTGTGAGATTTCGCATTGTCATGGTGAACAATGATTCGTCTTCGTCTAGTGTACCACTCAGAAGTGACCGTCCTACGTTGCTCAAGCGGAACAGTCGCCACATGACCAGTTTTGCAGAAGAAACAGGCGACCATTTGCTTCGAAGTGCTTCTTCCACGAACAACTTTCGTTGGATTTTGCTCGTCTTTGAAGACCCACACGGTCGATTGTTGTTTCGTTTCGGGCTCATACGCATAGTTCTATGATTCGTCACCTGTGACGATCTTATAAACGTCTTTTGAAGCACAGCAATCGTATTTTTGCAACATTTCTTTGCACCAATCGCCACAAGCCTTTTTTTGAGCGACTTTCAAATTGTCCGGGATCCAACGAGAACAAACCTTTTTTTTACGGCCAGGTATTCATGCAGTATCGAATGAATGCTGGTGGAAGAAATGTCCAAGGATGTCTCTATCTCTCAGTATGTCGCATGTCGATCTTGCATTATGAGTTCACGCACGGCATCAATGTTCTCTGGCACAACAGCCGTTTTTGGACGACCTTCACGGAATTCGTCTTTGAGCGAGCTTCGGCCACGATTAAATTCATTATACCAATTTCGCACAGTGCTATAGGATGGTGCTTCATCGCCATACAAAGATTTAAGTTCATCAATGCACTCTTGTCGTGATAATCCACGTCGAAAGTTGTGAAAAATGATGGCACGAAAATGTTCACGAGTTAATTCCATTTTTTTCTATATTGATTTTTTCAAGTCACTGTAAACAACACAAATAATGGTCCAACGTCAAAACGTTTTGAGTACGATTATGCTTAAAAATAACAAACTTTCCAATGGAAATGTCAGATTGCACTTGGCAGCACTCAGTGTTGCCAGGCCACATATATATATAGTAGCCCTCGTATTCCACCTAATCAACCTAACTTAGTAAATAACCTGAAACGGATTTTGAGCAAAGTGACATTACCATTCTTTCTGCAGATTTCAGAGCATGGAGAAATTTCTGTGGTTCAACTGCATCTAACACCCGAGGTAAAATCATGGAGAAAATTATTCTAACTGAAAACCTCATTCTTAATAATGGAAGTCCAACACATTTTTTTACTCACAACACCTTTACTCACATTGATATTACCTTATGCTCTTCACAACTTGGTCCTTTTTGCTCTTGGAATACTTTTGATTACCTACATGGGAAGTGATTGCTTCCCCATTCTAATACAAATTTAAAAACGTGTCAATAAAACATACGGTAATTACCTAAGTTTAAAACAGATCATGCCAATTGGCCTTTATTTAAAAGACTTTGCGAAATAAAAATATCCTCTAACGTCAACCAGCAAGCATAGCCTACGGTAAAATGCATTAGATTGGCTGCAAACCAAACCATATCATAAAGTAAACGTTGGGTTTATAAGCCTCGAGTGATATGGTGAAACCCAAAATTACAAGCACTAAGAACCGAAAAACAAAAACTCTGGCGCAACTACAAAAGAAATAGAAATGAAACCAACTTAATCTTTTACCAAAAATACAACGCATTATTTCCAAGAGGGGTTAAAAAAAGGAAAGCTGAGTGCATTTACAAACTCACTTCTAATATTTACCCTAATTTCACATCCCAGCATATTTGGAACGATGTTAAACTCATATCTATGGCTAAGAGCTATAATTTAATTAAATATCTAATTTCTGTTGTTATAGTAAACTGCTTTGGAGAACACTGGGCGACTTTATAAGACGACAGTAAATTCTCAATCATCTTTCGTTCAAATAAATGTAGTATTATTGACTTTAATCCTAAAAGTTATAATGCCCATGCAAATAAAATAGAAACCCCTATAAATTTAATAGAACTTGAAGACTCTTTACAATCCACCAGAGGTACAACACCGGGAGCAAACCGTATATCCTATCCCATGCCGAAAAATTAAACAAATTCATCAAAAATACACCTACTTACTTCTCTAATGTTTACCCACAAGCTTGGAAAATGGCAGCCGTTGTTCCTTTTCCAAAACCCAACACACTAAAAAAAATAAAGATAAGAACAAAGCCAAGGAAGTCTTACTAAATATTCTACGAGATATTGATAATTTGTGCTTAATATCTGATGCAAAACTTTCTTTAGAAAAGTATTCTCTGTTACATATTTGTTACAAATATAATTGCAACAGGTCCGACCTTAATTACAACAACGTTCGTATAAGACGAGTTAAACATTTACGTATTCTAGGAATAGTATATGACAGGAGTTTCACCTTCAAAGAATATTGTGTACAACTACGAAAAAATATTATTAAATATCTTTAAAAAAAGAAATACAACTTTGTAAGGCCCGAAGTAGTTTAATTAGGACATTTAATAACAAAAAAAATCAACTAAATTCATATGGACAGGAAAATTTCAAAAGGCATTCGACACTCTTAAAGAAAAATTTACGATCACACCATTATTACAATATCAAAACTTAAAAAATCCATTTATTTTAACTACTGGCGCTTCAAACTATGCGTTAGGAGCGGTCTGATCACAAGGTGAAATAGGCAAAGATTTACCGGTTTCAAATGCAAGTAAAGAATAACAAAAAGATAATAATTATAAGCCGTTAATCGAAAAAGAGCTACTAGCAATTAATTGAAGTATTATCTACTTCAGACCATACCTACATGGTAGAAAGTTCGTAATAGTAGACCTATCGTCTAAAATATCAAGAATAAGATAAGCTTTATGTGATTATGATTTTTAATTATTTATAAAAAAGGAAACAAGAAGACTAACGCAGATGTAGGTGAGCCCTTCTCGTGTTTGCGGCGTGTGAGATTATTTCCTGCGGTTGTGCCGGAGCTTAGGTGATTGAAATTGCCCTGGGGCTAGAAGGTATCGGTCGCGTCACCGGGTCACGTTTAGTCCTGGCGATGGAAGGTGCCGGGCTGACTCATGATACAACAGACAATGGGGACGATTTTGTTACGGGTGACTATGTTGATTACAGTGCTGTGCGCGACGAGGATTAGGTGTCGATCGTCGAGGATGACAAATCCTGCTTTCAAGATTTAACATTAGTAACCTGTAGATTTCCTCCGATGCTTTGTTACTGGAAGATGATGACGTTGATGGCCAAAGGGAACACCTTAATTTTGTGGTCGTGTTCGCGAGCATTGGTCACCGAGTGGTATAAACTATTTCTGACCAGGGAATGGTAAATTATAATAGTGTTGCTCTTTCTGTGAGGCTTTCAGTAAATTCCTTTTTACTATTACAAATATTTCGTATAGCTCCTTGGCCCGTTGATCTGGATTGGTTAGTATGCGCCCGTTCCGATCGTTACGTCATAGCACAGTGCTTTTGGTAATCTGGGCTCTTATCGTTGTCTCCGATTTCCCAGTGTTAATTGCCGGTATAATTTCTGAAGATGTGCTGATGTTCTGTTAATGGTTTTGATTGTTCGATTTAATCGCTCAGTAGGATTTTCCTGCGGGGTGTAGGGGGCCGTAAATTGCTGACGAACGCCTAGTTCGTGGAAAATTTTCTGCAGCACACGTGACTTAAATTGGGTTCCATTATTAGTGATGAGCACCTTTAGTACCCCATATAGGGAGACTATACTTTCTCGAAAAGATTTAGCGACTCCTGCAAATGCTTTCCTTATTGGTTCGCAAATTCGAGTTCGTACCACTTTGTGAAAAAAACTAATAGCATAGTGTTTCGGCTGATAGTAAGGACCAAGGTTCTTTGGGTATTCGCGATAACATTTTATCCGCCGGCGTTTGGTGTGTGGTTTTGTACCGTTGACGAGTTTCACATTTACGTACGTACTGTACTATGTCCTTCACCATTCCTGGCCAATAGTATCGACTCGTAACCTTGTGTATGATATTCCTCTTACCGAGGTGCCCGGCTGCTGCCTGGTCATGACATTCATTCAGGAGTTAAACTTTTTGATTGGCATCAACACAGTTTACAAGCGGTATTTTCCTCATCATTGGTTGCTCTCGCCACGTCTCGATAGGGTTGATTGTTGACAATAGCGTAATCAGTGAAACCTTGTGGATAGTTCCGTATTTTTGTTAGTTAGTTCTGAATCCATGAACTTGTTAATGGCGCTGTTGTCTGTGCTAAATGTACTTCTTCCACTGGCTGTCGAGAAAGTGCGCCAAACACCACGTTTTGTTTCCCCTTTTTATATTAAATGGAAAATGTATATTGTTGCAGTTTAAGTGCCCATCTTGCGAGCCGTCCTGTTCGATTGTCAATAGAGTTTTACCATTTTAAAGACAGATATTCGGTTACCACTACAAACTCGTAGCCATCTAGATAGGGTCGCATTTTCCGTGTGTCTTAAACTACTACTACCGTATGTCCTAAACTTTTCACAATATAGCCTAAATGTTTGGTGTCGGACTTGAAAAATTCACATTTGTCGGTTAATATTTACGATTATTCATACGCTCTTCTAGGGTGGTCTCGATAACAATTGTTATCCAGGTAAGCAAAAGCATACGGTTCCGTTTCCGGGCCAATTACACTGTCTAAGATCCACTGAAAGATCGCTGGCGCCAAGTAAAGGCCAAAAGGCATTACACACCACTGGTATAGACCTCCGCTAGAGACTGCGAACGCAGTGTATTGGTTACTTTTTTCCTCCATGGGGATCTGCCAATATCCGTCTTTAAGAATTAAGCTGCTGATAAACTTGGCATTACTCAACATGTTCATGATGGCTTCATTCTGAAGTAGAAGGTAGGCATCGGGTACTGACCTGGCATTTAGTTGCCGAAAGTCCATACAAGTCTGTCTTACTAAAGTTATCGAAAAACTGTATTGACTGTGGCATTAGGATATTTATATTTTCGTCAATAATGGATTGCATAGCCGGGTTGCGCTGTGCATGGCGTGTTTTGACGGGCCGGTCATCTTTCAACACTATTTTATGTGTCGCTACTGTACGCAATCTGTTGATGCGTTGAAATTTTTGTAACTCCTTCTCCAAAAAAGGCCGTATTCTTTGTTTTTGCTAATTCATTATCCGTATGGATGCTTTCTTGTGCGCTGTAATGACTAGGTTTTTAGGCGCTCTTATGATTTTGCTTACCTCTTCGTTGTTCCACTCTCGTCCGAAGTGGTTAACCTTGGCACTATTCCGCTCCACTATAAGGCCTGCACAAGTAATGGTAGTTTTAAAGATTTAGAGAAAAGCTAGTCCCAAAATGATGTTTTCTGTAGCGTCCGGTATTATCAGGAAATCGCACTTAGTCGTAATAGCGCCCCAGGTCACCAGACATTAGACAGCCTTAGAAATAATTTTCTTCGACCCGTCGGCTAGTATAACCTCAATTGTTACCGGGATGTAATTCGGTTTGTTGGATAATTGGTCCGCCAACATAGGGGTAATAAAACTTTTTGTTGCTCTGGCATCGATAATTGTAGTGACTACTTAATTCTCCTTCAATACGGTTGCTTTAAGTTTATCATCTTCCCATAAAGTTTTCGTCAGGCGTTTGTTCAACCTGATTGTATTGAGTTTTCTTCTGCTTGCTCATCTCACCACTTAAGCAGGGGTTCGTGCACTCGCTAGGCGGTGATGCTCACCCCGAATGGTGTTTGATGTGACCCTCTAATTCAGTGGCCAGGTGCACGAGCTTTGTCAATGTTGAAAAGTCTCGCCGTCGTATATACGATTGATAATTGGGTTGAGCATTGCGAAAGATTCGTTCTATTTTTTTCCTCTTCGGTTAGGTCCTTATGACGCATTTATTCCTATAATGCGAGCGTATAATCCTTGAAGCGCTCCCGTGCACGTTAGGTTCTTTTGTGAACTTCATCATTTTATTTTTCAAAATAACCCGGGGGCAAGAAAAAGTCGTTAAAATCTGATTTAAAATTATCCCATTGCTCCCATGTTGATTGTTGTTCCTTAACCAGATCAACGTCTTACCACGCAAGAATTTTGCCATGACTCAAAGCACACCGTGCTAATTGATTTCGTACATGCCTGCGAGCTCCTCCATACGTTCGATGAAGTTTAGCGGACATTTACCGCCGTCGTATTTCAGGCCCCACTTACGAACCAACTCGATCGTACTTACACGGCTCCCTTGTGCTGACTGTGTTGATTTCACATTGGCAAGTGGCTTACCTATAGGTTGCTATGTACAGCTTTGTGGGATAGTACACCCACGTTGTTTTTAACATGTTATTTTTGTTGTGTGTGCTGTTGATTTTGCTTAGTTTTGGACCAATTAAAAGGTCCCTACTCGGGCGCCAATGTAACGACACATACGCTGATTGCTGGGGTAGCCTTAGTTTAGATCTCAGCGGTGAGTAAATAAGAAGACTTCTTTCTCTAATCGTTATATATAGTATCTCTTTATTTAGTTGAACAGGTACTGGTGGTGGCTTTCGCTTGGAAATTAGCAAGACAGCTGTCTTGACAGAGAGCACGAGCAACTGGTTGGAGGTATAACTTCGGGTTGAGTGACTCGTTTCACACGCAGTAGCCTCACACGAAAACGAACTCTTGTCAGAGAGTACGGGCATCAATTGGGGGTATAACATCGTGTCGGATTAACGAGTCTCTCTTACAATATTCAGTTCCTGGTAGAGCAGGAGAAAACCAGTTGGAGGTATAACCTCGTGTCGGAATTACTCGTCTCTCCCACAGTAGCCAGTACAGAGACTACGACATTTACGAATTTTTACGATTAACAATTGGGGATGTAAGAACGTCCTCATCAGTTAATATTCATTCACTAGTAAAAGTCTTTCAATTGGGGACGTAAAAATCTTCGCATCAATTGATAGATCTTACCGCTCTGAAATCAGCAAGACAACTGTCTGCCGACTAAGAACAACTCGCCTTTTATGTAGAGTTGTTTTCTATTTTGCTTGAATAATACTGCGACAAAAAGGGGGCGCTACTTTCTAACAGGCTGTAAATTTTAAAAACATATTTAATTTAAAATTAACAAAGATAAAATCATTGTAGGCGCCTAAAACTAATAATTGAAATATGAAATTCACATATAAATGAAAATATTCAGTACAATTGTAATAAAAAAAAATATATGATCCAACAATAGCAGACTTAACACTACAGCTGCTTGTTAATGTTAACGGTTTGTCTACAACTGTTCAACAGTTTGGACATATGAATCAAATTAGATCAACTATTGTAACAACTGTAGGCAACTAGCGGCACATTTTAATTTCCAAATTTAAACTTTATACTTGCTTTTGTAGTAGACTTAGCAATTAGGTTCTTTGTAAATTTCAACCGTCTGTCTATAACGGTTCAACAGTTTTGCCATATAAATCAAATTACATTAACTATTGTATCATCCTTTGATTTCCAAATCTAAAACTTTTACTTGTTGTTGTAGCGGAGTAAGCACAACAGGTTCTTTGTAACTTAAGCGTCTGTCTACAGCTGTTCAAAAGTATGGCCATAAATATCCAAAAAAATGAACTATTGGGGCAACCTTTAATTAAAATTTTAAATATTAATAATTCCTACTATAACGGTCATAGCAATCGACATTCTGTCCAATTTGCAAGCGTTCATACTGTTTGACAAGAAAAAATAGAAAAATATTGAATTTTTAATTGTTAAGGTAATAAATAACAGAATGGGTTTTCCATGATTCTAAGAGTTAAAAACAAGCAATAAATAGTATGAAATAGCTGTTTAAAAATGTTTTAGAATATTTACTGTGTATCATCTTCCTTGTAATGTGTTCGTGACCGTCCGCAGCTTTGTTTGGTGATGCGGCATATGTTAGATTTATTGACTTAAATAAAAGAAATTTAAAAATAAAAACACATGAATATTAAATTAATTTGATTAAACTTTAAAATTATCATACTACTTACTAAAATAAATTATTTAATCACCGATATTGATTATTGGATTTGAAAGCACGCCTCGATGGCCATTTCGCTACCGCTTAATTAGCTCTTCAGGAAACTTCTCACAATTATTTTAAATGAACTAAAGATTTTTGTCTAAACAATAAAGTAACGATAAAAATCAAAGCTCAAGCAAAAACAACAACAATCGACATTGATTTTACTTTTCTGTATCCGCTGTATACGGCTGAATTTTTTTCGGCTCTTTTTTATACTGTTTAAAGATGTAGAAAAATAAAAACAACAAATAAAACACTACGATATTTTATTTTTGCTTAATGCACGGGAACTTGCAATTTAATAATTAAAAAATAAAAACACGGGAATATTAAATCAAATTAATTAGATCGTATTAAGATCGTATCTCTTACTAGGCTTTGTTTACCAAAATATTTCTAAAAAAAGAAACATAAATTCGGGCTTAAATAAAAATTATTCACTTAAAATACAGTTACTAGTATATTACTTTTAAAACTAGCTTCATGAAAAAGTGTTAAACAATCTGCAAATAATTTTTATTTGTTTCTAGGCACAAAAATGGAAAAACATGATGAATCTTTCAAACAACCCAAAGACAAACTGAAAATAGTGTTTTATATATTCTTATTACATGGTCTTGGAGTACTCATGCCATGGAATATGTTTATAACAGCTAAAAGTGTAAGTGTTTATTACAATAAATATTAACTAATATACCCGAAGATCGATCCCATCGGCCGAAATTTAGGAATAAATAAGCCTTTTAAGTAAATGACACATGAAAATTTTTGTAAATAGCATTTATTAACACTTTTAACTAAAAAAAATCGATTTGATTAAAATATCAGGAACTGTAACGGTTTTATAAAAAATATTTCCTTTTAATGATTAAAATATAAAAAAATTAATTCTTTAAAAACAATAGTTTTTTAAGTTTTTAAGCTGAAGTTCTAGTTTTGGCTTGTAGAATAGAAGTACTTTTGTTTCATTATTATTAAGTTTTATATATTGCTTGAATATAATTATTTTAATTTTTATTAAACTTATTTTTAAAACAAAAAATAAACTTGTCCCTAATTAAAATTATTTTCCAAGCAATAAATATATTCAACAAATACTTAAACAAAGGCAAATTAATGCAGGTAAAGTTAGTATCGTTAACACGTTTATGTTGTTGTTCTTAATATTTTAGCACTTCCCTTTCATTTTAAAATAATAATATTTGTGGTCCCTAAAAATATATATTGTGCACGTTCAAAAATAAATGTCTTTAAAATTGTGTAGTTTTCGTTAAGATCGGTTGTATAATGTATATGGATGCCAGTTAATAATACATTTCAAGCCAGCTGTATTTCCTTTGCGTACTAAAAAGTGTATGGTACTTTCTTCAATCCTCTTAATATTGACTTCTTTCTAGTTTAAGTACATTCATCGTTTTACCAAATATTATAAAAAGAAGTTAAAAACCCATACATACGTACAGAATTGTATGCAGCGCTTAAAAGTGTTTTGTTAAGTGTGTTCTTTCGTTACCGACGCACAGTGGCGTGAAATACAAAAAAAGTGAAATAAATGTCTGAAACTTTTTAAATATTTACACGATTTTCATAAAACAAACTAAGATTTATGAAGGACATAAGCTTTTCATCCATTGTATTTGGATCACCCTGTTTCAGTATAGCGTAGTATCACTGAGCGTCAAAGTAGGGAACATCGGTTTTAAAAAATGTTTCAGAGCTTACGTCTTTTATAAAAGTAAGCCGATTTCTAGAAGAAAAAGTAGACAAATTTATGAATTACGAAAAACGTTAAGAATCGACTTTTAAAATTGAAAGTACTTTTTGACCAAAATTTCATATATTTTTAACTTTTTATGAAATCTCAAAATAAAAAAAAATAAAACAAAAAATTTTGTTGTGTTATTTGTTATTTTTGGCCAATTAAATTTTTTTTATTGTTTACTGTTCTTATTTTAAGCTTGTTGGGCCGGCCTAACATTTGCTATGTCAATAAAAATGCACTTTTTATTACATAATTTCTCTCGACGTTTCGTGAATATTTTGTTCACTTCTTCAGGGGATTTGTCTATTTTTAAAAATTTATTTAAAAAAACATCTATATATAACAAAAATTAAATTTGAAAATTTATTATTCGGAATCATCTATCTTATAATAATTTACTATAATCGTGCTTCATTCTTTCAAATATAAATATTTCATGATATTCTCATGAAAAATTTATTATTAAAAACTACAAAATGAAATGTATTACTGTGGGGACACATATCCATATGGTCATTTCACTACTGCTCATATAGCTCATCAGTGGATTTTACCAAAATTTTTTGTTAAAAACTAGAAAGTCTTATATCCATTGTCAAGTTGATTAAATGAGAAATATATTAAATCAACAACATTTCATTTTTGTAGTTTTAAATAACAAATATTTCATGAGAATATCATGAAATGTTTAAATTTGAAGGAACCAAGCACGATTAAAGTAAATTATTATAACAAAAATTATTTTAACATTATACGTTAAAACTTAAATTGTAATTATAGTACAGATATGTTTTTATATAATATAACAAAACTTTAAATTTAAATTTATTAATTTCTTATAATAATACTAGGTCTGTTTCTTTACTCTACTTTGCACGAAAAGCGTTCCCGTACTTAAAAATTGGGTAAATGAGAGAATAAAGTTCTTCTTCTTTTTGCACGAAACAGCCCAAACTTTTTCTTCGTGCAAGTTATTTTTATTTGTGAAAGAGCTGTTAAACATAAACAAAATAAAAACAAATAAAAAAGTCACTAGCAATATTTAAAACAGAGTAAAATATTAATTCTAATTCTAAAAGACAATTTGTAATGGCAAATTTAGACGAGTTAAAAAACATTGTTGCAGATTTGGTAGAGACAGTTCAAGTGATTGTGATTGTGACGACATCCTAGAGCATATTGAACATGATTTCGACTTAGAAGAATAAGTTTTGTAGTTTCTTTTTGAAATTTTTAAATGCCAAAAGAGGAATAGCATTCCAAATTATTTAAATGAAATTGTTATATGAGAGTTATATATAAATTTTTTCGCAAAATTTGCAAACGGCCCCACATATGTTTGCTTCTTTGCGAGCTGACAAACGCAAAAAATTTGTAAGAACTCTTCCTATTTGTTTTTTTTTTTTTGTAATTTTTTCTTTAAATTGATTCTTTTATTAAAACAGTCAAAACACTATGACGTTTTCATTTGTGTTTAAAATTTAAATTTTGTGTTCCCGTACTTTTATACAATTTTGTCTCTTTATGAGAGAAAATTTAACTTGCTCTCATTTTCACGAACTTTACCCAAAAAGTAAAGAAACAGACCTACTATAAACCATTAGACTTGTGTAGTTCATAAACGAACTA
The DNA here is from genome assembly GCA_937654795.1 of Cistogaster globosa. Taxonomy (NCBI): domain Eukaryota; kingdom Metazoa; phylum Arthropoda; class Insecta; order Diptera; family Tachinidae; genus Cistogaster; species Cistogaster globosa. Next base: position 88,530,299 of record OW569403.1, read on the forward strand.
GTTAACTAAGTTAACTAGTTCATTCTTTTAAGTACACCTAGTTCATTTTTGAACTATAATTTGTAATTAAACTACCAGACAAGATAAACTAGAATACATAACTGTGTTTCCTTGTTGACTATTTACGACGTGAAATTAGTGCTACCACGCGTTTTATTTAACATTCATTACGGCAATGCTATGGTATTGTTGCCATTATATTTTGAAAAGAACTTTTGAACTAAAAGAGCTTTTGAACTAAAGAATGCGTTTGAACTAAAAGTTGAAAGTGCGAACAATATGTCAACAGAACATTTGAACTAAGAGAGATTTTGAACTAAAGAGAGCCTTTGAACTAAATTTTGAACTTGTTCAGTTTCAAACTTTGAACTAAAAAGAGCGATCACTAAATTGAACTATATGGCACAAGTCTATAAACCATACTTAAATTGTCTGTGTCTTCCTTTCTGTTCATAATATGTTTATTCTTGAATTCGTAAACTTTCTGTTGTGTTTCGCTTTCTTTCGTTGTTTTCCTTGTTTAGTATTTTAATGTTGTAAAAATCTCTATGCTTTCTTTGTTTTTATATATGTCTGCTTTGTGTTCATACATTCTCAATGTAAAGTTTTATTACATATATATAAAAACATGTCTGTACTATAATTGCAATGAAAATTTTAACGTATAATGTTAAAATAATTTTTGTTATATATTAATGTTTTTTTTAAATAATTTTCAAAAATAGACAAATCTGAAGAAGTGAACAAAAAATTCACGAAAAGTTCCGGAGAAATTATGTAATAAAAAGTGTATTTTTATTGACATAGCGAATGTTAGGCCCAACAAGCTTAAAATAAGAACAGTAAACAATGAAAAAATTTTTTACAAGTTTTTTCTTACAGTATTAGCTTTCAAAATCTGTATTTTTATACATATATAGTTTTATTTTGTATTAAAAAAAACTGTAGGTGAAAAACCAAATATTGCGAAGGTAAAACTTTTAAAAGTCGATATTTTCTAGAAGTATAAAAGATACCATGCAAATTTCAAGTACCTTTTTCCTTTATCTTTATATGTAGATTACTAGAAATCGTGTAAATAGTTTAGAAGTTCCAGACTTTTAATCAATTTTTTTTGTATTTCACGTCACAGTGCGACGGATATTTTAAGTATTTATTTTGTGTCTATTATCATCTGTGTTAAAAAATTTAGTACCACGTAATATTTGTACCCATAGTTGTTTAAAAAGTAACAAGATAGTGTCTGTAGAAAAAATATTTGCTGAACATTTTGTGGGTGATGCAGGTAGTCAATGATTTGGAATACAAAATACGAATATTAGGAATTTTGGTCTGCTTGGCTGTGTTCGCATCAATATTCGAAATTTCCTCTTCAAAATTTTTTTGTGGATAATATTTACTACCACCGGAAAGGGAAATTCCTTAATTTGTTTTTATCATATGATTAGAACTAGGAATGCAAAAGCGTGGTTGTTTATCAGTCATATTTTTATTGTCAATATAACCGTATTTTGCAAGTTTCGAAATAAAGGCAATGAAATGTTGTTACTATTTTCAAAGTTTTTTTTTCTGCATAATTAGAAATAAAAAAAAACCAATAAACTAACAATCGAAATGTAAATTTCTTTTAAATAAATTAAATAAACCAGTAGCGTGACTTTTTTTCTCATTTCTTTTTTTAACTGTTTTAAGTATAAAAATAAAAATCGTTAAGCAGCTCAATCTATTGATGGCGCTTATCCACACTTAGCTAGGGGCTTCAATAAAATTGACGCCAAATATGAATCAAAAAAAAAAAATAGCAACAAAATTAAACATTCAACATATTTTTAAGTTTGCCTCCGACGACATCTACTTGTAATTTAAGTACATTTTATTTTACACTAATTGAAAGTTTTATCTTTTATATATATATATATATATATATATATATATATATATGTATACATATATATATATATAGATATATATATATATATATATAATCTTTGAGTCTCAAGTTCCACTTTAGATCTTAATTCATAATGCACAGTGCTCCCAGCCATTTGTAAAGGGCTAGGCCGATTGATCCAAAATTTGGCATAACAATAGCATAGGAATATTTGAGCTTAAGTTTTCAAGCCGGGTACCACCCTTCTTTCAGGGATGCCGCTATGTGGTGTACCCTGAAAACTTTTCTAACGCTTGGCATTTCTTCAATTTTTTGTCTCATTAATTATGTGGCGAGGTTGCGCTAGTGCCAGTGACCAAAAATAATTGGGCTAGTTCGATTGTGGTTGTTAACAAGGATGATGGATCAATTAGACTATTGCAAAAGAACAGATAATAAGTTTGTGGATATATTGTCTTTAATAGCAGGAAGAAAATAATTTATTTAACTTGGTTTAACGGGTGCAGAGTGGCACATTTGGCGAGAAGGCGGTCAAAAATACGTAAATTTGGTTGGATTGGAATTTTGATATGCGGTTTTTTGTTGTTTTGTATGTGGGATTTTAAACTTTAATTTTTGATAAAAAGCATAAAAGTCGACCGACAAAAAAAAGTTACGAATGGTTTAATATTCGTTACTATTATTAATTGAATTTGAGTATAAAAGACGAGTGTTAAAACAAAAAAATTCTTTTTTTCTTATCTATATCCTATTCTTATTGTTACAAATTATAATTATTAATATTACCTTGGCCACCGTAATATTTTTAAGCTTATAAACAACAAGGGCCAAGGGTTGGTTTTTTTACAGCCTTTTGAAACAAAAAAATTAAAAATTTTTAAAAAGTTAAAAATTTTCTTAATAACAAAAGGTTTTAATGAAAAAATCTTATTTTATTTTTATTTTATTTTTGAATATTTCTATAACAATTTATAAAATAAATATTGGTTACTTTACACATACGTATACTTTCAAATCAAAGAGCCACTATACATTAAGTAATTTTAGTAAAAATTTCTTCTAAACATTTTCATCTTCTAATAGTTGTTTAGCCTCCTCTTCTAATTCGACTGGAGTTGTTTTCCATTTTTGTCGAATGTTAGACATATATGGATCTGAAGTACACAACAAAATGGTGATAAGGTCTTCATTGTAAAACATCTAGACATTTTCCTTGTGCTATCTTCGCGAAAGAATCTGTAGTCTTTGTTTCTTTTTTTGCGCTTCTTCAGACAGATCTCCTATTGTTAGCAAGTTATGTTGAATGATTTGTTCCCCAATATATGAAATTTTATGATCCATTGAAGACATACATATCCAAGAGTAATTTTCATTGTAAAGTGCGGCTGTTTTATTGGCATAATCACCAATTTTTTTGCATTTATCTTTCTGCTGCATGATAAGACTTGTAATATGATTTTGAATCGTCTTAATAACTCATAATCTACAAATGTGATGGATGCGGCAGTTTTTTGATCGGAAAAAATCTTCTTGCAGTATTTTCATCATTCGAATTATTTCTCCTTGCTTAGGTTGGTTGATTGTTTTTTTCTTTCGTTTTTCTGCAAAAGTAAACAGGTACTAAGGATAATCAGGTACAGATCATCCCATGCAGTGTGTGCGCACATCTTTTGTTTACAAAATTGTGTTTTTCAATTAAGCAAGGAATTAGCTTACATAACCTTACCTATGTATTAATAACACTTATATTTAAAAGAATGCCATAATAAATATATGTATTCACGTATTTTATTTAAGATTTCTTTTTAAATTATTTTATTATTATGGATTCTTTATGATCTTATTATTGCCATTACCAACTCTAATAGGTAACCAAAATTTCATTGAATATATAGATTTTGCAAATGTGATAGTACAATATAGTACATTTGTATAGTACTAGATTCCATCGCAAAAGTTATAAACGCCATCTTTCAAGGAGATTTGAAAAAAAAATTTGCCATTACCTTTGTGCCCTAGTAAGCACGAGATTTTTTAAGAATTTTGACCTTTTTCAAAACAAAAAAATTTACAAATTCTGATAATTAACAAACTGCATAATTAAAGAAAATTTATTTTGATTTGATATATTTTAAAACAAAAAAATTATAGTAATTTGAAAATTAGAATTTCCTAAAAACAAAAAATTCGTTTTAACAAAATATTCGGAAAGTCTATTTTGGATCAGCCTACTCAGCGTGTTTTAGTTGGAACAGAGTTCTAAATTTTTGCCTTTCGAGGTTTACTGGTGTTTACTTTTAAACGAATAAAAAAACACTAAGATCGGTAACCACAAAAAATGATTTTTGGACACCTTCTCGAAATATGTGCCACTGTGGGGCGCCTATCTACAAGTTGCCATTTCTAAGCGGTCAAGGGAGCTTCTGACTGCTAATACGCATATTTACCTTTTTCAATTCATTGGGTTAGTAATCGTTTCTAAGACAGCGCCTCAAATATTTTGTTCTATAATTTAACGAATATTACGTGGTATTGAAAATCTGAGAATGATTATTAAAACAACGTTACTGAAGTCTTAGATAGGTTGTTGCAATATAATGTTCAAGTTAATTTGGACAAATGTGAATTTTTAAAATCTGAAATTACAGAATTAATGAAAGTGGTATAGCACCAAGTGCTCAAAAAGTTGATGCCGTTGTGCGTGCTTCTGAGCACGAATGATAAATTATTATAATAAAAGTATTTCAAACACTTTAAGTGTATGATTTAAAAGAAGAAAATGTATCATGTATATGGGAGAAACATCATAGTGAAAGTTTCCAATGTAGTAAGAGGCTGGTGAATAAAATTAATATACTAAGACTATGATCCTAAAAGGCCAATTATTATATCGAGTTGGGTGTGTGTTGTTCCACAGAGTGGCACTTGCTATAATATTTGCTGTCAAGAAATTTCATAAAAATATATTCGGAATTAAATTTACAATTCAGAGCAACCATTAACCTCTACGGAAATTTTTTTGAAAAAAAAAAAGATAATTCGGGTGTGGCTGCAGAATGGTTGCAACGATGGGCTATTTAATTATCTATGTACTCATACGATATAAAAAAGCAAAGGATAATGGAAATGCAGATGCGTTGTCAAGACTACGATTGGGTAATGAAACATGTGTTAAATATGATAGTATAAATAATTTAAATGCTGTAAAATTCCCTTTGTGTACTAATGCGAATGCAATAAAATATGACAAGGATATAACACAATCTTATAACTCTATTGTTACGGGTAAGTTGACAACCGAAATGACCCCTGAAATTCAAAAATATTACCTGAAAAGGAATTCTTTAGCTTCGGAAAATGGTTGTTTGTTTTTTGGAGAAAGAATCGTGATTCCCAGTGAAATGCGTGATGATGTTTTAAAATTATTACATGAACAACATATAGGAATAGTCAGAAGAAGATCTGGCAAGAACGGTGTTATGGTGGCCACGGATAGACTAGGACTACAATACTAAATGTCTACAATACTAAATGTCATCAATGTCAGTAAACTCGAAAGGCAAAATCAGCTTATCGCAAGCGACCGAAGTAACTTATCCTTTTGAGAGAAAACATATTGATTTTTGTTCAGTAAATGGCCAGCAGATTTTGATAATTTATGACGCATATTCAAAATGGATTGATGATACTTATTTTACTAAATGACAGTTATTATCGTAATAGGAAAACTAAGATCGATGTTTCCTATTTTTGGATAACCAACCTACGTCGTGCCTCCATTTAATTCTAGAGAGTTTGTGAAGTTTTGCAAAGTAAATGGTTTAATAGTACTAAAATTTCCGCCCTATCATACACAGTCCAACGGCAGTGCAGAAAGATCAGTACAAACTTTTAAAAATAGATTAAGAAAATCACTTTTAGATAATTAGAAAAGAAAGACACCCCTACAGATACGAATTGATAGATTTTTACTTAAGCATCGAACAACTCCGACTTTATCAACTGGCTTTACTCTAGCGGATATGAATTTTTAATACAAACTAAGAACTTTGCGAAAAACTTTAACTTTTAATAAACTTAAATCAATATTTAGGAAAATTCAGAGTCAGTCAAGCAGAGTAGTTTAACGGAAATTGACATATATTAAGGAGGAAGAAGAGGTGGGTACAAAAAGTTCACAAGGCCTAAAAATTCATCCGCTTTCGGAATACTTTACAGATTTATCTATCAATCATTCCCATTTGACGCACCTGTCAATTATATATGGCTGTACAATAAATCAAAAACTAAAAGTACTGCAGTCTGTACAAATCAAAGATTAAATATTGCGTGTAATTTGCCACTACGTTTTTTGTGAATCCTACAAATAAATATTATAAAGTTAATAGTTTTTTTAAAAGGATTATAGTGCAATTAAAGATGTTATTTACAAATTTTATTGGTATAGCATGATATGGAGCAGATAGTGCACAAAAAGTTAAACGTCTCTTGAAAGCCTTTCAGGAACTTTGTGAGAATAATTCATTAAAAAATCATTTTCTCTATCTCCATATGGATTAGCTTGAAAACCAACTATCCACCTAATCTTATAAGAAAGATAAACGTTTTCAACAAGTAGCTTCAAACACGGAAACGAAATCTAGCTTAGATTCTATGTTAGGTAATTTATGCTGGTAGTTAAAGAGAACTGCCGATGAAAGGAATACTGACGAAGACCAAGAATCAGAAATGTACAGAGATCCACAATGTAATATTTCTGGAGCTTTTGAAACTTCACACACATAAATTGACATCACTATGATGATTAAGCGGATTTAAAATAATAATACTTTAAAAAAAAAAAGTATATTTACAAGCACCATTAATTTCGCGACTACAAATATACTAAAATACAACTTTCAGTAAATTCAGATAAAAAAAACATCTTTTACATTTTCAACAATATTTCCTTGTTAGACAGCGTTTCAAAATCAACAACTACAAAAGAGTGTAAAAAAGTTTGCACTAATCGAAAAACAGCCTTGTTATGGATAACATCAACTTTTATTTGCAATTGATCTCATCCCATTCCCATTGAAAAGTTCAATTTTGCATCACTGTATTGCATTGTTACCCTACACAATTATGAAATTTTGGTTAAGTTTTTCAAAAGTGAACCGTAAAATAATATAGATTGGTATCTATCTACCAAAAATATTTCTTGATGAGTATATTGGTGAAGTTGTGGGTTTCAAAAAACCTATTTAAAGTGCTAGAATGTTGAAAATTAAAGATTTTAATTGTGGTCGTATAAATTTGGCGATCGTAAAAAAGAAAATAAATTAATAATCTTTAACCAATAAAAAAATCAGAATTGGACAAAAAAGTACATTTGATTTCCTAATACATATTTGGAATAACGAAAAAAAAAAATATTTTATATTTGGTTTTCAGCGTAATAATAAATATAAAATGTAGTGAAGTTAAATATAAGTGAATAGATTTTTTAAAGATTTTTGAATAAAATTATCAAACCTTTTAAGACAACGTTAGACTATTTTTAAGGTAACTTGAGAAATGCCTATGAACAACGCTATACCCTTTTTTGTTCCTCGTATGGATTGCAGAGGTTATGTTAACAGTTTAGTGCACTTTTTTAATGTAGTTTAAATATGCGTAGATCTATGCAATTGACACTCTCTGTTAACTCTTCTTTTTAAATAAAGAAACTTTCGTCTTCCGCAGGATAAGTCTTATTGTATCTAATATAGCTTCCAATTTTAGTTGCATGTCGGGATATAGATTTCTGTTAAAATGAGCAAAAGAAAGGTTCACATTTCAAAGGTATGTCAATTAGTGATTACTCTTTTTTTTATTTTAAATTATTTGTTTAATTTTTTCCCAGCCAGGGGTTGAACCAATGATCTTCATAAATCAATTAAAATTTACTTTTTCGGCTTTGGTTCATTTTTTAATTTAAGTTTTATTAAGAAAAATTATTTTTCAAACGTACGCGGCTACAACTAGTCTTTACTCTAGAATAAGTGATTCTACACTGTTGATTGGTGACGGTCGGCCTTCTTTCTCATCACGGAGCCTCTTGTATTTATATGTCCAAGGCTTGCTTTAACGTATCATCCATATTAAACAAGTTCCTTCCTGCATTCTTAAATCTTATTCTAGCCATGTTTGACATTACATACAATGTGCTCTATCGTCTCAGCCTTTTCCAGGCACAGTCTGCAAATATCATCGTTTCTTAACCTGCCAAGATGATATTTTTAGTTTTCAAAACATGTCACAAACTCAGTTATTCAAGCCAGTCTACATGTTTAGCCTTCCTACACTTTTTCAGGTTTGGTGAGTACGTCCGTTGTAGGATCTTCGCGCTCATTAAGGCATTTCCCAGTGCTGCCATGGATACTGGTCAAAGCAAATCCCCCTTTTTGCCAGTTGGTTTCAATTACCGAGGTACATCTGTTAAGTTTTAAGGAATATTCCACAAGTAGATTCGAGTTCACTTGCCTCATGTATTATATAACCCACTGGTTTTCAAATGCAATGAGAGCCTTTCTTCCATGCCCCTGAATTTTCAGAAGTGTGCTGAGTTGGAGCCAGAAGCATTGCATCACATATACTCATACAAGCAATCCTTTGAGCCCCATCCAAGTTACGCTTAACTGTACTCTAAAGATGCTTTTTGTCACCAAGCTTTTGACAATATTTCCCTATTACGGCCACATACTCGGTTACATTGATGCAAGACCCTTTTTGCTTTCCGTATCTTTATTTTAAGGTGCTCGATTCAGTTAAGAACCTTATCTAGGTATTTTATTTCCTTGATTTTAACTCTATATCCTTCAAGTGAAGAGCGTCGGATTTGCTAGCATTTATGTTAAGCACCTGTTCATTGTAACATGCTTCAACTCTTATAAAAGCCTGCCGCGTGCATCCTTGTATGGTCTCGATGAACTTTTCTCTAACTAAAGGTGGCAGATCATGGCCCTACGCAAACTTATGGATGCATCAACGGTGATGTTCAAATACAGAGGTGACAAAAACCCTCACTGCGGGTATCGACCGGATTCTTAAACGATAATTTTTGAGATTAATAGCTCTACACCTAAGCCTAGCGTTGATCCATTTTATAACCCATTTTTGTTAAAAACACCTTCAATATATATAAAAAGGATAGGTCAGTACCATTTAAAATATCTCTTGCCGCGGCGCTAAAGTGTTCATGCAGAGAGGTGTCAAAAAATCTAGTTGACCTATAAGCATGTTGACATCTACTCAAGGACCTATCCATCCATCAGCGTGTAGTTACTCAGCGTGTAGTTATCCTTCGCTGTCTCAATCATTTGACCATTGCTTTTGCAAATAAGTCCAATCCTAGAGACAGGGTCTGTAGATACTATCTTCTGTACTCTGCATACTTAAGATGTATTCCTTATATTGGAGCAGAATACCCTTCCGATGACCTATACTTATTTTCAGCTCTTTTGTCTTTACTTTGTAAGCGACCCATGCATCTCTCTTCCTTTTGTAACGATTTAAGCACATTTTTCATTGATTCAAGTTCTTCTTTCCACCACGGTGTCGAATCACTCTCCTCCACCACTATCAAAAGATAAGCATGTTAGCAAGCAAGCTTAACCTTGGAGTGTAAATGCCCCACAGTTCGCTCAATTTCCAACCTGTTGAAAGGTACTTGGTATGGGAAACAACCCATTACTTTCTCCGTCTAATGCTAAGGAGAAACTTGAAACTGTGACCTATCAGTCTTTCACCCTCTTTATCATATTAAAAAGATTTTCGTTAAACAGTGCGGGAATTTGAAAGCAAAAAAAAGAGTTATTATAGCTGCTAACTGACGAGCGGCAAAGATATAGACTATTGCATATTAGATTCGGTCATTGGGTCGTTAGTTTAGAATTCTTTTTAAGTTTTTTAATTTTTACTTATATAATGATTGGTTCTTTATGTATTTCAAGTTGTAAATAAAATCATTTCGATTAAAACTAGTGTTGCGGGTTAAACTGCATTTTGAGAATAATAACAAATATGAACCATAAAAGTAGCAATTTTGTGGCTCATATTTTTAGAATCGATTATTAAATATCTCAGAATGTTCGGTTCGCATTATTGATATATAATAATATATATTAGCATAACTTTTATAAAACACAGATAATTTATATATCTTTTTTTTTAGTATTTCGTTGACTTCAAACTTGCTCCTACTGAAGGAAATGCGTCATCTGCTTATGCAAACAATTTCATGCAGTACATTGGATTCGCCTCTCAAATACCTAACTTAATATTCAACTGGCTCAACATTTTTGTTCACTTAGGGTAAAGAAAATTATAAAAAAAAATATAATATAAATATAAAAAATTTTAAAGCTTGCGTTTGGTAATAGTGCATTTACATTACACCGAAATCTTTTAGATTTGATTTGAACACTCTTGCAAAATCTAGTTCACACCGTATTTTCTTGTCACAAGGAAGATTTTACATTATCACAAAATCGGAAAAATGAGAATTTAAACAATTTTATTACATTATATTTATAATGAACACATCATTAGTTTGTTACTTTTGTTTATATCGTCATTTTAATAATATTTTATGAAAAACTTTTTACTTTTTATAAATATTCTGTTTTAATTTTGCGTAGATTTTATTCAGGGGTGTCATAGAAACCGATCTTATCGGAATTGGATTTGAAACCGAAAAAAAAAAAATACTTTGGTGTCATGAAATCCAGCAGACAGCTGTCGATTTTTTTCTTGTAAAGAATTAAAGTTGTTAAGATCGTCGTTTTTAATTTAATTTTCTTTTGCAGGTGGATATTTTGAAAAATGTAAGTAAAATATTGGTTGTTTTATAAAAATAAATATTTATGTACAGTGCGTACATAAATAATAGCACATTTGCTAATCTGTAAATTAATAATTCATAAAATTTTAACAGGGCATGCAATAATTTTCAGCTCTTTGTGTAAGTTTTATTAATATGTTCTATTTGGAAAATTGAACTAATTTTACACAAAACTCTCATGAATTACAAACACCATTATAAAAATTTCTTACATATAAATATTTAGCATATTTAAGCGTTCAAATTGTATAGCACAAATGCAAAAAATAAACAACAACTTTATTTATTTATTTAACGAAAACAATAAAAGAAAACCTTTTAATAATTTATAAGACCACCTTTCGATTTAATGCAATTAAATATTCTATTTTTTATAGAACTTGTGAACTTTTTCAGAAGAGCCTGATCCAGTGCCTCCCATTCCTTGAAAATTGAATTTTTAAGCTCATTAACACTCATGAATTGACGATTGCCACCATAAATTCTCCTGATGAGAATTCCCCATATGTTTTCTATAGGGTTCATATCTGGAGAGCAAAAAGGCCATTCCAAAACATCGACATTATTCGAGCTTAACCATTCTTTTGTAAATTTGCTGGCATGGCAGGCTGCCTTGTCTTGCTGGAAAATATATTTCTTATTTATATTATTATTTAAAAATGGCAATAAACTGCACTTAACCATTACACAATATTTTTCACTATTCATTTTGGTTGGTACGATTTGCAACTCCAAACAACATTCGTCAGTAAATGCACCCCAAATCATAACAGAACCACCACCAAAGTTTCTTCGTGGAAACATTGGGGTTCTTTTCGTAAGTCACGCCAGTAACTATTATCTAAATTTTTTTGTTCACTTGAAAAAATTATCTTTAAAAAGAAATAAATAAGTTAACTATTTTATAACTCAAAGGTGTTAAATAACTTACATTTGACCAATTTGTATTCACATTATTTTTGCAAAGCTCCAAACGTGCATTGATATGACGTTTTTAAAGGCGAGAAGCTTTTTTCATTCTCTGTCTTTGAATATGTTTGGAAGAGTTTAGAACATTCCAAATGGTCGTTTTGCACACTTTGTTGGGAACGCATGCAGCAAGTTGGGTACAGCTTTTGGTACTGTTGCTTGCTGTCATTAGAATAAGTCTGCGCTCGCGTTCATTCAACTTTTTTTTCTACCACTATTATTTTTGCCATAGTTTTCAATATTTGCCAAATAATTATAAACAACCTTTCGACTTCTGTTGACTTGAATTGCAATTTCAGCTTTCGACCCACCATTTTCTGCCAATCTTAAAACTTGACCTTTTTCAAATTTACTAAGTACTTTTCCGCGTTACATTTTGTTTATTGCTAATATTTTTAATAAAACAATGCAATATGTTGTTTTAAAACGGTAGTTTTTTTCATACAAAGAATTTTTTGCATTTGTGCTATACAATTTGAACACTTAAATATGCTTAATATTTAAATGTAAGAAATTTTTATAACGAACAAAGAGATGAAAATTATAGCATGCCCTGTTAAAATTTTATGAATTATTAGTTTACAGATTAGCAAATGTGCTATTATTTATGTACGCACTGTGCATTTGTATAATTAAAAACAAGGGGAGAATAAAAATAGCACCCAAAACTCTATGATTATTAGCTTATGGAAAAATATCCGGATTTGGCGCGGGGAGTCACAAAGCTTGATAAGCCGACTGTGGAGTCTCTTTGGCAACAGTTGGCTGAATCACTAAATGGCGCAGGCCCACCGCAAAAGGATGTAAATGAATGGAAAAACGTAGGAAAATGTATGCCGAATACCGTATCCTGTTATTGAATTGTGTTGTTTTATTTTATACAGACGTGGACGGAATGGAAAAGTGATGTCAAGAGGAAGCTCGCACAAAACAAAGAGTCCAGAGCAACTGGTGGAGGACTATTTTCAAAGCCTCAGCTTACAAAAAATGAAGAAGCTATTGTACGCGTATGTCGCATTTAGCAATCGGTGGAAGGTGTTGTTGGTATTGCAATTGGCTTGGCTGAAAATGTAGGTGGTGAGAGTGAGGAAGAAATGCCTTCAACATCGTCAAAACGTACACTCTCTTCACTGTTGATGAATAGCACTCCAAAAAGGTTTGAAAACGAAAACACTGGGGAGCGGCTAAAAAAGTTTTTTGATGCAGACAGTAAGAGAAAGGTAAAACTAAATGAAAAACTTGTCGAGCTATTAAAATTGCAAAGGAAAACGCAAGCAGCTTACGACGGGCAATTGATAAGGGACACAACTCTGTTAAGAATGCAGTCGAAGAACTGAAAACTGAATATGTGCGGATAATCCGAGGAATCTTGCAAGCTATGCAAGAAAAAAACGAACAAAAAAAGAAACATTTAGATCTTGAAATATTAAAATTTAAATACCAAAAGAATAAGGAGTGATACAAAAACAATTTTAAGTCAATATGCATTTAGTTATTAAGTTAATATTAAACATACATATGTATCTTTAATTCTAGAAGATTTTAAGAGTGAATTATAATAGTTTTTGTTGTTGCTTTTGTTAAATGAAATATAAATAACTTTTACTTTTATATATAGTTTTTTAATTTTGTTATAAAGTTTCGGCTATTTCATCTCTGATTCTTTGACCTGCACTTTGGAGAGACGTATTTGATGGTAATATGAAATCCGCACTATCGTGTGCTGTTAAATTTATGTCGTCCTCATTGTTTTCAATGTTGTAGCTCCTGCAGATGTGTAGCGCACAGCAAGAGTTTTAAAGCATTGAACAACAAAATCGGCTCTTCAGCACCCCTACTGTTCGTTCTACAATATTGCGGGCCGATGAATGAGCCATATTGAATCTGTACTCTTTCGAGTTGTAGCATGGATTTCTGTATGGTGTTAACAAAAACGGCTCAATGCCATGTCCACAGTCTCCTAATAACTTTGACGCCCATTCTTCTGACTTAAACTTCTCAAGGAAATGCTGTCTGGCGGTACTAATGTTCCATATGAACGCGTCAAGGCTAGAGCCGGGGTACCGTGCATCTACCGCTCGAATTTTCATGTCATGAATATAAATGCACATACAATTTTTTTCAAAAAGATAAGCACGTAAATAATGTAAAATTTAGTTTGTACTCTACTATACTTACAATCATGGCATTCATACTAAAATATCCATTTCGATTAAAGTATAAATGCTCGTTAACGCTAGGCTTAATAGTTTTTATGTATGTACCGTCGATGCAGCCAATTAGTGAAGGAATTTTGTATTTGTTGTAGAAATGGTCACGAGATCTGTGCTTTTCGTTCGAGTCCATTTCAGTTGCACCCACTGAGGGCAAATGAACTGCTCAATAGCCTTCAGCCCATCGTCTAAAATTGTTGACACTGTGATCCTACCCAGACATATGCTAGAGTCGTTTCCAACCGAGCTAAAAGCCGCAATGTTGATGCAAGTTGCAGCAATGGCGGAATTTTAGAACGGAACAGGTGTTCTTTTATTGTGTCTAGGACTACACGAAAACTATCTTTGTTTAACCGGTAATAACCTATGAATCTGCAAAGCAACTTTTAATATGAACGCACAGTATAAGAAACTGGATTGCTGCAATCTCGCAAAATTCTTCTTTTCACCTTCTCTTAGCGCGCTTCCTCCAATAGCAAATATGCAACAACAGCAGCGCTCATTTTTAATGTATTTTTATAGTTATACACACATATAGTTTTTTTTAATTGTCGTATTTATTTTAATAAAAACGCCACAGTTTTTAATATTTTTACTGTCTAAATTACCAAAAAAAAGTATGAATTAAAAACGAAAGCAATTAAAAATGTAAAAAACAGCTGATTCGAGTATGGGTTTTATTTGCATTCGAAAATTACAAAACCGACTCTGTTTCATGACACCAAATGAAACCAATATTGGTTTGCAAGACCCACAATTACCAAAACCGACTTGGCCTCTATAACACCCCTGATTAAAACCTAGTGGCGAAGTAGATTTTGTTTTGTGTGAGAGATCTATTAAAAGTCAACTAGATTTTGTTTAAAATTTCACTAATACTAGATTTCGGTTCAATATACATGCCCTATAAAATAAAATTGTGCTTACAATTATTAAAAAAAGAAATCTATCCAATTTTTATTTTAACAATATATTTTGAAAAAATTTAGTAGTTTTTCCATACTGTACCAAAAATACTACGCTGCACAATAAAATACAAAACCATATTTATTATTAATTTATTCCTCTAACTCCTTAAGCGTTTGTTAGCAATTTCGATTTTAGAAAGGTGAATTTCTGGCCATCCTTTCTTAGACTGCAGATAAGGCTGCTTTCTGCGTGTCCAATCACACGATGCAATCATGACTCAGCAAAATTTTACTTTATTTATCTTCTTGCCTGAGACGTTGTCCTTAACCATTCAGGATACATGACTAGCTTTCAGAGGTATCTAAAGAGCCATTGTCCGGGAAATATTTGGTCAATGTTCGTAAGTAGTGAGCTGCTTCGACAGTCAGGCAGAGAAATCGTTCCTCCTAAGTGAATTAAAACTTTCTGCAGTATGTGCACCTACGTTAAAAGTCCCAAATTCTACATTGCTAACCAAAAAAATAAAAAATGTTTTATTAAATATTAATAAAATGAAGATATAAATGAAAGTAAAAAAATTAATGAACTGTAACTTGTAAATATAATGTAATTTTTTAAATGCTCATGCATTTAAAATAATTATCATTATTTTAAAGTGCTTAAATTTTACCTTACGCTAGTTTCACACTGCATCTCCGTTAGAATAAATCAGGCTGCTGTAGTCATGGAGGAAGCTTGTTGACTACAAATTTGGTTGGCCGGGGCTCAAACCCATCGGCAACCAAAAAATTTAAATATGTTTTTATGTTTAATGGTATACATAAATACATACTCAGAATTTAACAATACAGCACGCAGCCTCCGTCGGTACTTTTACATAGCACATTCGCCGGCGAAGTAAACTAATTAATAAAATGGCTATACTTTCACCACCTGTTCTTTTCTCTCCTCTATCCCTTTCGTAAAGAATCTAGCATGGTAAAACTAATTAAACAGGCTTGTTGCCTGAAGTGCTACTTCTCTTTAAAAAACTGTAATTTTTAAAGAGACACATGGTATTTATGTCCAGTTTTTACCGATCTTATTATAACTTGGAATTCTTTCGTAGCTTTCATATATTAAATTACATTTAGATCAATTGTATAGAAACAGAAAATACTGCACTTTGAACAATATATTAAACAAAATCGAAAGTCTTTTGATTCAAATTGCGCAAAAAAGAATATTTTGTAATGTGTTCACAATATTGTGCAATGAAACATTATATAAATTATTAAATGCCAAATTTCTTAATATTTTAATTATGAAATAATTTTGTGATATGAAAAAATATGGCTTTGTGTGAATAGTTTTGTTTACTTTTCATACATGTATATGAAAATTGAAAAAAAAAAAAAATTACGCCATTTTTGCTTTAAAACATTGATAAACTTATTGAGTGGTGTGGATCATAACGACAATAATTGAATCAATAAAGTACTCAATATCATTGTGTAGTGTATGGTACCTTAAGAGAGTTAAACTTTATAAGACTTAAACGCACGACAACATGAAAGATAATCTTTAATTATTTCTTTAGGGGTGATCTTACTAAGCGAATTGTGTACAGTATTTTGTTTGAGTTGTTAATTTTCATCATTACTGTGTTACTTGCGATAGCGGATTCTTCGGACTGGCAGGCTATATTTTTCTGGATCACAATGATAAGTGTGGTGATGTTAAACAGTAAGTATTTCATATAAAACAGGTAATTAGCTTAAAATATCTTACAAATGAACAAATAAGCTGTTGAGTACTCTCGGCATGCTTATCAATCAAAATATAAATTTATATAAAATATGATCTTGTTACTACAATCTTCATATTTATTTTAATTATAGTGGCTAATGGTGTGTATCAAAACACTATATATGGAATTGTGGCAACACTTCCAATTAAATATACTGGAGCTGTAGTACTGGGCTCTAACATCAGTGGACTGTTTGCTGCAATAGTACAAATTTGTAGTATCTACCTATTTTCATCATATAGAACATCAGCGATATACTATTTCATAACAGCAATACTTGTTTTGCTGATATGTTTTGATACATACTTCGCTCTTCCATTAAATGTAAGTACGTGTTGTTATTATTAATTGTACAAGTACAAGTCTACTATAATTTGATAAAAAAGATGGGTTTCCAACCTATAACAGGTTTAATTAGCTCCGTTTTGTAATGTGTTTACTGTGTTAAAAAAAGTAGGTGTTTCTTTATAACTATGTGTACATCAATCTTGGTTAAAGTGTTGTTTTAAAACCGCCTTAGCAAAACTGCGTTTAATACGTGTAACAAACAAAAAAATAGAGATGAGATGAAATTGTAGGTAAATACCATTTATTGTTGTCATACCTTTCGGTGAAGACCGTTGTCACTGGCTGTTTATTTAATACGATTGGAGAGCGCTTTCGATGTAAAGACATCATTTTCAAGCCGCGTTTTGATTAGTACTGGTTAGATAGTGTAAGGTGTTTGTTGCATAGATAGTTGTGGGTTCAGGTAGTTTTGTCCGTTAGGATGGTGTCTATTTAGAAATGGTATTATGCAGGTAGATTGCCTGATATCTGTCATTTTTTTATTGAAGGTATATAATTTTAATATTTCAGTCTTTTATTATTAGGTAGGTAAGTGTGACCATCTGTGGGTGTTTTGCGTTTGTAAGTTCGTTTTAATAGTTTAAGTGGTGTAAAAATTGAATCCAGGACCCCCTACACTTAGAGCACAACCCAAAATTCACAAGGAAAATATGCGTACATACATACATAATATTTGCATATAAACATACACACTTAAGCTGGATTCACCCATTGTTTCCGAACAAAATTTTTGTTCCGATACATTTTTTTTATATGTAGTTTGACGTTTTTCTTTTTGAGAGAGAGAGAGAAACACGTCAAACTATATATAAAAAAATGTTTCGAAACAAAAATTTTGTTCGGAAACAATTGGTGAATCCAGCTTTAATCTCTACGCAATCGTTTCTCAATCTCTCAAAGAGACTACTATTTAAAATAAATGCATGTATTTATATATGTATGTACATTTGTGCATACTCATTGTTTAACATACATATTAATACTCTCGTTGAGAAATAATCTTGTGTGTATGTATGTATGTTTGCTTGTGCGCATATTTTGGTGGTTGATTTATGTTATTGGTTTTTTATTTTATCATTCGACTTTAAACCTTTTAATAAAGCGCTTCATAGTTGGAAGCAATATTGTTTTATTAAAGTTTTTATTCTTTTTGTCCTTGCCTGCTAAAAGTATTGCAGACACATGCTATAAAGGAGCACTAATAGTTGTTCTCAGGGAAGAAAACAATAAAATAAAAAAAACTAAATAGGAATTAGATTCCAGTTCTTAATTAAAAAAATTGTGGTATGCATTCATTATATTTTTTTAGTTAAAATTGCTACAAATTTTAATTTAATATAATTTTCTAACTACAGCTGTTTATTTTATATAAGTGGAAACAAATAATATATTTTAAGTCGCTTAAATTAAAAAGCCAATTTGACGAAGAATCAAACTGTAACTGCAGTTTTTATACCCAATAAAAAAAGTAATGAAAAAGATGTAAAGAAAACACTGCATTTATGTATTGCATGTCATTGTACTACTTTTTATCCTCTTTCTAAATACCAGAAAAAATTATAGTTTTATTCAAAATTGTTGTCTTTATGCAAGGAAAAATGTAAATCTAAGAAATAGATGAACATGTTATTTTAAAAAACATTTAAAACAGCTTAGAGTTTCTACAAAATGTGTACTAGCTTTTTTGGACGTAAATAAGATGTCGTTCTCTAGGAATGCATACATTATTATTAAGATAGTTTTAAAATGTGTTTTAAGACAAATTTGTATGGAAAATTGATTATTAAAGTGGTTTTATTTGATCTCATTTCAAAAAATATTAATAAAAATTTTGAAAGAACATACACACATTTCACTATAATCAGAGCTTTGTGTGCAGAAATAAAACAATATATAGTAAACAATATAAAGCATTTTAAAATAAAACAAAACAAAAGTTACTTTTGGTGCAAGAAAAATGTTGAGTGAAAAACTTAGCGGCAACTCTTATTGTTCGAGTTATATATCCACAAAATTGTATATATTATATATAATAAAGGATATTATACCAAGCGTAATATATATTTCGAAAAAAAAGTCATCTATTGTCGACTAGAAAACACATTATTTTAATAATTTTGTTTCCAGTTTCCTGAAGATTCCACCCAACGGTGTGGCGAAATATTGAAAAAATAAATAAAAAAAACAATATTTTTATTTTTAAAACCTGACCTAGTGCTTTATTAATAAGAAAAGAATAAAGAAAAGAATAAAAGTCAAAAACACATTTAAATTTAAAAATTTTTTTACAAGTCTTAATATCATTTGCAGGGACTCTATTTAAAACCAATAGTAATAAAAAAAAATTATAAAAGAAAATTTGTTACAAAACAAATTTTAAAGTTATTTAATTTTTTATGCGTAATTTTAAGTAGGAGATTTCAGAAGATAAAAAATTGTTTGTATCTCATCTGGGTTTTTAAAAACTGTTACATTACATGGAACAACTTTTTTACGTAAAATTTTGAAACTATGGTCCATTCTAAAGCGAAACTATCAAAATATACCAAATGTGATATATAAACTTTGATCATAAATAACTAGAAAAATATGCGTTTCCTTTAGGTATTCATTTACCTTTTCTTTTAAAAATTGCATTTCATTATTTCTGTTATTTGCAATTTTCCGCGATTTTTCCCGATACTTAATTATTTAGTTTAAATACTAAACAACATTGATGATACAGCTGCAGTTTGCCTCTGTTTTTTCTTAAACAGAGAAATGAGTCAAATATTTGCCGTTGAGCGGTCACACTATGTTCACATTAGAAGCATTTTTGTTTGCTTGAAAATAATTTTATTTGCCTTAAATCAGCTGTGGTGTTAAGGTACGGTCACACTTGACAAACATTTGCTCGAAATCGTCAAATATTTGCTTGCCGTAGTCTGACCACAAAATATTTATTAGGAGCAAACAACACCACAGCTGATTTCGGGCAAATAAAATTATTTTCCAGCAAACAAAAATGCTTCTAATGTGAACTTAGTGTGACCGCTCGACAGCAAATATTTGACTCATTTTTAGGCAAACAAATATTTGTTCTTACAAAATATTTGTAAGAAAAAACATAAGCAAACAACAGCTGTACCATCAATGTTGCTAAGTATTTAAACTAAATAATTAAGTTTCGGGAAAAATCGCGCAAAATTACAAATAATAGTAATAATGAAATGCAATTTTTAAAAGAAAAGGTAAATGAAAACTTAAAGGAAACGTATATTTTTCTAGTTATATATAACTAAAGTTTTTACATAAAATTTGGTTTATTTTGACAATTTCGCTTTAGAATAGAAAACGGTTTCAAAATTTTACATAAAAAAATTGTTCCATTCCACGTTATAGTTTTTAAAAACCTCGGTGAGATACAAACAGTTTATTTTTTATCTTCCGAAATCGGAAATACATATATTATTAAAAAAATTAGTTTTTTAAAAACTGGAGGACTTTATGTCCCAATTTAAATTTCGCCATATTCATAAAAAAATTAAAATAACTTTGAAAAATATTTTGTAACAAATTATCTTTTATAAAATTTTTGATAAATATTGGTCCCTGCATATTATTTTAACATTTAAAAAAAGTTTATTTTACAACAAAAATTTCCTGGTCGAAAATAGATAATTTATTTTCGAAACATATATTACGCTTGCTATAATATCCTCTATTATATATAATATATAAAGTTTTGGGGATATATTACTCGAAAAAAAGAGTTCCAAAAGTAACTATTGTTTTTATTTTGGAATGTTATGTTAGCCTAGAATTTAACAAAATTTTCCTTACTTCTACCTATGATAAGTAATCCTGTTAGAAGCTATAAGTTCGGAAATTATAGAGATTTGTAGTTATAAACTATTAACCCAATTATAAACAGAAACTACGTTCCCTTTTTATTGCCTGCGGAAAGTGAAAAAATTTCGGGGAAAAAAGTAGGTATTATGAAAGAGAAATTATATGTAAAAAAGCAAAATAGCTCCCTTCAAATGTTTTGTTCCCAGGAAATTTATAATTGGAGGGATTTTATCTCGAGAATATGTTTTCCCGTGAGAAAGAAATTCCGTGAGAACATTCATGATTGGGCTGTGTGTGTTGTTATACTTCTGAACACAAAGCTCTGATTATAGATAAATATATTTATGTTGTTTTAAAATTCTTATTAATGAGATTAAATAAGACCAGCCAAGTGCTTTGACTTTAATGAACAATATCGATTAGTTTACATTGCATAACCTAGAAGTTAACACGCTTAAATTTAACTAACCTAAATTATAGATTCCAATAATTCAACTTTAAATTAAATTTACAAATCATTTAAACTGCATAAAGAGCCGAAAAAAGTCGGCTGTATGCAGAATAAAAACAAGCATCACCCGAAGCGTGAGAACAAAGCTAAGAATCCGTAGCCTAATCCACAATACTCTTAACAGTGCTTAATAACTTTAGTGATAATCCATTTTAAACACCTAAATTACTCTCCCAAAAATTTCGATTTGCAATAAAAAGAGATGTGTTCCATAAGTCTTAGGACTTGTTTTACATCTGAATGTGAACTGAATTTTTTATTAATACATATATGTAAATGCGTTTAATTGTAAGTAATTACGCAACAGTTTTTAAAAACCCCGGTGAGATTCAAGTGTTTTTCTTCTATCTTCCGAAATTGGAAATTTTCCCAATTAAAATGATGTATATATACTGCCATATTCATAAAAAAACATTGCAAATTTGTCAGAAAATACATTTTAAAACTATTTTAGTATTTAATGAACACGGCAGTTACAGTTTGATTCTTCGTCAAATTGTCTTTTTATTTAAGCGACTTGAAAAATATTATTTGTCTACACTTATATAAAATAAATAAATCAACAGCTGTAGATTAAAAATTATATTAAATGAAATAAAAATTTGTAGAAATTTTAATTAAAAAGATGTAATGAATGCATAATACAAATTTTTGTTTAGAAGTGGAATCTAATTCCTATTTAGGTTTTTCCTTTTATTGTTCTCTTCCCTGAGAACAACTATTAGTGCTTCTTTATAGCATAAAAGATGAAAAACTTCACATTTTTGCATGGCTTTGTTTACTTGTGACTTTCATACGTGGGAGTTATTCATTATAAATTTTCTTCTAATATTGCCATTATGTACAATAATTATTTTGATTGTAATCTGTATACATTATACATGTGTGTATATAAATATAATGCCAGCCTCCATTACTTGAATAGTTTTTATAGTTTATTGCCATCAGCGGCGGATATTTTCTTTTTATATCAAAATCTGGAAATTTACTTTTCGTGTATAGTATAAGAAAAAAATTAAAGCTTAATTTGGTACTTTAAAAAGGAAGCGCATAAAGTTTGCCTAGATAGGATAGATTTTCCTTCATTTGTTTATTTTTGTTTCGATCTCAAATGGTTATTGTTTGTTTGTTTTCAACTTATATTGTACTGCACATAAAAACTTAATAGGAGTAATCATTTCTTACCATTTGTTATTAGTTTTTTTACAATTCAATAATATTTTTAATATTTTCTTTGCAATTATTTCGTAATAATGCTAAAGAAATGAAATGCCAATGAAGACATCCGTAATTGTTTCAAGGCAAATAAATTTATATTTTTTTACAGTTTGATCAAATATATTTTTAAGGCAAATATATATTTAAGTGTGACCGCACATCAAACATGTTTGCCCATATTTTATTTGTCATTATTTTTTAACTGTTTGAACAAACAAAAATAGGCAAATAAATGTGCGTAGTGTGACCACAAAACAAATTTTGTATTGTTTTCAAAAAATTTAGGGCAAACAAAAAAAAAACAAATTTGAGGCAAATGTTTGCCAAATGTGACCGTACCTTTATTTTCTCCTAATAAATATTTTGTGGTCAGACTACGACAAACAAATATTTGACGATTTCAGGCAAATGTTTGACAAGTGTGACCGTACCTTTAGTCTAACGGCAGTGGAGATGTAACCGAAAGAACATTTGTTATTTATAATTATTTGTTTATATTTTTTATAACCGTTAACATTGTTCACAAACGCACATACAAAAGAACTATTTATTAGATTGATTTTTTGTCAAAACAACAACAAATCGAATATTCAAGCATGTAAGTCAATAATTCTAAGAGTTGAATGTGGAATAATAAACTATTGCCGAAATCATTTTTTACGATTAAACATATTTTGAAAAGAACATTTGAACTAAAAGAGCCTTTGAACTAAAGAAAGCGTCTATACTAAAAGTTGAAAAGTACAAATAGTACGTTAACAGAGTATTTGAATTAAGAAAGATTTTAAACTAAAGAGAGCCTTTGAACTAAAATTTCAACTAGTTTATTTTTAAACTTTGAACAAAAATGAGCGATCACTAAGTTGAACTATATAGCTGTACTATAAATTTTCCAAGGCTGTCTTAAGAATTCATACAAATAAAGTGTATACAGTCAATGTAGCAAAAAACAACTAATAATAAACAATTAACTTATGCCTGAGACGATTATGTCATATGTAGTACCATTACATTATCAACCATGGTGTACATTTTTTGTTTGAATGCTTTTAAAGATTCTAAAAGGTGACAACCAAGTAAAAATATCCATGTTGACTTTGCTGAAATGCATCAGAAAAATTAATTTTTCGAATTTTTACGAATAATTCTTCGGGCAGCGGCACCGGGAATTAAATCGGTTAGAACGCCTCGTATCATTTGAATAGATTTTTACATTGACTGCTTTATTAGTAACGATAGAGCGAGTTGCATAATCTGAATATTCATCAAAAGTTATAATTGCAACATATTTGAGCCTCTACACTACTCGATTTAAAGAGGTAGAACTGCATTACTGGAGCACAGATCAAAACTACCTTTAAACAAACCACAGAAACGCGATGCAATTGAGTGTCTGGATGCGTTACCTTCCGTGATGTGGTTATAAATTTTGTAAAGAGGAACATTCTTAAATACGCTTTTCGATTAAGCTATTACCAGAGCTCTGTTGCTCATGAATTACTTTTTTATAATGAAGATTTATATTAAGTTGTAGTTAATCATAATCAGTTTAAAACAATTTATTTCTAATCAAGAGATATATATTTTTAAAGTTTCATATTTATTTGTACATATATATTTAGTGTTATTAATTGTTAATTATTATTATTTGTATATATTCTTTACATTTTCAGAAGTTTTACAGGTATTATGATTTATTAAGAACGAAGGAAGGAAAACCATTGCAAAACCCGAAAGTGACAGAAGTTCCATTTCTAAAAATTTTTATAGAAGCATTTCCCCAACTTTTTAATGTGTTTTTTATTTTTTTTGTAACACTTTCTATATTTCCTGCAATTCATTCGGGTAAGTAGCAATAACATAAAATAAAACAAAATGAAAATATGTAATAACATGAAAAATATGTATATAAATACATATATTTAAAACTTTCGTAAAAATTATTGAATGACTACTTGATACAAAATTAAAAATATAGTTTCATAGTTATACATTTTATACCCTTCACCACAGGCGGAAAGGGTATATAAGTTTATTATTCTGTTTGTATTTTCTACAATATCCATGTTCGACTACATGAAGAATATACATTCTGAGTCCTGATGAATAGCGAAGTTGATTGGGCGATGTCTTTCTGTCCGGCCCTGTTCGTGCTGAAATCAACTGTGTCAAAGCACTAGATAAGCTAGAGAAATTTAAAGCAAACCAATCGATCAAACATAGTTTTATAAATTTTGTTAGTGAAAATCAGCAAGATGCGGTAGCGGGTAAAACACCACGCCTGACTCCAAATTTTTTCATATCTTTTTTTCAACATTCGTTTGTATTTCTGCAGGTGGTTGTTGTTTATATTAAAATTAATTAGAAAGGTAATCAAAATTAGTGACACGCAACTAAAACCAATCCGTACATATTTTTCTTTTTATAACAATTATGTGTGTCCCTAAATTTTTAAATTTTCCGTACACATCCACGAATGTGCTTTTTATCCATATTATTTTGCGTACACGTAAGTGAATGTATGACTGTAGTTATTCTTTGTGTACGTACGGCTAAAAACGCACATGAAAGATAGAGAAGTTTGAGTGTACTTTATTTTCAGTACGTGCACGGAGAAAAAGTACATGAAAAATTGAAAATAAATTCGTGTATGGAGAAAACGTACATAAAGAATGAAAATAAATTCGTGTACGGAAAAACGTACATGAAAAAAAATAAAATAACTTCGTGTACGGACGGCAAAAAAGGTCATGTACGATAGACAACAAATTATCCATTATTGATCTAAAAAACCTATTAAATGCAAATGAAAACAATTGTTTTATTTAGTTAAAAAAATTTATTTATATTTATATAATAATTTATTTATTTTAGAAATAAAATATGTACATATAGAAATTTCTCTGTTTTTGACAAAATTAAACTCTGTTTACTCACTGTTTTATATTTTAAGGTTTAAGCAGTCGAGCAAGTTAAAGTTTATTTTGTTAATAATATATTAGAAATAGACTTTTGATAGCTTAGATCTCAACTTGGTGAATACTGTAGCAAATGCACGTTCTACAGATACTTGTGTTGCAGATACAGCAAGTACCACTTCGGTAAGCTGGCATATTTTTGAATTGTGTTCACAATTTTGTTTCCAATATTCCAATACGTTAACATCAAAAGGTTGCATTGGTTTTTCACATAAAGCAAGTAGTTCCGTTTTTATGTGATAATTTTGATTTTATGTTGGTAAATGCGATGATGTATTTAGGAGTAAGTAGACATATTCTGCTACTTTAGAGTGTGTAGCACTTGAAGTTGTTGTAGTATTATCTAATGAAGTAGAACATTCGAAGATGTCGAATACAATATTTGATTAATAATTTTAAACGTCTGTATTAAGTGATTCTGAAAATATTATAACATGTATTATTGTTCTTATCATTGTTTTTTTTTTCTTTTTTTTTGATAAAATTTAAGCAGTTTGCAGTTTGCTTTTGATCATTGATAAGTAGTGGCTTTCCTTGAAAATAAAGCGAGAGTCATGTGAATGACCCATTAATGAAAATGTGCATTAAGTAGAGTTATAAAAAGTAAGGATTAACGGTAATAATTTGCTTATATGCAACATTACTGCAATTATATTTAGGGAAGGAATTTTTGATGTTTATTGTTATCATAAAATAACTATTTTCATTTGGGATTTTTTTGTCCAATGGCTTTCGTGCTCTTTAAATATGCCTGTATTATTTTTTGTTGTGGTTTTTCAGAACAATAAATGTGCTTTGTTTATGTTTTAGTTATGGTATGTTCACATGTGCATTTGTTATTGTTTTATTACTTCTTAATTGATGGTAAAACATCAAATTATTGGTACTAAGAACAAAACTATAGAATTCTTGGTATTGTTGGTAAAAATAAAATGTTTTTGTTAACTAGTGTCAAAAAAATATATATATATACTTATATATATTTCGTAATTTTTTACACTAAAGATTTTTTTTAAACTATACAGCCAAAAATATTTCAAATATTCTTGGTGATACTAGTCAAGAAATAAAAAGATTTATAGCGAAGATAGTTGAAAATAAAATGGTTTGCTTAAAAATTGATGTCGCCAGTCGGCAGGGCAAGCATATTTTGGGAGTAAAAATACAATATATATGTACGTGTTTTTTAAATTTAAACACCATAGGTAAGTTTCATTTCATAAAGTTTTTTTGTACTTTTGTTCCTACTATAAATAAGTTTTGCATACAGGTATGATTCAGTTAAATGAAAAACACACAGTTCAATATTTGAAAGAAGATGTACGATGAGGAGCTTTTTTCCCACCGGCAGCTGTATAGAGCAATTCAGTATTTTCAAATTGTTATCTATATGCCACTAAAATGTTCATTGGGCAGAGTACTTTTTGAAATTGCGACCGAGAAAAACACGACCTTTTTGTTTGAGCTCCACGACAACAATATTTTCTTTATTTCCAAAAACTTAAAAATAAGTCTAACAATATTTAAATAAGAGGAACTTTTGTTGTTGTTATTTTGTTTCTCACTTCCAATGTAAAAATTAAACTTATTATTATTTGTATTTAAATTACAAAAACAATATTACTATATATTCATATGAGCCTACAGTTTAAGTAAATGCATTCTTTTTAACAACAACAAAATATACTACTTAAAAAATTTAAGTGAGAAACAAATATAAAACTAATAGTTAATAACTAAATATTATTACAGTGGTTTGTTTATACAATACTAGCATCAAATTACAGTGGAACAATAAGCCAAAACATAGATTAAATTTAAACAATAAAAAATATGAGAAACAAAAATCAATATTAAGGTTAACTTATACATGCTGGCCCCATTGAAAGGAAGCTTTCAAGAAAATGTTAATACAGCCAGTCTGTGGATAGGGTGACGTATAATTCCTTTCGTTGTTTTAATGTCGACAACCCTGACGCGATCATCTCTACCATATATTATGTTAGTGATTTTGCCCATGTGCCAACATTGTGGTGGTTGATTATCTTCTTGAATATAACTAGAGATCCAGTAGCAATGTTGGGGTTGGAGCTAGTCCATTTGTTGCGCATTTGCAGCTCATTTAGATAATCGAGACCAACAGTCTAGGTTATTTAGTTGTTTCGATAAGACATCACGTTCTGTCAAACCACGGAGGGGAGCTCCTATCAGGAAATGGCCTGGTGTAAGGGCTTCAAAGTCACTGGGATCTGCAGATAGAGGTGAAATCGGTGTTGAATTTAAAATTGCCTTTATCTCTTTTATTGCAGTTGTAAGCTCCTCAAACGTTTGCCTTGTGTTGAAAAGAGTCCTTGTTAAGCGACCCTTGGCTGATTTTACGGACGCCTCCTACAAACCGTCAAAATGTGGTGCTCTGGGTGGAATAAATCTAAAAGTAATAAATTGGTTCGAGCAATAATTCGATATAAAATTTTTGTTTTTATGATCAAAAAGGAATGATTTTAACTGAGCCAATTTTGAATTTGCCCCAACGAAATAAGTAGCATTATCACAGAATATGTCTGTGGGCAGACCTCTTCGTCCAATCATTCTTTTGAGAATGGCAATAAAGGCGTCTGTTGATAAATCCGATAACAGGTATTGATCGTACCACAAAAATTAACAGCACATCTAGCGAAAGGTCTAGCAGGGTTAAGACGGTTCACAGGCAGGTCTCCCATCATTTGTTGCAATAATTTGGGACGGTAGCGAATGCATTGTGGACACGAGTTTACAATACGATGACATAAATTCCTTGAGTTTATAATCCAAAATCTATGGCGGATTAACGACATTAAAGCCTTGGCCCATCATGGTAGTTGGTGATATGTAGGTGACGAACATAGCAGTGCACAGTGGGGCAGAATCAAAATATTTTGGAAATAATTCAGCCATTTGAAAACGGCTAGGCCGATTGATTCAAAGTTTGGCACGAGCATAGTAGAGGAGTACTTGAGCTTAAGTTTTGAAGGTGGTTACCCTCCAATTTCCAGGGATGGCGCTATGTGGTCTCAAAGTTGGACACCTCGCTCCTGAAAATTTTTCTAACGCTTGGCATTTCTTCAATTTTTATCTGATTTTTAAATATTTTACATGGTCTTAAAGCTCTCACAAATATCTACAAAACGGTTTTTTAAACTGCATATTTATGTTTAAAAATGATCGAGTTATAAGCATTTTAAAATTAAAATTTTTGATTTTTTCCATACCTTGGTCCAGTTTTTTCGAAATATTGGGTACAATTTGCAGCAAATTTGTTTGAGTTTCTTACCGTAGATAGCAAACAAAATTTAAGATTTTCTGAAAAAAATTTGAAAGTAAAATCTTTTCTGGCTTAAAAATTATACGATTTTCAATTTAAAAAATCCAAAATTATTGCATTTTTGTGTATTTTAGCCTAAAATGGGACACTAATCTAATTTTTTAGATAGAAAAAAATTTTCTTAAGGAATATATAAAAATTTTTTATTTTTATTAAAGCTAACTATATGTGTGTACGTTTAAACCAAATTTCGTATAAAAATGATCATTCTTGTAGAAGATGTAAGTCTTTCAACTTGACCTATTTTACATCGAAATTTTGACTTTACCCCATATTTTCTAAAATCCCAAAGCTGGGATCGGAAAAAGAAGAATACTATAAAAAAGCTATATATACTCCAAATTGTTTCAAAAACTATTTCGTGAGCCCTAGTCCATATGCGGACTTTATGGGCAAAAGAGTAAAAAATACCAATTTTTGGATTTTTCGTCTTTGTTTTGGGAATTATGGAATTTCCTTTAGCTTAATGTTGCAGATTTTTTTTACCGTTTGATTTTAGTTAACAAACTACATATGCACAGAAAAATTTATCTGATTTGCTTAATTAATAAAAGTTTTATAGCATATTTAATATTTTTACTTTTCTCAAATTGGACTGTTTTTACCATAATTTTTCGAAATTTTCGGAGCTCAGCAACGGATATTAAAATTTTGTTCCATTTTTTTATTTTTTTTTATGCATGTGAATAAAGATGACGCAATTTCCTATTAAATAAAAAAAGATTCACCTCAATATCATTCTTGCGTGCAAAACTATGCGTTCTTAAATATGAGTGTTTGAATATGTATCTCACTTTTATACATTTATGTTACGGAAGTAAAAATTTTCATGCCTGTGTAAAAAATTGTCTAAAAAAACAATTATACCTGAAAAAAGGGTTAAAAATGTAAGGGTTAAAAATAATGGTGCAGGTGTTCGTTTTAGGATGACCTATGACTAATTATGTCTTACCTAAGTGCCTTTTTTGATTTTTAGCTAGCTGCTTTGCTTCTTTGGGTACCCAACTGTTCGATGACCTGAGCACGCATATAAATATTTGCATAAATACAATAGATATCATATTTAAAAAAAAACATCATGCCGATCACATTGAAGTTTGAGACATTGTTCATTCATGCAAAAGGACTTGATAGAATTAAGGCCATGAAAAAATTTATTAAGGCTACATACAACTGCAGAGTTGATATCATTGGTACTGCAAAACTGGAAAAAATTTTTAAATTATTTGATCAAAAAATGAAATCAGTTCGCGGAAACAAAAATAAGTTTAAAGTAAAGTATCTTACTTGGATGGATACTGTTGCGAAATTCTCAACCTACATCGCATTATGTAGAGCTCCCTGCAAATCTTATGATGACTTATGTTCGAAGTCTAAGAAAAAAAGGTTAACCGAAATGCTAAAAAAAGAAAATCAGCCTTCCGAGGCAGTGCACATCGCCAATATTCTTCCCAGCGCATCTCCAAAACGGTTGAAACGAATTGTTAACAGCATACCTACTCCGACATCGCAGTCAAATTTTACGGAGGAAGAAGCTATTGCTCTGATGTTAGAAATGAAAATAAGCCGAAATAAGTACCAAATTTTGAGAAAAGCTTTACTTGAGAAAGGACATGCAATATTACCATCATATAAGTCTATTCAAGAAAAAAAGAAAGCGATTATGCCATCTCCAATAACAGTTGATGAAACGAAAGCTTCTATTGGACTATCTTCTTTGCTAGAAAATACGGCGTCACGGATTATTTCAGATTTTTCTACTGACCAACTAGAAAAGGTTAAAAACTGCGATGTAGTACTAATGTGTAAGTGGGGATGTGATGGAATATCAGCCCTTCCTGAGTACAAACAAAAACATACAATAGATTTTAAGAGCATATTCATGGCATCCGTAGTACCACTAAGAATTCGTTCATACTCACTGGTTGCATCTTCATCAGTACGTGCAAACACTTTTGAAGATATATGGAAAAACACAACCCCAGGATCCAAAAATTTTTGTAGGCCTATTTGTTTTGAGTATGTAAAGGAATCAAATACTACGACAAAAAAATTAGTCGAGCATATCAAAGACGAAATAAGATCATTGGAACCAATATCAATAAAAATAAAAGAATACTGTGTTAACATATCCTTTCAACTTAGTTTAACAATGATTGATGGAAAAGTTAGTAACGCTTAACTAACACATCTTCTTATTGGAAATGTTCCATATGTGAACAGAAGAAGTCAGAATTATCAGATTAAAAAAAAACCAACGTAGTCAACGAAGAAGTTCTATCTTTCGGAATATCCCCCCTTCATGCTAGAATAAGATTTTTGGAGCATTTTCTGCATATTGCATACGACTTAAAATACAGAAGTACGACAGAAAATTTAATAACAAAAAAAAAAAAAAAAAAACAAAAAACAATGATGAACTAAAAGCTCTAAGAGCTTCTGAGAAAAGTAGAATCCAAGAAGAGTTTAGAGTACAAACGGGGTTAATAATTGATAAGCCTCTTCGTAGTGGAGGAAACACTAACGACGGAAATACTGCAAGAAAATTTTTTGGGGATTTTGAACTACTTCAAACATAACTGTAATTGACAAGAGTTGCTTAGAATGGTTAACGTAGTTTTAATGGCAATTAATAGCAAAACTCAAATTAATTCTTTTCGAGTTGGAGAATATATAGCAAAAATATCTCAGCTACTCGTTTCCCTATATCCATGGAGGGATATGACGCCCACAGTACATAAAATATTATGTCATGGTAAAACAATTATAGAATCGAATATTCTTCCTGTTGGGGAATTAACAGAAGAAGCCCAAGAAGCAAGAAACTGCGATTTCAAGTACATTCAAATATTCAGTTCTCGAAAATGTTCTAGGCAGTCACAAAACGAAGACATTTTCTATAGCCTATTGTTATCTTCTGATCCTGTACTCTCATCAATGAGAAAACGTTGGATTAATTATGAGGCTTCTTCACCTTCTAACAAAACAGAATTAAAGGATATGACAGATTATTTTATAGAAAATAAATAATAATTTTAAGGAAATAAAAAATACTTTTAACGACTTTTCGTAAATAAAAATTAACAGAAAATTTTATTTTTTATCTGATGCTTTTTATAATGATTATTAATTTTAGATATGCCTCTTGGTTATCCTCTATTCAGGTATAATTGTTTTTTTACACAATTTTTTACACAGGCATGAAAATTTTTACTTCCGTAACATAAATGTATAAAAGTGAGATACATATTCAAACACTCATATTTAAGAACGCATAGTTTTGCACGCAAGAATGATATTGAGGTGAATCTTTTTTTATTTAATAGGAAATTGCGTCATCTTTATTCACATGCATAAAAAAAAAATAAAAAAATGGAACAAAATTTTAATATCCGTTGCTGAGCTCCGAAAATTTCGAAAAATTATGGTAAAAACAGTCCAATTTGAGAAAAGTAAAAATATTAAATATGCTATAAAACTTTTATTAATTAAGCAAATCAGATAAAATTTTCTGTGCATATGTAGTTTGTTAACTAAAATCAAACGGTAAAAAAAATCTGCAACATTAAGCTAAAGGAAATTCCATACTTCCCAAAACAAAGACGAAAAATCCAAAAATTGGTATTTTTTACTCTTTTGCCCATAAAGTCCACATATGGACTAGGGCTCACGAAATAGTTTTTGAAACAATTTGGAGTATATATAGCTTTTTTATAGTATTCTTCTTTTTCCGATCCCAGCTTTGGGATTTTAGAAAATATGGGGTAAAGTCAAAATTTCGATGTAAAATAGGTCAAGTTGAAAGACTTACATCTTCTACAAGAATGATCATTTTTATACGAAATTTGGTTTAAACGTACACACATATAGTTAGCTTTAATAAAAATAAAAAATTTTTATATATTCCTTAAGAAAATTTTTTTCTATCTAAAAAATTAGATTAGTGTCCCATTTTAGGCTAAAATACACAAAAATGCAATAATTTTGGATTTTTTAAATTGAAAATCGTATAATTTTTAAGCCAGAAAAGATTTTACTTTCAAATTTTTTTCAGAAAATCTTAAATTTTGTTTGCCATCTACGGTAAAAAACTCAAACAAATTTGCTGCAAATTGTACCCAATATTTCGAAAAAACTGGACCAGGGTATGGAAAAAATCAAAAATTTTAATTTTAAAATGCTTATAACTCGATCATTTTTAAACATAAATATGCAGTTTAAAAAACCGTTTTGTAGATATTTGTGAGAGCTTTAAGACCATGTAAAATATTTAAAAATCAGACAAAAATTGAAGAAATGCCAAGCGTTAGAAAAATTTTCAGGAGCGAGGTGTCCAACTTTGAGACCACATAGCGCCATCCCTGGAAAGTGGAGGGTAACCACCTTCAAAACTTAAGCTCAAGTACTTCTCTACTGTGCTCGTGCCAAATTTTGAATCAATCGGCCTAGCCGTTTTCAAATGGCTGAATTATTTCCAAAGTATTTTGATTCTGCCCCACTGTGCAGTGTACAAAGTGATTTTTACTAGG
The DNA here is from genome assembly GCA_937654795.1 of Cistogaster globosa. NCBI lineage: Eukaryota > Metazoa > Arthropoda > Insecta > Diptera > Tachinidae > Cistogaster > Cistogaster globosa. The sequence goes on from OW569403.1 coordinate 88,563,709, forward strand.
CAATAATATTGGATGTTTTTGACCCTCAGAAATTGCTGCACTTTCTAAGCGACCTCCCACTTTAAACAAATTATAGCCATTTGATGAATCTAGGAAGGGGTTAAGACACTTTAGAGCACCCTGCGGATCTTTCTTCTTCTTAGCTCGAGTTATATCATCTTGAAAATATTGCTTCTGGATGTTATAAACTACACGATGTAAGGCATTTTCTAATTCTTGGGGCTGTGAAGAGTCAGAATTGAAAATATTAGTTTTTGGTTTTTTTAGCAAAACGAAGAATCCAGGCGATAACACGAATAATTTTCAAATATGACCCATATTTTTCAATCGAATCTAAAATATAATTAGAATGCTCTTGTGGGCAAAGTACATGTTTACGCTTTTCTTTGTCCACTTCTTTTAGATTTTCATCAGAAAGTTTATCCAATTTATCGGGAGGCCATTGGTCAGGATCATGTGCGAGAAAGTTTGGTCTTGGAAACCATATTGATGTGGTTAGTTCTCTTACAGTTGAACAACGCGAAACGATATCAGCAGGATTAAAATTCGTTAGAACATGCCGCCAAACGTAACCGTGGGTGAGACCTTGAATTTCTGATACTCGATTACCTACAAAAACGGATAATGTTGATGAATGTTGCTTAAGCCAGTAAAGGACTATTTTAGAGTCTGTCCATAGAAACTCTTCAAAATTTGGTATCACAAAAAGATATTTTTATTTTGGAATACAATCTTGCCAAAAGTTGTGCACCACAAAATTCTAGTTTTGGCAATGATTTTCGTTTTGTAGGAGTAACTCGAGATTTGGCTGTAAAGAGCTGAACTGAGACATTTCCTGAAAAAGTTTTAACTCGAAAATTAAAGCAATATCCGTATGCGCGTATTGATGAATCACAAAAGCCATGAAGTTGCATTGATAGAGATTCAGCAGCGAGACAGAAACGAGGTATTTTAAGTATATTCAACATTTTTAATTTTGAGAAAAAAAAATTCCCAGGCCAAGTGAAGTTCTTGGGGTATAGATTTATCCCAACCAATTTTTATAATCCACAACTCTTGCATAATGATTTTTGCCTTAATAATTAGCGGCGCCAGAAGTCCATGGGGATCAAAAAGTAATGACGAGAGCGACAAAATTGTTCTTTCTTTATGGTTTGAGTGCCACTTATCCAATTAAAACAACCACGACTAAGAACTGCATTTACTTCACTTTTTATTTTAGCCAATTGTTCCAAAGTATCTGCACCACCTAAAAAATCATCAACATAAAACGATGACTTATTAGTTTTTGCACCAAGTTTAAATTGATCCATATATTGATCTGCGAGATAGTGAAGACTTTTGATTGCCAGATAAGGCGCGGCGGACATTCCGTATGTGACAGTATTCAACTGATATATGCGTAGCTCCTCTTCTTCAGAACTTCTCCATAAAATGTATTGATAATTTCTGTCGTAAGAATCAATAAGAATTTGGCGGTACATTTTTATTATATCGGCTGTTATGGCATAGCGATAAAGACGAAAACGAAGTAAAATGTCGTAGAGCTCATCACGAATTGTCGGACCGACCGTTAAAATATCGTTAAAAGACTTTTGAGACGAAGATTTAATATCCTCAATATCCCAGAACCGCTGTAATTTCAGATCAATTTCCTCTTCTACTGACAGCATGCAAGACGAACCAGAAACTGAATTATATGAAATATATCAACCTGCTACAATCCACCCAAAAAGTGTTTTGTGTAACTTCGGAAAATTAGGACCAAGTTTAATCTGACCAACTGACATTATATCGAAGAATGTTTCAGTACCAAATAATAAATCTATTCGCTTTGATTTGACGAAATTTTCATCTGCAAGCTGGGTGTTCGGAGGCAATTTCCAGGATGAGATATCTAACACTGAATGTGGTTGATACGATATATGAGGTGTAATGCAAAACGACAGGTCACTTCAAAATCAGTCAATCGAGAATGAACATTTGTTGATGAGCGATATTTACTTTTATTACAAATATTTCCGATGCTGGTGACTTCGGTGGTTTTTTTTACGAGGCAAAAATAATTTTTTTAAAAATTTATCAGTAATGAAATTTAATTGAGAGCAAGAATCTAGCAAAGCGCGACCTAACTGATAGCAACCAGTAGCGTCGCGTACGAGAACCGTAGCAGTTCTGACGAAGACTTTTCCATATGAGTGAGGACAGAAGCAGGAGAGTCATTCAAGGCAGCACGAGAGGTAGAAGGTTCAGCAGCAGGGGACGAGGACCTCTGAGCTGGCTGAGGACGATGAAGCAAACTATGATGCAGGCGAGAACAAAATTTGCACTTGAATGAAGATGAACAGCTGTTTACTTGATGCCCCTTCGACATACAATTTGCACAAAGCCCTAGTCACTTTGTGTTTTCTAAACGTTGACTGACATCCATATCTTTAAAGCGAGGGCAACGACTAATTGCATGGTCACCTTTTGAGCAAAGTGCGCATACACGTTTTGAAACAGCAAAAGTATAACCAGGCTTAGAAGCTTTATATTTTGACTTACCAGATTGGTGGTTCTCATTCTTACGAGGATTAACGAGAGTATGACTGGTATCGATTGATTCCAGAAACTGGCAACGTCTTTCGAGTACCTTTGAACAATCATTCCAAGATGGCAGTTTGGTAAAATCTAACGAGTCTTTCCATTTTCTTTTCTTCTCATCAACTCTTTCCATAATTATGTAAATAAGCATTGAGTTAGCAATGTCACTATGTGAGGCAAGCGACAATAGAGAGCTATAAAGAGCGGATGCATTATCAACAAGACTACTTAATTGACTACTATTATGTTTGGACACTGTTGGTAGTTCAAAAAGAGCGGTATTATTTTCCATAAAGATCAGCGAACTATTATCGTAACGCGATTTGAGTCTTTCGAGAGTCTTCGGATAATTTTCATTTGTAATCTGAAATGTTTTTACCATGCAGGCAGTTCAGCAAATGGTTAAATTTTTCAAAATTTGAAACACCAAATTCACGATCGATAATTTGTTTGAAAGACGTAACAAAAGTTTTGTACTCACTGTACTTACTACTAAATGTGGGTAGCTTGAGCTGAGGTAACTTATGATTGGCTACAGGGAAACAAATTGTAGATTTAGCTGTCGTTGTATTATGAGCATCCTCACCTAACTGCGGTTGTATATTCATTTTTGCTGTGATATACAAATCTTCAATTTCGGGCCTACCGTTGTCACTTGGATTATATTTCTCAATCTCAGTTTGAAACGTTAATATCTGTTTAAAATATGACTCCAAAATTCCCAAGCGGCACTTTAGTTCAGCTGACGACATCGTCTTACCATCACCACTTCCATTGGCTTCGATTTGATTTTTAATACGAGTAATACTTTTCTTTGTATTAGCGCGTTGTTGTTTCACTTCTTCCAACGTCATTTTAATATTTTTTAGAATATAGTTTTTCACAAAAAAGGTCAGCAAAAATATTTAATCACTGTTTTATTAATTCGAGACACTATTTTGTAGATCACTGTAAGTGACGCCAAAATTATACCCGCCAAAAGTTTTTATGTATTGTCCTTATATGTTTGCTTTATATACTGGAGCAGCGCGAGAGACAAAAATTGGTACACAGATTCTAACTCAACGGAACTGAGTGAGAGAACGATATAATTTTAATTTTTTGTAATTATGTATACTTAATTATATACGAGGGCTGCTATATATATTTCTGGCCTGGCAAAAAAAAATTATTTTAAAAATAAATTTCTTGCTAAATTAATACAGATAAGCATATGTTTTGACTGTATTCAAAAAGAGGTAACCGCCACTCTTCAACCAAAACAATTATTATGCTCCATACATGCATATTAGATACGAGGGCTGCTATATATATTTCTGGCCTGGCAACACTGAGTGCTGCCAAGTGCAATCTGAAATTTCCATTGGAAAGTTTGTAATTTTTAAGCATAATCGTACTCAAAACGTTTTGACGTACGACCATTATTTGTGCTGTTTACAGTGACTTGAAAAAATTAATATAGAAAAAAATGGAATTAACTCGTGAACATCATTTTTTACAAATTTCGACGTGGATTATCACGACAAGAGTGCATTGATGAACTTAAATCTTTGTATGGCGATGAAGCACCATCCTATAGCACTGTGAAAAATTGGTATTATGAATTTAATCGTGGCCGAAGCTCGCTCAAAGACGAATTCCGTGAAGGTCGTCCAAAAACGGCTGTTGTGCCAGAGAACGTTGATGCCGTGCGTTAACTCATAATGCAAGATCGACACGCGACATACCGAGACATAGAGACATCCTTGGACATTTCTTCCACCAGCATGCATTCGATACTGCATGACCACCTGGCCGTAAAAAAGGTTTGTTCTCGTTGGATCCCGCACAATTTGAAAGTCGCTCAAAAAAAGGCTCGTGTCAATTGGTGCAAAGAAATGTTGAAAAAATACGATTGCGTTGCTTCAAAAGACGTTTATAAGATCGTCACAGGCGACGAACCATGGATCTATGCGTATGAGCCCGAAACGAAACAACAATCGACCGTATGGGTCTTCAAAGACGAGCAAAATCCAAGGAAAGTTGTTCGTGGAAGAAGCACTTCGAAGCAAATGGTCGCCTGTTTCTTCGGCAAAACTGGTCATGTGGCGACTGTTCCGCTTGAGCAACGTAGGACGTTCACTTCTGAGTGGTACACTACAATTTGTTTGCCTGAAGAAATCGAAGAAATTCGAAAAACCAACAAGAGAAGACGAATCATTGTTCACCATGACAATGCGAGCTTTCACACATCCGCCGTTCAGCCCTGACCTGGCACCTAATGACTTCTTCTTGTTTCCGCACATCAAGAAAAAAATGCGTGGTCAACGATTTTCGTCGCCAGAAGAAGCTGTTGAAGTGTTCAAAAACCATGTTTTAGAGGTGTCTCAATCGGAGTGGAAAAAGTGCTGCGAATGGTTTGAGCGCATGCAAAAGTGTATAAATCATGCTGGAGAATACTTTGAAAAACAATAAAACCATTTTTGATTATAAATATTCGCATTTTCACTATTAGGCCAGAAATATATAGAGCAGCCCTCGTATCAACGATAATTAAAGAGTCACTTTTTATATATAACGCAAGTTTTTTAAGTCTTAGAAACACAAGGAATTTTCAATTGTAATTAAAGACAACAAGGTTTTAAATATTTTGCACGATTAAATTACTTGAAAAGTTTAACTTTGGGCTTTTTTTTAATTTCCACTTCACTACACGACCTTTTGAGTAAGATGTACTACAGCGACAACGTTTTTAATGAATTTTCTCGGACCGCACAACAAAGTTTAATGAAAGATTTAGAGTAGCTCGTGCCCCATGTTGGGCGCCAAAAATGTACGATGAGGGGCTTCTTTCCCACCGGCAGCTATATAGAGCAATTCAGTATTTTCGAATTGTTATCTATATGCCACTCAAATGTTCATTGGGCAGAGTACTTTTTGAAATTGCGACCGAGAAAAAACACGACCTTTTTGTTTGAGTTTCACGACAACAATATTTTCTTTATTTCCAAAAACTTAAAAATAAGTCTAACAATATTTAAATAAGAGCCACTTTTGTTGTTGTTCTTTTGTTTCTCACTTCCAATGTAACAATTGAACTTATTATTATTTGTATTTAAATTACTAAAACAATATTACTATATATTCATATGAGCCTACAGTTTAAGTAAATGTATTCTTTTTAACAACAAGAAAACATACTACTTAAAGAATTTAAGTAAGAAACAAATATAAAACTAACTATACAATACTAGCATCAAATTACAATGGTAACAATAAGCCAAAAAATAGATCGAATTTAAACAATAAAAAATATTAGAAACAAAAATCAATATTAAGGTAAACTTATACGGTGACCTAACAGAAGAAATATTGTCTTGAGGAATATAACATCGACATAAATCAAATTTACCGACAATGGCGCCAACGTAGTAAAAGCTTCAAGGTTACTACGGGAGTTACAGGATGATAATTTAACGACGGCGGAAGATGATGAAAAAGACAATATAAAAACCTATGACGCAATTGACTTTAAATGATTTTTAGTAGTTTTGTATTCAATAAATAAATTATGTTACCAAAGGATCAGCTGACTTCTTCTAAGGCGATTCGTTTTAAGGTAGCAAGATTTTTTCAATCACACTTACTGTGCACAGTGGGGCAGAATCAAAATATTTTGGAAATAACTCAGCGATTTGTAAACGGCTAGACAGATTGAACCCAAATTTCACATGAGTATAGCAAAGAGTATAACTTAAGTTTTAAAGCTGGGTACTATCGACTTTCTAGGGATAGCGCTATGTGGTCTTAAAAGTTTGGTACCTCGCACCTGAAAAGTTTTATAATGCTTGGCATTTTTTAAAATTATACATTGTCTTTAAAGGCCTAGTCATAACCTTCAAAATGTTGCCTCAATCGGCTTGTTTATGATTTAAAATAATCGAGTTGTAAGCATTTTAAAATTGAAATTTTTGATTTTTCAATACCCTGGTTCACTTGTTTGAAAATATTGGGTACAATTTTTACTAATTTTATTTAAATTTTTTATTGCTGTTAGCGAGCAAAATTGAAAATTTGTATTTTGGAAAATACAGTAGTAGACAAAACTGTTCACAAATAGATGAAATTTTAATTCAGAAATGATTTTATCTACATATCAACTGTCTGGTAACCTTTTTCATTTGGAAGTTGTTGAATACTCTCTTTTTTATTATCTGGTAACTCATTTTTAAGCTAACGGATGTTTTAGACGTTTGTTTGATATCATCGAAATAATATCACTTGTGAACAATATTGTCTGCAAATAGATTTTTTTAACAATTTCTTTCAATTTAGAATTTACCAGGAGAAAATTGGGTAAATATAAATAAAAATTTATTTTTTCCAATTAAAGTGAAGGTAATTTATTTTATTTTAATAAGTTTGCAGTCTCTTTATAATGGGAAAAGCTATAAATTCTGTCTTACAAAGAAACATCTTAGAAGATATACAAAATTCCGTTTCGTACCGATTAATTGCAAAAAAGTACAAAGTATTTCTTGGACTCATCAACAAAATAAAATATCAAAACACAATATCCGTCCCTCGAAATTATGGCGGTCGTTCAAAGAAGCTATCCTCAGCTATTGTGCGGATTGCCAGGCGCTTAATCGTTTCAGGAGCCACAAACACTGCAGTGGACACTAATGAGGTCCTAAGGGAAGTTCATGGAGTCAACGTCAGTGACAAAACAATCTGCAGGTGTCTTAAAAATAACGGACTTAAGGCAAGGGCTGTTATAAAAAGACCATTTTTAAATGAAAAACACCGTAAGGCACGATTAAAGTTCGCTAAAACGTACGAAAATTTCACGATTGATGATTGGAAGAAAGTTACTTGGTCGGATGAAACTAAGATTAATAGGGTGTGGTCGATGGACCCAAATGCACATGGGTTGATAGACATAGCGGTGTACAAAATCGCAACATTTGTCAAACTGTGAAATTCGGGGTGGATCACTAATGGTTTGGGGATGTTTTCGTGGTAATGAGGTCGGTGTGCTTTGGCGTATCAATGGTATTATGCGTGCCACAGACTATATTCACATACTGGAGGACTCTTACCTCCCAAGTCTGGATATATTCGGTCTCGAACCGGGGCAAAGCGATATATTTATGCAAGATAACGACCCGAAACACACCGCAAAAATAGCCAAAAAATGGTTTGTAGATAACGGTATTAAAATGCTCCAATGGCCTCCCCAGTCCCCATATTTGAAACCAATTGAGCACCTTTGGGCGATTTTAAAACGAAAGATTTTCACTGAAAAGTGTGCTCCAAGAACCGTGGATGAATTGTGGGAGAGAGCCCTACTAGCATGGCAAAATATAAGCCCAAAATATTTAGAAAACCTTATAAACAGTATGCCGCAAAGATTCAAAGCTGTAAAAAAATCCCGTGGAGGTCATACAAAATATTGAGTTAATAATTAATCTCCCTTTAAAACCAAGGGACAAAAGTGTTCACATACCCTTTGTATTAATATGTATTATTTTGGATTAAATAAAATAAGTTGCTTTAATTTAGATATTCTTTTGGTTAGTAAACTGATTGCTCTATTAAAATATATTACCATTATTCATGATATATAATATATAATAAACTTTTTCCTTGAAATTTAAATTTTTTAACTATTTGTGAACAGTTTTGTCTACTACTGTATATTTGAATATTATGTCCCTTCTGACTAAGCAATTATATGATTTTCAAGTTAAAAATTCCAAAATTAATGCATTTTCCACATATAATTGTTTAAATTTATAAAACAAAGATAAAATTAGAACGCTTATATTTAAAAACACAAAGTTCTGCACGTAAAAATGATATTGAGGTGAATATTGATAGGAACTTGCATCATCTAAATTTGTATACATAAAAAAAGTAAAATATAACAAAATTTTAAATTTTTTTGCAGATTTCTAAAAATTTCTTCAAATTCTTGTAGAAACGGTTTAATTTGATACAAGTAAAAATATTAAACATGCATTAAAATTCTTACAAATTAGGCAAATCATTTTTATTATTCGTGTAATTGGTCAGCCTAAATCAAATGGCAAAAAATCTCTTACATTCAGCGTTATTATGAATTTCCGAATAAATTTTTTGTTCACATGAGTTTTGTTTTTGTATCGTGAATTCCTTGTGAATGAAAATAACATACCTGTTTTTAAAAAACATATGTGATTTTATTCGGAGTACCTAACAATTGAAAAGCGGTAAGCAAAGTAATTAATATTTTTAAAAATAGTGTTTTTTAACAGAAATTGTTGAAATTAATTATTTTAAGGTAATTTTAACAATGTATAGTCTTGCGACATTATTAGCATTAGAAGAGGAATAAATTATTCAGGAACAACGTTCTATAACAAGAAATCTTCGGGATGATTCCAAACCTTTGAAAATACCAAATTCTTTGTATGTGTACGTCTGTAGATATTATAATTTATTAATAGTTATTTATAAAAAATATTTTCTTTCAGGTTTCAAAAGTATTATCGTGTTTCCAAAGATATTTTTAAATATCTGTTGGGGGTGCTGCAGGAATCGCTACAGGTTACAAAAAAAGTTTTGCAGTGCAACCGCTTGTAAAACTTGGAGCGTGTTTACGTTTTTTTGCTAAAGGCTCATACCAAAAAGCAGTCGGGAATGACAGCACAGTTGGTCTAGCCCAGTCATCATTCAGCATGGTATTAATTAAAGTGCTAAATGTTTTTGGATCTCTTGGCCTGAAATTAAAAAAAAAGGAAATAATTAAAAATTTTTTTGAAAAATATAAAATACAGGGTGTGTAGGATGCTTTGATGGCACTCACATAAAAACAATTGCCCCAGGCATTTATATTATAACCGGAAAGGCAATTATAGCTTGAATGTGTTTTTTTGTATGTTACTTAATTTTTATATTATTTCTTTCATGTAGTCACTTAATATTAAAATATCTTTAAGGTATGCGACAATCAGGTGAAAATTCGTTTTGTGGATGCTACACATCCCGGCGCTAGCCATAATTTGGAGAATGTCAGGTTTAAGAGCCAAAATGGAGGAAACTTATTTACAAGATCGAAGTATCTGTTGGCTATTAAGTGTCTTTAAAGACTTGCATATTTACATAATATGAAAATTCATTGAAATTTATATATTTTAGGTGATGCTGGGTACCCCTTGGAACCATGGCATTTGACACCATATAGGACACCTATAGAACCAAAACAACAAAGGTTTAATGACGTGCAGACGAAATGTCGCAATATTATTGAGAGAACTAACGGTGTCCTTAAGAACAGATGGCGATGTACATCTGGTGCAAAGGAACTTTACTATAGCCCCAAAAAAGCAGTACAAATTATAAATGTTTGTGCAGCGCCGCATAACATTTGTATATATTACAAAGCCGCCGATGATTATATAGGATCTAATTTGGTAGCTTCTTCAGAGGTTGAACCTTCCGATAGCGAAGATGTACAATCTCATGAAACCTTAAAAAATACAGCTTAACGTATAAGAAATGACATTGCCGAAGGGCTTTTCACTTCAATTGATTAAAAAACGTTTTTGAAATTCATTATTAGTTTATTAGAAAAATATAAAAAACATAAAAAACAATTAAAAAACTTGGTTCTTTACTTCAGAGTAAAAAAAAAAAATATCTTAAAACTAAACGGTTTTATATCACATAATAAGGTACATGTATTACAATCTTATGGTATAAATATTCAAATATGGCATTCTTCACAGCTCTTTATCTTAAAAACTAAATAAATATTATACTAAACAAAAATTGTTGGTAGTATATCACCTATTCGTCATTATTATTTTGAAGTTGACGTAACTTCAATTCTTCAATTTCCTTCATCAACCCGTTTATTTCTACGCTACTTTACACCTCAGACTTTTTTAATTCTAGTTCCATCTTTCACATTGCTTACATTTCCTGGTGATATCTCTTCATTTCCTCGTAATTTAATATTTAATGCTCGCTAATTTTGTCGAGTGCTCTATGAATTCGTCTAAAACTCGACTCGACATCACCGTAATGCTTTTCGGCATTAGATTTAAACTTCACAATTTCCTTACAAATTGTTTTTTTGTGATTACACACCTATCATGGCAATCTCGGTAGTTGTCATTTCGGTTTTTCTTTTTTTCTGATTGGAGGCTCCAGTATTTCTTCTAACTCGTCTGCTGGTTTTGTACATTTTAAACCAAAAGGCTTACAGCCTTCCACACCATCAGCAGCTTCTTTTATGCCAAGCATCTCCATAATACTCCTGTCGGCTGCAGAAAATTTATATTCTTTGTACGGTCCACCATCTTTACCTTTTCTGTACTGCATGTTGGATGAGGCTTTTTTTCGCAAATAAATTTTCTGATCTAGCCAAACCTGTAAATGCAATATTTTTGTTATAGCATCATTAGCGCATAAAAATACCAATAATTTAAAGATTTCTTACTTTTTTCCGTTCTGTAGTTGTTTTTACAGGTGGAACAACGCTATTTTATTTGTTTTTGGTACTTTCCCAAAAATCAGATATCTTGGTTTTATTTTCTCTTACAAATACTCTTGCGATGTCTGCATTTTCCAGCATTTCACCGAATAATAGATTAATTTGCTCCTTATTTACAGTTTTACTCCTTTAATAACAAAATAAATAAAATATATGCAATTGAAACCACTTTTTTATCTTTGTTTAAAAACTTACATTTTTCCAACCTTTCTCGACAAACAAAATTTTGTAAATGTTTTTTGTTAGAATTTGTCAACATTTTTTACATGTGAGTCATTCACAATCATGTGGAATTTTTTTTTTTTAACGAAAAAATTCACAAGCATTTTTTTTCGGAGTTTGAAAATGTAAACATTCCGAAATTTTCACAAGTTTATTTATGATGCCAATTGTTCCCACATTCGAAAATTTCCATGTGAAATTTTATTCATGATACGACTGATCGAAATGATGAAAATCCCACAATTTCCAAAATCAAGACAAAAAAAACCCAAAATTAGAATTTTTACTCTTTTGCTTATAAAGTCCACACATGGACATGGACTAGGGCTTAGGAAATTTCTTTAGCAACAATTCGTAGTATATAAGCTTTTTACAGCAGTATTCTTTTCTGATGCCAGCTTTGCGAGTTTAGAACATAAATGCTATATTCAAAATTTCAATGTAAAATAGGTCAAATTGTAGGGACTTTATCTTTTACAAGAATGATCAGTTTTATACAAAATTTGGTTTAAACGTACACACATATAGTTAGCCTTTAAAAAATTGAATTTTTTATATACTGCCTAAGAAAATTTATTTTTATAAAAAAAAAGATTGATGCCCCTTTTTAGGCTAAAATACTCAATAATGCAATACTTTTAGAAATTTTTAACTTGAAAATCGTATAATTTCTAAGTCAGAAGATATATAATCTAAAAATTTTTTCAAAATATTTTAACTTTTACTCGCTAACTATGACAAACAATTAAAATTACTGAAAATTGTACCCAATATTTCAAAACACAGGACTAGGGTATAGAAAAACCAAAAATTTTAATTTTAAAATGATTACAAATTCTTAAGTTCAAATACTCCTTTCTCCCGAAATTGGGGATTCTAACATATGTTTGGGGACAGAAATTCGTCGGAAGGATTTGGGAACTTTTAATTCTCAGCTATTTTATTACTGGCATTAAATTTTATATTTTGAATGAGTAACAAGATACAGTAGAAATGATAGAATAAACTCTTATTTAAATATTCATAAAATCTGTTGTTGTAAGTTTGAAGTACCTGAAGTAGTGGTAAAAAGTTTTCAATCGGAAAATATGTATAAAAAAATTTTAGAATATCATTACAAAGTTTACGCATTTGAACTCTTGATCATTTGACTTGAGTATGTATTAAAAAATATATATTTTCTTAATGTAAATTCTGTTTCTGTTCTGTTATATTAACTATTGTACCCGACGTTCGACCTCACCTAGTGAATTATAACAAGTCTATTTTATTTAGCCTCTATCCTTCTGTAGCTCTGGCATAGGTTTAGTTTTTTCTGGTATGTTGCATAATTTTCCTAACTCTTGCTGAATGATACGTTTTGAAATAAATGTTATTACTTGTAATAAAACAATTTTGAACAATTAATAATAATTTTATACACTGAATCGATATCAACATAATTTTTTAATTTTGTTTCTTACATTGCACTTTTTTCTTTAAATTTTTTTTTCTTTATTATTTTGTGGAAATAACTATTCTGCAAAATGTCAAATATCACTCCCTGTAAAATTTGTTGTTAAATTTTATTGTATCTTAATTTTTTCTTTTGTTTTAAAATTGTATTTATAAAAAAACTAATTTTATATATATATTTCAGACATTAAGCCGCTCACCGATGATTTCTTTATTCCTAAGGAACTTTTTACGTCAGTTACCTGTTTTTTAACGTTTAATTTATTTGCTATGTTAGGAAGTTTAACAACATCTTGGATACAATGGCCTAAGCCCAATTTACTATATGTTCCAGTTTTACTACGAGTCTTGTTTTTGCCGCTTTTGCTGTTCTGCAATTATTTACCAAAGAGTAAAATAAGGACACTTCCTGTCTTAATTACAAATGAGTGGGCTTACTGGCTCATATCGGTTGCTATGTCCTTTAGTTCTGGTTATTTAAGGTAATCATATTGCGTTTTGATTAGATATTCTTTAGAAATTTGTAATTTTATATTTACAGTTCTCTAGGCATGATGTATGCCCCACAGATGGTGTTGCCGAAATATCAAGTTACTGCAGGAATGTTTGCGGCTGCTATGCTGATAACTGGGATTTTTTCAGGAATTTTGTTCTCCTTCGTTTTTCCTAGTTTAGTTTCCATTTGATAAAAAATCAAAAAAAGTAAATAATAAATTATATATTAATATTGTTTACTTGATAATTGAATTGATTAAATTTCTATTGAGATAATTCCAACTATTTTAATATTTGACAATAAATAGCTTTTGTAACCAAGATTTTTTTTGTTTTTTTTTTCTTTTTTGTTTTGCTACTTAGTTCTTGTGTAGTTAAGTAAACGCAAATAAACCGGCTTTGCCAAAATAAAACACTCTTTATTATTAGAGGTAACAAAACAAAATGTGTAATATGTGGGATGTAAAATTTTCCGAAATTTTTAGCTGGATTTGTGGTTTTTAGGTTTTTCAATTCGTTGGCAACATAGTTTTCAATGAGAAAACAATGTATGAATTTGTATTAGTGCAAAAAGTTTTACGTTAATTAAATTACTTCATGCAAAAACTTCTGTTTTTAATTTTTTTAGTCTTTACCACAAAAACTGGAAAAGGGTTATATCTAATTTTGTCATTCCGTTTGTAGTTTCTACCATATTCATTTCCGATCCCATAAACTACATCTATTCTGACTTCTTATGCATAGCGATGTCAATCCGTGTTAGTGTTGAAATCAAGTTTGCCGAGGTACTAGATCAGCTAGAAAAAAAATTAAATACGCAAATCGATAAGACATATGTCGAAAAAAATGCTATATCATTTTGAGCAATGAAGTAACTCCAATCAGAAAAAAAAGCAAACATATGGTGCGATAGAGAATTTAAAAATAAGAAAAAAACACCAGGTGAAATAATTGGAGCTAGCCCATCCTTCCGAGTTACGGGCCTCTAAATTTTTTAAAATATCAATATAGTTATAATTTTAAAGATTTTAAAAAGATCTTCAAGGAAATAATAAGATTTTTAAAAAATGCTTAACCCATTAAGAGGCGGTGGCGTTTTTATGTATTTTTTTTTTTAATTGTTCAATTCTCTGTCACCTCTTTATTTATTTTTTTTTTTTTTTTTTTTTTTTTTTTTTTGATTGGAGTTACTTCACTCTGCTAGATATCTATAACAAGTGGTGAAGGGTATATAAGATTTGGCATATCAAAATATAGTACTTTTGTGTTTTAATTTTCTTTTAGCTATGATTAGTAAAAAAATTCTGGGGCATTATCCACAAATTTAAGTTCTCTAAATTTTCCGAGGAAGATGAAGAAGAAACATCAATAAAAGTGAAAGTTCCATCGCTTATAATGATTTCTACACATAGTTTTTTAACATTTATTTGGATTCTTTGGTAAGAGTTATGTTTAAAAAAATGTCTATTGGAATAAAAATTATTTCCAACACTGTCTCATTACGAAGATGCTTAAGGACAAAAAGTTCTGCTTGTAACTCACGAGATAAAGGACGACAGAATTTTTAAAATGGTTGTCGATTGACAACTGAAATAATTGGGAATGAATTCTTTAATGAAATTAAAACTAAACGAAGTGATAAGGATGATGCGTTATATTTAACCCAATTTGACAGGCAACGCGTTTCAAAACGTGAAATTTTGAAAGTAAGATATTTTTGTAACATATCTGTTTATTGGAAAAGAACACTTCAGGGAAATATAGGCCCTACCTATTGTGCCAAATGTTCAATGTATGGACACTGTGCTAAGAACTGTAACCGAGTCAACGTATGCTCGGTGTTTATGTTGAACTGTTCGGTTTTTTAATTAATCATAAATTTTATGTAATTCCTAATTTGTCACTCTGGTGACTTTAATAAAATCTAAATTTTACTCCTTTAGTACACCGCGTATTTTTTGTTTTCTTCCTTTTTTGCTTCTTGTAAAAAAGTTATTGTCTTTAATACATAGAAAGAATACACCCGCATATCAAGGTAAAAATCTTTATTAATAAAATATATTTCACAAAATTATAACAATTGTGTTTTTTATTCAAATTTCTTTTTCTGCCCAACACACCCCAACATTTTGGTCCTTTCGAGCAGGATCCTGAGAATTTATTTAGAGGATATTAATATTCTTTTTTTCTTCAAAGGATCATCACCTTTCTTCATCATATCAACACTCATTTTCTATACTCTTTTTAGAAAATTTGAATTTGATTAAAGGTGCGTAATTGTATAATTTTAAAATATTTTTAAAAGTGAATAAAAGAAAAAGTGTAAATAAAGGTAGAAAAGTGCATACATATATTTACTGAATACATATATTGGCAATTGTTGTTTGTGAATATTTTTTTACCTATTGTGATCGATCGTGTAACAACCCTGGTGTTTTTGTAGAGATTAAATCAACCGCAGACAATAAAATTTATAATAAAATATTTTCGCAATTTTTTATATTAAAATAGAATATTTAGTGGGTGAACATTAAATTAATTAAATAGATATTACTAAGTGTAATAAAGCGCTCATATACATACACACGCATATATTTGTTATACACTTACAATCAACTAATTTTTTCTTTTTTATTATAATTGTTGTTGTCGTAAAACCGACTGTAACCCAGGTCGACTGTAACGACTAGGGTTAGTCGACAAAAGTTTTGGTGATATTTTGCGGTAAAAAGTTTTAATTTTTCTTGGACTATTTGTTAATAATTTTCGTTATTCGGTTTGTTAGAGCATTAGTAAAAAATTTTCTATTTTCAAACAAATCGTAATTGATTAAAATTATTATATTTAAGTGAGAAATTAAAACATTTTGCCTGAGATAACAACAAGAATTTTCACTTGGATTAATTATTAAAGAAGAAAAATGTCAAAATCACCACTAAATGAATTTATAAGAGCATCGGATGCGCTTATTGAATTTGAATCAAATTTTTGCGAGTTTCGTGACGAAATGCATACCATTTACACTCTGGAGGTTCAGGGTGTCGAATTAAAGAGTTTATGGGAAAAAGTTAAGCGAAGAAGGCTTGTTTGGACTTTTTTGAGGACAGTGCTTAGATGGAGCCTACTGATGTAGAGGAAGCTTCGTCTAAGTATCAGTTCACATATGTAGCGTATTTGAAATGTTCGGCTGCTATGAATGAAAAAGTTCATAATTTCCAAGCGGCTCTAAAGGCGGGTTGTTCCACTTCAATGATTTCCAATACGGGTAGTTTTAACCATAATTTGTCCGTGCCTCCTTGTGATGTGAAAACATTTGAAGGTGATTATATTGCTTGGCCCGAATTTGGGATTTATTTACTGAATATATATTAATAGTTTGCGCCTTAGTAATGTTGAACGGCTCTGTCATTTGATATGTAAAACCGCCGGTGAAGCGAATGAGATAGTGTCGAAGTGTTAGTTGAGTAATGAAGGGTTTGACGTGGCGTGGCAAAATTTGAAAGAGACCTAGAGAACCCTCGTATGTTGGTTAATAACCAATTAAAATTGTTATTTAACCTTCCTTCGGTTGATAAGGAATCTAGTGCCGGGCTTAAAACTCTTCAGCGCGGAGTTAATAATTGTCTTACTTCGCTTTCAGTATATCAGGTCGCAACGGATAATTGGGATCCGATTTTAATTTTTATGTGCATTCAGCGTTTGCCTACGTCTACGGTTAGTCTCTGGGAACAGAGTGTTCGTAATAAATCGGTCTTGTCTACTTGGAAAGAGTTGATGCTTTTCTGACGAAAAGAATTCAGACTCTAGAGTGTATTCGTGATCTTAACGATTCACAGCCATCTGTAAAATCTTCTGGACAGAAAGTCAGGGCTCATGTTGTGAATTCACCTTCATCTTCCTGCATTTTATATCGTTCATCAGGTCATTTTTTGAGAACTTGTAAACGTTTTAAAAATCTTTCGATTTCGGAAAGATTTTCAACTGTGAAAAAATTACACTGTTGCGTGAATTGCTTGTCGCGGGAACACGAGTTGAAGAATTGTAATAGTGCCTTTAATTGTACGACGTGTAATAAAAGGCATCATTCGTTACTGCATTGTAATGAAATATGTTTAGAGATTTCGGCTAGGGATAATTCGGCACCGGTTTCGGGTAACATCGCACAGGGTGCTAATGTGAACTCTTCCCTACCTTCTATATCGAGTGGAATATATAATGATGGCAACTCTAATTGACAGGTTTTTCATGTCTCTCAGAATATAAAGGTGCTTCTGAGACCTGCTATGGTGAATATTATTCATCAGGGTATGACATACCCCGCTCGCGTTCTTACTGATCCTGCTTCAGAATCTTCTTTTATCTCTGACCATTTACGAAATCGGTTGAAACTATCTGCACATTCGACAAATGTAAAAGTTTCTGGTATTAACCAAACGATTTCTGCTGCAAGAAAGGTTTGCGCTTTGAAAATTGGTGTTCCTTTTGATAAATCTATTCTATTGGAAACCATGGCCCTGATATTACTCAACATATCAGGCAATTTGCCCTCTTTTCTATTGGGATCGAGTCTTCGGGATAATTTGTCGGATCTACAACTTTGTTCTCCGATTTTAAAGTTATTAGACTCATATGAAAGTAGGCAGTAGTAAACCTCGGGAGCCAAAAAATTAGAACTCTATTTCAACTATTTCACTGCGAACAGGGTGGTCCAAAATGGGCTTTTTCAGAATTTAGTAAATTTATGATATTTTTAGTAAATTTTTAAAGTTTAAATGATCATAACTTTTTTGTTTTTCAAGATTTTTGGACGAAATAAATTTTGTGTTGTAACTTACTTTTTTCCTATTGCTGGTAAAAAAAATTGAAGCTCTACTGTTTTCAGAACAATTTAAATATTTTTTTTAAAAAGGTCAAATTTCTCGGAAATTTCCTACTTCAAAGAGCACAACTCCTGTGAGTCAAGCTGAGTCAAAACACAAATTTACTATTTTGTAGTCCTAACTCTCCCCTACATTCCTATATATACATGTCCATGCATCGGGACCGCACTTTTTGAGCTACAGCAATTTTTCTGACCCAAGGTAAGATATTCGGTACAAATGAACGTCATATTTTTTGAGAAGTTATTTGTATGTGAAAGTGGCTATTATGCATTTATTTTGATGAAATTTTGTACAAGAGTTCTTATTGATCCAAAAAATAATTCTGTTGAAATTAGGAGAAGTTGGCCCATATTTGGACCTAGTCCACATAGAAGGGGGTATCAAAATTTTGACAAAAATGACAATAGAACTCCCAAATTATGTAGTATCTAGCAATTAATTTGGAAAAGGTAAAAAGTGATTTTATTGCCATCTAATATTACATAACTTAAATACCTGAAAATTGCAAATAAATTTAAGTGGTAAAACCAAGTACCTGTTAACTCTCAAATTATGTGGTATCTAGCAGTTCATTTGGAAGAGGTAAAAAATGGTTTTATTGCCATCTAATATTACACAACTTAAATACCTCAAAATTGCAAATAAATTTAAAACCAATGAAAATAACTGGTAAAACGAAGTACCTGTTATATTATTACCAGTACCTGTTAACTCGCAAATTATGTGGTATCTGGCAATTCATTTGGAAAAGGTAAAAAATGATTTTTTTGCCATCTAATATTACATAACTTAAATACCTGAAACTTGCAAATAAATTTAAAACCAATGGAAATAACTGGTAAAACCAAGTACCTGTTATATTATGTTTCAAAGAGGAAAAAAAGATCATGTTGAAACTTCGAGCAATAGTATATTAATCCATGCATTCATTTTTTTTCTTCATTATTGTTTCAACAATGGCTAAATTCAGTTATAGTGTTCTATCTGATATATATTTTGAACGGAAAGATGAAAACGACATTATTTTACATATAATGAATAATCCATTCTTCAAAATATGCGACAAACAAGAAATTAAAATTCATAAATTAAAAATAAAAAACTTTTTAAACGGTACAATCAATGTTCCAGAAACAAAAAATTGTTTTACTCACGCAACCAAGAATGGCTAAGAAATAAACTTATTTTTAAAAAGGCATCAGTAACTACCACGGAAACTGGAAAAGGTGGTCGACCGGCAAAGCCAATTGATAATTGTAGTGAAAGATCACGAAGACGCAAGCTTAAACATATCAATGAAGAAGTTTCTTGTAGCATCATAAAGGATTCATTTCTGCATCAAATTCAACAATCGAAAACTAAAAAGAGTAAAATTGCTATCATTAATAAAATAGTGGAAGCAAGCCCCAGACGCACAAGAAGGATTTTGAAAAGTATGCCGACACCAACTGAAGAAAATAAATTTACTCCAGAAGATGCATTTGCACTATTTTTGGATTTGAAAATGACTAAAAACCAATACACAGAATTGCGGAAGCGAACCAATGAAAAAAATTGTGGAATTTTTCCATCATATCGAGATATAGTTTCTGCCAAAAAAGATTGCTTACCTTCACCAACTGCTATTAGTGTAACTTCAAGTTCAGCAGAAATAAAATTGCAGGATCTTCTTGAACACACTGCAGAACGATTACTAAAGACATTTGATGCTGACTATTTAAAGAAGTTTAAAAATTGCAGCATGACTTTAATTTCTAAATGGGGATGTGATGGGTCCTCTGGCCAGAAACAATACAAACAATGTAATGCGGAAAATTCATCAGATGCCAATTTATTCATGATTTCTTTTGTTCCATTACGTTTAACAAAAACATTTATTGGTTCATAGCCGTCAACTAGTAGAGCTGCAGAGATAGATGTATGGAAGAATGAAATTCCATCGTCAACAAAATTTTGTAGACCAATAAAGTTTGCTTACAAAAAAGAAACTAAAGATGTCATAACTGAAGAAGTTGGTAAAATAAGAGATGAAATTAAAGAACTTAAACCCGTGATATTTGAATTTAATGATCAATGCATCGAAGTTAACTTTAAAATGTCACTTACAATGATCGATGGAAAAGTTGCACAAGCTTTAACCGAAACAAAGTCTTCGTCAAGCTGCACCATATGCCAAAAAACATCAAGTCGATTGAGCCAACCACCAACACAAGACGATAGTTTTAATGAAGCATATGAATTTGGAATGTCACCTCTTCATGCTAGAATTCGTTTTATGGAGCATATTCTTAAATTGGGATACGATTTGGAATTTGGCCCGTTACCCGAAACAGTGAGAAACAACAAAGAAAATTTGGAAAAAAGAAAGCAAAAAAGATAGGCCTTATAATTGACCAGCCAAAGCAAGAAGAAGGAAATTGTAATGATGGAAACACAGCAAGGAGATTTTTTTCCGATCCAGAAACTGCAGCTTCTATAACTGGAGTAGATGCAAAAAAATTTGGTCAGTATGCTAATGAGACACCAACCCTTTATAACCAAAAATATTCTTGGAGACATATGCCAACCACAGTTCACAAAATTTTGTTCCATTGGGAACAAATAATTCAGCACAATATGCTTCCAATTGGAGATCTCTCAGAAGAAGCGCAAGAAAAAAGGAACAAAGACTACAGATTCTTTCGCGAGCACAATGCAAGAAAAATTTCCAGATATTATACTAATGAAGATCTTAATAATATTTTGTTGTGCACATCAGACCCGTATATGTCCAGTATTCGACAAAAATGGAAATCAACCTCATTAGAGTTAGATGAAGAAGCTAAACAACTACTGCAAAATGAAAATCAAAGCTATTTGGAAGAAATTTTTACTAATATTGTTTAATTAATACTAGTTTAAAGATTATAATTTGTTTCTAATTTTAGTATAAATTTTTATTAATACATTTAAATAAAATATATGTGCACTTTAAATCAATAGTAAAAGTTTACTAAAAATTTTATCGATGTTGTGTTCTGTATATAATATATCCAAATGGTATTGATATTGTTGGGAATTTCAGTGTTATTTTTCAGTTTAATCCTCACAAGAATTAGCTTTCTTCCAAAAAAAACCTACCTTTGGCCCCTGTGAATATTGAGACTAAATAAATGTCAGGGGCCAAATGTTGGCATTTTCTGACCAAAATTAAGTTTAGGAATAATAAATAAGTATTGGTTGTAAAATACGATTGAGGAAAATAAGAAATTATAAAAAAATACCTATTTAAAATGTAAAAATATTCAACTTTTACATGGAAACTCAACAAAAAATTAAAATGCATTTTAACTTCACATTACTTACGTTCCTATCGGTCGATTTTTACGTTTGAACACGCAAATTGAAGCTTAAAGTCCCTCCTATTGAACAAAACAAATTGCGTAAAAAAATACCAATCCGGTCAAAAGTTATAGAGTTTTGACCGCTATCTCGCGAAATTGACCACTGTGCCCCGGTTTTATTAATCCAGACCCGTTGAATTACTTTTAGGGGCGGATTTATATCATCAGCTAATTTTGGGCGGAATTCGTCGTGATATTTTAGGGACATTGCTGGCTCAGAATACCGTATTTGGATGGATCGTTACGGGATCTATTCGAGAATCACGTGTGCAAGTGTATGCGACTACAGTAGGGATTGCTGCAGGGGACGATTTGAATAAAAATTTGCTTCGCTTTTGGGAACTTGAGGAAACCCCTAAAACGAAAATATTATCACCGGCTGATAAATTTTGTGAGGACAATTTTAGGAGAACTACGCGACGGCGACGGCAGATATGTGGTGACGCTACCCTTTAGGCCGGAATTTCCTCATTCTTTTAATTTAGGCTTTTCAAGACGGGTTGCTATGGCACAATTCTTGAAAAATGAGTCCTCACTTTTGCGGAAGCCCAATGTTAAGGCATTATATGATAGTGTTGTTAAGGAGTATTTGAGTTTGGGTCATATGAGGCCTGTAGTACGTGCTTTTACTGGTCCTTCATTCTCCTGTTATCTTCCTCATCACCCGGTATTTAAGCCGGATAGCTAAACTACGAAATTGCGTGTCGTATTTAATGCATCAAATAGAACCTCTAATGGAAGTAGTTTAAATGATTGCCTTTATGTGGGGCTCACTTTGCAATCAGATTTAGTTCTACTTATTCTGCGTTGGAGGCTATTTCGATTTGTTTTTAATTGCGATATTACTAAGATGTATAGACAAATTCGGTTGGATTCTGCTCATACGCCATATCAGCGTATATTTTTTTCGATCTTCTCCGGCAGAAGACGTAAAGACGTATGAATTGCAGACTGTGACTTTCGGTGTTAACTGTGCTCTTTATCTAGCGATACGGACACTTTACAGCTCGCAGAAGACTCAGAGACGGAGTACCTTCTAATATATTGCGCAAGGATATGTACGTTGACGACGTATTGACAGGGGCTCATGATGTTTCGTCTGTATTGAAGGCACGAAATCAGCTTATACCTGCTTTGTCTTCAGCTAAATTTGAGTTAAGAAAATGGACTTCGAACGACATTGAAGTTCTAAAAGGCCTTCCTTCGGAATATCTTGTGGATTCTAAACTTTTAGTACTTGTTGAATCTAGTAACTCGAAAATATTGGGTATTCAGTGGAATGCTCAATTCGACTTTTACTTTCGTGAAGAGCCTATAGCCGAGAGGGCGCGTTACACAAAAAGGGAAGTGTCTATAATCGCCAAATTGTTTGATCCTGTAGGATGGATAGGTCCGGTAATCATTACTGCTAAGATAATTATGCAGAGTATCTGGCGAGATAATATTGACTGGGATGATTTTTTAGTCCCTTCTACGGACAGGGAATGGAGAAAATTTGTCACTATGCACCTGGGACATTAGTGGAACTTCATGTTTTTTCTGATGCCTCAGAAAAAGCATACGCGAGGGTGATTTATGTTCGTGTCGAAGCATGTGACCAAATCTATACTTGTTTGCTCTCTTGCAAAACTAAAGTGGCTCCAATAAAATCTATTTCCCTATCTCGCTTGGAACTTTGCGGTGCAGTGTTGGCCTCAGAGCTGTTAAAAGCCGTTATTGGAGCGATTGATATTCCGATAAGGCAAGTGTATTGTTGGACAGATTCCACTATTGTTCTGTGTTAGTTGAGAAAAACACCGGATAGCTGGACAACGTTTGTGGCTAATAGGATTTGTCGGATTCAGGAGAATGTAGGGAAGCATAGTTGGTATCATATTGGATCGGAAGAAAATCCAGCGGATTTAGGCAGTTGGGGACTTTCGCCCTCAGATCTGGCTAAGAGTGAACTCTGGTGGCACGGACCCACGTGGCTTCGTGAGCCTAAGTCTCAGTGGAAGATTCATGATCTCTCCCCGTTGGACACAGATGTCGAAGCTAGAGCTGTTAGAGCACACGTCTCTTTTTTTTCGAATTATGGGGATATTCTTGACTGGTTTTCTAAACATGACCGCGCTCTTAGGGTAATTGCTTACATGTTTCGATTTTTTGTTATGACACATGCTTCGCTTAGAGGCAAACAATCTTTTGATTCTTCTACCATTTCAAGTGATGAGATTACAAAGGTTCGATTGCGTTTAGCAATTTTGGCTCAGAAGGTTCATTTTGTGGAAGAATATAAATCTCTTTTAGCAGGAGAAAACATTTCATCGAAAAGTTCGCCTAGTTCACTTTTAGATGATAAAGGTCGTTTGGTAAAATCGCCATCTTCGTCTTACACGGAGAAACATCCAATTATTTTACCTTATTCGTGTCTGCTTACTGTTCTTTTAGGGGAATTTGTGCATTTAATTTCTATTCATGGCGGCAATCAGCTGATGTTGAGGATTATGCGCATCGAATATTGGGTGCCTCGACTCAAGGTTCTAGTACGTACTATAATAAATCGTTGTAAGCGTTGTGTATTAAAAAACGCTCATGTTCTCAGATAGTGGCAGCTTTACCTCCGGAATGCACTACTTTAGAGCGGCCTTTTACCACTACGGGTGTTGAATGTTGTAGGTCCCTTTGATCTGAAAAGTTTCACTGGTAGATCCTGCCGGATAACGAAGGGCTATGTGTGCATCTTCGTTTGTTTTTCCACTTAAGCAGTCTATTTAGAAGCAACGACTGATTTAACGTCAGATTCGTTTTTGGCAGCATTACATCGGTTTATTGCTAGACGTGGTTGTCCACTGACAATATTTTCTGATAATGGAACCAATTTTGTAGGAGCTTTTCGTGAGATTGAGAGAGATTTTCGTACTTTTCTGACGGAGAGCCGGGCTCGACTGTGCTCTACTTTTGCCGTTTAGGGCCTTTCATGGCGGTTTATCCCGGCAGGTGCGCCTCATATGGGTGGCTTATGGGAAGCTGCTGTTAAAAGCTTTAAACTTCATTTTAAAAAGAAGGCTCAATCGGTAAAATATACCTTCGAAGAGCTTTCTACCATACTTGCGCGGATAGAGGCTTGCTTGAATTCTCGACCCTTATGTCCTATGTCTGACAATCCTAACGAGCCTGTGGCCCTGACTCCTGGCCATTTTTTAATAGGCGGTCCAATATTGGCACCACCGGAACCATCTATTTATGAGTCACCTATAGGTTTAGTGAATCGATATCGCAAAATGAAGGCATTTTCCCATGATTTCTGTCGACGATGGAAAGAGGAATATCTTCATAACTTGCATGAACGCTATAAATGGAAATTTCTTGACAGGAACATAACCGTAAACGACTTGGTTGCTATTTGTCACGAACAGTTATCTCCAACTTCCTGGAAATTAGATCGCGTAATTAGGACGTATCCAGGAAGTGATGATCATGTGCGCGTCGCCGACGTTCGCACAGAAAACGGGGTTGTGGAATGACCAATCACAAAACTGGTCATTTTGACCAATTAACTTGTAATTACCATGTATTAACCCACCTTATTTCCTAGTATTATGGCCACCTTGTCAACCATTTATGAAGATGCCCTGCTAGATGATTACAAAAAGGCGATGGAGGTAGCAGATCCGATAACTGAAGCACCCTGCACCATACCTTCGACAACGGCTTCCATGGCAGTCGAATCGCAGCAACCTGAATCCCTTTCCATAGTGGATGAATTTGTCGCTGTGGTACCGGCATCAACGGATCCTGCACCAACTGGATCCTCCAGCTTAGTGGACAGCTCTGGCCCAAAAAATTATTTAATAATAATAAAGGGATAGGCTCCAGTGCGCTCAACTGCAGCCTCTGCAAAAAATCTCACCCTTTAAGAGCGTGCTTTCGGTTCGGCAGCTTGTCCATGAGAAGAAATTGCGTCACGTGCTGATTTGGGGCCATTGCTCACGTTGTTTGGCCAGCAATCACATGTTAAATGACTGTCGAAGCGTCCGAAAGTGCAACAAATGTCAGGGAGATAATAATACCCTGCTGCATTCCCCGAAGCGTGTTAAAGAAAAGGGCACCAAAAAGTATAAGAAATCGAAGAACATTGTGCCATCACATATGGTCAGTGTAACCTCGTTACTACTGCACCATGTGGTGAATTTCTCGCGGACCTTGCAGGCGAAACTTATTCTAGGGGGCCGGCAGATACAGGTTCGTGCGGTAATAGACCTCTGCTGTAGCGTCAGCTACATCAGCGAACAGCTGATTAAAAAATTAAATATTCCTGTTGCGGGGTCCTATTGCCGTATAACCATTCGATCGTTGTATGATCCCTTAAAAAGAATTTCCCTGACAGCAAAAGTTTCAAAAATGCGGGGTATAAGAACCCCAATGGAGAACGTGTCAGAGGTTGCGCGGGAGCATTTTCCCGGCTTGCAGTTGGCGGATCCGACCTTTTACCACTTAGGTCAGGTCGCGCTGGTTCTCGGTCCAGAGCTAAGTTCCTAAATCATTACGGGAAAAAGTTATTCTTGTCCGGGCTGTTCACTAGCTCAGTACACAATTTTTGGATGGGTTATATCTGGCCAATCGCCTATATAACTCAGTCCTAATTGTTCTACGATAATCAGTTCATGGGTCTGCACAAAACCATCCCTTAGTTGGGTTCAGTTTATGGATCTGTTGTAAAAACCATATGTTTTTTAATTTGGAAAAAATAATACAATAAAAAAAGAACATTCATTGATTAAATTACTTCTCATGTTTATTGCATCTAACTTTGTTATTGCAACGCGGCCGGCAATGTTTATGTTGTACTGTTCGGGTTTTTAATTAATCATAAATTTTATGTAATTCCTAATTTGTCACTCTGGTGACTTTGATAAAATCTAAATTCTACTCCTGTTAAGAACATACATTTGTTTATTCATTTTATTATTATTGTTAAGAACATACTTTAATATATTTAAACATATTTATATACATTTATTCTGCTTGACCTAATTCTAGTGCATTAACCAATTGCTTACACAATATATAGTTTCATTTTTTGTTTAATTGCTTACTGCACAATTCCTTTAATATTTTGTTAATCGCATACACAGCATTTTAAGTTCATTAACCATTTTAATTTGTTTACTTATTTTGTTTTTAAGTTCATTTACACTATTTATAAATTAGGTCATTTTTTGTGTTAAGTTTAGCAATTTATCCATTTGTTATTATTCATAAGCTAAGCATTTTATTATTAATTAATTGTGTATAAAAGAACGTAAAAAATAAATATGATTCAGTCGTTTTAGTAATCAGAACAATTGTGTTTTATTATCTGACGGCTTCCTTCAAGTTACAAGTGCTTGTAAGGAATTTGATTGCGATTTAGAGCCAGTTCAAATTTATGTGTTTGAATTGACCACCACTAAATCTTTTTATCAACAATTTGGTGACCCCAGTTTTTGGTTAGATATTCTAAGTTTCCCCACATCAGTGGTAAGGGACTTTGATAGCCATAACAAACAAAAAACACACATCCTTTAGATTTTAGGGGCATAATACAAGGCATCAGGACACCTTGAAGTTATCAAGTTTTCAATCCACGCAACCAAGACGTTAACAGGATTTACCGGTTGTGTGTATGAGGACAAACACAGTGCTAACTGCTAGAATACTATCAGTTCCGGCAACAGCAAGTTCAACTCCTATTTTGAAAAACCCTCACGATTAGTGCAGGTCTTGACAAATCAAAAGGAGTAGCCGCAAGCGGCCAACACATACTCAAACACAAACTCAACACAACGCAATCAGTTCACAATGGCAACCATTCAGGATCTTGTGGCACAACAGGAAAAAAGGGCAGGTAATATTGAAAAAATCATTTCAATTATTAAAATGGCTCTACTCGACAGAAGAACTGAAGAATTTTTTCAAAGTAAACGGAATGAACTCGTTTCCGTATGGCAGTCATTTGAGAAAACAGAGAATAGTATTCGTAGCGATTCAATTTTGTCAAAAGAGGATCCTTATATTGTAAGGGATTTATACAAATCAACTGGTGCAAAATACAGCTCTGCAATTGAATACATTGAGTCAGAAATAAAGAAACTGACGCCTTTAAACACCAAGCCAGTGCCAACCATAAGAGAGAAGATATCAGAAGACTTTTCATCTAAACAGTATGATGCAGAAGAGAAATCAATTCATGGACTAGCTAGAAGGATAACTGATCGTATGACAGCACTTACTCGTCTGCTACATGGCTTAGACTCAATAGACGCAGATCAGCCAAAACAGTTTTATCAACTCAAATCAGACACTGCACAGTGGGGCAGAATCAAAATATTTTGGAAATAATTCAGCCATTTGAAAACGGCTAGGCCGATTGATTCAAAATTTGGCACGAGCATAGTAGAGGAGTACTTGAGCTTAAGTTTTGAAGGTGGTTACCCTCCACTTTCCAGGGATGGCGCTATGTTGTCTCAAAGTTGGGCACCTCGCTCCTGATAATTTTTCTAACGCTTGGCATTTCTTCAATTTTTGTCTGATTTTTAAATATTTTACATGGTCTTAAAGCTCTCGTAAATACCTACAAAACGGTGCTTTAAACTGCATGTTTATGTTTAAAAATGATCGAGTTATAAGCATTTTAAAATTAAAATTTTTGTTTTTTTCCATACCCTGGTCCAGTTTTTTCGAAATATTGGGTACAATTTGCTGCAAATTTGTTTGAGTTTTTTACCGTAGATAGCAAACAAAATTTAAGGTTTTCTGAAAAAAATTTGAAAGTAATATTTTTTCTGGCTTAAATATAATTTTTCAATTTAAAAAATCCAAAATTATTGCATTTTTGTGTATTTTAGCCTAAAATGGGACACTAATCTAATTTTTTAGATAAAAAAAAAATTTTCTTAAGGAATATATAAAAATTTTTTATTTTTATTAAAGCTAACTATATGTGTGTACGTTTAAACCAAATTTCGTATAAAACTGATCATTCTTGTAGAAGATGTAAGTCTTTCAACTTGACCTATTTTACATCGAAATTTTGAATTTACCCCATATTTTCTAAAATCCCAACGCTGGGATCGGAAAAAGAAGAATACTATAAAAAAGCTATATATACTCCAAATTGTTTCAAAAAGTATTTCGTGAGCCCTAGTCCATATGTGGACTTTATGGGCAAAAGAGTAAAAAATTCCAATTTTGGGATTTTTCGTCTTTATTTTGGGCATTATGGGATTTCCTTTAGCTTAATGTTGCAGATTTTTTACCGTTTGATTTTAGTTAACAAACTACATATGCACGAAAATTTTATCTGATTTGCTTAATTAATAAAAGTTTTATAGCATATTTAATATTTTTACTTTTCTCAAATTGGACCGTTTTTACCATAATTTTTCGAAATTTTCGGAGCTCAGCAACGAATATTAAAATTTTGTTCCATTTTTTTATTTTTTTTATGCATGTGAATAAAGATGACGCAATTTCCTATTAAATAAAAAAAGATTAACCTCAATATCATTCTTACGTGCAAAACTATGCGTTCTTAAATATGAGTGTTTCAATATGTATCTCACTTTTATACATTTATGTTACGGAAGTAAAAATTTTCATGCCTGTGTAAAAAATTGTGTAAAAAAACAATTATACCTGAATAGAGGATAACCAAGAGGCATATCTTAAATTAATAATCTTTATAAAAAACATCAGATAAAAAATAAAATTTTCTGTTAATTTTTATTTACGAAAAGTCGTTAAAAGTATTTTTTATTTCCTTAAAATTATTATTTATTTTCTATAAAATAATCTGTCATATCATTATGCATGTCTGAAAGATAAAGTAAATCCTTTAATTCTGTTTTGTTAGAAGGTGAAGAAGCCTCATAATTAATCCAACGTTTTCTCATTGATGAGAGTACAGGATCAGAAGATAACAATAGGCTATAGAAAATGCCTTCGGTTTATGACTGCCTAGAACATTTTCAAGAACTGAATATTTGAATGTACTTGAAACCGCAGTTTCTTGCTTCTTGGGCTTCTTCTGTTAATTCCCCAAGAGGAAGAATATTCGATTCTATAATTGTTTTACCATGACATAATATTTTATGTACTGTGGGCGTCATATCCCTCCATGGATATAGGGAAACGAGTAGCTGAGATATTTTTGCTGTATATTCTCCAAAGCGAAAAGAATTCATTTGAGTTTTGCTATTAATTGCCATTAAAACTACGTTAACCATTCTAAGCAACTCTTTGTCAATTCCAGTTATGTTTGAAGTAGTTTCAAAATCCCCAAAAAATTTTCTTGCAGTATTTCCGTCGTTAGTGTTGCCTCCACTGCGAAGAGGCTTATCAATTATTAACCCCGTTTGTACTCTAAACTCTTCTTGGATTCTACTTTTCTCAGAAGCTCTTAGAGCTTTTAGTTCATCATTGTTTTTTGTTTTTTTTTGTTTTTTTTTTTTTTGTTATTAAATTTTCTGTCGTACTTCTGTATTTTAAGTCGTATGTAATATGCAGAAAATGCTCCAAAAATCTTATTCTAGCATGAAGGGGGGATATTCCGAAAGATAGAACTTCTTCGTTGACTACGTTGGTTTTTTTTTATCTGAGAATTCTGATTTCTTCTGATCACATATGGAACATTTCCAATAAGAAGATGTGTTAGTTATAGCGTTACTAACTTTTCCATCAATCATTGTTAAACTAAGTTGAAAGGATATGTTAACACAGTATTCTTTTATTTTTATTGATATTGGTTCCAATGATCTTATTTCGTCTTTGATATGCTCGACTAATTTTTTTGTCGTAGAATTTGATTCCTTTACATACTCAAAACAAATAGGCCTACAAAAATTTTTGGATCCTGGGGTTGTGTTTTTCCACATATCTTCAAAAGTGTTTGCACGTACTGATGAAGATGCAACCAGTGAGTATGAACGAATTCTTAGTGGTACTAAGGATGCCATGAATATGCTCTTAAAATCTATTGTATATTTTTGTTTGTACTCAGGAAGGGCTGATATTCCATCACATCCCCACTTACACATTAGTACTACATCGCAGTTTTTAACCTTTTCTAGTTGGTCAGTAGAAAAATCTGAAATAATCCGTGACGCCGTATTTTCTAGCAAAGAAGATAGTCCAATAGAAGCTTTCGTTTCATCAACTGTTATTGGAGATGGCATAATCGCTTTCTTTTTTTCTTGAATAGACTTATATGATGGTAATATTGCATGTCCTTTCTCAAAAAAAGCTTTTCTCAAAATTTTGTACTTATTTCGGCTTATTTTCATTTCCAACATCAGAGCAATAGCTTCTTCCTCCGTAAAATTTGACTGCGATGTCGGAGTAGGTATGCTGTTAACAATTCGTTTCAACCGTTTTGGAGATGCGCTGGGAAGAATATTGGCGATGTGCACTGCCTCGGAAGGCTGATTTTCTTTTTTTTAGCAATTCTTTGAACGTATCGCAAACTTCATCTTTTGAAACTGAAGCAAGTTTTTCGGTTAACCTTTTTTTCTTAGACTTCGAACATAAGTCATCATAAGATTTGCAGGGAGCTTCACATAATGCGATGTAGGTTGAGAATTTCGCAACAGTATCCATCCAAGTAAGATACTTTACTTTAAACTTATTTTTGTTTCCGCGAACTGATTTCATTTTTTGATCAAATAATTTTAAAAATTTTCCAGTTTTGCAGTACCACTGACATCAACTCTGCAGTTGTATGTAGCCTTAATAAATTTTTTCATGGCCTTAATTCTATTAAGTCCTTTTGTAGCATCAGTCCACAAAAAAGAACACAATGTCTCAAACTTCAATGTGATCGGCATGATGTTTTTTTTTAAATATGATATCTATTGTATTTATGCAAATATTTATATGCGTGTTCAGGTCATCGAACAGTTGGGTACCTAAAGAAGCAAAGCAGCTAGCTAAAAATCAAAAAAGGCATTTAGGTAAGACATAATTAGTCATAGGTCATCCTAAAACGAACACCTGCCCCATTATTTTTAACCCTTACATTTTTAACCCTTTTTCAGGTATAATATATATATATATATATATAATATAGGCATGAAAATTTTTACTTCCGTAACATAAATGTATAAAAGTGAGATACATATTGAAATACTCATATTTAAGAACGCATAGTTTTGCACGTAAGAATGATATTGAGGTGAATCTTTTTTTATTTAATAGGAAATTGCGTCGTCTTTATTCACATGCATAAAAAAAAAAATAAAAAAATGGAACAAAATTTTAATATTCGTTGCTGAGCTCCGAAAATTCGAAAAATTATGGTAAAAACGGTCCAATTTGAGAAAAGTAAAAATTTAAATATGCTATAAAACTTTTATTAATTAAGCAAATCCGATAAAATTTTCCGTGCATATGTAGTTTGTTAACTAAAATCAAACGGTAAAAAAATCTGCAACATTAAGCTAAAGGAAATCCCATAATTCCCAAAATAAAGACGAAAAATCCCAAAATTGGAATTTTTTACTCTTTTGCCCATAAAGTCCACATATGGACTAGGGCTCACGAAATACTTTTTGAAACAATTTGGAGTATATATAGCTTTTTTATAGTGTTCTTCTTTTTCCGATCCCAGCTTTGGGATTTTAGAAAATATGGGGTAAATTCAAAATTTCGATGTAAAATAGGTCAAGTTGAAAGACTTACATCTTCTACAAGAATGATCAGTTTTATACGAAATTTGGTTGAAACGTACACACATATAGTTAGCTTTAATAAAAATAAAAAATTTTTATATATTCCTTAAGAAAATTTTTTTCTATCTCAAAAATTAGATTAGTGTCCCCTTTTAGGCTAAAATACACAATGCAATAATTTTGGATTTTTTAAATTGAAAATCGTATAATTTTTAAGCCAGAAAAGATATTACTTTCAAGGTTTTTTCAGAAAACCTTAAATTTTGTTTGCTATCTACGGTAAAAAACTCAAACAAATTTGCTGCAAATTGTACCCAATATTTCGAAAAAACTGGACCAGGGTATGGAAAAAATCAAAAATTTTAATTTTAAAATGCTTATAACTCGATCATTTTTAAACATAAACATGCAGTTTAAAGCACCGTTGTGTAGGTATTTACGAGAGCTTTAAGACCATGTAAAATATTTAAAAATCAGACAAAAATTGAAGAAATGCCAAGCGTTAGAAAAATTTTTAGGAGCGAGGTGTCCAACTTTGAGACAACATAGCGCCATCCCTGGAAAGTGGAGTGTAACCACCTTCAAAACTTAAGCTCAAGTACTCCTCTACTATGCTCGTGCCAAATTTTGAATCAATCGGCCTGGCCGTTTTCAAATGGCTGAATTATTTCCAAAATATTTTGATTCTGCCCCACTGTGCACTGTGAAAAATTTCTGGACTCAAGTTCAAGATTTATATGACGACATGTGGCAAAAGACTGGAGATCTATCAAAGGTGGGACTACATCAAGATAAATTCGATGCCCTGGAAGACTTGGTTCAACATTATCTAGTTAAACTTGCAGTATTAACAGACAAATGCAATGAGGGTGCAACTCTTGCGCCACGTCTGGGAAGTGACATGACAGTACACAGTTCACTGCCCCTTCCAAAGGTAACGATTCCTCAATTTAATGGCGACTGTTTAAAGTGGCGTCAGTTCTATGAACTTTTCTTAGAAATAGTAGACAAGCAGTCTCTCCCGAATGTCCAAAAAATGTGGTATCTCAAAACCAATTTATCGGGGGAGGCTGGCAAACTTATAAGCCACCTAACTCTAACAGAAGAAAATTACAAAACGGCATGGACCCTTCTTCAGGAGCGTTACAACAATAAACGGATTCTTGTAGCCACGCTAGTAGAAAGGATCCTGAGTCAACCAAAAGGAATATTATCTACTGCATCAATCAAGACTCTTCATGATACAACAAAAGAATGCATGTTAGCACTTAACAACTTGAATATCGACACATCCGCTTGGGATGCCCTACTAAAGGCCGGGGCACATAGAATACGTCATACGTTAAACTTTGACAAATTCAACTAAAGTCAAAGTAACGACGGATGAGGTTGGCACAATAAATACTTTGCTGACGGGTGTTAAACCAAAGCTTGCTCTCTATTTTTATTCACTTTTAAATTTAATTTGTATTTTATTCACTTTTTAAATTAATTAAATTTTTATTTTATTGTTTGCCACCAAAATTGGTTTATTAAAATCACAAAACACAATTGAAACACAGCAAGAGAAACAGAGAAGAAGAAGCAGTTGATAGTTGTCAAAGTATTCAAAAGTTAAAAGTTGACCAACTTTCGTACTTTGCGTTGACGGACACGTATTGATTGTGACAACGCTCATTAGAAAACATGTATTTTAACTTACTTGTCAGTTGAGTTTGTCAAAGTTTAACGTATGACGGATTCTATGTGTCCCGGCCTTAATTCAAATAATGATGAAAAAATTAGATCACACTCTTTACATTCGGTTTATATAATCCTTATCGAAACCGAAGGAGGTGCCCACTATTAGAGAATTATTTTCATTTTTGGAGATGCAATTCGAATCAATGGAGTCAACTGGTAAAACATTAATTACCCATCAAGGTTCCAGTAAGGTTGTTTCCTCTATTGCTTCAGTGGAGAATAACAGCAATTACAAACTATGCAATAATGGTAAGCACCGCATTTATCATTGCAAACAATTCATGGCAATGACAGAAAGTGAAAGACTCAAATGGGTACAACAACAGAAAATATGTGTGAACTGTTGTAAGTCTGATCATTTGGCCAAGACTTGTACTTATGGCAACTGTAAAAAATGTAATAACAAGCACAACACGTTACTACATTTATCAAAAAAATTTTAAGTCTCATCAATAGCCTCAAAGCAAACGCCACCCACAAAGCACGATGTTAAACCAGCCAATACAGCCGCAGTCTCCTCAGCATCAACAGAAGACAAGAAAAACGTAATTTTAGCCACAGCAAGGGTTATTATCAAGGCGGCAAATGGAATTTCAGAAGAATTTAGGGCTGTACTGGATTCAGGTTCACAAGTGAATATAGTGACTGAAAGGCTCGTAAGAAGGTTATCGCTTAAAACAACAGAGACCACTTTGTCCATTGACGGAGTTGGAAGAATTCAAAAAAAGGCATATCACCGCGTAAATATGAAAATGATGTCTCGTAATCTTGAATTTTCGACTAACTTGGAAGCCTTTGTGTTACCAACAATTATACCAGCACAGCCAAATCATAATTTAGATGTTTCTAATTGGAAAATTCCACAGGACATTCATTTGGCAGATCCCAATTTTAATACACAAGGAAAAATTGATATTCTTCTCGGTGCGGAGTTTTATTTTAGTCTAATACAACCTGGTACCATAAAGATTTCGAATGATCATCCTATACTTCAAAATACTTCGCTTGGCTGGATTGTAGGCGGCTTACTCAAACAACTCACAATTGATTTCCCATCTACAACGTTAACATGTGCGGTTGTTGACGGTGAAACCTCATTAGAAAAAGCAATTGAACAACTATGGAAACTCGATGAGGTAGAGTCAAATGAAAAAATAATGTCTCCAGCAGAAAATCTGTGTGAATCTCACTTCAATCAGCACGTTTAGATGGACTTAAGTGGTCGTTTTATTGTCAAACTTCCGTTTAGTGAAAATCCAGCAGCATTGGGGCATTCTCATCAAATGGCATACAATAGATTCATTAGTCTAGAGCACCTGCTACAGAAAAATACAAATATGTAAGGTCAGTACATTAAATTCATAAGGGAATATGAAAATTTAGGACACATGGAAAAGGTCAACTTGGATAACATATCAAATCCAAAATACTTTATTCCACATCATTGTGTTCTAAAACCTGACAGCACAACAACAAAACTCAGAGTAGTTTTCGATGCTTCAGTCCAGACAACCATCAATACCAGTTGATCATATGGAGAGAAAATCCTTCATTACCAATTAATTATTATAGGCTTAATACAGTAACATACGGCACACGAGCAGCTCCTTATAAAATCAATGATTCTAATTCTGAAACTTGATAGTTCACATCAGTAGAATTATTGAATGATGAACTGTCATAACCCGACAAATACCATCCATATTGGTTAGGGAGTAGTTGCGATTTTGCACATAATTATTGTCAGTTTCAGAGATACGAACATGGCCAACGTTAAAGGAAGCAAAAACTAACGAGTGGTGGGAAAGAAATGAGCGTTGAACCTGACCAGTTTACTTAGAAGAAAAAAATCTAAAAGCGATGTTGTGTTATGTTGATAGAAATTTATAAGCGTTTGTGCTATTAGATAAGTTATTATTGAAATCTCATACTTTTCATAAATGTCGCCTACTGTGTGCTCAAAAATATCTAAATTGCCTCGTGGTAAATAAACAACTCCAAATAAAATACTGATACCGTCAACGTTAAATTCAATAAAAAGAAGTTCACATTCAGCATAATGTGATACTACTGCGACTTGTTTTTATCGATCATTTTTGCAAAAACTGTAATTCGTTATGTTTACGGAATTATTTGAGACATGCGGTTTAAGCGTATTTAAGTGTCAGGTACTGCGAATATGTCAAATAATGATCCCTACATAATGTTACTTAATTCATTAAATTTACCAGATAAATTTACTTTAAATATTTTAAATAAAAAGTACTTTTTAATATATATAAAAAAATATTTCCTCAAAAAAGTCACATGACTTTTCGACATAAATTGAAACTTGGCAATCAGAAGGCGCTTATATTACTTTCCTATCTTATTTGTGTTTTTTTAATATACATATTTAAGCAAAATCATTTAATTAATATTATGATATCCATAGCAAAAAAAAAAAAAAGAAACAACAAATCTTAAAATATTTTGCAAACATCTCTAAATTCTACTTGCTTAAAATAAAAAGGAATTTCAATAAAACACTATATAAATAATAAAATGTAAATAAAATTTAAGAGAATAAGAAAATTGTTATCATTAAAAAATATTAAAAAACAATTCGTTTGTGTTTTATTAAGTGTAAAATTGTGCTTTTAGCTTTATAAATGATAAAGAAAATTATGGCAAATATTAACTTTGTTGGTGAGCTTGTCAATATATATATAAAATTTAGTTGCGAAATAAGAGTGAGAAAAGTTTTAATAATAGTGGAAAATTTTGGTGAATTGTACAAATTATTTGCTCGTTTTACTTGTAGTTGAATTGAATAAACGTTATTTGAAACAAGACACACACGCATATCAAAAGTTTTAATTTGATTTTAATAAAATTTAAAAAAGTGTTAGTAAAACGTTAATGTTTGTATGTTAATATTCATAATTGTTTAAGTTCTGTAAACGGTGTGTTGGAGAAACAAGTGTAATAAAATTATTTAATGTAGTATATGTGAGTAACTGTATGTGTGCAGTTAATTATTACACTAAAAATATATTTTAATTTTCATTGAACATTGTTGTCCTCTACAATAAAAAATGTATGCATTTATTTTGGTGTGAATATTTTTTGATTATTTTGTTTATCATATTGTTTTCTTTCACTGTAAATCTATGGAAATGGCAAAGGGCAAATGGTATTTTTTATTTAGTTTACTAGGTGAAGGGAATGAAAATTTTTCTTCTCTCACTCTCTCTCTCTCTCTCTCTCTCTTTTTTCTAGTATTTGTAGGAAAAAATTATATAAAATTTAATGGTGTTTCTAGTTTAAAATTAACTATCTTTTGAAATTTAATACTTTAAAGCGCTTTGCATTAACAAAATTGTTTTAATTGATTATCATTGAAGCCTAGCTATAAAAGCTTGAAAGCAATATATTTATTTATAAAAATAATGTGTGTTTGTATGGTATTTTCAAAATTAATTAATTATAACTGAAATACAAAAAACGTAAAATAAAAAACGTAATAAAGAGAATTGCAGAAGAAAACATGGCTCGCTATCCACTTGGATCTCAAATGCTAAAAGAAAATTTCTATATGGATGACGGTCTCGGTGGTGCTGATAGCTTAAGTACAGCGGTTGAAACTCAAAGGGAACTTATAGCTATTTTGAAAAAACACGGATTCAACCTAAGGAAATGGTGTTCAAATACTTCTAGATTACTGAAGGATATACCACATAGTGATCGAGAAATCAACTTAGATTTCAATGACAATATAAGCAAAACAATAAAAACATTGGGATTATATTGGATGCCTCAAACCGATCAATTTTGCATTAAGGTAAAAACTAACCATCTTCAAGTAATATCAAAACACACAGTTACTTCCGAGCTCGCAAAACTATTCGATCCCCTTGGTCTCCTTGCTCCTATTGTTGTGAAAGCAAAGATATTTATTCAACAATTGTGGCAACTTACACTAGATTGGGATGAACCATTACCTCAGAGGCTCTGTGCTACTTGGAATACATTTCGAAGTGATTTGGAAAGTCTCAACAATTTCAAAATATCTCGACATATATTTTATGACGAGACTCCAATAAAAACACAATTACATGTGTTCGCAGATGTATCGGAAAAGGCCTTTGGCGCGGCTGTGTATATTCGTTCTGTTACAAAGGATGGAAGAGT
Organism: Cistogaster globosa; assembly: GCA_937654795.1. Lineage (NCBI taxonomy): Eukaryota > Metazoa > Arthropoda > Insecta > Diptera > Tachinidae > Cistogaster > Cistogaster globosa. The sequence continues at coordinate 88,601,858 of OW569403.1, forward strand.
AGCTGTGCGATTGCTTTGTGCGAAATCAAGAGTGGCTCCTTTGAAACAACAAACGCTACCTCGGCTAGAGCTGTGTGGCGCAGTAGTAGCAGCTCAACTTGCTAACAGGGTAAAAATCGACTTAAAGTTTCAAGATCGGACTATGTTTCTATGGACCGATTCCGAAATAGTGCTTTCCTGGATAAAATCACAATCGTCTTTATATAAAACATTCGTCGCTAATAGGGTATCAACTGTACAAACATTAACATTGCCAGAACAATGGAGACATGTACAATCGAAAGATAATGCTGCCGACATTTTATCCCGAGGTCTTCAACCATCAGATCTGTCTAAATGTGGATTATGGTTTCATGGGCCAGTATTTCTTCATAGATAAGAAGAGCTGTGGCGGGCGGAAGTATCTCCTCAACATATTATTCCAAACAACATGGAATTAAAAAAGGTAGTTACTGCAGCAATAGTAACGACGGACATCGTTTAGAAGATTGCAAAGGATTTTGGCATATGTGCTCAGATTCACAAGAAACTTTCGAATGTCAAATACGCAGCGACCAAAAAATATATCACCTATTCCTAAGGAGCTAGACGACTCCCTTCTTTTAATTATTCATGCCATACAAGCTTCAGATTTTGCAGTCGAAATGAAACAATTGAAAGGCAACAAACAAATAAGCAACCATAGCTCTATCAGCAGTTTATCACCATTTTTAGATGAGGGAGGCATTATTCGCTTAGGAGGAAGATTGAAACATTCCAATTTACAACCAGACGCAAAGCACCCAATAATATTACCATATAACGATCCCTTGGTAAAATTATTATTTACAATGACGCATGAATAGTACAAGCACTGTGGAACTCAAGCACTTCTAAGTACAATAAGGCAAAGGTTTTGGCCAATAAAAGGAAAGATAACAGCACGATCAATTATTCAAAAATGCATAAGGTGCACTAGAGCGCGACCGCAACTATATCAACAGGTAATGGGTAATCTACCAAAACAAAGAGTAGTTCCTGCTAGACCATTTATAAACTCTGGTGTAGACTATTGTGGCCCATTTTGGGTACACTACAAAGTCAGGGGTAAAAGACCAACCAAGGCTTACATAGCTGTGTTCTGCTGTTTTGCAACAAAGGCAGTCCACTTGGAGCTTGTGTCTGACTTATCAACTGAATCGTTCATTGGGGCTCTTAAACGATTTATTGCTCGTCATGGGCACTGTCAAAATATTTATTGTGATAATGCTACGAATTTTGTCGGAGCAAAAAATAGTTTGGCAGAATTATCTAAAAACATATATTCAGACAAGGCACAGGAAGTGGTCATTTCAGCTTCCAGCTCAAAGGGCATACAATTTCACTTTATCCCACCGAGAGCACCACATTTTGGAGGCCTATGGGAAGCTGCAGTGAAGTCCGCAAAACATCTCTTAGTACGCAGTGTATCAACTGAAGCACTAACCCATGAAGAATTAGAAACAATTATCATCGAAATCGAAGCAATTTTGAATTCTCGCCCTCTCACTCCACTATCAAACGATCCAAACAGTCTTGAAGCATTGACACCGGGTCATTTTCTCATCGGTGAAGCACTACCATCGCAAGTAGACAGCAGAGCTGATACTCTTAAGACGTCCAGCATATCACACTGGAAGTTAATCTCACACATAAAACACCAATTCTGGAAAAGGTGGTCAGCAGAATATTTACATGAACTCCAACAACGTCACAAATGGAAGCAAAAGATCAGCAATCTCAAAACGGGAGATATGGTTATCATCAAAGAAGATAACCTTCCTCCGATGAAATGGCCTCTAGGAAGAATTCTAAATGTGTTCACTGGTGATGACGGTGCTGTAAGAGTGGCTGAAGTAAAAACATCAACAGGGGTATTTAAGCGACCCATTCACAGGCTGGCTCTACTATTTCCAGAAAATGAAATAGAAGTCCCAACAGAAATAAAACCAGCACTAGGACGATCTTTGTCCAGGAAAGACGAAAAGGATACCATCCCAACAAAAAGATTCAAGGCTTCAAATAACCCGATAATACTAACTGCATTATTATCACTATTCCAAATGCCTATGGTGCTGTGCAATAACTTGATAGTTACACCATTTCAGAATGACCCAGGGTTGTATTTCGAAGGACTAGGAAAGGTGAAACTAAATACGGCGGAATGGAAAGTGTTAGTGTATTACGATTTAATGCCATTTTATTCAGAAATAAAATCCTTTTCATCAGGTTTGCAAACTTTACAGCAACTGTGCCCTGTAATGCAACAACACTCGATGTGCAATATCTTGGTGAACAACATCAAGCAAATCAAAAATGAATTACTCCAAGATGAAGAATTATTTTCCAACAGACGTTTTAAAAGATCTCCATTTAACATAGTTGGCACTATTGCCCGTTCACTTTTTGGTGTTCTTGATGCAGACTACGCAGAAGAAATGTCAAGGACTATTAACAAGGCCAAAATCGAACACGGCCACATAACTAGTCTTTTAAAAAATCAAACATCAATAATTGATTCAACCATCAACGTCATTAAACAGGATGAAGTTAATACTCGGAATAAAATAAATGAGATCTTAGAAATGGTTGAGCAAAACAAAAACGAAGTAGCTAAGGATTTTCCCAACTAAACAACTCGCAACTTGTTGGAATTCTGTCAACTCACTTGGCATTAACAGCAATAAATCTACAGAGAATAGAGGCCGAAATCATTAATGTACTTACTGATACTCATAATGGAAAAATAAGCCCTGTTTTATTGTCTCCTAATCAATTAAAAGAGGAGATTACTGTCATCAAGGCTAATCTCCCAGCGTCACATACTCTAGTTAATCAGCAGTTCTTTGAGCTGTTTAAAATAGTACCAGTTCCAACAATAAAAAATAATACTTTAATCGCCATCAAACCAGACAAATCATACCTAGCTACAGATGTACATAGAGAGGAATATATGCTTCTCAATTCAGAGGACGTAGCAAATTGCATCAAAGCCAAGGAGGACGAATATATTTGTAAAAATCAGCAGTCCAAACGCAGAAGAAATGCAAACGCCAATCCCTGTGAGATCAATATCTTCAATAATCAATCAACAACCAATTGCAATTTTCAAAGAATCCCAGGAACAACATTTTGGAGTCAATTGAATCATAAAAATAAGTGGATCTTTGCTACTACAACGGACATTGAAGCGTCAATGGTATGTGACATGAAACCCACGCTCATCACAATTAGAAATGCAGGAATAATGAAAATTGGTTCCAATTGTGTAATGAAAAACAATTTTGTAACAATACAAGGGCATTTTGAAGCATCAAATAGTATACATACCTCCTATGTAAGACTAAAACATATCGAATCAATAAGTCGACCACAGAAAATAGAAAAGATTTTTGTTAACACTAAAGGGACTCAATACAAGGTCCACTTAGAGGAGCTGAAAAATCTACAAAAACAATTAAATAAGTCAACTCTAGAACATTTACCACAACTCATCAACGCTAAAAGTCAACATCATCACGCTGTCAGCTACACCTCGCTTATTTGTTGCATCATTATATTACTTTGCCTGCTGAGTTGGAAGATCCGTTCAAAGGTCAATAAAACATCTCAGTTCACACCCAAGCCAGCTATGAGGTCACAGTCATCAACAATATCTGTGGTAGAACCCTGAAACCAGTCGATCAATCCACCCTAGGTGCACTAAGTTCATAATTTGAACGGTGTTCAACGCGGCGGAGAATGTTAAGAACATACATTTGTTTATTCATTTTATTATTATTGTTAAGAACATACTTTAATATATTTAAATACATTTATATACATTTATTCTGCTTGACCTAATTCTAGTGCATTAACCAATTGCTTACACAATATTTAGTTTCATTTTTTGTTAATTGCTTATTGCACAATTCCTTTAATATTTTGTTAATCGCATACACAGCATTTTAAGTTCATTAACCATTTTAATTTGTTTACTTATTTTGTTTTTAAGTTCATTTACTCTATTTATATATTTCATTTACACTATTTATATATATATATATATATATTTATTTTATATATATATTTATCCATTTGTTATTATTCATAAGCTAAGCATTTTATTATTAATTAATTGTGTATAAAAGAACGTAAAAAATAAATATGATTCAGTCGTTTTAGTTATCAGAACAATTGTGTTTTATTATCTGACGGCTTCCTTCAAGTTACAAGTGCTTGTAAGGAATTTGATTGCGATTTAGTGCCAGTTCAAATTTATGTGTTTGAATTGACCACCACTAAATCTTTTTATCAACAAACAACTCCTTTAGCAAACCGTGTATTTTTTGGGAGTATTTACTTTAATGGCATTACTTAAAACCGTTAACGGTTCAACTAAACTTTGTTTTCGCCATCTTCCTTTTTTGCTTCTTGTAAAAAAAAGGTGTTGCCCTTTATACAAAGAAAGAACACACCCGCATATCAAGGTAAAAATCTTTATTAATAAAATATATTTCACAAAATTATAACAATTGTGTTTTTTTTCATATTTCTTTTTCTGCCCAACACACCCCTACACTCGGCGTACGCAAACTATCCTCAGTTATCAAGTTTTGAACACATAAATAATATTCGTGATTCAAGCTTTCGCAACAAATGGCTTTACTCTAAAGTTTTGAAAGGTAAACCCCTTGTTAAAAACGACGATGATATTTCCAACAAAAACAGGTTTTAAAATTAAGAATGCTCAAGCAGCTCCAGAGCTCGAACAAGTTCTCCATTGAAATAATGTTAATACTCTTTAACTCAACGAAATATTTTTAAAACCGCATCATAAACTTCAACTTGGATGCAACAAAATATACCGGGAAAAAGTAAGTAAATTATTTTGTAAACAAAAGTAAGAAACAGCTGTTTGGCTAGTTCTTGCAAGTAAAAATTTTACCAGTAAGAACTTGCAAGATATATTTTGTATCTCATTTCTTTGCTCTCTCTCTCGTTGCAAATATTTTGGGTTAATGAACACTTTCCAGTAACAATTCTTACAAATTCATAACAATTTTTAGTAAATGAACAGACCTAATGTTTCACAAAAAATATATGAAAAAATTAAATGTCGTCCATATTTATATTCATTTCTTCTAAATAGCTGGATAAATACCCTATAGGTGCATTTCATTCTGGTAGTATCTAATTTTTACTTTTTGGAGTTAATTACAATTAATAAGGGATACAACCTTATTAGAACATTAACAATTTAGTAATATTTTTAAATAAATATATAAACACACAAAAATATAAATATATAGCAAGTATATAATTATTGTATCACTTTTTTCTTTATTTAGCTTACTTTTGCTTAAAGCAAATTTATTAAAAAAAAAAACAAAAAAATTATATTACCCTTTTTAGCCAAAACAAATGTCATGTTTCTATACTTTTTTGAGCAAAATAAATCATATTTTTCAACAAAACACCTAAATTACAAATACTTTAATTAAAAAAAGTATTTTTCTTTAATTATCGCAATCACTTGTTGATAGGGTTTTTGTTTATTTTCTCCAAATTTAAAAACAAATGGTACGTTTACGTGAAAATAGTAACTATTCAACGTTGAAGCCGTCCACAACATTTACGTGTCCGCAACATTTATCTAGAGTAACGAGGCCTTTACTATTACAAATTACTGATTGAGTTTATTTATGTTCCCCTTTTTTAAAGTTAATCATTGTTTACAAATTCTTTGTCAATATTAATTTATTCAAAGAGTTTGAATATCCAAATTTACAATATTGCATAATTATTATTTGGATCACTAAGTTTATTTTTGTTTACTACTTTATTTTTTGATGTAACAGAGAACAAGAAATGTCAGAATGTTTTACTAATAACAGTTGTATTTTTTGAAATATATTTGTGTTTGTGTGTTCATGTTAGATTTTCCATATTCAAATTATTGCATATACAGCATAATTAAGTCCCAACTATAATGTGCATAAGATAACTTGGCAAGCTTAAACAACTGTGCAAATACATACTAATCATATGTGGCAAACTATAATGTACTTACGAACACTTTTCGTCAAGTTTCGTCAAATGTCATTTGCTTAAGCAAAGTACGAAACTGACCACACTTTCGTACGGAAACAGCTGATTGTGTTTGTGTTATACATTCATAAAGAAAAGTTGCAATGAAGATTGACGTTGATAAATTTTTATTTTTAATTGAATAGAAAATGTAGAGAAATAAAACTTAAATACTTTTGTCCATTTTTAACAAACACAATGCGCGATAATATTTAATGTTTATTTGTTTATGATTTAGGTAATATACCCCGTTGCATTTTTTAGTGTTGTTGGCCACACATACAAAAACAGGCACATAACTTCGAATTATTTTATTCACATACGAAAACAGGCACATAACTTCGAATTATTTTATTCAGTTTATCTCGCAATATGAACAAAAAATGTAAATATGTTTGTGAAATATGTTGTGAATACATAAAATATGTTCTTTAAATGCCTTTTTGTTTTTAAATTTTGATTATTTATAAAGAAATTATTTTTTGCAAAACTACGAAGTCAATATAAATATACAACTGTAGCAAATTAGTTACTAAGCTTTTGCAAGTGCATTGTTGTCATCTAAATATCTTTAATGCGTTACCTTAAAGCATTTGACAGGCTTTTCGTTGTGTTTTTGACATAAGCTTAAGTTAGTTTATGCACATTATAGTTAAGCCTTTAATCAACGGCTCAAGTCGCTAGAGTTATTTGCTTAGAACAATTTAAAGTTTATTTGATCATTAAACTATTTTAAGTGTATTAAATATGAACATTCTTTTCTTTTGAGTCAAGCAAACTTAGTTTGACCTATTACAATAAACAGTATTGTTTATCAAAAACGAATGGACAGTTTTTGCAATTTTGATTATTTGGCAAGACTGCAAAATTTTAATTTAAATTTTAAAGTAAACAAAAAATTTTTTTGTATGTTTTTAAAGTGTTGCCTGTCTGATACAATATTGTTGCGAAGATGCTTTATTTAGGTCATAAAAAGAAATAAAAATAATTGTCACCGACAAAGTAAAACAAAATAACCTATTGCATATGTTTACAAACCCAGAAGTTTCTACAAAAACTTCTTAATCACAAAACAACAACAACTAAAGGGCGGTTTAGACGGTACGACTTTACGTACGTAAAATCAAAGAGCAAATCCTGTAAAATTCCATCCGTATTTTAAAAATGAGAGTAAAAATATTACGACAGATTTTTTCACGTTTATACAATTGGTATACACAGGCTTTTGGGTGGTTTGCAGAAAAATGCATCCCTGTTCTAATGATTCGTAATTGTGTCAAATTTTCATCTATAATTTCTCTCAATTTGTGCAGATTCAATACATATTTGGTTAAGACGATCCCACTGGTACTATTCTGCATAAAAATTTGACATGTCGTAAGACTTCTATGACCATGTAAACCGCCCTTAACATAAAGCATTAAAAATAAACGCAACACACAACTACACAAACACCTACATGGCATAACGGCTACTCAAAATACAAAGCATGTATAATAAATTCAAAATAATAATGGAAGGTTCTGGAATCATATAACAATCATCATGTGTCTCAAATGATAAATGCGTACGTGGGCAGCTATATATATTTATGGCCTGGCAACACTGAGTGCTGCCAAGTGCAATCTGACATTTCCATTGGAAAGTTTGTCATTTTTAAGCATAATCGTACTCAAAACGTTTTGACGTACCACCATTATTTGTGTTGTTTACAGTGACTTGAAAAAATTAATATAGAAAAAAATAAAATTAACTCGTGAACATTTTCGTGCTATCATTTTTTACAACTTTTGGCGTGGATTATCACGACAAGAGTGCATTGGTGAACCTTAATCTTTGTATGGCGATGAAGCACCTTCCTATAGCACTGTGAAAAATTGGTATAAAGAATTTAATCGTGGCCGAAGCTCGCTCAAAGACGAATTCCGTGAAGGTCGTCCAAAAACGGCTGTTGTGCCTGAGAACATTGATGCCGTGCGTGAACTCATAATGCAAGATCGACATGCGACATACCGAGAGATAGATACATCCTTGGACATTTCTTCCACCAGCATACATTCGATACTGCATGAACACCTGGCAGTAAAAAAGGTTTGTTCCCGCTGGATTCCGCACAATTTGAAAGTCGCTCAAAAAAAGGCTCGTGTCGATTGGTGCAAAGAAATGTTGCAAAAGTACGATTGCTGTGCTTCAAAAGACGTTTGTAAGATCGTCACAGGTGACGAATCATGAATCTATGCGTATGAGCTCGAAACGAAACAACAATCGACCGTGTGGGTCTTCAAAGACGAGCAAAATCCAACGAAAGTTGTTCGTGGAAGAAGCACTTCGAAGCAAATGGTCGCCTGTTTCTTCGGCAAAACTGGTCATGTGGCGACTGTTCCGCTTAAGCAACGTAGGACGGTCACTTCTGAGTGGTACACTACAATTTTTTGCCTAAAGTCATCGGAGAAATTCGAAAAACCAAAACGAGAAAACGAATCATTGTTCACCATGACAATGCGAGCTCTCACACATCGGCTCAAACCAGAGCGTTTTCGACCGGCCAAAACGTCGAATTAATGGGTAATCCGCCGTACAGCCCAGACTTGGCACCTAATGACTTCTTCTTGTTTCTGCACATCAAGAAAAAAATGCGTGATCAACGATTTTCGTCGCCTCTAAACCATGTTTTAGAGGTATCTCAATCGGAGTGGAAAAAATGCTTCGACAACTGGTTTGAGCGCATGCTAAAGTGTATAAATCATGCTGGAGAATACTTTGAAAAACAATAAAACCATTTTTGATTATAAATATTCGCATTTTCACTATTAGGCCAGAAATATATAGAGCAGCCCTCGTAGTAAATAAATGTTCTACCAACAGATGGAGGAGGTTCTGGCATATTCAAGAGCCCTAACATTGGGTATATAAAAGCAACGGCCATACAGGCTGATTCATTCTTAGTGAAAACGTCAACCAGTGAAGATCTTGTGCTAAACAGTGGTAAAGTTGCCATCGCGTGTTACTAATCGTGAATAAGTAAATAATAGCCTAATTAAAGTGTAATCTAATTAAAGTAGTAAATAAATTGTGTTTATTTATTTTGCAATAAAAGAACTCAATAAAATAGACGTTTATAAATTTTAATAAACGTAACAATTGGTGTTAGAAGTGAAATTGCAAAAAAGTTGAGCAGTTAAACATAGAGCTGGGTAATTTGGATCTGCTGACAGCGGGCAACAAAGCGGAATTACAAAAGCGGTTGATAGACGAATTAAAGCAGCGAGGTATTGATATTGGGACATACGAATTCGGAGAAAAAGAGGAACAAGAAGTAGTTAAAGTATGTACCCCAGCAACAATCAGCGTTATGGACTTGAATTCTATGTTTGCAGCGATAATAAAGCAAATAGAAGAAAACAACCAGATGCAGGACAGCCAAATGAAGAAAATAGAAGAAAATAACCAGAGAGAGAGAGCGACCAGATAATAAAGAAAATAGAAGAAAACAACCAGAAGCAGGACCGCCAAATAAAGAAAATAGAAGAAAACAACAAGAAGCTGGTAGAAAACTACCAGAAGCAGAGCGAACAGATGATAAAGTTAGAAGAAAACAACCAGAAGCTTCAAGAAGCATTTCAAGACAGCCTCACAGCAATACAAGAAACCTTTAGTGTCAACGGAGAAAGGCTTTTAGCGAAGGTAAACGAGAAATTTCAGGAAATGTCAGAAGTCTTCGGTAAACGAGTGGACGTCGTGGAGCTGAGAGTCAGCGACCTAGAAAGAAAAATGGACGAAGAACAACATGAATTAAAAGTGCAAATGGGCGAACTTCAAATTCGAGAGGGACCGGTGAGAGTTATCTCTGATCATGCTAACAAGATAAACACCAGGAGCTTTGACGGCGGTGCACCTTTTAATGTTTTTAAGTTTCAGTTCGAAACAGTGCCCAACAAAAATAGGTGGGACAATGATAAAAAAGCTATAGAACTTATATTGGCCTTGAAGGGAGTAGCAGCAGAGATTCTCGAAAGCTTGCCAGCCGCTTCCAGAAACAATTATGAGGACATAATGGAAGCCTTATAACGCAAGTACGGAGGTGAGCAAAAAAGAGAACTCTACAGAACGGAGATACGAGGCAGGGTTCAAAAGGCGACCGAAACGCTTCAAGACTTTGCCATGGAAATTGAACGTTTGGTGCAGCTGGCTTATCCCGTTTCTCGATCAGTTTGAATTTGAAGCATTTGTGAATAGCACACGAGATCCAGATATTTAATAAGCGGTCTGTGCTATGCAAAATCGACGGCAGAGACCATCTCATACGCGCTAGTACAGGACCGCAAAAGTCATCTCAAAGCCGCAGGTGTACAAGGTGCGATTTCTTGAGACTGCTTTCTATAACCACGGGCAAAAAATGAGCGAGATAAAAGAAATGATAAAACAAATAATGGATGAGGAAAAGAGTAAGTCTCGTGCCAAATACTTCAACTGCGGTAAATTCGGCCACCTCCAGCGCAACTGCAGATCTACAAAGAAAAGATCAAGATCTGCTGGGTGAACAACACGAAATCATTCGAGTCATCGTTAAACTAAATCGAGCTAGCGCTAAGGGGCAAATGCTAGCTCCCACAACCGATGGCCCCACAATCTCGATTTCCATTGTACAACAGAAGAATAGCAACCTAACTGCTTGCGGCCATATAAACGGAAGAGAGCAAGTCCTCACCATAGACGCAGGAGCGTCTTAGTCCATAATAAGGCCCGTTTTAGTAAAAGGCGCAGTGGAACCGTTAAATAATGTACGACTGCGCACGGCTACTGTGGACTTAACCACTGTCTATGGAAGAGCCAGTGTAAGACTGACTCTAGCAGACATCAGTGTTGACCATGTTTTTGTTGTCGCCGACGTAGTGGATGAAGTTATCATTAGTGCAGACTTCATGATAGCCAACGGTATTAATATGCACATGGGCGAGCAAATAATGATCTGGCGTAATGTGGAGATACCCCTGGATGTTGGTTATGAGAGCAGGACCGCAGTAAGGAAGCTGTTTGCCGTTAACGCCAGAAATTAGCACCTCAGGCGGAAACTATAATGTGGGCCAATGTAGAACGGCTGTTGTGAAACATGAAATTAATACTGGCGAAGCGAGGCCTATAAAACAAGCACCTAGAAGCGTTCCCCTAGCAAAGCGACACGAAGTCAAGATTGTCAGCAAATGGAACGGAACAGAGTCATTGAGCCATCCTCGAGTCCGTGGAGTTCGCCAGTAGTTTTGGTAAAGAAGAAAAATGGCAGTACGAGGGTTTGCGTTGACTGTAGAAAGATTAATGACGTCATCAAGAAAGACAGTTATCCTTTGCCTAGAATTTACGACACCTCAGAAAAGTTGGCCGGAACAAAATGGTTCTCTACCTTGGACTTGTAGAGCGGCTATTGGCAAGTAGGGATAGCCGATAAAGACAAGGAGAAAACTGCCTTTAGCACGAGTGGTGGCTTATGTCTGCTACTCGATAGACAGAAATTTATATTGGACACGGATGCAAGCGGCTATGGAATAGGAGGAGTAATTTCTCAGGAGATTAATGGAACAGAAAAGGTCATTGGCTACTACAACAGGGTACTCTCGAAGCCCGAAAGGAACTACTGCGTTACACGACGGGAGCTTTTTGCAGTTCTGGAGTGTGTTAAACATTAGCACGAGTACTTATATGGTCAACATTTCATCTTAAGGACGGACCACTCCGCACTGCGTTAGTTGATGCAATTTAAGAACCCTCAAGGGCAGCTTACACGCTGGGTTGAACGTTTGCAAAGCTATGACTTTAGTATTATGCATAATATGGAGGGGGGGGGGGGTGGAACACAACAACGCTGATGCCCTTTCAAGATGGCCATGCAATGTAGAGTGCGAGCACTGCACAAATGTCGAGAAAAAGGAGTGCATCATTGACGTGCGGCTTAAACAAATTGGGTAAAGTGAAGACTGGCCGTAGGCCCAGAATGAGGACCCAATTTTGGAGAAAATTATATTGGCTAAGCAAAATAACAAAAGACCTAACCATAATGAAATATCGGCAGAAAGCCGCCTAGCAAAATAGTACTGAGCTGAGTAAAATAGTCTGAAAGTGGTAGATGGTTGCTTATATCGATCTTGGGGGAATACAGATGGCAAAACCACAACAGACTAATTTGATGTGCAAACTTCTAAAAAAAAAACGAAGTAACGAAGCAACTCCATAATGGCCTCAGCGGGGGTCATTTGGGTATTACAAAAACGATGAAAAAGATAAAGCAACGATTTTACTGGGTAGGCTGCCGAAAATTCGTAGCCGATTGGATAGCAAATTGCGAACAGTGCACGGCGTCCAAGGGTCCTACAAGAAAGAGTCGTGGCAGGCTTCAGCAATACAACGCAGGTGCCCCTTTTTAGCGGATAGCTATTGATATAGCAGGTCCATTCCCTGTTAGTAACGCTGGAAACCGATATGTACTAGTGGTTGTAGATTATTTTAGCAAATGTTCTGAAGTGTATGCCATTCCAAATCAAGAGTCCAAAACAGTAGTGGACGCTCTTGTAAACAATTGGGTGTGTCGAGACGGTGTTCCACTAGAACTGCATTCAGATCCGGGATGAAATTTTGAATCGGCCATATTCAAAGAGATTTGTGACGTATATGGTATCAAAAATACGAGAACGACACCGCTGCATCACAGCCTAGATTTAATCGAACACTAGAGGGATTGAGATGAGCATATACCAAAGTTCCCACTAGCTTATCGGTCAGCTGTACATGATTTAACCTCACGTTGTCCAGCAAAAATTGTGTTCGGGACAGAACTAAAACTGCCAGCAGATTTAGAATTTGGTTTTAAACCGGGACCTGCAGACGAAGACAATGGAAATGTTCCTCAAGTGCAAGAAGACCTGCATGAGTTTCATGAGTTTGTCCAGCGATAAAATGAAAGCCAGATATGATCGAGCAGCAAACACGGAGAGATTTATTGAAGGACAAATGGTTCTACTATATAACCCACAACGCCAGAAAGGACTGTCTCCTAAACTTCAAACCCACTGGGAGGGACCATACAAGGTGATCAAGAAATTGAATGATGTGGTTTACCGGAAACAGAAATACCATTATCCGAGGTCAAAAATGAAAGTTGTTCCCCTCGAACGGCTGGCCAAATTTGGCAAAAGTAATGTTGAGCCTATTCGGGACGAAAAGGCTTAAGTGGGCGGCAATGTTTTAAATATGCCATATTTTAATATTAAATTTTCTGTTAAACAGTTTGCAATTGACTTGGCTTCTTTTGTTTCCATCGGTGCTGCTATTATATACTAAGTTAGTTCACATTGTATTGCTAATATATAGTGATAGTTTCCTGAAGGTCGTAAAGGTCCAACCCTGTCTATAACAACAGTGGAAAAACTATCTTTTGGTGTGTTTGTGACGCATAGTGGTTCTATTGTATGTCTTGTTTGATTTTGTCCCTGGTATAAATCACACTCTAATACGTACTTTTTTTTTACCATTTTAAACGTTTTTCTCATATGTATTTTTGTTTCAATTTGGTTAAAGTTTTTCTTAGTCCGAAATGTCCTCCGCATGATGTATTATGATGCAATTCGTTTAATTTGTGTTTTCTTTTTTCATCTGTTATTCTTTGAGGATTACTATACTAAATTATTGTTACGTCATTATCTTTGCAATTCTTAATTTTTTCTTTAAACTTTTCTATATTTATCTTTTTAAATATTTCATCACTTTTCTCTAGTGCGAGTTCCACACAATTTGTTCTGCCTAAAACGTAAGGTAGTTTCTCCAACATATTTTCTAGATAATAGGGATTATCGCTACATCTGATGCGCCTTTCATTTAGAACAGAATCATTTTCAATTTGTATTTCTTTTATTGGACTTTCCAATATAAATTTTTACTTTCTTGCAAGTTTTATATCATTTATGGATGTACAGTCGTAAACTTTGAGTTGATCAGGTTTATTAGGTTCTGTATTACCATTTTTAATTGCACCTTCGTGTTTGTTTTTCTTATAATTACCTAGGGTCTTAATTTCCTCATTTTGTATCCCCTTACTTATGTTTCTTGTTATCACCAGCTATTTTTTATAGTTTCATCGGCCCATATTCATAGTTAAAATAAAGTCTACTTTAAGGGAACTAAAGCCGGTTTTACTTTAGAGTCGACTCTAACTCATTCGTAGACAATTTAAAATATACTTTTGGCGTTAAAGTCAACTCTAAATTTAAAACAAGCTAAAGCTGTTTTCAACTCATTTTTTCATAATTATTTTATTTGGTTTAAGAACACAATACTCCTTATCTGATTTTTATACCAAAGTGAACAAAACAAAAACAGGGTTAGTTTTTTCTAATGTTTGTTTAGAAATTGTATGAAAACATTACGGTTGACACCCAGTTTAAGTCAGCTAAACTTAGAATATACTTTATTCTTGACTATGAAAACAAAAAAGGTAATAAGAACCTTTTATTTTAGAGTATACTTTAGCAAGAGTCGACTTTAGTCTATTACTATGAGTATGGGCCATTGTTTTTAACATTTCTGAGTTTAATTTTATTCTTGTTAGTTCGTCTGCGTTAGCGTTATATTTTCCTTTTTTTTATATTATTTCAAAGTCGTAATCTGACAATTCTATTCGAATTCTTGTTAGTTTTGAGCTTGGGTTTTTATGTAAAAATAACGCAATTAATGGATGGTGATCTGTCACTACTATGAATTTTCTGCCATATAAGTTGGGTCTAAAAAATTGTATACTCCAGTATAAGTCAAGTAATTCCTTTCTTATAACTGGTTTGTTTATTTCATGTTTATTGAGCGAAAGACTTGCGTAAGATATTGGTCTGTCTTTTCCTACTTCACCCTGTGATAATACTGCTCCCAAAGCAAAGTTAAATGCCTCCGTGGTGACGATAAAAGGTTCGTTGAAGCTTTGAAATTGTAAAATAGGTGGAATTATAAGTTTATTCTTTAGTATTTCAAAACTCTTTTCATATTGTTTTGACCAATTACATTTTGCGTCCTTTTTGCATATAGCATTTAAACATTTTGTTATATCTGCAAAGTTTTTAACAAAAAGTCTATAATAATTGTAAAATGCTACGAATCTTTTAACTTCATCGGAATTCTTTAGTACCGAATATTTTGTTATTGCCTCAAATTTTTCTGGGTCAGGTTTTATTCAGTATGGTGTTATTAAATGTCTGGAAGTAGTATCCGAGTTAAAAAAGCAACATATATTGGGATTAGGTTTCAAATTATTTCGTTGCAATCTATCAACGACTTTTACGAGATTTGAATTATGATGTTCAAACTACAGCCAAAACTATTATGTCGTTATCATATAAGAAAGCTTCGGATGCTATACTCGATAAAGCTATTGTTAGCATACGCTTAAAGCTATTTGACGATATTTTTAAACCAAATGGTAATCTTATATACTGATAATGTCCATTAGGTGCTGAAAATGCCGTATATGGACGAGATTGATGACTAAGTTCGATCTGGTGTAAGGAGCTTGTCATATCCAAAGTTGAAAAATACTTTGCTCTGCCTAATTTATCCAAAATGTCATCCAACCGTGTCAAAGGGAATTTATCGTTAACGATTTTGTCGTTTAGTTTTCGACAGCTAATCTCCATTTCTTTAAATCAGTAAGTCTCTTTTGGTACTAATAAAAGTGGGGCATTGTATAGGCTGATGGATGGTTCAATAAAAGTTTTTGTGCTCTTAAATTTATTTCTTCAGTTTGTGTTTGTGGTAGGCGATTGTTCTTTATATATACAGAGCCGGACAAAATTATTTACACAGGCATCAACTTTATATTTAATCTTCAATATTTTTTAATTAATAAAGCACAGATTGATAAGTTTCTAATAAGATAATTTATTAATTTATTCCAAAATGAAAAACTTGTAATAATTATGTTGTGTAGCGAAGTTATAAAGTAAAATTGAATTCTAAGCGCGAATTCAAGTGAAGAAAATTATTCACACAGCATTATATGTTTAGATGTAAAATCATATTTAAAATTGTTTAATACTTTTTAACTTATCCTTTCCTCGTTATTACTCCTTTTAATCTTGTTGATAATGAACGAACTAGTTTTCTTCGACCTCACTCCCACTATTATGCGCCTCGTGGTCCGTATATAAAAAATTAGAGTTTTCTCCTGTAGTTCACTTTATCTCCAAGATGTTAAATGTGTTGCATGTCATGCAATTGCGATTGACAAGGCAAAATGCGGAAAACATGATAAATAGTACATTTCTTACATCATTGGCATAGTATTTCTGGTCACTATCTTGTTGAGAGTAAAACTCGTCCCAAATAACTACATTTCCGACTCTTTAAAATACATTTTCTTTGATAATACTTGGGCAAACAGTATTGTAAATAGTACCCCTGTTGCAGCCGTACATCCCCATACTATGACCCATACACTGCCATGTATAATAGCACTTATAATATTGTTTTTTCTACTTCTGTGTTTGACAACCTCTAAACTTAATCATTCCGACCGATTGAAAAGTATAAAATTTACCTACGTTAGACAATACTACGCCGTCCTTAAAGTCGTAGTTCCCCTTTCTGAAACTAAAACACTTGACTTGTTAACTTTATGGAATAAAAGATATTTTTCTTGAAACTTAGGAACTGTATACACGTAAATTTTTTGGATAAATTTCTTTACTCATCTTTCATTTACCATGTATACGTGTAAACCTAAGCATTTTAAAGGAAACCAATAGTCAAAGAGCCGGTTCTTGCGGACAATTTTTATTTTTAACAAGAGAGTGACCCGAAAACCTATGCCAATGATGTTATAATATGTACTATTTATAATGTTTCCCACCTTTAAGCATGTCAACAGCAATTGCCTGATGCAGCATATTTCACATCTTTGAGATAAAGTGGACTGACGAGAGAAAAACTGTAATTTTTTAAGTACGGACCAACCCATTGAAATACTGATACAATAGTGCAAGCTTGATTTAATGTGCTGAATTAATTTCAAGCAAAGACGCGTATTTACGACATGAGCAGAGTAAGTTACTATACGTTATAAAAGTTGAACAACTGTAACATTTTTAAATTGGGTTTAAAATATGTCTTCATTCTCATCGCTGCTACTTTCATCATCAGAAGATATTGGGAAGTTCTTTAGTTCTCTTGTATTCAAAATATTTTTTTCATTATTCTGGGAGGCATCCATCTAGGGGAGTATGTTAAGAAATAAATTTCACATCTAAATTGTTTATTCTTCTTTATAATACCTTGAATTTTAGCTATTGAACCAAATGTTGAAAAAAAATCCAAAACTACACTGATTGCACTGTTATCGCCGCTGCACTGCAGAAGAAATACTAATAACTTGACACTAAATTTTTAAAGCTCATATATCCATTAATCTCCACTCATATATTGGAACTGTTTAATAAAATCCTCACTACATCGGTGTTCCCAACCTCGTGGAAATGTGCCCGTGTTGTACCGATTCCCAAGTCGAAGGTTGTGCAGGGGCCGGGTGATTTGAGGCCTATTTCTATACTGCCTGTTTTGTCAAAAGTGTTCGAGCATATTGTTAAAGACCAAATACTTTGCTCAATCACTGAAAATATTTATGAGAAACAGTATGCCTTTCGTAAGGGTCATAACAGCACTTCAATGCTTTTGGACATTACGGATCACATTAGAAGTAATGTTAATGATGATAATTTATCTGTTCTCTTATCACTTGATCTCACTAAAGCATTTAATTCATTATCTTTTTCTACTATGGTAACTAAACTGTTAAATGAGTTTAATTTCTCTAAAACGGCCTGTCGTCTTATTTATTCTTATCTAACTGAAAGAACTCAATTTGTTGCATCCAATGATAAATACTCTTCTACGCGCTTGCTTACATCGGGTGTTCCTCAGGGATCCGTACTGGGCCCAATTCTTTTTATCTTATACATAAATAGTCTTCCAACCGTAGTAAACTCATCAATATGTGATGCTTTTATTTTTGCTGATGACATTTTTTTGCTTTTTGGTAGTAGTATTGATTTTAGGGATGTGTTGGAAAGTAATATCAATTTTTGTTTGGAACGTGTTGCTGAATGGACTTCTAGAAATTCTCTATCTTTAAATCCATCGAAAACTAATGCTATGATATTTGGGACCTTAGATCGTTTCTTTCCTAATATTGACATATCATTGGGAAATGTTCGTATATGTTTTGTTGATCGCTTAAAATGCTTGGGTGTTACTTTAGATTCAAAACTTTCTTTTTGTAACCATATTGATATCCTTTGTTCTCGAATTTCTGGCATTTTGCGGAGAATTTATTCCATTAACCTTTATCTTCCCATGCATATTAGGTATAGATTGGCACATTCATTACTTATGTCGCAGGTTTTGTACGGTTTTGAGGTTTTTTCTGGTACTTTTTCTATGTCTTTAGAAAGGATTAAACGCTTAATTAATGTTATTGCTCGCTTCGTGTATAATGTGGGACGACGTGACCATATTTCTCGTTACGTTCGGCGTTTCCTTGGATGCTCCTTCGAGGAGTTCTTAAGATTTAGGAATATTATTCTATTTTATAAGGTAGTTAAAGCCAATAAACCACAAACTCTGTGTAGTGCGTTTCGTTTTTCGCGATCAGTAAGAAATCCTCAAATTTGTATACCTAGGATTCGTTCTTCTTTACTGCAGAGGTCTTTTGTCGTTAGAATTGCTAGATGGTGGAATGTTTTACCTCTCTCTTTGCGGCTTTTCTCACATTCTAACAATGTTTTTCGAGTTAAGCTGCTACAATACTTATCAAGCTAATGTCTTTAATTTTTTTTTTTTTTACTCGTTATTGAACTATCATCAATGTATAGGGTTTGGGCTACTTCTGGTAGCTTACTATTTTAACTTTTTCTCACTGAATGGGGCTAGTGTTATGAATGATTTAATCTGTTGTTTCTCTTCTTATTATGGCTGGGGAGCCAATTTTGTGCGAGTGCAACCATATTAACTGGAGTTGTATTTTTTTTTTATGAAATAATGTTTTATTATTATTAAGTTCTTTTACTGATCTCAGGTAAATTTAAGCTGTATGTAACATTGTTATTTGGCCATGAAGGCTTTATGTTATTAATAAATGGAATAAATAAATAAATAAATAAATAAATGTGTTAGAATTCTTCAAAACTCGCTTATGATAACGGTAATCAGCAAATTCAGTATTAGTAACTACTTTTTAGTATCAAAATTACAGGGGAATTCTTATTTTGTGCTTACCTTTAAATTTAATAGCAAATTCAATTTTGTTTCAGCATGACGCACATATGCGACATTAAATAAAAACTGAACTTTTGAAATTGACGCATATATACGACATAATCAGTTAACAGGTTAATGAGATTTTCTTTGTTTTCGTTTTTTAAATCTTTTAGGTTAAAATTACTCAGTAATATGCTAAATCTTTCTAATGTACAATAGGTTTTGTTATTTTGTTATAAGTTGAACAAATTTCATAATTTCTTAATGGTATAGTTTCTATTTTTAAGTTCTTCACAGTTACTATTTTATCAGTTACATTGAGCAATTTTGCATGCTTGTTTCCTTTTATTGGTACTATTTTGTTTGCCAAATATACACCCTTAACCACTTCCTTATTCAGAAACACTGCATCTTCCACAATTTTAAAATT
Organism: Cistogaster globosa; assembly: GCA_937654795.1. Taxonomy (NCBI): domain Eukaryota; kingdom Metazoa; phylum Arthropoda; class Insecta; order Diptera; family Tachinidae; genus Cistogaster; species Cistogaster globosa. Next base: position 88,621,656 of record OW569403.1, read on the forward strand.
AAATGGTAGAACTATTTCACTTCTCTGGGTTGTTATTTTATCAATCCCAACACTATAATATATAGGACAGTTAAATAGGATAGACGGGATAGTTACTGTTTCGTTCTTCTTGACAAATATAAGCGTATATGTGTCATTGTCTATATTGCATCTGTATGTTGTTAAAGTCTCTTCCAAGAATTCCATCGGTATTTATTGGAAAATTATTTTGTACCATTTTTATTTTGTGCTCAATAACTTCGTTGTTTATATATATCTTAATAATTAATAATTGGCGAGCCTTGATGATTTAATAACATCCTCTTATATGCCAGTTTAATTAAAATTCGTAATTACTTGGAACTTTTCTTTTCATAGAGAAACATCTGCACCTGTATCTATCAGATATGTAAATTCATTTGTTTGATTTATTATTTTCAATTTTACATAATTTTTCAGATTAGTTGATACGCAATATACTCTTTTTGTTTTTAATGTATTCCCATTGCAGGTTTTATTTGTGCGGCCTTCGGGAATATGAAGTTCGTTCTTGTACTTGATTAATGTTGCGATCTCTGTTATTAATATCCCATCTTCTTTGGCTATTGTTCCATTGCCTTGGGTGCCTATTTCTTTGGTTATTGTTGTTATTTCTTTGATTATTGTTGTCTGTCTTATAGTTATTTTGTTGAATGTTATTCTGGTAGCTCTGTTGTAATTATGAACGACACATCTTTGAATAGTGGTTTGATTGATCACAACCATGACACTTTTTGCCTTCTGTAGGGCATCTATTACCGTGACTGTCTCCACATCTTTTGCACTTTCGTTGTTGTTTGTTATGTTTTTCTTGATTATAGTGCACTTATGGTGGAATATTTGTTTCTGTACGGTTCTTGATGTAACTTGTTCTGCTATCTTATCTGCCTCTTTGAATTTTTTAACCTGGCTTGCATCAATTGTGGTTATGATTTGTGTGTTGGTCAGTCCATTCATAAATGCATTAAATGCATTAAATGTGATTTATTTTATTAGCTATTTTCACAAAAGATTATTATAAGTCAAGTAGTTATATATATAATCTGAAAGTATTTAATATTTATAAAAAGTAATATAAAGGATCTAATAAGTTGCCTACTAAAGAGTGGTGATATTTATTGCACAAATATAAAAAAATTAATAAGAAAAGTGAAGTTGCAAGGTAGGTAAAATTTTGCATATGGTGGTTTGTAGGATAAAATTAATTACATGTATATGTCTTTTATTAGGTTTTTGAAGGAAAGGCGTAAATAATTAAAAAAAATACTGCAAATTGTGAATTTCCATTGGGGAACGTAAGTTTGAATTCTTGGGTATAAATAAATTTTATTTAATAATTTGAGCGGTTTATTTAAATTAGGATATCTGGCAACCACCCTGCAAAGAACCGGGATAATTATTTACCGTGGGGTCCAGAGGCTTCTTAGGAAGCAGTTTATTAAAGGTCCGCAATAACAAGTTTTCCATAGGGAAAAGTGTGAAAGAAAATTCTGGAACAATACGGGAAAAAAGTAGTTAGCCTAACCTTCAAACAAAAGCCGTAGCAGAAAGCGCCAAGTAATAAAAAAAAAAACGTTAAACGTCCATTTTAATTTATTTATTTCTTATCATTTTAGTATATTTTTAGAATAGTGTCCCACAATTTTAAAAACTGAATATTTTGTTCAAAGTTTTATTGCATTAGGGAATTTTGCCTATAAGTCCCTATATTACATATCTACCTTTTAGATCTAAGTCCATTTTAGATTTAATAAAATATGTATTAATAATTTGAAAATATGGAGGCTGAAATTTTTTGAGTAGGGGTTGGAAAAAGAGGTAAGTAGAAAAGTAGTACGCGGATTCATGGGGTCACAAATAACGGGAGTGGCGAACTGGTGACTATGGTTGGGAAGGGCGGCTGAGGAACAACATCATTCTCTTACTCTTTGGATGTTTCTAATTGGTAATGTTAGTTTCTGGTATTTTTACTTTTTTTTGTAACATGAAAATTATTGTGACTGTCCTGAGATTAGGATGAAGGAAAGGACCTCCGCTGGAATGAGATCAAGCATAAGCTAGTCGGCCACTTCTCAACCTTTGCTCTCTGTGACACGTAACAATATGGCGACCAAAGGAAAAACAAGAGCGTTTAATGCCCTGTATGAATAGATGTTGTGTGGAAAGACCTAAACACAATGAAATAGATAAATAAGTTAAAACAATAGACAGTGCCTTGCACTAATTCTTTTGAGTGAAACTCCCGAACATCTGGAGCTGTTCTTAAGCCGTTAAGAAGCCGTTGTACAGTTACTTAGGTTAGTAGTTATTTGGAGAATGCAAAGGTACAACCTACCTAGAATGTTCATAAAGGCATAATTGAGCGACTCTATTAGTACGATACTACTGGCCCATGACAGATTTTTATAAATGTAGTATGATGCAGATAAGGTTTAGTATGAACCTAGGAAGAGAATTTGATAGCCGCTGAAACTTGATACTTGAGGCCTAATGTATCAAACTAACTCCCATTAGGCCTTTGATTGTTAGAGTTTAAAGATTGTTTAAAGAAGAAGCTAAAGCTGTTACCTTGTTTTTGAGAGTGAATAAGGACGTCAACTAGTAATTTTTGAAAGAGAAAGCCAAATATTTTTCGCAAGCATCACCACTTACTTCTTCCGCCCCTAAATATAGCAATTATTAATAAAATTTTAATTATCATAGTAAAACGGAATACAAAAAATATATAAATAAAAAAAGATCGTTTTAATAGAAAGTCTTATTAAGTTAGGTATATAATTATTTGTTCTAACTTATTTAAAAAGTATTTTAAGTAAGGTTTTATATAGTTAAGATAAATTATTTATTGTATATTTTATATCTATTAATTTGTTATTGTTTCTATATTTATGTTTATGTCTTTATAAAGCTTTTATTTTAAATTGTTTTTATTTATTATTAATTATAAATAATATATATAAATTATATATATCCGACAGTTGTGCAACAGATTTTTCTATAACATTCCAGAAAACTCTTTTAGCGAATCATACTTAAAATTTTATTTAGTTTTTTTTTCTCGCCACATTATTTTAAAAGGCCATATAAGCTAGTTCGGTTCTTTGTTAGTTATTATTTTTATTTATTTTTTTAGTAGGTGCATACGAGGGCTGCTCTATATATTTCTGGCCTAATAGTGAAAATGCGAATATTTATAATCAAAAATGGTTTTATTGTTTTTCAAAGTATTCTCCAGCATGATTTATACACTTTTGCATGCGCTCAAACCAATTGTCGAAGCACTTTTTCCACTCCGATTGAGACACCTCTAAAACATGGTTTTTGAACACTTCAACAGCTTCTTCTGGCGACGAAAATCGTGGACCACGCATTTTTTTCTTGATGTGCGAAAACAAGAAGAAGTCATTAGGTGCCAAGTCAGGGCTGTACGGCGGATGACCCATTAATTCGACGTTTTGGCCGGTCAAAAACGCTCTGGTTTGAGCCGATGTGTGAGAGCTCGCATTGCCATGGTGAACAATGATTCGTCTTCTCTTGTTGGTTTTTCGAATTTCTCCGATGACTTCAGGCAAACAAATTATAGTGTACCACTCAGAAGTGACCGTCCTACGTTGCTTAAGCGGAACAGTCGCCACATACCAGTTTTGCCGAAGACACAGGCGACCATTTGCTTCATAGTGCTTCTTCCACGAACAATTTTCGTTGAATTTTGCTCGTCTTTGAAGACCCACACGGTCGATTGTTATTTCGTTTCGGGCTCATACGCATAGATCCATGATTCGTCACCTGTGACGATCTTACAAACGTCTTTTGAAGCACCTCAATCGTATTTTTGCAACATTTCTTTGCACCAATCGACACGAGCCTTTTTTGAGCGACTTTCAAATTGTGCAGGATCCAACGAGAACAAACCTTTTTTACGGCCAGGTGTTCATGCAGTATCGAATGTATGCTGGTGGAAGAAATGTCCAAGGATGTCTCTATCTCTCGGTATGTCGCATGTCGATCTTGCATTATGAGTTCACGCACGGCATCAATGTTCTCTGACACAACAGCAGTTTTTGGACGACCTTCACGGAATTCGTCTTTGAGCGAGCTTCGGCCACGATTTAATTTATTATACCACTTTTTCACAGTGCTATAGGATAGTGCTTAATCGCCATACAAAGATCTAACTTCATCAATGCACTCTTGTCGTGATAATCCACGTCGAAAGTTGTGAAAAATGATGGCACGAAAATGTTCACGAGTTAATTCCATTTTTTTCTATATTAATTTTTTCAAGTCACTGTAAACAACACAAATAATGGTCGTACGTCAAAACGTTTTGAGTACGATTATGCTTAAAAATGGCAAACTTTCCAATGGAAATGTCAGATTGCACTTGGCAGCACTCAGTGTTGCCAGGCCAGAAATATATATAGCAGCCCTCGTATAACTCTTCGTAGTTTCACTCAGCTTCATATTTTTTTTATTTTATTAGTCATTAGGAGTTTGAGTTAATTAAAAAAAAAAACTCCTAGAGTTAATTTAAAAACAATGTTTGTTTCTTAAACATAAAAATTCATTATAATTTTTTTGGTGCAGAAGCGGGGAATGAAAATAAAAATAAAAAAGTTTTTAAAATTAAGCAATCGTAAAATAAATCAAATTTGAAATCTATGTCCATATAATATATTTATGTAAGTTTTTGTTTGGCATAAGTCTTTTATACTGTTTTAAAAAATGTAGTGAATAGAAAAAATATCTATGTCCTTAAATTAGTAGTAAAGGATTTCAGGATCTCCGGTTTGTTATGGACAGGTAAATAAGTTATTGGTGAAGCGAATTAGAGGAAAAGGTGATCATTTAAGCATAACAAAAATGACAGAATAGGCAAGGGCAAGGACGTAACTGAGGTTAACAACAGGTTTAGGTTTAGTTATGTTATTTCTCGCATACTTTGAAATTTTCATTAATGAACGATCCTCGTGGTCTGTTCTTTCAATTTTTTTTTATATGCTGGGTTTCCTGAAAATTTATTTTTTGATAGACAATTTTTATTGTTCGAAATGAATATGTGGTGAGGGTTACTGAACCACCCCAAACTGAGACAATGGGATATACCAGAACACCATATACACTGACAGAAAGTTAGTTTTTTCTTTTGATTTAAGTAAATTAAACGAAAATAAGGGACGTAAGTAAGTAATGTAGTGTGGAAATAAATGAATATACCATATAAAAAGTAAATTTTGCTGCTACTAAAATTTTTAAAAATATTAATATTAGACAAGTATTTTTGTAGGCGCTTAAAAAAATTTTAGATTTTTTATTAAATTCTTTCGCTTGAAGTCACCCAATGTCAAAAATTGCCCCCAAACAATGGTGCAATAATAGCTTATAAAATCATCTTAAACAATTAGTCTCGTTTTGTTAATTTTTTAGTAAAGAAAACGTTTACTTGAAGCTGTTGCCACTACAGACTACTATATCCTCACCGTAGCAGGCATAAAGTAGCCAATCTAAGCTATGTAATAACTTACAAATATTTGATTTTTTGCTTCTTATATATTCTTATCTTATATATTCCTCATCTCAGGAGAAATGAAAAGCACACCATTTTATACGGCTAAACCTAATTTACTCATGCTTGGGATTGAATACATCATTATATTTATTGCGGGTAGAAATTATTGGTGTCAACTCTAAAAAACGCGCTGGTGAAGTGAGACTTTACATGGGAAACAAAAGAAAATGTTAAAAAAAATGTCTACATTTGCTTGTGTTTTTAATACAAAATATACCGTTTTTGAGAGAATGAACTCCTCATGCAAAATTCTCGCGTATATTTAATTTTTGTAATGAAAAGAAAACAAAAACAATGATAACCTCTTTTTTTTCCATTAAATTTTCACTTCAACGGCGCGTTTTTGAGAATCGACACCATTATTTTTTTTACCATAAAGTTGTAACTCGTGAAAATTTCTAAAAGCGTTAAAAAATATAAGTATGTGTAAGTTATTGTTTGGCGTCCACCGAACGTTCAACAATGGTTATTTTCTTTAACATAAATGTTTGGTTTGTTTGTTACCTTATTTGTTTTGGTTTAAGTTAAACTGATTTTTGTTTAGTTTTCCATATTTTCTTTTTTCCTGTCTAAGTGTTTTTGGGTTTATTTGTCCAGTAAATCGTTATTTTTGTTTGAACAAATTTGTTCAATGCTACAGCCCGGCTGTATCGGTTTGTTCATGTTTTAATTTGGTTCTTGTTTTTGATAGGTAGACTTCTACAAATTCCGTTTCTGTGTGTCTAATTAATATTTTAAAAGGCATTTTGTTAAATAATTTGCTTAATTCACAAAATCTTGTATGGTGTATTTTGTATTGAATACACTTTCTGTTTATATGCTTGTGAACACGCAGTGTATTATTGTATCAATTTATTTTGTATATTAAACGTCAAAAAGCAAATAAGAAGAAGAAAATAAGTATTCAGAAGAAGGGTTTCAGGAAGTAAAATTGACAATAGGACTGAAAAAAAGCAAAATTTTTAATTTTTTATGCGAAAATTGTACTTTGGATTTGCTATCTATTTATTCTTTTTTTTTTTTTGTTAACAAATTTTTAACATCAACAATACAAATGTCTTTTGTTTATTTTTTTCTTCTCAATGTGATATGGAATTAACATGTAGTTGATAACACGATTACCAATACAACTTTTCAAAAACATACAAAATAAGATTGTTTGGTGTATTGAAATTTTATATGACAATTTCCAACAACAAGCATACACTATTGTATTTAAATTGAATAATACACACTATACACATATACAAGGGGTTTTGTGAATTAAGCAATTATTAAATATATTAAAAATTATTTGCTTTTTTTGAAATTATTTGCTACTTACCGTGTATGTCTTCTTTTTGTTCTACCTGCTATCAATTTTTGCTTTTTATATATACACATGTGTGTGTATGTTTTTTGTTTTATACGCATGATACAGCTGCAAGTACTGTTAGTAGTAGTCAATGTTTAAAACAGAACGAATAAAAATATAAAAAACATTCACTATGGTGTAGAACTCCGTGAGAGGAGTTAGTTAGTTTTAAAAATGTAAAATTATTTTGAATGAAAAATTTTCTTACTATTTATTATGATATTCTGGTAAACGGAACAACGTTTACAGCACTTAGACATTGGTTAGGAGTCGTTTATAGAGTATTGGAGCATAGAACATGAAGAAAATATAAATAAAATAAGAAAATCAAATGAAAAATTTTGCCAATGTAAGGAAATTATGAAAAATAAAGATATGGTGATTTGGAAAGAAGGCAGAATGTTTTAGAAAGATCATCAAGAAAAGATGGACGGCTGAGCAGAAAAGATTTTTTGGAAAATTAAGGAAATTCACCACTTAAGGTGGGAAGCAAATGAGGCAACAAAAAAGGGAAAATTTTATAGAGTTTTCAAATGGTTATTGTTTTTTAAAGTGATAGCATATAAAAATTAATAGTGCGGAAAAAACATTAAAATTAAAAACAAAACATTCAACAAAATTTAAAGTTTTAGTGATTTGAGAATACGTCCTTTGGAGGAAAAGGATAGTTGTTTCAAATAAAAGAAAATAATCGGAAAAAGATGTCTAAACGTAAGCTAAATTTTATGTTATGTTATAAATGCGTTTTGTGATATCTAAATTTGTTATGTGTTTCGAAAATTTGTAGCTGGCTAGTAAGTTGGATGGTGTAGGAAAGTTGGGTAGGAATGAAGCAACAGTTCGTGTGCAATAAAATTATTAGCGAAAATTTATTACCCAGAAACTAGTAAAGAAAAAAATGCTGGAGATGATTTGAACCTTCCACACCGAGGTCTAGCCAGGTAATCCTTTTTTTTTTCTTAATATATTTTACATAATAAAAGTGTTTTAAGGAATGTAAAACAAACAAAAATTTACGCAAAGACAAACAAAAAAAAAAAATGATGATAAAATTTTAAAAACTTCAAAGGAAAATATCAAATCATAAGAAGAACTTTTTTGTATAAAGAAAAAATAAGAAATTAAGATAAAAATTAAGGAAGTAATTTATTTATTTGAATTTATAATTATTTAATTATGTAGAATATTTAAAAAGTTATCTATTTAGAATTTATTAAAAAGTTAATTAGTAAGCTATTTTAAGTTTAGTATTTGTAGTTAGTACCCTTTTGTGAATATGCCTGAAAGTAGCCAAATATATTTTTATTTTATTTATTGGTTACTATAGCCCGTTGGAGGGCCTACTTATTTTGTTGTTGTAATTTTATCCATGCAAAAGAGATAGAAACAGGAAATAAAAATCGTTTAGTTTGTTTTATTGACTAAAAAATTATATACAAATTGTAGCTCTTTTCAAATAGTTGTTATTCAGTGTAGAATTCCTGTGGAATATTTCAGGAAAAATCTTGTATCCTTAGGGTGCTCCTTCGGGAATCAGATTTGTAGAAAGATTGAAGTTAGTAATTTTAGTTGTTTGGAAGTAAAAAAAAGAGAAAATAAAACAAATTAGCGATATTAAAGATAGTTTTTTGATGATAGGTAATACCTACATATATATTACGCTGTGAGAAAAAAATTGTAAGTTTGTTAAATATAAGATAATTTGTAATTTAATAGTAAAAACATATTTTCAAATTTGTATAGGATTAAGTTTTTGTGTTTGCATAAAATTTGTATGTAAATATGTGAAATTCAAATAATTATGTTTTTGGCTTAATTTGAAGGGGAAAAAGACACAAAAGTGAGAGCATACGGGTTCACAAAAGAAAGTTGCATTTGGATAAGAATTTTTGCGACAAGGTCGTGAGGGCAGTGGTATCACATCTGCCACGATGGTTACTGTTTGTGTGAGCGTGTTTGTTTGAGTTATTTTTTGGAGTTATTTTTTTTTTGCCTATTTAGTTGCGAAATTGTTGTGTATATTTTTTATGTGCGGCGTACCCAATGAGAAGGGTTGGAACCTCACTGAGATGTGTTTACCGTCCAGAAAGAACTAGTCGGAAACCTCATTGGCCCCCATGGTCGTTACATAAATGACGCCCAATCGGAAAAAAGTGGACAACAGAGTAGTATAGAAGACCTTAATACTTCAAAGCAACAAAGGAAGTTAATATATTTTAATTTGCAAATATGGGAATTCCTTAAGTTTTCCAAATTGACTGAACTGAGCATGCGACAATAAAATAAATAGTTTTCTTAAATAGCTCAACGACATAGTCAATTACCTATGGGTATAATTGTAGTTTACTTTGTAGCCCTTTTAAAGATAGGAAAATTTTTATAAAGGTAGTACTGAGAAGCTGCAATGTGCGAAATTGATGAAATCGAGAAATTCATTTTATGAAAAGAATAACGTATGTTCCATTTATATTTATTATGTTTTCCCTTTTGAAATAAAATAACTTGACTCGTCAATTAGTAACATCAGACTCAATGCTTTTCTTATTATTCAACTCGTTTATGTTATCCCTTGTTCTAATTCTTTCATGTGTGTATGCTTTAAGTAGTATGAATAAGAGTTGTACCAAATAGTATAAATATAACATATGTGATACAGGGTTTGGCACAATACCTCCACCTTTTCTTTCCATAAAGTAATATATATAATTTATGATTTTAAAGTATAATATATAATGACATTAATTGAATTCTAAATGTAATGAGGTTGGTAGGTATACCTTTCCATTTTTTTTAAAAAAGTTTCATTTTATGTTTGTTTATATAAAAAATATTTTAATAATATACTTTAATTGTGCCTGATTCCTTCAAATATAAATGTTTCATGATATTCTCAATGGTTACTGCGTTTTTGTAATAAAATTTTTGAGTTTTTTATGGCTTTTTTGCCTTATTGATTTAATGGAGTTCTCATTTAATTAATATGGCTGGGTGTTGACCGGACTTAATTATTTGATTATTTTAGGAATGTAGAATAGTTTAATTTCAAATCAATAACTAGGAAATTCTAATATGAACTAAGATTATAATAAATGTTTTTTTTTGATACAGATATATTTAAGAACTGATTTGTCCATGTTTTATATGTTTTTTCAGTACACAAATTTAAATTAAATATTTGTTTCTTTTCTAAAGTTTTCTAATTCTGTTTTTCTGTACAATTTTTTCTTTTTTCGTCAGCTCATTATAAATTGTTACATTTACACCACTCATGTTTTTAACAATATAAGGACCGTCATATATGATCTTGTGTTTATTATAAGGTTCCTTTTTCAAGAGAACGTTATCATTAATTTTTACCGTTAAGGGATTCGCAAATTTATTATAAAGTTGTTTGTTTCTTGCCTTGTGCTTGTCTATCAAATTTCGTGCGATAATATTAGTCCTCTGCAACCTATATCTAACTTCCTTGCCATAGTCATCCACGTTATAAAGTGGATCCAAATTGGCCCCCATTTTGCTTGGCATCGTTGCCCTTTTCGCAAAGACTAACTCAAAAGGTATAAAACTGTTGTCAAATACTGTGTTCGGTTTTGTATTGTGAAAATGTGAAATATCGTAAGTATGTATCCCAGTCAGTCATGTTTACGTTCGACTGTACCAACACTTTGGTGGTGATAAGGGCTTGAGAAATTCAGATTAATTCTCAGTAATTTGCACAGTTCGGTAAAAAGTTTATTTTTAAATTCAGTGCCCGTAAAACTTCAAAAACAATCTTTAAATTTTGGAGGTGGTGTTATTTACTACACCTAATAATTATAATGTCATCAATATACAGAAAAGCCTTGTTCGGGGGTAGTCCCGAGAAAGCGATGTACATCATCAATGAAAAAGAATTTGTTGCGATGTTAAGTCCAAAGGGTAAGCTTTCCAATGGAATGATCCGCTGTCGGTACTGAAAAAAGTTATGTCGCGAGAATCGGGATGCATTGGTATCTGATGAAAGCCTGAGTAAAGATCTACAACCGAAAATTATTGCGCTCTACCAAGATTATCCAAAATGTCGTCTAGGAAGCTTATCGGGAATAGTTTCCTGTTTAAAGCGCGATAATCAAAGCACATTCTGTAAAATTTTCTATCGTCCTTACTTTTTTTAGGTACCAATATTAAAGGGCTGTTATAGTTAGAAATGCTTAGCTCGATTAAATCATTGTCCAATAGGTTTCTAACTTGCGTATGAGCCTATCGATAATTTTTGATGTACACAGGTGTAGAATCAGTTAACTGAAGTTTCTGTTCTTAAAAATTTATAACTGTCATTTTGTCGTCCTTTAACGAAAAAAAATATCTGAAAATTCCTCGCACAGTGGTAACAAATCTTATTCAATATCGTTTGACATTTGTTGTTTCAGAACATTTCTAAGCTTTGAAATACGTTCGGAATCCGTCCTAGTTTCATTTATAGAATAAACATGAAAATTCCGTAGCTTGTCTGCCCTAAGATTATAATTTTTTATATATTTTACTTCAGCAGTTGTGTTGACTTCACGCAAAACCGAGTTTTTCGAATCGATAATACCCTTCCCAATAAATTTTTAATCGGGTATCTTGAATAAAAATAGATAATGCCATTGATTCGTAATTAATTTTACATTTGTTATTCCTGAGGAAATCTTTTCCGAGTATACCATCCGAAGGAATATTAAAATTATTGTTAACCAGATGAAATATTTGTGAAATTGAGGAGTTTGAAATATTCAGATGTGTATAAATTGTTTCTAATGTTTGTACCGCAGATGTTGTTATACCAGTTATACTGATTTTGTCATTGTCATCCAAAATATCCGAGTTTAAATCCTGATTATTACGATATCGAGTATAGTTTTTCATTTGATTCGGGTTATATCCGCAATTGCGGTTAGCTCGAAAAGCTAGGACCTGGCGTTCACTGGTTTCCCTTGCCTGTTCAACGACTAATTTGGCCACTACCTCTCTTGGGTCCGAGAAAGTTGATTATGCCAGTATTGACTTAACCTAATCGGATTTGGCATTCAATCGAAACATCCTTACTGTCTTCTCGATTGCAATCTCATGGGCCTTATTTCTATCTATACCCCCAATTACTAGTGAACGTTCGAATGCCTCAGCAAGTCCGTCTACCTGCTTAGAAAATTCAGCATAATTGCTATTTCTAACATTTAGATCTGTTATCCTACCAGCAATAACTTTCGAGTTATCCGGCTTAATCCTGCTTTTTAAAGTAGTTACTATGTCACTCACCATTGTGATTCCCTAGCTTTTCCTTCAAGTCTCAACCTGAAAAATCGTATTAGTGTTGTCATTAGATTCTCCTCTGTGAGATCTCAATCAAACTAATTTTATCCAAAAAACAAAATATACTGCCAGGGGATCACCATTGTAGTTGTCCCTTAGAATCGATGAGCACATAGTTATGTACGACTTTTTCTGTTCAGTCGTCGCCATTTTCCGTTCCGTGTTTGGTCTTTCTTTCCTGTCAGTGTTTGTCTTCGTTTCGCTATATTCAGAATCGTCCTCACTATCCCTCAAAATGTCCGCAACTACCAATTCAAGCAACTCTATGTTCTCAGGAACCCTTATCATCTAATCAAAATTTGACGACAGTGCCTTATCTTAGTGAAAATCTCTGTTTTTGTAACAATTGATATATTCTCAGAATTTTTGCTTACATATTCCAATATCGAATTGTAAGTTATAGTTAATAAATTGACATACTCCGTTATTTTAGTTTCCTTCGCTGAAATTGGACGGTTTTAAAGGATTCGCTTTTTAACGTTATAAAATTGTTAATTAACTCAAGAAATATTTCGTTATCGAATTTAGACATTTGTCTGTTTTGAAGGTATTTCTTTTATTTTATTTATTTATGATAATGAATGTTTTTCTAATGCAACAAGATCAATTATCTTATAAATTAGAATCAGATAAATTACATACCGTTTACCGTTTTAAAAGAATTTTATGAATTTCTGTAATAACTATTTTACAAGTTCTTGAATCGCGCTGCGTTGTTAGTAAGTTGAATATTTGGGGGGAGATGGTTCCAGAGGTAAAATGTATATATATATAAAACTGGTGAAAAGAAGTACTCTTTCGGTATTTGAATGTTCGAATCTTATTTTTCCTCGCAGACGATGTGAATACCAATTTGTCGTAAAGAGTGTCAAGCCTTTTGTAGTTATTATTTTATGCAAAAAAATAAGATTTTTAAGCTTCATATAGTCATCGAGGTGCATGCCAAGGACATGTATTAAATACGGTGATAATGATCAAATCTTTTCAAAACAAAAACATATCGAACAATATTATTAAACGCTATGTTGAGCTTTCGTTTCAAAGTCATATTGCATCCAGCAAAAATATCAGAGGCACATAAAAGAGAAGGAATTAAATATGTTTTGGCAATCATCATCCTTATCCTCATGGGTGTAAAGTGTCTGCTATAGAGTTATAATCTTCCTATAAATTATGCCACATGCTTGATTAATATGATCCGACCATGTCAGCGAGCTATTAAAAGTAGCGCCCAAATTTTTGGCTGTATTTACCAATTGAATTTTTGTCCCATTAAGAGAAATACACAAATTCCCTCTTAGTACCGCCGGAATTTTGCCAATTGTTAAAAATTTAGACTTAATAGGATTAAGAAGTAGTCCATTAGCAGATGCCCATTAGCAGAATTTATAGCTGTTTTTGAACAACTTAAATATAGCTGTACGTCATCAGCATACATTTGAATATTAGACTATCTGATCTGCAAAGGAAGGTCATTTGCATACATGGAGTAAAAAAGTGGGCCAAGTATGGACCCCTGCGGAAGACCTCGGTTTGTAAATAAGGGTGAAGAAACAATACCACCATTGACAACTATCTGTGATCTACCAGTTAAATACGAAGATATTAATTTTGTTGCAGTTGTAGAAAATTTGAGCATACTGCCAAGCTTTAATAACAACATTTGATGGTCAACAGTGTCAAATGCCTTGGAGTGACCAAAAATGTTAACTTTTTCTTATCTAGATTGCCTCGGTTAATGCTGTAGTGCAGCTATGTTGAGGTCTAAAACCAGACTGACGGTTTATTAGTAAATTATTGTCGAGTATGTGTTTATAAATTTGTTTATGAAGACTTTTCTCAAAAACTTTTGATATGTAGGAAAGGATAGATATTGGCCGGTAGTTACCATCACTTTAAGGCACTGGAACAATTTTCGCTGACTTCCACTCCATTGGAAAATTGCTAGTTGTTAAAATCGTGTTGAAAATGTGATTGATATGACGTATTATATAAGGCAATATAAGTTTTATATAACGAGGATGGATGTCGTCAAGGCCAACAGCATTAGACCTAATTTTTTGAAATCCTTCAAGTGTGTCATTCGGACTAAGATGTCGGAAGTGGAGATCGTTTATTGTAGATATATTGTTGTTACAATCATAAAAATTCACATCTACCGAAGCTTGCGGAATATTAGCAAATTTCCTATTAACAGCATTAACATCTAATGTGTCTGATTTGTAATTGGAATTGACATTTTACAAATCTGCCTCCATGTATGCTTAGTATTTACTGCGTTCTGAAATTTATTGCCGTAATATGATAGCTTCTCCCGCCTGATAATTGTTACAACTTCTCTTCTCTAGCCGATTTAGTCTCCGAGGAAAACCAGGGATTTATTCTTCTATTATATCTTTTTGTTCTTAGTGGGACGTGTTTATTAAATAGCTGATAGATAAGACCATTTAAATGTTCAACTTGTGCATTAACAGATGGTATATAGAATATATCGTCCCAGCTAGCAGAAAAAAAGTCATTCCCAAGTGACTGCATAAAAATATTATTGAAGTCATGATAACAAAATGATTCTTTATGACGTTGTATTCTTAAGTTATATGACAGAAATATAAGATCATGCCTTGAAAAAACTGGTGCTGTTAATTGGTCATAATGAGATATTTTGCAGCTATCAGAGACGAGGAAGAGATCTAATAGAGAGGCATTCGTCTTAGTGAAATGTGTTGGCATTGAGTTATTAAGAGAGTAAAGATTAAGCGAAGTCATTGTTGTACAAAAATTTGAACTAGAATTGGTTAATAAGGCAATAAAATCTCTTGATATTATAATATTGGCATAGGCAACGGAAACTTGTTCTAGCTCAGATATAATGGTGTCCAATTTGAACTTTTTATTTAGTCAAGAAGCAATTTTTCACCATAAGATGATAGCTCCACCAATATATACTCAACATCATTATCCGCAGTGAAAGTTCGCAGAAGCTTACACGAAATATTTTCTCTTTATATAAATAGCCAGCTTTTCCGCACCGGTCACATCTAAATAATTTATATCCTCTTAATTCAACATGTTTGTCGTTGTGGGATTCATTATACCACGTTTCTGAGATACATGCGGCATCCACACCTGAATCTTCAAAAAGATAACGGAATTCATCAATTTTGCAGTATAAGCTTTGGGCATTGATGTGACAAACATTTAGTCCTAGGTGGTGTTTAGAAAGTATGCGAATAACGTTATAAATACCCTCTTTGGAACCAAAATGGTCAATCTTGAAATTAGACATAAGGAATATTTGATGCAACGCAAAGTAATATAAACTTGTTAAATATTATAAGTGGACTGACATAGGTAAACGCAAATTTTAATACAAAGAAAAAATTATGTAATGTCGTTATATTAACATATAAAAGCAATAAAAAATAATACAAATAGGATGATGAAATAATGAAAGTTAGTGCAGTAATAAAAGTTAGTGTAATCATAATATATTTACTAACGAAAAAGCTCGTCTAGGTCTTCAATATTTTCTATAAGAACAGGTTCATCAGTGCTCCGCTTTCTAACATAGACCAGCCCTCTAAGAGTGTAGGCAGAATGAATTTTACCATCTCTTTTCAACCGCAATGCAGACATCAAAATTTTATAGTTGTGAGGGATTAAGTCTTCATTTATTTAGATAGGTTGATCACTTTGCATTCCCACATGCTTAAAAGTCAGTTTAATTCGGTTTTCACGTTTGTGTCTTGCTGTTGATTTAAGCACGAAATTTTTTGCATAGGGTGATTGTAGTTTAACCACTATAGCGTCTCCATTAGGCCCTTGGGGGTTATTTGATTTATATGTTCTCCGAAGTCTGTATATGTTTTTTACTTGTGGAGTCGTAATATTTAAATTTTGGCAGATGTTGTTAAAGCTAAAGGAGAGGTTATCAGTTTCAACAAATGGAATACCGCTTATTCTAATACTGTCTGCCACCATTGTATTTTCTCTTGCCAGCAATTTCTTTTTGAGCTCACAAATTTCAACCTTCATATTATCAACTTAGTCGCATTTGACTTCTAGGTTTCTGACCCTCTCAGTTATATCACTAATAGCGTTTTGGAAGCTCTGAAACTCGAATTTCACCAAGGAGCGAATCCGCTGTTCACTTTCCGAAATGAGTGATTTGATATGGTCGAAGAGGGTTTTTTTCATTTTCTCGTATGGAATCTTTTATAAGTTGGGCAGTAAGAGATTCACTTTCCCTGATGAGAGCCAGAAGAAAAGTTTTGTCCCCACTGGACAGACGAGGTGCCTTTAAACTATTGTCAGCAAGTGATACGGGTGATGAGTCTTTTAGCCGTTTACTTGCGCTAAACTGGTCTTTTATTTTCGTTATATTACGTGTTTCCATTTTATTGTTTTATAGGTTCTCTACTTTAAATTACAGTATTATCAGGAAAAACTTATTTCAAAATTGTTTTATAATTTTATAATTTCAAGTTCTATTTTTTTTTTGCTCAGTAGTGCAATTTTTGAATTTAAACGACAAATTTATGTTCCACCAATAAAAGAAGTTCCACAAAAGCTTTATTTTGACAAGAGAATTAATTTATAAACAGAAAATGTGATTATATATGTTTTGTTTTTATTTATGTTTTGTTTTTATTTAACACTTTTGGCGCGACAAAATTAAGGTCCTTTGTTATTGTAATTGTTCTGTAATGTTTTGTTATTGTTTCGTTTATGTACTTTAGTGTTTTGTTTAAAATTTTAAGCACAGAACTTTGAGAAAGCAAAAATTTAGCTCTATTGAAATTGTTTTTGTAAATTTTATTTTACTTTGTTTTTGGTTAGTATATGCTGTTTTGTAGTTTGCATTTTTTTTTTTGTTTTGTTATTAGTTTGTAATGTAAATTATTCAATTTATGGTTTACAAGTTTGAAGCTGATTTTTAAATGTATTTCTTTCCCATGTTGTTTTTATTTTATTAATTTTGTCTTGTGTCTCAAAAATTATTTTAATAATGTTAAGTTTTATTAATTTAAAAATAAAAAAAAAATATTTGGAACAAGATCAACAAAATTTTCAAGAGAGATAAAAAACACGTCTGCTCGCAAAGATTGTTTTCAATTTTTTATTGTATAAAAAATTAAAAAACACTTGAAATTCAATAATTTTTAAAAAGAAATTGCTTAACCAGTTATCTATATGAATCATTTGGAAATTGTTTAAAATTTTTCAAAAACGAGTTAACAAAAGAATTTGATTCTGAAATATGTTAAAGCACTTCTAACTCATTAAAAATATTTAACATATTCGTTAATTTTATTAAAAGTATGTGTGATCGTCCTGTTCTGTTTTATATTTCCTTATTTTTCATACTACCTCTATGTGTTAATATAAAAGTAGTAAATTTGATGTAAATAATTTTTATTCATATTTAAAAAATAATACATTTTTAAATTGAAATTTTAGTTTAATTTATATATATATATACAAGTTGGATGAAATTGAATTTTAATTGAAAACTAAAAATGATGCAAGGTAGTGCGTACACCTTCTTAAAGAAGAACGTTAAATGTACAGTAATATCTGAGTTTGTGTCTAAAAATTACCAATAAATTAATTTCGTTCAAAATTGCGTAAAAGAAGATTTTTCGTGGAAACTAAATATGATACTTAAAAAGTGTGAATACATTCCTTAAGAAGAACATTAGTTATACACAATGCGCTAGCTAGAACATAATCTATGTGGTGCTTGCCGATATATTTGAGTATATGTTTAAAACTACCAATAAACTAATTTCGTTCAAAATTGCTAAAAGTAGATTTTTCTTCGAAACTAAAAATAATGCTTCAAAAGTGTGAATGCATTCTTAAAGAAGAACGTTAGATGTACACAATACGCTAGCTGAAACAAAATCTATGCGGTGATTCCAGAGATATTTGAGTTTATGTTGATTTCGTTGCAAGTTGAATGAAATTGAATTTTAATTGCAAACTAAAAATGATGCTAAAGCAATGCGTACACATTCTTAAAGAAGAACGTTAGATGTACATAATGCGCTAGCTGGAGCAAAATCTATGCGGTGTTTTCAGTAATATCTGAGTTTATGACTAAAAATTACCAATAAACTACTTTCCTTCAAAATTTCATAAAAGTAGATTTTTCTTGGAAACTAAAAATGATACTTAAAAAGTGTGAATACATTTTTAAAGAAGAACGTTAGATTTACACAATACGCTAGCTGGAACAAAATCTATGCGCTGATTCCAGATATATTTGAGTTTATGTTGATTTCCTTACAAGTTGAATGAAATTGAATTTTAATTGAAAACAAAAATGATGCTATGGCAGTGCGTACGCATTCTTATAGAAGAACGTTAGATGTACAGTAATATCTGAGTTTGTGTCTAAAAATTACCAGTGAATTAATTTCGTTCAAAATTGCCAATAAATTAATTTCGTTCAAAATTGCATAAAAGAAGATTTTTCGTGGAAACTAAATATGATACTTAAAAGGTGTGAATACATTCTTAAAGAAGAACATAGCCTATTTGGTGCTTGCCGATATATTTGAGTTTATGTTTAAAACTACCAATAAACTAATTTCGTTCAAAATCGCTAAAAGTAGATTTTTCTTGGCAACTAAAAATAATGCTTCAAAAGTGTGAATGCACTCTTAAAGAAGAACGTTAGATGTACACAATACGCTAGCTGGAATAAAATCTATGCGGTGTTTCCAGTAATATCTGAGTTTATGTCTAAAAATTACTAATAAACTAATTTCGTTTAAAACTGGATAAAAGTAGATTTTTCTTGAAAACTTAAAATGATACTTAAAATGTGTGAATACATTTTTAAAGAAGAACGTTAGTTATACATCATGCGCTAGCTAGAATACAATCTATGTGGTACTTTCCGAGATATCTGACTTTATGTTTAAAAATCACCAATAAACTAATTTCCTTCAAAATTGCATAGAAGTAGATTTTTATTGGAAACTAAAAATGATACTTAAAAAGTGTGTATACATTCTTAAAGAAGAACATTAGTTATACACAATGCGCTAGTTAGAACATAATCTATGTGGTACTTGCCGATATATTTGAGTTTATGTTTAAAACTACCAATAAACTAATTTCGTTCAAAATCGCTAAAAGTAGATTTCTCTTGGAAACTAAAAATAATGCTTCAAAAGTGTGAATGCATTCTTAAAGAAGAACGTTAGATGTACACAATACTCTAGCTGAAACAAAATCTATGCGGTGATTCCAGAGATATTTGAGTTTATGTTGATTTCGTTGCAAGTTAAATGAAATTGAATTTTAATTGCAAATAAAAATGATGCTAAAGCAATGCGTACACATTCTTCAAAAGTGTGAATGCATTCTTAAAGAAGAACGTTAGATGTACACAATACGGTAGCTGGAACAAAATCTCTGCGGTGTTTCCAGTAAGATCTGAGCTTATGTCTAAAAATCACCAATAAACTAATTTCTTTCAAAATTGCATAAAAGTAGATTTTTATTGGAAACTAAAAATGATACTTAAAAAGTGTGAATACATTCTTAAAGAAGAACATTAGTTATACACAATGTGCTAGTTAGAACATAATCTATGTGGTACTTGCCGATATATTTGAGTTTATGTTTAAAACTACCAATAAACTAATTTCGTTCAAAATCGCTAAAAGTAGATTTCTCTTGGAAACTAAAAATAATGCTTCAAAAGTGTGAATGCATTCTTAAAGAAGAACGTTAGATGTACACAATACGCTAGCTGAAACAAAATCTATGCGGTGATTCCAGAGATATTTGAGTTTATGTTGATTTCGTTGCAAGTTGAATGAAATTGAATTTTAATTGCATATAAAAATGATGCTTAAGCAATGCGTACACATTCTTCAAAAGTGTGAATGCATTCTTAAAGAAGAACGTTAGATGTACACAATACGCTAGCTGGAACAAAATCTATGCGGAAATTCCAGAGATAGTTGAGTTTATGTTGATTTCGTTACAAGTTGAATGAAAGTGAATTTTAATTGCAAATAAAAATTATGTTAAAGCAATGCGTACACATTCTTCGAAAGTGTGAATGCATTCTTAAAATAGAACGTTAGATGTACACAATACGCTAGCTGGAACAAAATCTATGCGGTGTTTTCAGTAATATCTGAGTTTATGTCTATAAATTACCAATACACTAATTTCCTTCAAAATTGCATAAAAGTAGATTTTTTTGGAAACTAAAAATGATACTTAAAAAGTGTGAATACATTTTTAAAGAAGAACGTTAGTTATACACCATGCGCTAGCTGGAATACAATCTATATAGTACTTGCCGAGATATCTGACTTTATGTTGAAAATTTACCAATATACTAATTTCGTTCAAAATTGCATAAAATAGATATTTCTTGGATACTAATCATAACGCTTCAAAAGTGTGAATGCGTTCTTAAAGAAGAATGCTATGTGTACACAATACGCTAGCTGGAACAAAATCCATGCGGAAATTCCAGAGATAGTTGAGTTTATGTTGATTTCGTTACAAGTTGAATGAAAGTGAATTTTAATTGATAACTAAAAATGATGCTACGGCAATGCGTACACATTCTTAAAGAAGAACGTAAGATGTACACAATGCGCTAGCTGGAACAATATATATGCGGTGATTCTAATAATATCTGAGCTTATGCCTAAAAATTATCAATAAATTAATTTTCTTCAAAATTGCATAAAAGTATACTTTTCTTGGAAACTAAAATTGATACTTACAAAGTGTGAATACATTCTTAAGGAAGAACATAAGTAAAACACCATGCGCTAGCTAGAACACAACGTTCGATTTACACAATACGCGACCTGGAACAAAATCTTTGCGCTGATTCCAGAGATATTCGAGTTAATGTTGATTTCATCACAAGTTGAATGAAATTGAATTTTAATTGAAAACTAAAAATTATGCTATGACAATGCGTACACATTTTTAAAGCAGAACGTTAGATGTATAGCAATACCTGAGTTGTGTCTAAAAATTACCAATAAACTAATTTCGTTTAAAGTTGCATAAAGAAGATTTTTCATTGAAACTAAAAATGATACTTAAAAAGTGTGAATACATTCTTAAAGAAGAACTTTAGTTATACACAATGCGCTAGCTAGAACATAATCTATGTTATGCTTTCCGATATATTTGAGTTTATGTATAAAACTACCAATAAACTAGTTTCGTTTAAAATCGCTAAAGTAGATTTTTCTTGGAAACTGACAATAATGCTTCAAAAGTGTGAATGCATTCTTAAAGAAGAACGATAGATGTACACAATACGCTAGCTGGGTCAAAATCTATGCAGTGATTCCAGAGATATTTGAGTTTATGTTGATTTCGTTGCAAGTTGAATGAAATTGAATTTTAATTGCAAATAAAAATTATGCTAAAGCAATCCGTACACATTCTTCAAAAGTGTGAATGCGTTCCTAAAGAAGAACGTTTGGTTTACACTGTAGTGTGACTGATCGGTTAATGTTACTATCACATAAGTACTGTAATAAACAGTCTAAATTGCCGACACACTGGCATTCACAACAATAAGCTCATGTTACACTGTACACATGCAGTTGAGTAAAACAAAAGACAAGTGGTTTGCAAAATAATGCAACGATCAGCATTTTCTCATTGCATACAAAATATTTGTTCTATTTAAGTAAATTTGTAAAAATAGAAATAATAAGAATTTAATAATTCCACTCAAACCTGAATTTTGTAAATTACTCAAAATTCATGATTGCCTGGTATTTTACTAAAGTTAAGATATGGATAAATTAGGTTAAGTATAGAAATAAGAGGTTGAGTGTTATTTGTAAAAATACTCAACCAAATAGTATATAAGAAGAACATGGCGATCCTGCCAGTTTGGAAGTGCTCATTTTAACAAAGCACCCAACAAAAGAAATTATATCAGTCCTGGCGGACAAGCCAATAGCCGCCAAAGAAGAGTCCTGGCTGGCCAAAAGGCATAGTACAAGCCAATAGCTGCCAGAGAAAAGTCCTGCCTGGCCAAAAGGCATAGGAAGAAGAAGGATAAGCCAACAGCCGCCAGAGAAGAGTCCAGCCTAGCCAAAAGGCGCAACAAATCCAAAAGGATATATATACTTACAAATAAATGTGTAATATTTTAATTTTAACTTTAACGAAGTGCACTAATCACGGTGCACTGCAAGGGCCTGTAAGCGTTAACCGCTCGAGGCAAAACAACTTTTTTTGAGGAGTTTTTGTAATCTAATTAAAATATTATTATAAAGAATGTCTAAAATTGGTCCACAGCCGTTAACCATAGAGCAATATAAAATAAGACAACAAAAGAGGGAATCGGCTAATAAAACGGCAATCCCAAAAGTGTCAAAACCCAAACGACGAGGGAGTTACACTAATAAGTTAAAAAGGGAAAAAGCGCTACTTCTCAGAGAAGTGAAATCAAAGCCACCACCAATTTGGGAACGCGCTATCAAAATTTGGGAGCCCATTAATGAAATACATGCTTTACTAAAAGCATTATTATAAAAAACACTAATTTTTTTTAACAACGATATGCATAGATAATTTAAGAATATTTAAGTTATATACATATTATGTTCCAATAAATAAAATATTTTAGTACATGAAATAGTTAAGAGCAAAAATCTTATTAGTTTTAAGGAAGAAAAGGAAAAGCAAATTAGTATAGAAAAAAAATTGAAATGTTAGCAGAACTATGGAATTTTATAGGCATAAAAGTAATTCCCGCAATAATAGATATAGTAGAAAAACCAAGATTAGAAGAAGAAATGGTTAGAATGATTAGATGGTCTAAACAATGGGAAAAGAGCAATAAAAAATAGAACACCCAAATGCCAACGTGGTCAATGAGGTGGAGGTAGTACAGGAAAAAACAAATTTGCTAACTATTGAAATTTGTTTAATAATAATAACTATATTATTAGGCCTCAACTTTTCTTTGAGAATTTACACAATACATAGTAGAAGATTGAAAAAATGATATTTGAGTAGAGCAAACGGTCTGGACAAAATCTAAAGAAAAAAAAATAGTATATTACAAAAGGCAAATGGAATGGCAAGATATAATTAACAAGGCAAGGATAAAAAAAGAAAATTTTGACCGAGCGTACAAATGTCTAAACATAGATAGACCAATTAAGGAAGAAACTCCAAAGACTCACTTTGAAAATTTGTGTCAATGTCTAGAAGAGATAAGAGTATTATTCAACGTACATTTTCATAGGCTCACAAAAGTTCATAAAACAGCAGCTGAATCATTTTTCCAAGACTTAACAAATAGAACACTAAAGCTAGCCACGAGGAAAGGAATAGAAATAGATTTACGACTTCTATACATGAAGCAATAGAATACAAATTCACATTACCCAGTCCAGACGTACAAACAAATAATATGACACAAACAATAGTCGACTTTCTCAAAACTTATCTCTGATTTTGACGGGAAATCCGAAAATCTACGTTCTTTTATAGACTCGTTAACACTGGTTGACTCTATAAAGGGAACGCATGAATCGGTAGCGGTATCCCTTATAAAAACTAAGCTGAAAGGGAACGCTAGAAACTTAATAGACACTGAAAGCACTATTGCAGAAATTATTACTAAATTAAACAACAGTGTAAAAGGAGAATCAGTTGAAGTGCTTACGGCGAAAATAATGAATATAAAACAAAACAATAAAACTGCAAACGCCTATTGCAACGAAATAGAAAATTTAACAAAAAAACTAGAAAACGCATATATTGCGGATAAATTGCCCTTAGAAATTGCTACGAAATATTCAACTCAAACAGCAGTAAAGGCGCTTACCAAAAACTGTACCATAGATAAGGTTAAACTTATAATGGAAGCAGGACAATTCAATAGCATGAATGAAGCTGTTAGTAAATTTGTTAATAGTTGCAATGAAGCAACTGGTCAGCAAAAT
The DNA here is from genome assembly GCA_937654795.1 of Cistogaster globosa. Taxonomy (NCBI): domain Eukaryota; kingdom Metazoa; phylum Arthropoda; class Insecta; order Diptera; family Tachinidae; genus Cistogaster; species Cistogaster globosa. Next base: position 88,645,900 of record OW569403.1, read on the forward strand.
GCAATACTACACTTAGGGCAAAGACCTAACTTTAGTAATTTCCATAAGAACACAAGCTTTAGAAACAGAAGTTATTTCCAAAGATTTAATAGAGGCAATGCAAATAATAATAATAATAATAATAATAATAATAATAGAAAGAATCGTTACAACAACCGTAATAGACAAAGCCATTATAACCAAAGAAATTGGAACTACGTTCACGCAACAGAAACAAATGACAATGATTCGGAAAACTCGAATCCTCCCCTAAGGTCAATTCAGTAGTTAACAAAATATACAATCTAAACCTTAACTTATGTTTCTTCATTTACATTCAAATCGACACCAAACACACAAGCGTAAAATTACTAATAGACACAGGAGCAGACATATTACTTATAAAAACAAATTATGTTATTGCTAGTAATATTAACACTAATAACACAACAACACTAAGCGGAATAGGACAGGGAAAAATTAAGTCAATAGGAAAAATTTTTCTCGAATTAAAATTTGAAAATTTCTGTATACCGCATAATTTTCAAGTAGTGCAAATTACTTTCTCATACCTTGTGATGGAATCATCGGTATGGATTTTATCAAAAGGTATAACTGCGTATTAGATTTTAATAAATACTGCGATTACCTTGTCCTACGCCCTTTTAACATTCCGAAACCTATAGAAATTCCGATTACGAATACATGCAATGAAATAATATTACCAGCTAGATCAGAAGTTGTACGTCAAATTAAATTAAATTCTCCAGAAAGCGAACTTCTAATACCAAATCAAGAGCCTTCGCCAGGCATTTTTATTGCAAATACTCTGGTAAAAACAAAATACGCATTTATTCGTATCATGAATACTACTAATAATGTAATCAAAATTTCACAAAACAATATCAAAACTGAAAATATCACTGATTATGAAATAATTAAAAATCAAAGAAACAAAAATAAAAATAGAAAAACAGAAGTCTTAAATATTCTAAAGAAAAATTTTCCATACCAATTTAAGGAAACGTTAATTAATCTTTGTTCGAAATACAGTGATATCTTTGGTCTAGAAACAGAAACAGTTACAACTAACAATTTTTATGAACAAAAGTTAAGAGTAAAAGATAGACAACCTACTTACATTAAAAATTATCGTATTCCGCATTCACACAAAGAAGAAATTGACAGAACCGTCACAGTCCGAATATAATAGTCCGATTTTACTAGTCCCGAAGAAATCAATTCCGGGTTCTGAACAAAAAAGATGGAGACTAGTTATAGATTACAGACAAATAAACAAAAAACTTATAGCAGACAAATTCCCGTTACCACGGATAGATGATATTCTCAAACAATTAGGTAGAGCTAAATACTTTTCATGTTTAGACTTAATGTCAGGATTCCACCAGATTAGCTTAGAGAAAAACTCAAGAGACTACACGTCCTTTTCAACAAACAATGGATCTTTTCGATTTACTAGACTTCCTTACGGTCTAAAAATAGCACCTAGTTCTTTTCAAAGAATGATGACTCTTGCATTCAGCGGTCTTAAGCCAGACCAAGCCTTCCTTTACATGGATGATTTAGTCGTTCTTGGATGTTCAGAGAAGCACATGCTTTCCAATTTAACTGATGTCTTTGAATTATGCCGAAAACATAATCTAAAATTACATCCAGAAAAATGTTCATTTTTCAGGAAAGAAGTAACTTACCTTGGTCATAAATGCTCGGACAGCGGAATTCTTCCAGACGATAGTAAATATGCGATAATCGAAAACTATCCAACTCCAAAAGATGCGGATAGCGCGAAGAGATTTGTAGCTTTCTGCAATTACTATCGCAGATTTATTAAAAACTTCTCAGAATATTCCAGACATCTGACAAAACTATCAAAGAAAGGTATATCATTCAACTGGACTAAAGAGTGCGATTATGCATTTAAATATCTTAAAAAGGCATTAATGAGTCAACACTGCTACAATATCCCGACTTCACAAAAGAATTTTGTATAACAACAGACGCAAGCAAATATGCTTGTGGAGCAGTCCTTACACAAGAATTTGAAGGCAAACATTTACCAAAAGCAATAAGTTAACCATCGAACAAGAGTTAACTGCTATACACTGGGCTATTACTTATTTCAGACCATACATCTATGGCAAACATTTCACTGTCCGTACAGACCATAGACCACTGTCATACTTGTTTTCAATGAAAAACCCAAGTTCTAAACTAACAAGAATGCGTCTAGATCTTGAAGAATATGACTTTACAGTAGAATACCTTAGGGGAAAGGACAATTACGTAGCCGACGCACTGTCGCGCATAACCATAAACGACTTCAAAGACATGACAGAAAAAGCCAATTCAATTTTAAGGATCACAACAAGATCCATGGCAAATAATACCTCCAATAAACCGCAGAACAATACTAATAATAATAATGAAAAGCCCAATGTGTACGTACCTATTAAAAATTCTGACGTCAGAAAATATTATAAACTAAAGATTACGCCTGCAAGAAGTTATATTAAAATAGGAAAAACTGTAATCACATATATAAATATTGATGATATATTTACTAATGGGAAATTTGACTTAGGACAATATTTCCCTAGGCTAGAAAAAGTGGCCGGTAAAATGAAAATTGAAAAATTACAAGTGGCACCTACCGAGAAAATTTTCGAATTTATCTCAATAAATAATTTTAAAGAAATGGGCAATAAAATGTTAAATAAATTAAAAATAGCGCTATTAATTGAGGTGACCCAAATAAATAACAAGAATGCCAAGGCAATTCTAAATATTATGCGGAAATATCACGATGATCCCGTAGAAGGAGGACATTGTGGAGTGTATAGAACAATAGAAAAGATAAAGAGGTATTACTATTGGAAAAATATGTCAAAAGACATAACAAAATATGTAAAATCATGTCAAAAATGTCAAACATCTAAAACTACCAAACATGTCAAGAGTCCAATGATTCTTACACCAACACCTGTACAAGCATTTGATACAGTGTTTGTAGACACAATAGGACCATTTCCACGTTCAATCCATGGAAACGAATACGCTATTACAATAATATGCGATTTAACAAAATATCTAGTTACCATATATATACAAGCCAAAAACGCCAAAACAGTTGCTAAGGCAATATTTGAAAATTTCATTCTTACCTACGGTCCAATGAAAACGTTCATATCGAACAGGGATACTGAATACAAAAATGCTATATTGATGGAACTATGTAATCTACTTAAAATTGAAAAATTAACCTCAACAGCACATCATCACCAAACCTTAGGTACGATAGAAAGAAGTCACAGAACTTTTAACGAATACGTACGGTCCTACATATCTGTAGATAAAACCGACTGGGATGAGTGGCTCAAATATTTTACATATTGTTTCAATACAACACCATCGACAGTACACAATTACTGTCCTTATGAATTAGTTTTTGCAAAACTACCCAATATGTTTCAACAATTCAATGAGGTAGATAGAATAAGTCCATTATACAATGTAGATAACTATGCGAAGGAGGCAAAATTAAAATTAGAAATAGCCTTTAAAAGAGCTAGAATATTATTAGACAGAAATAAGATATTACAAAAAGAAAATTATGATAAGGAAACGTCAGCATATAACTTTAAAATAGGAGATTTAGTTTTACTTAGAAATGAAGTAGGTCATAAATTGGATAATCAATATAAAGGACCATTTAAAATTAAGAGAATAGATTTAAGAGATAATGTAACCATAGTTGATAAGACAACCAATAAAGAACAAACTGTTCATAAAAATAGACTTAAGATATACCACAAAAACAATAATTAATAGTACATATAAGAAAACTATCCGGATAGTTTAAGAAAAATTAATAATAATAATATAAGAACAGCTTTAGAAAGTCAATAAATAAAATAAAAACAAATAATTATTTTTTCATATTTTGTAAAAGAATGTCCATAAAACTACCGTTGTATGATCATTCTTATGAAAAGCGGAGGTGTAGTGTGACTGATCGGTTAATGTTACTATCACATAAGTACTGTAATAAACAGTCTAAATTGCCGACACACTGGCATTCACAACAATAAGCTCATGTTAAACTGTACACATGCAGTTGAATAAAACAAAAGACAAGTGGTTTGCAAAATAATGCAACGATCAGCATTTTCTCATTGCATACAAAATATTTGTTCTATTTAAGTAAGTTTGTAAAAATAGAAATAATAAGAATTTAATAATTCCACTCAAACCTGAATTTTGCAAATTACTCAAAATTCATGATTGCCTGGTATTTCACTAAAGTTAAGATATGGATAAATTAGGTTAAGTATAGAAATAAGAGGTTGAGTGTTATTTGTAAAAATACTCAACCAAATAGTATATAAGAAGAACAATTTGTTAGAATAGACAAGAGTTAAATAAACATCGCTAAGTAGCTCTAATCGCGGAGCACTAAGCTAAAAATAAAATAAAAATTTTGTTTAAACACTACAACACAATACGCTAGCTGGAACAAAATCTATGCGCTATTTCCAGAGATATTTGAATTTATGTTGATTTCGTTACAAGTTGAATGAAATTGAATTTTAATTGCAAACTAAAAATGATGCTAAAGCAATGCGTACACATTCTTAAAGAAGAACGTTAGAGGTACACAATACGCTAGCTGGAACAATATCTATGCGGTGATTCCAATAATATCTGAGTTTATGTCTATAAATAACCAAAAAACTAATTTCCTTCAAAATTGCATAAAAGTAGATTTTTCTTGGAAACTAAAAATTATACTTAAAAAGTGTGGGTACATTTTTAAAGAAAACGTTAGATTTACACAATACGCTAGCTGGAACAAAATCTATGTGGTGTTTTCAGTAATATCTGAGTTTATGTCTATAAATAACCAAAAAACTAATTTCCTTCAAAATTGCATAAAAGTAGATTTTTATTGGAAACTAAAAATGATACTTAAAAAGTGTGAATACGTTCTTAAATAAGAACGTTAGATGCACACAATACGCTAGCTGGGACAAAATCTATGCAGTGATTCCAGACATATTTGTGTTTATGTTGATTTCGTTGCAAGTTGAATGAAATTGAATTTTAATTGCAAACTAAGAATGATGCTAAAGCAATGCGTACACATTCTTAAACAAGAACGTTAGAGGTACACAATGCGCTAGCTGGAGCAAAATCTATGTGGTGTTTTCAGTAATATCTGAGTTTATGTCTATAAATAACCAAAAAACTAATTTCCTTCAAAATTGCATATAAGTAGATTTTTATTGGAAACTAAAAATGATACTTAAAAAGTGTTAATACGTTCTTAAATAAGAACGTTAGATGTACACAATACGCTAGCTGGGACAAAATCTATGCAGTGATTCCAGACATATTTGTGTTTATGTTGATTTCGTTGCAAGTTGAATGAAATTGAATTTTAATTGCAAACTAAGAATGATGCTAAAGCAATGCGTACACATTCTTAAACAAGAACGTTAGAGGTACACAATGCGCTAGCTGGAGCAAAATCTATGTGGTGTTTTCAGTAATATCTGAGTTTATGTATATAAATAACCAATAAACTAATTTCGTTCAAAAACGCTAAAAGTAGATTTTTCTTGGAAACTAAAAATAATGCTTCAAAAGTGTGAATGCATTCTTAAAGAATAATGTTAAATGTACAAAATACGCTAGCTGGAACAAAATCTATGCGGTGATTCCAGAGATATTTGAGTTTATGTTGATTTCGTTGAAAGTTAAATGAAATTGAATTTTAATTGCAAATAAAAATTATGTTAAAGCAATGCGTACACATTCTTCGAAAGTGTGAATGCATTCTTAAAATAGAACGTTAGATGTACACAATACGCTAGCTGGAACAAAATCTATGCGGTGTTTCCAGTAATATCTGAGTTTATGTCTAAAAATCACCAATAAACTAATTTCCTTCAAAACTGCATAAAAGTAGATTTTTCTTGGAAACTAAAAATAAAACTTAAAAAGTGTGAATACATTTTTAAAGAAGAACGTTAGTTATACACCATGCGCTAGCTAGAATACAATCTATATAGTACTTGCCGAGATATCTAACTTTATGTTTAAAAATTACCAATAAACTAATTTCGTTCAAAATTGCATAAAAATAGATATTTCTTGGATACTAATCATAACGTTTCAAAAGTGGGAATGCGTTCTTAAAGAAGAACGCTAGATGTACACAATACGCTAGCTGGAACAAAATCCATGCGGAGATTCCAGAGATAGTTGAGTTTATGTTGATTTCGTTGCAAGTTGAATGAAATTGAATTTTAATTGATAACTAAAAATGATGCTACGGCAATGCGTACACATTCTTAAAGAAGAACGTAAGATGTACACAATGCGCTAGCTGGAACAAAATCCATGCGGAAATTCCAGAGATAGTTGAGTTTATGTTGATTTCGTTACAAGTTGAATGAAATTGAATTTTAATTGATAACTAAAAATGATGCTACGGCAATGCGTACACATTCTTAAAGAAGAACGTAAGATGTACCATTTGCTTCATAGTGCGACCATTTGCTTCATAGTGCTTCTTCCACGAACAATTTTCGTTGAATTTTGCTCGTCTTTGAAGACCCACACGGTCGATTGTTATTTCGTTTCGTGCTCATACGCATAGATCCATGATTCGTCACCTGTGACGATCTTACAAACGTCTTTTGAAGCACCGCAATCGTATTTTTGCAACATTTCTTTGCACCAATCGACACGAGCCTTTTTTGAGCGACTTTCAAATTGTGCAGGATCCAACGAGAACAAACCTTTTTTACGGCCAGGTGTTCATGCAGTATCGAATGTATGCTGGTGGAAGAAATGTCCAAGGATGTCTCTATCTCTTGGTATGTCGCATGTCGATCTTGCATTATGAGTTCACGCACGGCATCAATGTTCTCTGACACAACAGCAGTTTTTGGACGACCTTCACGGAATTCGTCTTTGAGCGAGCTTCGGCCACGATTTAATTTATTATACCACTTTTTCACAGTGCTATAGGATGGTGCTTAATCGCCATACAAAGATCTAACTTCATCAATGCACTCTTGTCGTGATAATCCACGTCGAAAGTTGTGAAAAATGATGGCACGAAAATGTTCACGAGTTAATTCCATTTTTTTCTATATTAATTTTTTCAAGTCACTGTAAACAACACAAATAATGGTCGTACGTCAAAACGTTTTGAGTACGATTATGCTTAAAAATGGCAAACTTTCCAATGGAAATGTCAGATTGCACTTGGCAGCACTCAGTGTTGCCAGGCCAGAAATATATATAGCAGCCCTCGTATAACTCTTCGTAGTTTCACTCAGCTTCATATTTTTTTTATTTTATTAGTCATTAGGAGTTTGAGTTAATTAAAAAAAAACTCCTAGAGTTAATTTAAAAACAATGTTTGTTTCTTAAACATAAAAATTCATTATAATTTTTTTGGTGCAGAAGCGGGGAATGAAAATAAAAATAAAAAAGTTTTTAAAATTAAGCAATCGTAAAATAAATCAAATTTGAAATCTATGTCCATATAATATATTTATGTAAGTTTTTGTTTGGCATAAGTCTTTTATACTGTTTTAAAAAATGTAGTGAATAGAAAAAATATCTATGTCCTTAAATTAGTAGTAAAGGATTTCAGGATCTCCGGTTTGTTATGGACAGGTAAATAAGTTATTGGTGAAGCGAATTAGAGGAAAAGGTGATCATTTAAGCATAACAAAAATGACAGAATAGGCAAGGGCAAGGACGTAACTGAGGTTAACAACAGTTTTAGGTTTAGTTATGTTATTTCTCGCATACTTTGAAATTTTCATTAATGAACGATCCTCGTGGTCTGTTCTTTCAATTTTTTTTATATGCTGGGTTTCCTGAAAATTTATTTTTTGATAGACAATTTTTATTGTTCGAAATGAATATGTGGTGAGGGTTACTGAACCACCCCAAACTGAGACAATGGGATATACCGGAACACCATATACACTGACAGAAAGTTAGTTTTTTCTTTTGATTTAAGTAAATTAAACGAAAATAAGGGACGTAAGTAAGTAATGTAGTGTGGAAATAAATGAATATACCATATAAAAAGTAAATTTTGCTGCTACTAAAATTTTTAAAAATATTAATATTAGACAAGTATTTTTGTAGGCGCTTAAAAAAATTTTAGATTTTTTATTAAATTCTTTCGCTTGAAGTCATCCAATGTCAAAAATTGCCCCCAAACAATGGTGCAATAATAGCTTATAAAATCATCTTAAACAATTAGTCTCGTTTTGTTAATTTTTTAGTAAAGAAAACGTTTACTTGAAGCTGTTGCCACTACAGACTACTATATCCTCACCGTAGCAGGCATAAAGTAGCCAAACTAAGCTATGTAATAACTTACAAATATTTGATTTTTTGCTTCTTTTATATTCTTATCTTATATATTCCTCATCTCAGGAGAAATGAAAAGCACACCATTTTATACGGCTAAACCTAATTTACTCATGCTTGGGATTGTATACATCATTATATTTATTGCGGGTAGAAATTATTGGTGTCAACTCTAAAAAACGCGCTGGTGAAGTGAGACTTTACATGGGAAACAAAAGAAAATGTTAAAAAAATGTCTACATTTGCTTGTGTTTTTAATACAAAATATACCGTTTTTGAGAGAATGAACTCCTCATGCAAAATTCTCGCGTGTATTTAATTTTTGTAATGAAAAGAAAACAAAAACAATGATAACCTCTTTTTTTTTCATTAAATTTTCACTTCAACGGCGCGTTTTTGAGAATCGACACCATTATTTTTTTTACCATAAAGTTGTAACTCGTGAAAATTTCTAAAAGCGTTAAAAAATATAAGTATGTGTAAGTTATTGTTTGGCGTCCACCGAACGTTCAACAATGGTTATTTTCTTTAACATAAATGTTTGGTTTGTTTGTTACCTTATTTGTTTTGGTTTAAGTTAAACTGATTTTTGTTTAGTTTTCCATATTTTCTTTTTTCCTGTCTAAGTGTTTTTGGGTTTATTTGTCCAGTAAATCGTTATTTTTGTTTGAACAAATTTGTTCAATGCTACAGCCCGGCTGTATCGGTTTGTTCATGTTTTAATTTGGTTCTTGTTTTTGATAGGTAGACTTCTACAAATTCCGTTTCTGTGTGTCTAATTAATATTTTAAAAGGCATTTTGTTAAATAATTTGCTTAATTCACAAAATCTTGTATGGTGTATTTTGTATTGAATACACTTTCTGTTTATATGCTTGTGAACACGCAGTGTATTATTGTATCAATTTATTTTGTATATTAAACGTCAAAAAGCAAATAAGAAGAAGAAAATAAGTATTCAGAAGAAGGGTTTCAGGAAGTAAAATTGACAATAGGACTGAAAAAAAGCAAAATTTTTAATTTTTTATGCGAAAATTGTACTTTGGATTTGCTATCTATTTATTCTTTTTTTTTTTTGTTAACAAATTTTTAACATCAACAATACAAATGTCTTTTGTTTATTTTTTTCTTCTCAATGTGATATGGAATTAACATGTAGTTGATAACACGATTACCAATACAACTTTTCAAAAACATACAAAATAAGATTGTTTGGTGTATTGAAATTTTATATGACAATTTCCAACAACAAGCATACACTATTGTATTTAAATTGAATAATACACACTATACACATATACAAGGGGTTTTGTGAATTAAGCAATTATTAAATATATTAAAAATTATTTGCTTTTTTTGAAATTATTTGCTACTTACCGTGTATGTCTTCTTTTTGTTCTACCTGCTATCAATTTTTGCTTTTTATATATACACATGCGTGTGTATGTTTTCTGTTTTATACGCATGATACAGCTGCAAGTACTGTTAGTAGTAGTCAATGTTTAAAACAGAACGAATAAAAATATAAAAAACATTCACTATGGTGTAGAACTCCGTGAGAGGAGTTAGTTAGTTTTAAAAATGTAAAATTATTTTGAATGAAAAATTTTCTTACTATTTATTATGATATTCTGGTAAACGGAACAACGTTTACAGCACTTAGACATTGGTTAGGAGTCGTTTATAGAGTATTGGAGCATAGAACATGAAGAAAATATAAATAAAATAAGAAAATCAAATGAAAAATTTTGCCAATGTAAGGAAATTATGAAAAATAAAGATATGGTGATTTGGAAAGAAGGCAGAATGTTTTAGAAAGATCATCAAGAAAAGATGGACGGCTGAGCAGAAAAGATTTTTTGGAAAATTAAGGAAATTCACCACTTAAGGTGGGAAGCAAATGAGGCAACAAAAAAGGGAAAATTTTATAGAGTTTTCAGATGGTTATTGTTTTTTAAAGTGATAGCATATAAAAATTAATAGTGCGGAAAAAACATTAAAATTAAAACAAAACATTCAACAAAATTTAAAGTTTTAGTGATTTGAGAATACGTCCTTTGGAGGAAAAGGATAGTTGTTTCAAATAAAAGAAAATAATCGGAAAAAGATGTCTAAACGTAAGCTAAATTTTATGTTATGTTATAAATGCGTTTTGTGATATCTAAATTTGTTATGTGTTTCGAAAATTTGTAGCTGGCTAGTAAGTTGGATGGTGTAGGAAAGTTGGGTAGGAATGAAGCAACAGTTCGTGTGCAAGAAAATTATTAGCGAAAATTTATTACCCAGAAACTAGTAAAGAAAAAAATGCTGGAGATGATTTGAACCTTCCACACCGAGGTCTAGCCAGGTAATCCTTTTTTTTTTTTCTTAATATATTTTAGATAATAAAAGTGTTTTAAGGAATGTAAAACAAACAAAAATTTACGCAAAGACTCTCTATATTGCAAAAAAAATTTATAAAAAAATTAGTATTTGAATTGGTGACAAAAAAAAAAAAAAAAAATGATGATAAAATTTTAAAAACTTCAAAGGAAAATATCAAATCATAAGAAGAACTTTTTTGTATAAAGAAAAAATAAGAAATTAAGATAAAAATTAAGGAAGTAATTTATTTATTTGAATTTATAATTATTTAATTATGTAGAATATTTAAAAAGTTATCTATTTAGAATTTATTAAAAAGTTAATTAGTAAGCTATTTTAAGTTTAGTATTTGTAGTTAGTACCCTTTTGTGAATATGCCTGAAAGTAGCCAAATATATTTTTATTTTATTTATTGGTTACTATAGCCCGTTGGAGGGCCTACTTATTTTTTTGTTGTAATTTTATCCATGCAAAAGAGATAGAAACAGGAAATAAAAATCGTTTAGTTTGTTTTATTGACTAAAAAATTATATACAAATTGTAGCTCTTTTCAAATAGTTGTTATTCAGTGTAGAATTCCTGTGGAATATTTCAGGAAAAATCTTGTATCCTTAGGGTGCTCCTTCGGGAATCAGATTTGTAGAAGGATTGAAGTTAGTAATTTTAGTTGTTTGGAAGTAAAAAAAAGAGAAAATAAAACAAATTAGCGATATTAAAGATAGTTTTTTGATGATAGGTAATACCTACATATATATTACGCTGTGAGAAAAAAATTGTAAGTTTGTTAAATATAAGATAATTTGTAATTTAATAGTAAAAACATATTTTCAAATTTGTATAGGATTAAGTTTTTGTGTTTGCATAAAATTTGTATGTAAATATGTGAAATTCAAATAATTATATTTTTGGCTTAATTTGAAGGGGAAAAAGACACAAAAGTGAGAGCATACGGGTTCACAAAAGAAAGTTGCATTTGGATAAGAATTTTTGCGACAAGGTCGTGAGGGCAGTGGTATCACATCTGCCACGATGGTTACTGTTTGTGTGAGCGTGTTTGTTTTTTATTTTTTTTTTTTGCCTATTTAGTTGCGAAATTGTTGTGTATATTTTTTATGTGCGGCGTACCCAATGAGAAGGGTTGGAACCTCACTGAGATGTGTTTACCGTCCAGAAAGAACTAGTCGGAAACCTCATTGGCCCCCATGGTCGTTACATAAATGACGCCCAATCGGAAAAAAGTGGACAACAGAGTAGTATAGAAGACCTTAATACTTCAAAGCAACAAAGGAAGTTAATATATTTTAATTTGCAAATATGGGAATTCCTTAAGTTTTCCAAATTGACTATATCAAGCATGTAGTGTGAACTGAGCATGCGACAATAAAATAATAGTTTTCTTAAATAGCTCAACGACATAGTCAATTACCTATGGGTATAATTGTAGTTTACTTTGTAGCCCTTTTAAAGATAGGAAATTTTTTATAAAGGTAGTACTGAGAAGCTGCAATGTGCGAAATTGATGAAATCGAGAAATTCATTTTATGAAAAGAATAACGTATGTTCCATTTATATTTATTATGTTTTCCCTTTTGAAATAAAATAACTTGACTCGTCAATTAGTAACATCAGACTCAATGCTTTTCTTATTATTCAACTCGTTTATGTTATCCCTTGTTCTAATTCTTTCATGTGTGTATGCTTTAAGTAGTATGAATAAGAGTTGTACCAAATAGTATAAATATAACATATGTGATACAGGGTTTGGCACAATACCTCCACCTTTTCTTTCCATAAAGTAATATATATAATTTATGATTTTAAAGTATAATATATAATGACATTAATTGAATTCTAAATGTAATGAGGTTGGTAGGTATACCTTTTCATTTTTTTAAAAAAGTTTCATTTTATGTTTGTTTATATAAAAAATATTTTAATAATATACTTTAATTGTGCCTGATTCCTTCAAATATAAATGTTTCATGATATTCTCAATGGTTACTGCGTTTTTGTAATAAAATTTTTGAGTTTTTTATGGCTTTTTTGCCTTATTGATTTAATGGAGTTCTCATTTAATTAATATGGCTGGGTGTTGACCGGACTTAATTATTTGATTATTTTAGGAATGTAGAATAGTTTAATTTCAAATCAATAACTAGGAAATTCTAATATGAACTAAGATTATAATAAATGTTTTTTTTTTGATACAGATATATTTAAGAACTGATTTGTCCATGTTTTATATGTTTTTTCAGTACACAAATTTAAACTAAATATTTGTTTCTTTTCTAAAGTTTTCTAATTCTGTTTTTCTGTACAATTTTTTCTTTTTTCGTCAGTTCATTATAAATTGTTACATTTACACCACTCATGTTTTTAACAATATAAGGACCGTCATATATGATCTTGTGTTTATTATAAGGTTCCTTTTTCAAGAGAACGTTATCATTAATTTTTACCGTTAAGGGATTCGCAAATTTATTATAAAGTTGTTTGTTTCTTGCCTTGTGCTTGTCTATCAAATTTCGTGCGATAATATTAGTCCTCTGCAACCTATATCTAACTTCCTTGCCATAGTCATCCACGTTATAAAGTGGATCCAAATTGGCCCCCATTTTGCTTGGCATCGTTGCCCTTTTCGCAAAGACTAACTCAAAAGGTATAAAACTGTTGTCAAATACTGTGTTCGGTTTTGTATTGTGAAAATGTGAAATATCGTAAGTATGTATCCCAGTCAGTCATGTTTACGTTCGACTGTACCAACACTTTGGTGGTGATAAGGGCTTGAGAAATTCAGATTAATTCTCAGTAATTTGCACAGTTCGGTAAAAAGTTTATTTTTAAATTCAGTGCCCGTAAAACTTCAAAAACAATCTTTAAATTTTGGAGGTGGTGTTATTTACTACACCTAATAATTATAATGTCATCAATATACAGAAAAGCCTTGTTCGGGGGTAGTCCCGAGAAAGCGATGTACATCATCAATGAAAAAGAATTTGTTGCGATGTTAAGTCCAAAGGGTAAGCTTTCCAATGGAATGATCCGCTGTCGGTACTGAAAAAAGTTATGTCGCGAGAATCGGGATGCATTGGTATCTGATGAAAGCCTGAGTAAAGATCTACAACCGAAAATTATTGCGCTCTACCAAGATTATCCAAAATGTCGTCTAGGAAGCTTATCGGGAATTAGTTTCCTGTTTAAAGCGCGATAATCAAAGCACATTCTGTAAAATTTTCTATCGTCCTTACTTTTTTTAGGTACCAATATTAAAGGGCTGTTATAGTTAGAAATGCTTAGCTCGATTAAATCATTGTCCAATAGGTTTTTAACTTGCGTATGAGCCTATCGATAATTTTTGATGTACACAGGTGTAGAATCAGTTAACTGAAGTTTCTGTTCTTAAAAATTTATAACTGTCATTTTGTCGTCCTTTAACGAAAAAAAATATCTGAAAATTCCTCGCACAGTGGTAACAAATCTTATTCAATATCGTTTGACATTTGTTGTTTCAGAACATTTCTAAGCTTTGAAATACGTTCGGAATCCGTCCTAGTTTCATTTATAGAATAAACATGAAAATTCCGTAGCTTGTCTGCCCTAAGATTATAATTTTTTATATATTTTACTTCAGCAGTTGTGTTGACTACACGCAAAACCGAGTTTTTCGAATCGATAATACCATTCCCAATAAATTTTTAATCGGGTATCTTGAATAAAAATAGATAATGCCATTGATTCGTAATTAATTTTACATTTGTTATTCCTGAGGAAATCTTTTCCGAGTATACCATCCGAAGGAATATTAAAATTATTGTTAACCAGATGAAATATTTGTGAAATTGAGGAGTTTGAAATATTCAGATGTGTATAAATTGTTCCTAATGTTTGTACCGCAGATGTTGTTATACCAGTTATACTGATTTTGTCATTGTCATCCAAAATATCCGAGTTTAAATCCTGATTATTACGATATCGAGTATAGTTTTTCATTTGATTCGGGTTATATCCGCAATTGCGGTTAGCTCGAAAAGCTAGGACCTGGCGTTCACTGGTTTCCCTTGCCTGTTCAACGACTAATTTGGCCACTACCTCTCTTGGGTCCGAGAAAGTTGATTATGCCAGTATTGACTTAACCTAATCGGATTTGGCATTCAATCGAAACATCCTTACTGTCTTCTCGATTGCAATCTCATGGGCCTTATTTCTATCTATACCCCCAATTACTAGTGAACGTTCGAATGCCTCAGCAAGTCCGTCTACCTGCTTAGAAAATTCAGCATAATTGCTATTTCTAACATTTAGATCTGTTATCCTACCAGCAATAACTTTCGAGTTATCCGGCTTAATCCTGCTTTTTAAAGTAGTTACTATGTCACTCACCATTGTGATTCCCTAGCTTTTCCTTCAAGTTTCAACCTGAAAAATCGTATTAGTGTTGTCATTAGATTCTCCTCTGTGAGATCTCAATCAAACTAATTTTATCCAAAAAACAAAATATACTGCCAGGGGATCACCATTGTAGTTGTCCCTTAGAATCGATGAGCACATAGTTATGTACGACTTTTTCTGTTCAGTCGTCGCCATTTTCCGTTCCGTGTTTGGTCTTTCTTTCCTGTCAGTGTTTGTCTTCGTTTCGCTATATTCAGAATCGTCCTCACTATCCCTCAAAATGTCCGCAACTACCAATTCAAGCAACTCTATGTTCTCAGGAACCCTTATCATCTAATCAAAATTTGACGACAGTGCCTTATCTTAGTGAAAATCTCTGTTTTTGTAACAATTGATATATTCTCAGAATTTTTGCTTACATATTCCAATATCGAATTGTAAGTTATAGTTAATAAATTGACATACTCCGTTATTTTAGTTTCCTTCGCTGAAATTGGACGGTTTTAAAGGATTCGCTTTTTAACGTTATAAAATTGTTAATTAACTCAAGAAATATTTCGTTATCGAATTTAGACATTTGTCTGTTTTGAAGGTATTTCTTTTATTTTATTTATTTATGATAATGAATGTTTTTCTAATGCAACAAGATCAATTATCTTATTAATTAGAATCAGATAAATTACATACCGTTTACCGTTTTAAAAGAATTTTATGAATTTCTGTAATAACTATTTTACAAGTTCTTGAATCGCGCTGCGTTGTTAGTAAGTTGAATATTTGGGGGGAGATGGTTCCAGAGGTAAAATGTATATATATATAAAACTGGTGAAAAGAAGTACTCTTTCGGTATTTGAATGTTCGAATCTTATTTTTCCTCGCAGACGATGTGAATACCAATTTGTCGTAAAGAGTGTCAGGCCTTTTGTAGTTATTATTTTATGCAAAAAAATAAGATTTTTAAGCTTCATATAGTCATCGAGGTGCATGCCAAGGACATGTATTAAATACGGTGATAATGATCAAATCTTTTCAAAACAAAAACATATCGAACAATATTATTAAACGCTATGTTGAGCTTTCGTTTCAAAGTCATATTGCATCCAGCAAAAATATCAGAGGCACATAAAAGAGAAGGAATTAAATATGTTTTGGCAATCATCATCCTTATCCTCATGGGTGTAAAGTGTTGAGTCTGCTATAGAGTTCTAATCTTCCTATAAATTATGCCACATGCTTGATTAATGTGATCCGACCATGTCATCGAGCTATTAAAAGTAGCGCCCAAATTTTTGGCTGCATTTACCAATTGAATTTTTGTCCCATTAAGAGAAATACACAAATTCCCTCTTAGTACCGCCGGAATTTTGCCAATTGTTAAAAATTTAGACTTAATAGGATTAAGAAGTAGTCCATTAGCAGATGCCCATTAGCAGAATTTATGTCTGTTTTTGAACAACTTAAATATAGCTGTACGTCATCAGCATACATTTGAATATTAGACTATCTGATCTGCAAAGGAAGGTCATTTGCATACATGGAGTAAAAAAGTGGGCCAAGTATGGACCCCTGCGGAAGACCTCGGTTTGTAAATAAGGGTGAAGAAACAATACCACCATTGACAACTATCTGTGATCTACCAGTTAAATACGAAGATATTAATTTTATTGCAGTTGTAGAAAATTTGAGCATACTGCCAAGCTTTAATAACAACATTTGATGGTCAACAGTGTCAAATGCCTTGGAGTGACCAAAAATGTTAACTTTTTCTCATCTAGATTGCCTCGGTTAATGCTGTAGTGCAGCTATGTTGAGGTCTAAAACCAGACTGACGGTTTATTAGTAAATTATTGTCGAGTATGTGTTTATAAATTTGTTTATGAAGACTTTTCTCAAAAACTTTTGATATGTAGGAAAGGATAGATATTGGCCGGTAGTTACCATCACTTTAAGGCACTGGAACAATTTTCGCTGACTTCCACTCCATTGGAAAATTGCTAGTTGTTAAAATCGTGTTGAAAATGTGATTGATATGACGTATTATATAAGGCAATATAAGTTTTATATAACGAGGATGGATGTCGTCAAGGCCAACAGCATTAGACTTACTTTTTTGAAATCCTTCAAGTGTGTCATTCGGACTAAGATGTCGGAAGTGGAGATCGTTTATTGTAGATATATTGTTGTTACAATCATAAAAATTCACATCTACCGGAGCTTGCGGAATATTAGCAAATTTCCTATTAACAGCATTAACATCTAATGTGTCTGATTTGTAATTGGAATTGACATTTCACGAATCTGCCTCCATGTATGCTTAGTATTTACTGCGTTCTGAAATTTATTGCCGTAATATGATAGCTTCTCCCGCCTGATAATTGTTACAACTTCTCTTCTCTAGCCGATTTAGTCTCCGAGGAAAACCAGGGATTTATTCTTCTATTATATCTTTTTATTCTTAGTGGGACGTGTTTATTAAATAGCTGATAGATAAGACCATTTAAATGTTCAACTTGTGCATCAACAGATGGTATATAGAATATATCGTCCCAGCTAGCAGAAAAAAAGTCATTCCCAAGTGACTGCATAAAAATATTATTGAAGTCATGATAACAAAATGATTCTTTATGACGTTGTATTCTTAAGTTATATGACAGAAATATAAGATCATGCCTTGAAAAAACTGGTGCTGTTAATTGGTCATAATGAGATATTTTGCAGCTATCAGAGACGAGGAAGAGATCTAATAGAGAGGCATTCGTCTTAGTGAAATGTGTTGGCATTGAGTTATTAAGAGAGTAAAGATTAAGCGAAGTCATTGTTGTACAAAAATTTGAACTAGAATTGGTTAATAAGGCAATAAAATCTCTTGATATTATAATATTGGTATAGGCAACGGAAACTTGTTCTAGCTCAGATATAATGGTGTCCAATTTGAACTTTTTATTTAGTCAAGAAGCAATTTTTCACCATAAGATGATAGCTCCACCAATATATACTCAACATCATTATCCGCAGTGAAAGTTCGCAGAAGCTTACACGAAATATTTTCTCTTTATATAAATAGCCAGCTTTTCCGCACCGGTCACATCTAAATAATTTATATCCTCTTAATTCAACATGTTTGTCGTTGTGGGATTCATTATACCACGTTTCTGAGATACATGCGGCATCCACACCTGAATCTTCAAAAAGATAACGGAATTCATCAATTTTGCAGTATAAGCTGGTGGTGTTTAGAAAGTATGCGAATAACGTTATAAATACCCTCTTTGGAACCAAAATGGTCAATCTTGAAATTAGACATAAGGAATATTTGATGCGACGCAAAGTAATATAAACTTGTTAAATATTATAAGTGGACTGACATAGGTAAACGCAAATTTTAATACAAAGAAAAAATTATGTAATGTCGTTATATTAACATATAAAAGCAATAAAAAATAATACAAATAGGATGATGAAATAATGAAAGTTAGTGCAGTAATAAAAGTTAGTGTAATCATAATATATTTACTAACGAAAAAGCTCGTCTAGGTCTTCAATATTTTCTATAAGAACAGGTTCATCAGTGCTCCGCTTTCTAACATAGACCAGCCCTCTAAGAGTGTAGGCAGAATGAATTTTACCATCTCTTTTCAACCGCAATGCAGACATCAAAATTTTATAGTTGTGAGGGATTAAGTCTTCATTTATTTAGATAGGTTGATCACTTTGCATTCCCACATGCTTAAAAGTCAGTTTAATTCGGTTTTCACGTTTGTGTCTTGCTGTTGATTTAAGCACGAAATTTTTTGCATAGGGTGATTGTAGTTTAACCACTATAGCGTCTCCATTAGGCCCTTGGGGGTTATTTGATTTATATGTTCTCCGAAGTCTGTATATGTTTTTTACTTGTGGAGTCGTAATATTTAAATTTTGGCAGATGTTGTTAAAGCTAAAGGAGAGGTTATCATTTTCAACAAATGGAATACCGCTTATTCTAATACTGTCTGCCACCATTGTATTTTCTCTTGCCAGCAATTTCTTTTTGAGCTCACAAATTTCAACCTTCATATTATCAACTTAGTCGCATTTGACTTCTAGGTTTCTGACCCTCTCAGTTATATCACTAATAGCGTTTTGGAAGCTCTGAAACTCGAATTTCACCAAGGAGCGGATCCGCTGTTCACTTTCCGAAATGAGTGATTTGATATGGTCGAAGAGGGTTTTGTTCACTTTCTCGTATGGAATCTTTTATAAGTTGGGCAGTAAGAGATTCACTTTCCCTGATGAGAGCCAGAAGAAAAGTTTTGTCCCCACTGGACAGACGAGGTGCCTTTAAACTATTGTCAGCAAGTGATACGGGTGATGAGTCTTTTAGCCGTTTACTTGCGCTAAACTGGTCTTTTATTTTCGTTATATTACGTGTTTCCATTTTATTGTTTTATAGGTTCTCTACTTTAAATTACAGTATTATACATACAAAATATTTGTTCTATTTAAGTAAGTTTGTAAAAATAGAAATAATAAGAATTTAATAATTCCACTCAAACCTGAATTTTGCAAATTACTCAAAATTCTTGATTGCCTGGTATTTTACTAAAGTTAAGATATGGATAAATTAGGTTAAGTATAGAAATAAGAGGTTGAGTGTTATTTGTAAAAATACTCAACCAAATAGTATATAAGAAGAACAATTTGTTAGAATAGACAAGAGTTAAATAAACATCGCTAAGTAGCTCTAATCGCGGAGCACTAAGCTAAAAATAAAATAAAAATTTTGTTTAAACACTACAACACAATACGCTAGCTGGAACAAAATCTATGCGCTATTTCCAGAGATATTTGAATTTATGTTGATTTCGTTACAAGTTGAATGAAATTGAATTTTAATTGCAAACTAAGAATGATGCTAAAGCAATGCGTACACATTCTTAAAGAAGAACGTTAGAGGTACACAATACGCTAGCTGGGACAATATCTATGCGGTGATTCCAATAATATCTGAGTTTATGTCTATAAATAACCAAAAAACTAATTTCCTTCAAAATTGCATAAAAGTAGATTTTTCTTGGAAACTAAAAATTATACTTAAAAAGTGTGGGTACATTTTTAAAGAAAACGTTAGATTTACACAATACGCTAGCTGGAACAAAATCTATGTGGTGTTTTCAGTAATATCTGAGTTTATGTCTATAAATAACCAAAAAACTAATTTCCTTCAAAATTGCATAAAAGTAGATTTTTATTGGAAACTAAAAATGATACTTAAAAAGTGTGAATACGTTCTCAAATAAGAACGTTAGATGTACACAATACGCTAGCTGGGACAAAATCTATGCAGTGATTCCAGACATATTTGTGTTTATGTTGATTTCGTTGCAAGTTGAATGAAATTGAATTTTAATTGCAAACTAAGAATGATGCTAAAGCAATGCGTACACATTCTTAAACAAGAACGTTAGAGGTACACAATGCGCTAGCTGGAGCAAAATCTATGTGGTGTTTTCAGTAATATCTGAGTTTATGTCTATAAATAACCAAAAAACTAATTTCCTTCAAAATTGCATATAAGTAGATTTTTATTGGAAACTAAAAATAATGCTTCAAAAGTGTGAATGCATTCTTAAAGAATAATGTTAAATGTACAAAATACGCTAGCTGGAACAAAATCTATGCGGTGATTCCAGAGATATTTGAGTTTATGTTGATTTCGTTGAAAGTTAAATGAAATTGAATTTTAATTGCAAATAAAAATTATGTTAAAGCAATGCGTACACATTCTTCGAAAGTGTGAATGCATTCTTAAAATAGAACGTTAGATGTACACAATACGCTAGCTGGAACAAAATCTATGCGGTGTTTCCAGTAATATCTGAGTTTATGTCTAAAAATCACCAATAAACTAATTTCCTTCAAAACTGCATAAAAGTAGATTTTTCTTGGAAACTAAAAATAAAACTTAAAAAGTGTGAATACATTTTTAAAGAAGAACGTTAGTTATACACCATGCGCTAGCTAGAATACAATCTATATAGTACTTGCCGAGATATCTAACTTTATGTTTAAAAATTACCAATAAACTAATTTCGTTCAAAATTGCATAAAAATAGATATTTCTTGGATACTAATCATAACGTTTCAAAAGTGGGAATGCGTTCTTAAAGAAGAACGCTAGATGTACACAATACGCTAGCTGGAACAAAATCCATGCGGAGATTCCAGAGATAGTTGAGTTTATGTTGATTTCGTTGCAAGTTGAATGAAATTGAATTTTAATTGATAACTAAAAATGATGCTACGGCAATGCGTACACATTCTTAAAGAAGAACGTAAGATGTACACAATGCGCTAGCTGGAACAAAATCCATGCGGAAATTCCAGAGATAGTTGAGTTTATGTTGATTTCGTTACAAGTTGAATGAAATTGAATTTTAATTGATAACTAAAAATAATGCTACGGCAATGCGTACACATTCTTAAAGAAGAACGTAAGATGTACCATTTGCTTCATAGTGCGACCATTTGCTTCATAGTGCTTCTTCCACGAACAATTTTCGTTGAATTTTGCTCGTCTTTGAAGACCCACACGGTCGATTGTTATTTCGTTTCGTGCTCATACGCATAGATCCATGATTCGTCACCTGTGACGATCTTACAAACGTCTTTTGAAGCACCGCAATCGTATTTTTGCAACATTTCTTTGCACCAATCGACACGAGCCTTTTTTGAGCGACTTTCAAATTGTGCAGGATCCAACGAGAACAAACCTTTTTTACGGCCAGGTGTTCATGCAGTATCGAATGTATGCTGGTGGAAGAAATGTCCAAGTATGTCTCTATCTCTCGGTATGTCGCATGTCGATCTTGCATTATGAGTTCACGCACGGCATCAATGTTCTCTGACACAACAGCAGTTTTTGGACGACCTTCACGGAATTCGTCTTTGAGCGAGCTTCGGCCACGATTTAATTTATTATACCACTTTTTCACAGTGCTATAGGATGGTGCTTAATCGCCATACAAATATCTAACTTCATCAATGCACTCTTGTCGTGATAATCCACGTCGAAAGTTGTGAAAAATGATGGCACGAAAATGTTCACGAGTTAATTCCATTTTTTTCTATATTAATTTTTTCAAGTCACTGTAAACAACACAAATAATGGTCGTACGTCAAAACGTTTTGAGTACGATTATGCTTAAAAATGGCAAACTTTCCAATGGAAATGTCAGATTGCACTTGGCAGCACTCAGTGTTGCCAGGCCAGAAATATATATAGCAGCCCTCGTATAACTCTTCGTAGTTTCACTCAGCTTCATATTTTTTTATTTTATTAGTCATTAGGAGTTTGAGTTAATTAAAAAAAAAACTCCTAGAGTTAATTTAAAAACAATGTTTGTTTCTTAAACATAAAAATTCATTATAATTTTTTTGGTGCAGAAGCGGGGAATGAAAATAAAAATAAAAAAGTTTTTAAAATTAAGCAATCGTAAAATAAATCAAATTTGAAATCTATGTCCATATAATATA
Source organism: Cistogaster globosa (assembly GCA_937654795.1). Taxonomy (NCBI): domain Eukaryota; kingdom Metazoa; phylum Arthropoda; class Insecta; order Diptera; family Tachinidae; genus Cistogaster; species Cistogaster globosa. The sequence goes on from OW569403.1 coordinate 88,668,567, forward strand.
TTTATGTAAGTTTTTGTTTGGCATAAGTCTTTTATACTGTTTTAAAAAATGTAGTGAATAGAAAAAATATCTATGTCCTTAAATTAGTAGTAAAGGATTTCAGGATCTCCGGTTTGTTATGGAGAGGTAAATAAGTTATTGGCGAAGCGAATTAGAGGAAAAGGTGATCATTTAAGCATAACAAAAATGACAGAATAGGCAAGGGCAAGGACGTAACTGAGGTTAACAACAGTTTTAGGTTTAGTTATGTTATTTCTCGCATACTTTGAAATTTTCATTAATGAACGATCCTCGTGGTCTGTTCTTTCAATTTTTTTTATATGCTGGGTTTCCTGAAAATTTATTTTTTGATAGACAATTTTTATTGTTCGAAATGAATATGTGGTGAGGGTTACTGAACCACCCCAAACTGAGACAATGGGATATACCGGAACACCATATACACTGACAGAAAGTTAGTTTTTTCTTTTGATTTAAGTAAATTAAACGAAAATAAGGGACGTAAGTAAGTAATGTAGTGTGGAAATAAATGAATATACCATATAAAAAGTAAATTTTGCTGCTACTAAAATTTTTAAAAATATTAATATTAGACAAGTATTTTTGTAGGCGCTTAAAAAAATTTTAGATTTTTTATTAAATTCTTTCGCTTGAAGTCATCCAATGTCAAAAATTGCCCCCAAACAATGGTGCAATAATAGCTTATAAAATCATCTTAAACAATTAGTCTCGTTTTGTTAATTTTTTAGTAAAGAAAACGTTTACTTGAAGCTGTTGCCACTACAGACTACTATATCCTCACCGTAGCAGGCATAAAGTAGCCAATCTAAGCTATGTAATAACTTACAAATATTTGATTTTTTGCTTCTTATATATTCTTATCTTATATATTCCTCATCTCAGGAGAAATGAAAAGCACACCATTTTATACGGCTAAACCTAATTTACTCATGCTTGGGATTGAATACATCATTATATTTATTGCGGGTAGAAATTATTGGTGTCAACTTTAAAAAACGCGCTGGTGAAGTGAGACTTTACATGGGAAACAAAAGAAAATGTTAAAAAAATGTCTACATTTGCTTGTGTTTTTAATACAAAATATACCGTTTTTGAGAGAATGAACTCCTCATGCAAAATTCTCGCGTGTATTTAATTTTTGTAATGAAAAGAAAACAAAAACAATGATAACCTCTTTTTTTTTCATTAAATTTTCACTTCAACGGCGCGTTTTTGAGAATCGACACCATTATTTTTTTTACCATAAAGTTGTAACTCGTGAAAATTTCTAAAAGCGTTAAAAAATATAAGTATGTGTAAGTTATTGTTTGGCGTCCACCGAACGTTCAACAATGGTTATTTTCTTTAACATAAATGTTTGGTTTGTTTGTTACCTTATTTGTTTTGGTTTAAGTTAAACTGATTTTTGTTTAGTTTTCCATATTTTCTTTTTTCCTGTCTAAGTGTTTTTGGGTTTATTTGTCCAGTAAATCGTTATTTTTGTTTGAACAAATTTGTTCAATGCTACAGCCCGGCTGTATCGGTTTGTTCATGTTTTAATTTGGTTCTTGTTTTTGATAGGTAGACTTCTACAAATTCCGTTTCTGTGTGTCTAATTAATATTTTAAAAGGCATTTTGTTAAATAATTTGCTTAATTCACAAAATCTTGTATGGTGTATTTTGTATTGAATACACTTTCTGTTTATATGCTTGTGAACACGCAGTGTATTATTGTATCAATTTATTTTGTATATTAAACGTCAAAAAGCAAATAAGAAGAAGAAAATAAGTATTCAGAAGAAGGGTTTCAGGAAGTAAAATTGACAATAGGACTGAAAAAAAGCAAAATTTTTAATTTTTTATGCGAAAATTGTACTTTGGATTTGCTATCTATTTATTCTTTTTTTTTTTTGTTAACAAATTTTTAACATCAACAATACAAATGTCTTTTGTTTATTTTTTTCTTCTCAATGTGATATGGAATTAACATGTAGTTGATAACACGATTACCAATACAACTTTTCAAAAACATACAAAATAAGATTGTTTGGTGTATTGAAATTTTATATGACAATTTCCAACAACAAGCATACACTATTGTATTTAAATTGAATAATACACACTATACACATATACAAGGGGTTTTGTGAATTAAGCAATTATTAAATATATTAAAAATTATTTGCTTTTTTTGAAATTATTTGCTACTTACCGTGTATGTCTTCTTTTTGTTCTACCTGCTATCAATTTTTGCTTTTTATATATACACATGCGTGTGTATGTTTTCTGTTTTATACGCATGATACAGCTGCAAGTACTGTTAGTAGTACTCAATGTTTAAAACAGAACGAATAAAAATATAAAAAACATTCACTATGGTGTAGAACTCCGTGAGAGGAGTTAGTTAGTTTTAAAAATGTAAAATTATTTTGAATGAAAAATTTTCTTACTATTTATTATGATATTCTGGTAAACGGAACAACGTTTACAGCACTTAGACATTGGTTAGGAGTCGTTTATAGAGTATTGGAGCATAGAACATGAAGAAAATATAAATAAAATAAGAAAATCAAATGAAAAATTTTGCCAATGTAAGGAAATTATGAAAAATAAAGATATGGTGATTTGGAAAGAAGGCAGAATGTTTTAGAAAGATCATCAAGAAAAGATGGACGGCTGAGCAGAAAAGATTTTTTGGAAAATTAAGGAAATTCACCACTTAAGGTGGGAAGCAAATGAGGCAACAAAAAAGGGAAAATTTTATAGAGTTTTCAGATGGTTATTGTTTTTTAAAGTGATAGCATATAAAAATTAATAGTGCGGAAAAAACATTAAAATTAAAACAAAACATTCAACAAAATTTAAAGTTTTAGTGATTTGAGAATACGTCCTTTGGAGGAAAAGGATAGTTGTTTCAAATAAAAGAAAATAATCGGAAAAAGATGTCTAAACGTAAGCTAAATTTTATGTTATGTTATAAATGCGTTTTGTGATATCTAAATTTGTTATGTGTTTCGAAAATTTGTAGCTGGCTAGTAAGTTGGATGGTGTAGGAAAGTTGGGTAGGAATGAAGCAACAGTTCGTGTGCAAGAAAATTATTAGCGAAAATTTATTACCCAGAAACTAGTAAAGAAAAAAATGCTGGAGATGATTTGAACCTTCCACACCGAGGTCTAGCCAGGTAATCCTTTTTTTTTTCTTAATATATTTTAGATAATAAAAGTGTTTTAAGGAATGTAAAACAAACAAAAATTTACGCAAAGACTCTCTATATTGCAAAAAAAAATTATAAAAAAATTAGTATTTGAATTGGTGACAAAAAAAAAAAAAAAAAAAAAAAAAATGATGATAAAATTTTAAAAACTTCAAAGGAAAATATCAAATCATAAGAAGAACTTTTTTGTATAAAGAAAAAATAAGAAATTAAGATAAAAATTAAGGAAGTAATTTATTTATTTGAATTTATAATTATTTAATTATGTAGAATATTTAAAAAGTTATCTATTTAGAATTTATTAAAAAGTTAATTAGTAAGCTATTTTAAGTTTAGTATTTGTAGTTAGTACCCTTTTGTGAATATGCCTGAAAGTAGCCAAATATATTTTTATTTTATTTATTGGTTACTATAGCCCGTTGGAGGGCCTACTTATTTTTTTGTTGTAATTTTATCCATGCAAAAGAGATAGAAACAGGAAATAAAAATCGTTTAGTTTGTTTTATTGACTAAAAAATTATATACAAATTGTAGCTCTTTTCAAATAGTTGTTATTCAGTGTAGAATTCCTGTGGAATATTTCAGGAAAAATCTTGTATCCTTAGGGTGCTCCTTCGGGAATCAGATTTGTAGAAGGATTGAAGTTAGTAATTTTAGTTGTTTGGAAGTAAAAAAAAGAGAAAATAAAACAAATTAGCGATATTAAAGATAGTTTTTTGATGATAGGTAATACCTACATATATATTACGCTGTGAGAAAAAAATTGTAAGTTTGTTAAATATAAGATAATTTGTAATTTAATAGTAAAAACATATTTTCAAATTTGTATAGGATTAAGTTTTTGTGTTTGCATAAAATTTGTATGTAAATATGTGAAATTCAAATAATTATGTTTTTGGCTTAATTTGAAGGGGAAAAAGACACAAAAGTGAGAGCATACGGGTTCACAAAAGAAAGTTGCATTTGGATAAGAATTTTTGCGACAAGGTCGTGAGGGCAGTGGTATCACATCTGCCACGATGGTTACTGTTTGTGTGAGCGTGTTTGTTTTTTATTTTTTTTTTTGCCTATTTAGTTGCGAAATTGTTGTGTATATTTTTTATGTGCGGCGTACCCAATGAGAAGGGTTGGAACCTCACTGAGATGTGTTTACCGTCCAGAAAGAACTAGTCGGAAACCTCATTGGCCCCCATGGTCGTTACATAAATGACGCCCAATCGGAAAAAAGTGGACAACAGAGTAGTATAGAAGACCTTAATACTTCAAAGCAACAAAGGAAGTTAATATATTTTAATTTGCAAATATGGGAATTCCTTAAGTTTTCCAAATTGACTATATCAAGCATGTAGTGTGAACTGAGCATGCGACAATAAAATAATAGTTTTCTTAAATAGCTCAACGACATAGTCAATTACCTATGGGTATAATTGTAGTTTACTTTGTAGCCCTTTTAAAGATAGGAAATTTTTTATAAAGGTAGTACTGAGAAGCTGCAATGTGCGAAATTGATGAAATCGAGAAATTCATTTTATGAAAAGAATAACGTATGTTCCATTTATATTTATTATGTTTTCCCTTTTGAAATAAAATAACTTGACTCGTCAATTAGTAACATCAGACTCAATGCTTTTCTTATTATTCAACTCGTTTATGTTATCCCTTGTTCTAATTCTTTCATGTGTGTATGCTTTAAGTAGTATGAATAAGAGTTGTACCAAATAGTATAAATATAACATATGTGATACAGGGTTTGGCACAATACCTCCACCTTTTCTTTCCATAAAGTAATATATATAATTTATGATTTTAAAGTATAATATATAATGACATTAATTGAATTCTAAATGTAATGAGGTTGGTAGGTATACCTTTTCATTTTTTTAAAAAAGTTTCATTTTATGTTTGTTTATATAAAAAATATTTTAATAATATACTTTAATTGTGCCTGATTCCTTCAAATATAAATGTTTCATGATATTCTCAATGGTTACTGCGTTTTTGTAATAAAATTTTTGAGTTTTTTATGGCTTTTTTGCCTTATTGATTTAATGGAGTTCTCATTTAATTAATATGGCTGGGTGTTGAACGGACTTAATTATTTGATTATTTTAGGAATGTAGAATAGTTTAATTTCAAATCAATAACTAGGAAATTCTAATATGAACTAAGATTATAATAAATGTTTTTTTTGATACAGATATATTTAAGAACTGATTTGTCCATGTTTTATATGTTTTTTCAGTACACAAATTTAAACTAAATATTTGTTTCTTTTCTAAAGTTTTCTAATTCTGTTTTTCTGTACAATTTTTTCTTTTTTCGTCAGCTCATTATAAATTGTTACATTTACACCACTCATGTTTTTAACAATATAAGGACCGTCATATATGATCTTGTGTTTATTATAAGGTTCCTTTTTCAAGAGAACGTTATCATTAATTTTTACCGTTAAGGGATTCGCAAATTTATTATAAAGTTGTTTGTTTCTTGCCTTGTGCTTGTCTATCAAATTTCGTGCGATAATATTAGTCCTCTGCAACCTATATCTAACTTCCTTGCCATAGTCATCCACGTTATAAAGTGGATCCAAATTGGCCCCCATTTTGCTTGGCATCGTTGCCCTTTTCGCAAAGACTAACTCAAAAGGTATAAAACTGTTGTCAAATACTGTGTTCGGTTTTGTATTGTGAAAATGTGAAATATCGTAAGTATGTATCCCAGTCAGTCATGTTTACGTTCGACTGTACCAACACTTTGGTGGTGATAAGGGCTTGAGAAATTCAGATTAATTCTCAGTAATTTGCACAGTTCGGTAAAAAGTTTATTTTTAAATTCAGTGCCCGTAAAACTTCAAAAACAATCTTTAAATTTTGGAGGTGGTGTTATTTACTACACCTAATAATTATAATGTCATCAATATACAGAAAAGCCTTGTTCGGGGGTAGTCCCGAGAAAGCGATGTACATCATCAATGAAAAAGAATTTGTTGCGATGTTAAGTCCAAAGGGTAAGCTTTCCAATGGAATGATCCGCTGTCGGTACTGAAAAAAGTTATGTCGCGAGAATCGGGATGCATTGGTATCTGATGAAAGCCTGAGTAAAGATCTACAACCGAAAATTATTGCGCTCTACCAAGATTATCCAAAATGTCGTCTAGGAAGCTTATCGGGAATTAGTTTCCTGTTTAAAGCGCGATAATCAAAGCACATTCTGTAAAATTTTCTATCGTCCTTACTTTTTTTAGGTACCAATATTAAAGGGCTGTTATAGTTAGAAATGCTTAGCTCGATTAAATCATTGTCCAATAGGTTTTTAACTTGCGTATGAGCCTATCGATAATTTTTGATGTACACAGGTGTAGAATCAGTTAACTGAAGTTTCTGTTCTTAAAAATTTATAACTGTCATTTTGTCGTCCTTTAACGAAAAAAAATATCTGAAAATTCCTCGCACAGTGGTAACAAATCTTATTCAATATCGTTTGACATTTGTTGTTTCAGAACATTTCTAAGCTTTGAAATACGTTCGGAATCCGTCCTAGTTTCATTTATAGAATAAACATGAAAATTCCGTAGCTTGTCTGTCCTAAGATTATAATTTTTTATATATTTTACTTCAGCAGTTGTGTTGACTTCACGCAAAACCGAGTTTTTCGAATCGATAATACCCTTCCCAATAAATTTTTAATCGGGTATCTTGAATAAAAATAGATAATGCCATTGATTCGTAATTAATTTTACATTTGTTATTCCTGAGGAAATCTTTTCCGAGTATACCATCCGAAGGAATATTAAAATTATTGTTAACCAGATGAAATATTTGTGAAATTGAGGAGTTTGAAATATTCAGATGTGTATAAATTGTTCCTAATGTTTGTACCGCAGATGTTGTTATACCAGTTATACTGATTTTGTCATTGTCATCCAAAATATCCGAGTTTAAATCCTGATTATTACGATATCGAGTATAGTTTTTCATTTGATTCGGGTTATATCCGCAATTGCGGTTAGCTTGAAAAGCTAGGACCTGGCGTTCACTGGTTTCCCTTGCCTGTTCAACGACTAATTTGGCCACTACCTCTCTTGGGTCCGAGAAAGTTGATTATGCCAGTATTGACTTAACCTAATCGGATTTGGCATTCAATCGAAACATCCTTACTGTCTTCTCGATTGCAATCTCATGGGCCTTATTTCTATCTATACCCCCAATTACTAGTGAACGTTCGAATGCCTCAGCAAGTCCGTCTACCTGCTTAGAAAATTCAGCATAATTGCTATTTCTAACATTTAGATCTGTTATCCTACCAGCAATAACTTTCGAGTTATCCGGCTTAATCCTGCTTTTTAAAGTAGTTACTATGTCACTCACCATTGTGATTCCCTAGCTTTTCCTTCAAGTTTCAACCTGAAAAATCGTATTAGTGTTGTCATTAGATTCTCCTCTGTGAGATCTCAATCAAACTAATTTTATCCAAAAAACAAAATATACTGCCAGGGGATCACCATTGTAGTTGTCCCTTAGAATCGATGAGCACATAGTTATGTACGACTTTTTCTCTTCAGTCGTCGCCATTTTCCGTTCCGTGTTTGGTCTTTCTTTCCTGTCAGTGTTTGTCTTCGTTTCGCTATATTCAGAATCGTCCTCACTATCCCTCAAAATGTCCGCAACTACCAATTCAAGCAACTCATGTTCTCAGGAACCCTTATCATCTAATCAAAATTTGACGACAGTGCCTTATCTTAGTGAAAATCTCTGTTTTTGTAACAAGAATTTTTGCTTACATATTCCAATATCGAATTGTAAGTTATAGTTAATAAATTGACATACTCCGTTATTTTAGTTTCCTTCGCTGAAATTGGACGGTTTTAAAGGATTCCCTTTTTAACGTTATAAAATTGTTAATTAACTCAAGAAATATTTCGTTATCGAATTTAGACATTTGTCTGTTTTGAAGGTATTTCTTTTATTTTATTTATTTATGATAATGAATGTTTTTCTAATACAACAAGATCAATTATCTTATAAATTAGAATCAGATAAATTACATACCGTTTACCGTTTTAAAAGAATTTTATGAATTTCTGTAATAACTACTTTACAAGTTCTTGAATCGCGATGCGTTGTTAGTAAGTTGAATATTTGGGGGGAGATGGTTCCAGAGGTAAAATGTATATATATATTAAACTGGTGAAAAGAAGTACTCTTTCGGTATTCGAATGTTCGAATCTTATTTTTCCTCGCAGACGATGTGAATACCAATTTGTCGTAAAGAGTGTCAGGCCTTTTGTAGTTATTATTTTATGCAAAAAAATAAGATTTTTAAGCTTCATATAGTCATCGAGGTGCATGCCAAGGACATGTATTAAATACGGTGATAATGATCAAATCTTTTCAAAACAAAAACATATCGAACAATATTATTAAACGCTATGTTGAGCTTTCGTTTCAAAGTCATATTGCATTCAGCAAAAATATCAGAGGCACATAAAAGAGAAGGAATGAAATATGTTTTGGCAATCATCATCCTTATCCTCATGGGTGTAAAGTGTTGAGTCTGCTATAGAGTTCTAATCTTCCTATAAATTATGCCACATGCTTGATTAATGTGATCCGACCATGTCATCGAGCTATTAAAAGTAGCGCCCAAATTTTTGGCTGTATTTACCAATTGAATTTTTGTCCCATTAAGAGAAATACACAAATTCCCTCTTAGTACCGCCGGAATTTTGCCAATTGTTAAAAATTTAGACTTAATAGGATTAAGAAGTAGTCCATTAGCAGATGCCCATTAGCAGAATTTATAGCTGTTTTTGAACAACTTAAATATAGCTGTACGTCATCAGCATACATTTGAATATTAGACTATCTGATCTGCAAAGGAAGGTCATTTGCATACATGGAGTAAAAAAGTGGGCCAAGTATGGACCCCTGCGGAAGACCTCGGTTTGTAAATAAGGGTGAAGAAACAATACCACCATTGACAACTATCTGTGATCTACCAGTTAAATACGAAGATATTAATTTTGTTGCAGTTGTAGAAAATTTGAGCATACTGCCAAGCTTTAATAACAACATTTGATGGTCAACAGTGTCAAATGCCTTGGAGTGACCAAAAATGTTAACTTTTTCTCATCTAGATTGCCTCGGTTAATGCTGTAGTGCAGCTATGTTGAGGTCTAAAACCAGACTGACGGTTTATTAGTAAATTATTGTCGAGTATGTGTTTATAAATTTGTTTATGAAGACTTTTCTCAAAAACTTTTGATATGTAGGAAAGGATAGATATTGGCCGGTAGTTACCATCACTTTAAGGCACTGGAACAATTTTCGCTGACTTTCACTCCATTGGAAAATTGCTAGTTGTTAAAATCGTGTTGAAAATGTGATTGATATGACGTATTATATAAGGCAATATAAGTTTTATATAACGAGGATGGATGTCGTCAAGGCCAACAGCATTAGACTTAATTTTTTGAAATCCTTCAAGTGTGTCATTCGGACTAAGATGTCGGAAGTGGAGATCGTTTATTGTAGATATATTGTTGTTACAATCATAAAAATTCACATCTACCGGAGCTTGCGGAATATTAGCAAATTTCCTATTAACAGCATTAACATCTAATGTGTCTGATTTGTAATTGGAATTGCCATTTCACGAATCTGCCTCCATGTATGCTTAGTATTTACTGCGTTCTGAAATTTATTGCCGTAATATGATAGCTTCTCCCGCCTGATAATTGTTACAACTTCTCTTCTCTAGCCGATTTAGTCTCCGAGGAAAACCAGGGATTTATTCTTCTATTATATCTTTTTGTTCTTAGTGGGACGTGTTTATTAAATAGCTGATAGATAAGACCATTTAAATGTTCAACTTGTGCATCAACAGATGGTATATAGAATATACCGTCCCAGCTAGCAGAAAAAAAGTCATTCCCAAGTGACTGCATAAAAATATTATTGAAGTCATGATAACAAAATGATTCTTTATGACGTTGTATTCTTAAGTTATATGACAGAAATATAAGATCATGACTTGAAAAAACTGGTGCTGTTAATTGGTCATAATGAGATATTTTGCAGCTATCAGAGACGAGGAAGAGATCTAATAGAGAGGCATTCGTCTTAGTGAAATGTGTTGGCATTGAGTTATTAAGAGAGTAAAGATTAAGCGAAGTCATTGTTGTACAAAAATTTGAACTAGAATTGGTTAATAAGGCAATAAAATCTCTTGATATTATAATATTGGTATAGGCAACGGAAACTTGTTCTAGCTCAGATATAATGGTGTCCAATTTGAACTTTTTATTTAGTCAAGAAGCAATTTTTCACCATAAGATGATAGCTCCACCAATATATACTCAACATCATTATCCGCAGTGAAAGTTCGCAGAAGCTTACACGAAATATTTTCTCTTTATATAAATAGCTAGCTTTTCCGCACCGGTCACATCTAAATAATTTATATCCTCTTAATTCAACATGTTTGTCGTTGTGGGATTCATTATACCACGTTTCTGAGATACATGCGGCATCCACACCTGAATCTTCAAAAAGATAACGGAATTCATCAATTTTGCAGTATAAGCTTTGGGCATTGATGTGACAAACATTTAGTCCTAGGTGGTGTTTAGAAAGTATGCGAATAACGTTATAAATACCCTCTTTGGAACCAAAATGGTCAATCTTGAAATTAGACATAAGGAATATTTGATGCAACGCAAAGTAATATAAACTTGTTAAATATTATAAGTGGACTGACATAGGTAAACGCAAATTTTAATACAAAGAAAAAATTATGTAATGTCGTTATATTAACATATAAAAGCAATAAAAAATAATACAAATAGGATGATGAAATAATGAAAGTTAGTGCAGTAATAAAAGTTAGTGTAATCATAATATATTTACTAACGAAAAAGCTCGTCTAGGTCTTCAATATTTTCTATAAGAACAGGTTCATCAGTGCTCCGCTTTCTAACATAGACCAGCCCTCTAAGAGTGTAGGCAGAATGAATTTTACCATCTCTTTTCAACCGCAATGCAGACATCAAAATTTTATAGTTGTGAGGGATTAAGTCTTCATTTATTTAGATAGGTTGATCACTTTGCATTCCCACATGCTTAAAAGTCAGTTTAATTCGGTTTTCACGTTTGTGTCTTGCTGTTGATTTAAGCACGAAATTTTTTGCATAGGGTGATTGTAGTTTAACCACTATAGCGTCTCCATTAGGCCCTTGGGGGTTATTTGATTTATATGTTCTCCGAAGTCTGTATATGTTTTTTACTTGTGGAGGCGTAATATTTAAATTTTGGCAGATGTTGTTAAAGCTAAAGGAGAGGTTATCATTTTCAACAAATGGAATACCGCTTATTCTAATACTGTCTGCCACCATTGTATTTTCTCTTGCCAGCAATTTCTTTTTGAGCTCACAAATTTCAACCTTCATATTATCAACTTAGTCGCATTTGACTTCTAGGTTTCTGACCCTCTCAGTTATATCACTAATAGCGTTTTGGAAGCTCTGAAACTCGAATTTCACCAAGGAGCGAATCCGCTGTTCACTTTCCGAAATGAGTGATTTGATATGGTCGAAGAGGGTTTTTTTCATTTTCTCGTATGGAATCTTTTATAAGTTGGGCAGTAAGAGATTCACTTTCCCTGATGAGAGCCAGAAGAAAAGTTTTGTCCCCACTGGACAGACGAGGTGCCTTTAAACTATTGTCAGCAAGTGATACGGGTGATGAGTCCTTTAGCCGTTTACTTGCGCTAAACTGGTCTTTTATTTTCGTTATATTACGTGTTTCCATTTTATTGTTTTATAGGTTCTCTACTTTAAATTACAGTATTATCAGGAAAAACTTATTTCAAAATTGTTTTATAATTTTATAATTTCAAGTTCTATTTTTTTTTTTTGCTCAGTAGTGCAATTTTTGAATTTAAACGACAAATTTATGTTCTACCAATAAAAGAAGTTCCACAAAAGCTTTATTTTGACAAGAGAATTAATTTATAAACAGAAAATGTGATTATATATGTTTTGTTTTTATTTATGTTTTGTTTTTATTTAACACTTTTGGCGCGACAAAATTAAGGTCCTTTGTTATTGTAATTGTTCTGTAATGTTTTGTTATTGTTTCGTTTATGTAATTTAGTGTTTTGTTTAAAATTTTAAGCACAGAACTTTGAGAAAGCAAAAATTTAGCTCTATTGAAATTGTTTTTGTAAATTTTATTTTACTTTGTTTTTGGTTAGTATATGCTGTTTTGTAGTTTGTATTTTTTTTTTGTTTTGTTATTAGTTTGTAATGTAAATTATTCAATTTATGGTTTACAAGTTTGAAGCTGATTTTTAAATGTATTTCTTTCCCATGTTGTTTTTATTTTATTAATTTTGTCTTGTGTCTCAAAAATTATTTTAATAATGTTAAGTTTTATTAATTTAAAAATAAAAAAAAAATATTTGGAACAAGATCAACAAAATTTTCAAGAGAGATAAAAAACACGTCTGCTCGCAAAGATTGTTTTCAATTTTTTATTGTATAAAAGTTTAAAAAACACTTGAAATTCAATAATTTTTAAAAAGAAATTGCTTAACCAGTTATCTAAATGAATCATTTGGAAATTGTTTAAAATTTTTCAAAAACGAGTTAACAAAAGAATTTGATTCTGAAATATGTTAAAGCACTTCTAACTCATTAAAAATATTTAACATATTCGTTAATTTTATTAAAAGTATGTGTGATCGTCCTGTTCTGTTTTATATTTCCTTATTTTTCATACTACCTCTTTGTGTTAATATAAAAGTAGTAAATTTGATGTTTGTTGATTATTCATATTTAAAAAATAATACATTTTTAAATTGAAATTTTAGTTTAATTTATATATATATATATACAAGTTGGATGAAATTGAATTTTAATTGAAAACTAAAAATGATGCAAGGTAGTGCGTACACCTTCTTAAAGAAGAACGTTAGATGTACAGTAATATCTGAGTTTGTGTCTAAAAATTACCAATAAATTAATTTCGTTCAAAATTGCGTAAAAGAAGATTTTTCGTGGAAACTAAATATGATACTTAAAAAGTGTGAATACATTCCTTAAGAAGAACATTAGTTATACACAATGCGCTAGCTAGAACATAATCTATGTGGTGCTTGCCGATATATTTGAGTTTATGTTTAAAACTACCAATAAACTAATTTCGTTCAAAATTGCTAAAAGTAGATTTTTCTTCGAAACTAAAAATAATGCTTCAAAAGTGTGAATGCATTCTTAAAGAAGAACGTTAGATGTACACAATACACTAGCTGAAACAAAATCTATGCGGTGATTCCAGAGATATTTGAGTTTATGTTGATTTCGTTGCAAGTTGAATGAAATTGAATTTTAATTGCAAACTAAAAATGATGCTAAAGCAATGCGTACACATTCTTAAAGAAGAACGTTAGATGTACACAATGCGATAGCTGGAGCAAAATCTATGCGGTGTTTTCAGTAATATCTGAGTTTATGACTAAAAATTACCAATAAACTACTTTCCTTCAAAATTTCATAAAAGTAGATTTTTCTTGGAAACTAAAAATGATACTTAAAAAGTGTGAATACATTTTTAAAGAAGAACGTTAGATTTACACAATACGCTAGCTGGAACAAAATCTATGCGCTGATTCCAGTTATATTTGAGTTTATGTTGATTTCCTTACAAGTTGAATGAAATTGAATTTTAATTGAAAACAAAAATGATGCTATGGCAGTGCGTACGCATTCTTATAGAAGAACGTTAGATGTACAGTAATATCTGAGTTTGTGTCTAAAAATTACCAATGAATTAATTTCGTTCAAAATTGCCAATAAATTAATTTCGTTCAAAATTGCATAAAAGAAGATTTTTCGTGGAAACTAAATATGATACTTAAAAAGTGTGAATACATTCTTAAAGAAGAACATAGTCTATTTGGTGCTTGCCGATATATTTGAGTTTATGTTTAAAACTACCAATAAACTAATTTCGTTCAAAATCGCTAAAAGTAGATTTTTCTTGGCAACTAAAAATAATACTTCAAAAGTGTGAATGCACTCTTAAAGAAGAACGTTAGATGTACACAATACGCTAGCTGGAATAAAATCTATGCGGTGTTTCCAGGAATATCTGAGTTTATGTCTAAAAATTACTAATAAACTAATTTCTTTTAAAACTGGATAAAAGTAGATTTTTCTTGAAAACTTAAAATGATACTTAAAATGTGTGAATACATTTTTAAAGAAGAACGTTAGTTATACACCATGCGCTAGCTAGAATACAATCTATGTGGTACTTTCCGAGATATCTGACTTTATGTTTAAAAATCACCAATAAACTAATTTTCTTCAAAATTGCATAGAAGAAGATTTTTATTGGAAACTAAAAATGATACTTAAAAAGTGTGAATACATTCTTAAGGAAGAACATAAGTAAAACACCATGCGCTAGCTAGAACACAACGTTCGATTTACACAATACGCGACCTGGAACAAAATCTTTGCGGTGATTCCAGAGATATTCGAGTTTATGTTGATTTCGTTGCAAGTTAAATGAAATTGAATTTTAATTGCAAATAAAAATGATGCTAAAGCAATGCGTACACATTCTTCAAAAGTGTGAATGCATTCTTAAAGAAGAACGTTAGATGTACACAATACGGTAGCTGGAACAAAATCTCTGCGGTGTTTCCAGTAAGATCTGAGCTTATGTCTAAAAATCACCAATAAACTAATTTCTTTCAAAATTGCATAAAAGTAGATTTTTATTGGAAACTAAAAATGATACTTAAAAAGTGTGAATACATTCTTAAAGAAGAACATTAGTTATACACAATGCGCTAGATAGAACATAATCTATGTGGTACTTACCGATATATTTGAGTTTATGTTTAAAACTACCAATAAACTAATTTCGTTCAAAATCGCTAAAAGTAGATTTCTCTTGGAAACTAAAAATAATGCTTCAAAAGTGTGAATGCATTCTTAAAAAAGAACGTTAGATGTACACAATACGCTAGCTGAAACAAAATCTATGCGGTGATTCCAGAGATATTTGAGTTTATGTTGATTTCGTTGCAAGTTGAATGAAATTGAATTTTAATTGCATATAAAAATGATGCTTAAGCAATGCGTACACATTCTTCAAAAGTGTGAATGCATTCTTAAAGAAGAACGTTAGATGTACACAATACGCTAGCTGGAACAAAATCTATGCGGTGTTTCCAGTAATATCTGAGTTTGTGTCTAAAAATCACCAATAAACTAATTTCTTTCAAAATTGCATAAAAGTAGATTTTTATTATAAACTAAAAATGATACTTAAAAAGTGTGAATACATTTTTAAAGAAGAACGTTAGTTATACACCATGCGCTAGCTGGAATACAATCTATATAGTACTTGCCGAGATATCTGACTTTATGTTGAAAATTTACCAATATACTAATTTCGTTCAAAATTGCATAAAATAGATATTTCTTGGATACTAATCATAACGCTTCAAAAGTGTGAATGCGTTCTTAAAGAAGAATGCTATGTGTACACAATACGCTAGCTGGAACAAAATCCATGCGGAAATTCCAGAGATAGTTGAGTTTAAGTTGATTTCGTTACAAGTTGAATGAAATTGAATTTTAATTGATAACTAAGAATGATGCTACGGCAATGCGTACACATTCTTAAAGAAGAACGTAAGATGTACACAATGCGGTAGCTGGAACAATATATATGCGGTGATTCTAATAATATCTGAGCTTATGCCTAAAAATTATCAATAAATTAATTTTCTTCAAAATTGCATAAAAGTATACTTTTCTTGGAAACTAAAATTGATACTTACAAAGTGTGAATACATTCTTAAGGAAGAACATAAGTAAAACACCATGCGCTAGCTAGAACACAACGTTCGATTTACACAATACGCGACCTGGAACAAAATCTTTGCGCTGATTCCAGAGATATTCGAGTTAATGTTGATTTCGTCACAAGTTGAATGAAATTGAATTTTAATTGAAAACTAAAAATTATGCTATGACAATGCGTACACATTTTTAAAGCAGAACGTTAGATGTATAGCAATACCTGAGTTGTGTCTAAAAATTACCAATAAACTAATTTCGTTTAAAATTGCATAAAGAAGATTTTTCATTGAAACTAAAAATGATACTTAAAAAGTGTGAATACATTCTTAAAGAAGAACTTTAGTTATACACAATGCGCTAGCTAGAACATAATCTATGTTATGCTTGCCGATATATTTGAGTTTATGTTTAAAACTACCAATAAACTAGTTTCGTTCAAAATCGCTAAAGTAGATTTTTCTTGGAAACTGACAATAATGCTTCAAAAGTGTGAATGCATTCTTAAAGAAGAACGATAGATGTACACAATACGCTAGCTGGGTCAAAATCTATGCAGTGATTCCAGAGATATTTGAGTTTATGTTGATTTCGTTGCAAGTTGAATGAAATTGAATTTTAATTGCAAATAAAAATTATGCTAAAGCAATGCGTACACATTCTTCAAGAGTGTGAATGCGTTCCTAAAGAAGAACGTTTGGTTTACACTGTAGTGTGACTGATCGGTTAATGTTACTATCACATAAGTACTGTAATAAACAGTCTAAATTGCCGACACACTGGCATTCACAACAATAAGCTCATGTTACACTGTACACATGCAGTTGAATAAAACAAAAGACAAGTGGTTTGCAAAATAATGCAACGATCAGCATTTTCTCATTGCATACAAAATATTTGTTCTATTTAAGTAAATTTGTAAAAATAGAAATAATAAGAATTTAATAATTCCACTCAAACCTGAATTTTGTAAATAACTCAAAATTCATGATTGCCTGGTATTTTACTAAAGTTAAGATATGGATAAATTAGGTTAAGTATAGAAATAAGAGGTTGAGTGTTATTTGTAAAAATACTCAACCAAATAGTATATAAGAAGAACATGGCGATCCTGCCAGTTTGGAAGTGCTCATTTTAACAAAGCACCCAACAAAAGAAATTATATCAGTCCTGGCGGACAAGCCAATAGCCGCCAAAGAAGAGTCCTGGCTGGCCAAAAGGCATAGTACAAGCCAATAGCTGCCAGAGAAAAGTCCTGCCTGGCCAAAAGGCATAGGAAGAAGAAGGATAAGCCAACAGCCGCCAGAGAAGAGTCCAGCCTAGCCAAAAGGCGCAACAAAACCAAAAGGATATATATACTTACAAATAAATGTGTAATATTTTAATTTTAACTTTAACGAAGTGCACTAATCACGGTGCACTGCAAGGGCCTGTAAGCGTTAACCGCTCGAGGCAAAACAACTTTTTTTGAGGAGTTTTTGTAATCTAATTAAAATATTATTATAAAGAATGTCTAAAATTGGTCCACAGCCGTTAACCATAGAGCAATATAAAATAAGACAACAAAAGAGGGAATCGGCTAATAAAACGGCAATCCCAAAAGTGTCAAAACCCAAACGACGAGGGAGTTACACTAATAAGTTAAAAAGGGAAAAAGCGCTACTTCTCAGAGAAGTGAAATCAAAGCCACCACCAAGTTGGGAACGCGCTATCAAAATTTGGGAGCCCATTAATGAAATACATGCTTTACTAAAAGCATTATTAAATAAAAAACACTAATTTTTTTTAACAACGATATGCATAGATAATTTAAGAAAATTTAAGTTATATACATATTATGTTCCAATAAATAAAATATTTTAGTACATGAAATAGTTAAGAGCAAAAATCCTATTAGTTTTAAGGAAGAAAAGGAAAAGCAAATTAGTATAGAAAAAAAAATTGAAATGTTAGCAGAACTATGGAAACTTACAGGCATAAAAGTAATTCCCACAATAATAGATATAGTAGAAAAACCAAGATTAGAAGAAGAAATGGTTAGAATGATTAGATGGTCTAAACAATGGGAAAAGAGCAATAAAAAATAGAACACCCAAATGCCAACGTGGTCAATGAGGTGGAGGTAGTACAGGAAAAAACAAATTTGCTAACTATTGAAATTTGTTTAATAATAATAACTATATTATTAGGCCTCAACTTTTCTTTGAGAATTTACACAATACATAGTAGAAGATTGAAAAAACGATATTTGAGTAGAGCAAACGGTCTGGACAAAATCTAAAGAAAAAAAAAATAGTATATTACAAAAGGCAAATGGAATGGCAAGATATAATTAACAAGGCAAGGATAAAAAAAAGAAAATTTTGACCGAGCGTACAAATGTCTAAACATAGATAGACCAATTAAGGAAGAAACTCCAAAGACTCACTTTGAAAATTTGTGTCAATGTCTAGAAGAGATAAGAGTATTATTCAACGTACATTTTCATAGGCTCACAAAAGTTCATAAAACAGCAGCTGAATCATTTTTCCAAGACTTAACAAATAGAACACTAAAGCTAGCCACGAGGAAAGGAATATAAATAGATTTACGACTTCTATACATGAAGCAATAGAATACAAATTCACATTACCCAGTCCAGACGTACAAACAAATAATATGACACAAACAATAGTCGACTTTCTCAAAACTTATCTCTGATTTTGACGGGAAATCCGAAAATCTACGTTCTTTTATAGACTCGTTAACACTGGTTGACTCTATAAAGGGAACGCATGAATCGGTAGCGGTATCCCTTATAAAAACTAAGCTGAAAGGGAACGCTAGAAACTTAATAGACACTGAAAGCACTATTGCAGAAATTATTACTGAATTAAACAACAGTATAAAAGGAGAATCAGTTGAAGTGCTTACGGCGAAAATAATGAATATAAAACAAAACAATAAAACTGCAAACGCCTATTGCAACGAAATAGAAAATTTAACAAAACAACTAGAAAACGCATATATTGCGGATAAATTGCCCTTAGAAATTGCTACGAAATATTCAACTCAAACAGCAGTAAAGGCGCTTACCAAAAACTGTACCATAGATAAGGTTAAACTTATAATGGAAGCAGGACAATTCAACAGCATGAATGAAGCTGTTAGTAAATTTGTTAATAGTTGCAATGAAGCAACTGGTCAGCAAAATGCAATACTACACTTAGGGCAAAGACCTAACTTTAGTAATTTCCATAAGAACACAAGCTTTAGAAACAGAAGTTATTTCCAAAGATTTAATAGAAGCAATGCAAATAATAATAATAATAATAATAATAATAATAATAATAATAATAGAAAGAATCGTTACAACAACCGTAATAGACAAAGCCATTATAACCAAAGAAATAGGAACTACGTTCACGCAACAGAAACAAGTGACAATGATTCGGAAAACTCGAATCCTCCCCTAAGGTCAATTCAGTAGTTAACAAAATATACAATCTAAACCTTAACTTATGTTTCTTCATTTACATTCAAATCGACACCAAACACACAAGCGTAAAATTACTAATAGACACAGGAGCAGACATATTACTTATAAAAACAAATTATGTTATTGCTAGTAATATTAACACTAATAACACAACAACACTAAGCGGAATAGGACAGGGAAAAATTAAGTCAATAGGAAAAATTTTTCTCGAATTAAAATTTGAAAATTTCTGTATACCGCATAATTTTCAAGTAGTGCAAAATAACTTTCTCATACCTTGTGATGGAATCATCGGTATGGATTTTATCAAAAGGTATAACTGCGTATTAGATTTTAATAAATACTGCGATTACCTTGTCCTACGCCCTTTTAACATTCCGAAACCTATAGAAATTCCGATTACGAATACATGCAATGAAATAATATTACCAGCTAGATCAGAAGTTGTACGTCAAATTAAATTAAATTCTCCAGAAAGCGAACTTCTAATACCAAATCAAGAGCCTTCGCCAGGCATTTTTATTGCAAATACTCTGGTAAAAACAAAATACGCATTTATTCGTATTATGAATACTACTAATAATGTAATCACAATTTCACAAAACAATATCAAAACTGAAAATATCACTGATTATGAAATAATTAAAAATCAAAGAAACAAAAATAAAAATAGAAAAACAGAAGTCTTAAATATTCTAAAGAAAAATTTTCCATACCAATTTAAGGAAACGTTAATTAATCTTTGTTCGAAATACAGTGATATCTTTGGTCTAGAAACAGAAACAGTTACAACTAACAATTTTTATGAACAAAAGTTAAGAGTAAAAGATAGACAACCTACTTACATTAAAAATTATCGTATTCCGCATTCACACAAAGAAGAAATTGACAGACAGGTTAAAAAACTTATAGATAATAAAATAGTAGAACCGTCACAGTCCGAATATAATAGTCCGATTTTACTAGTCCCGAAGAAATCAATTCCGGGTTCTGAACAAAAAAGATGGAGACTAGTTATAGATTACAGACAAATAAACAAAAAACTTATAGCAGACAAATTCCCGTTACCACGGATAGATGATATTCTCGACCAATTAGGTAGAGCTAAATACTTTTCATGTTTAGACTTAATGTCAGGATTCCACCAGATTAGCTTAGAGAAAAACTCAAGAGACTACACGTCCTTTTCAACAAACAATGGATCTTTTCGATTTACTAGACTTCCTTACGGTCTAAAAATAGCACCTAATTCTTTTCAAAGAATGATGACTCTTGCATTCAGCGGTCTTAAGCCAGACCAAGCCTTCCTTTACATGGATGATTTAGTCGTTCTTGGATGTTCAGAGAAGCACATGCTTTCCAATTTAACTGATGTCTTTGAATTATGCCGAAAACATAATCTAAAATTACATCCAGAAAAATGTTCATTTTTCAGGAAAGAAGTAACTTACCTTGGTCATAAATGCTCGGACAGCGGAATTCCAACTCCAAAAGATGCGGATAGCGCGAAGAGATTTGTAGCTTTCTGCAATTACTATCGCAGATTCATTAAAAACTTCTCAGAATATTCCAGACATCTGACAAAACTATCAAAGAAAGGTATATCATTCAACTGGACTAAAGAGTGCGATTATGCATTTAAATATCTTAAAAAGGCATTAATGAGTCAACACTTCTAAAATATCCCGACTTCACAAAAGAATTTTGTATAACAACAGACGCAAGCAAATATGCTTGTGGAGCAGTCCTTACACAAGAATTTGAAGGCAAACATTTACCAAAAGCAATAAGTCAACCATCGAACAAGAGTTAACTGCTATACACTGGGCTATTACTTATTTCAGACCATACATCTATGGCAAACATTTCACTGTCCGTACAGACCATAGACCACTGTCATACTTGTTTTCAATGAAAAACCCAAGTTCTAAACTAACAAGAATGCGTCTAGATCTTGAAGAATATGACTTTACAGTAGAATACCTTAGGGGAAAGGACAATTACGTAGCCGACGCACTGTCGCGCATAACCATAAACGACTTCAAAGACATGACAGAAAAAGCCAATTCAATTTTAAGGATCACAACAAGATCCATGGCAAATAATACCTCCAATAAACCGCAGAACAATACTAATAATAATAATGAAAAGCCCAATGTGTACGTACCTATTAAAAATTCTGACGTCAGAAAATATTATAAACTAAAGATTACGCCTGCAAGAAGTTATATTAAAATAGGAAAAACTGTAATCACATATATAAATATTGATGATATATTTACTAATGGGAAATTTGACTTAGGACAATATTTCCCTAGGCTAGAAAAAGTGGCCGGTAAAATGAAAATTGAAAAATTACAAGTGGCACCTACCGAGAAAATTTTCGAATTTATCTCAATAAATAATTTTAAAGAAATGGGCAATAAAATGTTAAATAAATTAAAAATAGCGCTATTAATTGAGGTGACCCAAATAAATAACAAGAATGCCAAGGCAATTCTAAATATTATGCGGAAATATCACGATGATCCCGTAGAAGGAGGACATTGTGGAGTGTATAGAACAATAGAAAAGATAAAGAGGTATTACTATTGGAAAAATATGTCAAAAGACATAACAAAATATGTAAAATCATGTCAAAAATGTCAAACATCTAAAACTACCAAACATGTCAAGAGTCCAATGATTCTTACACCAACACCTGTACAAGCATTTGATACAGTGTTTGTAGACACAATAGGACCATTTCCACGTTCAATCCATGGAAACGAATACGCTATTACAATAATATGCGATTTAACAAAATATCTAGTTACCATATATATACAAGCCAAAAACGCCAAAACAGTTGCTAAGGCAATATTTGAAAATTTCATTCTTACCTACGGTCCAATGAAAACGTTCATATCGAACAGGGATACTGAATACAAAAATGCTATATTGATGGAACTATGTAATCTACTTAAA
Organism: Cistogaster globosa; assembly: GCA_937654795.1. Taxonomy (NCBI): domain Eukaryota; kingdom Metazoa; phylum Arthropoda; class Insecta; order Diptera; family Tachinidae; genus Cistogaster; species Cistogaster globosa. The sequence goes on from OW569403.1 coordinate 88,691,105, forward strand.
ATTGAAAAATTAACCTCAACAGCACATCATCACCAAACCTTAGGTACGATAGAAAGAAGTCACAGAACTTTTAACGAATACGTACGGTCCTACATATCTGTAGATAAAACCGACTGGGATGAGTGGCTCAAATATTTTACATATTGTTTCAATACAACACCATCGACAGTACACAATTACTGTCCTTATGAATTAGATTTTGCAAAACTACCCAATATGTTTCAACAATTCAATGAGGTAGATAGAATAAGTCCATTATACAATGTAGATAACTATGCGAAGGAGGCAAAATTTAAATTAGAAATAGCCTTTAAAAGAGCTAGAATATTATTAGACAGAAATAAGATATTACAAAAAGAAAATTATGATAAGGACACGTCAGCATATAACTTTAAAATAAGAGATTTAGTTTTACTTAGAAATGAAGTAGGTCATAAATTGGATAATCAATATAAAGGACCATTTAAAATTAAGAGAATAGATTTAAAAGATAATGTAACCATAGTTGATAAGACAACCAATAAAGAACAAACTGTTCATGAAAATAGACTTAAGATATACCACAAAAACAATAATTAATAGTACATATAAGAAAACTATCCGGATAGTTTAAGAAAAATTAATAATAATAATAATATAAGAACAGCTTTAGAAAGTCAATAAATAAAATAAAAACAAATAATTATTTTTTCATATTTTGTAAAAGAATGTCCATAAAACTACCGTTGTATGAACATTCTTATGAAAAGCGGAGGTGTAGTGTGACTGATCGGTTAATGTTACTATCACATAAGTACTGTAATAAACAGTCTAAATTGCCGACACACTGGCATTCACAACAATAAGCTCATGTTACACTGTACACATGCAGTTGAATAAAACAAAATAATGCAACGATCAGCATTTTCTCATTGCATACAAAATATTTGTTCTATTTAAGTAAGTTTGTAAAAATAGAAATAATAAGAATTTAATAATTCCACTCAAACCTGAATTTTGCAAATTACTCAAAATTCATGATTGCCTGGTATTTTACTAAAGTTAAGATATGGATAAATTAGGTTAAGTATAGAAATAAGAGGTTGAGTGTTATTTGTAAAAATACTCAACCAAATAGTATATAAGAAGAACAATTTGTTAGAATAGACAAGAGTTAAATAAACATCGCTAAGTAGCTCTAATCGCGGAGCACTAAGCTAAAAATAAAAAAAATTTTGTTTAAACACTACAACACAATACGCTAGCTGGAACAAAATCTATGCGCTATTTCCAGAGATATTTGAGTTTATGTTGATTTCGTTGCAAGTTAAATGAAATTGAATTTTAATTGCAAATAAAAATGATGCTAAAGCAATGCGTACGCATTCTTCAAAAGTGTGAATGCATTCTTAAAGAAGAACGTTAGATGTACACAATACGCTAGCTAGAACAAAATCTATGCGGTGATTCCAGATATATTTGAGTTTATGTTGATATTGTTACGAGTTGAATGAAATTTAATTATAATTAAAAACTAAGAATGATGCTAAAGCAATGCGTACACATTTTTAAAGAAGAACGTTAGAGGTACACAATGCGCTAGCTGAAACAAAATCTATGCGATGTTTTCAGTAATATCTGAGTTTATGTCTATAAATTACCAATAAAGTAATTTCCTTCAAAACTGCATTAAAGTAGATTTTTCTTGGAAACTTAAAATAAAACTTAAAAAGTGTGAATATATTTTTAAAGAAGAACGTTAGAGGTACACAATGCGCTAGCTGGAACATAATCTATGCGGTGTTTTCAGTAATATCTGAGTTTATGTTTATAAATAACCAATAAACTAATTTCCTTCAAAATTGCAAAAAAGTAGATTTTTCTTGGAAACTAAAAATGATACTTAAAAAGTGTGGATACATTTTTAAAGAAAACGTTAGATTTACACAATACGCTAGCTGGAACAAAATCTATGCGCTGATTCCAGATAAATTTGAGTTTATGCTGATTTCGTTACAAGTTGAATGAAATTGAATTTTAATTGAAAACTAAGAATGATGCTAAAGCAATGCGTACACATTCTTAAAGAAGAACGTTAGAGGTACACAATGCGCTAGCTGGAACAAAATCTATGCGGTGTTTTCAGTAATATCTGAGTTTATGTCTATAAATAACCAATAAACTAATTTCCTTCAAAATTGCATACAAGTAGATTTTTCTTGGAAACTAAAAATGATACTTAAAAAGTGTGGATACATTTTTAAAGAAAACGTTAGATTTACACAATACGCTAGCTAGACAAAATCTATGCAGTGATTCTAGAGATATTTGTGTTTATGTTGATTTCGTTACAAGTTGAATGAAATTGAATTTTAATTGAAAACTAAAAATGATGCAAGGTAGGTGCATACACCTTAAAGAAGAACGTTAGATGTACAGTAATATCTGAGTTTGTGTTTAAAAATTACCAATAAATTAATTTCGTTCAAAATTGCGTAAAAGAAGGTTTTTCGTGGAAACTAAATATGATACTTAAAAAGTGTGAATACATTCCTTAAGAAGAACATTAGTTATACACAATGCGCTAGCTAGAACATAGTCTATGTGGTGCTTGCCGATATATTTGAGTTTATGTTTAAAACTACCAATAAAGAAATTTCGTTCAAAATCGCTAAAAGTAGATTTTTCTTGGAAACTAAAAATAATGCTTCAAAAGTGTGAATGCATTCTTAAAGAAGAACGTTAGATGTACACAATACGCTAGCTGAAACAAAATCTATGCGGTGATTCCAGAGATATTTGAGTTTATGTTGATTTCGTTGCAAGTTGAATGAAACTGAATTTTAATTGCAAACTAAAAATGATGATAAAGCAACGCGTACACATTCTTAAAGAAGAACGTTAGATGTACACAATGCGCTAGCTGGAACAAAATCTATGCGGTGTTTCCAGTAATATCTGAGTTTATGTCTAAAAATTACCAATAAACTAATTTCCTTCAAAACTGCATAAAAGTAGATTTTTCTTGGAAACTAAAAATGATACTTAAAAAATGTGAATACATTTTTAAAGAAGAACGTTACTTATACACCATGCGCTAGCTAGAATACAATCTATGTGGAACTTGCCGAGACATCTGACTTTATGTGTAAAATTAGCAATAAACTAATTTCATTTAAAATTGCATAAAAAAAGATATTTCTTGGATACTAAAAATAATGCTTCAAAAGTGTGAATACGTTCTTAAAGAAGAACGTTAGGTTTACATAATACACTAGCTGGAACAAAATCTATGCGCTGATTCCAGAGATATTTGAGTTTATGTTGATTTCGTTACAAGTTGAATGAAATTAAATTTTAATTGCAAACTAAGAATGATGGTAAAGCAATGCGTACACATCCTTAAAGAAAACCATTAGAGGTACACAATGCGCTAGCTGGAGCAATATCTATGTGGTGTTTTCAGTAATATCTGAGTTTATATCTATAAATAACCAATAAACTAATTTCCTTCAAAATTGCATAAAAGTAGATTTTTCTTGGAAACTAAAAATTATACTTAAAAAGTGTGGGTACATTTTTAAAGAAAACGTTAGATTTACACAATACGCTAGCTGGAACAAAATCTATGCGCTGATTCCAGATATATTTGAGTTTATGTTGATTTCGTTACAAGTTGAATGAAATTGAATTTTAATTGAAAACTAAATATGATGCAAGGTAGTGCGTACACCTTCTTAAAGAAGAACGTTAGATGTACAGTAATATCTGAGTTTGTGGCTAAAAATTACCAATAAATTAATTTCGTTCAAAATTGCGTAAAAGAAGATTTTTCGTGGAAACTAAATATGATACTTAAAAAGTGTGAATACATTCCTTAAGAAGAACATTAGTTATACACAATGCGCTAGCTAGAACATAATCTATGTGGTACTTTCCGAGATATCTGACTTTATGTTTAAAAATCACCAATAAACTAATTTCCTTCAAAATTGCATAGAAGTAGATTTTTATTGGAAACTAAAAATAGTACTTAAAAAGTGTGAATACGTTCTTAAGAAGAACGTTAGATTTACACAATACGCTAGCTGGAACAAAATCTATACGCTGATTCCAGATATATTTGAATTTATGTTGATTTCGTTACAAGTTGAATGAAATTGGATTTTAATTAAAAACTAAAAATGATGCAAGGTAGTGCGTACACATTCTTAAAGAAGAACGTTAGATGTACAGTAATATCTGAGTTTGTGTCTAAAAAATACCAATAAATTAATTTCGTTCAAAATTGCATAAAAGAAGATTTTCCGTGGAAACTAAATATGATACTTAAAAAGTGTGAATACATTCTTAAAGAAGAACATTAGTTATACACCATGCGCTAGCTAGAATACAATCTATGTGATACTTGCCGAGATATCTGACTTTATGTTTAAAAATTACCAATAAACTAATTTCGTTCAAAATCGCTAAAAGTAGATTTTTCTTGGAAACTAAAAATAATGCTTCAAAAGTGTGAATGCATTCTTAAAGAAGAACGTTAGATGTACACAATACGCTAGCTGGAACAAAATCTATGCAGTGATTCCAGAGATATTTTAATTTATGTTGATTTCGTTGCAAGTTGAATGAAATTGAATTTTAATTGCAAACTAAGAATGATGCTAAAGCAATGCGTACACATTCTTAAACAACAACGTTAGATGTACACAATGCGCTAGCTGGAGCAAAATCTGAGTGGTGTTTTCAGTAATATCTGAGTTTATGTCTATAAATAACCAATAAACTAATTTCGTTCAAAAACGCTAAAAGTAGATTATTCTTGGAAACTAAAAATAATGCTTCAAAAGTGTGAATGCATTCTTAAAGAAGAATGTTAAATGTACACAATACGCTAGCTGGAACAAAACCTATGCGGTGATGCCAGAGATATTTGAGTTTATGTTGATTTCGTTGCAAGTTAAATGAAATTGAATTTTAATTGAAAACTAAAAATGATGCAAGGTAGTGCATACACCTTCTTAAAGAAAAACGTTAGATGTACAGTAATATCTGAGTTTGTGTCAAAAAATTACCAATAAATTAATTTCGTTCAAAATTGCGTAAAAGAAGATTTTTCGTGGAAACTAAATATGATACTTAAAAAGTGTTAATACATTCCTTAAGAAGAACATTAGTTATACACAATGCGCTAGCTAGAACATAATCTATGTGATACTTGCCGAGATATCTGACTTTATGTTTAAAAATTACCAATAAAGAAATTTCGTTCAAAATCGCTAAAAGTAGATTTTTCTTGGAAACTAAAAATAATGCTTCAAAAGTGTGAATGCATTCTTAAAGAAGAACGTTAGATGTACACAATACGCTAGCTGAAACAAAATCTATGCGGTGATTCCAGAGATATTTGAGTTTACGTTGATTTCGTTGCAAGTTGAATGAAACTGAATTTTAATTGCAAACTAAAAATGATGATAAAGCAACGCGTACACATTCTTAAAGAAGAACGTTAGATGTACACAATACGCTAGCTGGAACAAAATCTATGCGGTGTTTCCAGCAATATCTGAGTTTATGTCTAAAAATTACCAATAAACTAATTTCCTTCAAAACTGCATAAAAGTAGATTTTTCTTGGAAACTAAAAATGATACCTTAAAAATGTGAATACATTTTTAAAGATGAACGTTACTTGTACACCATGCGCTAGCTAGAATACAATCTATGTAGAACTTGCCGAGATATCTGACTTTATGTTTAAAAATTACCAATAAACTAATTTCATTTAAAATTGCATAAAAAAAGATATTTCTTGGATACTAAAAATAATGCTTCAAAAGTGTGAATACGTTCTTAAAGAAGAACGTTAGGTTTACACAATACGCTAGCTGGAACAAAATCTATGCGCTGAAACCAGAGATATTTGAGTTTATGTTGATTTCGTAACAAGTTGAATGAAATTGAATTTTAATTGCAAACTAAGAATGATGGTAAAGCAATGCGTACACATTCTTAAAGAAGAACGTTAGATGTACAGTAATATCTGAGTTTGTGTCTAAAAATTACCAATAAATTAATTTCGTTCAAAATTGCGTAAAAGAAGATTTTTCGTGGAAACTAAATATGATACTTAAAAAGTGTGAATACATTCTTAAAGAAGAACATAGTCTATGTGGTGCTTGCCGATATATTTTAGTTTATGTTTAAAATTACCAATAAACTAATTTTGTTCAAAATCGCTAAAAGTAGATTTTTCTTGGAAACTAAAAAGAATGCTTCAAAAGTGTGAATGCATTCTTAAAGAAGAATGTTAAATGTACACAATACGCTAGCTGGAACAAAATCTATGCGGTGATTCCAGAGATATTTGAGTTTATGTTGATTTCGTTGCAAGTTAAATGAAATTGAATTTTAATTGCAAATAAAAATGATGCTAAAGCAATGCGTACACATTCTTCAAAAGTGTGAATGCATTCTTAAAGAAGAATGTTAAATGTACACAATACGCTAGCTGGAACAAAATCTATGCGGTGATTCCAGAGATATTTGAGTTTATGTTGATTTCGTTGCAAGTTAAATGAAATTGAATTTTAATTGCAAATAAAAATGATGCTAAAGCAATGCGTACACATTCTTCAAAAGTGTGAATGCATTCTTAAAGAAGAATGTTAAATGTAAACAATACGCTAGCTGGAACAAAATCTATGCGCTGATTCCAGATATATTTGAGTTTATGTTGATTTCGTTACAAGTTGAATGAAATTGAATTTTAATTGAAAACTAAGGATGATGCTAAAGTAATGCGTACACATTCTTAAAGAAGAACGTTAGAGGTACACAATGCGCTAGCTGGAACAAAATCTATGCGGTGTTTTCAGTAATATCTGAGTTTATGTCTATAAATAACCAATAAACAAATTTCCTTCAAAATTGCATAAAAGTAAATTTTTCTTGGAAACTAAAAATGATACTTAAAAAGTGTTGATACATTTTTAAAGAAAACGTTAGATTTACACAATACGCTAGCTGGAACAAAATCTATGCGCTGATTCCAGACATATTTGAGTTTATGTTGATTTCGTTACAAGTTGAATGAAATTGAATTTTAATTGAAAACTAAAAATGATGCAAGGTAGTGCATACACCTTTTTAAAGAAGAACGTTAGATGTACAGTAATATCTGAGTTTGTGTCTAAAAATTACCAATAAATTAATTTCGTTCAAAATTGCGTAAAAGAAGATTTTTCGTGGAAACCAAATATGATACTTAAAAAGTGTGAATACATTCTTAAAGAAGAACATAGTCTATGTGGTGCTTGCCGATATATTTTAGTTTATGTTTAAAAGTACCAATAAACTAATTTTTTTCAAAATCGCTAAAAGTAGATTTTTCTTGGAAACTAAAAATAATGCTTCAAAAGTGTGAATGCATTCTTAAAGAAGAACGTTAGGTTTACACAATAAGCTAGCTGGAACAAAATCTATGCGCTGATTCCAGAGATATTTGAGTTTATGTTGATTTCGCTACAAGTTGAATGAAATTGAATTTTTATTGCAAACTAAGAATGATGGTAAAGCAATGCGTACATATCCTTAAAGAAGAACATTAGAGGTACACAATGCGCTAGCTGGAGCAATATCTATGTGGTGTTTTCAGTAATATCTGAGTTTATATCTATAAATAACCAATAAACTAATTTCCTTCAAAATTGCATAAAAGTAGATTTTTCTTGGAAACTAAAAATTATACTTATAAAGTGTGGATACATTTTTAAAGAAAACGTTAGATTTACACAATACGCTAGCTGGAACAAAATCTATGCGATGATTCCAGATATATTTGAGTTTATGTTGATTTCGTTACAAGTTGAATTAAATTTAATTTTAATTGAAAACTAAAAATGATGCAAGGTAGTGCGTACACCTTCTTAAAGAAGAACGTTAGATGTACAGTAATATCTGAGTTTGTGTCTAAAAATACCAATAAATTAATTTCGTTCAAAATTGCATAAAAGAAGGTTTTTCGTGGAAACTAAATATGATACTTAAAAAGTGTGAATACATTCTTAAAGAAGAACATTAGTTATACACAATGCGCTAGCTAGAACATAATCTATGTAGTACTTGCCGATATATTTGAGTTTATGTTTAAAACTACCAATAAACTAATTTCGTTCAAAATCGCTAAAAGTAGATTTCTTTTGGAAACTAAATATAATGCTTCAAAAGTGTGAATGCATTCCTAAAGAAGAACGTTAGATGTACACAATACGCTAGCTGGAACAAAATCTATGCGGTGTTTCCAGTAATATCTGAGTTTATGTCTAAAAATCACCAATAAACTAATTTCCTTCAAAACTGCATAAAAGTAGATTTTTCTTGGAAACTAAAAATGAAACTTAAAAAGTGTGAATACATTTTTAAAGAAGAACGTTAGTTATTCACGATGCGCTAGCTAGAATGCAATCTATGTGGTACTTGCCGAGATATCTGACTTTATGTTTAAAAATTACCAATAAACTAATTTCGTTCAAAATTGCATAAAAATAGATATTTCTTGGATACTAAACATAACGCTTCAAAAGTGTGAATGCGTTCTTAAAGAAGAACGTTAGATGTACACAATACGCTAGCTGAAACAAAATCTATGCGGTGATTCCAGAGATATTTAAGTTTATGTTGATTTCGTTGCAAGTTAAATGAAATTGAATTTTAATTGCAAATAAAAATGATGCTAAAGCAATGCGTACACATTCTTCAAAAGTGTGAATGCATTCTTAAAGAAGAACATTAGATGTACACAATACGCTAGCTGGAACAAAATCTATGCGGTGTTTCCAGTAATATCTGAGTTTATGTCTAAAAATCACCAATAAACTAATTTCCTTCAAAACTGCATAAAAGTAGATTTTTCTTGGAAACTAAAAATGAAACTTAAAAAGTGTGAGTACATTTTTAAAGAAGAACGTTAGTTATTCACCATGCGCTAGCTAGAATGCAATCTATGTGGTACTTGCCGAGATATCTGACTTTATGTTTAAAAATTACCAATAAACTAATTTCTTTCAAAATTGCATAAAAATAGATATTTCTTGGATACTAAACATAACGCTTCAAAAGTGTGAATGCGTTCTTAAAGAAGAACGCCATATGTACACAATACGCTAGCTGGAACAAAATCCATGCGGAGATTCCAGAGACAGTTGAGTTTATGTTGATTTCGTTACAAGTTGAATGAAATTGAATAAGAATGATGCTACGGCAATGCGTACACATTCTTAAAGAAGAACGTAAGATGTACACAATGCGCTAGCTGGAACAATATCTATGCGGTGATTCCAATAATATCTGAGTTTGTGTCTAAAAATTACCAATAAATTAATTTCGTTCAAAATTGCATAAAAGAAAATTTTTCGTGGAAACTAAATATGCTTGCCGATATATTTGAGTTTATGTTTAAAACTACCAATAAACTAATTTCGTTCAAAATCGCTAATGATAGATTTTTCTTGGAAACTAAAAATAATGCTTCAAAAGTGTGAATGCATTCTTTAAGAAGAACGTTAGATGTACACAATACGCTAGCTGGGACAAATCTATGCAGTGATTCCAGAGATATTTGAGTTTATGTTGATTTCGTTGCAAGTTGAATGAAATTGAATTTTATTTACAAATAAAAATGATGCTAAAGCAATGCATACACATTCTTCAAAAGTGAGAATGCATTCTTAAAGAAGAACGTTAGTTATACACCATGCGCTAGCTAGAATACAATCTATGTGGTACATGCCGAGATATCTGACTTTATGTTTAAAAATTACCAATAAACTAATTTCGTTCAAAATTGCATAAAAATAGATATTTCTTGGATACTAAAAATAATGCTTCAAAAGTGTGAATACGTTCTTAAAGAAGAACGTTAGGTTTACACAATACGCTAGCTGGAACAAAATCTATGCGCTATTTCCAGAGATATTTGAGTTTATGTTGATTTCGTTACAAGTTGAATGAAATTAAATTTCAATTGCAAACTAAGAATGATGCTAAAGCAATGCGTACACATTCTTAAACAAGAACGTTAGAGGTACACAATGCGCTAGCTGGAGCAAAATCTATGTGGTGTTTTCAGTAATATCTGAGTTTATGTCTATAAATAACCAATAAACTAATTTCCTTCAAAATTGCACAAAAGTAGATTTATATTGGAAACTAAAAATGATACTTAAAAAGTGTGAATACGTTCTTAAAGAAGAACGTTAGATTTACACAATACGCTAGCTGGAACAAAATCTATACGCTGATTCCAGATATATATGAGTTTATTTTGATTTCGTTACAAATTGAATGAAATTGAAAACAAAAGATGATGCAAGGTAGTGCGTACACATTCTTAAAGTAGAACGTTAGATGTACAGTTATATCTGAGTTTGTGTCTAAAAATTATCAATAAATTAATTTCGTTCAAAATTGCATACAAGAAAATTTTTTGAGGAAACTAAATATGATACTTAAAAAGTGTGAATACATTCTTAAAGAAGAACATTAGTTATACACAATGCGCTAGCTAGAACGTAATCTGTGTAGTACTTGCCGATATATTTGAGTTTATGTTTAAAACTACCAATAAACTAATTTCGTTCAAAATCGCTAAAAGTAGATTTCTCTTGGAAACTAAAAATAATGCTTCAAAAGTGTGAATGCATTCCTAAAGAAGAACGTTAGATGTACACAATACGCTAGCTGGAATAAAATCTATGCGGTGTTTCCAGTAATATCTGAGTTTATGTCTAAAAATCACCAATAAACTAATTTCCTTCAAAACTGCATAAAAGTAGATTTTTCTTGGAAACTAAAAATGAAACTTAAAAAGTTTGAATACATTTTTAAAGAAGAACGTTAGTTATTCACGATGCGCTAGCTAGAATGCAATCTATGTGGTACTTGCCGAGATATCTGACTTTATGTTTAAAAATTACCAATAAACTAATTTCGTTCAAAATTGCATAAAAATAGATATTTCTTGGATACTAAACATAACGCTTCAAAAGTGTGATTGCGTTCTTAAAGAAGAACGTTAGATGTACACAATACGCTAGCTGAAACAAAATCTATGCGGTGATTCCAGAGATATTTAAGTTTATGTTGATTTCGTTGCAAGTTAAATGAAATTGAATTTTAATTGCAAATAAAAATGATGCTAAAGCAATGCGTACACATTCTTCAAAAGTGTGATTGCATTCTTAAAGAAGAACATTAGATGTACACAATACGCTAGCTGGAACAAAATCTATGCGGTGTTTCCAGTAATATCTGAGTTTATGTCTAAAATTCACCAATAAACTAATTTCCTTCAAAACTGCATAAAAGTAGATTTTTCTTGGAAACTATAAATGAAACTTAAAAAGTGTGAGTACATTTTTAAAGAAGAACGTTAGTTATTCACCATGCGCTAGCTAGAATGCAATCTATGTGGTACTTGCCGAGATATCTGACTTTATGTTTAAAAATTACCAATAAACTAATTTCTTTCAAAAAGAACGTTAGGTTTACACAATACGCTAGCTGGACAAATCTATGCAGTGATTCCAGAGATATTTGAGTTTATGTTGATTTCGTTGCAAGTTGAATGAAATTGAATTTTATTTACAAATAAAAATGATGCTAAAGCAATGCATACACATTCTTCAAAAGTGAGAATGCATTCTTAAAGAAGAACGTTAGTTATACACCATGCGCTAGCTAGAATACAATCTATGTGGTACTTGCCGAGATATCTGACTTTATGTTTAAAAATTACCAATAAACTAATTTCGTTCAAAATTGCATAAAAATAGATATTTCTTGGATACTAAAAATAATGCTTCAAAAGTGTGAATACGTTCTTAAAGAAGAACGTTAGGTTTACACAATACGCTAGCTGGAACAAAATCTATGCGCTATTTCCAGAGATATTTGAGTTTATGTTGATTTCGTTACAAGTTGAATGAAATTAAATTTCAATTGCAAACTAAGAATGATGCTAAAGCAATGCGTACACATTCTTAAACAAGAACGTTAGAGGTACACAATGCGCTAGTTGGAGCAAAATCTATGTGGTGTTTTCAGTAATATCTGAGTTTATGTCTATAAATAACCAATAAACTAATTTCCTTCAAAATTGCATAAAAGTAGATTTATATTGGAAACTAAAAATGATACTTAAAAAGTGTGAATACGTTCTTAAAGAAGAACGTTAGATTTACACAATACGCTAGCTGGAACAAAATCTATACGCTGATTCCAGATATATATGAGTTTATTTTGATTTCGTTACAAGTTGAATGAAATTGAATTTTAATTGAAAACAAAAAATGATGCAAGGTAGTGCGTACACATTCTTAAAGTAGAACGTTAGATGTACAGTTATATCTGAGTTTGTGTCTAAAAATTATCAATAAATTAATTTCGTTCAAAATTGCATAAAAGAAAATTTTTTGTGGAAACTAAATATGATACTTAAAAAGTGTGAATACATTCTTAAAGAAGAACATTAGTTATACACAATGCGCTAGCTAGAACGTAATCTATGTAGTACTTGCCGATATATTTGAGTTTATGTTTAAATCTACCAATAAACTAATTTAGCTGGAACAAAATCCATGCGGAGATTCCAGAGATAGTTGAGTTTATGTTGATTTCGTTACAAGTTGAATGAAATTGAATTTTAATTGATAACTAAAAATGACGCTACCGCAATGCGTATACATTCTTAAAGAAGAACGTAAGATGTACACAATGCGCTAGCTGGAACAATATCTATGCGGTGATTCCAATAATATCTGAGTTTGTGTCTAAAAATTACCAATAAATTAATTTCGTTCAAAATTGCATAAAAGAAAAGTTTTCGTGGAAACTAAATATGCTTGCCGATATATTTGAGTTTATGTTTAAAACTACCAATAAACTAATTTCGTTCAAAATCGCTAAAAGTAGATTTTTCTTGGAAACTAAAAATAATGCTTCAAAAGTGTGAATGCATTCCTAAAGAAGAACGTTAGATGTACACAATACGCTAGCTGAAACAAAATCTATGCGGTGATTCCAGAGATATTTAAGCTTATGTTGATTTCGTTGCAAGTTAAATGAAATTGAATTTTAATTGCAAATAAAAATGATGCTAAAGCAATGCGTACACATTGTTCAAAAGTGTGAATGCATTCTTAAAGAAGAACGTTAGATGTACACAATACGCTAGCTGGAACAAAATCTATGCGGTGTTTCCAGTAATATCTGAGTTTATGTCTAAAAATCACCAATAAACTAATTTCCTTCAAAACTGCATAAAAGTAGATTTTTCTTGAAAACTAAAAATGAAACTTAAAAAGTGCGAATACATTTTTAAAGAAGTACGTTAGTTATTAACCATGCGCTAGCTAGAATACAATCTATATGGTACTTGCCGAGATATCTGACTTTATGTTTAAAAATTACCAATAAACTAATTTCGTTCAAAATTGCATAAAAATAGATATTTCTTGGATACTAAACATAACGCTTCAAAAGTGTGAATGCGTTCTTAAAGAAGAACGCTAGATGTACACAATACGCTAGCTGGAACAAAATCCATGCGCAGATTCCAGAGATAGTTGAGTTTATGTTGATTTCGTTACAAGTTGAATGAAATTGAATTTTAATTTATAACTAAAAATGATGCCACGGCAATGCGTACACATTCTTAAAGAAGAACGTAAGATGTACACAATGCGCTAGCTGGAACAATATATATGCGGTGATTCCAATAATATCTGAGCTTATGCCTAAAAATGATCAATAAATTAATTTTCTTCAAAATTGCATAAAACTAGATTTTTATTGGAAACTAAAATTGATACTTAACAAGTGTGAATAAATTCTTAAGGAAGAACATAAGTAAAACACCATGCGCTGGCTAGAACACAACGTTAGATTTACACAATACGCGAGCTGGAACAAAATCTATGCGCTGATTCCAGAGATATTTGAGTTTATGTTGATTTCGTTACAAGTTGAATGAAATTGAATTTTAATTGCAAACTAAGAATGATGCTGAAGCAATGCGTACTCATTTTTAAACAAGAACGTTAGAGGTACACAATGCGCTAGCTGGAGCAAATTCTATGTGGTGTTTTCAGTAATATCTGAGTTTATGTCTATAAATAACCAATAAACTAATTTCCTTCAAAATTGCATAAAAGTAGATTTATATTGGAAACTAAAAATGATACTTAAAAAGTGTGAATACGTTCTCAAAGAAGAACGTTAGATTTACACAATACGCTAGCTGGAACAAAATCTATACGCTGATTCCAGATATATATGAGTTTATGTTGATTTCGTTACAAGTTGAATGAAATTGAATTTTAATTGAAAACTAAAAATGAACATAATCTATGTAGTACTTGCCGATATATTTGAGTTTATGTTTGAAACTACCAATAAACTAATTTCGTTCAAAATCGCTAAAAGTAGATTTCTCTTGGAAACTAAAATTAATGCTTTAAAATTGTGAATGCATCTTAGAGAAGAACGTTAGATGTACGCAATACGCTAGCTGGAACAAAATCTATGCGGTAAGTCCAGAGATATTTGAGTTTATGTTGATTTCGTTGCAAGTTAAATGAAATTGAATTTTAATTGCAATTATAAATGATTCTAAAGCAATGCGTACACATTCTTCAAAAGTGTGAATGCATTCTTAAAGAAGAACGTTAGATGTACACAATACGCTAGCTGGAACAAAATCTATGCGGTGTTTCCAGTAATACCTGAGTTTATGTCTAAAAATCACCAATAAACTAATATCCTTTAAAACCGGATAAAAGTAGATTTTTCTTGGAAACTAAAAATGAAACTTAAAAAGTGTGAATACATTTTTAAAGAAGAACGTTAGTTATTCACCATGAGCTAGCTAGAATACAATCTATATGGTACTTGCCGAGATATCTGACTTTATGTTTAAAAATTACCAATAAACTAATTTCGTTCAAAATTGCATAAAAATAGATATTTCTTGGATACTAAACATAACGCTTCAAAAGTGTGAATGCGTTCTTAAAGAAGAACGTTAGATGTACACAATACGCTAGCTGGAACAAAATCTATGCGGTGATTCCAGATATATTTGAGTTTATGTTGATATCGTTACGAGTTGAATGAAATTGAATTTTAATTGCAAACTAAGAATGATGCTAAAGCAATGCGTACACATTCTTAAAGAAGAACGTTAGAGGTACAAAATGCGCTAGCTGGAGCAAAATCTATGCGGTGTTTTCAGTAATATCTGAGTTTATATCTATAAATAACCAATAAACTAATTTCCTTCAAAATTGCATAAAAGTAGATTTTTCTTGGAAACTAAAAATGATACTTAAAAAGTGTGAATACATTTTTAAAGAAGAACGTTAGATTTACACAATACGCTAGCTGGAACAAAATCTATGCGCTGATTCCAGATATTCTTGAGTTTATGTTGATTTCGTTACAAGTTGAATGAAATTGAATTTTAATTGAAAACTAAAAATGATGCAAGGTAGTGCGTACACCTTCTTAAAGAAGAACGTTAGATGTACAGTAATATATGAGTTTGTGTCTCAAAATTACCAATAAATTAATTTCGTTCAAAATTGCCTAAAAGAAGATTTTTCATGGAAACTAAATATGATACTTAAAAAGTATGAAAACATTCCTTAAAAAGAACACTAGCTAGAACATAATCTATGTGGTGCTTGCCGATATATTTGAGTTTATGTTTAAAACTACCAATAAATTAATTTCGTTAAAAATCGCTAAAAGTAGATTTTTCTTGGAAACTAAAAATAATGCTTTAAAAGTGTGAATGCATCTTAAAGAAGAACGTTAGATGTACACAATACGCTAGCTGAAACAAAATCTAAGCGGTGATTCCAGAGATATTTGAGTTTGTGTTGATTTCGTTGCAAGTTGAATGAAACTGAATTTTAATTGTAAACTAAAAATGATGCAAAAGCAATGCGTACACATTCTTAAAGAAGAACGTTAGATGTACACAATGCGCTAGCTGGAGCAAAATCTATGCGGTGTTTTCAGTAATATCTGAGTTTATGACTAAAAATTACCAATAAACTAATTTCCTTCAAAATTGCATAAAAGTAGATTTTTCTTGGAAACTAAAAATAATGCTTCAAAAGTGTGAATGCATTCTTAAAGAAGAATGTTAGATGTCCACAATACTCTAGCTGCAACAATATATATGCGGTGATTCCAGAGATATATGAGTTTATGTTGATTTCGTTGCAAGTTGAATGAAATTGATTTTAATTGCAAATAAAAATGATGCTAAAGCAATGCGTACACATTCTTAACGAAGAACGTTAGATGTACACAATGCGCTAGCTGGAACAAAATCTATGCGGTGATTCCAGATATGTTTGAGTTTATGTTGATATCGTTACGAGTTGAATGAAATTGAATTTTAATTCCAAACTAAGAATGATGCTAAAGCTATGCGTACACATTCTTAAAGAAGAACGTTAGAGGTACACAATGCGCTAGCTGGAACAAAATCTATGCGGTGTTTTCAGTAATATCTGAGTTTATGTCTATAAATTACCAATACACTAATTTCCTTCAAAATTGCATAAAAGTAGATTTTTTTGGAAACTAAAAATTATACTTAAAAAGTGTGAATACGTTCTTAAAGAAGAATGTTAGATTTACACAATACGCTAGCTGGAACAAAATCTATGCGTTGATTCCAGATATATTTGAGTTTATGTTGATTTCGTTACAAGTTGAATGAAATTGAATTTTAATTGAAAACAAAAATGATACTATGGCAGTGCGTACGCATTCTAAAAGAAGAACCTTAGATGTACAGTAATATCTGAGTTTGTGTCTAAATATTACCAATAAATTAATTTCGTTCAAAATTGCATAAAAGAAGATTTTTCGTGGAAACTAAATATGATACTTAAAAAGTGTGAATACATTCTTAAAGAAGAACATAGTCTATGTGGTGCTTGCCGATATATTTTAGTTTATGTTTAAAACTACCAATAAACTAATTTCGTTCAAAATCGCTAAAAGTAGATTTTTCTTGGAAGCTAAAAATAATGCTTCAAAAGTGTGAATGCACTCTTAAAGAAGAACGTTAGATGTACACAATACGCTAGCTGGATTAAAATCTATGCGGTGTTTCCAGTAATATCTGAGTTTATGTCTAAAAATTACTAATAAACTAATTTCTTTTAAAACTGGATAAAAGTAGATTTTTCTTGGAAACTAAAAATGATACTTAAAATGTGTGAATACATTTTTAAAGAAGAACGTTAGTTATACACCATGCGCTAGCTAGAATACAATCTATGTGGTACTTGCCGAGATATCTGACTTTATGTTTAAAAATTACCAGTAAACTAATTTCGTTCAAAATTGCATAAAAACAGATATTTCTTGGATAATAAAAATAATGCTTCAAAAGTGTGAATACGTTCTTAAAGAACAACGTTAGGTTTACACAATACGCTAGCTGGAACAAAATCTATGCGCTGATTGCAGATATATTTGAGTTTATGTTGATTTCCTTGCAAGTTGAATGAAACTGAATTTTAACTGAAAACAAAAATGATGCTATGGCAGTGCATACACATTCCTAAAGAAGAACGTTAGATGTAGAGTAATATCTGAGTATGTGTCTAAAAATTACCAATAAAATAATTTCCTTTAACACTGCATATAAGTAAATATTTCTTGGAAACTAAAAATGATACTTAAAAAATGTGAATACATTTTTAAAGAAGAACGTTAGTTATACACCATGCGCTAGCTAGAATACAATCTATGTGGTACTTGCCGAGATATCTGACTTTTTGTTTAAAAAATACCAATAAACTAATTTCGTTCAAAAATGCATAAAAGTAGTTTTTCTTGGAAACTAAAAGTGATTTTTAAAAAGTGAGAATACATTTTTAAAGAAGAACGTTAGATTTACACAATACGCTAGCTGGAGCAAAATCTATGCGCTGATTCCAGATATATTTGAGTTTATGTTGATTTCGTTACAAGTTGAATGAAATTGAATTTTAATTGAAAGCTAAAAATGATGTTATGGTAATGCGTACACATTCTTAAAGAAGAACGTTAGATATACAGTAATATCTGAGTTTGTGTCTAAAAATTACCAATAAATTAATTTCGTTCAAAATTGCATAAAAGAAGATTTTTCTTGGAAACTATAAATGATACTTAAAAAGTGCGAATACATTCTTAAAGAAGAACGTTAGTTATACACAATGCGCTTGCCGATATATTTGAGTTAATGTTTAAAACTACCAATAAACTAATTTCGTTCAAAATTGCTAAAAGTAGATTTTTCTTGGAAACTAAAAATAATGCTTCAAAAGTATGAATACATTCTTAAAGAAGATTGTTAGATTTACACAATAAGATAGTTGGAACAATTTCTATGCGCTGATTCCAGACATATTTGAATTTATGTTGATATAGTTACAAGTTGAATAAAATTGAATTTAATTGAAAACTAAAAATGATGCCACGGCAATGCGTAAACATTCTTAAAGAAGAACGTAAGATGTACGCAATGCGCTAGCTGGAACAATATCTATGCGGTGATTCCAATAATATCTGAGTTTATGTCTAAAAATTACCAATAAATTAATTTTCTTCAAAATTGCATAAAAGTAGATTTTTCTTGGAAACTAAAAATGATACTTAAAAAATGTGAAGACATTTTTAAAGAAGAACGTTAGATTTACACAATACCCTAGCTGGAACAAAATCTATGCGCTGATTTCAGATATATTTAAGTTTATGTTAATTTCCTTACAAGTTGAATGAAATTGAATTTTAAGTGAAAACAAAAATGATTCTATGGAAGTGCGTACGCATTTTTAAAGAAGAACGTTAGATGTACAGTAATATCTGAGTTTGTGTCTAAAAATTACGAGTAAATTAATTTCGTTCAAAATTGCATAAAAGAAGATTTTTCGTGGAAACTAAATATGATACTTAAAAAGTGTGAATACATTCTTAAAGAAGAACATAGTCTATGTGGTGCTTGCCGATATATTTTAGTTTATGTTTAAAACTACCAATAAACTAATTTCGTTCAAAATCGCTAAAAGTAGATTTTTCTTGGAAACTAAAAATAATGCTTCAAAAGTGTGAATGCACTCTTAAAGAAGAACGTTATATGTACACAATACGCTAGCTGGAATAAAATATATGCGGTATTTCCAGTAATATCTGAGTTTATGTCTAAAAATTACTAATAAACTAATTTCTTTTAAAACTGGATAAAAGTAGATTTTTCTTGGAAACTAAAAATGATACTTAAAATGTGTGAATACATTTTTAAAGAAGAACGTTAGTTATACACCATGCGCTAGCTAAAATACAATCTATGTGGTACTTGCCGAGATATCTGACTTTATGTTTAAAAATTACCAATAAACTAATTTCGTTCAAAATTAGATAAAAACAGATATTTCTTGGATACTAAAAATAATGCTTCAAAAGTGTGAATACGTTCTTAAAGAACAACGTTAGGTTTACACAATACGCTAGCTGGAACAAAATCTATGCGCTGATTCCAGAGATATTTGAGTTTATGTTGATTTCGTTACAAGTAGAATGAAATTGAATTTTAATTGCAAATAAAAATGATGCTAAAGCAATGCGTACACATTCTTAACGAAGAACGTTAGATGTACACAATGCGCTAGCTGGAGCAAAATCTATGCGGTGTTTTCAGAAATATCTGAGTTTATGACTAAAAATTACCAATAAACTAATTTCCTTCAAAATTGCATAAAAGTAGATTTTTTTTGGAAACTAAAAATGATGCTTAAAAAGTGTGAATACATTCTTAAAGAAGAACGTTAGTAATACACAATGCGCTAGCTAGAACACAATCTATGTGGTACTTGCCGTGATATCTGACTTTATGTTTTAAAATTACCAATAAACTTATTTGGTTCAAAATTGCATAAAAGTAGATTTTTCTTGGAAACTAAAAATAATGCTTCAAAAGTGTTAATACGTTCTTAAGGAAGAACGTTAGATTTACACAATACGCTAGCTGGAACAAAATCTATGCGCTGATTCCAGAGATATTTTAGTTTATGTTGATTTCGTTGCAAGTTGAATGAAATTGAATTTTAATTGCAAAGTAAGAATGATGCTAAAGCAATGCGTACACATTCTTAAGGAAGAACGTTAGATATACACAATGCGCTAGCTGAAGCAAAATTTATGCGGTTTTGCAGTAATATCTGAGTTTATGACTAAAAATTACAATTTCTTGGAAACTAAAAATGATACTTAAAAAGTGAGAATACATTTTTAAAGAAGAACGTTAGATTTACACATTACGATAGCTGGAACAAAATCTATGCGCTGATTCCAGATATATTTGAGTTTATGTTGATTTCCTTGCAAGTTGAATGAAACTGAATTTTAACTGAAAACAAAAATGATGCTATGGCAGTGCATACACATTCCTAAAGAAGAACGTTAGATGTAGAGTAATATCTGAGTTTGTGTCTAAAAATTACCAATAAAATAATTTTCTTTAAAACTGCATATAAGTAAATTTTTCTTGGAAACTAAAAATGATACTTAAAAAATGTGAATACATTTTTAAAGAAGAACGTTAGTTATACACCATGCGCTAGCTAGAATACAATCTGTTGGGTCGTGGAGTTTTTAAGCCTTAAAAAGGTTTTCTCCACAATTGGTTTTTTTTTATTATCATGTAATTTTTTTTCCATTTTTTATACATTTATTTTTCTTAACTTTTTTTCAATAATAACGCTTGTTATTGTTTTTTTTATAATCAAAAGTGAATTTTATTGAAATTACCTTAAATCTAATCCTTAAACTAAATATGTACTAAAAATGAATTTAAAAACAATTAAATGGTAACCCTAATCCTAAATAACTCAAAATTAAAAAATGTTAAAAGTAACAGTTGTTGCTGAAAAGAAAGAAAGGAGTTGAAATTAAAGAAAAATAAATATTAAACTGTACAGTTTGTCAGTATATACTTACCGAACAAGTCGTGTTTTATTTCTTTCGAGAACTTTTTTAATCGTCCATTTTTGGAAATTTATAAATTGCTTAAATTTCGGTTTTGTATCGAAAAAACCTTAAAAACCATTAAGGTTCTTCATTTTGGCGCCCGAGCAGGGACAATTAAAAAAGTTTTTAATAAAATTGTGATATTTTCCTCCAAAATTTTATAATATTTTTTGATAAATTAATTCAAAAAATAAAAATTGTTTTGCTAATTTACTGCAAAAGCATAAGAACATATGTTTTATAAATAAAAAGCGACTTGTGCGAAGTTGTCGTGCGCGATTTATTCCTTTTTATATAATAAAAAGTTTTGTGCCTCAACAAATACCATTTCATCCCCATGCCCTATCGCTGCCGCTGCCGTAATTGCCGTCCAAACCACAGCCAGGGAAGTGATTCCGGATTATCAGAATCTGAGGTAAAAGTGTAAAAAATATTTCGTTACATATTCACATAAGTGAACAACCACCAAAAGTAAAGAAATTAACCGCGAGTGTTTACAAAGAAATAAATAAACGAAACACACCCACGCACATACAATGTTGATTTTTCCACGGCAATAATTAAATAAAATTTTAATAAAATATTAGTTCACCACCGTCGGTAATTGTTAAAAAAAAAAAAAAAAAAATCGCATCAATTTTTTACGCGATTTGAACTTTATTTGCGAGTGAAATTTGATTAATGTTTAAAATTAAATATTAATTTCCTCATTTCTTTTTTGTTATTTTTGTTTTTGCACGAATCATTTGTTGTAGTTGTTGGCCATCTGTGGTGTCATTCCGATCATTCAATTATCAAATATTCCGTGTTACCATACAACAGTCAGTTTGTGTGGCCATTATATGCAAAATAATTGAGCTGCCAGATAACCAAATAAAAGGTGTTGCCAGATATCAAAATTAAATAAGCGTTTTTTGGCGTTTTTCAAAAATCGTCTATTCTGTCAGCATTTTTTAAATTTTGAGTGAAAAACAAATAAGATTTGTATAATTTATTACAATTTGAATAAAAATTATTTATTTTTCTTAAAGAATCTTGGTAATATAATTTTTTATATAACAATTGATAAAATATTTCAAATTTAGTTACCAAAGGCTATTTGCATACGCGGATTTAAGAATAATTCGAATGAGGTTCTTTCATTTCATGAATAATCTTTTGAAACTGAAGTAAATTGACAATTTTTTCATGGTTTGGTGTGAAGTTAAATAACAACAAGAAATTATAAAGTGAAAATTTATTATATGCGAATATAACTGGCGAGATAAAAGTTAAATTTTATTGTGAATATTATAATTGATTTCAATATTATTGCTGTGTGATCAAATTCTATACTTTGTGTGTGCACATTATCAATTGCGTGGTAAAATTTATTTAATATTTTACCATTTCCAAAAACAATTTTAGATTTGTGAATCTTCACAGTCCAAATTAATAAATTATTAAAATTCTGCTGCAGAGTTTTAACGTTAGTTTTTGAGCGCAGCTTGTAATTGTTAGAATTTATTCTACAATTATTTACATTTATCCTTATTAGGACTTAAATAGTTTGAAAATAGTTAGATTTTCTATATTTGGCAATTTTTTCCGGGTTTTCTAAAAAGAATTTCTCAAAACTTCAATATGGCTGGTGGTAAAAAGAATCAAAATGATCCTGAAACAGAAAATTTAGAAAAACTGTTGCAGAGAAAAGCCAAAGTGATTGAAAATATCGAAAGAATCAAAAAGTCGATTCTTGAAAAGACTATTTCCTTCAATCCATTTGAGATCGGTTGCCGATTTGATTGCCGAAGTCTCTATTACTGAGTCTTCAGGCTAAGAACAGAAGACCAAGTTTTCAAGAAACTTCTTTCATGCAACCGCATCATTCTAGGCTTCCAAACATGAGACTCCCAAAATTCAGCGGAAAATATTCCGAGTTCAAAAACTTTATGAGCCTGTTTGAAAATCTAGTTCACAATGATCCTACATTGACGGATATTGAAAAGTTCAACCATTTGATATCATGCTTAACTGATGAGGCTTTAGGCACAGTTAAAGCCTTCCAAGTAACTGAGGATAATTATCCCAAGGCATTAGCAAGTTTAAAGAAGGTTTATGATAATGATTGTTTAATATTTATGAAAAATATTTCAAAACTTTTTGAGCTTCCCGAGATGAGTAAACCTTCGGCTCCAGCCTTGAGAAGCATGATAGATACAGTTTCCGCCATTTATGATTCTTTGTTATCAATTGGCGATGATAAAAAGATTTCAAATACATTTTTGATACATTTAGTGATGTCGAAAGTTGATCCAGTCACTAAGTTCAAATGGGAAGAACAGCTTGACTTCGAAAGGCTCCCATTGTGGTCTGACTGCGAGGCCATGTTAAATAAAAGGTATCAGCACATTTCTGCTGATGACTCTTCGGGTGCTAAGCCCAAAAATATTAAAAACAATAATAATAATAATGGAAATAATCATCATAAAAATAATGAATATGGGCCTAGAAAAAATAATAAAACATCACTAACTGTAACAAAATCTAAACAATCTGTTGAGAAGTGTCTGTTTTGCAAATCTGCTGACCATAATGTTTATAACTGTTCATTCTTCACTACATTGCCGGTTATTCAGAGATTTGATTTTATCAAATCTGCGCCTGCATGTATAAATTGTTTGAAAAAAGGTCACACCGTAGCCAAATGTACTGCTCAAAAGTGCCGAGTTTGCGGCGGAGCACATAACCAGCTTTTGCATCGGTATAGTTCTAAATCTCAGAGTGCAAATACTAATGTTTCGACAACTTCTTCTGAAGGCTACATGTCTCAAATGCCGTTAACTTCACATGCTTCAGTGAATCACTCCGCATCTGACCAAAATGTTATTCTTGCTACTGCTGTGGTAAAAGTCAGCTGCAGTTCTGGTGCTTATATATTAGCCAGAGCATTATTAGATTCCGGTTCGCAAACAAATTTAATTACCGAGGAACTAACTCAAAGGCTGAGAATTAAGCGCAAAGGAGGCAGATTAAATTTAACAGGCATAGGTGAAGTCAATTCAGTTGCTAAGTCTAATATAGAGATCTCCGTTATGTCGAGGGTAAATTCAGCCCAATTCATTTCAAAGTTTTGGGTAATGAGTTCAATTACGAACTTCCAACCTGATCAAAGGATCTGCACTAGTAATTGGAATATTCCGAAAAATATCGAACTGGCAGATCCTGAATTTTACAAGCCACAAAAAGTTGATTTATTAATCGGTGGTGAAATGTTCTTTGAACTTTTGTGTGTTGGACAAATTAAGTTCAACCCGAGCCTTCCAGTCCTTCAAAAAACTTCATTAGGCTGGATCGTAGCTGGTAAATATACTCAGGCTACAAGCTCAAGTTCAAGAGTTTGTAATCTTAGTAACATAATAGAAAACGAGGAAGCTTTTGATTCAATTGTTCGTAAATTCTGGGAACTAGAAGAAGTTTCCAACGAACAAGCTCAGATGTACACTGAGGAACAACAAAAATGTGAAAAACATTTTAAAAATTCGCTACGACGTTTAACGTCAGGACGTTTCGAAGTCTCACTTCCTTTCAAATCGGATCCAAATTTGTTAGGATCGTCTTATGATACAGCTAAACGCCGATTTCATGCGCTTGAACGCAAACTTTCACATAATAATGAAATGCGAAGAATGTATCATGAGTTTATGAGAGAGTATGCCGATTTAGGTCATATGGTCAAAACACAAAATATAATTCCAGGTGGACCTCACTATTTTATACCACATCAATGTGTTTTGCGACCTCAAAGTACATCGACAAAACTTCTTTTCGTATTTGAGGCTTCGTGTCGAACTTCTTCACGAACTTCGCTCAACGATTTACTAATGGTTGGGCCTACGGTGCAAGAAGAATTGTATACCACACTAATCCGTTTTCGATTCCATAAATTTGTTATCACTGCAGATATAGAAAAAATGTATCGTCAAGTTTTGATTGGCGATAAAGATAGAGATTTTCAATTGATCCTTTGGAGACAAAATCCTTCTGATCCCCTACAAGTGTTTCGGTTGAATACTGTCACGTACGGTACTTCTAGTGCTCCATTTTTAGCGATCAGATGCCTTATGTATTTAAGCGATCTCTACAAAGAGACTTTACCGATTGGAGCTAAAGTTATTCGCAGTGATTTTTATGTTGACGACTTGTTGACTGGTGGCGATGGTTTAGAAGAACTTTCAGCTATTAGAAATCAGGTGACTCGAATATTGTTTTCAGCTGGATTCCATTTAACTAAATGGTTTTCAAATCACCCTGATTTGCATATTTCTCAAGACAAGGAGAAATTATTACAAAATGATTCCGATTCGGCTAAAGCGTTGGGCATACATTGGGCTCCGAAGAATGATTCATTTAGGTTTCATTTGGATAATGATTTCAAAGATTTAAAAGGAACAAAAAGAAACATTTTATCGGTTTCTTCTAAATTGTTCGATCCTCTCGGACTATTATGCCCAATAATTGCAAAATCCAAAATGTTACTTCAAGAACTTTGGATTCAAAAACTCGACTGGGACGAATCAATACCCTTGCGATTAGATACAGCTTGGGGAAATCTAAAAGATAACTTGTTAAAAATTGATTCACTACAAATCTCAAGATTCGTCCACATTTCTTCGTCAACAAAAGTTCAAATTCATGGCTTTTGTGACGCCTCAATTAGAGCGTACGGGTGTTGCATCTATATTAGAAGCTGTTATGCAGACAAAGTTGTTTGCAATTTGTTAACAGCAAAATCGAAGGTCGCACCACTCAAGACAAAATCTCTTCCGAGACTTGAGTTGTGCGCAGCACACAGCACAGACTCAGAAATCACTTTACATTGGATAAAAACTCATCCATCTAGCCTTGCAACTTTTGTTTCCAACAGAATTGCTGAGATACAGGAATGTTCGGAACGCGTTTCATGGCGCCATGTGCCAACCCGACAAAATCCTGCTGATATTGTATCAAGAGGCTGCGATGTGGATGAGTTAAAAATTTCAATTTGGTTCAATGGTCCAACATTTCTTTTAAATGATTCTTCAATGTGGCCTGTCTGGAAAAAAGAAAATCTAATGTTCTCATTGCAGTAGAGAATAACACAAATCTTGACAACATTATATTAAAATAAACTGATGATATTTCTTCTTACAAAAAATTACTAAGAATTGTGTGTGAAAAATTGAAGTTTCCAAATCCAGAAACCCTACTGCGAAAGAAATGAAGTGGGCCTTTTTTAAAATTGTGGAAATTATCCAGAAAAAATATTTTTCTGAGGATATTTCTAAATTGCAGAAGTCATTGGTGTTACCATCAAATATTCAAAGATTAACACCATTTATCCACAATTTTTCAGAAAATAAGAGAAATTTTTCACTTTTGAGGGTAGGTGGAAGGTTGCTAAATGCACCATTACCATTACAATTTGTAGACAGATATTTATATAGTCTGCACCTCGACAACTGTCATGCAGGAACTAAAGCATTGATAGCTCTATCGAGAGAAAATATTTGGCTCATAAATGCTAAAGAAGAGTGTGGCAGAATTGTGCGCAAATGTGTTCACTGCTACCGCTATAAGCCGAAGCTTATGACCCAAATAATGGGCAATTTACCCACCGATCGTGTAAAAGCTGTACGTCCATTTTTAGTGTTTGGCGTAGATTTTTGCGGTCCCGTGAATATTTCCTTGCGTATTCGCGGTCGACCACCTGTAAAAATGTACATAGCGGTATTCGTTTGTTTTACTTCGAAGGCTGTTCACTTAGAGCTAGTGTCTGATTTATCTTCTAACTCTTTTATTCTTTCTTTTAAAAGGTTCGCTGCCAGGAGAGGTCTTCCACGCACAGTCTACTGCGATAATGCCACCAACTTTGTGGGAGCCAGCCGAGAACTCAAAGAAGCAGCCGCAGTGTTCATCAGAGAGCGAGAACAGGTCATATCATCCGCAGCGTCGTGGGAGGTAGAGTTCAGCTTCATACCTCCCAGAGTTCCTCACTTCGGAGGCCTATGGGAGGCAGCCGTGAAGCAGGTGAAGTTCCTGCTTCTTCGAGCTGTGGGCAATGCACTGCTCACACAAGAAGAAATGGCCACAATGCAGAGGCGGTGCTCAACAGTCGGCCAATAGCACCGCTGTCTCCAGACCCCAACGACGGAGAGGCGTTAACACCGGCACATCTGCTAATCGGCAGGGGTCTGCGTTCGCTGCCGCCAGAATCCGTAGAAGACGTGAGCGACAACAAACTGAAGTGCTTGAAGCGATGGCGAATGCTATGCACGCTCAAGCAGAGGTTCTGGCGAGCCTGGTCCAGAGACTACGTCCTGGAACTTCAAGGCAAGGGCAAGTGGCAAGAAGAACAGCCCAATCCTCAAGTCGGCCAGATAGTGGTGGTCCACGAGGACAATCTCCCGCCCCAAGAGTGGCTGACCGGGAGAGTCGTCGGCGTAACCGAAGGCCAAGACGGCAAGGTCATGGTGGCGGAGGTGAGGACAAGAAGCGGAATATATAAACGTCCAATAACCAAATTAGCACCACTCCCGAACGTTTGAAGACCTCCGGTCCTTCAATGGGGCCGGTATGTTGGGTCGTGGAGTTTTTAAGCCTTAAAAAGGTTTTCTCCACTTCAGTCCTCCAAGGTCTCATTCGATTATTTGCTACTACCACCAAGATCTGTACCAATGGCAGCTCCATGCAGGCTTACGCCAAACACTTCTATGCTTACCATAGTACCCTCCTACTCACTAAAGTTTCAAAGTTTATTAATTCAACCGAGATTGAACATAAACCATCTACTTTAGCGGTAATGTATAGGTATACAACTTAAGCGCCATCCATTTTAAGGGCTAGTTGCTTCGGCAGGTGAGTTGTTACACACTCCTTAGCGGATTACGACTTCCATGTCCACCGTCCTGCTGTTTTAAGCAACCAACGCCTTTCATGGTATCTGCATGAGTTGTTAATTTGGGCACCGTAACATTACGTTTGGTTCATCCCACAGCGCCAGTTCTGCTTACCAAAAGTGGCCCACTGGGCACATTATATCACAACCACTACCTTCATACCAAGAAAGGTGAGGTTCTTACCCATTTAAAGTTTGAGAATAGGTTAAGATCGTTTCGACCCTAAGGCCTCTAATCATTCGCTTTACCAGATAAGATTATTTTACATAAATTTTAAATGCACCAGCTATCCTGAGGGAAACTTCGGAGGGAACCAGCTACTAGATGGTTCGATTGGTCTTTCGCCCCTATACTCAATTCTGACAATCGATTTGCACGTCAGAACTGTTTCGGTCTTCCATCAGGGTTTCCCCTGACTTCAACCTGGTCAAGTATAGTTCACCATCTTTCGGGTCACAGCATATATGCTCAAGGTACGTTCTAGTTAGAGGTATAAATAATATAAATATTATTATACATAACTGTATAGAACGCCCCGTGATTGAATTAATAGACTATTAAAAAAATAGACTAAAAACTAATCCCATTATAATTATAAGTTATGTTAATTTCGCTATTAGGTTTTTTATTCCCAATAACTTGCAAATATGTTAGACTCCTTGGTCCGTGTTTCAAGACGGGTCCCGAAGGTATCCTGAATCTTTCGCATTGTTAATCATATAAGTTCATATAATAAACATAAGAATCAATGATTAATATGCCATTATAAAATATATATAAATATATATTTAAGCACTATATATAATAAATCTATCAATACTTTATCAAATCAAAAGCATTTATTCTATATTAAATTGCAAGAAAATAATTTGAATAAACTTATGCATATTGATCTTATGATAAATATTTTATATATTAATAGATTACAATGTCCTTTATAGAAAAAATGCACACCATTATTATAATATTTTTTAAATATTAAAATCATAATGATGAATTTTCTATAACGGATATTCAGGTTCATCGGGCTTAACCTCTAAGCAGTTTCACGTACTATTTAACTCTCTATTCAGAGTTCTTTTCAACTTTCCCTCACGGCACTTGTTTACTATCGGTCTCATGGTTATATTTAGTTTTAGATGGAGTTTACCACCCACTTAGTGCTGCACAATCAAGCAACACGACTCTTTGGAAATGTCATCTAGTAATCATTAACGTTATACGGGCCTGGCACCCTCTATGGGTAAATGGCCTCATTTAAGAAGGACTTAAATCGTTAATTTCTCATACTAGAAAATTGACATTCCATACACTGCATCTCACATTTGCCATAAAGACAAAGTGACTTAGTGCTGAACTGTTTTCTTTTCGCTCGCCGCTACTAAGAAAATCCTTGTTAGTTTCTTTTCCACCCCTCATTAATATGCTTAAATTCAGGGGGTAATCCCATATGAGTTGAGGTTGTATAAAAAGTTTATGTGTAATTATTTTTATTTTAATAAGAATATTAAAAAAAATACCACATTCATTAATAAAATCATATTTGTTCTGCCATGGATTATGATGCGACCGCCACTAGCCGAAAAAAGGTAGGAAGAAAAAATAATGCATCAATCCATTAGAGCGAGCAACATTAAGCCACATCATATATATCATATATGTAACTTGTTGCCCGTTGCGCCCGCCACTAACAACCAAACGCAATTTTTAATTCTTTTGATTTCTTTAATGAGACAATTCTAGATTCCATAAATTATTTTATGCTAGACGTTCCTCAACAAAATCAAAGAATTTCGATTTTATTTAATGAGAGGTAATTTTAATATCTTTGGCTTTTAGTATTATGGAATAAATTTTATATCCAATAATACAACATGTGCTCTAAAAAAATTATAAACAAAAAACCTTTATATAAAGGTCTTAGCTATAATAATTTAGAGCAACTTGTTAGGCATAGTCTTACAACCCTCAACCATATGTAGTCCAAGCAGCACTCTAATTATAAATTAAAGTACCTTACAGCATGGACTGCGATATGCGTTCAAAATATCGATGTTCATGTGTCCTGCAGTTCACACGATGACGCACAGTTTGCTGCGTTCTTCATCGATCCATGAGCCAAGTGATCCACCGCTTAGAGTGATAATTTTTGTTTTATTTTATATTAGCAATTCATAAATTCGTTTATTGAAAGAAATCAAAAATACACCAAATATTTAATTGGCATATATCAATTCCTTCAATAACATTTTTTTTTTTTAAACATAAAATTTTTGTTGCGAATGTCTTAGTTCCTTAAAGAACAAATTATTAACTTATATAAAAACAAATATATGTTTTATACAAGTACAACTATAATTTTATGTTTCTTATTTAGTAAAATGTATGGAGAGGATTATATCGTACCAGTACATTCATTTCATGTATGATATAATATTTTTTATCATACAGTTATTTTTATAGTTATAAAATTTACACTAAATTTTTACTTAGTGTGTTTTTATTTAGCCATTTATTGTGGCTATACTAAATCATATATATTTACCCAAAATATATATGATTTTTTTTTGACAAGCATATAGTTTTTCATTTTATATTTCTTATATAATAATTTTTTATTTATCATATAGATATTTTCGTATATATAAATTTTCACTAACTTTTTAATTAGTGTTTTTTTTGTTTGTTTATTTAGCCATTTATTATGGCTATACTAATCATATGTATTTACCCAAAATACATATGATTTTTGAGACAAGCATATAGTTTTTGTTTTATATTATTATATTTTATATAATAATTTTTTTAATTAACGGTAAGGAACACATTAATGATCCTTCCGCAGGTTCACCTACGGAAACCTTGTTACGACTTTTACTTCCTCTAAATAATCAAGTTCGGTCAACTTTTGCGAAACATCCGTAACACACAAGAGGCGTTACAGTGATCACGTCCGAAGACCTCACTAAATAATTCAATCGGTAGTAGCGACGGGCGGTGTGCACAAAGGGCAGGGACTTAATCAATGCGAGTTAATGACTCACACTTACTAGGAATTCCAAGTTCATGTGAACAGTTTCAGTTCACAATCCCAAACATGAAAGTGGTTCAGCGGTTTACCCGGACCTCTCGGTCTAGGAAATACACGTTGATACTTAAGTTAGTCTTACGACGGTCCAAGAATTTCACCTCTCGCGTCGTAATACTAATGCCCCCAAACTGCTTCTATTAATCATTACCTCTTGATCTAAAAACCAATGAAAGTAGAACAGGGGTCTTATTTCATTATTCCATGCACAAAATATTCAGGCATTTGGAGCCTGCTTTAAGCACTCTAATTTGTTCAAAGTAATTGTACCGGCCCACAACAACACTCGATGAAGAGCACTGAAGCAGGTTTAAATAGGAGGAATGTGTGAAAAATACAAGTATCTAATACACATAAGAACTCCACCGGTAATA
Source organism: Cistogaster globosa (assembly GCA_937654795.1). Lineage (NCBI taxonomy): Eukaryota > Metazoa > Arthropoda > Insecta > Diptera > Tachinidae > Cistogaster > Cistogaster globosa. Next base: position 88,722,558 of record OW569403.1, read on the forward strand.
CGCTTACATACATAAGGTACAGTACAAACTACAATTATAGTTGTACTACCCGTATGAAGCACAAGTTCAACTACGAACGTTTTAACCGCAACAACTTTAATATACGCTATTGGAGCTGGAGTTACCGCGGCTGCTGGCACCAAACTTGCCCTCCAATAGGCCCTTGTTAAAGGATTTAAAGTGTACTCATTCCAATTACAGGGCCTCTAATATGAGTCCTGTATTGTTATTTTTCGTCACTACCTCCCCGGGCTGGGAGTGGGTAATTTACGCGCCTGCTGCCTTCCATAGATGTGGTAGCCGTTCCTCAGGCTCCCTCTCCGGAATCGAACCCTGATTCCCCGTTACCCGTAGCAACCATGGTAGTCCTAGATACTACCATCAAAAGTTGATAGGGCAGACATTTGAAGGATCTGTCGCCGGTACGAGACCATGCGATCTGCAAGTTATCTAGAGTTCAACCATTATAACGATCTTGCGATCGCTTGGTTTTAGCCTAATAAAAGCACACGTCCCAAAGGTCCGTGTTTATAATGCATGTATTAGCTCTAGAATTACCACAGTTATCCAAGTAACTGCTAACGATCTAAGGAACCATAACTGATATAATGAGCCTTTTGCGGTTTTACTTTTAATTCGTGTGTACTTAGACATGCATGGCTTAATCTTTGAGACAAGCATATAACTACTGGCAGGATCAACCAGAATAATGTTTTTAATAATTTTTCCATTAAATTTCAATAATGAAAAGAAATTTCATTTCATTATTTTTTTCAATTTTTATTATTGAATAATATAATTTTTTATATTATCGTTTTATTTCATCTATTTATTTTATCATTGCATCATATAGTATTTTTCAATACATATGAGTTTATTTTTGATATGTAATTTAGAATTACATATTTTTCTTATAAATATTTTTATATATTTAAAAAAATATACCACAAGAATTTTTTCTTTTTCAATTTTTAATGTTGCAATAACCAAAACCACAATATATTAATTGAAGTAATAGAGAGCAACACAAAAATTGTTCAAAATGTCTTTTCTTGAAGTTAAAACATTCGTTTTTAGTTTTTATATTCTGTTGTTTTGTGTTTAGAGAGTTATAGTTAAATTTTATTTATCATTTTATACTTTTTCTAATTGTTCGCTTATTATATTCAAAAACTTTTTTCTTCTTTAGGTGCTTCGCGCCACTTGGGTGAAAAAATAATGAACGCAAAGCTCCGTGTTGCAACACACGTGATTCTCACCGGGCTGCCGCCCCAACCCGGTATATGTCTTCTTCTTTTGGTGCTTCCGCCACTGGGTATATATGACGCAAGCACCGAGAATCTATTCGTGTCGCAACTCACCGGGTCGCAAATCCGGTGTTTCCGGGGCCTTAATCCGGAATGTACTTCTGCTACCTTCTTTTCCATACTTTTGATGGTAAGATGGTGAGAAGTCTTAGAAGATGTTTAAAGTTTTTTGATTTTTCATTTTTCGCTTTTCTTTGTTTTATTCATTCAATCATTTAAATTTTTTGAATAACTCTTTAATTTAATCAACAAAATACCAAACGCAATGTTTGCTTCTAGACAATTTGCAAAACGAAATTGTAATATATAACGGATTCTCGTTCACCCATTTAAGATAATAAATTAGGCAAAACCAAAAATCCATCGAAGATTCATACAAATCTTCTTTATTTATTGTCATTCAGTCCAGCGAGTTATTGATTCACCCATTCTATCAAAAAGATGAATTAGGCAAATACAAAAACCCATTTATAGATCTCACCACTTAAGGAACGATCTATTTATTGTCAACATCAGTCCGGGCTG